>CM057457.1:341645000-342957500 GCA_016271365.2 Neoceratodus forsteri
CTCTGCTCTTCTCCCTCTTCATCAACAATCTCCCCAGTGCCTGCCATCAAAAAATATTACTATACGCAGATGATGCAGTCCTGTTTTCCAGCCACCATGACATTACAGTCCTTGAATCCCAGCTGCAGCTCGACTTCAATCGCATTGAAGACTGGTTCAATTCTCATAAACTTGTCCTGAACCACAGCAAGACTAAAGCCATGTCCTTCTGTAACCAACACAGCAGACACAACTCTCTGTCCCTCACCATCAAGAACCACGCTGGGAACCCACTCGAACATGTCAAGGAGTTCAAGTACCTTGGTATTACCCTGGATAGTACCCTCTCCTACACTCGGCATATTGACACTGTTGCCAAGACTGCCAATATAATGGATTGACTACACACAAACACAAGCACTGTATGCCTGCAGATGCCCTTAAACTAGCCATCTACAGCTCTGTCACCTCTATCATAGACTACGGCCCTGCCATCTATGGCTCTGCCCCAACAAGTGCCCTCCGCAGGATCTCAGTTGCTCTCAACAAAGCCTGTAGACTACTGACAGGTGCAGCCCGACTAACTCACACCTGTGACCTCTATGCACAGGCCAGCTGGCTACCCCTAAGCAGCAGATTACAATACCAGACCTGCTTACTTACCAAAAAGATTCTCCTTGGTCTCATGCCACCTGGTGTTAGCTCACTCCTTACTACCTACAGTGGCACTCAACAAACACATGGTGCCCAATATCTAACCTTTCTGGTTCCCAGATGTCGTACCTCCATGGGTCAGCGGTCCTTTATCTATACAGCTGCTCAATGGTTCAATTCCCTCAATAAAGAATCACTTTCCTCTACTGCACTTGGACCCTTCAAAAGGAATCTCAAACTTTACCTCACCTCTACCACTCAATGTGACTGCTTTGTTGAACAGAGATCTCTCTAAACACCTCCCAGCTCACTCATGTCTCACAGCCCGCCCTTTCCCCTATCTCATTCCCTCTGGCACTGGGCCTTCCTTGTGACTCCTTTCCTGCTTCACATATCCACTGGTACAAGACATTTTCCACTACCATCGGACAGTGGCCCATTAGCCTGCCAACTTCCTCTCCCGGTGGCATGCCTGCAATACTAACTGCCTATGGTGCCCTCTTTCTCTTATTGTTACCGCAGCCAGCTGCCTACTCAAGCTGCTCGTTTTATGAATATTATCTCAAAGTATGCTATAACTAAGTATCTTTATTTTTTCTTTTTAGTTGTTTTGGTTGTTTATTGTGCATTCTTTTACTACCTCTGTATGTATGTTGACCCTCATCCTTTGACGTGGAACCTTTATAAACGAGCAGCTTCTGTTCAAAGGTATTTGTAATCCAAGAATTTAATAAATAAAAAAAAAAAAAATGTTCTGCTATATTTCCTGTAGCACAGCAGGAAGGGGCGGATCAGAGGGTTGTCCACACAGTGAACTCATTTACAGGGGCACTAGTAATTTAACTTGTTATAACAAGTTATACAAAAACAAACAGAACAGAACACAGAATCAAACTTTTGCTTTCATTTTCTTCCTTCTAATTACTCTGATCGGGTCATAAACCCAGCAACTTATCTGGAATGGATATCATTAACTGCAGGTAATTACGGAACACTTTTCTGAAGGGCAGTTTTACAGGGTTTAGGACACTGTCCTACATGCTGGGCCATTGGAGATCTAAGGGCTCAGCTCCAGGCAGCATGGGCAGAGATTGCACACCTCAAATTGCATATTCAAGAGAAAATATATTATAAGAACCACCCGCCATTTCCCCAACATCCAACAGAAGCACCTTGACCGCAGAGGATAGTTGGTCTGGGAGGTTGGCAGGTGGTTAGGAGGGGCAAACTGGATGCCCTATCACTCGGTGCTCTCCAACATATCACCTCCACAAACCATATAAAAACTACAAACATATATCTGTCTCTATCTCTGAAATCAAACAAAGGGACATAGGACACTGCAGAGGAGGACACTGCAGCACAGGAGTTAGCACAACAAAACTCGGCCAAAACAGGAACCAAAACAAAAAAAGCAAAAAAGAAAATGAAAAAACTTCTAATCATAGGAGACTCCATGATTCGAGGAGTTGATACATATTTCCAGCCAGGGGTAATGGTCAGATGTCTCCCAGGTACCTCAGCGTGGAAAGACACTGACCGCACTGTGAAAATTGTTCAGGAAGCAGGAGAAAACATTGATGTCCTGGTACACATAGGGACTAACAAACTCGCCAGCCAGTCAGTTGTGGAGACCAAGGAACACCTGACCAGGCTGGGTGACAAACTGCCATCTATTTCATCTGGCATCTCCTTCTCTGAGATCCTGCCAGTCTGGGAGAGGGGGACAGATGGAAGGAAAGTCAGAGAAGGGGAAATAGGGAAGCTAAACATGTGGCTCAAGGCCTGGTGCCAGGAAAAAGGACACACATTTGTAGGGAACTAGCAACAGTTTTGGAATCAAAAGTTCTTTAAATGTGATGGACTGCATCTGACTAAGGAGGGAGTCAGTGCACTGGGGCAGAAGTTTGATGTCTTTGCAGAATATTTAAACAAGCAAATGGGGATGGGGGTGCAGTATCCCCTACATCGATTGGGAAGAACACCCCTCCCCCCTCAGCTAGTGGTCTAACAGGAGTTCAGCATGTTTGTAGTTCATTTGCTTCACCGGGTAAAGAAAAATAAGTCTGGCTCCCCATATGACACACAGGGGAAACACTAGACCTCGCCCAACAACTAACACACTGAAATCTGGTCCATGGAAAATCATGTACACAAATACTCATAGTCTGAGAAACAAGATCCCAGACCTGCAAGCAATAATGACAGAGGCTAAAACTGGACATAGTAGCCATTAGAGAGACATGGTGTACCAGTAACCGCACTTGGGAGACTTCAGTACTTGGCTATGTACTGTTCAGAAGAGACTGAGGTGCAAAAAGGGGGGTGGAGTAGCCCTGTATGTCAATGAAAATATCAAAACTACAGAAATTCAGAATACACAAAAGGAGCCAGAAGAACTGTGGGTCACCCTGGAAACAGGAAATGGGACAGCCATACGAACTGGGGTTGTCTACAGGCCTCCAGACCAGGGTGAGGACAGAGACACATTACTGTCAGAAGATATACAAAACATGACAGCTAAAGGGGAGGTTCTGATAATGGGAGACTTCAACATGCCAGATACAGATTGGTCAATACCAGCAGGGACATCTACCAGAACTAGACACATGGTGGATTCCCTGCAGGGGAAGGGCCTCAAAAAAAACGGTTCAACAACCCACAAGAGACAAGGCTATCCTGGATCTAGTACTGACTAAAAGGGAAAGGATCGCAGATCTCCAGGTAGAAGGTCACCTGGGGGCTTGTGAGCATCACATGGTGTAGTTTGGTCACTACAACTAAATCATCCCATTCCAAGGCAAAAATATGGGACTTCAGAGGAGCAGACATTGATAAGATGGCTAACAGAGTTAAGCTAGCCCTGGCAAAAAGAAATACAGGTGAGGGGGCACAGGCAAAGTGGGCAAGCATTAAAGAGGCAATGCTTGAAGCAACATCCCATTGTGTTAATGAGAAAAGGAAGTTAAAAAGAAGAAGGAAACCACTTTCAGAGCCGTAGAAAGGCATTTTGGTGCCCTGGGCAAGAGACTAATTTTGCGCCCCCTTCAGAAAAGAGCCCAGAAGCTCTGGGGGGTTTACATGCTCTTGGTGGGTTTGGGGGCTTTGCTGAAGAAAAACATACTTTTAATAAAGAAAAGTAAAATCTAAAAATACAATCTTTAAGCATGAGCAGACAGAGACAATATTTAAGAAGTGTAAACAAAGGAAAAACTAAAATCGAATTCTTCTCAAGACTTGGCCCTGCCTATCTCCTCCTTCCTAGATACCCAGATCCAGTATTGCAACCCCTCTCTCCAGCTTGTTACAACCTCCTCTTTCTCCACATTTGTTATGCCATATTGTTCCTTCCATGTTTTTTAGCAGTGGTGGAGGCCATTTAGGCTTCTTTCGGTTTAGTAGGTGCATTTGTTATCCGAATTTGCACAGCATCTCTCTCTGCTGGTTTAAAGCTGCCTAATTTTTTACAGAATTCTTTAAACTTGCTTCCTGGTATCCTGATGCCCTCCTCAGAGGGTTGAGGGCCATCCAGCTTGAATAGCTTTCAATCCATCCAAGAGTGGCTCCAATATCCTAGGCACCCCATCCCTCCTGTCTGTACCACTCCATCAGCCATGAGTTGAAGTGAGCAATTGGATGAACCCTCTTCTAGTTCTCCCTTCTGCTCAAACTGGCAGAAAAAAATCAGAAGTCAGTGAGGCAGCTGCCAGCTTGGATGTCCCCCACAAAATTTCTAACGCTATTAACCTCCTCTAGAAGTGTGTAAACCAGGTGATCAGTGCCTAGTAGGACTGCTTTCTACTCTATTGACAATTCTTTCTACCCTGTTTACATCCCATCCAACCAAAGCCCCAGAAGGCATCTAACCTTCCTGTCCCCTGCTTCTCTGCACTCACCACCCCTTCTGTCCTCTTTATGATGGAATCACCTATCACAAGCTGTTTCCTAGCATTGTCTTGCCTCTTGGACTCCAATCGCATGTAAGGTATACTCTTAAGCACAGACCTGGTCTCTTGCATGCCTGCAGGGTACGGCCTTTTCACTTGGGGGACTAGATGAACCAAATTGCAGGAGGGGTGAATCTGTTTGCTGTTGCCACCTCAGGGTCTCAGCCTGTATAGACCCTTCTACCCCCATCCCCCCTACCTACAGTAGGTGTGGCACGGTGTGCAGTGGAAAGGAGCGGTGACTGCTTGCACCAGTGTCCACTGGGAATCACTGTAAGAAGGTTAAGTTCTTCCTTTACTGCACCCAGCTCCACAGTGAGTGCTGCAAACCTGCTGCACACCAGGCAACATTGCTGCCTCCTGAGGACTTTCCTGAAGATGACTGCACCACGGATGCTGCAGCCTGTGATGCCTCCTTCCTACCTTGTCCCCCCATAGCTCTCCACATCCTTCTCAAATGACTTCCTTATGCCCCTGCTTTATCTGTTGATGTAGGGTCCCCATCCATACTGCTTCACTAGTGCTGCTGAAGTTGTTTCATGGGCAGAGACCCTTTTATCAGGGGGTAACCCAGATAGCATTTCTCTGGCAGTCACTTAAAAACCCATAATCTTCACCCACTCTACCACTATTCTGGATCTCTCCTTACCCTCCTTTAATCCCACCTTGTCCTTCAGATTATTTTGTTTGCTGACACCAGCACATAGAAATCACAGTTTCGGTCCCTTCCTGCATTCCCACAGGATGCCCAAGCATGTATAGCAAAGCTCCTTCAGTAAGAGGACCCCGTGTCTCACTTGTGTCCCTTTATTTTTGTTAAGCGTAGTCCCCTTCAGACTCCCTGCAGATTAATTATTTTATTTTTAATACCACTAATAATGCCCCCAGACTGACACACACAAAGAAAGGAGACTTGAGTTTCAACTGTTTTGTCTTTTTTTTACTGCTAATCCCCCCCCACACACACACACAGAGTAATTTTTCTTTCTGTAAACACTGCTGCCTGCTGATTTCGTAGTAGGGGCTGGGTCGGACTCAGGACTGACTTGGGAGGCGTGAGGCACTGGGGTTTTATTTTAAAAAATGCAGTCAGCCTAGGCCCTAGCCAGCAGACTTGGTTACAAAGGCAGCCAGCAGCACAAACTAAGTAACTACTGCTAGGACACCCGGACAGGATTAGGAAAGCAGAAGATGGAGTGGGCAGCTGGCAGGGGCAGCCAAACCAAGCAGTCTGCAGGCTTAGTCAGGGAGTTGGCAGGAGTCGGCAAGACAGGTGGGTGGGGTGGCTGGCAGGGATCTGGGACCGGGAATCAAGAATCATTGAATCAGCTTTTGCAAGGTGGAAGTCCTGACCATGGATGGGAGAACAAGATGTTGTTTTGTACTGTCTTGCAAAATATAAAATTGCCTCGAAGTCAGCAATAGGGGCGGGGACTGGGACCCAGGGCCAGACCAGAAGGGATCTCATCATTCACAAATGATCAATCAGCCTGCCTCAGAGGGAGGATGAATGAATCAGGGGTGAGGGAGAACGAGGCCACGCCAGCCAGTCAGTCAGCACAAAGGTCCATTCCAAAAGCAAAGCAAAATGGACAAGTTATATTCACAGCAGCCAGCCCTGAGCCCAATTATCTAATGCTATATACCCTAGGCTAACCCTTTGCCTTCTTTGAACGAGGGACAATCAATAAGTAGTTTTTACTTTTTTTTCCAACCCCCCACCCACCCACCAAACACACAGATCATTATCATTTATTTAATTAGATGGATTACGGACGTGGAAGGAAGTTTTGTTCTCTTGTCGAAAAATGCTGCTACACAAAATCAATTTAAACAGTCCACGCCTCTCTCTCTCTACAATACTAGTCGCTCTCTCCTTTATTCCAGCTGTCCTCTAACTGCCTCTGCTCAACTGCTCTGCCACTCTCACAACACTCTGGAGTCTGCTTACCTTATATACTTCACTGGGCGCCAGCGTGCCCCCACAAACAAACTGTCTGCTCAGTATACTACGTGATTGTTCTTCTTGCTGCAGCAACATATCTTGCTGGTCCGCGGATGTGCCCTGCTGGCAGCAAATAGTAATTACCCAAAGAAAGTTAAAAAAAAAAAAATTAAAGTTGCAGTGCTCACTTTTCCAAGTTAATAATAGAGTGAGCTTCAGTTGAAACTGCGCCCCTAGGAGGCTTGCGCCCTGGGCGGCTGCCCCACCCGCCCCACCCTCCCACGGTACTGACCACTTTGGTTCACAAACAGTAGCAGGAAAGGTCACAGGCAAAAGGCTGGCCTTCAGGAAATATAAGGGAACACGGCAGGATGAAGATAGGGAGGCATACCAAACTTCTAAGGGAATCAGGGAAGGCAGTAAGGCAGGCAAAGGACCTAAAAGAGGAAACACTAGCATGAACAGTAAAAGAAGGTGACAAGACTTTCTATAAATACATTAGTGAAAGGAGAAAGTGCTGAGGGGGTATAGCTAAGATCAAAGGGGATAAGGTGGCATGTGAGGAGGAGGACCATGTAAAAGCATCTATCCTAAATAGATACTTCTGCTCAGTATTTACTGAAGAGATGGTAGGGCAGGGCCCACAGCTCAGCACCATGGACAAAGGGGAGATGGAGGAGTGCATTAGTCCCTTCACAAAAGAAAGGGTCCTACAAGAGCTCGATAAGCTCAGGGTGGACAAGGTAATGGGACCAGATTTCATACATCCCAGGGTACTAAAGGAGCTAAGGGTGGAACTAGCAGAGCCATTATCAGAACTGTTTAGTCTCTGAGCACAGGTGAGGTCCCAGAAGACTGAAGGGCTCATGTGATCCTGCTCCACAAGAGTGGTAGCAGGGAGGAGGCAGGGAACAACAGACCAGTCAGTCTTACCTCAGTAGTGGGCAAGATTATGGAGGCACTCCTTAAGGAAAGGATAGTGCAACACCTAGAATCCATAGGCATCCAGGATCCAAGACAGCATGGGTTTACACAAGGAAGTTCCTGTCAAAACTAATCTCACAGATTTCTTTGACTAAGTGACCAGAGTGGTGGATCAAGGAGGAGCAGTTGATGTTGCCTACATTAACTTCAGCAAAGCTTTTAATACTGTTCCACATAGAAGATTGATTAATAAGATGGTTAGGCTTGGGGTGGGTCAGACGTTGGTCAACTGAGTGGATAACTAGTTGACGGGCAGAAAACAGAGAGTGGTGGTAAACGGTATACAGTCAGAAGAGATACAAGTCACAAGTAGGGTACCTGAGGGATTAGTCCTGCGGCCAGTCCTCTTCAACATCTTCATCATCGACATTGCAGATGGACTAGAGGGTAAGGTTTGTCTGTTTGCAGATGACATCAAGATCTGCAGAGTAGATGATCCAGATGGTATGGGCAGAATGAGAAGAGATCTTGATAAACTAGTAAAATAGTCAGAAGTGTGGCAACTGGGGTTTAACGTTAAGAAGTGCAAGATCATGCACATAGGGAAGAGAAACCCTGAAGCCACCTATAGGCTGGGAGGGGAGTTGCTAGCAGTCACAAGGAAAGAAAGACTTGGGCACCATCATCACTGATGACCTGAAATCATCCAAGCAGACCACTAAAGCAGTAGGTAAGGCTAAAGGGATGTTGGGGTGTATTAGTAGGGGTATCACAAGACAGAAGAGAGAGGTAATGATCACTCTTTACAAGACACTGGTTAGGCCCCATCTGGAGTACTGCATGCAGTACTGGAGGCCACACCTTCACAAGAACGTTAACCAAATTGAGGCAGTCCAGAGAAGGGCAACCAAAATGGTGTAGGGACTGCATCAGAAAACATATGAGGACAGATTAACTGAGCTCAATATGTATACCTTAGAGTAAAGGAGGGAGAGAGGTGATATGATCAAAACATTCAAACACCTTAAGGGCATTAAACAAGGTGAAAGAGTTTAACATGTTTCAATATAAGAAAAATAGCAGGACAAGAGGACACAGCATGTGATTAGAGGGAGGCCGATTAAGGGGTAAAGTGGGGAAGTTCTTTTTCACAGAAAGGGTGGTGGATGCATGGAATGGCCTACCTCAGGTGGATATGAATACAATGCAGGGCTTCAAACAGGCATGGGACAGGCATAAACAAGCAATACAGATGAATATGAATAAATATGCCATTGACAGAGCAAAGGCCAATGGCACATTCATAAGGTAGAAAAAGAAATGGACAGACTGGATGGGCCTTGTGGTCCTTATCTGCCCTCAACTTTCATGTTTCTTTGTGTTAGCATTCTCTGCTTTGATTGACACCAGCAGTGAGAAACAATCGTGCAAATATGCCCCTTTCCCTTTGTAACTAGGCAGTGACTGGATGGCAGAGGACATGAGAAGGAAGGAGTGCTGTGTGACTGGACTTCCCTACTGGAACTGAAGAAGTAGAACTCTTCTAAAAACAACTATATTGCCCACCTTCTCTCCCAAAGCTAGTTCTACTTTTATAGGCACAGGATTTGATTGACAACATAAACTTCCTGTTTGGGGGCAGGAAGTGAGTGATCAGAGCCACAAAAGACACACCATCCTAGAAGGGCAAGAGTAGCTCTCCAGACCCCTCTAGCTGCTAGAGGTCTGCCTCTAAGCAAGTAAGGGGTCTACTGAGAAATACAGGATCTTTCTGTTTCAGAGCAGGACAATCAGGAGCTTAAAGGGCACAGAGGCAGTAAGTAAGTAGAGAGAGAAGGAAAAAAAACAAACAAACAAACAGAGGAAAGAGTAAGGATTCCAAACAATAGTGAAGGGGCCAGAAATAAGACATGATGGGAGTGGTGCAGTGCAGTGGCTGTGGAGCTGCAGTCTTCCAGGAGACGCTCTGGAGGATGCGGTGTTGTCCCATCTGCAGGCACCTTTCTGGGCTGAGGGGGAGGTTGCTCATCTCCAGGCTGAGTTGGCCAGGATTTGTGGGACCTCCTCTTCCATCCAGGGACCACCAGAGCTACTGCCATCACCTCAGAGGTTGACAAGAAAGAGGCGCGGTTGGATCACAGTGGGCTCAGGGAGGGCGAGGGTGGTGGAACAGAGGTGCATCCCTCCAGTTGTACCTCTCCACAATTCCTATGCCATTCTGGCAAAGTGCAGCTCCTCTATGGAGGCACCCACAGTGAGGACCAAGGAGGATGCTGGGAACCTCCACAAAGGAGACCCACTGGAGGGTGGCATGGGACCCCACAGGGGAAGGAAACAACTCCTGGTGGGGGATTCCTTTGTTAGGAAGGTAGAACTGGGGGAGGAAGGGGAGAGGGGGGTAAGGTGCCTGCGTGGCGCCATGGCTTGGAGGGATAGGGAGTGAATCCTCAGGACTGCCAGAGCAGCTGCACAGGGGAGGGAGCTGGATGTCACTGTCCACCTAGGGACAAATGACCTGGCTAAGAAAGGGATCAGAGCAGTGCAGGAAGAGAGTCTGTGGAACTGGGAAGGGGCCTTAGACAAGTAGCACGCACGGTAACCTTCTCAGAGGTGCTGCCTCACTATGGCGTACGAGAGGCTAGGGTGCTTCACACCATGGGATTCAATCAGTGGTTGAAAAACTGGTGCAAAGCTCTGGGATTTGGCTTCATTGGGGACTGGGGGTCCACCTGGAGTGATGTAAGCCTATACTGGCATGATGGGCTGCATCTGTCCAGGAGGGGAACCAGGATCCTAGGTGATGGGTTTAAATGCTTCATTGGCAAGTATTTAAACTAGCCAAGGGGGGTGGCACTGGAAAGAAGCAGGGAAATCCTTGCCCCCCCAAAAAAGTCACAGTATTAAGTGCAGTAAACATCAACATAGAGATGTAGATAGGGAGAAGTGCAGGGGTAAATGGAGAAAGTGACAAAGGCAAGAAGGACAGGGATGGGCAAAAAGGAATAAGGCCATCAGGAAAAGGAGGATAATGAGTACAAATGCCCATAGCCTGGGCAACAAGATCCCTGAACTGGTGGTCTTGATGGAAGAAGGATGCCTGGATATCGCAGCAGTCACAGAAACATGGTACACAGAGAACCATGACTGGGATATTAACATACCAGGGTACATAACCTACAGGAGAGACAGGGAAGGGAGAAGAGGGGGAGGAGCAGCTCTCTATATAAAGGAAGGGATAAAAGTAACTGAACAAAAGAGTAAACAGGGAGGACAGGAGGCACTGTGGGTCACCTTGGAGACTGGAAGTGGCATCACAATCTGCACAGGGGTTGTATACAGACCTCAAGGTCAGGGAAAAGGAATGGACAAGGATATGATAGAAGGCATTCTTACGATGGCAGAGAAAGGGGAGATACTGTTAATGGGAGACCTGAATATGCCAGATGTTAACTGGAGCACACTTGCCGCAGCCACATCCAAGAGCAGGGCCATTCTTGATGCCCTACAGGTGGCATGCCTCAGACAACTAGTTTTGGAATCCACTCGTGAGGGAGCAATCTTAGACCTCATACTCTCAAATGGGGACAGTGAGAGGATCTCAGATCCAGAAGTGGGTTGCCATCTGGGAACAAGTGACCATAAAACAGTGTGGTTCACGTTAAACTCAGCTACAGAGTCAAGCCATACAAAAGTGAGGGTACTGGACTTCAGGAGGGCTGACTTTGGCAAGATGGGAGAGTGCCTCAGAAAAGCACTAGCAAACAGGCTAGAAGGAGGGGTAGAGCAACAATGGGGAATCAAAACTGCCATCACAGAGGCAACAAGCCATTGTGTGCAGCAAATAAACAAATCTAAACAAAAGAAAAAGCCACTATGGTTCTCAAAAGAGGTGGCGGGGAAAGTCAGGGAGAAAAAGATAGCATTCAGGAAGTATAAGGAAACACAGAAGGAGCAGGATAGAGAGCTGTACCAGTTAAGGCAGAAGGAAGCAGGGAGGAAAGTTAGAATAGCAAAGGCCCATACTGAGGAAAGGATAGCCAACACAGTTAAAAAAGGGGATAAAACCTTTTATAGGTACATCAGGGAGCGTAGAAAGACAAAGGGAGGGATAGTGAGGCTGAATAGAATGAATGGTGGGTGGGCGGAGGGGGATAGTGAAAAAGCAGGGATACTGAATGAGTATTTCTGCTCAGTATTCACAAGAGAGGAGGGGGAGGTGCCTAATCCAATTAACAGAAGCACTCTGGATAGGGAGGTCAATCCCAGTCCTTTCACAGGAGAAAGGGTTCTGAAAGAACTCCTAAAACTGAAGGTGGACAAAGCAATAGGGCCTGATGGAATTCACCCCAGAATTCTAAAATAATTTAGGGGAGAACTAGTGAAACTACTGACTACCCTTTTTAACAAATCATGGGAGAATGGTGTGATAGTCAAGGGTTGGAGGAAGGCGGATGTGATTCCCCTTCACAAAAGAGGGACCAAGACAGAGGCAGGAAACTACAGACCTGTCAGTTTGACCTCTGTGGTAGGGAAAGTGATGGAATCACTTCTGAAGGAAAGAACTGTTGAGTACCTAGAGGCCAGTGGGGCACAGGACCCAAGGCAGCATGGGTTCACAGCAGGAAGGTCATGTCAGACGAATCTAATTGATTTCTTTGACTGGGTGACCAAAGTAGTAGATCAGGGAGGGGCTGTGGACATGACCTACCTAGACTTTAGCAAGGCATTTGACACAGTCCCACACAAAAGATTAATAGTCAAATTAACCAGCCTGGGAGTGGGTCCCAGGGTGGTAGCCTGGATAAAAGACTAGCTGGACAACAGGACACAGAAGGTAACTGTAAATGGAGTCCACTCTGAATAAAGAGGGGTTAGTAGTGGGGTACCGCAGGGTTCAGTACTGGGTCCAGTCCTTTTTAATGTCTTTATAAGTGACACTGCAGAGGGACTGGAAGGAAAAGTATGCCTCTTTGCAGGTGACACAAAGATCTGTAACAGGGTTGATACATAAGGAGGCCTGGAGACTGGTTGGAAGTATGGCAGCTAGGATTCAATGCAACGAAGAGGAAAATAATGCACCTGGGAAACAAAAACCCAAAAGAAGATTACACAATGGGGTGGGTAGTAACAAAACCAAAAACGGAAAGAGACCTGGGATAATCATATCAGATGACCTTAAGGTTAGCAAGCAGTGTGAGAAGGCAGTAGGGAGAGCTGGGTGTATACTGGGATGCATAGGGAGAGGCATCACCAGCAGAAAACAGGAAGTTGTTATCCCTCTGTACAGACAGTTGGTGAGACCTCATCTGGAGTACTGTGTCCAGTTCTGGAGACCCCATCTCTGCAAGGACATAGACAGGATAGAGGCAGTCCAGATGAGGGCAACTAGAATGGTGCAAGGTCTGCAAGAGAAGCCATACGAGGAGAGACTAAAAGAGCATAATATGTACGGTATACCCTTGAGGAAAGGGGGGGGACATGATAGAAACGTTTAAGTACCTCAGTGGAATCAACAAAGTCCAAGAGGGTAGCATCTTTTAGAAAAAGAGACATGCAAGAACAAGGGGACACAATTTAAAGATGGGGGGGTGGTTCAGGGATAAAGTGAGGAAGTATTTTTTTCAAAGAGAGGGTAGTGGATGCATGGAACAGCCTTCCTGAGGAGGTTGTGGGGTCTAAAACAGTGGGGGAATTCAAGAATGCATGGGACATACATAAGGCAATTCTTGTGAGGGGTAGGAAGAAGTAGGCTGTTGGTTAACTAGGATCTGCAGCTTATCCTGTAGGCAGGGAAATTGGCAGACTAGGTGGGCCAAGCGGTCCTTATCTGCCATCAAAGTCTATGTTTCTATGCTGTAAAGCGATAAAGACTTCAGCTATAACAAGGAATTAGTTACCAGGAAAGCATCAGCTGCAGCATATGAAAGAAGGGTAATCTAGTGGTTAATGGAGAAGACTCTGTATATTTATGATTTGGATATGTCTGATGTATTTATTCTACATTACAGCAATTAATGTGTTTGTGTGAATAAGAGATCAGACATTTCTTCTGTTGCAACACATAGCTAGAGTCCGAGGCTCCAACACAAGGTAGTAAAGTGTCAAGCAAGCCACCATTTACATGCAAGTGAGTCACTTGTAATATAGCCCATCCCATTCCTTGATGTCACTGCAGCAATAGTGCTGAAGAAAACTTAAGGGTATCAATGCTGTCTATCCTGATTTTAGTTTAAGTTTGCAATGGCTTAAGACAGTTCTGTCATGCTACTCACACAGGGAGTAGTACTTATAGTCGTAATACTGTACATGTAGAATAAATTATACATATAATAGTATTTCATTCACAGGAAACAAAAGCTGTTTCTTTGTACAGCTCATTTCTCTTTGAGACAGTTGTAACATGTGGAGAGCAGCAGACTGAATCAGTCAATCAAGCAGGCAAACAGTCAATCTCTATTGAACCAGGTGAACACCCTTGAGAAGATTTATTTACAAGGTGGGCCTGGGCAGTTTTCCAAAGGATCACACCTCCTTTACACAAATGATACACACACCCTTTCAGCAGCCTGAAAGTGAAGAGCTAGATCACTTACTTTATAAAGTGTACTGCTTTGCATTTCATATGCTCCTTAAATCTGAGTTTCAGTCTGGAAATACATACTAACGTATTAAAATACCAGCAGAATAGGCCTAAAGGTCTCAAGTCTGCTCGATTTTCAGCACCCGCACTGAGGGTCAATTTTGGTGTCCCCCCTCCCCCTTGGGTTATACTGTCTCCAATCCCAGATGTTCCACACGTACTGGGCCTGGTCAGATTTACTTTCCCCCTGTACCTGTCCCATCCCCATTTAAACCTGTCCACAGTCTCCACATCTACTAGCTCCCTGGGCAGTGCATACCATGGCTCCACCACCCTTTCAGTGAAATAATATCTCCTCCTCTCCCCTCTGAGCCTGCCCCATTCCAGCTTACACCTGTGACCTCTCATTGCCCCACCCTCCTTCCTTTGGAGCACCCTGACTGGGCCTCCTTTATTGATCCCTTTCATATACTTAGACTTCTATTATGTCTCCCCTTTCCCTTCTCTCTTCCAGGGCGTACATGTTGAGCTCCTTGAGCTTCTCTTCATAGGTCCTTTCCCCAGGCCCCAGATCATTTTGGTTGCCCTCCTTTGGACCCTCTCTAGGAATGTAATGTCACTTTTTAAATGTGGTCTCTAAAACTGAACACAGTACTTGAGGTGTGGCCTAAGCAAGCAGTTGTACATTGGAAGGATCATTTCTGCCTTTCTGGAGGTAATCCCCCTGGCGATGAATCCCAGCATCCTGTTTGCCCTTGCTGCTGCCCTCCTACAGGTCTCTGAGTTGTTCATTTTGACGTCTAACACTACCCCCCAGGTCCCTCTCACCCTCCATGACTTGAATCATGTCTCCTCCCAGGGTATACCCCTGGCCTGGATTTCTGACTCCCAGGTGCAGAACCTTGCACTTCCCCACATTGAATTTTAGTTTCCATTTACCCGACCACCTTTCCCGAGCCTCTAGGTCCTCCTGCAAGGCCACCCTCCCCTCCTACTCATCCACCACTGCTCCCAGCTTTGAGTCATCTGCAGAGACTCATCTCGCTCCTGATCCCCCTCCTGATGTCCCAGACATAGGCATTGAACAGGACTGGCCCCAGCACTGACCCCTGTGGAACCCCACTAGTTAACCACCTTGGGGAGGAGGTTAACCCTCCAACCACCACTTTCTGTATATGCTCAAAGAGCCAATTTACTACTCATCATAACAACTGTCTCCTTACCCCCATTTCCTTCAGCATAGCCAGCAGGCCACTGTGGGGTACCGAATCAAATGCCTTGCTAAAGTCCAGAAAGAGGATGTCCACTGGCCTAACCTGGTCCAGGGCCCTCGTCACCCAGTCATAGAACTTAACAAGGTTTGTCTGGCAGGAACTTCCTGTGACAAAGCCATGCTGCCTATCGTTCAAGTACCCAGTTTGCTCCAGTAACCCACCCTAGCCTTTCCTTGACAATACCTTCCATCACATTGCCGACCACCGATGTCAGGCTAACGGGCCTGTAATTGCCCACTTCCTCTCTTGATCCCCCCTTGTGGATCAGCACAACATGGCCACCTTCCAGTCTTGGGGCACCCACTCCTCAGAGAGATGTTGAAAAGTTCCACTAGAGGGACTGCAAGGACATCCGCCAGTGCTTTTCACTAAAAATACCACCAACAGCTTAATCTGGTTCAAGGTCAGCTGGCATTCATCTGTATCCCCTTCCCCCAGGTCATGCCTGAAAATAGGCAGGATTTGTGTAGTGCACTTACTTGGTGAACAAAAACTAAATAATAAAAAGTGCTGGGTGGTCTGTATACCACTCCAACCTTTACTCTCTTACCCCCCTGCATCAGCAAGGTGACCCAAATAGTCTCCACGTTCCCTTCTGCCTCCTCTACCCCTCCAATACCCATGCCATTTCTGACTAACAGTGCTACACCACTACCCTTTCCTCCTCTTTTCTAAACATAGTATAGTTCTCCAGATTTAGGTCCCACTCGTGCCCTTGAGTGGCCAGGTCTCAGTGACTGCTGCCATATCCACCTCCCCCTCAACTAGCATCACCTGGAGCTCAGGCATTTTATTTCCTAAGCTCCTGGCATTTATCAGGACCACTCTCCACCCCTTTTCCCTCCTCTCCTTTCTTCCCCTTGAACTCCCATTTCTCAGCTCCTGCACCTTACCTGGTGATCCATTTCCACATCTCCCTAGCATCCTACAGGAGTGGAGATCATGTCCCTCATTTTTTGTACCTGCTGGCACTGCCCCTGTTTTTTTTGATCCCCCATCACAAGTTTAAACCCTACCTTTTGCTAATGAACCCAGCTAGTTTGAGCTTAAGAATTTCTTTCCCTTCCAAATTAAGGTGGAGCCTGTCCCTTGCATGCAGCCCCTTAATCCTCCCAGGTCTCCCCCAGTCACCACCAGGCCATACCCCAATTCCCCCACACACTCCCTAAGCCACTAATTTATCTCCTTAATATTTGTCTTGTTTTCCCCACTAGCCCTTGGCACCATCAAGATTTCCGAAAAGGAGATCTTACAGCCTATGGAAAGACATACCCTGGCCAACTCCCGGAATCTTGCCTGAATTTCTTGTTCACTATTTCCATTTATGTCATTTATCCCCAAGTGTACTAGAATGCTTGGGGTCCCCCCACATTCCCTTGCCAGTGAATGCAACTCATGCTTGGCCTTGTGCACTGTCGGGCCTGGGTGGCATTTGATTCTGATCAGACAGATTTCACCCTCCCACTGGATGCCTCTGATCATGGAGTCTCCCCATAGCAGTATTTGGACCTCCCCCTTGCCTCCCTGTTCACCCCTCGGCTTTCCCCTCCTACAATGCCCCCTCCTCCCTTCGTCTGGGTTCTCCCCCTAACCGGCTCCTTGCCCCTCCCACAATCTGGGTGGGAAAGGGAGCCCCTTTACTATTGTCCCTGGTCACCTTTTCTACCCATGTCCTGGCCTTCTTTAGCCCCCCTACCCGAGTATCTTTCTCTATCTTTTTCCCCACTCCTTACTAATCCATCTGTCTTCTCCAGTTGCCTACTTGGCTTTCTGTTCAATATCGTCTCATTTATGTCCTGCACCTTCCTGCCTGTCATGCTCCCCTGTTCCATACCATCAGCCTCCTCCTTGTTCCCCTGATCCTCCTTTTTCTTCTGCCCCCTTACCCCTCTTCCCCATCCTGGCTAGGACCCCCTCTACTGCACCCTTGCCTCTTGCACTCTTTCCCCTTTCTATCCATCCCTGCCCTAGCTTCACCACCAGCAGCATCAGCATCCTCCTCCTTCTCCTCCGCACTCCCCTCTTCTAGCAATGGGCGTAGAGGCTTAAAACAATTTGTGAGCCATAGCCCATCCCCCAGTGCCCCTCTGATCCTACCACCCCTCTTGGTTTCCTTAGGACACCCCCAGACTCTTAGCTACTACTGTGGAAATTTCCACCTTTTGGGCCCCACCTGCCAGGGTCCCCTAGAGCCCCCTGTGTACAACCCTTCCCTCCTCCTCTAGTGTGAGCACCTCTCTTCACTTCTCCCCCTGCTTGGGAGGCCCCAGCACCTAATGCTTCCATGTAGATGACCACTTGCTCCTACCTCTCCAATCCTCCCCCCAGCTGCCTTCGGATCCCCTCTACCTCCTCCTTAAACTGTGCCAGCTGGTAGCACAGTGGGCATCCCCCAAACTTCCAAGCCCAGTCCAGTATCATGGCTGCACCACACCCTGTGCACCCAACCACCCACCCAAAGATACCTGCTCTAGTGATATGCGGTCCCTTCCCCATCATCACAGCAGTCTTTTCTAGGACAAATTACCAATTCCGTGGCTCTACAATTTCTTGAGCTACCAGTACCTATACCAAGGCGACCCCCCCCAAAATACAGCATGCAGACTTTTAAACTTGCAATGACTGAATGGCTGAACATTTCCCCACTTGACTATTAGCCTTAAGAGTTTGCTCATGAGGTAGGTTGCAACTCCCAAAGCTCCTCCCTCCCACACCAAGACACAGAATACATATGACATGGGAGGAATGAGCTAAGCAAATACAGAGCACTACAAGCATTGAGACCGATTAGTTTCTTTACCTATAACAGCCGAAGTGTAGCATCTGATTTGTGAGGGACATCCTACTTCAAATGCTTTACAAAGCGGGGGGGGGCATAGCTCATGCTCAGTACCTTGAAAGTGAAGTGCTATAGCTCTCACATCACTGCTAATGATTTAAATGGGGATGGGGGCACTTTTAAAGTCATGGATATGAGGGGCTATCTCAGTTCCCAAGGAGGTTAGAGACATTTGTTAAGGGTTAGAGCATAAGGGACTCTTGTAGGATTTGAACCAGTCTCACAGTTCTTGTGCCTGTGCTTTAACCATTAGATTACACTTCTTCCATATGCTACAGCTGATGCTTTCCTGTTAACCTATTCCTTGTTATAGCTGAAGTCTTTATTGCCTTACAGCAGCCATCCAATCACCGACTGCCTAGTTACAAAGGGAAAGGGGCATATTTGCAAGATTGTTTCTCACTTCTGGTGAGAATCAAAACAGAGAATGCTAACACACACAGAACATAATACAACAGCTGTATAATAACACTTAAAACTCTTGTTGTACCCAGAGTCATTTATTGGGTGAACTGTTTTTTGCTAAGAGAAACAGCAACACAACACATACAGGCACCCCCTTATAAGAATATGTACAGTAATTGCTGTAATGTATATTAAATACATCAGACATATCTAAAGCTACCAAATTTCTGAGGCCTAAAACTGGGATGGTCCATCCTGACCACGACCCCTCCCCCCCACCGTGTCATTCCCATGGGCACCGCCGCTGTCAATGCTGCGCACAATCAATTACATTTTGCTGCTTGCTCTGGCCATGTGGCCCCACAGTAACACCAGTAGCAAACATTCAGATTAGAACAATACATCATTCTGCTGCAGCAAGTTCCAAATCATCATATACATAAAGTTCATTAGAAGTAAACCTGCATTAAATTGTAGAGGGGAGGCAGTATAGCGCAGTGATTTAAGGCTCTGAGCTGCAAATCTGGAGACCTGGGTTTGAATCCCACAGTCCCCACTTGCATATACTGTGTGACCCTGAGCAAGTGACTTAACTTCCCTGTGCTCCCAGGTTGCACCTGTAAAAAAGCTTTCTGCGTAGTGTGTCTCACCTGGTTAAACAACTGGAAAAAAATTGTGATCAGACATTCAAGCTGCATGTGTTGCTCCTCCTGACAGTTCCATCCAACTCACTTACACTCACCTCATTTGCTGAGCAAACTTCACATCAAAGACTCTCACCACCACACCAGATTGTTTTCACACACTCCTCTACAGCTGATCAGGTTCAGGTAGCTTAGTTCCCTGCTGCCGGTCTCTTCTCTGTCTGGCATCCTTCTCACCTGCTGGCAGGCAGACATCCACATGTACTTGTTTGCACTACTACCCAGTCTAATCCAACAGGAAGGAACATGCTTTACTGTGCTCCCACTAACTTGCTTGCAGTGCAACACAGGCGCAGGGACTGAAGTTGCAAACTGCTGTCCAGCCCGAGCAGCGCCACAGTGGTGCTGAAATAACTGTCACTCATGGATTAGCAGTTGGCAAAAAAATAAAAGCGGACAAAACTGGGACAAGTAGGGACAGGGAGGCAGTATAGCGCAGTGGTTTAAGGCTCTGAGCTGCAAATCTGGTGACAGCCAGCAGACCAGACCTGGGTTTGAATCCCACAGCTTCCATTTGCACTGTGTGACCCTGAGCAAGTCACTTAGCTTCCCTGTGCTCCCAGGTTGTGCCTGTAAAAAAGCTTTCAGCTTAGTGTGTCTCACCTGGTTAAATAACTAAAAAAAAAAGTAAGCAAAAACTGGGACAAAAGTGACATTTTGCAAAACTCGGGACACTGGGACATGCTGCCTAAAATAGGGACTGTCCTGGGAAAATAGAGACTGTTGGTAGCTTTAGACATATCCAGATCATAAATATACAGAAGTCTTCTCCTTTATACTAATTCTTAGTAAGACTCTAGTCACTGGGATCACTCATGTATTTTGGAGACTGGCAATGGCACCACAATCCGTACAGGGGTTGTATACAGACCCCCTTCTCAGGGGAAGGAAATGGACAAGGAAATGATAGAAAGTATACTTAGAATGGCAGAAAAAGGGGAGATACTGCTGATGGGTGATCTGAATATGCCAGATGTTAACTGGAGTGCAGTTGCAGCAGCCACTTCTAAGAGTGGGGTTATTCTAGATGCCCTACAGGGGGCATGCCTTAGACAACTAGTATTGGAGCCCACTCGAGAGGGAGCAATCTTAGACCTGGTTCTCTCAAATGGAGATGAAGAGAGGATCATAGATGTAAGTGGGTAGCCATCTGGGAACTAGCGACCACCATCGAACAGTATGGTTCACAATAAACACAGCAATAGAGTCAAGCCATGCAAAGACAAAGGTACTGGATTTTAGGAGGGCTGACTTTGTCAAAATGGGTGAGTGCCTAAGGAATGCGCTAGCAAATGGGCAGGAAGGAGGGGTGGAAGAACAGTTAGGAATAATAAAAATTGCCATCACAGAGGTAACAAGCCTTTGTGTAAAGCAATTAAAATGAAACGAGGTAAGAAACCACTATGGTTCTCAAAGGAAGTGGCAGTGAAGATTCGAGAGAAAAAGAAAGCATTCAGGAAGTACAAGGAATTGCAGAAGGAACAGGACAGAGAACTGTATCAGTTAAAGGAAAAGGAAGCTGGGAAGGCAGTCAGAACAGCAAAGGCCCAAACCGAGGAAAAGATAGCCAACTCAGTTAAGAATGGGGATAAAACCTTTTATAGGTACATCAGAGAGCGAAGGAAGACCAAGGAGAGATAGTGAGGCTTAATAAAGGGGAGGGAGGGTGGCAGAGGGTGACTGTGAAAAGGCAGAGATACTAAACAAATATTTTGCTCAGTATTTACAAAGGAAGAGGGGAGGTACCTAAAACAAACAGTAGAAACACTCTGGATACAGAAGTTGATACCAGCCCATTTACAGAAGAAAGGGTTAGGAAAGAACTCTTAAAACTGAAGGTGGACAAAGCAATGGGGCCTGATGGGATTCATCCCAGAATTCTAAAAAGAACTAAGGGTAGAACTAGTGACACCACTGACTACCCTCTTCAAAAATCATGGGAGGATGGGGTGGTACCCGAGGACTGGAGGAGGGAAGATGTGATTCCCCTTCACAAAAGTGGAAGCAAGGCAGAAGCAGGAAACTACAGACCTGTTAGTTTAACCTCAGTGGTAGGGAAAATGATGGAATCACTTCTGAAGGAAAGAACTGTCGAGTATCTAGAGGCCAGAGGGGCACAGGACCCAAGGCAGCATGGATTCACAGTGGGAAGGTCATGCCAGACAAATCTGATAGATTTTTTTGACTGGGTGACCAAAGTAGTTGATCAGGGAGGGGCTGTGGACATGGCCTACCTAGACTTTAGCAAGGCATCTGACACAGTCAATGGCCCTAGTGGCCCCCCCTGTTCCGGCACCTATGGACACAGTCCCACACAAAAGATTAATATACAAGTTAGCCAGCCTGGGTAAAGAATAGGCTGGAGAATAGGACACAGAGAGTAATAGTAAATGGAGTCCACTCTGAAAAAAAGGGGGGGTTAGTAGTGGGGTACCGCAGGCTTCAGTATTAGGACCGATCCTCTTCAATGTCTTTATAAGAGACATTGCAGAGGGACTGGAAGGAAAAGTATGTCTCTTTGCAGATGACACAAAGATCTGCAACAGAGTTGATGCACAAGGTGGAGTGGAAAAGGAGAAGGGACTTGGCAAGGTTAGAGGAATGGTCAAATGTATGGCAGCTTAGATTCAATGCTAAGAAGTGCAAGGTAATGCACCTGGAAAACAAAAACCCAGAGGAAGAGTACACAGTGGGGGGTGAGATACTAACAACAAAAATGGAAAGGGACCTGGGGGTAGTCATATCAGATGACCTAAAGGTGGGCAAGCAATGTGAGAGGGCAGCAAGGAGGGCAGGGGGGATACTGGGATGCATAGGGAGAGGCATCACCAGTAGAAAACAGGAAGGTATTATCCATCTGTACAGATAGCTAGTGAGACCACATCTGGAGTACTGCATGCAGTTCTGGAGATCCAATCTCCACAAAGACATAGACAGGATGGAAGCTGTCCAGAGGAGGGAACTAAAATGGTGCAGGGTCTGCACCAGAAGACATGTGAAGAGAGACTTAAGGAGCTTAATATGTATAGCCTCGAGGAAAGGAGGGAGAGGGGGTACATGATAGAAACTTTCAAGTACCTCAAGGAATCAACAAAGTCCAAGAGGGTAGCACCTTTCAAAAAGAGGAGCAAGAACAAGGGGCACAATTTGAAGATAGAAGGGGGGCGCCCAGAGGTAATTTAAGGAAGTATTTTTTCACAGAGAGGTTGTGGATATGGAACGGCCTTCCAGAGGAGGTTGTGGAGTCAAAAACAGTGGTGGAATTCAAGCATGCATGGGACAGTCTTAAGGCAATTCTAGGGGTTGGGGGTAGGAAGAAGTAGGCTGCTGGTTAACTAGGATCTGCAGCTTATCCATCAGGTAGGGAAATGGGCAGACTGGGCGGGCCAAGCGGTCCTTATCTGCCGTCATATTCTATGTTTCTATGCCCCAGCGCACGCTCTCCTCCTGGGGGGAGGGAGGGCAGCCTGCACCACTACACCATCACCACCTAGGTGATAAGGGTTCAAGAATGAACCTGGGTCATGCAGGGGGTTGGCTAGGAAAGAGGATTGAGTATACCAGCAAATTCTCTTCTCCTCGGGGAAGGGACGGCAGCCTGCACCACCGCAACATCACTACCTAGGTAATCAGGGTTCACAAATGAATCTGAGTCACTCGGTGGTCAGTTGGGGGGGGGAGTAGGAGGCAGAGGATCGAGCATCTCAGTGAATGCTCTCCTCCGGGGGGGGCAGTCTGCACTGCTGTAACATCACCACCTAGGTTATCAGGTTTTGAGAATGAACCCAACTCATGCAGGTGTCAGCTGGGGTTAGCAGAATTGAGCATCACAGTGCGTTTTCATGCTGGGAGGAAGAAGGGCACCCTGCACCGCAATAACATCACCACCTAGATGATCCGGGTTCGGAATAGACCCGAGTCACTTGGGGCATACCTCTCAAGTGTCCCTCATTACGAGGGACATCCCTCATTTTGCCCCTTAAAATTGCTCTGTCCCTCATCCATCCCTCAAGGAAAAGGTGCTGCCCACACAGAGAATGTGCTGTAAATTCAAACTTTAAAGCATAAACTCTTAATATTCCAAAATACTAAATCCAAAATAAACTTTGTACAAGTAAACATTATGGTTTTCACAGAGTTCTGAGCCTGCATCTCCATGTTTAAGGATATGTCCCTCATTCTGAGGGTCTGTGTCCCTCATCGTCCCTCATTTTGAGTGTCCAAAAATGTCCATGTCCCTCATTTCAGTCACAAAAGGTTGAGAGGTATGACTTGGGGGTCAGCTGGGGAAGGAGGCTCAAGCAGGAAGGAGGACAGCCTGCACTGTTGCAGCATCACTACCTAGGTGATCCTGGTTCGGGAATGGACCCGAGTCACTCGGGGGTCAGCAGGGGAGGACTGAGCATCCCAGCAGATGCCCTCCTACTGGGGGGAAGGAGGACAGTGTGCACTGTTGCAACATCACCACCTAGGTGATCAGGGTTTGGGCATGGACCCGAGTCGCTTGGGGGTCAGCTGGGGGATGAAGATCGAGCATTTCAGTGGGTGCTCTTCCCTTGGGGGGAGGAGGCAGCCTGCACTTTCACAACACCACCTAGATGATCAGGATTCCAAAATGAACCCAAGTCGCTCGGAGGTTGGCTGGAGGAGGAAGATAGAGTATCTCAGCAAATGCTCTCCTCCTGGGAGGGGAAGGGAGGGCAGCCTGCCCCATTGTAACATCTCCACCTATGCGGTCAGGGTTCAGGAATTAACCCGAGTCATGAGAGGGTTGGCTGGGGAAGGGGGAGAATCAAGCATTCCAGTGTAAACTCTCCTCCTGGGGAGAAGGAAGGAAGTCTGCACTGCAGCAACATCACTATCTAGGTGATCAGTGTTCAGAAATTATCTAAGCCATGCAGGGGTCAACTGGAGGAGGAGGAGGAGGATCGAGCATCCCAGCGGACACTCTCTTCCTGGGGGAGGGAAGGCAGCCTGCATCGCTGCTATATCATCTCCTTGGTGATCAAGGTTCAGGAGTGAACCGTAGTCACGTAGGGGCCAGTGGGGGGGGGGTCTAACATCCCAGTGGACACTTTTCTCCTGGGGGAAGGAAGGGCAGCCTGCCCATCACAACACCATCATCTAGGTGATCTGCATTCAGGAATGAGCCTGAGTCACATTGGGGTTAGCTGCAAGCATCCCAGCAAAGGCTCTCCTCCAGGGGGGAGGGAGGGCAGTCTACACTGCTTCAACATCACCACCTAGATGATCAGGGTTCAGGAATAAACCTGAATCGCATGGGGGTCAGCTGAGGGTAGAAGGATCATGCATCTCAGCGGATGCTCTCCTCCTGGGGGGAGGGAGGGCAGCCTGCACTGCAGCAACATCACCACCTGGGTGATCAGGGGTGGCACTGCAGATAGGAGTAGCAGTTCACAGAGGGAATGTTCCTGGCAGTAGAAGTAAGCACATCCAACAATCTGCACACTTCAAAGCCATCCTCACCACAGAACATCCATGGTTTTACGGGGGAAAGGAAACATCACTGGCTGTAAGCAGGATGCAGCCTGTGGCTTCTTGCTGCAGACACTATGCCACCTTCTGGGCACAGGGCCCGCTGCTCCAAGCAAAGCTATAAAGACAGAGTTCAGGATAAGTCTCACAGATGGTGGATGACGGGGTTGGGGGAAGCGCTGGGAGGCAGAAGGGGGCCAGGCTGGCAGGAGGAAAAAAAAGAAAAGGTCACTGGTAGACTAGATGAGGTCAAGATTAGAACAGCCTCTCTGGAGGACATTAATAATTTTATTATCCAAGTTATGCAGGGGTCAACTGGGAGGAGGATCGGCACATCTCTCTGGCACATCATGCCAGTAGAATGGAATTTATTCTAAGTAAGCTGGATAGCTGCTAAAATAGGAAGCAGGAGGAACAGCTTGTGTTATGGTGCCAGAAGGGGTTGAGTGTCCCTGCCTGATCCAATTCCTTCAAGGGTTTCTGCCAGCTATCCTGGGGCACCAACTGTCCCGGGTCCCTGAAGTAAAAAGGTCACACTGCTCGCTTCAAGCCAAACCTAAACCTGGGGCCAGACCACTTCCTATTGAGGTCTATTTCCTAATATTTTCCATAAAAAAAGGAAATGCCAGACTGTCAGAGAGGGAAGCCTTCATATGTGAAGGGCACAGAATTTACATTTTCAAGATTTTGATCTGAGGTCATGGATAAACATAAAACATTTAATGAAGTGAGACGTCAATAATGGTATTGCCTTCAAGTTCTGATATCCAGATACCCTACTGATCAACTGTAATGGCTCCTTTTATCATGTTTGATTCATCTGAGGAAGTCTGGGAGTTTGTTAAAAGCACTGACCAGTCCTTGCAGATGTACAGTTTCAGCCATTTTCAAATACACACTAAGATTCTGGGGTTGCCAGGGACCTGATGGCAGAACTTGCTGGATCAGCTCATACACAGCCCTCCCTAAAACCTAGCCACATTAATTTTATTTATTTATTTATTTAGCTTTTGTTGACCGGGTAAGTGCACTAGACAAATCCTGCCTATTTTCAGGCACGACCCGGGGGAGGGGGATACAGATGAATGCCAACTGACCTTGAACCAGATTAAGCTGTTGGTGGTATTTTTAGTGAATGAGGGAAATTTGGCCAGGACACCGGGGAAATTCCCCTACTCTTTTCGATAAGTGCCATGGGATCTTTAACATCCACCTGAACTACCACCAATCCAGGCAGATGGGACCTCGGTTTAACGTCTCATCCGAAAGACGGATTCAATGAATCAAACTTTATTTAGCCAGGCAAAATCATCCTTGCGCAAGCTCATTTGCAAGATGGTCCTGGAAAATTGTTGCAGATAAACTATATCTTCCCCTCACTCCGTAATGGAAACAGCAAAGTGAAGGCTAAATAGGGCAACTCATTGAGAGTCCCCCAAAAAAAAAAAAAAAAAGCTGCAGTGAACACTCAAGAGAGACAACATATCTAGTAAACACTCCTCAGTGACTCAGAGCTCAACTGCATACCTCTCAACTGCTATGATTTTCAGACTCAAATGTACCCTTGCTCCACACAGGTTTACTGATGTTCTTCAGAATGTTAGAGCTATTTCTGGACACACAAACTATTAAATCACTGAACTAAGTTGATAGAAACATCCCTTATCACTAACTATAGGAGTCCCACTATCTGTACACATATTATTGTTTAAAACAAGAAAGTGCTACACATTCTGGCCCTCTGCTATGACTTTTGAAGGCCAGTACTATGATTTTTAAGCTTGAGAGGTATACTCAACTCTCCAAGCTCCATCTGAAACGTCACCAGGAATGGAGCCGGTTTCTCCAGTGGAGGAAAACAGGGCCAGCTACACATTTAATGCAGCTAACAGGTTTCCCTTCAGCCTGCTCAGGCTGAAATATCTGTCCAAGCAGGCCCCTGAGAATTGCAAGCATCTACTTTACAAATGAGTTACTGACCTGAACTCATTGCGATTCCGATCACGGCACAAAAGTAGCTCTTCCTGTTGTTAAGTACGCTGTTCTGAAAAGGTTACAAAATAAATTGGATGTCCAGAGCTTGTTAAAATAAGTTCTCTCCTTCCCAGGGCGGCTTCTTTACTGTCTGTTTAGTGCACAGCCTACTCCAGTGCAGCAAGCAAGTCCATGTGACTCAGGGGCAGGTAATATGATCTCTATCTCCACTTGCTGTGTGAAGTCTTAAAGAGACAGTAGCACACACAAATCCTTATCCTGTTCTCCCAGTGACAATGTAGGACTTTATTCTTTAAAATGAAGACATAGTCTATCCATGCAGATTGGATCTTCCAGCTGATGCAGTCGTTAAATGTTTTGTTACTGTCAGTCTAGTGCATGGCTAATCTATTTTCTGTATTACATAGCAATCTCATGTTTTGTGCTGTCAAGTTTTTGTTATTTCTGTCAAGTTTTTATGTCATGTCTCTGCTGTTTTACATCGTGACGTGGAACCTTTGTAAAACAGTGTATACTCAAAGGTTGTTTTCGAATATACAAATAAAAATAAATAAATTACTGGCAAATGCTAGGCTAGGAATTTTTTTTAGGTGGCCCTCCTCCTTCACCCAGGGACCACAACATCTGCCCCCGCTGCCTCAAAGGATGCCAAGGAGGAAGAGCGGTTGGACTACGGAGGGCTCAGAAAGGGCAGTGTGGTGGGGCAGAGGCATATCCCTCCTACAGTTCCACTACTCAATTCATACACCACTCTAGCAAAGTAAGACTGTCCCAAGGAGGCACCCTGGTGGTGACAAAGGAGGATATAGGGGCCCTCCATGGCTGAAACCCCATGGGGGTGGCAAAGGACCCTAAGGGAATAGGAAGAAGCAACTCCTGGTGGGGGACTCCATCATTGGGGGTAGACCTGGGGGCAGAAAGGGAGGGAGAGAGTGAGGTTAAGTGCCTACCCCGTGCCATGGCTTGGAGGGGGAGGGATGGAAAGTGCATTGTGAGAATCACTGGGGCAGCAGGATGGGAGGGAGAGCTAGATGTCAGTGTCCAGGTTCCATGACATAACATCAAAAGTACTAGCGCGACTCACACAACAGCGAGGACACGTTGACAAATGTAAAATCTGCACACAGCCAACCTCCACACCTAACAAAATGTCGACAGCAATGACATTAAAATTAACATTGAATGCTGGGGGACTATGCACCCCAACATAAATATAATCAACTCCAAGGGGACAGACACTGGGGGACAGTAGAATATACAGAAGGGGAGGGACAGTGCACAGGGGGGATACCTCAGCTGGGGCAACATAAAAGGGAAAAAATCTACAACACCCAAAACAGTGTTAAATATACAACACCCAAAGACAGTTTAAAAAAAAATGTACCCGCATGCAGTCCCAAACCTGAGACCATTGGCACTGTAGGCAGGGCCTGTAGCTGCCATGCCAGGTGACCAGGTTGGCACCAGCCTGCTGCTCACATCTAATTAACCAACATCACTAAACAAAAGCCCCGTCATTCGTTGTTTCTATTCGGGCCTACATTTATTTATTATTTATTAATTTGCTTTTGGTAACCAGGTGGGTGCACTAGGCATAAGAATGCCTATTTTCAGGCATGACCTGGGAGGATACAAGAGGCAATACATGAGTATACATGTGACACAGCACAGAAGATATGTAACACAGTGAGGAGGGGATCACATACAATCAACTTTAGGATTAGGAGAAGCATTGTTCAGCGTGATACAATCAATACAGCTTAGATAGTCAAAAGAAAAACAAGAAATGCAGAAAAAACATGTGAGAAAACAGACATTTCAAAAGTATGTCCAATATACAATAAGTGCCATAATGTGGCCATTGGCTTGGGGAGAGTAGAAACAGAGAAGAGAGGGAAGGGGAGAGTGGTGAGAAGCAGAAGAAGATGGTAAGGGATGATAGAAAGGAGTTAAAGGATGGTTTTGAAAGGGGGAGAGAGGTGTCAGTGGAGTAGTTGCCTAGGGGTGCAGAGGGCAGAGAGAAGGATAGTCTATGGTGGATGAAAGCAAGTGCAGGGACTAGTAGCACGTAGATGATCAAGGTGAAGTTTCTTGAAACTAGCATGAGTGGGAGCTTGACGAATATTTTGGGGTATGGAGTTCCAGTACTTAGGAGCCGTGTAGCAGAAAGCATGTGCACCCATATTGGTTTTGCATTTGTGGATATGGAGAAGGGCTTCGTCAGTTGATCTAAGCCCATAGGAGAGAGGCTGTGAGTGAAGCAGAGAGGCGAGAGATTGGGGGAGGCCTGATCTAGCAACACCATCAATTAAAGAGCCATAGGACTGTAGTTGATGGGCAGAGGGGCAGGGCCATTTTAAGTCAGCATAGAGCTGGCAATGGTGCTTGTATTGTGGAGATGCAGAGGCATAGCGGCAGACAGAAGTATAGGTGGTTTCCCATTTGTGGAGGGAGGGCTTTGTGGCAGATAAGTAGGTGGCTGAGCCATAGGCCAGGGCTGAGAGCAGAAAGCCTTTGATATGCCTTCTCCTTGCTATATTTTCACCGTCACTACTACCATGGGTGCTCAAATTGAGTTGCTCTTATTCAAGTCACTTAATTCGGTTTGCAGATATAACGCGATACCCATTGTCCACCTGGGGACAAATGACCTGGCTAGGGATGAGGTTCAAGTAACGCAGGAAGAATTTAAGAGTTTTGGAGGAGGTCTTAGGCAGGTGACACGCTCAATGACCTTTTCAGAGGTGTTAGCTATCTACATCAAAGAGAGGACAGGGTACTCTGCACCAGGAGCTTCAAGGCATAGCTGAAGGACTCATGCAGAGATAAGGAGTTCGACTTCATTCAGGACTGGGTTCCCACCTGGAGGTATATAGGCCTGTAGAAACAAACATAGAAACATAGAAATCTGTCAGCAGATAAGAGCCTTTGGCCCACCTAATTTGCCCTAACAGCCTCCAATAACTGCGCTCTTTTATGTCCTGCTAGTAATATTAGGTTGCTCCTATACCTCCAGGGTGACACAGGAGCCCTGAAACAATACAGGAGAAATGGCCTGCATCCATCCAGTTCTGTGCGGTGATACAGGTTGCCCTCCCCATCTCTAAAGGGTGTTCAACTTGCAATTATTGTGTCATCCAAAAAAACAGAAATCTGGGCAAAGTCAAAAATACATAGAAACATAGAATGTGATGGCAGATAAGGACTGCTTGGCCCACCCAGTCTGCCCATTTCCCTACCTGATGGATAAGCTGCAGATCCTAGTTAACCAGCAGCCTACTTCTTCCTACCCCAACCCCCTAGAATTGCCTTATGACTGTCCCATGCATGCTTGAATTCCACCACTGTTTTTGACTCCACAACCTCCTCTGGAAGGCTGTTCCATACATCCACAACCCTCTCTGTGAAAAAATACTTCCCAAATTACCTCTGAGCTGCCCCCCTTCTATCTTCAAATTGTGCCCCCTTGTTCTTGCACACCCCTTTTTTTGAAAGATGCTACCCTCTTGGACTTTGTTGATTCCCTTGAGGTACTTGAAAGTTTCTATCATGTCCCCCCTCTCCCTCCTTTCCTCGAGGCTATACATATTAATCTCCTTAAGTCTCTCTTCATATGTCTACCAGTGCAGACCCTGCACCATTTTAGTTGCCCTCCTCTGGACAGCTTCCATCCTGTCTATGTCTTTGTGGAGATTGGATCTCCAGAACTGCATGCAGTACTCCAGATGTGGTCTCACCAGCTGTCTGTACAGAGGGATAATAATTCTTGTTTTCTACTGGTGATGCCTCTCCTATGCATCCCAGTATCCCCCAACCCTCCTTGCTGCCCTCTCACATTGCTAGCCCACCTTAGGTCATCTGATATGACTACCCCCAGGTCCCTTTCCATTTTGTTGTTGTTAGTATCTCACCCCTACTGTGTACTCTTCCCCTGGGTTTTTGTTTCCCAGGTGCATTACCTTGCACTTCTTAGCATTGAATCTAAGCTGCCATACATTTGACCATTCCTCTAACCTTGCCAAGTCCCTTCTCATCCTTTCCACCCCACCTTGGGCATCAACTCTGTTGCAGATCTTTGTGTCATCTGCAAAGAGACATACTTTTCCTTCAGTCCCTCTGCAATGTCATTATAAAGTCATTGAAGAGGACGGTCCTAATACTGAACCCTGTGGTACCCCACTGCTAACCCCCTTTTTCAGAGTGGACTCCATTTACTATTACCTCTGTGTCCTATTCTCCAGCCAATTATTTACCCAGGCTGTCATCTTGGGACCCACCCCAGGCTGGCTAACTTGTATATTAATCTTTGTGTGGGACTGTGTCAAATGCCTTGCTAAAGTCTAGGTAGGCCATGTCCACAGCCCTCCCTGATCAACTACTTTGGTCACCCAGTCAAAGAAATCTATCAGATTTGTCTGGCATGACCTTCCGCTGTGAATCCATGCTGCCTTGGGTCCTGTGCCCCTCTGGCCTCAAGATACATAACAATTCTTTCCTTCAGAAGTGATTCCATCATTTCCCTACCACTGAGGTTAAACTAACAGGTCTGTAGTTTCCTGCTTCTGCCTTGCTCCCACTTTTGTGAGGGGAATCACATCTGCCCTCCTCCAGTCCTCAGGTACCACCCATCCTCCCATGATTTGTTAAAGAGGGTAGTCAGTGGTGTCACTAGTTCTATCCTTAGTTCTTTAGAATTCTGGGATGAATCCCATCAGGCCCCATTGCTTTGTCCACCTTCAGTTTTAAGAGCTCTTTCAGAACTCTTTCTTCTGTAAATGGCTGGTATCAACTTCTGTATCCAGAGTGTTTCTACTGTTTGTTTTAGGTACCTCCCCCTCTTCCTTTGTAAATACTGAGCAAAATATTTGTTTAGTATCTCTGCCTTTTCACAGTCACCCTCTGCCCACCCTCCCTCCCTTTATTAAGCCTCACTATCCCTCCCTTGGCCTTCCTTTGCTCCCTGATGTACCTATAAAAGGTTTTATCCCCCTTCTTAACTGAGTTGGCTATCTTTTCCTCGGTTTGGGCCTTTGCCGTTCTGACTGCCTTTCCAGCTTCCTTTTGCTTTAACTGGTACAATTCTGTCCTGTTCCTTCTGTGATTCCTTGTACTTCCTGAATGCTTTCTTTTTCTCTTGAACCTTTACTGCCACTTCCTTTGAGAACCATAGTGGTTTCTTACCTCGTTTCATTTTGTTTATTTGCTTTACACAAAGGCTTGTTACCTCTGTGATGGCAGTTTTTATTATTCCCCATTGTTCTTCACCCTCCTTCCTGCCCATTTGCTAGTGCATTCCTTAGGCACTCACCCATTTTGGCAAAGTCAGCCCTCCTAAAATCCAGTACCTTTTTCTTTGTATGGCTTGACTTTATTGCTGTGTTTATTGTGAACCATACTGTTCGATGGTCGCTAGTTCCCAGATGGCTACCCACTTCTACATCTGTGATCCTCTCTTCATCTCCATTTGAAAGAACCAGGTCTAAGATTGCTCCCTCTCGAGTGGGCTCCAATACTAGTTGTCTAAGGCATGCCCCCTGTAGGGCATCTAGAATAACCCCACTCTTAGAAGTGGCTGCTGCAGCTGCACTCCAGTTAACATCTGGCATATTCAGATCACCCATCAGCAATATCTCCCTTTATCTGCCATTCTAAGTATACTTTCTATCATTTCCTTGTCCATTTCCTCCCCTGAGAGAGGTCTGTTACAACCCCTGTGCGGATTGTGGTGCCATTGCCTGCCTCCAAATTGACCCACAGTGCTTCTTCTCCTCCCTGTTTACCCTTTTGTTCTGTTGCTTTGATTTCTTCTGTATGAGAGCTACTCCTCCTCCTCTTTTACCCTCCCTGTCCCTCCTGTAGATAGTGTATCCTGGTATGTTTACGTCCCAGTCATGGTTCTGTGTGTACCATGTTTCTGTGACTGCCACAATATCCAGATCTTCCTCCTCCATCAAGGCCACTAATTCAGGAAGCTTGTTACCCAGACTACGGGCATTGGTACTCATTGCTCTCCATTTTTGATGGCTTTACTTTCTGTAGCGGCAACCGCCACTGACCTTTCTACCTTGGTCTTTTTCTCATTTAGTACCCTGTTTTGTAGGGGAAGGCTGGGATTTTTCTTCTGCTTATCAGTGCCTCCCCCCTTGACTAGTTTAAACGCTTGCCAATGAAGCATTTAAACTGATTGCTCAAAAGACTTATTCCCTTCCTGGACAGATGCAGACCATCCTGCCAGTATAGGCTGGTGTCCCTCCAGGTGGAACCCCAGTCCCCAATGAAGCCAAACCCCTGTGCTCCACGCCATTTTTTCAACCATTTGTTAAACTGCATGGTGCAAAGTACCTCACTAAACTGTGCCCTCACGAAACAATCAGCTAAATGCTCTGACCTACCGATGCGATGAGTGCCTTCCTGTCAGCAAGATGCCATACACGACAATTTGTAATACTGCTTCAAACCAATTTGACAGAGAAAATACCCTGCTAATCAAACAGAGAAAATCCAAACATCCAAGTCAGACACAGGTAAACCTCCCCAGCCCAAAAGAGCCTGGTGACTTGTGCTTTGAAAACAGTCAGCCCCAAAACACGTCAGCTGTGTAGAAGGGCAGACACAGGAAACAGTATTTAGCCTATGTGGGTTTAAACTCTTCCTGCACTGAAAACCTTTACACTTGTAACACAAGTAAAGCAAACTCCACCTCCCTCTGTTGATTGAAAGACTGCCTTTTCTGATAATTCTAAGTTGCTTATTTCACCCTTCAGTTAGAAGTATCCTCCACCTGAAGAATATTAACTTTCCTAAGGAATCTGCTTCAAACCAAAGACAATTGTAAATTGTAAGGTTCACCTCCCTCTGTTGTAAGCACTACTCACTTTCTTGCAAATCTTAAGTCCAGTGTTGCAGCTTGCAGCCAGAGGTAGCTTCACCTGAAGACTATGAGGTTATCTGATGAGCCTGCTCAAATTAGTACTTTTATCAAGGTCTGTAAGATTCTTCCAGAGCTACTGGCTGTTAAGTAGCTGTGATGTAAGCACTTCCTGACACAGTCTGGCTAGGCCTTATAAGGCACACTGAGGTAAACAAAAGAAAAACCAGTTTCCATCCCCTAGGGACTGTCTGGGTCCAATACACAGCCTGTAACCTGCTCTTAATTCAGGGCGTATGACAAATTCTTAGCCCAGTGAATACTCACAGTATTACAAATATTGCAATGCAAACAGTCAGTCACTAACTCCAATCAAGTCAGAAGGGCAGAAACACAGAAAACAGTAAAATCTTAACAATTGTAACAAGTATAGCAAACTCCACCTCCCTCTGTTGATTGAAAGACTGCCTTTTCTGATAATTCTAAGTTGCTTATTTCACCCTTTAATTAAAAGTATCCTCCACCTGAAGAATATTAACTTTCCTGAGGAATCTGCTTCAAACCAAAGACAATTGTAAATTGTAAGGTTCACCTCCCTCTGTTGTGAGCACTACTCACTTTCTTGCAAATCTTAAATCCAGTGTTGCAGCTTGCAGCCAGAGGTAGCTTCACCTGAAGACTATGAGGTTATCTGATGAGCCTGCTCAAATTAGTACTTTTATCAAGGTCTGTAAGATTCTTCCAGAGCTACTGGCTGTTAAGTAGCTGTGATGTAAGCACTTCCTGACACAGTCTGGCTAGGCCTTATAAGGCACACTGAGGTAAACAAAAGAAAAACCAGTTTCCATCCCCTAGGGACTGTCTGGGTCCAATACACAGCCTGTAACCTGCTCTTAATTCAGGGCATATGACAAATTCTTAGCCCAGTGAATACTCACAGTATTACAAATATTGCAATGCAAACAGTCAGTCACTAACTCCAATCAAGTCAGAAGGGCAGAAACACAGAAAACAGTAAAATCTTAACAATTGTAACAAGTATAGCAAACTCCACCTCCCTCTGTTGATTGAAAGACTGCCTTTTCTGATAATTCTAAGTTGCTTATTTCACCCTTTAATTAGAAGTATCCTCCACCTGAAGAATATTAACTTTCCTGAGGAATCTGCTTCAAACCAAAGACAATTGTAAATTGTAAGGTTCACCTCCCTCTGTTGTGAGCACTACTCACTTTCTTGCAAATCTTAAATCCAGTGTTGCAGCTTGCAGCCAGAGGTAGCTTCACCTGAAGACTATGAGGTTATCTAATACAGATGAACTCCACTCAAATGAGATTGCTTACTGCAAAGAAAATCTTTTTATTTTCCATATATTTATCCAGGGAACGTTTTGTGGAAACTCCACTGCTTCAGCCCCCTATATCAGTTTTCTCCTAGACATAACAGACACAATAAATCACTATCTGTCTCCTAGCATTCATTCATAATTAAAATATGTATCAAAGAAAACCCTCTAACCCCTCCAACTAATATAGTCCTGATAAATTATGCACTTTCTTTAAATAAACAAGTATCTGTACATTTCCTGTTAATGTTAGGCTCCTTTAAGGAAAGTCTCACCTTATTTTTAGTGCTAAAATTCTCATTATGATATTGTGTTCTGCTTCCTTCCATTAAGTTTCACATCTGAGAAAGTTCAAAAAAGATATCTGTTTAGCTTTATCGTACCTGCTTTTAAACTAAATTCTTATAGTAGCATATCATAACTTCTACATTTCTTACCCAATTACATATTGAGTTTTTCTTTTCTCTCTATTTTTCTTTTCATATGTCCATGGATTCTGTCTTGAGCTTTAGACATCACTTCTAAAATTAATATATGAAAGTTTACTTCGACCACCGTCATTCTCAGAAACTCTTTAAATTATCTCACTCTCTCCAAAAAGTACTTACTTTCTAAAGAGTTTCTTCTGCTCATTCAGTAATGTGCTTAAAATGGCATTACTGCATTTCTAGAATGACTATATGAAAGAGAAAAAAAGAAAGAAATGGATTTTTAATCACTCTCCTGTTCAAAAGCTCCCCTACTTTTTACTCCGTCAAAGAGTGGGCACTTACTTTTCAATGAAGTCTTCCTTTTCCTCTCTTACCAATGTGCTCAAATGGCACTAAGTTGGTCTGCAGAGAGAAAAGGAGCATTTTTAGCTCCTCATTCTGTGTTTTAAATAAATGTGGTTACTCCCAATACTTAAATAAGGTTCTACTCACTCTGGAGTGGTTTGCTTCCTTACACTGTTCTCTCCTAGGCCTTCTGCCTGCTGCTCTATAGTCATCACCACCACTCTTGTTCATACAGTTTAAATACTGCAACCAGGTGGGGGAAGTGACATCACTTGTGACATCACCACTCTGTCTCCACCTACAGAATGTGCTGTTGATGTGTTGAACACATCCCAAGGAGCATTGCCCTATCACTAGAACCTAGATGGCTTGGTGGAGATGTTCTAGCACTTCAGTGCTTCCTCATACAGTGGTTCACCCCCACCAGGGCTTATAATCCAGAAAAACATTTTTTTGTCTTTTTTTATACAAATTATCATTCTCCTTTTTTTTGTCTATTTACGGATGGTTTCATCCCTAATTTTACTCTAGAGACTTCTTCAAGAATTTATGTGGGACTAATAGAGGATTACAGGATAGGCGAAGGGGACGACTACTGAACTAAATTTCTTATCACTCCCCTATTAACATGTGCTTCTTATCTTTTCATGTTTATATTTTTATATTATAATCATTTTTTATATTTTCCATCTAAAAATACGACAAAAATGTTTTACAAAAAAACAAGAATTTTTTTACAAAAGATCTAGCATTCTTTCACCTTTAGGGTTCAACTCTGTGACCATGGAGGCTGCTGGGTTCATACCCTGATCACCAGGTCCAAAGTCTACTGTGCTAACCACTACACTATATTATCACATCTAGCCTAGGTAGCTGGTGTAGAAAACTATGACCATTCTAATACACATGTTTCATCAATATGTAATCATTCTTTTAGAATATATCTTATTATTGTCTTTTGTTCAATTACATACATTCCAGTCACATTCTTCATTTAAGTCATATCTCTGATTCATACTGTCCAATGTAAATATCCAGTAGACCTCTCTCAGATAAAGAATATCATCCCAAATAATGTATCTTTGATCAGGTTCTTTCTCATACAGTTATCTTGAAGCACCACCATCCCAGTGCAACCCTTTCAAGTGTCCGTGTTCAACAAACCTCCAGCACAAGGGGAAGAGTTGGACAGGCTACTAGTGGAAACCATACATTTGATGGTGACCGAGGGGGAGGTGCTGTTGGAGGGAGACTTCAATCTGCCAGATGTTAATTGGAGCATTCCAGCTGCAGCTTCAGCCAGGAGTAGGGACATCCTGGACTCCCTACAGGGGGTGTGCCTCAGGTAGCTAGTGACAGAGCCCACTCATGAGGGAGCAATGTTGGACCTGGTACTCGCCAACGGGGAAATTGCTGCAGACATCATGCTGGGTAGTCAGCCAGGGACCAGTGACCACCTTGCACTGTAGTTCAATATAAGAACAGTAGCAGAGTCGAACCACATGAAGGTGAGGGTCCTGGACTTCAGGACGGCAGGCAGGGAGGACCTTGGAGGGACAGAGGAACAGTAGCCAAACTAAATTAACAGGAGCCATAGTGAAGGTAACAAACCTCTGTGTTGGACAATTAAACAAAAGCAAGAGGGAAAAAGACCACTATGGTTCTCAAAGGAGGTGGCTGAGAGGATAAGGGTGAAAAGGTTAGCATTCAGGAGGTACAAGGAGACATAGGAGGAGGAGGATATGGTATTGAGGACAAGGCAGTGTATCTGGTAAAGCAGAAGGAGGCAGGGAAAGGAGACAGAAGTGCAAAGACGTGCATGTGACAGGGTAGAATAGGACCCTGTCCCATTTGTTATGGAGAATGTGTTTAAATGAAACGATCTTTCCTATCCTGTTTCTTCTCTGTCTGGTTGCGCAACACAATTTTCCTATGAGACTTTGGAATAGATCACCCCGAACAGTCTCACAATTTCACTGCCTCTCACTATCTCTCAGTGTTCTCTTGCTGTCTGTTTTTCCTCCCTTACATATCCGCTAATGTGAAAATATATGCAAATAGCTGTATGGAAATGTAACTGATATTGAGATCCCTTCGGTTTAGAAAATATAGCATTACTGTTGAATTGTATATAATTATATTGTGAGAGGATTGTAAACTCTAGAGGTTACTTGAGTGCAAATATTCCAGCTTCTGCAAAAGCTGTAGGGGCCTCAAGAAGTGCACAATGTTCATCCTGCCTGAAACTTACAAGAACAGAATATGTACAAGGACAGGATATTTGCTAAGGATGGGGGTTGAAAAGACTTATAAAAGAGCTAAGCTGCTACTGCAAGATTGATTAGAAGAAAAAGGGACACAGAGACCGAGTGAAAACGTTATTTTATTTTCTTCTACTCTGTACAGTTATTCTGAATAAGTTTATTTTTTTTATATTGCTGACACTGTAAATAAATAGTTTTGGTGAATTCTACAACTACTCCTTGTCTTCCTTATGATTACTGACTTGTGTCTCGATGACAGATGGTGTTAGAGTGGGATTTAAGCCATGCATGCCATAAGACAAGAGTTTTGTACTTGGGTACTGGACCTAGTACCAGGGAAGCACAGAGAAAGGTATTGATTCTGCAGTAGCAAGTCCAGAAGTGGTTACCAGGAGAATGGCAGCCAAACCAGCAGAAGGTATATTATGACCATGGGGTAAAAGAAAAAGTTTTCAAGCCAGGTGAAAAGGTTTTGCCACTGTTACCCACAACAGAAAAAAAGCTGCTGATGAAGTGGCAAAGGCCTTATAAAGTTATTAGATGTACTGGCACTGTTAACTACGAGACTGAGACTCCTGACAGGAAAAATCCTGTTAAGATATATACCATGCTAACCTCCTTAAGAAATGGGTTAAAAAAATTGCAAAAGCTGCCTTGCTAATTTTATCAGCAACTGATAAGGAAGATATTGATGTAGCTTATGAATGATAGACTGGAACAAACTGTAAATGCTGATGTTGTAAAGGTGAATGTTTCCTTAACCTCAGAACAAATTGTAAACATTTGTAATATGCTAAAGACATTTAAAAATAGCTTTACCATGGTACCAGAGCAAAAAGGGTTGGGCACGTAATAGTGACAAAGAATGCTCATCATATTAGCCAAAAGACAAACAGGTTGCCAGAGCAGGTAAGAACTGATGTGGTTAAGGAAATACAAAAAATGAAAGAACTGGCTATCATAGAGGAGTCAAGGAGTGCTAGGTCATCTGCCATGATAATTGTAAACAAAAAAGAAGGGGGTGTTAGAATTTGCCTTGATTTCAAGAAACTTAATCAAGTGTCAGAATTTGACAGTTATCCTATGCCCAGAATAGATGATTTGGGGGCAGACTGGAGAGTGCAAAGTATATCAGTAGCCTCGATCTCACCAAGGGTTACTGGCAAATACCTTTAGCTAAAGAATCTAGAAACAAAACTGCATTTGCCAACCCTGTAGGACTCTATCAGCTCATCATCATGCCATTTGGATTGCACGATGCGCCAGCTACATTCTGGCGGTACATGGATGTCATTTTATCCTCTCACACTGGTTATTGTACTGCAAACCTGGATGATGTAGTGGTGTACAGTCCAGACTGGAAAAGTCACCTGGAATACCTACAAGCAGTTATCCAAGCTGTCAAAAATTCAGGTCTGACTATTAATCCTACCAAATGTACATTGGGCATGCAGGAAACCAAATACTTGGGCTATGTGTCATGAAAGGGAGAAGTCAAACCAGAGGTTTCTAAAATAGAAGCTGTTGCTAACAGCCCTGTCCCTAAAACAAAGAAACACGTCAGGTCATTTTTAGGACCGTCTGGTTATTATCAGAGATTTGTTCCCAGCTTTGTTGAATTAGCTACCCGCCTCACTGAACTAATGAAAAAATGGTGCCCAAATAATGTGAAATGGACCCCAGAGCATGATGAAGCTTTTCAAGCCATTAAGGTTGCATTATGTTCAGGGCCCCGTGTTAACTGCAGCAAAGTGGACCTACATTCTGCGGCAGGACCTCATACTTTCTGTGGCAGAACAAGTGCTGATTCTGCGGCCATTCTGCAGCAGATAAATTGTTGTTAAACAACATACCTTCAAAAGGATTAAGTCTTAGTTAACCCTTTGACTGCCTTCGTGCAGCCACTCTGCTACACTGAAAGTAGAACAGCAGGCCATTTTAACAGTATGTAGTCTTCTTATCACTAATATTAAACTGCAATAACCCAAACCTGGTGAAGCCATGGGCATCAGTGTTCTCTTTTAATGAATTTTACCTCCCACCCCGAATGTGAAGGCTCATCTGTTTTTCTTCTGGAAGTTGGTGGTCTTTCTTGTTCTTCTAGGCTAAAGTCCGAGGAGGACATACACACTTAGCTAAAACTACACAGAAGGCAAAGCCTGCTTGGATTTCTTCTGGTTTATATTTACATTTAGTAGTTATAAAGAGAGACTCCAACTTGAAAGTCATTTTTTTTCTGATTTTGATTAAGATTCTTTTAGATTATTATGTTTTAAACTGGGAATACCCCAACTGCATTGCAACAAACATGTTGAGTGCAGTGTGCAAATCTGTGTGTTGTAGAGGGTGGGAATTGTCTTCCTATAACACTGAAAGATGGTGTAACTTGCAGTGTCTGTAGGACTTGTTGACTCCTGATTTATGTTTTGGGGACACACTAAAAAATGTAAGCAAGTCATTCTTATTAAGCTGGAGTAACCTTAGTTAGCCTGTTCTCTTCTCCTTGCAACTCATTCTTCAATAAGTGACCCTCCTTTCACTCATGTTTTGCAGCAATCAAACTCTCCATTCCAATTTTTTTCCATACCTGCTTGCTCCAATTCTAGTATTCCCAGGTCAACAACTCTGCTGCAGCTGGGCAACTTGACCCTCCTTAAGAATGGAGCTTGATGCCATCACTTATGCTGCAGGTTCAAATCTGCCAAGAAATTACTCACACTTGAAGGTACAGATCTATGGCCTACAAATCAAAACTGTGATCAAAGCACACCAGTGGCGTCTGAGTCCTCTGCTCAGTCTGCTGCCAGCCTTATGTTTCTGCAGTCAGCTTCTCCTCCAATACCTGTCACCACACCAAGATTGATTCCACCTCCAAGGGCACCACTGAGTCTTTTCACTTCTTGACTACTGCTCAGCTTCCAGTTAATCCTTCCAAATTCATCTTCCAGGGATTCAGCATACACTGTGAGCAGCCTCACAATGAAAAATTAACATGGCTGAGCTAGCCACACCTACGCCTTCACAGCAGCAAATCATAACTGCCGTGGACCTAACCAAACTCTACTACTCTTGCATCTGTCCCTCCCCCACTTCCCATACACAATACTGGTTGGACGAAGTTATGTAACAAGCCAGCATGAGTCCAGATGCCATGCGGTCACTAGCTTTTCGACTTTGTAGTGGATGGCATCAGTTTGCTGCCCCTTCTAATGAGCATGAATGCCATGGCATACTTAACATATCAGTAGCTTTGCCCTTACCTTGTGTGAACGCATAGCATAGCTAGCATTTCTGTGACTTTGTGGCTGGTTTTCCTGATTTCTGTGCCAAGCACTGATTTCTGTGGCCAGCCCTGATTTCTGTGGTCACTGCTGCAACCGCATTATCGCAGAAAACATGGGGCCCTGATTATGTTCAGCACCTGTTTTAAGAAGCCCAGACTTCGAGGAACCATTTTTGCTACAAACAGATGCATCTAAGGTAGGCCTAGGTGCTGTCCTAAGTCAAAATATAGATGGGACAGAACATCCTATTCTGTACATAAGTAGGAGGCTGCATGACAGAGAGAAAAAGTACTCCACTATTGAAAAGGAGTGTTTAGCAGCAAAGTGGGCCATACAGTCCTTTAAGTTTTATTTGCTAATAACTGATTTTGTTCTTGTAACTGATCACAATCCTCTCTTTTGGCTTAACCAGATGAAAGATAAAAATTCCAGAATCACGAGGTGGTACCTGGCACTACAACCATTTAAATTCACTGTGACTCACAAATGTGGTAAAGAAAGTAGCAATGCTGATTTTCTGTCAAGATATGGAGCAGGAACTGAGGATTCTGAAGTTTAAAAAACAAAGGTATATGTTTGAACTGTACTGTTTGCTGTAGTGTTGTAAAAAAGAAATGAATGGTGTAAATGTGCTTAATGTCTGAAAGGAGCAAATGTTTTTAGAGAATAAAAAGTTTTAGGAACCTGTTTAATAAAACAGGTTCCTTCTTAAGGAGGGGAGTGTATGTGATAGGCCTGTCCCATTTGTTATGGAGAATGTGTTTAAATCCAAGGATTTTCCTATTCTGTTTCTTCTCTATCTGGTTGTGCAACCCAATTTTCCTGTGAGACTTCAGACTTGATCACCCCAAACAATCTTACAATCTCATTGCCTCTCACTGTCTCTGTGTTCTCTTGTTGTCTGATTTTCCTCCCTTACTTATCCACTAATATGAAAATATGTGCAAATTGCTGTATGGAAATGAAACTGATATTGGGATCCCTTTTGTTTAGAAAATATAGTGTTACTGTTGAATTGTTTATAATGGGAGGGCTTTAAGCCTGAGATTCAATGGGCAGAGCAACCATGTCACTCCCCCATCAGGCTTAAAAGGTCACTCATTCTGGGCCTCTCCAGGATTCATTTCTCCTTGCAGCCGGAGGTGCCGCTCCTCTTCCCTTCTAGTGTATGTCTCTAGTCTCTTCGTTGTCACCATGTTTTGCAGTGCCTCTGGCTTGCTCCATTTCTCCAGTGTTTCATACGGCAGCTTGCTGCCTCGCTCCCTCTTGCAGCCGCTGGCTTTCTCTCCATCCACTCCATCTTTCTTCCAGTCCCCACTCTGCCCCGAAGCACACCCTGCTCATTCCTCTGACCCATCTGGGCTGCTTCTTGCAGCGTTTTTTGACCCTCGCTCTCCATCATTTATGCTGCTCATGCCTCAACTCTTCTCTTGTCCATGCTCTTCCCGGCCCCTCCCTGCTGCTGTTGGGACACCACATTTCCTGGGATTTGCCTGCTTGCCCTCCCTAATCTGCTCTCTTGTACCTAATGCTCCAGTATTTTTCATCTTGGAGGCCCTTCCTGCTTCACCTCACTTCAGTGGTACTACGCTCCCGGCTCCATGGCTTGCTCCGCCTGCGGCTTTTCTCCTTGTGGCATCTCATTACCCGTCCTTTACCCTCCTTCTCTCCCTCTCTGGTTCAGCTTGACATTGTCAACCTTGGCTGTTTTGCTTGCCACCCATATCTTCTCTTTAGGATATCATTCCTCAAGGCTTTGGAACACCTATTCCGCTACCGTGGGTCATACAATCACTTATTTCCGATAGCTCCCTCAGGATAGCATGACATTCTTGGATTGTTCTGAGGACATTTGGTATATGATTTGGCCATTCCTCACTGATGAGCTGCATAACAACCTATATTCGGCCATCTTCTCTAGTGGCTGCTTCATCTGCTGTTTTCTGAGTTTAAATTGACTAGTCGGTTTCATGTTCCATTCCAGTGAGCCTTAATGTCATAGAAACATAGATTTTGATGGAAGACAAGGACCGCTTGGCCCACCTAGTTTGCCCATTTCCCTACCTAGGGGATAAGCTGCAGATCCTATTTAACCAACAGCCTATTTCTTCCTACCCCCTCACAAAAATTGCCTTATGTCTGTCCCATGCATTCTTGAATTCTCCCACAGTTTTAGACCCCACAACCTCCTCAGGAAGGCTGTTCCATGCATCCATTACCCTCTCTATGAAAAAATACTTCCTCGCATTGCCCCGAGCCGTCCCCCCTCTATCTTCAAATTGTGTCCCCTCGTTCTTGCACATCTCTTTTTCTGAAAGATGCTACCCTCTTGGACTTTGTTGATTCCACTGAGGTACTTAAGCATTTCTATCATGTCCCCCCTCTCCCTCCTTTCCTCAAGGGTATACATATTAAGTTCCTTTGGTCTCTCCTCGTATGGCTTCTCTTGCAGACCCTGCACCATTTTTAGTTGCCCTCCTCTGAACTGCCTCCATCCTGTCTATGTCTTTGCAGAAATGGGGCCTCAGAACTGGATGCAGTACTCAGATGGGGTCTCACCAACTGTCTGTACAGGGGATAACAACTTCCTGTTTTCTGCTGGTGATGCCTCTCTCTATACATCCCAGTATCCCCTCAGCCCTCCCTACCGCCTTCTCACATTGCTTGCCAACCTTAAGGTCATCTGACATGATTACCCCCAGGTCCCTTTCCATTTTTATGTTTACTTGCATGCATGTGCAAGAAACATAGTGCCATCATCTGAGTTTTCGGAGGTGTGGCAGCCATCTTCCAATTCAGTCAGTGTGTTTGCAGGCACTGTCACAGTTCTCCAATCAACTCTGCTGCTGTCTATGACAGCAGTTGAAAATGCAGTGCCATACAGCTGAAAGGGAGCGCTCCACTTCAGTGAGCAGCAGTCCCCCCACACATGCATGCACATTGTGTGTTCATGCGCTCCCCCATGCACATACTGTATAGCTGATGGGGGTGCCCAATACCCCGTCAGCTCCACACTCCCCAAAAAAAGCTTTCCAGGTGCCATACCGGGAGTCCACCCCAGTGTGGCACACGGCCATATGGCCGACAGGGGTGCCCATTCTCTAGTCAGCTCCAGGCCCCCCAAACAGCCTTACAGCTGTCACACTGGGAACCCACCCCTGCATGGCAAATGTCCCATGTTGTCTTCCTTAAAAGACAAAAACCCTGTAAACAGAAAAAATTTCCTCGGTGGTCTCTCAGCCCACCAGCCCCACTGTGCATCCCTGCCTCCCCACTCCCTCACCCCATACTCCTCTCCAGAGTCCATGCGAATGATCTTCAGTGAACCGGAACACATCTGCACTCTTCAAAGCCAACCACGAACTGAGGAAATGCCGGTAAGCTGTATAATGCAATAAATAGGGTTTTTTCAACTTTAATGCTTATCTCAGGCATTATTTGGAATTTTGGCACCAAATTTTCAACATAGAGTTTTTGGGACCCCTCCTCATGAATTCTAGAACTGTCATGGTGTTAATCAGGCCCAAAGGGTGATTTCGCAGTCACTGTGCAAAATCACCTTTCAGGATTGATTAATGAAATGACAGTGCCAGTGTTCATAAGGTGGGCTCTCAAAAAGCCTATGTTGCAAATTTAGTGAAAAATTCAAAAATACTTTCGACGTACGGTCGCATGGTTCTTATGCATGCTCGTAAGTCTGCAAATTTTTAATATTTGCACTCCAGATTTTCAACATTGCCATTTTACCATACCTCCTTATGAGCAGTATAGCTGTAATTTTTTACATGTTGCTCAAAATGTGTTTCCTGCATATAGCGCACAATGGCGCAGTTGATGTGCGCAGTCAATATTTGGGACAGATTAAGAAAATCTCAGTGACACTGTTCATGAGCAGAGGTGTTAAAATGTCTATGTTGAAAATCTGGTGAAAAAATTCCTAAAAATTACTGTTTTAGGACCGTACGTTGTGCAGCACCTATGTACACTCGCAAGTTTTCGAATTTTTAATATTTGCACACCAGATTCTCAACATTGCCATTTTATTACACTTCCTTATGAGAAGTACAGCTGACATTTCGCACATCTCGCCCAAAATGTGTTTCCAAGACATGCACAGTACAATGGTGCAGTCAAAGTAAAGCAATGTTGGGACAGATTAAAAAATCACAGTTACACTGTTCATGAGCAGAGGTCTTAAAATGGGTATGTTGAAAATTTAGTGATAAACGTCCATAAAATGACTGTGTTATGAGTGAGCACTGTGCAGTTTCCATGCACCCTCTTAAGTTCATGACTTTTTTAATATTTTCAGTACAGATTTTCACCAGTGGCATTTTTCCACACTTCCTTATGAAAAGTACATGTCATTTTTCACAACATGTCCGAAATATGTTTTCACACTTTCAGTGCAGAAATGCGTGGTCACTGTGGGAAATCATTGTTCGGGACAGATAAAGAAAATCACAGTGATATTGTTCATGATCAGAGGTCCCAAAATGCCTGTGTTGACAATCTGCTGTAAAAAATCCCCAACTAATTGCATTACGGGTGTGCGTTGCACAGTTTCTATGCACACTCGTGACTTCACCAGTTTTTTTAATATTTTCACTGCAGATTTTCAGTATTGCCATTTTTTACACCTCCCCATGAACAGTACAGCTGTCATTTTTCACATCCTGTTCGGAATGTGTTTTTGCACCTGTGGTGCTAAATGGCGTAGTCGCTGTGCAAAAGCATTTTTTTTTCGGCTAGCAAACTGATATTGCCACTGTTCATGAGGTGGGGGTCACAAAAAAGCCATGTTGAAAATCTGGAGTGAAAATACCAACGAATGCCTGAGGCATTAGGGTTTACCACCATAATGCCCCACCCTGTAGAGAATGACAGGGATCAGGGGTGTGACTTGGGATTCTCGCCTATAATGCTCATCCCATTCCACACCCTGCAGCCAGTGAGAGGCATCGAGGTATGCCTTGGACTCTTCAGCCCCAAAGTTCACCCCATTCTCCTATACCGCACCCATCTCACTGTATTTCCTGATGGAATGGGGTGAGCATAAGGACCAAAGACCCCAAGGCATCCCTGTGACACTTGTCGGTGTCTGCAGGGTAGGGTGTGGTGAAATGGCATGGCCGTTATGACTGACAACCCAAAAGCTCACCCCAATGCTTGTCAGTCTCTGCAGGGTGATGGTGGGGTTGGCTTCAGTTCAATACTTCACTGCCATTCCTTTTATGCAGCTCTGTAACTTCTACACTACCAATGCCAATGCCAGAGAGCAAACATTCGGCACTGACAAATGCTTGTAGTTGTTGTTACTACCCCCCCCATTGTGTAATCTTCCCCAGGGTTTTTGTTTCCCAAGTGCATTATTTTGCACTTCTTTGCTTTGAATCCAAGCTGCCATACTTCTGACCATTCCTCCAACCTTGCAAGTCCCTTCTCATCCTTTCCACGCCTCCTTGTGTATCAACCCTGTTGCAGATATTTGTGTCATCTGCAAAGAGGCATACTTTCCCTTCCAGTCCCTCTGCAATGTCACTTATAAAGACATTAAAAGGATGAACCCAGTACTGAACCCTATGGTACCCCACTAGTAACCCCTCTTTCATCGCGTGGACTTCATTTACAATTACTTTCTGTGTCCTGTTGTCCAGCCAATGTTTAACCCAGGCTACCACCCTGGGACCCACTCCCAGGTTGGTTAATTTGACTATTAATCTTTTGTGTGGGACTGTGTCAAATGCCTTGCTAAAGTCTAGGTAGGTCATGTCCACAGCCCCTCCCTGGTCTACTACTTTGGTCACCCAGTCAAAGAAGTCAATTAGACTCATCTGACATGACCTTCCCGCTGAGAACCCATGCTGACTTGGGTCCTGTGCCCCACTGGCCTCTAGGTACTCAACAATTCTTTCTTTCAGAAGTGATTCCATCACTTTCCCTACCACAGAGGTCAAACTGACAGGTCTGTAGTTTCCTGCCTCTGTCTTGGTCCCACTTTTGTGAAGAGGAATCACATCTGCCTTCCTCCAGTCCTCAGGTACCACACCATCCTCCCATGATTTGTTAAAAAGGGTAGTCAGTGGTGTCACTAGTTCTCTGCTTAATCCTTTTAGAATTCTGGGAGTGAATTCCATCTGGCCCCATTGCTTTGTCCACCTTCAGTTTTAGGAGTTCTTTCAGAACCCTTTCTTCTGTGAAAGGACTGGGATCAACCCCCCTATCTATGCTTCTGTTAATTGGATTAGGCACCTCCCTCACCTCCTCTTTTGTGAATACTGAACAAAAGTATTCATTCAGTATCCCTACTTTTTCACTATCCCTCTCTGCCCATCCACCGTCCATTCTATTCAGCCTCACTATCCCTCCCTTTGTCTTTCTACGCACCTGATAAACCTAGAAATGGTTTTATCCCCCTTCTTAACTGAGTTGGCTATCTTTTCCTCAGTTTGGGCCTTTGCTATTCTGACTACCTTCCCTGCTTCCTTCTGCCTTAACTGGTACAGTTATGTGTCCTGCTCCTTTTGTGTTTCCTTATACTTCCTAAATGCTATCTTTTTCTCCCTAACCTTCACTTCCACCTCTTTTGAGAACCATAGTGGCTTTTTCTTTCATTTTGATTTGTTTATTTGCTTCACACAAAGGCTTGTTGCCTCTGTGATGGCAGTTTTGATATTTTCCCATTGTTGCTCCACCCCTCCTTCTAGCCTGTTTGCTAGTGCTTTTCTAAGGCACTCTCCCATCTTGCCAAAGTCAGCCCTCCTGAAATCTAGAACCATCACTTTTGTATGGCTTGACTCTGTAGCTGAGTTTATCATGAACCACACTGTTTGGTGGTCTCTTGTTCCCAAATGGCTACCCACTTCTAGATCTGAGATCCTCTCATTGTTCCCATTTGAGAGTACAAGGTCTAAGATTGCTCCCTCATGAGTAGGTTTCAAAACTAGCTGTCTGAGGCATGCCACCTGAAGGCCATCGAGAATAGCCCTGCTTTTGGATGTGGCTGCAGCAAAGGTGCTCCAGTTGACATCCAGCATATTAAGCTCCCCCATTAACAGTATCTCCCCTTTCTCTGCCATACTAAGTATGCCTTCTATCATATCCTTGCCCATTCCCTCCCTCCCCCTGACATGGGGGTCTGTATACAACCCCTGTGCGGACTGTGGTGCCATTTCCAGTCTCTAAGGTGACCCACAGTGCCTCCTCTCCTCCCTGTTTACTCTTTTGTTCAGTTGCTTTTATCCCTTCCTTTACATAGAGAGCTACACTGCCCCCTCTTCTCCCCTCCCCTCCCTGTCTCTCCTGTAGGTTGTGTACCTTGGTATGTTAACATCCCAATCATGGTTCTCTGTGCACCATGTTTCTATGACTGCTACGATATCCAGGCATCTCTCTTCCATCAAGGCCACTAGTTCAGGCAGCTTGTTGCCCAGACTATGGGCGTTAGTACTCATTACCCTCCATTTCTTGATGGCCTTACCCCTTTTTGCCATATCCCTGTCCTTATTGCATTTGTCACTTTCTCTATTTACCCCTGCACTTCTCCCTATTGACATCTCTATGTTGGTGTTTACCTCACTTAGTACCCTGATATTTTTGGGGGGGCTAGGATTTTTCTGCTACTTCCAGTGCCTCACCCCCTTGGCTAGTTTAAATGCTTGCCAATGAAGCAGGATGGTGAGTCTTTGGTGGCTCTGTGATCGCTTACCTCCTGCTCCCAAACAGGAAGTTCATGTTGTCAGTTAAATCCTGTGCCTATAAAAGTAGAACTGCCTTTGGGTGGAGGGGAGGGAAGGAGGGCAATATAGTCCCAGTAGATAAGTTTAGTTATACCAGCAGGTCCTTCCTCCTGGTGCTCTGCTTGTTCTCTGGCAGAAGCTATCTAGGTCAGTGTTTAAAACTGGTTTTAACCTGGCTCCTTCTAGCTAAGCTGGCCCCCCTACTTTGCAAATCTTTCTACACTTAGTTAACCTCACAGATAATTCTCTTCAGTCACCTGTGACAAGCACCCAGATAACTACACTGATAACAGATAACAATTCACTTCAACTAACTCTGACAAAGACACTTACTTTTTTCTACCCTAAATTGAAGGTCCCAGTACAAGAGTTCTAGCTCTTAGTCCCAGTAGATAAGTTTAGTTATACCAGCTGGTCTTTCATCCTGGTGCTCTGCTTGTTCTCTGGCAGAAGCTATCTAGGGCAGTGTTTAAATCTGGTTTTAACCTGCCTCCTTCTAGCTAAGCCAGTCCCCCTACTTTGCAAATCTTTCTACACTTAGTTAATTTCACAGATAATTCTCTTCAGCCTCCTGTGACAAGCACCTAGATAACTACACAGATAACAGATAACAATTCGCTTCAACTAACTCTGACAAACACATTAACTTTTTTTTTAACCCTAAATTGAAGTTCCAGTACAAGATTTTCTAGTTCTTAGTCTCTGTACATAAGTTTAGTTATACCAGCAGGTCCTTCCTCCTGGTGCTCTGCTTGTTCTCTGACAGAAGCCATCTAGGGCAGTGTTTAAATCTGGTTTTAACCTGGCTCCTTCTAGCTAAGCCAGTCCCCCTACTTTGCAAATCTTTCTACACTTAGTTAATTTCATAGATAATTCTCTTTAGCCACCTGTGACAAGCACCTAGATAACTACACAGATAACAGATAACAATTCACTTCAACTAACTCTGACAAACGCACTTTTTTTTACCCTAATTGAAGGTCCCAGTACAAGAGTTCTAGTTCTTAGTCCCAGTAGATAAGTTTAGTTATAACAGCAGCTCCTTCCTCCTGGTGCTGTGCTTGTTCTCTTATAGGTTGGAGGTCATAGTAGTAGTATATTCTGACCTGCTCCTCAATGGGACATCTGTTACAATGGGAGTTTTTCCCAGGGCATTCTGCTCTCAGACTAAATTTATTATATAATGCAGCAGTCTGTGGCATGAACTTAGGAGTTTAGTGAAGTCTCTGTTCCTGATTAACAGGAATGTTGTTTGTGGCCAGTTAGCAATTTTAAAGTTGCCCCAGTGAAGAACAATAACCTTCCCTTACAAGAGAGCAAGTTATGCTCTGTCATGGTTCCTACCATGTGAAACTTCTCTCCCTCAGTAAGGTCTCTATCTCCACGCTACATGGTATCCTTCATCGGCAGAGCTGCCTTTCATTTGCCCCACTTCACTTGCTCTCTGATTCCTATAAAAAAAAAAAAAAACATGTTTCTTGAGACCGTGCTGCACATTCTGGCCATTTGCTGTGCTCTTGACAGCTTGTGCTGTGTTCCTTTCAGCTGTGAGGTTAGAAGGTATGTTTTTGCTTCCCTGCTCCTTGTATCCCCCTCCTGCTCATTCTTCTTGTATTCTGTGTCTACCTGTTTCCCTTGACTCGCTTACAGTGTGAGTGTGTCTACCATTCCTTCACATCGACTCCTTGAGCATGACCCTTGGGGTCCCTGCTACCTCACCTCAACCTGCACATCTAGTTACATCACTCAATCAGTATACCTCTCATTGCATCTCATTGGTGAATCCAGCTAATTGCAGGATCTGAGACAGCATGGATTCATAGCAGGGAGGTCATCTCAAACAAATCTGATAGATTTAACTGGGTGACCAGGGAATTAGATCGGTGAGGGGCAGCAGATGTGGCCTAGCTAGATTTTAGCAAGGCCTTCAACATACTGTTCCACATAAGAGACTTGTAAGCAAACTGGGTAGCCTGGGAGTTGGTCCACAGGTGGTAAACTGGATAAAAAAATTGGTTGAGTTATAGAACACAGGGGGTGGAGGCAAATGGAGTTCACTCCAAGGAGATAAGAGTGATCAGTATGGTTTCACACGGATCTGTTCTGGGGCCGGTCCTGTTTAATGCCTTCATAAGTAACACTGCAGACGGGCCTGAAAGGAAGATGCGCTTCTTTGCAGAGGACACCAAGATCTGCAACAGGATTGACATTCTGGGGGTGGTGGAGAAAATGAGTAGGGACCTATGTGAGCTTGAGCAGTGGTCAAGAGCATGGCAGCTAAAATTCAATGTGAAGAAGTGCAAAATCACACATTTGGGGCCCAGGAAAACTGGGGCCAAATACACAAAGGTCACCATTCAGGAAAGGGACCGGGGGTAATCAAATCTGATGATTTAAAGGTGGCCAAACAGTGTGGCAAGGCAGTGGTAAGAGCCAGTGGGATGGTAGGGTGCATAGGGAGAGGTATCACCAACAGAAAAAAGGAGGTGGTAAAACCACTGTGCAAATTATTGATGAGGCCTCATCTGGATTACTTTGTCCAGTTCTGGAGGCTGTACCTCTAGACAGACATAGACAGAATAGAGGCAGTCCAGAGGAGGGCAACAAAAATGGTGCAAGGTCCACACCAAATCCCTATGAGGATAGACTAAAGACCTCAATATGTATACCATGGAGGACAGGAGGGAGAGAGAGGATATGATAGAGACATTCAGATACCTCATGGACATAAATAAGGTACAAGTTCAGAACAAGAGGCCATGAGATCAGGCTGCAAGGGGGAAGACTCAGGAGTAATGGGAGTAAATATTTTTTCACAGAAAAGGTGGTGGGTGAATGGAACAGCCTCCCAGCAGAGGTGGTAGGGGCAAAACTGGTAGGAGAACTCAAGAAGGAATAGGGGAACCCTAGTGATGGGAAAGAGAGGGTAAAGCTGGAGATCAAGTAGGGCGTGTGGTCTTGCTGTAAGTAGTGGAAGTGGGCAAAGTGGTCCTTAACTGCTATCATGTTCTATGTTTCTATGCTGAAACGTAATGCATAATGCTAACATACACCTACCTGACCCCAATTATACAAGTCTCTACTTTGGGGAGTGGAAAGGAGTATTATGCAAGGAGGTGACAAATACTTTCCTCAACTGCATTTATGACATCCTAGTTGAGTGACAGGCATAGAGTCACAGCTTTTAAATTCCATAAAATTCCTAGAGGAAAGCAATCTTACCCTATGATTATTGGTCAGTCATGGCCAGAGTGAGAGTAATTTCTTTGGACATTATCATCAGGAAGGACAACAACAGAAGAGTAAATACTGATAATTGCTGGAAGCCCATGGGCCAAGACTCACTGCTGTGTCCAACAAGCTGCCATCCTGGCCACACAACCAAGGATATCCCAAGAGATCAATTATTTTATGTCAGACCTAACTGGTCCATGTATTGGGTGTTATCATATCTGATTACCCAAAGGTGGCCAAACAATGTGACAAGGCAGTGGGTTGAGGCAGTAGGATGCTACAGTGCATAGGGAAGTTATCACCAGCAGAAAGATGGAGGTGGTGATACCTCTGTTCATTCTCTGGTGAAACCCCACCTAGAGTATTGTGTGCAGTTCTGGATTCCATTATCTCCGAAAGGACACAGACAGCATTGAGGCAATCCAGAGGAGGGCAACTAAACCAGTGCTGGATCTGCATTAAAAGCCCTAGGAGGAGAGAGACTGAAGGACCTCAATATGTCCTGAATGGAGGAAATGAGGGAGAGGGGGATTTGATAGAGGCTTTCAAATACCTCAAGGGTATAAACAAGGTTTAAGACAGAAGACTTTCTCAGAGAAAAGGATGCACAAGAACAAGGGGTCATGTGATGAAGCCGAAGGAGGGCAGAATCAGGGGAAATGTAAGTAAACACTTCTTCACAGAAAGGGTGGTGGATGACTGGAACAGCCTTCCTGAGGAGGGGGTGAGAGCAAAACCTGTGATGGGAGTTAAAGCTACCGTACTGGATAATTAGGAAGTGATTATCCAAATTCTGCATTTTGGCTGTAAGCATGCAGGCACAGTTCCAATTTCTAAATCTGTACTTTGTTTTGTCCTGTGATCTGTACTTTTTTAGATATTTAAAATATTTTTGAATTGTTGTGGAGCCACAAGAAATATGGCCATTGCCGTATATAGTCGAAGTCCCACCTCACATTGTGGCGCATCTTTTGTTTACTTCCATAGGGTCTTCGCTGCACGTTCCCCTTGTCACAGTGCAAGTTCAGCTAAATGCAATGTCCGAAAGTGGATACACAGTTGAACTCAAGTATCTGTCTCTTTTTAACAAATGAGCACATAAAGTTGTTTTAATCATGCTCTGAATGCTGAGCCGTGATACTGGGCATGCATGAGACTCACAGTTTCCTGTGAATGTGCTCAACTCACATAAAGCTGCATAACTGGAAAACTAAACTTGATTCTTGTGCATGTGTGATTGGCAGAACAGCATGGGCACAATGTTAACAAAAACAATGGCAAATCAGAGGAAATGATGGGTGACACTACAGAGAATACAAGAAACAGTAGGAGGTAAGTGCTCAATGGAGCACAGGGAACAAAACGGTGTAAAGGATTTGTGTTATCTAGAACTGCTGCTTTAGGAAGGCATGGGAGAGGTACAAAGGAAACTAAGAAGCAAGGAAATGGGCGGAAAAGCTGGAGGTCAAGTAGGCTCTACAGTGTGACTGTAGGTAGGGAACATGGGTAGACTAGATGGGCCAAGTGGTCCTTATCTGCCATCAAATTCTATGTTTCCGTGTAACTGCATTGATACTGAAACCTGTAACAAAAGGGCAGATGAACTGAGTGAATGTCTGATACAAAGGGGTTATGAAGCCTGAAAGGATATTGAGAATGGAGATGAGAACTCTGCTGCAATATAAAGACAGTAGGGCAACAGAAAGTGGTGGGATGAACTCTATGATTACTTATGTCTGACAGGCACACGGGGTCAGAGCTATACTGGACAAACACTGTCATATTATGCAGTCTGATCCCACACTCAATATGCCCCTAGAATGTTTTGCATAAGGGTTAGACACCTGAGGGGTCAGGTCTTGCTCTCTTAAGGCAATGGCTACAACCAGGTCTCGGCTAGTCAGGACACAGGGACTTCCATGCCCATTTTATAGGGGATTCGGATAATCGGGTTGTGCTGTATTTTGCGGTACTTTTAATAGAGTGGGTAGCTCCCTTACCTGCATAGGAGCTCCTCTGTGTGAGCAGAGACCGTAATCTGCCAACAACAGGCTGGCAGCACAATTCCTTTCCATTTCCTACAAACACACTCCATCCCCGCACTCTGATGTTTTATGACATCTGAATAGGGAGAGTGCAGAAGCTCATTCAGTCACTTCTATGGAGCAGCATTTCCAAAACAGATTTAACTATTTTAAATTAGATTTTGGGAAAGACTGTTGCCAGGGTTCAAATAACAAGGCTACTGAAAGGTGCTATTTAACAAAATGTCTAGATCGAGGGGGGGACTAGAAATGACCTGCTTCTTAGTGTAAGGTCTCTGTGATTGCTTTATGGTGTCCACATGAAATGCGTGATGTATTTTTCTGCTGATTAACCTTGATTTCATTTCTGTAATATATGGTGATGTCATAAATGCAGGATGTTAAACTGAGGTTCCCAGGCTGTGCACTTTTTACTTATAGTGTATAGTAGAAAGCAGTGGACATTCATGCCTGCAACAGCACTGTAGTGCTGCAATAGCAACGTCTTGATGCTGTTGTGCTGCACTGAGCGGATCACTAATTTACTTATGTATTTTTATTTATTTAAAATTTGACAACTGGGAAAGGCACCATGAGGAGAAGCTTGGTTCCTGATGTGACTCGGCAGAAAGGGTACAAAACAGAGGGTAACAAATGTCAGTTATACGGTAATTACATATTGGATAAAGTAAGGGGTGCAGAGTATAACGAGAATGTTATACACACCTGAGTTGCTGAATGGCACATAAACCCCAAGGACAAAGCCCAAGGGGTTTATGCAGTCATCCAACAATGAGGGTGTGTATAAAATTCAAGTTTATACACTGCACCCCATACTTTCACATTGACAACATTGCTAAGGCTGTTAACAACCTCATTGGGCTACTTTATAGGCATAAGCAATGTTTGACCCCAGAGGCTCTTAACCTGGCCATTCAAAGCTCTCGTCTTGCTTATTGATTATGGCTTGCCAATCTATGGATCAGCTGCTGAAACAACTCTTCGCTGTATCATAGTTGCACTCAACAAAGCATGCTGGCTCCTTACCAGCTCAGCCCATCTGTGCCATACCTGCAACATGTACGCTCAGCCTAACTGGCTCCAATTCAAAGGTAGACTCAAGTACCAAACATGTTTACTGTCCAAAAAAGTAAGCTTAGGAAAAATGCCCTGAGGAGTGCAAAAGCTTATTACCCCCACTATCAACCGTTTTTGCACCAGAAGCTCTACTAGCTAGATTTTTAATATACCCCACCGTCGCATTTCTGTGGGACAAAGGTCCTTTGCCTACCGTGCCCTGCTATAGATGAACTCACTGCACCATGACATCACTTCAGCATCAACCTTGGGCTCCTTCAAGGTTAAACTTAAGCAACAGCTAGTTGCTGATGCCAGTTGTGACTGATTCCAATAACCTTCCTTCTTGTGACCAGCACTTATTCTAACCTTATGCTATCCTGACCTTATGCATAACTGTTATCAACATGTAAATAACTGTTCTAAGTTGCTAATCATTCTCCTTCACATTTCCTCTTGATCCCTTCCACTCTCTCCTCTCACCCCTCTATGGCTTTCCCCCATCCCCTCCCCCCATTATATCTCCTGAGCTCCTTGCTCACTTTAAAATGCTTTGTCCCATACCTTCTCACCTCTGATGAGGCCCCTGGGCTGATACCATCCCTTACCTTGTTGATTATTAGATATTAGGCTGAGTCTGTTCTCATTTTCCTATAAAGGGTCATTTCATAAGACCCAACCCCCTCTAATATGACCATTTAAATTCCAGGTTTTAATCAAATATGCACCATGGCATACATTGTACAATGCCACATGTATTGGAACTTCTCTAGTTATACACTTAACACTCTTGTAATGTCTTGTATAATTCCTTGTTTTGTTTGTTCTCCATCTCATACTTTTCCAATAAGTGGAACCTATGAAATGATCTTGTTCTCAAAAGTGTTATCTGAAATTTCAATAAATAAATAAATAAATAAAATACATTGTTTTATTTAATTGAAGGGTCCCTTTTTTTGCCACATTCTCTCACACAAAGAGCTGTGTATTAAACGCCATAATTAACACTCGTGTATTATGGCATTTAATACACGGCTATTTGTATGGGAAAAAACATGATCCATTAATTATAGTGCACTTCTAGACAGCTTGAAACACACGACAAAATACACGTAAACAAACAGTATTTAGAAGTATATACAGTATAACACAGAGTGTGTGTGTATATATATATATATATATATATATATATATATTCACATATATAGTGTGTTTTTTCCCCCTTTGCTGCCAGCACTTTACAGTGGGAGATCAGCTATACTTGGAATAAACAGATGGGAGCATGCTAACACCTAGGTAGGGCAGAGCCTGCTAATACAGGGCAAGTGCTACAGAGAAGCAAGCAGGGGTAGAGAGAAGGGAAGCATTTAGGAGGAGGGAGAACAGATGCAGGAAGAGGAAGGGAAGGGTCTGAGTAGGTGCATTAGGACAGGAAAGGAGTAGGTGAGGCGGGTTTGGGGGGAATGCAGTTCCATAGGGAGAGAAGCCTATAAGAGAAGGCCAATTTGCCAGCCGTGGTGCCGACACATGGAAGGGCATGTCCACACTTCGGCCAGTGCTGGGAAGAACCCCAACAGCCCTTGGTAAAGTATGCCACCTTTAGAACGGGGGTGAACTTTTTTTGGATGTAGGTTGCTCATGTACAGTGTGATTGCCTATACACTATAAAAGATTGTGTATGAGCAATCATATACATACAACACTTTTTTCCCCATCTTGAGATTTCTGTGGTAACAAGAACTCTTGAGCTCCACTCTCGAGGTCTCTTACTACCACAGAAACCTCTCAACGGAAAAACAGCGTTGTTCTGTATGACTGCTCATACACAATCCTCTATTTTGTTTATTACTGTAATTACGATGGTTTAGTGTTTGGTTGTTCCCACAAATTAAATATTAATGCCTTTACCCTTTCAGCATTGTCCTTTAAAATATATGAGTATAATGGCATTATGGGTACAGCGGCCCACCACCTATGGTAGAGTATCTGTAGAGGTACAAGACATGTTAGGGAGGATTTTTTCCCTTATATATTTTGTGCCTCCACTCTCTCAACCTGCTTCAGGCACCATGTAGCCCCAATCCCATTATCTCCCAGGGCTTACTCATTTTCCTGCTGTGTACCATGATATCCCCTCCCTCTGGTGAAGGCCTTTGGGCTGGCCCAGGTCCCTCAGAAAAGCTACATCTGTGTGCAGGAAGCCAGCCTGGGTAGGTAGGTAGGTGTGGGGTCTGCAACCTCAATGAGGCCCATCATTCTGCGATGGCTGAGGAATTTTTCCACTTTTTTTCTAGCCTCTCCCTCTCATGGGATGCATGTGCTAGAGTCAATGTGAATGCATGGCATCAGCAACGGCTCAACCAATGGCACCTTCTGCCTCTGCACTCACGTCAGCCTGCACTGTCACCTGCAGTAAATCAGGTGACATTCACGTGGTGGGTCCTCGATCCCAGAGAAAGAGATTGTTCAATGTAATGTTCAGTCCTCCCCTCCCCAATCAGCTCTCTGACATCCAGTTGTGTGATGGCAGTGGGTCCCCTCTCTCAAGGGAGAAGAGTGACCTATGGCATGCTCAACCCCCCCCAGCTGGCCCTCTATTGACCAGTCATGCACTAGAAGTGGGTCCTATTCCCTTCCCTCCCAGGGGAGGAGAGTGTCCTATGGCATGCTCAATCCTCCTCTCCCTGACCAGCCCTCTGATGACCAGTCATGCAGTGGGTTATGGGTTCTATCTCCCTCCAAGGGGAAGAGAGTGTCCTATAGGATAATCAGTCCCCTTCCTAAGTAGGCCCTCTGTTGACCAGTCACACAGTGGCAGTGGGTCCTGTCCCCCTACCTCCCAGGGGAGGACAACGTCCTGGGGGATACTCAAACCCCCCTCCCTGGCCTTCCCTCTGTTGAACAGTTGTACTGTGGTTGTGGGTCCCCCCCCAAAGAAGGAGAGTGCCCCATGGGATGCTCAATACCCCCTTCCCTGAATGGCCCTCTGATGACCAGTTGCACAGTGGTACTGGGTTCCCTTCCCTCCCAGAGGAGAAGAGTATCCTATGTGATGCTCAACCCCCCCGACTGGCCTGATGACCAGTCGTGCAACAGGAGTGAGTTCCCCTCCCTTCAAGGGCAGAAGAGTGTCCAATGGCATGCTCAGACCTCCCCTTCCTGAACAGCACTCCGATGACCAGTGACACGACAGTAGTGGGCCTCCCTCGCTCCAAGGGTAGAAGAGTCTCCTATGGGATGCTCAATTCTCCCTTCCCTAGACAGCCCTCTGATCACCAGGGTTCATTCCTAAACCTGGGTCACAGGTATCATGACCGATAGAGCAACTGCTGCACCAACAGGCTGAACCACATCAGGGAGCTTGATCTGGGAGGCATTTTGTCACTTTTGCTCCCTGATGTCTTTTTTATGTGCCTGCACTCAATAAAATAGTCCCTTCACACTACTCTGCTGTTTGGATTGTTTACGTGGTATATTGTGTGCAGACCTGTGTGCATGGAGTGGTTGTTTTCTTGGCAGAGTTTGGATAGATGGACAGACATAGATAGACAGGCAGATAGGCAGATAGACAAATACTTGTTTATTTGTTTGGCACCCAATTCCAGAGGCTCTGGGCACCGTACAATCAAATTTACAGAATAAAACATTAAAATATATAAACAGGGAATACAATAAAATAAAGCAATTTTGATTTAGTATTAGTTAAAAAAAATTCTGCTGGAAAGGACAAGCTAAAAAGATAAGTCTTTCGGTCCCTCCGAAATGCTTCCACCATAGGGGCCTCCCTCAAAGATTCTGGCAGCGAGTTCCAGAGTACAGGGCCAGCCATCTCGAATAGCAATCACCCAAGGTTTTTAGCCTACTCCTCAGAACCACCAGGAGGCCTGCAGTGGAGGAACAGAGGGAGCTGACTGGGATGGCAGGAGTGATGAGATCTGACAGGTAGCCAGGACCCAGTCCATATATGGCCTTGTAGGTGAGCAAGCCCACATTGAAAATAATTCTCCAACTGACCTGCAAACAGTGCATGCCCTGCAGGACCAAGGTCATATGAGAGGACCTTAACAGTCCTGTCAGCAGCCTGGTTGCTGTGTTCTGAAGTAACTGCATCCAGCGGAGGTTCACCCATGGGGGCTGCATCACGTCCAGGTATGTGCCATTCATTCCCTTATGGGTGGTCTTCAGCCCTATTCCCTGGATGCATTGCACTATACATCAGGGTCTGATATTCAAACAGGATGTGCGATCTGTTCCAGTTACTATCTGGGTCCACCAGACAACATGGGATTTGGGGGGAGGGGTGTTCTGATTCTTAACAGAAGAGTCTACCCATCCCTACAATAAAATAGCCCCTTCACACCTGTCCTATGGGATGCTCAATCTTACCCTTCCCTGCCACCCCTCCAACAACCAGTCATGCAGTGGTAGTGGGTCCCCCCCTCCCTCCTAGGGCAGGAGAATGTCCCATGGGATGCTCAGTTCTCCCTTCCCTGGCCGGCCCTCCAATGTCCACTCACATCACAGTAGTGGGTCCCCCTCCCTTCAAGAGTAGGAGTGTGTGCAATGGGATGCTGAATCCTCCCCTCTCCTCCCATGCCAGCCCAGTGATGACTAGTGCTCATTCCCAAAACTGGGTTGCAGGTACTGTGACTGGCAGTGCTACTGCAGTACCAACAAGTCAACCCATGTCGGGGAGTTTGATCTGGGAGGCATTGTCACTTTTTCCAGCTGTTGCCTTTTTTATGTAACATGTGATCTGCACTCAATACAACAGCCCCTTCACACTATTGTGCTATTTGGATTGCTTGCATGATGTACTGGGTGCAGAACTGTGTGCCTGTCCTAGTTGTTTTCTCGGCCCTGCACCAGTTCTCCTTTGGTGCTACTTATATTTTGCCAATGTTGGTACCACTGTCTGTCCTGAAAAAGGTTCAAAGTGTGTGCACAGAGTGATTCCGGGTCATCAAATTGTGACAGTAGCCATAGGTGCCCCTCCAGGGGTTGGATTCCTGTGACAAATTCAGTTGAAGGAACTATGAGTAACTTATGGGTGTATATAATACATGCTCATTGGTCAGTTGGCCAGGGGTTGCATGCTATAAGTACTGTACATGCTCAGGTACTGTTAAGTTGGTGGCTGACCGTGGGAGGTTGGGGCGGTGAGTGGTGGTGAATACCTACCTACTGGGGGATAGGGGAACTGATAAACCACCTGGCCAGTTGTCATCCATGTCAGGGTACAGCGATTGGGGATTGGGGGGGCTCATCACCACTACCAGGGGATGGGTGTATGTATTCCCTGTAATGGGCAATCAGTGCTTGGGGGACACTAGGCTACCAGGGAATTGATGGGAAACATCACTGATGGGCATTCATAGGTTATAGTGGGGGGGACACTGCTATACAATGGGAGATTTGTACGATGTCAACATATGTGCTCAATCAGGGAACAGGAGGGGGCACAGCTATGGGAAGGGGGATGTGCAATTTCCACAACTGTTTGCAATTGGGGAACAGGGTGGGGGGCTCTGCTACATGGAGGGGTGTTGTGTGTATATTTGATATATGTGTGTGATATCCTAGCATGGTGTGGGAGGCACTGCTATTCTAAGAGTGAGTTGGTTGCTGTCAGTGACATTTATGGGCAAGCGAGGGAACAGGGTGCGGTGGATTCACTGCACCACCACCAATAGTACTGTTTGCATACATTCAGGGATCGAGACTTGGGGAGGGAGGCTGGCACGGTGCATTCCACTGGGTGCAGCCATGCAAATGATCCCATAATGGGCATGCATAATGCCCCTTCATGATTTGCATGCCCAATGAGCTAATTTGCATGCTTGTGGTGCTATCACCCTTGGGGGCTGCAGCGCATCCAGGTGTACATCATGCATTCCCCAATGGGTGATCTTCATCCCCGTACCCTGGATGTACCACACTATACATGGTGGCCACTTGATGTGTGCTGTGCATTTAGGGTCTGATATTTAAACAGGATGTGCGATCTGTTCTGATCATGCACTCTGTTTGAATATCGCAACAGAGCTGGCTGGCGCACAATATATGCACTATACATCTTTATGTGCGTGCATCTGGGTAGCTCTGAATATGAAGCCCTTTGCCATTGTTGCTCTTCTCCTGTCACTGTTTACTAGGTCTTGCAACCACTGAGCAAAGATCGTGGAATCCATTCAAGCTTTCTTGTGGGCTTTGTATTCGATGTAAAGCTTGGAATTGAAAGTACAAAAACACCTGGGATTTGTTGATTTCCCAATGACAAGTGGCTTTAACTTTTCAATACCAACTGCATGGCAGCACAGTTCAACTGTTATACAGTCTTTATGTTTCTTTAAACCTTTTTTAAATTTGTTGGTGATCAATGGCCAGTCAGGCAGCATTTTAAGAAAATAAGCCAGTTTCGTCCATGTTAAAGCAGTCCCGTGCAGCATACTGCTCTGCTAGTTTCCTTGCACTTATCTTGCCTTCATTTATTAACTCTTTATTGACACAGCCAGCCTGGTGGTGCAGTGGCGCTGAGGGTTGAGGTGCCAGATGCCACACCTCATGCCATGCTGGCGACCTGGGTTCAGAAGCAAGCCCGGGTTGTCGGGGTCGGCAGGGAAGGGAAGACACTGAGCATCCAGAGGACTGCTCAGTCTTCCTTGGGGAGGGCTTGGGGGAGCGTTCACTCATAGAGCGACCTCTGGTGGTGGCTGGAGGTAGCCAAACATAATGATGCAGCGTATGCTTGGGGGTGTATCCGCGGCAATACTTTGCCTTGCCAGCTGGGCTCCACAGGGGTTCAACTCATGCCAAAAAAAAATTCCTCTCACTGATAGGTGAAGGCGCCTCCCACCCACTATCCACACTCCTAACTCTTTATTGACACCAGTACTTTCATCCAATATTATGTAACAGGTAGTGTTATTACGATTCTTAAACTTTTGAAGCCAACCATTGGAATATGAAAACTAACATTAAATTGTGTCCTAAAGTACTTAGCTTTTTGTTGCAGGATTTCATCAGTTTATGTTTTGAGTCCTCCTGATTGAGAACCACAGAAACAGTGACTCTTGAAGACTGCCATGCTTCAAAGCCTTTTTTGTATTCCAGGAATCAACACCATGATCCTGTCAAGTCCATTCATCTTGTCTGGCAAGAATATCACTGACTGTTCTGTGAGCCATAACCCAGTTCCAAAGGGTGGAGAAATGTCTTGCGACATCCTGCTGGCTTGCGTTGGGGTTGTCATTGGCATACTTCAGGATAATAGCTTCCTGTGAAGCTGTTAAGACAAGCTGTGTCCTTTTACTGGATGCTGACTTTGCCATGCTACTGCAACGCTTCACGGTATTGCCACTTCCTGTTGTTGTCACTCCACCATGTAGTAACACTGTATGCCACCTATGCCCTTATATAACAATTTTATACATGGCAGTACAATATAGTTTTCTATATACAAAAGGAGCACCCAAGTAGCAGATAAGACTGTATACTACATTTGTTTCTTTCCTTTGTTTTTTTTTTAAGATTAAAAAATTGGGACCATGATGCACAGTGAGTGATGTGCTCAGATGATGAGAAAGCATGAAGAGCAAATAGACATTAATTAGTAAATAGAGGTATAAAATTCACAGTCAATGCCTAAATCAACCACCTACCACTATGTCAATAACTTTAGATGTTATGCTGCCAATTTAGTAGAGTTTTTTCAGTTATACAATTTGAGATGATGATGCCCCATGTCAGTGATGAGTGCGGGTGAAGTGGACATGGTGGAAGACCGAGGGTGAATACAATGGGGCTGAATACAAGGTGTACCTTTCAATGGGCTGACAGATGGCGGACATGAAGGGTGGCAGAAAAGGAATATCAATGAAAGATGAACAGAACATCAGGTGAGGCTGGAGGTAATGAAGGGTGGCGAATAATCAAGGGGCAGATAACTAAAGGTGCACTGTAAATGGAAGAAGGAGGAGGAGGCACTCCTGAAATGCACAGAGAAGAAATGGCTTAAGGTGTGGCACAGATACACAAAACCACTGCTTCCTCAGTTCACCGATGACGCAGTGACAGTCATTTTGTCAACGCCGATTACAGCATGGGCAAAATGCCACCTGGCATTACAGCACCAGGCATTTTGTTTCCTGGGACAAAACACCCTTCCAGGGGACAGTCGACTTTTGTGGGGACTTTGGTCCCCACACCCTTCCAACTTTAAATATATCCCCTCCGGGGCAGGCATGCCCCGAAGGGGGTATAAATTGAATGGGTGCAAAGGGCGACATGAATGATGGGCAGTATAAAATCAAGATTGCCCTCTTTGCTGTCATCCTTCTTGTGGCAATTGTCATTGCTGCACTGAACATTAGTCAGCAACTTGATGGGATATGGCTTACCCCCACCAGAAGGGGGTTCAGGTGGCAAGTTACCATCCAATACTTCAAAACTCAGCTCTTATCCTGACATTGTACTGCACATAACTCTGATAGGAGCTTGAGAAACTGAGGACAAAAAGGCTCACACAAGCATATTTTTTTAAGCAGCTCAGTACTCACTAACATTTGAAGTAAGGTGATTGAAATAACTGGCTGAATCCTAGCGATCCAACCCCCAACACATACTAAAATACTGCCTTCTGGGCTTAGCCCTGCAAGGGTTATAAGAATAAACAATACATTTTCAATATTTCTGTGGCAACTGCCATTAAGATCATTACCCAGCATTGGTTGCAAACTAATCCACCATTCATGAATGACTGGTTCAGGAACTGCAAAAACATCAAGGAAATGGAAAGAGTTACAGCCACATTAAGACACAGAGTAGATAAGTACAGGAGCAAATAGTTGGCCTTTCAAGAATACAAAGCAGCCAGGCAGGGAAGGGATAGCTTAGGTGTTCTTGCATATATCCCATAACTCTACCACAGAAAGAGTGATCAAGGAATTGCAGACATCACTTGACACATCGTAGGTCACATGTCCATGACCCTCATATAGAGGAAAAGATAGCCAACTCAGTTAAGAAGGGGGATAAAGCTTTTTATAGGTACATTAGGGAGCAAAGAAAGACTAAGGCAGGGACACTGAGGCTGAACAAAGAGGATGGTGGTTGGGCAGAGAGCGACAGTGAAAAAGCAGGGATACTGAATGAATACTTCTGCTCAGTATTAACAATGGAAAAGCAGGGGGAAATACCTAATCCAGTCAATAGAAGCACTCTGGATAGGGAGTTGATATTAATCCTTTCACAGAAGAGAGGGTTCTGAAAGAACTCTTAAAACTGAAGGTGGATAAAACAATGGGGCCTGATGGGATTCACCCCAGAAGTTTAAAAGAACTAAGGGAAGAACTAGTAACACCACTGACTACCCTTTTTAAATAAATCATGGGAGGATGGGGGTGGTACCTGAGGACTGGAGAAGGGCAGATGTGATTCCCCTTCACAAAAGTGGGAACAAGACAGAGGCAGGAAACTCTAGACCTGTCATTTTGACCTCAGTGGTAGGGAAATGATGGAATCACTTCTGAAGGAAAGAATTGTTGAGTACCTAGAGGCCAGTGGGGCACAGGACCCAAGACAGCATGGATTCACATCAGGAAGGTCATGTCAGACAAATCTAATTGATTTCTTTGACTGGGTGACCAAAGCAGTAGACCAGGGAGGGGCTGTGGACATGGCCTACCTAGACTTTAGTAAGTGGGTCCTAGGGTGGTAGCCTGGGTAAAACACTGGTTGGACAACAGGACACAGCAGGTAATAGTAAATGGAGTCCATAGTGAAGAAAGGAGGGTTACTAGTGGGGTACTGCAGGGTTCACTACTGGGGCCGGTCCTTTTTAATGTCTTTATAAGTGACATTGCAGAGGGACTGGAAGGGAAAGTATGTCTCTTTGCAGATGACACAAAGATCTGCAACAGGGTTGATACACAAGGTGGGGTGGAAGGGATGAAAAGGGACTTGGCAAGGTTGGAGGAATGGTCAAATGTATGGCAGCTTAGATTCAATGCAAAGAAATGCAAAGTAATGCACCTGGGAAACAAAAACCCAGGGAAGAGTACACAATGGGGGTGAGATACTGACAACAACAAAAATGGAAAGGGACCTGGGGGTAGTCATATCAGATGACCTAAAGGTGGGCAAGCAATGTGAGAAGGCAGTAAGGAGGGCTGGGGGATACTGGGATGCATAGGGAGAGGCATCACCAGTAGAAAACAGGAAGTTGTTGGCCCTCTGTACAGACAGTTGTAAGACCACATCTGGAGTACTGTGTACAGTTCTGGAGACCCCATCTCCACAAAGACATAGACAGGGTGGAGGCTGTCCAGAGGAGGCCAACCAAAATTATGCAGGGTCTGCATCAGAAGACATATGAAGGAAGACTAATGGAACTAAAGATGTATAGCCTCAAGGAAAAGAGGGAGATGGAGGACATGATAGAAACTTTCAAATACCTCAAGGGAATCAACAAAGTCCAAGAGGGTAGCATCTTTCAGAAAAAGAGATGTGCAAAAACAAGGGGGCACAATTTGAAGATAGAGGGGGGACGGCTCAGAGGTAATGTGAGGAAGTATTTCTTCACAGAGCGGGTTGTGGATACATGGAACAGCCTTCCTGAGGCGGTCATAGAGTCAAAAACAGTGTGGGAATTCAAGAATGCATGGGACAGACATAAGGCAATTCTAGTGGGGGGTAGGAGGAAGTAGACTGTTGGTTAACTATGATCTGCAGCTTATCCATTAAGTAGGAAAACGGGCAGGCTAGGTGGGCCAAGTGGTCCTTATCTGCCATCAAATTCTATGTTCTATGTTTCTATGTTAAGGAGCATCATCCCAGAGGACAGTACTTTCAAAGGGGAATCACATCTGCCCTCCTTGAGTCCTCAGGTACCACCCCATCATCCCATGATTTGTTAAAAAGTGTGGTCAGTGGTGTCACTTGGTCCTCCCTTAGTTCTTTTAGGATTCTGGGGTGAATCCCATCAGGCCCCATTGCTTTGTCCACCTTGTGTTTTAGGAGTTCTTTCAGGACTCTTTCTTCTGTAAATGGACTGGTGTCAACCCCCCTACCCAGAGTGCTTCTATTGTCTGGTTTAGGTAACACCTCCATCTTCTTTTGTGAATACTGAGCAAAAATATTAATTCAGTATCTCTGCCTTTTCACTATCTCCCTCTGCCCACCTCCCCTCTCCTTTATTAATCTTCACTATTCCTCCCCTAACCGTTCTATGCTCCCTAATGTACCTATAAAAGCTTTTATCCCCCTTCTCAACTGAGTTGGCTATTTTTCCCTCGATTTGGGCCTTTGCTATTCTGACTGCTTTCTCCACTTCTTTCTGCTTTAATTGATACAGTTCCCTCTTGTGCTCCTTCTGTGATTCCTTATACTTTTTGAATGCAGCCTTTTTCTCCTTAACCTTACCTACCACCACTTTTGAGAATCATAGTGGTTTTTAACTCCGCTTTGTTTTCTTTATTTGTTTCACACAAAGGCTTGTTGCCTCTATGATAGCAGTTTTGATTTTTCTCCATTGTTCTTCTACCCCCTCCTTTTTGGCCATTTGCTAATGCATTCCTCAGGTATTCACCCATTTGCCAAAAGTCGTCCCTTCTAAAGTCCAGTATCCTTGTTTTTTATGGCTTGTCTCCATGGTTGTGCTTATTGTGAAGCACACTGTGCAGTGGTCACTTGTTCCCAGATGTCTACTGACTTCTAAATTTGTGATCCTCTCTCCATTTGAGAGTACCAGGTCTAGTACTGCTCCCTCCCGAGTGGGTTTCAACACTAGCTGTCTAAGGCCTGCCCCCTGCAGGGCATCGAGAATGACCCTGCTTTTGAATGTGGCTGCAGTATGTGTCATCTCCCCTTTTTAGCCATTTTGAGAATGTCCTCTATCATTTTCTTGTCCATTTCCTCCCCTTGAGATGGGGGTCTGTATACAACCCCTGTGCGGATTGTGATGCCATTCCCTGTCTCCAAGGTGACCCAGAGTGCCTCTTGTCCTCCCCTTTACTTTTTAGTTCTGTAGCTTTGATCCCTTCTCTTATGTATAGAGCTACTCCACCTCCTCTTTTACCCTCCCTGTCCCTTCTGTAGACTGTGTACCCCAGTATGTTGACATCCCAGTCATGGTTCTCCGTGTACCATGTTTCCGTGACTGCCACAATATCCAATTTTTCATCTTCCATCAGGGCTATTAGCTTAGGAAGCTTGTTCCCCAGACTACGGGCATTGGTACTGATTGCCCTCCATTTACATAGAAACATAGACTCTGACAGCAGATAAGGACTGCTTGGCCCATCTAGTTTGCCCATTTCACTACCTACAGGATAGGCTGCAGATCCTAGTTAACCAACAGCCTATTTCTTCCTACCCCCCACAAGAATTGCCTTATGTCTGTCCCATGCATTCTTGAATTCTCCCACAGTTTTAGACCCCACAACCTCCTCAGGAAGGCTGTTCCATGCATCCACTACCCTCTCTGTGAAATAATACTTCCTCACATTGCCGCTGAAATGCCCCTCTATCTTTAAATTGTGTCCCCTTGTTCTTGCACATCTCTTTTTCTGAAAGATGCTACCCTCTTGGACTTTGTTGATTCCACTGAGGTACTTGAAAGTTTCTATCATGTCCCCCCTCTCCCTCCTTTCCTCAAGGGTATACATATTAAGCTCCTTCAGTCTCTCCTCATCGGCTTCTCTTGCAGACCCTGCACCATTTTAGTTGCCCTCCTCTGGACTGCCTCTATCTTGTCTATGTCCTTGTGGAGATGGGGTCACCAGAACTGGACTGAGTACTCCAGATGGGGTCTCACCAACTGTCTGTACAGAGGATAACTGCCTGTTTCTGCTGCTGATGCCTCTCCTATGCATCCCAGTATACCCCAGCCTCCCTACTGCCTTCTCACATTGCTTGCTAACCTTAAGGTCATCTGATATGATTACCCCCAGGTCCCTTTCCTTTTTTGTTGTTGTTACTACCCCCCATTGTGTATTCTTCCCCTGGGTTCTTGTTTCCCAGGTGCATTATTTTGCACTTCTTTGCATTGAATCCTAGCTGCCATACTTCTGACCATTCCTCCAACCTTGCCAAGTCCCTTCTCATCCTTTCCACCCCACCTTGTGCATCAACTCTGTTGCAGATCTTTGTGTCATCTGCAAAGAGACATACTTTTCCTTCCAGTCCCTCTGCAATGTCACTTATGAAGACATTAAAAAGGACTGGACCCAATACTGAACCCTGCGGTACCCCACTAGTAACCCCTCTTTCGTCAAGTGGACTCCATTTACAATTACCCTCTATGTCCTATTGTTCAGCCAATTCTTTACCCAGGCTATCATCTTGGGACCCACCCCCAGGCTGGCTAACTTGTATATTAATCTTTTTGTGGGACTGTGTCAAATGCCTTGCTAAAGTCTAGGTAGGCCATGTCCACAGCCCCTCCTGGTCTACTACTTTGGTCACCCAGTCAAAGAAATCTATTAGATTTATCTGACATGACCTTCCCGCTGTGAACCCATGCTGCCTTGGGTCCTGTGCCCCACTGGCCTCTAGGTACTCAACTATTCTTTCCTTCTGAAGTGACTCCATCATTTTCCCTACCACAGAGGTCAAACTGACAGATCTGTAGTTTCTTGCCTGTGTCTTGGTCCCACTTTTGTGAAGGGGAATCACATCTGCCTTCCTCCAGTCCTCGGGTACCACACCATCCTCCCATGATTTAATAAAAAGAGGAGCCAGTGGTTTCACTATCTCCCCCCTTAATTCTTTTAGAATTCTGAGGTGAACTCCATCAGGCCCCATTGCTTTGTCCACCTTCAGTTTTAGGAGTTCTTTCAGAACCCTTTCTTCTGTGAAAGGACTGGGATCGACTCCCCTATCAAGAGTGCTTCTGTTAATTGGATTAGGCACTTCCCCCTCCTCTTTTGTGAATACTGAGCAGAAATATTCATTCAGTATCCCTGCTTTTTCACTGTCCCCTCTGCCCACCCACGTTCATTCTATTCAGCCTCACTGTCCTCCCTTTGTCTTTCTACACTCGCTGATGTACCTATAAAGGTTTTATCCCCTTCTTTACCGAGTTGGCTATCTTTTCCTCAGTTTGGGCCTTTGATATTCTGACTTCCTCCTGCTTCCTTCTGCCTTAACTGGTACAGCTGTCTGTCCTGCTCCTTCTGTGTTTCCTTATACTTCTGGAATGCTATCTTTTCTTCTGACTTTCACAGCCACCTGTTTTGAGAACCATAGTGGCTTTTCTTTCATTTGATTTGTTATTTGCTTCACACAAGGCTTGTTGCCTCTGTGATGGCAGTTTGATGATTCCCATTGTTGCTCCACCTCCTTCTAGCCTGTTTGCTAGTGCTTTTCTGAGGCACTCTCCCATCTTGCCAAAGTAAGCCCTCCTGAAGTCCGGTACCCTCACTTTTGTATGGCTTGACTCTGTAGCTGAGTTTAACATGAACCACACTGTTTGATGGTCACTTGTTCCGAGATGGCAACCCACTTCTAGATCTGAGATCCTCTCACTGCCCTCATTTGAGAGTATGAGGTCTAAGATTGCTCCTTCATGAGTGGGTTCTGAAACTAGTTGTCTGAGGCCTGCCACCTGTAGGGCATCAAGAATGGCCCTGCTCTTGGATGTGGCTGCAGAAAATGTGCTCCAGTTAACATCTCGCATATTCAGGTCTCCCATCAACAGTATCTCCCCTTTCTCTGCCATTCTAAGAATACCTTCTATCATATCCTTGTCCATTCCCTCCCCCTGACATGGGGGTCTGTACACAACTCCTGTGTGGATTATGGTGCCCTTTCCAATCTCCAAGGTGACCCACAGTGCCTCCTCTCCTCCCTGTTTACTCTTTTGTTCAGTTGCTTTTATCCCTTCCTTTACATAGAGAGTTACTCCTCCCCCTCTTCTCCCTGCCTGTCTCTCCTGTAGGTTATGTACCCTGGTATGTTAACTCCAGTCGTGGTTTTCTGTGTACTATGTTTCTGTGACTGCTATGATATCCAGGCATCCCCCTTACATCAAGGCCACCAGCTCAGGGAGCTTGTTGCCCAGACTATGGGCATTGGTACTCATTACCCTCCATTTCCTGATGGCTTTACTCCTTTTTGCCACATCCCTGTCTATCTTGCCTTTTTCACTTTCTCCATTTACCCCTGCCCTTCTCCCTATCGACACCTCTATGTTGGTGTTTATCACACTTACTACCGTGATTTTTTTAGGGGGGGCTAGGATTTCCCTGCTCCTTTCAGTGCCTCCCCTTGGCTAGTTTAAATGCTTGCCAATGAAGCATTTAAACCTAACACCTAGGATCCTGGTTCCCTCCTGGACAGATGCAGCCCATCATGCCAGGATAGGCTTGCATCACTCCAGGTGGACCCCAATCCCAATGAAGCCAAATCCTTAGCTCCACCCAGTTTTCAACCACTGGTTGAATCCCATGATGCGAAGACCCTAGCCTCTCCCGCCACAGATGGGCAGCACCTCCGAAGGCATCAGTGCTACTTGTCTAAGACCCTCCGCTATTCCACATACACTTCCTGCACTTCTCTAATCCCTTTCTAGCCAGGTCATTTGTCCCTAGGTGGACAATGACATCCAGCTCCTTCCCCAGTGCAGCTGCTCTGGCAATCCTGAAGATTCGCTCCCTGTCCCTCCAAGCCATGGTGCCAGGCAGGCACCTTCCTCTCTCTCACCCTCCTCCCCCAGTTCTACCTTCCTAACAGGGGTCCCCACCAGGGTTGTTTCCTTCCCTGCCACCCTCCTGTGGGTCTCCTTTGTGGAGTTCCCAACATCTTCCTTGGTCTCCACTGTGGGTGCCTCCATGGAGGAACCACACTGTGCAGAATGGCATAGGGTGTGGAGATACAACTGGAGGTGTGCCTCTGTTTCACCACCTCCCCTCTCTGAGCCCACTGTGGTCCAACCGCTCCTCTTTCTTGGCAACCTCTGATGCAACGGCAGTGGCACTGGTGGTCTCTGGATGGAAGAGGAGGTCCCACAAATCCTGGCCAACTCAGCCTGGAGATGAGCAACCTCCTCCCTCAGCTCAGAGAGGTGCCTGCAGATGGAACAACACCGTATCCTCCAGAATGTCTCCCGGAAGACTGCTGCTCCACAGCCACTGCACTGCACCATTCCCATCATGTCTTATTTCTGGCCCCTTAACTGTTTGCAATCCTTACTCTTTCCTCTGTTTTTTTCTCTCTCTCCTTACTTTCTGCCTGTGTGCCCTTTAAGCTCCTGATTGTCCTGTTCTGAGACAAGAATATCCTATATTTCTCAGTAGACCCCTTACTTGCTCAGAGGCAGACCTCCAGCAGCTAGATGGAGCCAGAGAGCTACTCTCGCCCTTCTAGGAAGTTGTGTCTTTGGTGGCTCTGTGATCACTCACTTCCTGCTCCCAAACAAGAAGTTCCTGTTGTCAGTCAAATCCTGTGCCTATAAAAGTAGAACTAGCTTTGGAGAACTAGCTTTGGGTGGGAGGGTGGAGGGGAGGGAAGGAGGACAATATAGTCCCAGTAGAGAAGTCCAGTCACACTGCAGTCCTTTTTCCTGGTGTCTTCTGCCAAGCTATTAGCAGAATCTTTCTAAGGAAGTATTTAAATGTAGCTTCCTTCTAGCTAAGCCACTCCCCCTACTTATTAGATCTTTCTACAAGTAATTTAAACCTCACAGCTATCAAGTCCTTTCAATCACCTGAGATTTACACCTAGATAACTGTTCAGATAACCATTCAGTTCAGTTAACTCATACAAACAGACACTTTTTTTTGTTTTGTTTGTTAGTTTTTTACCCTAAATTAAAGGTCCAAGTACAGGAGTTCTACTTCTTTAGTCCCAGCAGAGAAGTCTAGTCACACAGCAGTCCTTTCTCTTGGTGTCTTCTGCCAAGCTACTAGATTTAATGTTGGCTTTATCCTTTTTTCCCCCATCCCTGCTTTTATTGCCCTTGTCTATTTTTCCATTTACCCCATTCTGCCCTCTGTTGAGCTCTGTACCTCAGTGTTTACCTTACTACCTGCCATGTTTTGTGGGGGGAGGCTTGAAATTTCCTGCCTCTTATCAGCACCTCCCCCTTGGCTAGTTTAAAAGCTTGCCAAGGAAGCATTTAAACCTGTCACTTAGAAACCTGGTTCCCTTTGTGGACAGATGCAGACCATTGTGCCAGTATAGACCTTCATCTCTCCAGGTGTACCCCCAGTCCCCAAAGAATCCAAAGCCCTGTGCTCTGCACCAGTTTTGCAACCATTGATTAAACTGCATGGTGTGCAGTACCCTAGCCTCACCCCTGCCATGGACTGGCAGCACTTCTGAAAAGGTAGCCGTGCTTGCTACCTGTCTGAGGCCCTTCCCCAACTCCACAAATTAATTCTGCACTGCCCTTATTTCATGCCTAGCTAGGTCATTTGTCCCAAGGTGGACAATGATACCTAGTTCCCTTTCCTGTGATGCTGCTTCTGCAACCGCGAGGATTCGCTTCTTGTCCCCTCCAAGCCATGGCATATTGAGTCCGCTATCAGAAGCTGTTTCCTTCCCCTGTGGTGTCCCTTGCCACCCTTTTGGGTCTCCCTTGTGGATGTCCTCAGTATTCTTCTTGGTCTCCACTGAGGGTGCCATCATAGAAGAACCTTGCTCTGCCAGACTGCGTATGATTTGTGTAGAGGTACAACTAGGGGCTTTGCCTCTGTTCCACCACCTGCACCCTCCCAGAACCCACTGTGGTCCAACTGCTCTTCATACTTGGCAACCTCTGAGGCAGTGGTTGTGGCATTGGTGCTCTTTGGGTGGGGGAGGCCTCCTTAGTCCTTGCCAGTTCAGCCTGGAGGTGGGAAATCTCCTCCCTCAGAGCTGACAGTTGCCTGCAAATAGGACTGGAATGCAGTTTCCAGAATGTCTCCCGGAAAACTGCTGCCCGACAGCCAGTGCATTGCACCACTCCCCACATGTCCCTCTCCCTTATAATATACAATATGTAATATATATAATTTTTTTTATTTTTTTGGTGGTGTGTACTTACCCTTTATGCACTGTGATGGGTTATTAAGAATATGACAGTTCTGCCCCAAGACCTGTTGAGAAAGTGATGTCAGAACTTTGGCTATAAAGGAAATATAATGCCTGGGGGTGTGGGGTGTGGGGTGTGGGGAAGGGGGGTGGGTAGTCCACAACCACAGGTGACCATTAGAAACAATCAAATACACCACTGCTCCACCACCCTGGTGAGTAGTTCCCTTTATAGTAATTCAACTAACCTCCAGTAACTTATTTAAAAATAGTTTAACTATCACAAACTCTTACGCACCAGTAAATTATATAAAAATAGTTTCTGTCCCAAAATCCTAGTAGTCAATCCAGCTACCCCCAAGGGATAACCAAAATGCAGTATTCAAACCCTTGTGAAGTTACTTCCAAGATAAGCAGAGTTTGCATTCTCCTTTTTCAACTCCTCAGCCACCTGTAAATTATGTAAAAATAGTTTAACTGTCAGAAAATCCTAGTAGACAATCTAGCTACCTCCAAGGGTCTACCCAAATGCAGTATTTAAATCCTTCTGAAGTTACTCACAAGATAAACAGAGTTTGCAAGCCCCTTCTTGGTTAAACACTAAATAAATATGTAAATAAAAAGCAATTACCAAGGGTAGTTAGTTTCACCTCCCACAGAACTGAGCAAAAGTGCATGTTGTTGCAGATATCAAGTGCAATATAGAATTTCTCACACAGCTAACAGCTGAATAAAGTAGTGGTGTCCTTTCAGGTCAAGAAGATGTGCTTTGTGTCTCTAAATATTGCAGCCTCCAGTAACTTATAGTAATCTGATCAAGTCTGGATATCTCCACCCAGGGCAATTTGTTGACAATGGTATGATGCAACCTTTCCTGATCCAATACAACACTTTGTGGTCTGAATTTTAGCAAAGTCTGCCCTCTTGAAGTCTAGGACTCTTGCTTTTGTGTGGCTTCATTCTTCTAATGTCTTTACTCTGAACCATACTGTATGGTGTTCGCAGGACCCCAACTGGCTGCCCACTGATACATCTGTTATTCTGCCTTCATTTGTAAACACCAGGTCTGATATTGCCCCCTCAGGAGTGGGGTCCTCCAGTAGTTGCATGAAGCATGCTCCTTGCAGGGCATCCAGGATGACTTTGCTATTGGATGTGGCTGCAGTATAGGTGGTCCAGTTAACAGCAGACATATTTCGGTCCCCTACCACCGACACTTCCCCTTTCTCTGCCATTTTAAGGATGTTATCTACCATGACCCTATCTGTATCCTCCCCTTGCATGGAGGATCTATAGATAAACCTGTGTGGATAGTGGTGCTGTTTTCTGACTCCAGAGTGACCCACAGTGCCTCCTCTCTTCCCTGCTTTCCCTTTATCTCAGTTGCCTTGGCCCTTCTTTGATGTAGATTGCTACTCCTCCTCCCTTTTTGCCCTCCCTATCTTTCTTGTACACTGTGTACCCTGGTATATTAAAGTGCTAATCATAGAGGGGCATGACTTGGCTCCTGGTGTGATGGCCGCCTGATGTGAGTGCTCCGTATCTCGGGGTCAATTTTAGAGCGATCGCTCCATGCTCCAACTCGCATTATAATAATTAGCAGCTCAGAAGGTATTCAGAAGGGTTTGGCTATCAAGATATTTGGCTATATTGAGAAACTTTGGCCCACACGTCTGATAGTGGCGACAGGACTAAGGCATCTGAACATGTCAAAATGAAGTGGCCTGGGGAAGGCCACAGGCTCAAGTACACAACAGACCCAGGAGATGCTTGCCACACTATTGAAACAAATGGCTGAGGTGACACTGGCAGCGAACAATACGACAGCGACAATTAATAGGCTTGAATCCCGACTTGACATAACAGAGCAAAAAACAAAAGAAAATACCGATACACTGGAAGATCTCTCTGCTATAATGAGGGCTCAAGAGAGGTCAATCCAGGTACTGCAGGTAAAAGTTGACGATTTAGAAAATCGAAGTCGACGTAACAACCTGCGACTGTTAGGGTTCCCGGAAGGTGTAGAGCAAGGTAATCCTGTTGAATTCTTATATGACACCCTCCCTGAGCTACTAAAGCACAATCTCCCTCTCGGTTTCATGATCGAGCGAGCGCACAGAACTCTCACTCCTAAACCGAAACCGAGTGACAGGCCGAGACCGCTTATGTTACGAATATTAAATTTTGCCAATAAGGAGTGGGCTACATCTCGAGCTCGGGAGCTTGGAGCTCTCTACTGGTGACAGCATAAAATTATGATGTTTCAGGACTATTCCCAGGACCTGGCAGCTCGCCGGAAAGAATACTCTGAGGCCAGGTGTATAATGCATGAAAAAGGCATCAAATTCACTCTTCGTTACCCTGCGATCATGCGGATAGAAGAAAATGGTTCATTTCTCTCGTTTACTACCCCGAGCAGTTTGTCTGAATACCTAAAAAAATAATGGCCTGGGAATGTTAGTAAGGATAATGTGATAACGGATCCTACTATACCAGTGAAGTGCCACAGTAATACTGTATCGCTAGATGGCGCTTTCATATCTACACCTCGTCCAAATGGGTTCCAGTTTCAGGGCCAGAGTACTCCACTCCCTGCAAGAACACGGAAACGTCAATAAAATGAGAATCACCCCAAGAGTACCCGCCCTATCAATCATGCAGAGAATGTTTCTGAAACATCGCTTAACCCGATGGCAACTCTGGAGGATTTCGACTCCCAATTCCTTTCCCCCAACAGATATGCACCACTTGCCTCCATTTCTCAGGATGAATTTCCAGATTACCCCAAAGAGGAAATGCTGCAGGAGGCTTCAAAGGCTGAACCCCCATCTGTGGTCTTGTTTCAGCTGTGCCCTTACTTAAGGATTCTACTCAGGAACTGCTTATAAACAGTCATGTGGGGAACAGCTCAGATCAATGTGCTCACCAGCCTGTATCCAGTACCGAAAGTTTGCCTCCCCTGGATGCACAGGACCATTATTAGATAAGTGCTTATGTTTGTACTGTATGTTAGTGGGCGATTATGTGAATTGGGCGGGAGAAACCATAGGTATGTGTAATCCCTTTTGTAAGGTTATCCTTGTGGTCTAACCAGTCCTCTCATGTTCTTATGGCACCAGCGGGTATTATACAGAGCTGGTCTAAACTTTGATGGATCTGGTAAGGCCCTTAATAGTAATAAATATTTGGGCTCTCTGGGCCTACGAAGGGCTTGTGGAAGGGGGGGAAATTCCGATATCTAGCGTATCTTTAGGGTTGCGCCTAAGTAATGCCAAGAGTTGGAACAGAGAATCCCCCCCCACGGGCACCATAGCTAGTTAAGGGATCAGCATGCTATCCGGTATGCTTATCCGACAGCTGCTAGAGAAATCGGACACGGGGCTATGTTAATTTACTAGGTCCCCAAGAAATGAGATGCTTTTAGGGTCGATAAAGTCCTCATTAGCACCCAAGACTACTACCCCACTTCAGGTGGAATGATGTGGCCTGAGAGGATCTCGACTCCTTGGCCTGAGACATCGTTTTTCTCCAAAGCGCAAAGGTGCACATTGCATGTAAATAGTTTTAGTTTGTCAATATTTGTTGTGTTTCAGACTATATCTACAACTTTGCAGAACAGTTGTGAGGTGTTAAGCATTAGTAAACTTTGTCTTATGCATGTATGGTTACAGATTGGATCTGGGGAGAGGTTGTGATGGTTGGCCAATCCTACCCCTCCATATCCCCTAAAAGATTTTGTTATATTCATCCTAACGGGTGATATCTCCTTTATAACTTGGAATATAAGAGGGTTAGATTCCCCCTTCTAAAAGGAAGCAGGTATTCACGCATCTTAAAAGGCTTAAAACCCAGGTGGCCTTAGTGCAAGAAACTAAACTTGCCGAGAATGATTGTAAATATTTAATTAGGGACTGGGTGGGTTTGGAGTTGCACTTCTGCGCTTCCACAAAGAAAAGAGGCATAGCAATCCTGCTCCACAAATCACTCCCCTGGGCAGTGGTTAAGAGGAAGACAGACTCCCAGGGACGCTGGGTAATAGTCTTGTTCGACACCCCCGAGGGCCATCTTCTGGTGGTAAACATTTATGCTCCAAATGTGGATGACCCTTCTTTCTTCTTAGATCTGAACTCTAAATTAGACACAATGGTGGAAAAAGACACACCATTATCTTCAGAGGTTTTAACCTTACACTAGTCCCTGTGTTAGATAGGAGTGATCTAGGCAAAGAAACATAAACCAGGGGGTTCAGGCCGTTCAACACCTAAGCTCTGAGTATCAGCTGGTAGACATATGGCGCTTAGTGCACCCCTTTGTCCAGGACTATTCCTACTATTCTGGAGTCCATGGCACCTACAGTAGATTAGACTACTGGCTTATTTCCCATACTCTCACAGGTTCAGTTATGAACTCAGCTGTTCTTTCCATGGTAATCTCAGACCATGCACCAGTACATGTGATTATCTCTTGGGGTCCTTCTACTCAAAGGTCCCCCTCCTGGAGACTTGATCCGTTACTCCTACGAGATCCCAATTTTAGAAAATGGGCTGAATCAGAGGCCACAAATTTTCTTAGGGAAAACCCTGTTGAAGACACATCTTATCCCCAAAATACCTGGGAGGCTTACAAAGCTACCATGCATGGGAAAATTATAGGCTATGCCTCTTACAGGAGGAAAAATAGGGAAAGGGAATTGGCACAATTGGAAGATGACCTGCTCAATGCTGAAAAACTCTTAAGGCACAATCTCACCCATCCTCTCAGTCATTGTGGGGTCGATGGGTCCTGGCTATAAGGACTAGGTTAAACGAACTTATCTCCAGAAAGGCTGACTTGGCACTTATCAGATTAAAACATATATATTGGGAGGGTGGGGAAAAAAAGTGGGACAATTTTGGCATATCAATTGCAGAAACAACAAGAGAATAGACACATAGGGGGGTTGAAAGACTCAGTCACAGGGGTAGTGAAAACAAATCCACAGGAAGTGAATGATATAATGACGGCATTTTACTCTCAATTATATAAGTCAACCAGAACCAATCCTTGTATGGATATATTATCATTTCTGGATACGGTGAGACTCCCAAAGTTGGCTCCAGAACAATGTGCAGCTCTGGAGGAACCCCTAACCCATGTAGAGTTTGCATCATCTCTGTTGGCTTTAAAAAAAGGGAAGGCCCCTGGCAATGACGGGTTCCCTATGGACTTTCTGCAACTATTATCCCCTCTGATCTCTCCTCTGCTCTGTAAGGTCTTTAAAGAGACCAAGGATAAAGGTATACTATCCCCTACACTAAGGGAGGCTATCATTTCAGTTATTCCCAAAAAAGACAAACCTCCTGAAGAGGCGGCTAGTTATCACCCCATATCCCTAATAAATTCAGACAGCAAGGTCTATGCTGAAGTGCTAGCTGACAGACTGGCCCTGGTTCTACCATCTCTGATCCATCCATCACAGGTCAGCTTTGTAAAAGGTAGATATAGCACTGACCATACCAGAACACTTATTAATCTTATTCATGTAGCGAATCAGGATACATCAAGGTCATCAGCTACTGTAGCCATTGATTTTGAAAAAGCATTCAATTCCGTGGAGTGGGATTACTTGCAGAAAGTTTTACAACACATGGGGTTTGGACCGAACTTCAGAGCGGCTGTCTACTCTATTTATACATCTCCCAATGCAAAAGTCCTCACCAATTCGGTTCTATCTGAACCATTTTCTTTACACAGAGGTACACGACAAGGTTGCCCTCTCTCTCCTGTTCTGTTTGTCATTGCTATTGAGCCATTAGCAGCTGCAATCAGACAGAATACGCATATCACTGGTATCGGTAGGGGGCAGATCTATGTCTCCACCCTACTGTATGCTGATGATTTGCTGGTAATGCTAGGAGTCGTTAATGAGTCCTTACCCCAACTTCTAGACATCCTGGACTCCTATTCATCAATCTCAGAGTTAAAGGTAAATCAATCTAAAACCGAAATACTCCCTCTTAATTTGCAGTGCAAATCCCACTCGGTGGCACAGTTAGGATTTAAATGGTCACAACACACGATCAAATACTTGGGAATAAAGATTGGGAGTAACCTAGCGAAGTGGTGGGATAATAACCTGTGCCCTCTGCTGTCCAATTGCAAACTCAAAATGGAGCGAATAAATAAGCTTCATTTAACCATGACAGGCAAGACAGCCACTTTTAAGATGTCCCTTGCCCCCAGATTTTTTTATGTACTAGCTCATATTCCCCTATTTCTCCCAGATCACTGGTTCAGGAAAATTGATGCGATGATTGGATCCTTCCTATGGGGCTCAGTTAGACCTCATTTCAGCAGCAACTTTGGGCTCATCCTCTGCAAGGGGGATGGGGTCTCCCATGGATTGAAGGCTATAAGATAGCTTTTCAAGGAGCATAAACATTGAAATGGTTCCACCTCTATAATACTGAATCCCCTCAGTGGCTAAGGCTCGAGCAGACTTATTGTAATAGCCCTACTGCAGTCTCTTTTCTCTGCCCTTCCCCCCATCAGGAGTATGTATCGCATCCCACTATAGGCTCCTCAATCAGTTATTGGAAACTTCTACATAAAAAAATAAGACTCCCGATTCTTCCCCTTACATATATGCCCCTATGGAGTAACCCCAGCATAACCATCGGTGGCTCCATGGTGGTTTGGCCCTCTTGGCAAGAAAAAGGGATTACATTTCTTAAGGATACAGTGGGGCCCAACTCCCCTGCAGTGGATACTTATTAGAATCTGCAATCTAGATGGAACCTGGATAAATCTGATGTCTGGAAATACCTGCAATTGCGTGATAGTCTTAGACCAATCCTAAGTCAGGGTAAAGCTTTTCCAGCTTGTGACTCACACTTAAAAAGGTGGCTTCACTTGCCCAATAAAGTTGCAGCTACATTGTGTGCTGCAGTGAGGGACCTGCACCTTCCTCCAACATAAAATCTAAGTTAAAATGGGAAAAAGCCTTAAATATACAAATATCAGATGTACAGTGGAAACGGTGCTGGCAGGTTGGGTTAAAAACTCATAAAGATACCCGGAGTAGACTTTTACATAATAAAATTTTGCACTCTTGGTACAGGACACCTGTTATATTAAAGAAAATGAAAGTCCTTACACAAGATACGTGCTGGAGGTGTCTCCAGCCTGGTGGTGATCTATTTCATATTCTCTGGCAATGCCCTCGGATACATGAGCTATGGGAGAAAGTGCTACACGAAGCCAGCTTGATACTTCATTGTCAGGTTCCTGTTAACTCTACTCTTATGCTGTTGGGTCTGTGGTCTGGTGCCCCCCCCAACCATCAGGAATTTAGATGGCTAATGCTACTTAGTATGCAGGTCAAACAGACAATCCTGCAAAACTGGCAAAGTACTGTTCTGCCTAATCTCAAGGAGATTGTAGCATCGCTCTCCTCTGTATATGAGATGGACAGGCGGACATACACGTCTATCGGGAAGATGGAACTCTTTTCTCCTTGTTGGGCCCCCTTTATGGCATACTTGTCAGCTAGAGCTGGTATCAGTTGATCTGTCTCCTCATATCCAAATGGCACCACTTATTGTCTGAACTGAATGTTATCTATGGCTAATACATTATGAATCTATGGATATAAAGGTACAGAGTGTTAGTAACTTGCATTGTTGTATGTATTTGAAGGATATAAGTTGTACATAGTTTACCCGCAATGTAGTAATTTCTGCTTTGTGGGTTTAGTATAAGTTAATGACTGGTATGTGCATATTTATCAAGTGTTATATTATGAAGTCTGAGTAATGTTACCTAGCATACCTACTTTACCCATATAGAATGTAAATTACTGTTTACTACAAGTAGCTGTGCTCCATAGTAGGAGCAGATACTGTATTACATTACTTTATTTACTCTGAGGTCTCTCTCCCCCAGAAGCAGGGTAAGAAGTGGTCATAAGAAGGTGTAACTATTATACTCCATGAAGCCTGGTCTTATATGTGGTGATACCTCCCTATGGTTGCGTACAATAGGAAAAGAGAGTTAGGTGCATTTATCTATTTTGTTTATTCGGTATGCTATAGGTCCAGGAAATCCATAGGTATACACAGTATACACTCTAGTGGGTCCCCCCTCTTTATTTTCTTTCTCTTTTTTTTAAATTATATTTTGTCATGTATGTTTGTTGTTTATGGTGGTTGATACCAGTCAACACACTATTATATGGGTACCATAAAAGATGCATCTATCCTTCACACGTTATCAGAATATACAACTGTATTTGTAGTCTGAATGGATACTTTGACAGGCTGGTACAACATCAAGGATAAGGTTAGGCAGTCAACATGAAGGTATCCTGTATATACATCTACTGTACTTGTAAACTGTGTGTGTTTTTTCTTTCTCTTTGAAAACAATAAAACATTTAACTGAAAAAAAGTGCTAATCATGGCTTTCTGTATATCATGTTTCAATGACTGCTGCAATATCCACGTCTTTCTCCACCATCAAGGCCTCTAGGTCAGGGATCTTGTTACCCAGGCTGTGGGCATTTGTATAGATGGCCCTCCATGTTTTGATGGCTTCATTCCATTTGTTCCCATTCCATCCTTTCCCCCAGTGTCTCCCCTGACATTAACCCATTTCAATCCACTGTATTTCCTCATCCTTAGACTCTTCTTGTCCGACTACCTTGACCTGTGATGGGGAGGGGGGCAGTTGAGTTCTAGCTGCATATTTCCATCTCCCGTATTGGCTAGCTTAAATGTCTACCAAGGAAACATTCAAACTTTTCACTCAGGATCCTGGTTCCCTCCTCGGACAGATACAGACCAGCCCTCATGTACAAGCCTGCATCTCTCCAAGCGGGTCCCCAGTTCCCAATGAAGCCAAAACCCTCTACTTTGTCCAGTTCTTCAGCCATTCATTGAATCCCATGGTGCGGAGCATCCTAGCATCTCCCGTGCCATAGATAGGTAGCACTTCCAATAAGGTTACTGTTTGTGCCACCTGTTTAAGGCCCCTCCCCAACTCTATGAATTCCCTCTGCACTGTCCCAACCTCATTGTCAACCAGGTTATTTGTCCCTAGGTGGACAATGACATCTGCCTTCCCCTCCCATGCTGTTGCCTGTGATCCTTAGGGTTTGCCTCCTATCCATCCAAGCTGAGGTGCTGGGTAGGCATGTTGCCTCTCTGCCTTTTCCCTTTCCCATCCTCAGCTCTACTCCCCAATAAAAGAGGCCCAAGCTAGGAGTTGCTTCCTGCTCCACAGGAGTCCCTTGCCTCCCCCTTGGGGGTCTCCACTATGAAGGGTCCCTGCATCCACTTTGTCCACCACTGTGGGTTCCCCCATGGGATAGCCTCACTCTGCCACAACAGCATAGGAGTTGTGGAGTGGAACCACAGGTGGTATGCATATTTGGCCAACCTCCCTTATGCTCCCTGAGCCCACTGGTGTTCATCCACCCCCTTTACTGGCATTCTTTAAGGCAGCAGGGGTGGCATTGGTGGTCTCTGGGTGAAGGAGGAGGTTTCCCAAATCCTAGTCAATGCTGCCTGAAGATGAGCAACCTCCACCCTGAACCCAGAGATGTGCCTGCAAATGGGCTGCACTGCAGCCACCAGAATGTCTCCCAGAAGGCTGCTGCCCCACAGTCACCGTACTGTACCACTTCTGTCATGTCTGTTGTCTGCCTTCTATTTTCTGAGCTTTAGTTACCCTCAAGTAAAAACAAAGATTTTTTATTTTGTTTACACACACTGACACTGCTGTGCCAGCAAACAGACAGGAGACCTATTCCCCCACTATAACAGCATGCTTTCAGCCCCAAGAAGCACCATACACAGATCTTGGTGACAACTGATGCTCTCCCTGTCTTTGCTGGGTAGTTGTTTTTTCCCCTTTTTCCTTATCTAGGTAGGAAGTGGTGAAATGCCTGACAGGAAGTCCCTATAAAGGTACACTCAGCCTTGGGTGGGTGGCAGGGATAATCTGGGGGTAGACCTAAAGAATGGAATAACAATCAAACAGCCTAGAAAGGGAAAAAAATAACACCAGTCCACCCAGAGTCTACCACAGAAGGTAACAGCTCTAGTCACAAATGACTACAAATATTCTCCCAGCTAGAGTACCTCCCTGGCAAATTAAAGTTACACCAAGTAAAGAATAACCCCCAAAACAGAAACAGAACACTGATTTCTACCTACTTACACAATTCAATGTACTTAATTAAATCACCTCCTTGCTTTAAAGGCAGCTGTTAGTTGCTCTCCCTCTCAGCTCCAGCAGAGTAAGACCCACTAACTGCAGGGTAAGACACTGTAGTCACTTGGGAAGGACATTTCAGTTAGCTGAGTTACCTCTGCTCACTTTTCTTGTATTGCGATATCTGGTTTTCTAGCATCTGCTTTTTAGGGCTAGTCTGCATAGCAGATCAGTTCATACTGTGATTATGGTCGGGAAGTGCACTACCCCATTAAAACGCAAGGGTTGATTTGATTATTGATTATTTTGGGCTATGTGGAGAATATAACAGTTTCACTAGAATGGCAATTTTTAAAGTATAGTTGTGAAACGGTGCCCTGATTTAGGGCTCAGTGTAAAAATAAATGATAAATTAAGAACTGGATACAATATGTAATGTACAGGGATAGAATGTATTTTCATTTTGTCTAAATAATACCAGATTAGTTTACTTTAGAAGGTTTCTTACCAAACGTGTTCCTTATTTTTTTATATAATATCTGATCATTTATGTAATGTTCATATTTTTACACCTCCAGATCAGTTCATACTGTGATCACAGTCAGGAAGTGCTTTGCAGCTATCTCACTAAAGTTTTCAGGCATCTACATGTTAGGGCTGCTCCGCATAGTAGACCAAGTCCTACTGTGATCATGGTCAGGAAGTTCACTACCCCATTAAAACACATGGGTTGATTAAGCAATAAGGCACGACAGGGTGTGTGTTATTGTGTAATAACGTCACTCCTGGGGTGCTTCCACCACCCCAGGAGTGACGTTATTACACAATAACACACATCCCTGGAGTGCCTTATTGCTATTATACAATGGCTCCTTTGTTGAAAAATTAAAATAAAATGAGAATAATATGTTTAAAATGCTTTTCCCCACAGTTTTCCTTAGGGTAGGTATACATATTGAAAAAATAGTGCACAGTTTCCCTTTTGTCCAGCTGGTGGAGCTGCTGCTACACGTTTACCCAGTATCTTGGTTTGGTCTCTCTTTGCCTGTTTGTGTTAGCCTGCCACTGTTTTCATTTGTTGCTGCCTGCCTTTTCGCTCCACCAGGTAGACAGGTAAATTGGCCACGGTTTGCAGATGCCGTTTAGGTTTTGAAATATGGCACCACTCACTTAGCTTACGCGGTTTGTATGCAGCGAGTCTGGATGGGAGCCTGACCAAGCAGGAGCAGTTAAATTCATGTGCTGTTTGTTTGAAATTATTGTTTTTTTGTTTAGTAGAAGGTTGTATGACTTAAGGCTTTTAAAGTAAAGCTTCAAATAGTGAGTAAGATGATGATTTCTGAGCGACCGCGATTTGTAGCATAAACTGACAGCCACGCGCTGTCTTTGAAGAACTGCTCGCTCGCTCACTCGCTCCTTTTATTACAGAAGCTCTGTGTCACAAAAGAAAATGAGTAGTGATTAAAATAATGTAACTGTTAAAACAGAAGGAGGAATAGGAGGACCGAGGAATGGAGTGTGTGTGTGTGTGTGTGTGTGTGTGTGTGTGTGTGTGTGGTGGGGTGTGATGGTCACTAGATGGTGTGCTTCACTTTCGATGGATTGAGGAGGGAGTAATTCTTAAGTGGTAATGCAGTCTTTTTTTGTGCCTGCCCTAGATATAGTGATGTTATTGTCTAATATCATCACTGTGTCTAGGGGTCAGCAAAGAATCAGGTTGCTAGAAATTTTCTTGCCATTGTATAATCTTGATTATTTTGGGTTTTATGGAGAATATAGTGGTTTCAATAGAATGGCAATTTTTAAAGTATATTAGTGAAAAGTTGTCCTGATATAGGGCTCAGTGTAAAAATAAATGAAAAGATAAGAACTGGGTACAATAAGTAATGTAGAGGGATAGAAAGTATTTTCCTTTTGTCTAAATAATAACAGATAGATTAGTTTACTTTAGAAGGTTTCTTACCAAATGTGTTCCTTATTTTTTTTATATAAAAACTGATAATTTATGTAATGTCCATATTTTTACACCTCCGAAGACTAATGTGTTGCATTTTATTACTTTCTAGAATAACTGAGGCTATGTTGCTCCCCTTCCCCTTTTAAAAACTTACTCACACACTAGAGGAAATCTCTGATGTAGTATAGATTGTATTAATGATTTTGTTTTTCTTACAGAACTACCCTGTAGCTACATTCACTCAGATGCCATTGCGAGCCTGCTACACACTCTGTGGAGAAGGTTATTACAGCAATTATTCGTACTTGGAGACTTAAATTTGCAGCCTAAAAGTTATCAGCAAGCTAATAAGTTAGCGTCTTGCTACTTAGTCTTTTTGTGAATTTGTTCACCTGCGGTAGGTGTGCTGTGTCTCTAGGAACTTGGTGCCCTTTTGATTGTTGTAGTGCATACTGTTGGGATAAACTTTTCTGACATTATGATGGAATGCTTGATGAAGGTCCCTTGTGTTATAAAAATTGTGAGAAGTTGTGAGCCATTTTGCACCCCCCCCCCAGAGGTTAGATTTCAATATGGGCCTCCTGTGTATTCATACAAGGCTACTTTAAGCTGCTACAAGTTTTCATTTGAGACTTCTGGTCGCAGGATATTTGTGGTACTTATGACTTTTTAAGTTGCTGTGCGTGTTTTCAGGAAATTTTATCCACATCAAGAAGATTTTCTTCCACAAAGAATCTGTGAGACTGTGCTACTGATAAATTCCCAACATTGGTTCTGTTTTTACACTACTTTTTTTTTATAGATTTTTTGTACAACTTTTTTATACTTGATTAATTTGTTAAATGTGGCTTTTTTAGCTGGTGTTTATAACTAGGGTTAATAATTACCTATGCTACTAAAATCATATTTTATATAAGTTTTTAGGACAACTAGATATATAAACTGTAGCAGTAAACTGGTTTTGCAAAAAAAAAAATGGTTATCACAAGGAAACAGGCCCTAGAGTCCCTAAAATTGAGCAACAATCATTCAAACCCTGTTAGTGGTGATAAACAATATTGCACTACCGATACAAAAGAGGAAGAGTCCACCACCATTTCTAATGAACAATTTGATTTGTACTCTATGGCCCAGATATTCAAAAGGGTTGCGCATGTGCAAGTCCTACACTGCGCCATTCTGCGATATTCAGCAGGAGGCAGTTGCGCCACTGAAAACAGGCTGAGCAACAGCGCAATGCAAATGAATGCATGCTGAACTGGAGGGGGAGGAACCATGCATAAACTGCACAACCCGATATTCAGTTGGGCTGTGCAGAGTTGTGCAGGCGCAACCCCCAACCTGCGCCTGCACAACTTTGAGCCAAAAAAAAAAGGATCAAGTTGAGGGCCACCCACAGGTGAGCTGCTGTATTGCAGGGCACAACACAGCAGCTGCCACCGTGGCTGGCCCCCAACTCGATCCCTGTGCCCCTCCACCAGCCCGATCGTGGGCAGTATGTATCAGACACCCCACCCCCAAACATCTCGATGCCCGATCGCGGGCAGTATGTATGAATACACCCCCACAATCTCTCGATGCCCGATCGCGAGCAGTATGTATGAATACCTCCCCCAATCTCCCGATGCCCGATCGCGGGCAGTATGTATGAATACCTCCCCCACATCTCGATGCCCGATCGCGGGCAGTATGTATGAACACTTCCCCAAACAGCTCGATGCTCGATCATGGGCAGAGCATTGGCTGCCCCAGTGCCCGATCGCGGGCAGGTATGTAAAAGCCCCCAACTCGAATATCTCCTGGTGGTCCAGTGGACGTAATGCCTGATCGCGGGCAGAAAGTCAAGTTACAACCCCCAAACATCTCCCTGGTGTCTGATGTCCCCCCACCCACCCACCATGACCCCTCCACCCGCCCCGGCGGCGTGGCGGTAGCATCCACCCGCCTGCCGCCCGCCGCCCGACTGACTGTCCGGTGGGGCTGCGCCCGTTGGTGCAGAGCTGGGAGCCAATGGGCGTGCAGCCTATCCGCATGGTCAGTCAGAGTGTGAATGATGTTCATTCACAAATCACCAGACTGTCATGTACACATGAGCTGCGCCCGTGGCTCAGCTCTGTAAAGCGTGCAGCTATCAGTTGAGACTCGTACGAGCAGCGTGGCGACAGCGAGTGGATGCACCGCCCGCCGGCTGCGAGGAGGCGGGGTGGAGAAACCCGTGGCGGGTGGGGTGGGGGAGACTCTGAGACACCAGGGAGATGTTTGGGGGTTGTAGAATTGACATTTCTGCCCGCGATCAAGCATTACGTCCACTGGACCACCAGGAGATATTCGGGGGGGGTTTACATTCTGCCCACGATCGGGCACTGGGGTTTAATGCTCTGCCCGCGATCGGGCATCGAGATGTTTGGGGAGGTATTCATACATACTGCCCACGATCGGGCATCGGAGATTGTGGGGGAGGTATTCATACACACCGCCCGCGATCGGGCATCGAGATTGTGGGGGTGTATTCATACATACTGCCCACTGATCGGGCTGCAGGGCAGCATCGTCCCGACGGCTGCTGCCTGGCAGGGTGGCCAGGCGCAAGTCCTCGGGGATCAGCGCACCTACATGCTAATGGCATGCAAATGGGGCCATAAATAGATGCAAATGGCCCCCCCTGTGCCTTGCATGAATTATGGCCCCATTTGCATGTCACCTTTTGAATATCTGAAATTTGTGCATGGCGCAATGGTACTTGCACCACCGCAAGTTTAATGCTCAACTCTGACAACTTGCGGTGGCGCAAGTTCCACTGCGCCATGCACAGTGGCTGTGGTTGGGTGATATTCAAAGGAGCGTCATCAGTGCAACCTTTGAATATCGCCCGCCACCCTGCACAACTATTTTGAGCAGCGCAAGGGCTTGCGCCTCAGAATGGCGCAGTTTGAATATCCGGGCCTATGTCTAAAGGAAAAAACAGGGCAAGGGGCAAGGCCAAAAATGGCCGTGGTAGCAACCTAGAGACCAAGGCCTCTAATCACTTGAAAATCCGATTTAAAGGTGCTAATAAGAAAAATTTAGATAAAAAACAACCAGCAAAAACTAGACTAAATAGTAAAAAAGGAGTACAAATTAAAATTGATCAATTCATGGCTGAGCTACCAGTTGCTAGTACAGACATGAATACAACTGGATCAATGAGTGGAACCAATAACCAGGACAAAGTCTGGGTATTTACAGTTCCAGATTCTGAAAATGGTGATGTTATGAACAAACTAAAGCACAACTAAGATCTATAATTACGGATTCTTCTAGTTGTATCAAAGAAGTGAAGGAATATTCTAGACTTTCTGCTTCTCCTGTCTTAAACCCTTCAAACTCTCCACCATCTCGGCGTCCATACGGGCTGCTTCAAAAACTGTCTGGAAGATGCCTAGGTTCAGGACCACCCCGGCTCAGTATCCTTTCCCCTTACAGCTCCACCCTGGTACAATGCCCTCCCACCTGCTGTCACATCAATCACCAATCTAGGTCCTTTTAAAGATGCCTTAGGGGCCCATATCCTCTCCTCACATCAATGCCAGTGTAACTGGTAACCTGTGGATCCTGCACCACGCCGCTAGGCCACGCACCAGCCCTTGGTCAGGCAGTGGAGAGGCCTCACTACTTCTAGCCTACATGCTCCTCACCTCCCTTGGTTACCATATAGTTTCACTGGACTATGAATGTATTGTATTATGTATAAGACAAGGCCTCCCTGAGGCAGCTTACTACCAACTCCTATTATGCATTGCTTTACCTACCAATTGTATAGGTCTTAACCACTCATTAGGTAAATATGTCGATAGCTCTGCCCTGTTTTAGCTGCCAAATGTATAGGCATTAACCATTGCTCATTGTACTTATACTCTGTATGATTGCTCACTCACATTTATTCTATGCATGTACTAACATACTAACATACTATTTGCCAGCAGATTAGGCCTTATGGTCTATCAAGTCTGCTCGAACCTAGATCCTTAGTTGGGTGCCGAGACCCTCCCATCCCTTGTGCTCCAGAAACCCCTATCATCCATCCCCACCCCCCCGGGACAGGCCATCATCTGATACATCCACTTTCTGTGTCTGTCCCACCCTCTCTTAAAGCCTCCACTGTGGATCTCTGAACCAGCTCACCAGGCAGAGCATTCCAAGGGTCCACCACCCTCTCAGTGAAAAACCTCCTCCTCTTTCCCCCCTCACCCTTCCACCTTCCAACTTCAAACCATGCCCTCTGGTGATGCCTCCCTGCTTTAGTCTAAAGATCCCCTCCATGTATGTACTGTATGAATGTTTATGTTTTATTCTGACGTGGAGTCTTTGGAAATGAGTCTATGACTCAAAGGGTTGTAATTCCGATTTCCTAAATAAATAAATAAATAAACAAACTATCCTTCTGAAATTTCAATCATTCATTGTGAGGGTGTTAGTTCCTCTGAATTAATGAAGAAATAAATAACAAGTCTTGTGCTTCTATTAGTTACACAGCATCACGATTTCTTGCCTTTTCTCCTGATTAGTTTAGGGAATACAATCCTCCACCTGACAGTTGAATTTAAGAGAGATTGTTAACAATCTACAAGAAACTATTATTGGTTGAAAACAAATACCTATATCAGGTAAACAGGAGAATGCAGGACGCTCCCATTTCTCATCCCTGTCCTCTGATCATCAACATCACACTTATCTAAGGGGTATCCATATGGTGTCAGTGAAGATTTATAACATTTTGTACGTAATCCTCACTCTGCTCATTTGGTGATACTTGAGCAGCTTATCAACTTTAGGCATGAATTTGACGTACTCAGAATTAATACTGCTATAAGCAATAAGAAGCTGGATACTATTCTTAGGAATTTGGAGTTACTTGTACCTAAGGTAGAATCTCCTTCTTATATTTTAGAAAATCAAGAAGGACTTAGACCTGATTTTCCCCCATCTGCTTCCCATGTAATTATTTTTCCAATGGAAGCAATGCTATAACAAAAGGGAAAAATAAAAACAAAAAGAAGAAAAACAGACGTAGAACTTGCAAAAACAATGTAGGGATTTACCTACTGAAACAGGAGAATCTAAGAAAAACAGATCATTTCCCACTAAGTTACAATGAACTACCAGGTTTACCAAAAAGGTATGCTAGACAGATGTTACATTTAAAAAAAACAACAAATTGTCCTCCTAAGCTTACTCACGATATAGTGGTTGAAAAAGAGGATAGATTTTCTTCTTATCCTCTTACTGAATTTATCAAACCCTCTGAAATGCAAAATGGTCTTGAAGAAAAAGAGATACTTGATTCAATAAACAAAAAATTGCAAAAAGTTGATTCTGATATGCAAAATGTTAGAGCAGAAGTGATCACAAAATTGAACTTTGCTGGGATAAGGGATGACTCAGAATGCATGGGCACTCCTGGTTCTGTGAAAAATGAAATAGATGTATCCAGAGACTTGATTGATATTGATCAATGTGCAATAATGAACCTCCACGGTTATAATTTGAAGGGAGATATGACGTCTAATGATAGCAAGAACATGATTGTGAACCTCCTCAGGACAGTTATGGGTGTGGATATTAACCCTCTGGATATTGCCCAGATATGAAATGATAGAAACATAGAAACACAGAAACATAGACGTTGACGGCAGATAAGGACCGCAAGGCCCATCCAGTCTGCCCATTTCTTTTTCTACCTTATAAATGTGCAATCGGCCTTTGCTCTGTCAGTGGCCTATCTATTCATAGTCATTTGTATTGCTCCCTTATGCCTATCCCATGCCTGTTTGAAGCCCTGCACTGTATTCATAGCCACCACTTCTTGTGGTAAGCCATTCCATGCATCCACCACCCTTTCTGTGAAAAACTATTTCCTCACATTCCCCCTTAATCAGCCCCCCTCTAATCTCATGCTGTGTCCTCCTGTCCTGCTATTTTTCTTAAATTTAAACATTAGACTTTTTCACCTTGTTAATGCCCTTAAGGTGTTTGAATACCTTGATCATATCACCTCTCTCCCTCCTTTGCTCAAGGGTACACATATTGAGCTCTGTTAATCTGTCCTCATATGTCTTCTGATGCAGTCCCTGCACCATTTTGGTTGCCCTTCTCTGGACTGCCTCAATTTGGTTAATGTCTTTGTGAAGGTGTGGCCTCCAATACTGCACGCAGTACTCCAGATGGGGCCTAACCAGTGTCTTGTAAAGAGGGATTATTACCTCCCTCTTACGACTTGTGATACCCCTACTAATACACCCTAACACCCCCCTAGCCTTACCTACTGCTTAGAGGTCTGCTGGATGATTTCAGGTCATCAGTGATGATGATGCCCAAGTCTCTTTCTTCCTTTGTGACTGCTAGCAACTCCCTCCCAGCCTATAGGTGGCTTCGGGTTTCTCTTCCCTATGTGCATGATTTTGCACTTCTTTGCATTAAATCCCAGTTGCCACTCTTCTGACCATTCTGCTAGTTTATCCAGATCTCTTCTCATTCTGCCCACCCATCTGGATCATCTACTCTGTTGCAGATCTTGGTGTCATCTGCAAACAGACAAGCCTTACCCTCTAGTCCATCTGCAAGGTCACTAATGAAGATGTTGAAGAGGACTGGCCCCAGAACTGATCCTGAGGTACCCCACTTGTGACTTGCATCTCTTCTGACAGTATACCATTTACCACCACTCTCTGTTTTCTGCCCGTCAACCAGTTTGCCCCAGTTGACCAACTTCCGCACCCGAGCCTATCCAGCTTACTTATCAATCTTCTATGTGGAACAGTGTCAAAAGCTTTGCTGAAGTCAAAGTAGGCGACATCAACTGCTCCCCCTTGGTCCACCACTCTGGTTACCCAGTCAAAGAAATCTATGAGATTAGTTTGACAGGACCTTCCTTTCGTAAACCCATGCTGTCTTGGATCCTGTGCCCCTATGGATTCCAGGTGTTGCACTATCCTTTCCTTAAGGAGTGCCTCCATAATCTTGCCCACTACTGAGGTAAGACTGACTGGTCTGTAGTTCCCCACCTCATTAATATAACAGTATGCTGTAGTTTAAAATTCAGCTGTTTATAAAGGCTACAACAACGTTTCTAAGTTAAAGCCATGGGACTATTAAGGTGGCTGGTTTAGTCAAATAAGGGACTGTTTTCTGATAGAGTGGGTATTGAGGGTCTCTACTGCTGTTTGCTACCATTTGTTGGCTTTAATGTTTGGTAGAGGGTCATAGCAACACTGAATGTTGTGTAACTTTTGCAAGGTAAAAATCTGATTTTTAGAAATGACCGCTCAAAGTCTTGTGAGGTGCAGCTTTTTTCAGGACTCTTGTTCCTATGCCGGGCCAAGGGTGACAACCGGGAAAGATGCAGCCATACCACCCGCCTAGTGCAGATCACTGTCCCTACAGGTTATCAGCCGGAGGTCATGACCGCGTGGGAGCTTTTTTTTTGGTTGGGCAGAGTCGACACACCATCGGCGCGGCCTCGAGACCGATGCACTGTGTGGAGCTCACCGGTTGGCTGTTAGGTGCTGTTGACTCCACCCTCCCACCAGTTCTGATTCGCCGGAGGGTGAGGAAAAGGGTTGGGAGGGTGGGAAAAGGAAGTCAAGGGACAGACAAAGGAAAAGATATATAAACTAAAAGGAAAATAAATGACTGAGAGGACAGAAGAAGAAGAAAGACTAAGAGGATTGGGTAGGGGCCTCAATCTCTGGAAAAGGAGAGGAAGGAATTAGGATAAGTTTGGGGTAACAACCATACCCCGAACCTTGACTTTTCTCCAGACTGTATAGGAAGTGCAAGGAGTAGCCAAAAGACTCACTGTCAGAATTCAAGGCACAGAATCACTGACAATAACTCCAAAAAGCAGAAAACAGCTATTCTGGAGAAGACAGGACACAGGGAATTGCCCTCCAGGGGAAAACATTATTGCTGTAAGAAAGTTTTTACTTTCTTTAAAATAATAAAGGATATGTCCAACAGACAAAGAAAATTAAGGATTGACGGGTGTCACAAACCACTAAGCAGGTCAGCCCTCTACTCCCAATGATAAGGATGAAAGGGACAGAGATTGCATCTTTATCTTTATTTCAGCTCCAAGAATAATCAATCATATCTGGCTCAATAATAAGCTTTTAAAGAGACAGGGTAATGATATGGAGTTTGTAAATAGGGGAAAAATTTAACAACCATCCTATTTTTTAATCTGTTAAACCCGCTATAACAAAACAGTTCAGTATATTTGGGTTAAACCCCACACCAACTGAATCTAGGGGAAAAATCAAAAATATTTCAATAAATTTAGTTGCACAAGCTCTCAGGATTGACACGGCCTATCTTAAGATCACCAGTGCCCACAGATGGAGTAACATGCAAGGGAATGGTCAGGTAGATGTTACAATACAGGGAGATTTGGTCAACTCTATTTTGCAAAAAGCTTCTCTATTGGATAAAGCAGGCATTTACATTACTGAAAGCTCTTCTGTTTTTAATTTGAGGGATCTGAGTACTATTGAAGGGAAAATGCCCAAATCTTTTTTGTTATATGGTCTTTCTAAACCTAGGTATAAAACTAATAGTAAGCTTAAAAATGTTATTACTGATTTGTTACAGCAGCTTTTAAATGTATCTGTCTTGGACAGTGATACCATCCAAACTGTTAGGGTGACTCCAAATTGTCAATCTGACCAAGTCTTGTTAACTAAAGGAATAATGCACTCCAGGGTGTGTGTCGTGCTGGGATAACGCGTCGTCTGGGGGAGGTGGGCGCAAGGCAGCACGCCGAGTGCATCCAATGCCCAGGCGTGGCATTATCCCAAATGACACACACCCTGGAGTGCATTATTCCTATTATACAATGGCTAGCTGTCATATATAAAATAAAATAATAATTTTAAAGAATGTTTTTATTAGTGTGGAAAAATATTTTAGTTTCTTAAGAAGAGATGCAAAAAAAAAGAGATCATCCTCATCATGCTGGAGCTCATCCATATTGGTTCACAGCGCTGAGACTAGAACTGTGGCGTTATACTGGGATAATGCCATGGGTCCAGCCCCAAACTGACCAATCACAGTCCAAGATTCTTTCTTGACATTGCATAATATAAAATATCAAAGCTTGTACAACAAAATATAGAACAACTTTGACCTACTTGATTCGGTGGGCCGGTATTTGGTGCTCACTGATGTATCTGATAACACTGTGGGCAAATGTGCAATACCAGTGAAGTAACAAATAGATGTGGTAATCACTCCAACTAATCAGTTAGAATTTATTCTCAATATATCGGTCTGTAATAGAATTTGGATCCTTGATGTGGATAACTGACAATTAAATATGGATTCTAATGAATGTATCAAAAATCTTCCATCTCAACATTTTATGATAAGCTGAAATGTTTCGGGGCTTGCTTCAAAGTTGCTTGATGATGAATGGTTATCTTATAAAAAATCATTCCAGGTAATCTGTTTTCAAGAAACCTGGCATGCAACTAATATTGATGTATCCCTAAATGGTTATGAATTGTTTGAGTTTCCTGGGATAAGGACAGCAAAGGCTGGCAGACATGTGGGGGGCTTGGCAACCTGGTTTAGGACTGATGATGGTCTTAAATTCGATCTGATAATATCTAATACCAATATTCAAGCTTTTTTTGTGAAGCATTTAGATAATGAATTTAGTATTGCCAATACTTACATACCCCCGGCAGGTACTAAATACTATTCTGAAACCCTTTGGGATATTCTGCAAAAAGCAACACATTTTATTTGGACGACAACTGGCTGTGAGCTTATTCTTATGTGTGGTGATTTTAATGCCAGAATTGGCAATTTTGACGGTCACTCAAATAACATCTATCATAATTGGTGTTCTTCTAATGCTGCTGATTATCCCAGGACCACAATGGATAAAAAGGCCAACAAAGCTGGTAGCACACTGATAAATATTCTGGATATCTATTTTCTAGCACCTTAAATGGTCGAATTAATGGTGATCAAGGGGGCGCCTTTACTCATATTAGTCCTTTGGGTCCAACGGTAATTGATTTCATACTTTGGAATGGAAGAATGAATTGTTGGAAATATTACCATGTAGATAAATGATTAGTTATCATTTTCCCAGTTTAGATTATAATAATATAACTAGGATGATCCCAGCTACGAATAATGAAAGAGAAATTAATGAAATAAGAAGTAATAAGATTAGATGGCGAACGTGCTGTGAAAAAGCAACTTTGGACAAGGTTAACTGCCTACGTAAAGACCTGCTTAATGACTTTTTGTGATGAACATGATTTAATGAAAAGCAGTCTTAGCAATATTAGGGAACTCCTGACTGTGGCCGCTTCTCAGATTTCCAAACAAAGTACTACTACCTGGTTTGACAAAGAGTGCCATATTGCTAAAAGGAAATTGAATCATATTGTTAAAAATACAAAAAGATCTGAATAAAAAAATAGAAACATATCTTAACTTAGAAAGGGAACAGCATAAACAATTGTTGCTGGGTAAACAGAATGACTTCCAGCATAACCAGTGGGATAAAATGCTTTCCATTATAAACAAGGGGATCAGCAGTCTTATTGGCTACTGGTTGCTAAGGGAATGAATACATTGAAATATCAGATTGACTCCTATATACCTATGGCAGCTTGTCTTGAGTATTGCTCAATATTTTTTTTTTGATCCTGAAATAGAGAATTATAAAAACATAACTAATCAAGATAGGTCTTTATTTAATCCAGTCTCTGAGAAAGAGACTTATTTCTCTATTTTACAGTTAAAAGCAAAAAAGGCACCAGGGCCTGACTTGATTCCCCCCTGAAGTCTTTGTTATGGCACCAACACTTTGGACTGACATCTTGACTATTTTAATTTTTGTTGTAAGAATTTGGAGTTTCCCCAATCTTGGAAAGGAGCAACTGTAATTTCAATTTATAAAGAGGGTGACAAAACAGGTCCCCGGATGTACAGACCAACATCACTACTTGATGCAATGGGCAACATTTTTACAAAAATCATTTTAGATAGATTACAAATAGAACTCAGCAAGCTGGTGGGTCTCTCAGATTTCCAAGTAGGTTTTAGACAGGGGTATTCTATTACTGATAATTGTAATGTTTTAAATCATCTTTCTGAGGAAATACGTTAAGCTAAGTAAACAAAGGCCCAGATATTCAGAGCAGCTGCACCGAGTTGCACTGGTGCAAGTGTGGAATTGCACCAAGGAGCCATATTCAGTGGGAGAGAGTGCACAGCGCAAAATCCATTGCACCAATGTGCAACTATAATGTATGCGGGCACAAGTGCAGGGGGCGTTCCCATGAATATCCCGCCGCACAGTGGCATATTCAACCATGAAACCATGGTGCAAGTGTGGAGCAAATCGAAATTACTCTGAGCAGACTTGTTCCTATAAATACAGGGCGCTAACACACAGACAGCAGTTGCACCAGGGGTGAGAGTGAGAGGGAGAGATAGAGAGAGACATACAGACAAACATCCACACACAGAGAGATAGGGACAGAGAAGTAGCCAGGGAGAGGGAGAGAAGGGCAGAGAGAGAGAGAGACACACACACACAAACCATGTACCAGGGTGGCACACAGCCAGAAGCCAACCACCATGGGGGACAGTGGACAGCAAGGGCCATGGATAGTGCCCCCTTCTTCAAGGAGGCAGTAATGAGGGGTGTGAGGGTGCAGGAGGAACAGTGACATGGCTGAGGAAGGGCCCATCAGCGGTATGCCTGACACAGGTGGTACCGTGCCAGCATCACCTTTGAGAACTACAGCAACATGGAGATCATGGGCTGGTACCTCCTGAACAGGGTCATTCTGAGGCAGCTCTGTGAGCTGTGCATTGAGGAGATGCAGGTACCCACCAGATGGAGCCATGCCATGTACATGGAGATGAAGCTGACCACCATCATGTGCCTGCTCACCACGGGCACCTTCCAAAGACCAACAGGGGACACCACAGGCATCACCCAGTCTTCCACGTCCCGCCTCCTCACATAGTTTGTCAATGCTCTGCTACCATGTGCTTCAGAATTTATACATTTCCCCAGCACACAGGTGGAGTGTACAACAACCATGCAGGACTTCCACAGGGTGGCTCGACTGGGGCCACTGACTGCACCCATGTGGGCATCCACATGCCACCTGGCTCTGAGGATGTGGCATATAGCAACAGGAAGGGGAGCCAGAGTGTCAACTGCCAGGTGGTGTGCGATGCCACAGGGCGCATCACTAATGTCTGCGCCATACACCCTGGGAGTGCACATGACGCGTTCATCTGGCACAGCTCTGTGCTGTGCCACAGGTTTAAAAGTGGGGAGTATGGCACAGGCAAGGGGCAATGGGCAGAGCAGACCTAGGGATGGGGGTGGGCAGGGTGCACATGGTGGTGTGGGTGCCAGGAACAGGTAAGGGATGCAGCACAGAATAGCAGAGGGTGACCCATGTCATTCTCCACACAGGTGACAGCACATATCTGCTGAGGCCCTGGCTGCTCGCCCCCTACTGGTGCCCATCATCTCCAGCAGAGGAACAGTACAATGAGGCACAGGCCAGCACACACAACATCATCGAGTGTATCTTCAGCATGCTGATGTCATGGTTCCATTGAATAGACAGGTCTGGCGGTGCCCTACAGTACAGCCCCTTGAAAGACTGTGGCCTATTCCTGGCCTGCTGCATACTGCACAACATGACCATTGACCATGGGATAGCTGTTGAGGCTGATGAAGGCGACAGTAGTGGGGACAATGGAGGCAATGGGCTGGAGGGTGGTGAACATGGAGGGAATTCCTTTTTGCTGCTGCAGCACGCATGATGCCACTGTGACACCATCGCACAGGAGCACTATGGTGCACACAGGTAGGTGGTGCGGTACACATGCATGGGCCACACAAACAGGTACAGCACACATGCAGGGGTGTGCATGGCAATGGGCATGCATGCACAGAGGTGTGATGCAGGGGTAGGGGAGTCAGTGGCACACAACCACACACAGCAACACATACACACACACACACACACACACACACACACACACACACACACACAGATGTTGGTATGTGGTGTGGATCAGACGCATTGCACCGGTGCACAGGCGCAACCAGTGCTAGATTGCCCTCATTACACCAACGCCACATGATCCAGAGGCCGGGTAAGCACACTCACAGGCAGCGTGCGGCGTGACACACAGGCACGACACCAGTTTTAAGGCACACACACAGACACACCACCCATGTGCACACAGGACATTCAGTCAGGGTGGCCCGCAGATTAGGGCTGTTGCACAGTACCATGGCCACCACAGCCACGGGGGTGGCCATGCCTGGGCTGATCGGCAGCCACAGGCTACGCATCAGCCGGGGGAGGTGTGCAACAGCCCCCCAGGTGTGGAACCATGGGACTGCGACTGTGTCCTTGTGGGAAAATGCAGACGCCCAAACAGGCCAGCCCTGGGTGTGCCTGGGATGCCTACATCAGAGCCCGGTGTCGACTGTGTTGGGGTTGCCCAACACTGGGTCCGTGGGGTGGACAGCGCACTTTGGGGGGTTACCTATGCATCGGCCATGCCCTGTGGCAGCCAGAAATGCAAAGCCATCAGTGATCGCACTGGCAATGCAATCCAAGAATGCAGTTGTGGCCTCCTGCATACATTGCATCCCTGCCAGGATCTGCACAGTTCCCCTCTCCTGCTGCTCAGCTAACTGGTGCACCTTGGCACACAGTGCATGCACCCCAGTGGCAGGTAGCATCTGTTGCTGAATGGACGCCAGCAGCGGTCCGGTGTGCTAAGCCTGATGATCGGTGTCCTAGGGCTCTTGGGAGGGACATCGTTCCTCATGTGATGACTGGTCATGCTGCACAGCCCCCTTCTCCAGTGGATGCAGCACAGAGGGGTCTGCAGGGTCAATGGGCACAGCAGGTGCACCAGCGGCAGACCCTGTGGCCTGCTTCCTGGTGGCACCTGCAGCCTGCCACAGTCACCTGTCCAAATGCTGTATGCTGCCCTGTGCCTGTATGGCTGCACCATCACCACCGCAGGGAACAGCCATGGCAATGCACACCACTGCACCTGCAGTGCTGGCAGGCAGCTGGCCCACTGCTGGCAGAGCACTGGGTGTGATACTTGTGTCTGATGCCAGCAGCGGCGACACACCCACAATGTTGCCCATGCTGTCCAGGAGCTGTAAGTAGTCCTCATCCGAGTTGGACCATGCCCCGATCTCCATCTGCACACACGACACCAAGGCTGGCATCCTGCAGGATTACATTCAGGGTCTCATCCGACCCTAGGTCCAGGACATCTGCTTGCACTGTGGTGCTGAACTGCAGCCTGTCAGGTGCTGCTGCTTACAGCGCCCCAACCTCTGCATGGAGGCATGCTGGTGCTGCAAGAGTAAAATGGCATGTCAGTGATGTACTGCTCACATGTGCCCCCCCGTACACTGCTGCTGCATGTATCCTGCAACATGGCATGAGTGTGGGTGTGCACACATGCACATGACATGCATGATGGCTGCATGCACTCCAGCATGCCTATGTACGTATCCACCGAGCCACCAGCTGCGCGTGTCTGACATATATACCTTGCAGTGATTGGCTGCCACCTATCTGGAAGCCTCCGCCAGGCACACCCTCCACCACGGAGTGGTGCATGGTGGCTGCCACCAACTCGTCTTGTGTCGTCAGTGTGGGTGCATTCAATGACCCTCCTCTGGTGGCAGTACGGGATGCCCTGATGGCTGTCACCTTCTCCTTAATCTGTCGTTTGTCCATACCAACCTTTTTTCGGTACTCCTGTGCCAACCATTGGTGGCTGTCATGCTGGTTTACATAGATCGCCGCCACCTCCCATGCACCAGCCCTGGCCTGTGGCACTGCTCAACAGGGCCTCCCTGTCCAGGTTGGCCTCAAACAGGGCATCAGTCTTGGCCTTCATGAAGTTGGGCCTGGCTTCTGAGCAATTCCCCGCTCCTCGCTCTCCTCATGTGCCGACATGTTGATTCTTGTGGACATGGACAGCACAGTGTATCAGTGGCAGCATCTCCCTGGTCCATTCCACCCTGCAGTGCTGTCTGTTCCCAGTGTGCTGCAGTGGCATCCACCACTTACCTATCAAGGTTGCAATACCGGTCCATGGCCTGTGCTGTTCTGTGGCACCTATAAGGTGCAAGGCATGCAAATGAGGTTGCGCGCAACAGTAATGACATGCTAATGCACCCACTGTGTCACGCATTGGCTGATGAGCTCATTTGCATGTGGTGTCTGAATATCATGATATTGTGCTGTGTGCAAAGGGAGTGTGCCAGAGCAAGTCACAGTGGAGCAATGCACATGCATGCACAGTGCACAGGCCTGCAGTGCACATGCGTGTCATGCTATCATGGTGTAAACTGTGTACCGTGCGTGGACAGTACTATGCAGTGGCATTGTGCATGGCCAGTTATGCTCATGGGCGTGCACGGGGCACCATACCCTATTGCGCATGTGTGCACTGTGCAATGATGGGTGACCTCTGACCCCTTGGTCAGACCTTCATGACCCCACCTAGCCACGCCCACTCCATGCATTTCTGGCACTGTGAGATGGGTGGGCACTGTGCATTCTCCCACACATCGTGCATCAGGTGCATGTTTCAGACATGTGTGCCTTCTCCAGCCAATTTCGCCACTGAACTGCTACAGTAAAATGGCACAGGGAAGAGGCAGACATGCCCCTAACTGGTTGCAGGTGGAATTGGCCAACCTTGTGGCCTGTGTGGAGCCCAATGCCCCCAGCTGTTTGGGCAGGTGACCCTGCAGCAGGCTAGGGGCACTGTGTGACAGGGGATTGCTGCCAGCGTGGAGCACAGTACCGGGGTGCCCAGGACTGGTCAGCAATGCAGGCACCGCTATAGTGACCTCAGCAGGTGGGACCCAGACAGGCTGTGGAGGCTTCAGGCACATGCCAGGCATGGGGCTATGCCACAGCCAGGTAAGTCATCCCATGTTGCATGTCTGCTCTGGTGCTGTATTGTGGTGTTGGCTTGGCTGCCTGGCATGCCCTGCAGAGGGGTACACTGTCATTGTGCACATCACAGAGTGGCACTGCCAGCTTCCACTTATGTTGCGATGCAGCCATGCAGGACATGTCAAGTAGGGGTACACCCTGTGCACAGGGGTTGGGCGCAGCTGCTGTGGTCAGTTACTGACATGCACCTGTCTTCTTTCTATTCCCAGGGCCAGAGCACCACAGGTAGGCCAGGGCTGCGGCAGCGCAGATGGGACCGGTGCACCATGATGGTGGTGGACCAGTACTAGAAGGGCTGCAGGGGGCAGGTAAGCACTGTCATGGTCCTTCACACTGTACATGGGGGGGTGGCATGAGGGAGTGGGTGCAGGCATGGCCACCAGTGCCATGTGCCATGGCAGCTTTGTGTGTCTCACTGTGCGTGGTGCATGCCACTGTGGCGTGTCCATTGCACACATGTGCCAGCTGTTGGTGGAGTGGGTGTGCACCTGGATGCCACTGTTGTTGCTGTGGTGCTGACGGTGCACTGTGCCATATGACTGTCATTGCACAGTCATGTGGCCATTGTGTAGCGGAGACCACATATGTGCAATGTTGTGGTGTGCTGAGTTGCTGGCTGGCATTGGCCCACCCCCCCGAGGGTGGCCGGTATGGGCCTCCCAGGGTTGTGTGTGTTTTCCCACTGCCCATTGTGCACTGTGGGTGGGCATGGTTCCTTGGGCCATTGCACTGATCATCTGTCCTGTCCCTTGCTATAGGTGTCCAGCGGCCAGTGCGCAGACCCCGAGGAGGGTGCTGAGCCACCTAATATAGGAGACGCTCCTAGCGGTGTCCTCAATCCTGCAGGTGGTGATGCTGGTGATGAGGCACACGAGGGCAGTGGAGAGGTGGGATCAGCAGACTGCCAGAGCTGCCAGACGGGGCTGGCATTGAGGATTCCCCAGTTTTCCTGTCTCCCCTGTTTAACCTTCCCTTAGGGTCCCCCTCCCACTGTACAGTCCCTGTTCCCTGTCCCCTTCCCTTGCTGCACCTACCCTTTCTCAGCCTGTTTCTGTATATAGTTTACTTAAATATATATTTTTTTGACATACCTGCCTGTGTCTGCTTTGCAGGTTGCATGAGGAGCCATGCTGCAGTGGCCCTGTGTCTGTCCGTGTGGTGTGCAAGCAGGGGTGCATGTTCTGCTTCTGTGGTTCACTGCTGTGTGCTGTGGTGTGTCTCACTGTGGTGGTGTCCATCCCTTGGGTCAGTGGCTATGCCTTGGGGTGCCCATGGGGCAGCTGTCAGGGGTGTGTGGCAGGTGTGTGTATGGTGATGGCGCATGACCATGGTCCTTGGTTGGGTACTGTCCACACACTGTGTTTGGGTCCTCTGCTTGGTGTTGTGTGGCCTGTCCCCTGTAGTCTGCCACACTGCCTGCCACCTGGCATGTTCAGTGCCTACTGTGTGGGCTTCCTGTGTACATGTGTGGCATGTGTCTGCTTGGATGCTTGGTCCTGGGTGTGACCTGCCATAGTCTGGGGGGGCATGGCCAGTGGCCTGATGGGGGGGCTCCCTTGGTGGCCCTCCTTTGGTCATTGGCACCTCCTGTTGCCTACTATCTGTGCCACTGTTGTGTTCTGGGGTCACATGTCTGGGTGCCTGTGTGCCCTGCTGGTGGTAACCTCCTGTGGCCTGTCACTGTGCTTCCATGGCTGTGTCCCTTGGTCTGTTCTCTATGCCCTGCCCCCCTCTGTTGCTGTGCTGCTCTGCCCCAGAGTTGCACTGGAGCATCTCTGTTTGCATCATGATGCACCCGTTTGTGCCATGGCGCAACTCTGCAATATTCAGCTAGGTTGCGCTATGGTGCAGTTCAGCCTGTGCAACTTATGAATATGGCTCCTGTTGTGCCATGGCACATTGGATTTGCACTGTGCCGGACTTGCACTGACCTTTGGTGCATTTCAGAATATCTGGGCCAATGAGTCTATGTAGCTTACATTGACTTTAGTTCTGTGTTTGACTCTATTTCTCGGCCAATTCTCTGGGAAGAACTGGTCAATAAGGGTATTTCTGCACAGTTGGTGTGTATAATTAGGGAGCTTTACTCCAACACATGGGCTCAAATCAGAGTAATCAGAGTAGGGCTGGCTAATCAGTTATCATCTCCTTTTTGTACTAATCGCGGAGTTAGGCAGGGGTGTGTTCTTGCACCCCTCCTGTTTTGCTTACATATAGATAAATTGTTGGTTCTGCTGGAGAAGTTCTCTACTGATTCCCCATAATATTATCAAAATTGCCTTATTTTGGCCTTCGCTGATGATTTGATTTGAATTTATTTTCCCCAGTTGGGATTATCTACAAAGCTAGAAATATTAGACAAGTTTGCTATTGAATGCAGATTGAAAATTAACAAAATCAAAAGCCATGTTATGATATTTGGATCTAGACATTGTACAAAGAACTGGCAAGTTGGTAGTAAACAACTTACCAGTATCAGTGACTGTACCTACCTTGGTCTGAACTTTGCCCCAAATGGCTTATGGACTAAACATGTTAGCCAATTATTGACTAAATTAAAACAAACAGCTAGCTCTCTAAGCTTATTTAACAAAAACATGGTGGTAGAATAGTAAGACCCCTATTACAAGCAGATCAAAATATAAGCCACAACTTTTATATAATATTGAAGTATAGGACACTAATAGATCTAATTCCCTGGAGGTCCCTGTTAAGTTGTTGAGAACTACCCTTGGTTTAAGCTCTTCTGTTCCTGGTTCTCTATTGGTTTAAGCACAAGCCAGGAAGGTAAACTACTGGATTAAAGTAACCTGTATGAGCCAAAATCGATTACCATCTATGTGCCTCAGAGAAAAGTATTCTTGGCTTAACCAAAATCTTTTGCAGTCAAATTGGCTTAAAAACATCCAAAATATTTTAAGAACTAACAATCTGCTCTTCTTGGAGGCGTATGTATTGAAAGACATTTCTATTAGTTTTAAATATCAGAAGTTTGTCACTACTAAAATCTCAGATAACCAAAAATTAAAAGACCTTGTGAATAATCAAAAACTTCATATTTCAAACTGGTTAATTAAATTTGATGTAAATGAATTTTATAGATATTATCTCGATGTTCTAGTCGACTTTAATGACAGAAGGTTGTACACTCTTTAACCTATGGAGCTATTTCCGAGCAATGTCATCAAAGCCAGATTTTCTAGGACTAATGAGGAATGTGCAAAATATCATGGTTGTATTGCTTATGAAATTGAAGATTTGAAACATGTCATTCTAGTTTGTAGGTGGTATGATGGAGCTAGATCCAGATGGCTTACTCCACTTTCACAAAAATATATTGACAAATGATGCACAATTAGTTCTCCAGATATTATTTACTAGCAATGATGATCTGGTCATTAGGGCTATTGTATCTTATTTAGATAGGCTATATAAAATGTGTTTAAAGAAAGTGTTTTCAATCCCTTAGGGAAAATTCAAGATTTAAAATATGTTATTCTAATTTAATGATGGTATGACGGAGTCAGATCCAGATGGTGTACTTTATTTTTCCAAAATATACTGACTAATAACATACAACTGATCTCACAGTTGTTATATATTAGCAATGATGGCTTGGTCTTAAAAAAAAATAATTGTATGTTATTTATTTAGGTTATATAAAGTTTGCCTAAGGAAAGGGTTTTGAATCCCTTAGGGGTTATCTTGCTTTCTATAGATTTACTGACTTTATTGATGTTTTGTACTAGCAGTGATAAACCAGTTGTAATGACTAGTGTATGTAACTTAACTAGGATATATAAAAGTTGATCTTGGGAAAGGGTCTTTAATCCCTCAGGGGTTATGCCACCCTTTCTAGATCAGCTGATTCATTACTAAAACTGTTAGGATGTACAAATTTGGTTGAATAGATTGTATATCCAGCACTTCATTTTTAGAACTATTATGTATAATTTGAACATTCTCTTTTATTTCATTGTATGTAATTGATTTTGTATTGAAATTTGTACTGATTGTTGTAATGGTCTATGATCGAACAATAAACTAAACAAACCAAAAAAAAAAGCTAACTACCCTATACAATATATTAGTGCAGTACATGTATCAAAAAAGTTAAAATAAAAAGTATAAAAAAATGTATCATGGCTTAGATGTGATTTTTTTAGTCAGTGAGTCAGTGGTGTGCCTTGTTACTGTTCAATGCAGCTGTTTCAGGGAATTTTTGAACTGCACACCAAGTGTGAAATCACTGCTAGCCCCCTCCCCCGGTTAGGGTGAGCTGCCCTTCCCCCATCCATACCCCTCACCCAACATGTCATTTTCTGTATATATACCAGTACACCACTAGCCACACCACCAAAAGGTGTAACAGACTGGCTTTTGGTTACAATATTTACTGTGGCCAGCCTATACCTCATCATCAAGGTAGCCAGTCCCACAGAGGTCCATTCCCACCACACGGGACATGCCACACCAACAGGTTTCAGACTAATGAGGCCGTTAAATATTGGGTTGTTCTACATATTAGCAGTGTCATGACCCAGCGCCACAGGAGACATGGACAGGCGTGACCCTGCATTCCACTTTTTTTTTGCGAAACCTGAAGCAGAGCACAACACTGACCCTGTAAACATATTGCACTTGGTTCCAATATGTTTTAATATTTATAAATCACATACAAAGTACCAAATAAGTGAGATCACACACACACACACACACACACACTCTGACTGCATATAAGTGTGAAGCATTTTGACTGCTAGCAGCCATCCACTAGATACCAGGAAATAATTCACAGTAACAGATATTCACACCGAGGGGACAAGAACATATTATACGCTTTCTGCAGAAACAATTCACACATGCCAGTTTAGTCCTAGAAAAAAAAAAGCATTATACTTATCAGTGACAGGCAGTTGACTGTCACAGGGTCGAAAACATCTGCATGACATTTTTACAGTTGACTGTTGCCGCTGTCAGAGAGCTGGAGAGCTGCTGAATGGCAGAAATTAACACTGGCAAGTGACATTTGGTATAACCTTTTCCTTGGAACCATGGCTTTTATAATTAATTTGATTGTAAAACTAGAGCTAGTGTTCATACTTTAAAGCTGGGACAAAATGGAAAACAGTAACCATAGCACTCCCGTCCGATTACGGAAAAACTTGTAATTTCAGGTTTGCTTTTGTTATTGTCAACGCCTTTCTTACTCACACCACAATAGCGCAGCAGTGGTCCACTACTTTTAATGCTCTCTACCATAATCAGCAGGGGAAGCGATTTGCAGCTGACTAAGTGCTTCCATATTACCTGGCATTGTCACTAGTAAAGGCAATTTGGCAAATGCACTGACTGCACACTGACTGAAGCCTCCCATCCATGACTGGACTGCTACTAGCCTACTAAATATTATACATATTTACAAGTTGCAACACCATCCTGGAGCCAGGGGGGAGGAGAAAAGAAAGAGAGAGAGAGGAACAACTGTCCATGACGTGCCTGCCTACCACAAGTCCACAACAACGTCCTGGCTGGGGCTGGGGGGAGGGAGAGAAAGAGAGAGAGAAACAACTGACCATGATGTACCCACAACAACTAGTCTCTGCCACTGGCTCTTACCTCGAGTTGCTAAAGCTCAGTCTCCTAGTCTCTCTGTCTCCACTCCAATATTGGCGTATGGCGTTAAGAGTGTCGCAGACGGGTAGGACTATGACTCAACGGCTTTCGTCTCAAGTTCCTTCCAACACTAGACAGTCACTGCTCATCTGCCTCAGTCACGGCTCACTCTGTCTCCAGTCCAAATTAGAAATACTCAGACTCTCAGTGGTGATTGACCACAGATCAAAGCGAGCACTGCAGCAGCAACTCCTTCATGCCGGAATACAGAAAAATCCTCACTCCTGACCCAATCTCCGGACCTGACTCATCTCTGCTGGCCTTCTCTCTTTCTAACAGTCCACACTGCTCTTCCATCAGGGCATTTAAAGAGCCCGCCAGACCCCGACCCTGCCATGCCTCCTCTGTTGGCAAGCGGACCTGATTGAGAGAACACATTATTTCTCAATCAGGTCCTCATGGGGCTAGTGCACAATCGTGTTACTCACAGGCAGGTAACATTTTAGAGACAACCCCCCCAAAGGACAAAGAGTGTCTGAGAAAGCCCGTGAAAAAAAAAGTAATGCAAAGTGAGTGAAAGACCAGCTGGCTACCCCAGCTGATAGCTGCAGCACACCATGGCATGTCTAGCGTATAGGTAGCTACGCCCTTGAGCTGTTTGTAATACTTTGCTAAACTTATACTGGCAGTCAGAGTATGAGTGTTGTGCCTTGCTACTGCTCCTTGCAGCCGTCTGTAACACTTTGCTAACATTATATTGGCTTCAAGGAGAACAGGGCATGAGATCCTGGTGAGCAAATGGGGAATTTCATGTGAACATGCAGATGGCCTACGTGATATATACACTGAAGAAGTCCTTAGGTTGTTTAGCCTAGCCCACTTTGATTACAAGAATGACAATGAGTCAGCCCAGAGAGGATAGACTGCATTTATAACTTTGTGAGTGGAATGCTATCCTTTACTTTTTTCGGAGAAAAAAAATCAAATATTTGCATTAGGGCAGAAGTTTGACGTCTTTGCAGAATGTTGAAACTAGCAAATGGGAAGGGGGTGCAGCACCCCATACATCAAATGGGAAGAACACTCTCAGCTAGTGGTCAAACAGGGATTCAGCATGTTTGCAGTTCATTTGCATCATCAGGTAAGGAAAACGGTCCAACTCTCCATACAATGCACAGGGGAAATGCCAGACATCACCCAACAATAACACACTGAAATCTGGCCAATGGAAAATCATGTACACAAATGCTCACAGCCTGGAAAATAAGATCCCAGACCTGCAGGCAATAATGTCAGAGGCTAAACTGGACATAGTAGGAATTAATGAGACGTGGTTCACCAGTAACCACACTTGGGAGACTTCAGTACCTGGCTATGTACTGTTCAGAAGAGACCGAGGTGCAAAAAGGAGGGGGGGTGGAGTGGCCCTGTATGTCAATGAAAATATCAAAGCTACAGAAATTCAGAATACACATAAGGAGCCAGAAGAACTGAGGTCATCCTGGAAACAGGAAATGGGACAGCCATAAGAACTGGGGTTGTCTACAGGCCCCCAGACCAGGGGGAGGACATGGACACATTACTGTTAGAAGATATACAAAACATGACAGCTAAAGGGGAGGTTCTGATAGAAACATAGAAACATAGAAACATAGAAGTTGACGGCAGATAAGGACCGCAAGGCCCATCCAGTCTGCCCATTTCCTTTTCTACCTTATAAATGTGCCATTGGCCTTTGCTCTGTCAGTGACCTATCTATTCATAGTCATTTGTATTGCTTCCTTATGCCTATCCCATGCTTGTTTGAAGCCCTGCACTGTATTCATAGCCACCACTTCTTGTGGTAAGCCATTCCATGCATCTACCACCCTTTCTGTGAAAAATTTCCTCACATTTCCCCTTAATGGCCTCCCTCTAATCTCATGCTGTGTCCTCTTGTCCTGCTATTTTTCTTATATTTAAACATGTTAGACTCTTTCACCTTGTTTATGCACTTAAGGTGTTTGAATGCCTCGATCATATCACTCTCTCCCTCCTTTGCTCAAGGGTATACATATTGAGCTCCGTTAATCTGTCCTCATATGTCTTCTGATGCAGTCCCTGCACCATTTTGGTTGCCCTTCTCTGGACTGCCTCAATTTGGTTAATGTCCTTGTGAAGGTGTGGCCTCCAATACTGCCATGATACTCAGATGGGCCTAACCAGTATCATACAGAGGGATTATTACCTCCCTCTTACGATTTGTGATACCCCTACTAATACACCCTAACACCCCCTAGCCTTACCTACTTTAGAGGTCTGCTTGGATGATTTTAGGTCATCAGTGATGATGATGCCCAAGTCTCTTTCTTCCTTTGTGACTGCTAGCAACTCCTCCCAGCCTATAAGTGGCTTCAGGGTTTCTCTTCCCTATGTGCATGATTTTGCACTTCTTGCATTAAATCCCAGTTGCCACTCTTCTGACCATTCTGCTAGTTTATCCAGATCTCTTCTCATTCTGCCCACCCCATCTGGATCATCTACTCTGTTGCAGATCTTGGTGTCATCTGCAAACAGACAAGCCTTACCCTCTAGTCCATCTGCGAGGTCACTAATGAAGATGTTGAATGGGACTGGCCCCAGGACTGATCCCTGAGGTACCCCACTTGTGACTTGCATCTCTTCTGACTGTATACCATTTACCACCACTCTCTGTTTTCTGCCAGTCAACCAGTTTGCCACCCAGTTGACCAACTTCTGACCCACCGAGCCTACCTAGCTTATTTATCAATCTTCTATGTGGAACAGTGTCAAAAGCTTTGCTGAAGTCAAGGTAAGCGACATCAACTGCTCCCCTTGGTCCACCACTCTGGTTACCCAGTCAAAGAAATCTATGAGATTAGTTTGACAGGACCTTCCTTTGTAAACCCATGCTGTCTTGGATCCTGTGCCCCTATGGATTCAGGTGTTGCACTATCCTTTCCTTAAGGAGTGCCTCCATAATCTTGCCCACTACTGAGTAAGACTGACCGGTCTGTAGTTCCCGCCTCCTCCTGCTACCACTCTTGTGGAGCGGAATCACATAAACCCTTCTCCAGTCTTCTGGGACCTCTCCCTATGCTCAGAGACTCACTAAACAATTCTGCTAATGGCTCTGCAGTTCCTCCTTTAGCTTCTTAAGTACCCTGGGATGTATGCCATCAGGTCCCATTGCCTTATCCACCCTGAGCTTAGCAAGCTCTTGTAGGACCCTTTCTTTTGTGAAGGGAGTAGTGCTCACCTCCCTCCCCTGTGTCCTGATGCTGAGCTGTGGGCCTTGCCTACCTTCTCTTCAGTACATACTGAGCAAAAGTATCTATTTAGGATAGATGCCTTTACAGGGTCCTCCTCCTCACATGCTCCCCTTTTCTCCATTAAACAGCAATACCCCCCTCTGGACTTTCTCCTTTCACTAATGTATCTATAGAAGTCTTGTCACCTTCTTTACTGTTCGTGCTAGTTTTCCTCAGTTTGGGACTTTGCCTGCCTTACTGCCTTACCTGCTTCCCTTAGGGCAGTTTGGTGTGCCTCCTATCTTCATCCGCTGTGTTCCCTTATATTTCCTGAAGGCCAGCCTTTTGGCTCTGACCTTTTCTGCTACTGTATTTGAGAACCAAAGTGGTTTCCTTCTTCTTTTGCACTTCCTTTTCTGTCTAACACGATGGGATGTTGCTTCAAGTATTGCATCCTTAATGCTTGCCCACTTTGCCTGTACCCCCTCACCTGTGTTTCTTTTTGCCAGGGCTAGCAACTCTGTTGGCCATCTTATCAAAGTCAGCTCCTCTGAAGTCCCATATTTTGCCTTGGAATGGGATGATTTAGATGTAGTAGCCAAATTGAACCATACCATGTGATGGTCACTGGCCCCAGGTGACCTTTTCCTGGAGATCTGTGATCCCTTCTTTGTTAGTCAGTACTAGATCTAGGATAGCCCTGTCTCTTGTGGGTTGCTGTACCAGTTGTTTGAGGCCCTCCTGCAGGAATCCACTATGAGTCTAGTTCTGGCAGATGTTCCTGCTGGTATTGACCAATCTGTATCTGGCATGTTGAAGTCTCCCATTATCAGAACCTCCCTTTAGCTGTCATGTTTTGTATATCTTCTAACAGTAATGTGTCTATGTCCTCCCTCTGGTTCAGGGGCCTGTAGACAACCCCAGTTCTTATGGCTGTCCCATTTCCTGTTTCCAGGGTGACCCACAGTTCTTCTGGCTCCTTATGTGTATTCTGAATTTCTGTAGCTTTGATATTTTCATTAACATACAGGGCCACTCCTCCCCCCCTTTTTGCACCTCGGTCTCTTCTGAACAATACATAGCCAGGTACTGCAGTCTCCCAAGTGTGGTTACTGGTAAACCACGTCTCACTAATTGCTACTATGTCCAGTTTAGCCTCTGACATTATTGCCTGCAGGTCTGGGATCTTATTTCCCAGGCTGTGAGCATTTGTGTACATGATTTTCCATTGGCCAGATTTTGGTGTGTTAGTTGTTGGGTGAAGTTTGGCATTACCCTGTGCATCGTATGGGGAGACAAACCTTTTCTTACCTGGTGATGCAAATGAACGGCAAACACGCTGAATTCCTGTTTGACCACTAGCTGAGGGGAGGGTGTTCTTCCCATTCGACGTATGGGTGCTGCACCCCTCTCCCCATTTGCTAGTTTAAATATTCTGCAAAGACGTCAAACTTCTGCCCCAATGCACTGACTCCCTCTTTAGTCAGATGCAGTCCATCAAATTTAAAGAACTTTCGCTCCCAGAACTGTTGCCAGTTCCCTACAAATCTGTGTCCTTTTTCCTGGCACCAGTCCTTGAGCCACGTGTTTAGCGCCTCTATCTCCCCTTCTCTGACTTTCCGTCCATCTGCTCCCTTCTCCCAGACTGGCAGGATCTCAGAGAAGGAGATGCCGGATGAAATAGATGATAGTTTGTCACCCAGCCTAGTCAGGTGTTCCTTGGTCTCCACAACTGACCGGCTGGCGAGATCATTAGTCCCTATGAGTACTAGGACATCAATGTTTTCTCCTGCTTTGTGAACAATTTTAGCAATGTGGTCAGTGTCTCTCCATGCTGATGTACCTGGGAGACATCTGACCATCACCTCTGGCTGGAGATGGGTATCAACTCCCCGAATCATGGAGTCTCCTATGATCAGAAGTTTTGGATTTCCTTTGTGCTTGTTTAGTTTTGGTTCCTGATTTGGGTGAGTATTGTTGTCTAGCTCCTGTGCCGCAGTGTCCTGCTCTGCAGTGTCTTCTGCCTCTTTATTTGATTTCAGAGATAGAGGCAGATACCTGTTTGTAGTGTTTATATGGTTTTGGAGGTAATGTGTTGGAGAGCGAAGTGATGGGGCACCTGATTTGCTCCTCCTAACCACCTGCCAACCTCCTGGACCAACTACCCTCTGCGGTCGAGGATTTTCTGTTGGATGCTGGGGAAATGGCGGGTGGTTCTTATAATGTATTTCCTCTTCAATATGAAATTTGAGGCATGCAATCTCTGCCCATGCTGCCGGAGCTGAGACCTAAGATCTCAAAGGCCCAGCATGTGGACAGTGTCCTAAATCCTGTAATACTGTCCTTCTGAAAATTGTTCCACAGCACCTGCAGTTAATGAAATCCATTCCAAATAAGTTGCTGGGTTTGTAACCTAGTCAGAGTAATTAGAAGAAAAAAAAAAAAAGGAAAAAAATGCAAGTAATGGTTTAATTGTGCTTTGTTTAACTTGTTATAACAAGTTAAATTACTAGTGCCCCTGTAAATGAGATCACCTTGTGGATGCCCCACTGATCCTCCCCTTCCTGCTCTGCCACAGGAAATGTCACAACTGTGGTACCCTATAAAAGGAGTGTAGCATGGGGTGGTTGGGGATGGGGGTGAGTGGCTGGGCCCTTCCCCTGCCGAAAAAGAAGAACCACGGACGAAAGAACAAGGAGGTAAGAGCAGAAACAATCAGTCAACAACAAATGCAGTAACCCTGAAAGCTTATCCTAATGTTAGATAAAACTGTAAAACCTGTAAAGCACCACCTGTAATAATTTCAGAGAAGATATACCCTGTAAGAAACACTTTGCTCCAGAGAAAAATAAATCAGTAACAGAAGATATACCTTGCAAAAGACAATTTGAATCAGAAGATTACAGCAGTAATCTGTTAGCACACACCTGTAGGCACACCTTGTAATAATGCAGAAGAAGGTATACCAGCAACAACAATTTGAATCAGAGAAAAAATAAAGCAATGAAATGTTAGCAACAAACAGTAGCAATCCCTGTGAGTAAAAATTAAAAACACCACCACACAGTAAATCTGCTTAGCCAAACTAAGTCTTAATCCTTCTCCCTTGCTCTGGTAAGTTTCTCTACTCTGCCTTTCAAGCAGTCTTAGAAGGAAAGAGCTCAGGTGAAGCTAGGTGCCTTGGCCAGCAAACCAAGTCTTCTACCTCCATAATGATAATGGGAGACTTCAACATGCCGGATACAGATTGGTCAATACCAGGAGGAACATCTGCCAGAACTAGACACACAGTGGATTCCCTGCAGGGGGAGGACCTCAAACTGGTACAACAACCCACAAGAGACAGGGCTATCCTAGATCTAGTACTGACTAACAGGGAAGGGATCACAGATCTCCAGGTAGAAGGTCACCTGGGGGCCAATGACCATCACATGGTATGGTTCAATTTGACCACTACAACTAAATCATCTCATTCCAAGGCAAAAATACGGGACTTCAGAGGAGCTGCCTTTGATAAGATGGCCAACAGAGTTAAGATAGCCCTGGCAAAAAAACACAGGTGAGGGGGTACAGGCAAAATGGGCAAGCATTAAGGATGCAATACTTAAAGCAGCATCCCATTGTGTTAGACAGAAAAGGGAGTGCAAAAGAAGAAGGAAACCACCTTGATTCTCAAATACAGTAGCAGAAAAGGCCAGAGCCAAAAGGCTGGCCTTCAGGAAATATAAGGGAACACAGTAGGATGAAGATAGGGAGGCATACCAAACTGCCCTATGGGAAGCAGGGAAGGCAGTAAGGCAGGCAAAGTCCCAAACTGAGTAAACACTAGCACAAACAGTAAAAGAAGGTGACAAGACTTTCTATAGATACATTAGTGAAAGGAGAAAGTCAAGAGGGGTATTGCTAAGCTCAAAGGAGAAAGGGGACATGTGAGGAGGAGGACCTGTAAAGCATCTATCCTAAATAGATACTTTTGCTCAGTATTTACTGAAGAGAAGGTAGGGCAGGGCCCACAGCTCAGCACCATGGACACAGGGGGGAGAGAGGTGAGCACTACTCCCTTCACAAAAGAAAGGGTCCTACAAGAGCCCGCTAAGCTCAGGGCGGACAAGGCAATGGGACCTGATGGCATACATCCCAGGGTACTAAAGGAGCTAAGGGTGGAACTAGCACAGCCATTAGTAGAACTGTTTAGTGAGTCTCTGAGTGCAGGAGATGTCCCAGAAGACTGGAGAAGGGCTCATTTGATCCCGCTCCACAACAGTGGTAGCAGGGAGGAGGCAGGGAACTACAGACCAGTCAGTCTTACCTCAGTAGTGGGCAAGATTATGGAGGCACTCCTTAAGGAAAGGATAGTGCAACACCTAGAATACATAGGGGCACAGGATCCAAGGCAACATGGGTTTACAAAAGGAAGGTCCTATCAAACTAATCACCTAGATTTCATTGACTGGGTAACCAGAGTGGTGGACCAAGGGGGAGCAGTTGATGTCACCTACCTTGACTTCAGCAAAGCTTTCAACACTGTTCCACATAGAATGATTGATAAACAAGCTGGGTAGCCTTGGGGCTGGTCAGAAGTTGGTCAACTAGGTGTCAAACTGGTTGATGGGCAGAAAACAGAGAGTGGTGGTAAATGGAATGCAGTCAGAAGAGATGCAAGTCAGAAGTGGGGTGCCTCAGGGATCAGTCCTGGGGCCAGTCCTCTTCAATATCTTCATCAGTGACATTGCAGATGGACTAGAGGGCAAGGCTTGTCTGTTTGCAGATGACACCAAGATCTGCAACAGAGTAGATGACCCAGATAGGGTGGGCAGAATGAGAAGAGATCTGGATAAACTAGCAAAATGGTCGGAAGAGTGGCAACTGGGATTTAATGCAAAGAAGTGCAAGATCAAGCACACAGGGAAGAGAAACCCTGATGCCACCTATAGGCTGGGAGGGGAGTTGCTGGCAGTCACAAAGGAAGAAAGAGACTTGGGCATCATCATCACCAATGACTTGAAACCATCCAAGCAGATCTCTAAAGCAGTTGGTAAGGCTAGGAGGATGTTAGGGTGTATTAGTAGGGGTATTGCAAGTCATAAGATGGAGGTAATAATCCCTCTTTACAAGACACTGGTTAGGCCCCATCCGGAGTACTGCATGCAGTACTGGAGGCCGCACCTTCACAAGGACATTAACCAAATTGAGGCAGTCCAGAGAAGGGCAACCAAAATGGTGCAGGGACCACATCAGAAGACATATGAGAATAGATTAACGGAGCTCAATATGTATACCCTAGGAGGGCGAGAGGTGATATGATCAAAACATTCAAACACCTTAAGGGCATTAACAAGGTGAAAGAGTCTAACATGTTTCAATATAAGAAAAATAGCAATAACAAGAGGACACAGCATGAGATTCGAGGGAGGCTGATTAAGGGGTAATGTGAGGAAGTTCTTTTTCACAGAAAGGGTGGTGGATGCATGGAACGGCCTACCTCAGGAAGTGGTGGCTATGAATACAGTGCAGGGCTTCAAACAGGCATGGGATAGGCATAAGTGAGCAATACAGATGAGTATGAATCGATAGACCACTAACAGCAAAGGATGATGGCACATTTATAAGGTAAAAAAAGAAATGGGCAGACTGGATGGGTCTTGCGGTCCTTATCTGCCATCAACTTTTATGTTTCTATGAGCCCAGACTGCATTTATAACTGTGAGTGGAACGCTATCCTTTATTTTTTTCGGGGGGGGGATCACATATTTTGCACTGAGTTTTTGTGCTACTGAATTATTGTAATGCAAAATGATAAAGAATTACAGAGCTGTGGCACTATTTGGTTTTGTATAATAACTTTCATACACACTGTATCCCAAAGTGTTTTACAAGACACAAAAGTCCCATAGTAGTAGTGCAGGGAATGTAGAATATAATGCAATTTCTGGTGAACAGCCCAGCCTATCAGAGACAAGACAGGTCCAGTGATAAACCCAACCCATCAGAAATAAAACAAATCTGTTCCCATCCCCAATAGTGCTTGCATTCCTGTTAGAATTAGGAGGAAGTGCCTCAAGTAATGACGCTAGGTAAACATTACTACAGCTTCAGTCACTCTCCAGGGTCTGTAACTCATTACAGGTAATGTGGAGGGTACAAAAACAAAGTCAAAAGCCCTTTGCATGCACAGAAATGGTAGCAAGGAAGAAGCTGGCAATTATAGACTTGTCAGCTTGACATTGGTGGTGTATAAATTAACAGAAAGACTGCTAGATGAACGGATTGTAAAATATTTGGAATCCAGTAGATTACAGGATCTGAGGCAGCATGATTTCACTGGGGGAAGGCAATGCCAAACTAATCTGATAGATTTCTTTGACTAGGTAAACGAGATGGATCATGCAAGTGTGGCTCTCAGCAAGGCCTTCAATACCATTCCATATAGGAGACTGGAAAGGTAGCTTGGAGTGGGCTAAAAGGTATTAAATTGGGTAAGAAACTGGTTAATAGATAGACAACAGAGGGTCATGGTAAACAAAGTTTACTCCAAGAAATGGAAAGTGACCAGCAGGTTGCCTCAGGCTTTAGTGCTGAGATGAGTCCTCTTTAATGTCTTTATAAGCAACATAGTGGAGGAACTGGAAAAGAATGTCTGCCATTTTGCCGATGACACCACAATCTGCAACAGTGTGGACTCTCCCTGGTTGGAGTGGAAAAGATGGGTTGGGATCTGAAATAACTGTAGGAGTTGTCAAGGGTATTACAGCTAGGTCTTAATGTAAAAATAAAAGGTGCAAAATAATGTACTTGGGCCATAGAAACCCAAAGGCAGAGTACAAAATTGGAGGAGCAGTACCAACAACGACCAATCAGGAAACAAACCTGGGGGTGATCATATCGGATGACCCAAAGGTGGCCAGGCAGTGCACACGGTAGTTCAGAGGGCTAGTGGGATACTAGGGTGCATAAGAAAAGGTACCATCAGTAGAAAGAGGGAGGTAGTGTGTCACAGGCTGTAGGTAAAAATGGACCAACGAGGCGATATGGCAGCAAAACAAATAAAGATATTTATTTACAAAAATAATAAAGCGAACTGAAAATGGCAAAATTAAAGAGAAGCAAAACAGTAACTGTACTGTTCATAAGGAAGTGTTGAAAAATGCTGCTGGTGAAAATCTGGACTGAAAATATTACAAAGTCATGAACTTACGAGGGAGCGTGGAAACTGCACAATGCTCACTCGTAACACAGTCATTTTATGGACTTTTGTCACCAAATTTTCAACATATCTATTTTAAGACCTCTGCTCATTAACAGTGTCACTGTGATTTTCTTACTGTGTCCCATACATTGATTTCGCACACTGACTGCGCCATTGTGCGCTACATGGGTGGAAACATGTTTTGGGCAAGATGTGAAAAATGACAGCTGTACTGCTCAAAAGGAGGTGTGGTAAAATGGCAATGTTGAAAATCTGGAGTGAAAATATTGAAAATTTGCAAACTTACGAGCGTGCATAGGAACTGCGCAAGGCACGCTCGTAAAACAGTAATTTTTAGGAATTTTTACACCAAATTTTCAACATAGGCTTTCTGAGAGCCCACCTTATGAACAGTGGCAGTGTCATTTCGTTACTCGGTCCCGAAAGGTGATTTCATGCAGTGACTGCAAAACCACCCTTCGGGCCTAATTAATGCCATGACAGTGAGAGCATTCATGAAAAGGGGTCCCAAAAACCCCATGTTGAAAATTTGGTGCAAAAATTCCAAAAAATGCCTGAGATATGCAGCAAAGTTTAAAAAACCCTATCTATTCCATTATACAGCTTACCGGCATTTCCAAAGTTCGCGGTCAGCTTTGAGGAGTGAAGACGTGTTCCTGGTCCATCGAAGATCGTCATACGAAATGGTATGGGGTGAGGGGGTTGTGGGGAGGCAGGGTGCAGTGGGTGGGCGCGGGTGGGGGCAGAGACAGCGAGGACTGTTTTGTGTTTCAGGGTTTTTTTTTTTTAAAAAAAGGACGACGACACAGGATGTTTGCCACACTTGGGTGGGCTCCCAGTGTGGCACAAGGATGGCTGTTTGGGGGTCGTGGAGCTGACAGGGGATTGGACACCCCTGTTGGTGATAGCATCTGTTGCCATGCTGGGGTGGGCTCCCAGCGTGTCACCCTGTACTCTCTGGGGGGGGGGAGCAGTGGAGCCGATGGGGGATTAGGCACCCCTGTCAGCTATATGATGTGTAGCCATGCTGGGGTGGGCACCCAGCATGGCATGTGGAACTCTGTTTGGGGGGGAGCACAGCACAGCTGACAGGGGATTGGGCACCCCCGTCAGCTATACAGTGTGTGCATGGGGGAGTGAGCAAGCAGTATGCGTGCGTGTGTGTGTGTGTGTGTGTGTGTGTGTGTGTGTGTGTGTGTAGGGGGAGCACACATGAGCAGGTGATATCTTACCGCTGCACACTGAAGTGTAGCTCCCCCTTTCAACTGTACTCCACTGCATTTTCAACTGCTGTCATAGACAGCTCCAGCAGCCATTGGAGAACTGCGGCCATGCCTGCAAACACACTGACTGAATTGGAAGAGGGCTGCCACACCTCTGAAAACTCGGATGATGGCACTATGTTTCTTGCACATGCGTGCAAGCAACCATAAAAAAGGAGAGAAAGGGGATCTGCGATGTGTTGGTTGCAATGTATTTACTCAATTGATAAAAATATTAAGCTTCCTTCTTTTTTCACAGTACTTCAGTTGATTACATTTAATACTGAAATTAAAGAACGAAAATAAATATTACTATCATGTCTAGGTGACTGCAGTAGGGATACTACTCAAACACATACTAAAAGGCTGGCTAGTCACTAACTGGGGGAAGTTTTGAAACAAGTGATCTATTATATGCCATGGATTACTTTTTCATACTAAGAATGAAAAAAAAAAAAAACAGCAGCCAAGTCATCAGAGTGCAGTTTGCAGTACTTCCATCCTGTTAACGATATAAAGTATATATTATAGCTATGTTCCTTTGCATTATTGTATTAAGCTGTTTCCCAGTATATTCCTAGTGGATAATTGCTGTTATTGTGTGGACATTGGAAGGCTAATGATTTTTCACTTCTGTTGTTGTTATTATTATTATTATAAAGCAAAAACTTTTATTATCCTCTGTAATGCAAGGTACTAGCCCTGACTTTTGGATTTGGTACCAGTGGAAGCTGATTTCCAAGTGACCCACACTATCTCCTGCTGAACACACCTCTAACTACTGTATCTCCCTCGGTGTCTCTAGTTGAATTTATGTGCTAGGGTTTAATAATTTGTTTAATCCTTACAGTCATTTTAAGTTCTGAGTTGATATTAGAAGTGAATTTACAACTTTTTTTTTGTTGACTTTTCCATTAGCAGATTATATCCTCTCACCACTACAGGGCAATATCTCTATCTCTATCTCTTTATCTAGTACGTAAGCCATGTGGACTCTCTCTGCTTTCTCTCACCTCTCCTCCTCCTTGCCCTGGCCCCCCTCTTCTCTCTCCCTGGTCCAAGCCACCCCCACCCCACCCCACCCCGCCACCCTCTCTCTGATTTCCCTGCTACCCCAAGGAACTCTCACTTCCACTCGAGACTTGTGCTTGGTGCACGCTTGGATATTCCTGGTTACTTAACCCGACCACTACTCTCAACAAGTGTGGCCACCTCTCTACACTGTACCACCTTGCAGTCCATATGGGACACCGCCTGGAACCTTGCAACTTCTACTCCAGGAAACAACAATCAAAACTATCTCTCAAAGAGCTGCGACTCTGCTCCTTAAAACTCCTACTCCTCCTCCTTCTCATCTCAGGCAGCATCCATCCCAATCCTGGCCCTAGAAGCTCAGGCCACACACAAACTCCAGATGCCCTTATCCTTGCAACCATTAATATCTGCAGCCTAGTACCAAAGCTGGATGCACTCCAAGCCTTCATAGGCCAACACAACCCTGACATCCTTGCAGTGGTGGAAACTTGGCTGACACCTAAAGTTCCTGACTCAACAGTAACAATACAGGGCTACAATGTCCACAGGCTGGACCAGATAACCAAAAAAGGCAGTGGTTGTGCAATCTATATCAAAGACTCCCTGTCTTGGCACCCTGTAGCAACTCCATCACTTTCTGCCTCAGCCCAGATTATGCCAATAAAAATTGTCCTAGGTCCCAACCATAAAGCCCTGACTATTGTCTCCGTATGCATCCCGCTCAGGGACCCTAAACATGGATTCAACGACGTCCTAAACTTTATCAACTCTCATCCTCCCAAAGCTGAACTTATTCTACCAGGGGATTTCAACATAAACTGGTTAGCATCGAGTGCCAGTGCCTATAAAAACTCCATCTCAGCTGCTAACCTCATGCAAATGGTAAACTCCCTTACTAGGATTAACTACAAGACTGGCACCAGTACCCTCTTGGATTGGGTCCTCACCACTCACCCCACAAGGATTTCTTGTACGACCATTCTCCCAGGCTCACTCAGTGACCACTCCCCAGTCATGTGTGCATGGTCTAACAAATTACTTAAGCCCCCTCCCAAAATTATCACTAGCAGAGTCCTTCCTCGTGGAAAACTTCCACATCTTAAACAACACCTGCTTCTACAAGACTGGCTACCCATCTATGAAGCAACAAATGTTAACTTGGCTCTTGATCACTTCATCTCAATTTTCAACAAAGCCTGCGACCTCTTTGCCCCTGCTAAAAGGCGCAAAACAAAATCTCTCTCTAACCCATGGGTCACCGCAGCTCTTCTCTCACAGCTGAAACTAAGAGATCACCTCTGGGCAGTTGCCAGGGCCACTGGCAAACAACTGGACATCCAAAATTACAAACTAGCATGAAATGCCTGCACAAAAGCCATACGGCTAATGAAATCCACCTATCACAAAGATGCTCTCACCAATACATGGGGAAATGGTCATGCTTTCTGGGACAATATCTAAGATGTCACGGAAGCAGTCAAAAACCCTCTCTGGCCATGTTAATGGTTGATGGATCCTCAACCCTTGACCCCAAGGTGATCGCAAACATCTTTAACACGTCTTTTTCAAACCTTAGTGCTGTTCTACCCCATGACTTTTTAGAAAACACTGCCTACTCCCCAAATACCTCAGCCCCTCAGTCTAACCATCCCCTCTTCTACTTCAGGAAGGTAAGACTGAATGAAGCTTGCCGCTGTATTACTGCAGCTATCTCTAAATCTAGATCTAGTAGCGACACCCTGGACCTTAAGCTTCTGTTGCTCACCCTCAATGAGGTAATTCATCCATTAACAAAAATCCTAAACCTCTCTCTCTCAGCTGTGGAAAATTCCCAGACCTATGGCCAGCGTGACACCCATCCATAAAAGTGGGGACAAGACGATTCACTCAAATTATCGCCCTATCTCCATACTGCCCCCACTCTCTAAGGCACTTGAGCGCACTGTGGCTGATCAACTTACCGACCACTTGGATAAATACAATATACCTTGTCCACAACAACACGGCTTCTGGAAAGGTCACAGCACCACCACAGCCCTTCTTGAGTTCACTGGAGCTTTACACAAATCCCTTGACAACGGCCTTCTTACAGGGGCTGTTTTCGTCAACCTCTCCAAGGCCTTCGATACAGTACACCATGGACTACTAATACACCAACTACTGAATGCCAGGCTATCACCTGACTCTTCTCTCTGGTTTAAAAGCTACTTAGAAAACTGGTCACAGAGAGTAAAAATTGTGGACGCTCTTTCTAACACCCTGCCTGTTCGCTCAGGTGTCCCACAGGGATCCATACTGGGACCCCTCCTTTTTGGCCTTTTCTTAAACTCCCTCCCTTACCACTGCTCTGAGCAGATCATACTATATGCTGATGATGCTGTTGTATTCTCCACTCACAAAGATCCTGCAACTCTTCAACACAACCTTCGACTTGGATTCAGTTCTGTAGAGACATGGTTTTTTAATCATAAACTGGTCCTCAATGACAAGAAAACCAAATCTATGCTCTTCTGCAGCTCTCATAACCCACACAAGCTACACCATTTGGCTATCTACACCACCCAGGGCAACATTCTAGATCAGGTGGGGTCCTTCAAATGCTTAAGGATACAGCTTGACCCTAATCTCTCCTATGGACTTCATGTAGTTAAAGTAGCTACAGCTGCTAATACACGGCTTGGTCTCCTCTACAAACACAGACCACACCTCACGCCAGAAGCTTTGAAGGTTGCAGTCCTGAGCTCTGTGATCGCTGTAATAGACTATGGTCTCATCATTTATGGCTCGGCCACAACCACAACCCTTAGACGCCTCTCAACTGCCTTAAATAAAGCATGTTGGCTCATCACTGGTGCTCACCGTCTCACCCACACATATGACCTGTACACTCAGACCGGCTGGCTCCAACAATCAAACCGCATAAAGTTTCACACCTGCTCCATGGTGAAAAAAATCTACCTTGGCCTTGCACCTCCTGGGGTCTCAACTCTGTTACAACACTGAATTAACAAATGGTGCCTTAGGAGATCCACGCTACAGCTACTGAAAGTCCCCCACTATCACACTTCACAGGGACAATGCTCTTTTGCTTATCGAGCGCCACTCTGGTTCAATGGCCTCAGCCCAACCATCTCCTCTGCCCCAAATATTGGTATGTTTAAAACTAGGCTCCGGGACTATCTCACTACCAGCAGCTCCTGTGACTGCCCAACTTAACCTTGTTTCTTCACTTCCCTTTCTGCTCTAGTTGTCCCCCCTTCCCTTCCCCTCCTCACTGGATTCTATCCTCACATCTTGGTATACCCAATGCTGCACTTTTCACCCTCTAGCCACCCTTCCTATATCCTTCTCCCCCCCCCACCCTCTTCCCTCTCCCTATGACTCTGGCACTTCTTATCTGTTGTCTGTTTTCTCTGACAAATGCCGCTGGCTGTCTTGTTACAATGCTGCCCTTGAACTGTATTAATCTGTACTCTGTTTGCAATGTCCACATTGTTGTAATGCCTGTCTTGATGTTCCCCATAATTTGTATTTTCCTTGACGTGGAACCTTTGTAAAAGAGCCATGGCTCAAAGGTATTTGTAATCCTAGACTTGATAAATAAAAAATAAATTAGTACACAGTTTACAATATTCTTACAAGGGGCTTCATTTTTACAAATGGATGGGAGATGTAGAACATGGATTTCAGGATGGTTGATACAGTACTGATACAGTACTCCTGCACTAAATAAAACGCTTTAAAACATTAACTGACTTGCTGTTATTTGGAACAGCTGACTTGTGCAGTGAGACTTGCAAACCTCCCCTGAAGTGATTACAAACTTTGGACATTCACCCCCTGCCCCCCCCCACAATCTGCCATCATCTTTCACCACTCAATTCACTTAACTGTAATCAAGTCTGTGTTAGAAAGAGATCAGTCACTGTGACAACCGATAGTTCTACTATTGTTTCTTGGTAGTGGCATTCAGAGTACAGAAAAACAGAAGCTTATAAGAATACAGCAGTCTCTTTCAACTGATTTATCTAAGAAATAAAGCACTTTTCTTTCATAGCATCAGAGGACTAGAAACTTGACACATTTAATACTGTCACAAACTCAGAACTGTTTTGTCAGCTCTGGCACAGTTTTTGCCCTGTACTTTTTTACAGTTACTATACCACAAGGTTCCTTATCCCAACAGCTAAAAGGATAATTCCGGGAGCAAACATTACAAAAACTGCACTGTATAGTTGACCCCTGACACAGCCACATAACAGTATTTTGTGGCAGCCAGTGGGATTTTCTCTGTGGCTCACTGTGTTCCTCCCCACACCCCAGACATTACCATAGAAATGTCACTGCTGCACAAATAACTCACCCTGAAAGTGTTATCTATCATCATTTCAGAGTTATATCAACAGAGCAAGTTATAGTATATCTGTGTCACATACTGAGTCAGCTTCTGTTTCATGACAGGTAGAAAGTCTAGTGATTCTGCTCTGCTAATTCAGAAATCAAGTACTGTACTACAATTCGCTATAGTCCCTGCAAGGGAATTATTCTGTTGTATTCTGTACTTTAAATGCCGACAGATGAAAAGGTCTATTTGTTCCATATCATGTTGCTTTCTAGCATAGATTTCGGGGTCCCTCTAGAAGAGCTGTGCAAAATGTAGACTTCATCATGTGATGTTTTATTTGATGCCTCTGTTTTTTTAATATCACATTTTTGGGTTGGGGTGGGGATCATAAACCCACTGACCCACAGACAGGGACAGCTATGCAACGGGCACTGTTCACATTGGTGAGTCCCTCACAGTTTTTTTTTGAGTGAATGTAGCTACAGTATATAGAAACATTTATTAGCAGAACTTAACAATATACATATTTTAAAAAGGGTTCTGACATAAACATGGAAACACACAGGTATTTTGACACATGAACCTGACCTTTTCGCATCGGTGGGTCCCTCACAGTATTTTTTTGCCACCAGAATTTTTTTTTTCTGTAGTTGACTCAGTATGATTAATCAGGTGATACCTTATTAGATGTGTCTGTTTTTTTTATAACACTTTTTGGGGTTGGGGGGAATTCTAAACCCACGACCCACAGACATGGACAGCTACAGTATACAACTGGTGAATGTGATCCAAAAGCACAAGAATGGGACATTCTGATGTGTTGTCTACAGTAGCAGAATGAGAGAAACTTTACATGGGTTCCACATCAGAGGAGAACTATACAGGGAGTACAATACATACTGTAGTTGGAGGGAGGCTAACACAACACAATCTACAGGTACAAAGGTGAAATAATACTTTCAGAGCAACAGAGAACAACCCAAACCCCAACCTGATAAGACAGATAGACAGAAGTACAAAATACTACTACCTTATAATACACCCTTACAGTGATCTGAGTGTTGAAAATAATGCACATAGCAATAGAGCTAAACTGGCACAGATGTATGTTATACCATTGTCAATGGTATTGTGTCAGTGAGTAGTCTTCAGTGTGAATAATCTTAGTCACAGAAATGAATACTAGATTTCATTTAGCCTACATAACCTAGGTTTACAACTCTGTGAGGACTCATATAGTCACACTGAGCTAAAGTATTATGAGTGATGGGGAGGGGAGCAAGTAGTTGACACTTTATTCACTAAATATTTATTGTATGCCCCGAATGACTTTTAATAATAAGAATGGAAAAAAAAACATCAGCTATCACCTCTCAATACTCAACTGGTCTGACTTTAATCAAGTATGTGTTAGAAAAAGATTAGCTAGCACGATAACAGATACTCCTACTATTGTTTTTTGGAGGAATGTCTGGTATGTGATAGCTGGAGGAGGGGTATCCTTCTGTTCAATGCAGTAGCCTTTCAAAACCCCTGTTCTAAGAAACAGTCAAGTCTGGGGGAGGGGGACTTCTAGTGTCCATATCTGCATGCACTGTAGATTCTTTTCAGTTAAAGGAGGGAGGAGAGAGCAGTTTAGTGAAATCTGCAAAAATACCTCTGGAAACCACTAGTACGTACATAATACAGACAAAACTATAAAAATGTAAAATAATTTCTGGGACATTTGCATGGTGAAATGTAATAAAACCATAGGCAAGTTATGTGTTGCTGCCTTTCTCTCTTTCTGTTTTTACCATGGCACTTTAGGACACTGTATTCAATAAAATAATGTAGAAAGAGCAGGCCATAGCCTCATAAAAAAGTGTAGGCAAAAGGCACGTATCCTTGAGCTTTATGTGTTATCATAAGTGACAGTGTACGTATACTGCTGTTCAAGTATCTGGGGGTCACATTGGATGAAACCTTCACATTTGCTCAACATACTGACTCTCTAGTCAAGACCGTCAATATTAAGATTGGTGTCCTTTACAGACATAGGCAATACCGCTCTCCCGAGGCCCCACACCTTGCAGTACACAGCTCCATATTATCACATATCAACTGTGGAATAGCAGTATTTGGGGTGGCAACGAATACTACACTGAAATGGATCCAGGTGGCACTAAACAAGGCCTGTAGGCTAGCCCTTGATATGGAGCAAGATACGCACACCTATACACTGTATGAGCTTACAAATTGGCTATCCCTAAGGAAGAGGGTCATACATCAGACTTGCACCCTAGGGAAGAAAGCACTCAAGGGGAAAATAACGCCATGCGTTGGCAATCTGTTAGTGGCAGCAAACATGCCGCAGGCTACCAGGGGGAGGACAAGAGGGGCCCTAGCCATTCCCTTCTGTCACAGCTCGGTCAGGCAATGGGCATATGCCTACCGTGCTCCCCCTGTGGATGAATGAATTACCCAAGCACCTCCTCGCCACCACTTGTCTAGCCAAATTCAAAACTGACCTCAAACAACACCTAATTATAATCTCTAGATACTCCTGCAACTAACCTTGGGCATCTCAGTTCTCTGCTAATTTATGACTGACGCAGCACTTGTCTCACCTCATATTCTCCTGGCTACACTTGGTCATAGCATGGCCCCCATGGCATACCCTTCACATGACCCCCCACCTATTGCTCTACAATTCCCCTCGACCATCCCCCTTCCCCTATCTGTTGACAAGGCCCCTAGTGGTTGCACTATTTTTTGCCTTAATAACCATGTTCATGCAATCCATTGTTCTAATCTGTAACTATGATGTCCTGTGTACGTGTCCTTACTGGTTGTTGGTTTTTTTTTTCTACTTTGTAACTTGCCTAATTCACAGGTGTGGAACCCTTTGTAAAAGAGCTTGTGCTCAAAGGTATCTTCTGAATCAATTAAATTGAAATTGAAGGCACTAGTACAATTGCTGTGACAGACTTCAGGGACTAAAGAGAAATGTGATAGTAGCTCAAAACCTAGCAACAACCAAATTAACACAAAAGACAAATTGGCAGATTGCTGCCTGCCACCGACATCATTTGAGGACTGATGTCAATGACAACCATGCATGTGGACACAGAACAGGTGATAGGAACAGCTTTCTTGAGTGGCACAACACTGTTTTCCTAGCAAAGTAATATACCTTCAATGCTCCAGCATGACCGCACTTCACAATGACAACCAATCACAGAAACTGTTTGAAATAGAAAGCAGTAGTAAAGGGGAATCACTGGGTTTCTCCCAATTTTTTTTTTCCATTTCATCTAGCCACACTAAGGAATCTATGCAAACCATGGCACACATATTTTGGTGACGAGTTATACATTTTTGGTGCAGTTGGTCAGTTTTTCTGTTCACCAAGGTGCTTCTTTGTGATGTACTCTTTACCTGTGACCATTTTTGACTGTCTTTACAGTCTCAAGAAATGCTGCCTCACAAGTATTTTTTGTTTTGTATACATATGTTAGGTGAGGTACTCTTATTAGTAGCATTTCTATAATTTGATAATAATATGAACAGGATATTACTCAAAGTAACAAATTTGCAAAACCATTTTGTAAACATTTTATTTCTCAGGGAAGATTTAAAAATGTACTTGATTTAGATGAGCACACATGAGATTTGTCCACGCTATCTACTCCTCAATGTCATTTCAGCTAATTTAATATTTTCTAAAAGATACATTTGCACCTGTACATTAATTATGAAATTATATACTTACAGGCAACATGTGCCACAGGACTAGGCTGGAGGTGCAACATACAAATGGCTCTACATTATCCCCCCCTCAAAAAAAGCAATCATGTATGTGAAGTGTAAAACATAAAAAAAATGCTAAAACCAGGGGATATCGGCACATGCTACTGACATGTTTTCTTGGAGAAAACAGTTCAATAAGACACATAAATACAGGTTACTCACCTGTAACAGGAGTTCTAGGAATGGTATATGTTGTTCATCCACACTATCTGGCAGGTTCCTTGCCGCTTTAAATCTTGCCGGAAGGTCTTCAAGCTGGCTCCTCCCACCCACCGGGTGGTAAGGCTCGGCTCCGCCCCACATGACGCCAGATCTGGCCGCTGGAAGCTCAGGTTGCTGTCGGGCTGCAGGAGGAGAGTCGTGGGATGAACAACATATACCATTCCTAGAACTCCTGTTACAGATGAGTAACCTGTATTTCTAGGACATGGATATGTTGTTCATCCACACTATCTGGCAGACTCCTAGCAGTTCTCCGGGAGGAGGGAGCAAGCGCACACCCCTTAATACTTACTTGGAAATAAGGACTGGAGAACCGAGGCCCCAAAACCAGCATCCGGCGTGACTTAAGGTCGATGTGGTAGTGGGTAATGAAGGTGTTTGCTGACTTCCAGGTAGCAGCCCTGCAGATTTCCTGGATAGGGACGTCCCTGGAAGCAGCCACCGATGCAGCAGTATGGCGGGTAGAATGAGCTCTTATCCCTCTGGGAGGCTCCATGCCCGCCAACTCATAGCAGAGATCTATGCAGGAGGTGACCCATCTACTTATCGTCCGCTTGGCTGCAGGTCTGCCAGGTGCGGCTTCAGCGTAGGTGACAAACAGCTGGCGAACCTCTCCCCGAATCCCAGCCGTGCGCTCCTTGTAATAGGCGAGTGCCCTTCTAGGGTCCAAAGTATGGAGCCTATATTCGGCCTCCGAGGTGTGATTGGGGTAGAACACCGGCAGAGTCAACACCTGGTTAAGGTGAAACTCCGACACCACCTTCGGAAGGAATTTCGGGTGGGGGCGTAGGACAACCTTGTCCCTGTGGAAGACCAGGTAAGGAGACTCGATGCTAGCGCCTGGAGTTCTCCCATCCTTCTGGCTGACGTGATAGCCACCAAGAAGGCGGTCTTCCACGACAGGTGGGGGAGACCACACCTGTGCATTGGTTCGAATGGCTTGCCCATGAGCTTTGCCAGTACCAGCAGTAAATCCCACGGAGGTGGGGGTTCCCGCACTGGAGGGGAAATGTGATCAAGGCCTTTGAAGAAGCGCCCGACCACCTTCTCCTGCGCCACTGACTGCTGACCGGCCCGCGCCCGGTAAGCAGAGATGGCTGCCAGGTGCACCTTTAGGGTCGTCGACCTAAGCCCTTGACTAGATAGGGACCATAGATAGTCCAAAATGCTGGCCACAGAACAAGAGGAAGGGTCCAAGCCCTTACCCCGACACCAAATGGAGAATCTCTTCCATTTGAAGGCGTAGCATTTTCTGGTCGGCTCCTTACGGGACGCCTCAACGACGTTGAGGACCTCGCCGGAAAGACCCAAGGCCTGGAACTCTAGCCACTCAGGAACCAGGCCGTCAGGTGCAGGGATTGAAGGTCCGGATGGAACACCTTCCCCTGATTGACTGAGAGCAGGTCCGGGCAAGCTGAAAGCTGCCTCGGGAGCCTGGAGCTGAGGCTGAGGAGATCTGGGTACCAGAACTGGCGTGGCCAGTCTGGGGCTATCAGAATCACCTGCGCCTTGTCCCTCCTCACTTTGAGCAGGACCCTGTGAATCAGGGGAAAGGGGGGGAAGGCGTAAAAGAGGCCCGGGGTCCACGGCTTTGAGAAGGCATCCCCCTGCAGCGAGCCCTGCTGAGGGGGGCGGGCATGAAACAGCCTCAGCTTCGCGATCTCCCTGGAGGCAAACAGATCCACCAGAGGTGTGCCCCAGTGGGAGAACAGATGTACTACCTCCAGCAGGAGAGACCACTCGTGCGATGCAGCCCCTATCCGGCTCAGGGCATCGGCCAGGGTGTTGGAGGCTCCTGCCACATGAATGGCTAGGAGATCCGCCTCCAGGCTGCGCACAAGTGACCAGATGTGGAGAGCTTCCTTGCATAGAAGCATGGAGCGCGTCCCGCCCTGGCGGTTTAGGTAGTACATGGTCGTGGTATTGTCCGTCTGGACTCGGACCACTTAACCCCGGAGAAATGGAGCAAAGGCAGTGAGAGCTAGGCGGATCGCTCGGAGCTCCAGCAGGTTGATGTGGCATCGGGACTCCCGTGGGGACCAGAGGCCGTGCACTCAGTGTTCCCCCAGATGGGCACCCCAACCCATCAAAGAGGTGTCGGTCGATAGAGAGACCGTCGGCTCGGGGCGGACAAACTGGATGCCCTCCTGCAGATGAGATGGAATAGTCCACCACTGGAGAGTGTTCCACATCTCCTGGGTCATCATCACAAGCTGGTCCAAGGGATCGCAGCGTTGTGACCACTGGCTGGCCAGTCCCCACTGAAGGGGGCGCATGTGCCAACGTGCCCAATGGACTACGCTGGTACAGGCCACCATGAGACCCAGGAGGTGCAGGAAGTAACGGGCAGGGCGCGATTGCCAAACCAGAAATGATTGGGTAAAGGAGGTAAGAACCTCGGCCCTGTCCGCTGGGAGCCGTGCTCTGGCTCGTAAAGAGTCGAGCTCTGCCCTGATGAACAGTATCACCTGCTTCGGCTTGAGTTCTGATTTGGCCTCGTTGATAAGGAGGCCGACCTGGGAGCAAACCCAGAGGGCCAGATCTCTGGACCACTCCACCTCCTGTCTGGAGGGGGCTGCTATCAGCCAATCGTCTAGGTAAGGGTACACCCGGACCCCTCGGCGCCGCAGGAATGCTGTCACCACTGCCATGCATTTGGTGAAGACCCTGGGAAGATCATGGAAGCACTACTGAAGGAGAGATTGGTGGAACATCTGGTTGTCAATGGACTACAGGACCCAAGGCAGCATGGTTTCACCAGGGGGAGGTCATGTCAGACCAACCTCATTGAATTTTTTGACTGGGTGACTAGGGAGGTGGATCAGGGAGGGCAGTGGACATAGCCTATCTGGACTTCAGCAAGGCCTTTGACACTGTGCCACATAGAAGACTATTACACAAACTGGGAATATGGTGTGGGCAGGACAGTAGTGTGGTGGGTAGGTAACTGGCTGGGTGGCAGGACACAGAGGGTGGTGGTAAGTAGCTGTCACTCTACAGAGGAAGAGTAACCAGTGAGGGTACCACAGGGATCAGTGCTGGGACGGTCCTATTCAACATCTTCATCAGTGACATTGCACAGGATCTAGAAGGCAGAATTTCACTGTTTGCTGATGACACAAAGCTCTGTAACAGAGTAGACACACCAGAGGGTGTAGACAGAATGAGAAGGGACCTGCAGAAACTTGAAGAGCGGTCAAGGGTTTGGCAGTTGAAATTCAATGCAAAAAGTGCAAGATAATGCATATGGGGCACAAAAACCCTGGCACAATATATCAGTTGGGGTGAGGATATAGCATGCACCAAGCAGGAAAGGGATCTTGGGGTTGTCATCTCTGATGACCTCAAGGTAGGGAAACAGTGTGACAAGGCATCAGGTAAAGCAAATAGGATGTCGGGATGTATAGGCAGGGGCATCACCAGCAGGTAAAGGGAGGTCATAATTCCGCTATACAAGACACTAGTGAGGCCCCACCTGGAGTACAGTGTACAGTTCTGGAGACCATACCTACGTAAGGACATAGACAGGGTAGAGAAGGTTCAGAGGAGGGCAACAAAGATGGTGCATGGGTTGCATCACAAGTCCTATGAAGACAGGTTGAAGGAACTGAACATGTACTCCCTGGAAGAGAGGAGAGGAGGGAGAGGGATATGATAAGAGACATACAAGTATCTTACAGGGAGGAACAGGGTGCAGGAAAACACTATTTTTAAGCGAAAAAGATGTTTCAGGACTAGAGGGCATGGGATGAAGTTGGAGGAGGACGATTCAGAGGAAACATGAGAAGAATTTCTTCACAGAACGGGTGGTGGACAAGTGGAACACCCTGCCAGAGGAAGTGGTGGGGCTGAAACAATCACGGGATTTAAGAATGCATGGGATAGACATAAAGGAATTCTAGAGGGCGGGGTAAGGAAACAGACTTTTAGGAAAACAAACTGAACTTACAAGCTCAAATGGGCAGACTAGGTGGGCCATAGGCCCTTATCTGCCGACACTGTCTATGTATCTATGTATCTATGACCCTGGGAGCTAGAGAAAGGCCGAAGGGCATGGCCTGGAACTCGAATAGGGATCCCTCCGCTCTGAAACAGAGGAATCTCCGGTGAGACGGACGGATAGGGACGTGAAAGAACGCGTCCTGAAAGTCCAGAGAGCAGAACCACATGCCATGTTCCAGAGATGGTATTATCTGAGCCAGAGTGACCATTCTGAAGGTTCGAGACCTTAGGAACTTGTTTAGGTCGTGCAGGTTGAGAATGGGGTGCCAGCCCCCCGTCCGTTTCGGAACCAGGAAATACCTGGACACAAACCCCGGGTCTGAAGGAGGGTCCTCCACCTCTCTTATCACCTCCTTCTGGAGGAGGAGGCGATGTCGGCTCGATGAGCCGCCAGTGAGCTGGGGACCCCGAAGTCCCAGGGCGACTGCTCTGTAGGCGGTGCCTCTCGAATTCTAGAGGCAGGCCTCTCCCACCACCTCAAGACCCACCTGTCCGTAGTAGCTGGGACCAGGCGGAAAGGAAGTGCGGGCCGTCCCCCACAGAGGAACCAGGAGTGAGCGGCGGGGATGGGGGCGACACCCCTCAGCCCGTCACTGAGCAGGCTTGGAGGAGGGACCGGCCGAGAGACCTCCTGGGCCTTTACCTCCTTGCTTCCTATTGGAGGAAGACTATGGCTTGGGTTTGGGGTACCAAGGTCGAGCCTGCTGGCCCTGACGTTGCTGGGCCGGGCGCGCCGTGGGCACAGAAGGGCGAAAGGGCTTAGGCTGAGGCTTACGGCCTTTGTCCTTCTGCACGGAGGAGACCAAGTCCAAGGTGGCATTGGACTTTTCGATCCTCTGGAGGTGACCTTCCACTCCAGGGCCGAAGAGGTCAGTTCCCAAAAAGGGAACATCCACCAATTTGTGCTGGGTATCCGAGGTGAAGGTGGATATCCTTAGCCACGCCCGCCGACGCATGGCCACTGCGGTCGCCACTGATCTGGCACAAGAGTCTCCGATGTCAAGAGCAGTCTGGAGCTGCTGCTTAGCCACCGCCCTGCCCTGATCCCGCACCTGCTTGACCGTGGTCTGCAGGTCCGCGGGAAGATGAAACGACCTCATCCAGGGAGCCCAACAGGGCATGGGAGAAGTGTGCCATCAGGATGGCCAAACTGGCCTGACGAAGGCCGAGAAGATGCAGCAGTAGACTTTCCCGGGGTGGTCAATTTCTTGATTCTTTGTCGGGTGGTTTGTCCACGCCTGGCGTTCCGGGCTGAAGCGCTATCGGTAACCAACCCTCCGCAGAGGGTGTTCAAAAACTGGACAGGGAACGGTAGGGACCGGCGTCTTCCTAGCCATCCTGGCCGAGGCGCGGGCAGGAAGCTGGGCGCTGCCAAAGCTCAGGCGGACCAACAATGGCCCGGCGGCACGGAAAGCCTCCGTGGAGAATCCCTCGGTCAGAAGTCTCAGTGAGGGATATCTGGCCCGTTTGAAATGGGTTCGAGCTTCATCGGTGGACTCCGAGATGAGTCGAGAGAGCCAAGGAAGGACGAAGGCTATCGTCCACTGACTGCGCCCCTGAGGACTCCAAGTCCATCCGCCTGGAGAACAGGGAGGAGGTCATCCTCAGACTCTGACGAGTCTTGAATAGCTGCCTCGAGCCTGAGACACCCTCCACCTGCTGAGGTTTATCGGGAGTGAGAGTGACCGACAGCTTATGGGGCAGCCCTGAGCCGACCGAGAACTCTTGGTCGGAGCCCCAACTAACGGCTGAGGAGGCGGTTCCACCACAATCGGTGGGGCAGCAGTAATAGGCCGAACAACCAGCCTGGAACAGGCTCCTCGACCACTGGGGGTTGTTCGGCTGCTCAGGTGACAGCTTCTTAATGGCGGTGAAAGCGGCTGGGTCGGCTTATTCCCGCCAACAGAAACTCTTCATATTTCAGCACAACTGCGCAGTCTCCCCTCGTCCGAGGAGGAGGAAGAAGTGGAAGAAGCGGCGGGCGCCGCTTAGCGGTGCAGAGACTGAGACCGCCCTATGGCGCGGATCGGCTGACTGTGAGGAGGTCCGAGACCGAGACTGAGAATCTCGGCTAGGCCGAGGTCGGCGCGGCAGGGTACCGAGAATCGGTACTCCCTTCGGCTCGCAAGATTGCACCAACGGCTCCGGAACCGGAGGCACAGTCGAGCCAACGGGATCCTCAACTCTCGCCGGGGGAACCGGAAGAGGGTAATCTAGCTTCACCAGCCGACAACCCATCTAACGGGTCGAGAAAAATCTCGACCGCGTCGACGGGTGTCTCGGTCAACTGGCCTGATGGGGACACCGTGAAGCCAGTGGCCGAAGCTGAAGGGTCAACCGAAGTCGACTGTCGACTAGGGAAGGGAGATCTTTCCCGCTCCCAAGAGCGTCGACGATGGGACTTACCCTCACTCTTTTTTGACCGAGAAAACGGTCCAGAAGAGGTTGGACCCTCACCCTAAGTCGAGAGGGTCAAGCAAAGCTCCTTGAAAGAAGCTGAATATGAGGCGCCGAGAGAGCAGGACAAATGCCGCGGCCAAAGATGGAGCGGCCTGTGCCGCCTCCTCCTCGAGGCGATCATCTGGTCAACTGTTCCTCAGAGCCCAGAGCATGACACATGCCATCGGCCTCCTTTGATTTAACCGGAGGAAATCTCTTCTCGGATGCCCCAACTGCAGGCAGACAGCGATCTTCGAGAACATAGACCGAAAAAGAAGAGCACAGGTCGCCAAGCCTGCGGTTCGTGCTCAAAGGCCTAGGCAGTAGGCGCACGTGGGTCGCGGGTCTGTCAAGATTTCTGCCTCGGGGCATCTCAAACCGGAGTCGATTAATCCATCGCAGCCGCGAGGAGAAGAAGAAGACCAAGTGTTTTTGGTAAATTTAAAACGAGTTTCAAAGTTTGAAGAGTTAGGCACCAAATCTTAATCGCAGAGCGTTAAGGAGGGAACCTGAGCTTCCAAGTGGTAAGGAAGATCTGGCGTCATGGGGCGGAGCCGAGAGTTTTACCACCCGGGTGGGTGGGAGGAGCCAGCTTGAAGACCTTCCGGCAAGATTTAAAGCGGCAAGGAACCTGCCAGATAGTGTGGATGAACAACATATCCATGTCCCTAGAACTAACATTTATTAGCATGTAATTTATTAACATGTAAAATAAGTCTGGACAATGGAGATCTGAGTAATTGTTTTGATCCAAACCAGGGAACCTGCAACTCCTCAGTATCACCAGCTTTTATTTACCTGTAGGTTTTCTTTTTTTAATTCAGAGCAGAGTTTTCTGTTTATTCTGCATCCCTTTTAAGTGACCCCGAAGAAGTTCAGAAATTTTAGCTGCTCATTTTGTTCCATTGATTTAATATGCTAGCTTAGTGTTTTAAATACTTCGACATAAAATATTCATAATACACAAAGTTCACTTGGGAACTTAAGCAGCAGGCTGGTAGGGCAGAGGTCTGGGGTTATATTCTGTTTTAACTGAAATATTTGAATAGTTTGTAAGTGAAATTAGTTCTATGTGTTAAAAATTATTACCTTGAATTAGAACTGTTACATGGGCTGTGATATTGTAACTTTGGAGGCTTGGGGACAGTTGTTTGGCAGGGTTAATTAGAGGGAAATTTAAACGTGTTGTTTGCCTGGTGTTTGGTAAGAGCCCTCCCACCCTGTTTTGTAGGCTTTCTTAAATACTGAAACGCCACTGGGGGTTGGGATTGAAGGGCTGAGTATTTCTGTTTGGGACTGAAATTCGAAGCAAAAGGAGCTAGTGGGCTTGTGACATCATACAGTACATGATGTCTGCTTACACACAGGACTGTATGTGTTTGTGAGACTTGGGAACTTTATTGGTGGGGTTGAAATTGGGTTTGTAAATAACTACAGTCAGTATAGACAGAAACTGTATTCCAGGGGAAAAGGACTGAGAAAAGGGGGTGTGCCATTATAAACAGAGGGGGATAAACAGGGTGGCCATATTCCACCATGGCAGGCATCTTCAGAAGGGTTGTAGGCTGCACAGGCTGTGGGATGGCAATAATTCTAAATTGGACCTGGAGAGAGGGAGGCTGACCACACTGTAGACAGCTGTCTTGTATCAGGAGTGAGGTATATTGGTTAAGGAGTAAGCTGGGGAGCTGGGGGGTCCAAGGATAAGGGGTGTGGATATGGGCAGCAGAAGGTGGGGCTGAGGGAGGCTGGGGCAACGCCTGAAATTACAGGACGTTATGTTACAGCAAGCAGGAGGGGGGATATTAGGGACAGAGGACCCTTAGATAGGGAAGTTGATGCTAAGGGGAAAGTGTACGGGATGAACATTCTGAATACAAAGAGACTGGAGGGGGAAGAGTCAGGAGGGGCTATTGTGCGGAAGCCTAAAACAGCAGACTGTGGGAAGGGAGCTCCTAAGGTGAACAGAGCAAGAGGGGAAGAAGAGGGGCAGTTTAGAGATGCAGTCAGGGGAAACTCAGGTTACTTGATGGAGGCTGACATAGAGTGTCACAATAAATTTGAGCTACTAAGCAACCTAGAGGGGGAGGAAGGGGTTGGTGGAAATGAGGAAACTTATACAGAGGCCGGAGGAGGGAGTCGGATACCCATAGGGCATCACAGACCGGCTATGGAAAGGATAGAAATAGTCCCAGAGGGAGAAGGGGAAACATATATGTTTAAGCAATTGGGGGAGATGCAACATATTCCAGACATGAGGGAGGAGAGCATGATTTGAGAGAAACTGGGAGACAAGGAGGTGGGAGAGGAGCCCCCCTTCAGCAGGGGGGTCAGTACCAAGGATGGGGCCCTAGCTAAAGGGGACCCATAGAGAGCCTCTGGAGGCAGGGGCACTATTACAAGGGGGGAGGATGGCGGTGTGGGGGAAGGGAAACCATCAGGGCCAGGATAGATGGTTCAGATAAGAGAGGGTTAAAGGGGACAACTATTCAGAGGGGGTTTGAGTTAAGTGGGCAAAATAGCAAGGGAGGCAGAAAGGGGAGGGTGACAAGGGTCTCTAATAAGAAAGGAAGACTCTCATGAAACTGAGATCATGAATAAAGGGGGGAAGGGGGGCTGAGAGGGCATAGTGGAGGTAACCATAAGGATGCTGGCAGAGTTAAGGTTCTGTTATTGGGAGACTCGATGATTAGGGGTATCCAGTGGGAGGGACAGGGGGGTGGATGCATAGCCAGGTGAAGGTAGTATCTCTGGGCTGACAGTGCACAGAGCAAAGTTCATGGTGTATGAAATGGTTAGGGATTGTGGAGGGAAACCGGATTTCCTGGTGCATTTGGGAACTAATGATCTAGAGGGAAATAGCATTTTGGAAATCCAAGCAAGGTTCCAAGAACTTGCCAGAGTCTGTCGGGATAATGGATGCAACATTTCCTTTTCGGAGATATTGCCAGTACCAAAGGCCTCAGTGGAGAAAAAAATGAAGCTCACAGAGGTTAATGACTGGCTCAGGAAGTGGGGTGAAGAGAGTAGGTTGGGGGTGTTAGAGAACTGGAATGGAGTTTTGGAGGATAAGGGACTATATGCCAAGGACAGGTTTCATCTTTCCCCATTAGGGAAGGAAGTCCTTAAACAGGGGGTGTCTGACTACATACAAGAAAGGTGGGGTTTAAACTTGTGAGGGGGGAGGGATAAGGGAGGGGCTGACCAGAAGCCCTCTCCTCCAGATGAGGTGAGTAGCCTTCAAGCTGAAGGAGGGGAGGGGGAAACTGGGGGTGGAGGTTTCAGGAGGAGCAGAGGGAGGATGGAAGTATAAGGAATCTGGGAGGGGTTCGACAAAAAGGATCAGGGATAAGGGTCGGGTTGGTGTTAGTAAATGCCAGGAGCTTGGGAAACAAGATGCCAGAGTTCCAGGCCATGCTGTTGGTGGATGTGGCGGCCCGGTCACGGATGTGGGCCCACACCATGACTGGGACCCTAAGCGTCTGAGGGTACACTATGCTTAGGAAGGACAGAAAGGAGGGCAGAGGGGTGCAGTGGCTATGTTCATTAGAGATGACATAGAAATTGCTAGGGTAGAAGAGGCAGAGGAAACGTGGAGGCCTTATGGGTCACTCCACGATCCCCAGCAGAAGATAAGGTCAAGCTGGGTGTAGCATATAGGCCCCGGGATGAGTGATGTTCTAGAGGATGGTTTGCTGGACAACATCATTGCCCAGTGTGGACCAAAAGGGAAGGAGTGGTGTTGATGGGGACCTTATGCCAGGTACAAACTGGGGAACCATGTCCTCTAAGGTGGCCAAGGAGCAGAGGCTGCTGGACGGCTTCCAGGATGTGTTCTTAACACAGCATGTGATGGAGCCCACAAGGAGGGGCATGTCCTGGATGTGGTTCTGGCAGATGGGGACCTGGTAAGGGACATGGTTGTACAGGACCCCTGACTGGGGGTGACCACAATACTGTCTGGTTTCAAATAAGCATGGGGAGGAGGATCTAGGACACTGGCAGTGGACTTCAGGGGGGCACACTTTATGGGCATGGGAAATATTCTCAAGGATCACTTGAAGGGGATAACCTCAATGACAAGTGTGGAAAGGAGATGGGAGGTCACAAAACTGGGACTTCATAAGGCAGTCAGGATCTGCGCTAAGTTGAAACGTGAGGAAGCAAGGTCACATAAACCATGCTGGTGGTCCAGTGAGGTATAGGTAGCAGTCAGAGAAAAGAAGGTGGCCTACAAAAAATATAAAAACAACAAGAGGGGATAGGGATAAGGAAATGTACCAGCTTGCATCTAGAAAAGTCACCCGTATGGTGAGGCAGAAGTCCAGTAAAGCAGCGGCTGGCACAGAGGGATACATGGAGGGAAAAGGGTTCTTCTGGTACATTGGGGAGGGAGAAAAACTAAGGGCCATCTCAGCAGATTGAGATCAGAAGGAGGGTGGGTGGAAGAGACGAGGGACCAGGCAGAGGTATTTAACGAGTACTTTGCCTCTGTGTTCACTAGGGAGGGGGATGGGATATCTACAAAGCAAGGCATGAAGGGGATAGAAGTGTCAGTAAGTGGGATCAGGGGAGCAACAGAAATGGAGCAAGAGGGAGGGAGAGGTACCCCAGGGGTGTCACATCTGGGTAAGGATAAAAAGGCCAGTAAGGTGGAGGGGACGGATGATGCTATCTCTGCCAAAAGGGTGTGGTTAGCCCTCAAGGCCCTAAAGAAAGACAAATCTCCTGGGCTGGATGGCATTCATCCGAGAGTACTATGGGAATTGGCGGACATACTGGCTGCACCCCTGGCGGAGCTTTTCAGCAGGTCACTTGAGACAGGGAGGGTACCTAGGGATTGGCGAGAGGCACATGTGGTACCAATCCATAAAGGGGGGTCGAGGGAAGTACCAGGTAACTATAGACCCATCAGTTTGACCTCGGTGGTGGGAAAATTAATGGAGAGTATACTAAAGGAACGATTGGGGGTGTACTTGGAGGAGGTGGGAGGTCTGGATAGTCGGCAACATGGGTTTGTGCCAGGTAGATCATGTCAAACCAACCTTGTGGAGTTCTATGAATGGGTAACATCAGAACTGGACAGGGTAAGCCTGTGGATGTATTATTCTTGGACTTCAGCAAGGCGTTTGACTCTGTCCCCACAATGGTCTGGTGGAGAAACTGATGGGGTTAGGAGTAGGCCCTTTGATGGTCAGATGGATTGAAAACTGGCTAGCTGGACGTACTCAGAGAGTAGTGGTCTGTGAGGCTCTCAAACCTAGAGAGGTTGGTAGTGGGGTACCGCGGGGCTCGGTCCTGGGTCCAATCCTGTTTAATGCATACATATCGGACATCAGGAGGTATAGGGTGTGAAATGAGTCTCTTCGGATGACTCCAAGATGGGAGCAGTAGTTGAGGGAGAAGAGGGGAGGTTGGCCCTGCAAGGGGACCTGGACACCCTGGAAAGCTGGGCTCACACATGGAAATTAAATTTCAATATCACCAAGTGCAAGGTGTTGCATCTTGGTCGGGGAAACCCTAAACACAGGTACACCCTGGGAGGGGAGGCGCTGGAGGCCTCAGTAGGGGAAAAAGACCTAGGGGTCATGGTGTATGCATGTATGAATAACTCTGAGCAGTGCAGGAGAGCAGCTAGCAAGGCAAACAGGATGTTGGGATGCATTGTAAGGGGGATCACCTCTAGGAGCAAGGAAGTGATTCTGCTGCTGTACAATGGACTGGTTAGACCACACCTTGAGTACTGTGTACAGTACTGGAGACCACACTTGAAGAGGAACATACAGCTCCTGGAGAGGGTACAGAGAAGGGCAACAAAGATGATACGAGGGCTAGGGGATTTAACGTTGAGGACAGACTTGAGGGACTGTGCCTGTTTTCATTGGAGGAGAGGAGAGACGGGGGGGACATGATTGAGGTCTTCAAGTACCTCAAGGGAATAAATAGGGTAAACATGGAGGGGATCTTTAGACTAAAGCAGGGAGGTATCACCAGAGGGCATGGTTTGAAGTTGGAAGGTGGACGGGTGAGGGGAAAGAGGAGAAGGTTTTCACTGAGAGGGTGGTGGACCCTTGGAATGCACTGCCTGGTGAGCTGGTTCAGAGATCCACAGTGGAGGGCTTCAAGAGAGGGTGGGACAGACACAGAAAGTGGATGTATCAGATGATGGCCTGTCCCGGGGTGGGGTGGGGATGGATGATAGGGGTTTCTGGAGCACAAGGGATGGGAGGGTCTCGGCACCCAACTAAGGTTCGAGCAGACTCGATAGACCGTAAGGCCTAATCTGCTGGCAAATAGTATGTTAGTATAATGAGTAAAACTCAAAGTTAGGAGTTTAACTTTCAGACGGTATGGCCCACATGACTCCTACTGTAGGTACCCAGGTACAAGAGGGCACGTTCTACTGACCTCCACAGATCTGATACTACCTGAGCAAGTACAAGTAAATGAAAGTGGTTATTTAAAGTGGATATTTAATTTATTTCCTCAGGACAAATAGGACCTTATAATTGTATATCAGGATGTTGTTTGGGGACTTCAGTATTTAATTATGTGCTCTGGCCAGCATAGCCATTCGCTAATATTGTGGGAGTAAGCCCCCCAAAAAAACAAGAACCTGATATACAATTAGAAGGTCTTACTTGACCCGAGGAAATAAATTAAATGTCCACTTTAAATAACCACTTTCATTTACATTTACATGAATGTAAACTTTTTTGTGTGCTTGTATACACTATTTTATATAATAAATTGCACTTAAATCAGTGAATGTTTTCATTTTCTTCACTGGTAGCAGAGTAGAAGATAGGTAAACAGTGATACCTGAGTGGGGAGCAAGAATGAATGTGCAGAGCAGTGTCCCCTTCCCAGTTCAGTAATGTCTTGCTGCACAGCTTTGCCACTATATGCTAGGGACCGGCAATTTCTTTGTACTTGGCAGGCAACTTGGGGAAGGGGGATTTTTTATTTTTTTTGTATTAAGGACTTCATAAATGATTCACTTGGCACTCAGCAGCATATGACCTGGAACATTCAAACAGAGAACAGATGAAATAGGCAGTTCTGTAAATGACCAGAACAGAACTGCAATGCTTTCTGTACAAGGTGTGTGATCATAGGGGCAGCCATCGCTTACTACTAACAATCCCTCTGTCCACACACATTTTTTAATATTTACAAAATATTTGCATTTGAAAGAGAATCTGTGAGGATCTGCGAGATATGCACCGGAAATGTAAAACAAGATAACATATGTGTCTTACTCTATCATTTAGTGATGCTAAGTCCGAAACCATTATATGCAAGGAGCTTGTTCTGGGAGGGAGGGTGCTGATTTTGTTTTGGGATAAAAACAAAAATGAGAGATAATAATTTGTATCAGAGTGCCAGATTGATTAATCTGGTCAAAATTCAGCCCTGCAGCTCAAGTGATACTGCTGCTGATGGGAGGAAGAAAAAACAACAAATCAATCAGATCATACAGTACATTATAAGAAATAATAAATAAATAACCAACAACCATTTTTAATCCAGCAGAGAAATAAACATTTGATGCATTAAATTGCTAAAAAAAAGAGAGTTAGGGCAATATAAAGCAAGCTGTTGTCTTGTTCCAGTGACCTGGACTCATCAGGAAAATTTCACAAACAGCAAGGTGAAAATATTTTTAATGTACATACAGTAGCCAGCAATAACAACCTGTACTGACTTTATCAGCTTGTATATGAGATGATACGTGCACAGTGTCAACGTATTGTATAATGTATCTGCATGGCTATTTCATTGTTATCCCTGCGCTGCAAACATATAGTTCATCTTGGCCATTTTGCTTGCCTGTGAACAGTAATTGAAAGATCAGGTGCATTATTTATCGATTACCTTGCTCAGTTCATTTCCTGAGTTAACATCGGTGATACCAGTCAGCTAGTTAATCACCGGTGTGGCCAACCCACCATTCATTTGCTATAGCAGTGTCACTAATACTAGGGTTGTGGTCCATAAATGAAATATCGGCAGGTGATATGAGAGTGATTGTCGCACAGTTACAGAGTGATTATTGATGGGCACAGGGAGAGTGATTATTGGGCGGCTGCCCTGAAAAGCTGCATGGAGGGTGCAGTGATAACAGTTATGGGGTGGGAGCTGACCACATGAGTGACAACCTTTATACAAGGCATTTCATATTAAATAAAAAAAAAAGGAAAATGAGAATTGTTTTTTCACACGGAGACACAGTTGCTTTGCACTGAGAGCAAGGTGTACCGTTCTTAATACATAGAAATATGACAGCAGATAAGGAACGCTTGGCCCACCCAGTCTGCCCATTTCCCTACCTAATGGATAAGCTGCAGATCCTAGTTAACCAGCAGTCTACTTCTTTCTACCCCCCCCAGAATTGCCTTATGACTGTCCCATGCATGCTTGAATTCAACCACTGTTTTGACTCCAACCTCCTCAGAAGGCCGTTCCATGCATCCAGAACCCTCTCTGTGAAAAATACTTCCTTACATTACCTCTGATCCGCCCCTCCATCTTCAAATTGTGCCCCCTTGTTCTTGCACATCTCTTTTTATGAAAGATGCTACCCTCTTGGACTTTGTTGATTCACTTGAGGTACTTGAAAGTTTCTATCATATCCCCCCTCTCCCTCCTTTCCTCAAGGCTATACATATTAAGCTCCTTTAGTCTCTCTTCATATGTGTTCCGGTGCAGACCCTGCACCATTTTAGTTGCCCTGCTCTAGACAGCTTCCATCCTGTTTATGTCCTTGCAGAGATTTGGTGATGCCTCTCCCTATGCATCCCAGTATCCCCCCAGCCCTCCTTACTGCCCTCTCACATTGCTTGCCTACCTTTAAGTCATCTGATATGACTATCCACATGTCCCTTTTCATTTTTGTTGTTGCTAGTATCTCATCCCCCATTGTGTACTCTTCCCCTGGGGTTTTGTTTCCCAGGTGCATTACCTTGCACTTCTTAGCACTGAATCTAAGCTGCCATACATTTGACCATTCCTCTAACCTTGCCAAGTACCTTCTCACCCTTTTGACCCCACCTTGTGCATCAACTCTGTTGCAGATCTTTGTGTCACCTGCAAAGAGACATACTTTTCCTTCCAGTCCCTCAGCAATGTCACTTTTAAAGACATTGAAGAGGACTGGTCCTACTACTGAACCCTGCGGTACCCCACTAGTAAACCCCCTTTCTTCAGAGTGGACTCCATTTACTATTACCCTCTGTGTCCTATTCTCCAGCCAATTCTTTACCCAGGCTATCATCTTGGGACCCACTCCCAGGCTGCTAACTTGTATATTAATCTTTGTGAGGGACTGTGTCAAATGCCTTGCTAAAGTCTAGGTAGGCCATGTCCACAACCCTTCCCTGATCTACTACTTTGGTCACCCAGTCAAAGAAATCTATTAGATTCATCTGGCATGACTTTCCCGCTTTTGCTTGACCTGGAAGGACACTACTTCTTTATTCAGCTGTGAGCTGTGTGAGAAATTCTATATTGCACTTGATATCTGCAACAAACGTGCACTTTTGCTTAAGTCCGTGGGAGGTGAAACTAACTACCCTTGGTAATTGCTTTTTATTCACATATTTATTTAGTTTTTAACCAAGAAGGGGCTTGCAAACTCTATTTATCTTGTTAGTAACTTCAGAAGGATTTAAATACTGCATTTGGGTAGATCCTTGGAGGTAGCTAGATTGTCTACTAGGATTTTCTGACAGTTAAACTATTTTGAAATAAATTACAGGTGGTTGAGGAGTTGAAAAAAGGAGCTTGCAAACTCTGCTTATCTTGGAAGTAACTTCACAAGTGTTTGAATACTGCATTTTGGTTGTCCCTTGGGGGTAGTTGGATTGACTACTAGGATTTTGGGACAGAAACTCTTTTTAAATAATGTACTGTTGCATAGGAGTTTGTGATAGTTTAACTATTTTTAAATAAGTTACTGTGGTTAAGGAGTTGTCATAGAAAAACCTGCAGTGTGAATCAGGAAAAGACAGTCTTTCAAGCAACAGAGGGAGGTGGATCTAAGTTTATGTTTGTTGTTACAATTCTTAACATTTTCAGTGCAGGAAGAGTTTAAAGCACAGCTGACTTATTTTGGGGCTGACAGCTTTCAGAGCACAAACCACCAGCCCTGTTTTAGGACTGGGGAGGTTTACCTGCGTCTGACTTGGATGCGTGGATTTTTCTCTTTTTTGATTAGCAGGGTATTTTCTCTGTCAAATTGTTGTGTAGGGCATCTTGCTGACAGGAAGGCACTCATTGCAGCGGTGGGTCAGAGCTTTTAGCTAATTGTTTTGTGAGGGCACAGTTGAGGCCCAACCCCTCCTCACCTCTCACCCCACCCACCCCTGGAAATAGTTCCTATATACCTGGGGTTCTGACATCATTTCCTGAAGAGTGCAAGGCGCATATCACTGTCATATCCTCTCTAGCACACTGCACTGACAATATAATCATACACATTGTATAATATATATATATATATATATTCTATATTACAAACCAATCACACACACACACACACACACACACACACACACAAAATAAAAAAAATGTGGGTAGTAGTGCAATGTAATGGCTGTGGGACAGCAGTCTTCGGGAGTCTTTCTGGAGGCTGAGATGCTGCCCTATTTGAAGACAACTCTCTGCCCTGAGGGAGGAATTTGCCCGTCTTCAGGCCACACTGGACAGTAGTAAGGGGACCTTCCCCCAGGCCACACTGGACGGTAGGAAGGGAACCTCCCCCATCCAGTGAGCACCAGAGCCACCACCACTACCTTAGATGTTGCGAAGAAAGCACAGCAGTTGGACCACAGTGGGCTCAGGGAGGGTGAGGATGGTGGAACAGATGTACACCCAGTCAGTTGTTCCACACCAGAATCCATACACCATTCTGGGGGAGCATAGCTCCCCTATGGATGCACCTGCAGAGGAGACTAAGGAGGCTGAGGACAACTGTCACAAGAGAGGTCCACAGGAAGGAGGTAGAGGACATCACAAGGAAAGGAAGCAGCTCCTGGTGGGGGACTCAATTATTAGGGGGATAGAACTGGGGAGAGCAGGGAAAAATGAAGCAAGGTGCCTGCCTGGTGCTATGGCTTGGAGAGATAGGAAGCGCATCCTCAGGATCATGAGAACAGCTGCACGGGAGTCTGAGCTGGACGTCATTATCCACCTAGGGACAAATGACTTGGCTAATCATGAGATTAGAGCAGTGCAGAAGGACTTTGTAGAACTGGGGATGGGCCTAAGACAAGTAGCACACACAATATCCTTCTCTGAGGTGCTGCCTGTCAATGGCATGAGTGAGGCGAGGGTATTTTGCACCATGCAATTTAATGAATGGTTAGCCCCTGAGCCCCTCTGGCCTCTAGATACTCAACAATTCTTTCCTTCAGAAGTGATTCCATCATTTTCCCTATCACTGAGGTTAAACTAACAGGTCTGCAGTTTCCTGCTTCTGCCCTGCTCCCACTTTTGTGAAGGGAAATCACATCTGCCCTCCTCCAGTGCTCAGGTACCACCCTATCCTCCCATGATTTGTTAAAGAGGGTAGTCAGTGGTGTCACTAGTTCTAACCTTAGTTCTTTTAAAATTCTGGGATGAATCCCATCAGGCCCCATTGCTTTGTCCACCTTCAGTTTTAAGAGTTCTTTCAGAACCCTTTCTTCTGTAAATGGGCTGGTATCAACTTCTGCATCCAGAGTGTTTCTATTGTTTGTTTTAGGTACCTCCCCCTCTTCATTTGTAAATACAGAGCAAAAATATTTGTTTAGTATCTCTATCTTTTCACAATCCCCCTCTCCCCACCCCCTTCCCGTTTATTAAGCCTCACTATCCCTCTCTTGGTCTTCCTTCACTCCCTGATGTACCTAAAAAAGGTTGTATCCCCCTTCTTAACTGAGTTGGCTATCTTTTCCTCAGTTTGGGCCTTTGCTGTTCTGACTGCCTTCCCAGCTTCCTTTTGCTTTAACTGATACAATTCTCTGTCCTGATCCTTCTGTGATTCCTTGTACTTCCTGAATGCTTTCTTTTTCTCTTGAACCAAGCTTCCCGGTAGTTTGGTGTAGTGAGAGAGCACTGCAACAGTGCTGTACGAAGGAAAATACGGATATTCATTTAAAAGTGCACTAGGTGAAATTATTCTTTTCGCTCCATGACAGACTTGTTAGTTACAGGGATACATGTTTTAGACCTCAGAAACAGGGACCCTGGTTTTCCATTTTTACCGGTAACAATCACGGAATCCTCCTTGATTTGCGGATTTTGAATTCTTTTACCGGTGCTTCACGGAAATTGCATGTCACTGCACAGAATCTCTAAGATTTCAGCATCTTTTTAAATTTTTCTTTATTTTCTCTTTCTGTGTCCCCTTCTCACAGCATCAGTCTCCACTTTTCGGAGATCCCTAGGCTGGCTATCCCTTAGCTTTACCTCCAGCTAATGCTTAGGAGCTCCTGTGGTCCTGCCCCTATCCTGCCTGGATTGTACCCCCCCAGGTGGGAAGGAAGGGGACCCCAGGTCACCCTTCCACACTCTCTTAGTGTGTGTTGGGCAGCTCAGTGGGTCCCTCATGGAGCCTGGTTATGAAGTCTAGAGCACCTGAGTCCCTTCTGCCAGTGGCCGATGTGGGATGATTGTTCCTGGTTTTCTGGTCTTTGTCCCTGAGAGTACTGGCACTACAGGAGATCCAAGGAGGTAGGTCACATAGAAACATGCCACTGCTCCAGATCCTGGCTAGCGCTGTCCCCTTCTGATCACTCTGCAGCACCATTGCATCACTACCCGTGATCACACAGGTGGTAAAGCAGCAGGACCTGCAGCCCACCCTCCCTGGAGGAGGAGGGCAGTCCCCTAGGTGCTCGATCCTACTCCCTTGGCCAGACCTCCAGCAACCAGAGTTCACTTCTGGCCCTGGATCGCTGGCATTGCAAGCAATAGTGCTACCACAGCACCAGCAGGCTGGCCCATATTTCAGCATCTTAAAATAAATGCAGCTGTGCTTTGCATTCTTTCTGCTTTGCTGCATATAGAGTCAGTAAGGAAATCCCCTGCACTGCTTTGTTGTAATCAGCCATTCAGTTTAACCACCCATGCCTAGTGGTTAGAGTAACAAACAGTGAATGAGCTGGGTACATCCAGCAGACTTGGGTTTGATTCCCACAACCTCCGCTTGCATACTGTGTGACTCCAAGCAAGTCATTTAACCTCCCCAGTGCTTCTAGGTCACTCCTGAAAACAGACAGTTCTGCCTAGTGGGCTTTACCTGCTTTACAAAGAATATGAAAAAAATACCAATATATGTTTACTACATCACAGAAAAGTAGTCAGGGTACCATGTAATTTACCTGAGTTTACTTGCACTGCAATGATTTTGTATAGGTAAAGATAAATGTTCAGATACATTTGATGTGTTTTATATGCTTGTTTTTAGATTTTAGTCAGGTTTTTGTTGTATTCTTTGCATATAAGCATCTAGGTTGCAGATTGCTAAATGCAGGCTCACTGTTACCAACTAGCTTATTCAAGTTTATAATCAGCAGGGACATCCAAAATCCTCAGTTGTTTGAATGAAAACTAGTCTGAATGAAAGTACGTTCACAAAGAAGAACCAGCCTTACTACTTATGAAAAGACTTCACAGTTAGCACCCCATTTAGGTGAATTGGATACTTTGCACCTTTTCTCCCACCTGCTGTTTCAGTCTTTGTGACATCAAAAAGTTTTCTGATAGACTGCTTCAACAAAAAGCAAATGTTAAGTATTTAAGTATACTTATGTTTGGCCAGTGGATTTTGAAAGCACAGTCAATGACGTACAGAAGGTAAGACCCCAGGGGCTGTATGATCCTGGTGGGCAGAGTAGTGCTCAATTCACATCTGAACAAAGACATGAAAACCGGGAGACACCCTTTTCATGGACACCAAGTAAAAAAAATGCATCCATGTCTGGGAGATGCATAAATCCATTTGAACGTCCTCCACTAATCACTTAAAGATTTTTTTGGTGAAGACACTATATTTCAAAGAAGCAAATTCAAGCAGGTTTTTTTTCTCTCCTCCTACCCCCTGGCCATTCACTCCTTCAGGCCTGCCAAGGCCCCCTACCACCGCTGCCAAGTCCCAACCACCATCCACTGCCCCTTACTGCTGTGCTACCAGGTAACCCAAAGTAACCCTTCATTGAGTGGACCCCTACCCCTGTGGGAGGCTACCAGGGAGGAGGAATTGCCTAAAGAGCTTCCTATGTATCCTGGGCATGGCAGGGGTCAGAACAGACACATGTCTGGGGCTTCCGGCTTATGGAGGACCAACAGTTGTCCTTGGTTGGTCAGCAAGTGTTTTGCCATTTTCTTGGGAGTGTGACAGGCCAACTGATGTCAAGGCACAAGCTGACATCCATCACGCTCCCTCCTGCAGTGAGGGCTGACATGTTGTCATGCCTCTGGTCTCTATCAGGGGCCAGCAAATGCTGAGCTGTGAACCCACCCTCCCTCCCAGGAGAGGTGGTGGTCATTGGACACTCAAGCCTTCACCCCAGCTGGCCCTCCAACATTCAAGTCTGTTCCCTAAATCTGGTCAGCAGTGTCACAGGCAGAAACCCAATTCAGGCAGTTAAATTATAGATAGGAAAAAACAAAGGCAGCCCACCTTAGTGGTAATGGTTCCAATTAATTCACATCTGAGTTCTACAAGCAAAGAGACCAAGTCACTAGTAACATGTGCATGTCGAGTCTGGGTGTTGAAGAAAGGGGATCATAGTGATGTCACTACTGCCATCACCCCAGAGGGATGTGGACTGCATTGTTGCTACTGCCATTACACCAAAAGGGTGAGGGCTGTAGTGCTTCTGCCATCACCACTGATGGATGGGTAATGTAGTACTGCTGCCATCACACCTAAGGGATGGGAGCCACAGTGCTGCTGTTTCTGTCACACCTGAGGGAGGGAGGGAGGTCATAGTGCTGTTGCTGCTGCCATCACACCAGAGGGATGGGGGCTGTAGTGCTGTTGGTGCTGCCATTGTACCTGAGGAATGGGGGCTGTAGTGCTGCTCCTATCACACCTTAGGGATGGGGGCTGTACTGTTGCTGTTGCCATCACATCTTGTACCTAAAATAACTTTAAATTGGTACAAGGATGGAAGGATGTGCAACAGTGGAGGTCAAAATTGCTAATATGCATGTTAGCAGAGTTACAAAATGTTAAATAAAGTACAGAGAACCAAATACCGGTAAAAACAGATTTTGGCTTAGCAGACAATACCATTTTTTACAATGTGCAAAACGGAATATGCCCTTTCTCAATCCCAGTAAACCAGTGTCCCTGCTTACAAAGTAAAACGGATTCACAAAATAGTGAAGGACCCAATACACTGACTGACATTACAAGCAGTGCATACACTGCATAGTATAGCAAACATTTACTTTTACACCAAAAATTGCCCAAGAGTAAAAGTATACAAGTGGAAGGAAAGAAAGACACATTCACATAATTCATTTAAGCTGCCTTTGTTTCAAAGCAATACAAATAAGGAGACAAATAACACATGGGTGTAGGCAGGCATACTCCAAGCACTCCATGGTGTGCAATTTTATTTAAGGGGGGTAGCAAATAGGCACTGAATTGCTTCCTTTTTCCATAAAAACTAAGAAAATACTGAACCTTTCTCTAATTTTATTCAAAGGAGTTGAAACTAGAAGGACTGGTCACTAATATTGTCTTTGCATCCCAAGGAAAATACAACTTTACAGGCTCTGGGCTGGTATGTGGGTGTCTTAGGAAGTTGTATTTATTGTGCAAAATTAAGGAAAACAAACACGGTCCTGGTGTACATTTATATATTGTCTGGCTACACCCCGGTGGGGTAGCTCACCCTAACAAGGGGGGGTAGCAGTGAGTCCACTTGGTGTGCAGATCTGAACTCCCTGGCTATACCCCTGAAATAACAAAGCCATCAATATCCAGCTGTATTGGAACTGCAGGCTTCTAACCTGTCCCATTTACCTGCATGCTAATTTGGAAATCAATTCAGAAGACATAAATGTTCCTGGGCTATAGGAACTGCAGACAATGGGGAGGCCTGCCGGAAAATACAGTTATGTAAGAACTTACCATAACAGTAGATCTTGGTAGGTCAGCCCGGTGGTGCCGAGGATTGAGGCGCTGGATGGCACACTTTGCGTCACACCAGCGACCCGGGTTCGGAAGCAAGCCTGGGCTGTTCGGGGTCAGCTGGGGCGGGAGAGGATTAAGCATCCGAGGGACTGCTCTCCTCTCCTGGGGTTGGGAACTGGGTTCCCAGTGCAGCAGTGGCCACTAGCGGAAGCTGGTGGTAGTGCTAGCACAGGGACATAGTGAGGGAGGGATGCTGGCAGTTTCCAGCGGCAGTGGAGCATGACACCACACAGGAAACATTGCACGCCATGCTCCTGGGGCAATCTACAAGGAGAAAAACCATGTTCACCAGTACATAATGGTGGGGACCAAGGACTACCCCCCACACCCAGGCCGATGATGTCGGCTACTGTCGGGACTCCTCTGCTTTTGGAATGCCCATCCAGAACTCAGAAAGGATGCCTGAGGTGAGTGGCAGTCCCACCCCAGGGGGCTTAATCTGGGGGAATGGGCACCAGGATGATGAAGTGGAGCAACCCATCCTGACAGGCAGGACTGAGCCTTCAGGCAGGCAGGAGACAGGTATGTCAAGTGTCCCAACTGGAGAGAGTCTGGTGGTTCGGTGCTAGTAGGGAGAATAAAGTTCAACCCCCCCAAATACCCAGTAGATCTTCAAGAGGAGCTCTTGCAGCAAGTAACACCATTCGCACTAATGCTACCAGGTGTTAGGATCACATGAAAATCTTGCAGCCCACAGTCTGTAGCGGGAGACCACCCCTGCTGGCTCTGCACTATATCAGATGTGGTATAAAGGGGTCAGTCCCCCAGCGCCATCTCAGTTCTCCCGCCGGAGACCAGGCTGAAAGATTTGGAGAACCGATCAGGAACTCCCCAATCCAGATGAAGGGTAAAAACACAGATTCCTGGGGGATGGAGAGTGTGAAAGCCACCTGCTGCAAGAGCTCCTCTTGAAGATCTACTGTTATGGCAAGTTCTTACATAACTGTACTATCTGACTCCAAGGGGGAGCTCTTGCCACAGGTAATACCATTAGGACTGAGTCCCAAGCAGTACCCAAAGAATGGCCCAGGTCTGAAAGGGAGGTGGAGAGAAATAAGAAAACTGAACAGCTTCAAGAGAGTAGGCCTTGCAGGATGGCCAGTTTGAAACTTGCTCTCCTCCTAGAAGCAATGTCTAGGCTGTAATGCCTGATGAAGGTATGGACCATGCTCCAGGTCACAGCAACACAAATATCTGCTGACGAGACTTTTTTTAAGGATGCAAAAGAGGTAGCCACAGCCCTGATGGAGTGACCCTTGATGGATCCTGGCAGAGGTTTACCATGGTGTTGGTAACAAAAGGAGATGCAGTGTACCAGCCAACAGGATAGTGACTGCTTGGAGACAGGAACCCCTGTCATCCTTTTCGAAAAGGAGATGAACAACTGGTTCATCTTTTTGGAAACTTTAATCCTATGGAGATAATACCTCAGGATTCTGTGGACATCCAGGGTATGTAACAATGCTTCTCCCTGATTTTCAAACTCAGGACTGTGAACCGGAAGGTTGATGTCCTGGTTCAGAGTCAGTACTGACACCACCTTTAGTAAGAACTTAGGGTTCGTGCACAGGGTCACCCTGTCCCTGTGAAAACAATATACGTCTCCTTACACAGCAGGGCCTGAAACTCGGAAACCCTTCAAGAGGAAGTAACAGCAAGTAAAAGATGCGCTTTCCAAGAGAGGAAGAGTAGCTCGCATGTCATGGCTGGTTCAAAGGGAGGCAGGGTGAACTTTTCTAGAAGAAAAACTGAGTCCCAAGGAGGGACAAGATCTCTCCTGGGAGGTCTGATGTGTAGGACCCCTCTAAGGAAAGTCTTGCAGATGTTTAGCTGTGCTAGAGTTCTCTCCCCAAAAGGTGCATGGTATGCAGAAACTACACAAATGTGCACCTTGATGGATGAGTAGCTTAGCCCCAGGTCAAAGAGGTGAAGAAGATAGTCTAGCATATGCCTAACCAGGCAATCCAGGGGATCTAGGGCATGAGCCATTGCTCAAAGGCAGAAACGCTTCCATTTCATAGCGTAAGTATCTCTAGTGGAAGGCTTCCTTGCTGCCACCTGAACTTCTGCCACTCTGCTTGACACTCCTGATCTCTTCTCTGTTAAGACTGCAGGAGCCAGGCATGCAGGTGAAGAGAACGCAGAGCAGGATGGACGAGTGTCCCCTGCTCTTGTAAAAGCAAGTGGGTGGAGAGAGGCAACTGTACTGGGCGTTACAATGACAGTTGTTGGAGCAGCAGATACCAAATCTGACAAAGCTACCAGGATCATCGTGGCTCCCTCTAGCTGCAATTTGAGTAGTACTTGTTGAATGAGAGGAAAGGGAGGGAAAGCATACAGGAACCTCCCTGTCCAAGAGAGGGACAATGCATCTTGGCAAAAAACTCCAGGCCCTGAAATGAGCCAGCAGCAATTTTGCAGTTTGGCATTGCACGGGACACAAAGAGGTCCAGCTCTGGATGGTCCCAGTGACTGAAGAGGTCATCTGTGGCTTCCTGAAGCAACTCCCACTTGAGACTCAGAGAGTGAGAGTGGCTGAGACTGTCAGCAAGAACATTCCGGGCACCTGGCAGGTGTACTCCAGTGAGGTCCAGAAGATGTTCTACTGCCCAGTCCCACACTCTCATGGCCTCCCTGCAATAGGGATAAGAGTGAGTACCCCCTTGCTTGTTGATGTAGAAGACAACAGGAGTGTTGTCTGTCTGCACCAGGAGAGGACCTGGAGAAAGCTCGTCTCAAAATGCCTGAAGAGCATTCAGAACTGCTCTCATTTCCAGAACACTGATATGCAGAGAGCGTTCTGTGGGAGACCAAGTCCCTTGAGTCCTGTGATACCCTAGGTGAGCCCCCCAAAGTGTCAATGAGGTGTCCGTTGTCAAAACCTGAGATGGGGGTGGTCTCTGAAAGAAGACCTCTCCCTCTAGGTTTGGGTGGCAAAGTCCACCATTCGAGGGAGCAACAGACAGCCAGAGAAACCCAGACCTGCTGATCCAGGTCATCCACTGCCTGGTCCCACTGGACTCTGAGGTGCCACTGAAGGACCCTCATATGCAATCTGGCGAGGGGGACCATAGCTATGGCAGCTACCATATGGCCCAGAAGCTGAAGAATGACCCATGTAGGAATAGAGGGGGCTGCTTGAACTTTGCTTGCCAGAGCCCACAGATGATCTGCCCTGTCCAAGGGCAGGAAAGCTCTTCCTTGAATGATATCTAGGATTGCCCCTAAGTAATGCAACCACTGGGATGGCAAGGGCTGCAATTTCGGCCAACAAACTGTTATCCCCAGGGAGCAGAAAAGCTCTTCTGTCTCCTTTAGGGTGACACAAAGTTGTTCTTCCGAGCCAGTCATCCAGGTAGGGGTAAACAAAAAGGCCTCTTCTTTGGAGGGCCGCTGCCACCACTACCAGACATTTGGTGAAAACTCTGGGGCCACATGATAAGCCGAAAGGCAGGACCCAAAACTGGCAATGCTGGTCCTGAAACCTGAACTGGAGAAAGCTCCTGTGAGATCACAGAACTTTGATATGCATGTAGGTGTCCTGCATATCTAGGGAGCATAACCAGTCCCCTTGATGGAGCAAGGGAAATAGACTTAAAAGAGTTAACATCTGAAATCTCTGGTATTTGACCAAGAGATTGAGCTGACTTATATCCAGAATCATGCGAAGGTCTCCCGTTTTCTTTGGGACCAGAAAAAAATGGGAGTAATACCCCTTGCCCCTCTGGGCCGGGGGGCACCGGCTGGATGGCATTTTTCTCCAGAAGCTGCCAGATTTCTTCCGCCAGAATCTGGGAATGGATTGGTGGACAATGGACAGAAGGGGAGATTGTCCGGTGGGATAAAGAGAGAAATGCTATCATATACCCTTTTTGGATGGTGTCCAACACACACTGGTCTGAGGTGATGCTGGACCATTCAACATGGTAAAGGGCAAATCTTCCTCTGACCTTCTGGTTCTGCAACTCCTGAGAGAGAAGAGGGAGATGCAGTGAGTCAGGTGGTGGGAGTAGTGGGGCCTGTGCCCGGGGAGCTTTAGGCTGCTTGGGGCCTTGGGGAGCAGGGTGACCCCACCTATTGAACCCCTTGCCCTGGGGATTTTTGCCTCCCTGTCCCTTGCGAAAGGGATAGTGATGGGGTCCTTGAGGCTTGGATTTGTACATGTGATGAACATCCATCATGGCCTTCCCTGACTCCTGGAGTTGTTTGACCAAAGTTTCTACTTCCTGGCCAAACAGCACTGGACCCTGGAAGGGGGAGTCCAGAACAAAGTCCTGGAGATCAGGATGAAAGCCAGTCAGCCTCAGCCATGAATGCTTCCTCAGACACCCCCCTCTGAGGTAGCAGCTCAGGAGACCATGCTCACAGCATCATACGAGCAGTGTAGGACATGTTTATCCATGTCCAGACCCTACTGGGCACAGGATAACACTTCCTCCTTAGTGTCTGAGTCTGGCATTGCCTTGACCACGTCAAGGCATTTTTCCATAGGGACTGCTGGTAAGTCACCATATGTGCCATAAAGTTCAGGGACCTAATGGAATCTGTAGCTGAGGAATACACTTCCCAACCCCAGCTATCCAATTTCTTGGATTCAGGATCTGGAGGCTGTGAGCTCAAATGTTTAGGCTGGGTGCCACGGCCACAGGCAGCCAGAAGGCACCAGCGAATTAGCCCTGGGCTGCTCCCCAAAAAGGGCTCAGCCTTGGGTGTTTATAAAGAATGTCGGCCTTCTTTGGAATTGCCGATGTAGAAGCAGGCTTGTGCCATGTGAGTCAAGTCACATCCTGGAAGGGCTCAACTAAGGGTGGAATTACCAAGGGCTTTGGCTGCTTGGAACCTAAGAATCTGACCAGGTGTCTACGCTCTAGGTCTAATTAGTCGGCATTCCACTCATAAATTGATTGGATGTATCTCATAATATCTAAAAATGAGAGGTCATCCCGAGGGGACCTTGGTGAGTTTTGGGTCCTGAAGAAGGTGGGATGAACTCCTCCTCTTCAGAGGAATCAAAAGATGGTCTGGCATCCCTGTCATCCGAGGAGGATGGGCATCTGCTAGAAGAAGGAACAGGTGAGGAACGCCTCTTCCTTCTTTGCCCTTAGGGTCTGGACGGGAACCTGAATCCCCAACTGGAGTAGGTGGAGCGGGAGGAGGTCCCATGGGTGGCAGAGTTGGGGTGGGCACTGGGGGTCTGTAGAGGAGATCACCCTTCACAGTGTTCCACCATGAAGTGAACAATGACCCGATGTCTGCCACAGGGATGACCACTGGGCCGGGCATCAGGTTTGTGGGACTGGGCGACTGGGGGTCCTTAGGATTCGGCGTCGGGTCCAGAGAGCCTTTATCCATGTCCAGACATTCGGCATCACCTTCGCCAGGGAAGCCAGCATCTGGGATGGGTGAGAGCCTGTCAGGTGACTGATCCTGCTGGGGGGGCGGGCATTAGATCCTCCACTGGTGACGGCCCCCTTATCAGGTGTCTGGGTGCAGAACACTGGTGAAGACGACCGGCTAGGCAGGCGCTTGTCAGAAGGTGGACATACCTTGGCTGGTGGAGGCAGAGGGGGCATCTGGTGGCAGATGACCTCCTGCCATCCCTCTGGTTCATCCGAGTGCTTACATTTCTCCAACAAACTGTTTTTTTCCTTCAGTTTCCCCATGGAAAGGCCTTCCTGGGTTGACCTGGAAGTGGATTTGGGGGGTCAGTGGGCTAGAGAAGACGAATGCACTGAAAAGGTGGACTCCTGGTGCTTGCCCTAGGATGCGGCGACAGCAGGCTTACTCATGTGGGAGGACTTGGAAGCCTAAGCAGGACGTAGCCTGACCTCCAGCCAGAGGCTGAAGATGATGATGAAGGTTTGGAGGGTGACTTCAGGCGCAACTTGGACCTGGCCCTATCTTTATCCTGGTGGTGGTGTTTCCCTCCCAACAATTTATCCTTGGGTGGGGAGTCCCTGGTGGGAGAAGAAGAGCTGGGCTCAGAACCATACTGCATAGCTACTACTTTTTTCTCCAGGAGGTAAGCTTCGATTACGTTGACTATTCTGGTTCTTGTTTTTTGACTGAATTTTCAGCAGTGTGGGCAGGCATCTGGCTGATGTTCAGGGCCTAGGCAGGCTGCATGGCCATCTCTCACTGGGATCTGCTTCCCGCACGCACACTTTGACTTTCGTCATGGTGGAGAGGGTGACGACATACACAGAGCGGAGATAATATGTTGAAAACAAGTGAAAAAAGAACTTTTAAAGAACTTTCCTCAAGTAGCGGTCAACTGCAAAAGAAGGCATCCACAGAGCTGAACTAAGCGGGTCAATGGCAGAAAAAGAATGAGATGGTGCCGGGACCACCCCCTTTATACCACATCTGATGTTGGGCAGAGCTGACATCAGGGGCGATACCCTGCTACAGACTGCTGGCTACAAGATTTCTGTGGTGTCCTAACGCCTGGTGGGATTAATCCTAATGGTATTACCTGCTGTAAGAGCTCCCCCTCAAAGTCAGATCACTGCAACCAAGGCAGGTTAAATGTAACTGCAAACAGTGCCACCTGGTGTATTTCAGCAGAAGATGAGAGGGGTACAATTAATTCCTCACTTACCGCTCAGCATACCGCATTAAAGAGGTACTGCATACCACATTAAAGAGGTAATGCTCAGCACACTGTGTCCACCTCGGTACTGTGAAACTTCTTCATGATTACAACTGTAGTTCTTTTTAATAATTTTTAAAACTCATGGAATGCAATTTTGTGAACTGTATCACTATATTTACTTGTGAGATAATGAGATAACATAATTGATTAGATTAAGAACCAATTATCAGGATGAACATGAAAGCAAATGAATGGTTAAACCCATAAATAATATGAATTGTTTTATGAATATACATTGAATAATTGTGTTAGAAGCTGATGTACCATGGTGATTTTTGTAACTGGCAATCTGTTGATTAGAGAACAGTGGGGACCTGCATGCAGTTAATGAATTAATGGCATAGAAAACTAAAATGTAAAAATTCCAAGCTAGTCTAAGTCTGCTGATGTTACTGTTTCAATACAAGTTTGGAGGGCAGTCTTTGTGGAAAAGAATAAAGAAATAATATTTGAGAATTCAAAAACACTCTTGTGTGGCTGGCTAGTTTGTCCATTAGACAGTTTCTTACTTGGATGCCTTTGAATGAACCAAGGAACTGCACTTATTTTGCCCCATGCCATTATAGGTTCTTGTTATTAAAAAAGTGGGGCAAAATTGTTTTTTAATGGGAAAATGATTTATTTTCATTTAGTTAGGTTGTTTTTAGGTAGGTTAGGCAGGCTGGTTTTGAACAGTAGTTAAAAACAAAATACCAGTGCACCCCCCCATTAATATTTAAACAATTTCATGGCCACTGGTTCTACTTACTTCAAACTTCATGTAAAGAAGGGGGTCTTCTTAGTTTTCAGATTGGAATTCCAAAGTGAACAAGCTATACCACCACTCCACTGTGGGACCCTTTCGGTATAGTCCCTACACTAGCTTCTCAGCTCTGAAATGCCTGCAGTGGCTACTCACAAATATAGAGTGCTGCCTGAATTGGCCTGCCTAATTGACTCCTTAAATAAGGTACTTCCACCCAGGAACATTTACAGGTGGTGGAAGGGAACAGTGAAGTTTCTAGGAAAATAATCAATGGCCACTTGCCATTGATTAAGGAAATTGTTCAAGTTGGTCATTTTTAAGTACCCCTTTTATTTTTTATAAAGCACATTTATATTGTGTATCTTACATGTGCTTTCATTGATTTATCAGTTTACACTTCTGTACAAACGTTTAGTCACACTGATCACATTTGAATTGCACCTCGTCTGAACCCTTCAGTTAAAAACTCTTGTTACATTCAGAATTTTCATATGGTCTCTCCCCATGCATTATGGGATTACTCAGTTGTGTGAAAGTCTTATTATTTTCAAGACATTTCTGTGACCTCTCCCTTAGGGTTAAACTTTCCAAATATTCAAGGATTTCTAGTGAATTTGCTGATGTCTAATGAGGTTGTGCTGTGCAGTAAAATGCTTGTTACATTCAGCACATGTATATGGTTTCTCTCCTGTGTGACTTCGTTGATGTTTTGTAAGGCTACTCCGTTGTGTAAATGCCTTGTTACATTGAGCACATTTATGTGGCTTCTCCCCCATGTGAATCTGCTGATGTATTATGAGGTAATTGTGTCGAGTAAAACCCTTTTTACATTCTGCACATTTATATGGTGTCTCCCCTGTATGAATTCGTTGATGGCTTATAAGGCTACTTTTTTGTGTAAACGCCATGTTACATTGAGCACATTTATGTGGTTTCTCCCCTGTGTGAACCCGCTGATGATTTATTAGGGTCTCTTTTCGTGCAAACTTCCTGTTACATTCAGCACAGTCATATGGTTTCTCACCGGTGTGAATCCGCTGATGTAATATGAGCTTACTCTGTTCAGTAAAACTCTTGTTACATTCAGCACATTTATATGGTTTTTCCCCTGTGTGAATTCGCTGATGGGTTATAAGGTTACTCTGTTGTGTAAATGCCTTGTTACATTGAGCACATTTATGTGGTTTCTCCCCAGTGTGAACTCGCTGATGATTTATGAGATGTGGCTTCTGGACAAAACGTTTGTTACATTCAGCACATTGATATGGTTTCTCCCCTGTGTGAATGCGTTGATGTTTTATCAGATAATTCTTCCCAACAAAACTCTTGTTACATTCAGCACACTGATATGGTCTCTCCCCCTGTGTGAATTCGCCGATGCATTATGAGTTCATTGTGGTGTCTAAAACTCTTGTTACATTCAGCACATTTATATGGTTTCTGCCCCATGTGAACCCGCTCATGCTTTATTAGGGTCAGTTTCTGGTAAAACTTCTTATTACATTCAGCACATTTATACAATTTCTCACCCATGTGAATTTGTTGATGTGTTATGAATGTTCTCTGTGATGTACAACTCTTGTCACATTCAGAACATTTATATTTTCTTTTTTCCTTTATGAATCTGTTGTTGTACAGAAATAAGATGACGGTCATGAAAATTCTTATGACACTGAGGATTCTGATGCAGCTTCTCAGTTGTGTGACACAGCTGGCTCTTTACAAGTGATGATTGCTGGCTCAGACTCTCACTGGACTCAGTGCTCCTGCAAACTAAAAATAAGTTTTAACCACTAGAAGTTGCTATAACACTCCCCAAAAATAAAAAAAAAATATTTCTGTAACATTTAAATTTCTTGCCTTTATTGATAGTATTTATAGAACAGGTCTGACAAATTATGGCTCCTCATTTGTCAGAACCTGGTCACAGGGGGTATATCAACAGGTACTAACAATGGTAAGTAAAACATAGCAGGGGGTTATGCTCACCAAAATTAGTAACCAAACAGGACAAAAGATTATTATATAAATCAAACAGAACCAGATGACAAATCCTCCTGCACATGAGAAAAATGCAAAGTCACATTTTGAAATTCCAGCAGTAGCTAGAGCTGCAGAGTAAAATACAACTGCAGCTACCATCCCAGTTAAAAAAAAAACAAGTTTCACTTTCTTAAAATGTAGATAGTATTTTGACACAGAGTTTAAAACAAATGCCAAATCTCTCCGAGTAAAAAAAAAAGATTATACTTTAAACATGTAGGCAGATATAGAGTAAAATAAAACTGCAGCTAACTCCCATGTTCACTATTTCAAAAAGCAGGCAGTTTACCTCCCCCCACCCCAGTACCTACTGCTCTGAGTTAAAAGCAAGTTTACATGTTTTTTAAATGATGCTCGCCTGAATAAATAAAGATTTGATTGATTGATTGATTAAATACAGGCAGTAGACATTCATAGAGTAAAATAAAGGTCCCTAAACAAGGGTCTCTTACTCTTGCAAATCCATGTGGTCGGCCAGCACTTCCAGCTTGCACTTGTACCTGCTCCTTATGGTTCCAAAAATGATAATTGTGAAACATTTGTAGGTGACATTTCCTTTCTTCTAACTCTTTACGTGCCTGTCCTCTATGATTCGTATCTTCTACTGTTAGAGACAGCATCTGTGATATTGTGAGCATGGCTCCGTACTGTGCCAGTACTGACACAGAAAGGCAGCCATCTACCTTCACCCCATCACCTAGCTGAATGAAAGATCATAGACTGATTTGGTGGCAGTAATGGAAATGTTTGTCATAAAGTAATAGTAGATCTTCTTGAGGATCCTCATACTGCCATAATTCAAATTCACTGGAATGTAAGCCACTGGCATCAGGACCTTGCTGAATGCCATTGCACGATGGTACCGCCCATGTCGACATGCCTGCATACACATCTTTGGGGCACATTGGTGCCTATACAGCACTGGTGGCCCCCCGAATACTTCCATTTTCTGCTGTCATTGGATACAGTTCTAAACATCAACCAATCATGTACAGAGAGCAGGAGAAATGTAGCAAACACTGTGCCACACACAGCAAGTGACAGCATGGGATAATGGTGGTAAACTCAACTATGCAGTGCCAGCACACAGCAAGTGGTAGTGCAGGATAATGGTGGTAGATTAACTATGCAGTGCTAAGCTTATAAACATCCACCAGTCATGCACAGGGAGCAGGAGAAATGCAGCTAACACTGCCTAGCACACAGTTAGTGACAGCATGGGATAATGGTAGTAGACTCACTATGCAGTGCAATGCTAATAAACATCCACCAGCCACGCACAAAGAGCAGGAGAAATGCAGCAAACAATGCCCATCACACAGCAAGTGGCAGCATGGGATAATGGTGGCAGATGCACGATGCACTGCCAGCACACAGCAAGTCACAGCATGGGATAATGGTGGTAGACTCACTATGCAGTGCCAACACACAGCACATAGGAGCATAGGATAATGGTGGTAGACTCACTATGCACTACCCAACACACAGCAAGTGGAAGCATCATATAATGGTGGTAGATTCACTATACAGTGCCAAACACACAGCAAGTGGCAGCATGGGACAATGGTGGCAGATGCATGATGCAGTGCCAGCACACAGCAAGTCGCAGCATGGGCCAATGGTGGTAGATTCACTATGCAGTGCCAGCACAATGCAAGTGGCAGCATGGGATAATGGTGGCAGATTCTATATGCAGTGCCAGCACACAGCAAGTCGCAGCAAGGGCCAATGGTGGTAGACTTACTATGCAGTGCCATCACACAGCAAGTGGCAGTATGGGATAATGGTGGCAGATTCTATATGCAGTGCTAGCACACAGTAAGTTGCAGCATGGGCCAATGGTGGTAGATTCACTATGCAGTGCCAGCACACAGCACATGGGAGCATAGGATAATGGTGGTAGACTCACTATGCACTACCCAACACAGCAAGTGGAAGCATCATATAATGGTGGTAGATTCACTATGCAGTGCCAAACACACAGCAAGTGGCAGCATGGGACAATGGTGGCAGATGCCTGATGCAGTGCCAGCACACAGCAAGTCGCAGCATGGGCCAATGGTGGTAGATTCACTATGCAGTGCCAGCACAATGCAAGTGGCAGCATGGGATAATGGTGGCAGATTCTATATGCAGTGCCAGCACACAGCAAGTGGCAGTATGGGAAAATGGTGGTAGACTTACTATGCAGTGCCATCACACAGCAAGTGGCAGTATGGGATAATGGTGGCAGATTCTATATGCAGTGCTAGCACACAGTAAGTTGCAGCATGGGCCAATGGTGGTAGATTCACTATGCAGTGCCAGCACACAGCACATGGGAGCATAGGACAATGGTGGTAGACACAGTATGCATTGCCAACACACAGCAAGGGGCAGTATAAGATAATGGTGGTAGACTTACTATGCAGTGCCATGCTATGAAGCTAAAAGCAAAGGTGGACCTTATCAGAGGGATGATAGGTGGGAAGGTTATGGCTCTATGGAGATCCTCATGAAGATCTATTTTGACTGGTATACAATGATCCTTTCTTCTTTGAGTCTCCATAGAGCCATAACAGACTGGAAAATTACAAAGCATTACAAACCCCAACTAGGTGGTTGGTAAAACAGTGGGCTGGCCCAACAGGAAAACAAGTTGTTTAAGACAGCAAAGTTGACACCTGCTCTCCTATGGGAGATCAGATCCAAACTGTAATGTTTAGTAAAAGTATAGCTTCTGTACCAGGTAGCAGGCCTTGCCATATAAGCTGCTGAAACTAAATGGAAGCAGGTCACCAAGGCTGCCGTGCCCCATGTGTCATGTCCAGTAATGGTACCCTGAAGGCCCTGCCCTCCTGCCTGCAGCACAACACAATGCAGGAGATTCATCTGGAAAAACATTGTATGTGTCAGTGGCTCAACAGGTAGCACACTCGCCTCTGAGGCTGGGAGATCAGAAGGCTGTGGGTTCTATCCCCACACCAGGCATTTGGGTTAATATCCCAATACTGATACTGTAGTGCAGCGTGAGGGGGGTGCTGCACTCCTGAGTTGCTGTCTTTTGGACGAGACGTTAAACCGAGGTCCCATCTGCCTGTTCTGGTGGTAGCGCAAGTGGATGTTAAAGATTCCATGGCACTTCTCGTAAACAGTAGGGGCATTTCCCTGGTGCCCTGGCCAAATTTCCCCACCATTCACTAAAAATACCATCAACAGCTTAATCTGGTTCAAGGTCAGTTGGCATTCATCTGTATCCCCCTCCCCCGTGTTGTGCCTGAAAATAGGCAGAATTTGTCTAGTGCACTGACCTGGTTAACAAAAAATAAATAAATACATAAAATAAATTGCCTGGAAACGGGTCTTCTGCTGGTTCAGGAGCCAAAAAAACAAAACAGTTGAGAGGAATAGGCACAGTCCTTTGTGAGGTGTGATAGTACCAAAGGGTTCTGTGGACATCCAAGGAGTGGGGTGAATATATAGTGCCAACCAATCTTTGTGAAGAACCAGAAAATGTGGTTCATTAACAAAGGCCTTTAGCTTAGACACTCTGCAGGCCAACCTAATAACAACAAGGAATGAAGTCTTTCAAGACTGATACTTCAATTCATAGGAGAAGCAAGCTCAAAAGGGGCTTTAGTCAAAGATTCTGGCACTGGCTCATGTTCCAAATTGGAACCAGTTTGTGAACTGGAGGGGATATGTGCAAGAGGCCCTTCAGAAACCAGAGGACTACATCCAGCTGGCCATTGTTTTGTTTGTTATAGGGCATGAAAAGCCAAAATGACTGACAAGGGAACACTCTCCAAGGAGTTCTGCAAACCATTTGAGACAGTCACAAGGTAATCCAGAACCATCTGTACTGGGCAAGTGAAGGATACCATCTGACATCATATAACAAAGTGCCACCATTTCAGGGATTAGGTGAGCCTGGTTAAAGGTTCCTGACCAGCAAGTGGGACAGCCAGGACCTCAGGAGAGACTCCGGTCTAAGAGAGATCTATGTCTGCATGAGCTAGATATGAAGATGGAGGGAGTGGAGGTCTGGATATAGCAATGAGCTATCATTCTGGAGCAAAAGTCCTTGCAGGAGGGAGAGTAGAAATGGTGACTCCGCTGCCAGTTTTCACAGACGTGGGGACCAGATCTGCCTTGGCCACTAGGGTGCCACTATGACAATCTTGGTTGGTTCCTGCTTGAGTACTAGATTGAATTCCATGACTACCAGATGGTTGCCAGCCAAGGTGGTAAGAAGAGGGCTGTGCCAGTCATCAATTTAATGGAAAATGACATTGCGGTGAGGGAGGGTGCGAGGCAGGGGTTCTTGGCTGGTGGGTGGGGGTTGGTGAACCATTAGAGGCGGGGGACAATTATACAACCAGGGATTGATGCATAAGAGAAGAATGGGCAACTGGGAGATGGGGGACCACTAAGCCACCAGAACTGATGCAAGTGAGAAGGATGTGTGCTCACAGTGTGAGGAAGAACTAAACCAACAACAATTTATGAGTAAGAGTAGAATGTGAGATCGGAGTGGGGGAACCATTAAACCTCCAGGGATTCATGTACTGGATGGGGGATATTTGGTGCTTGGAGACTGTAGGGGCCACTATACCACTATGGATTGATGTACTGGATAGAGGTTGGATGATCAAGGGTGGAGGACCAGTTGGCACAGGGGCAGGCAAGCTGCAGTATATTCACTCTGTCCTGGGGGTGGGGGCATGGGATTAGACCACAGCAAGCATGTGGTTTTCACTGGCGGAAAATGGCACTACTCTGGGGGCTGTTTAGCATCACAGCAAACCTTTCAATATGTTGTTGTGTTGTATGCAAGAGGGACCCCTTATTTTCATAGGTGTAATAGGATGGGTAGCATCTTGGCACTGTCAGGTTTAGGCATCACTCTAGGGCCTCTGAATATGGCCAAGGCACAGAGCACCAATGCAAACCCAGGTTAACACCGGCTCTAACTTTTGAATTTAAGGGCCATCACGTGCAACATATTTTTTCATATTATCTAGAACTTGTTATCAAGGCACAAATCGGGAAGCATGGGAAAAACAGGAACAGTTTCAAAATTCGCAAATAGTGTTTTATTTTTTTCCAGGAATAGTAAAATAAAAAATAAATATTTTCAGTATAACTATTTACAAAGGTAGTACAAATAGAAAAAACTACAGTAAGTCATTCTTCTGGAGGTCTCTCAATTCCAAGTTTTAGTCTCTCACTTCCTCACTCTCCTTGTCTCTCTAGCAAAAGCATTGATGCTCTTTTTATAAGCCTTTGTCTGGGAACTCATTAAGAGAACTTGCTTCTCACAGAATATTCTTGTACATTTACAGAGTGTTCTTGTCAATTTTGTTCCTTGCAGGGGCAGCAAAACAGTACATGGTGTCCCAGAACTGACTTCTTGTTTACAGCTCTGCAAAAGTCTTAAAAACTGCATCTCAGGTTAACCCCGAGTTCCAAATAGATTCTCAATCATTTCAACAGTATATTTACATTTTCAAACAAAAGGATCCCAGTATTATTGACATTAACACATAACTATTCACATTATTTTTATAAATGTAGATATACAAGGGGGAAGAAAAGACAGAACAGCAAGTGATGGCAGAGAAATAGCAAGAGGCAAAGAATCATAAAGCTGTTGAGTGATCAGTTCCTAGGTCACACAAGAAACTTTGGTTTTGCAACCAGACACACAAGATAGAGGAAAAAGAGAGGATAGAACAGATCCTTGCATTTAACTCTTTCTGCATAACAAATGGGGCAGGGTCCTATTCAACCTAGTCACATACCCACCCCCTTTAAGAATGAACCTGTTTTACAAAAACAGGTTTCCAAAACATTCTTTTAAATTCCTTATCATCTTTACAGTTCAGTGCATATGCAGCATAGCAAACAGAGAAGTTGCAACTTGCATTGTTTTAAGCTTTGGAATTCTCAATTCTTGATCCATAGCTTGACAGAAAATCAGCACGGACATTCTCTTTCCCAGATTTGTGCATAACTTTAAATTTAAATGGCTGTAGTGCCAGGTACCACTGTGTTATTTTAGAATTTTTATCCTTCATTTGGCTAAGCCAACAGTGAGAATTTGTGATATGTTGCAAGTACAAAGTCAGCTCCTAGTCAATAAAAACGAAGGGACTCCATGGCCCACTTTGCTGCAAGGCACTCCTTTTCAATGGTGGAGTACCTTTTCTCTCTGCTGTGCAATTTCCTACTTATGTATAGAATAGGATGTTCTTGCCCACCTATATGCTGATTTAATACCGTACCTAGGTCTACCTCAGATGCATCTATCTGTAACAGAAATTGTTTCTCAAAGTCTGGACTTCTTAAAATAGGGACTGTCCATAATGCAATCTTAATGGCCTAAAAAGCTTCATCACACTTTGGGGTCCATTTCACATCATTTGGTAACTGTTTCTTTGTGAGTTCGGTAAAGGGAGTAGCTCACTCAGCAAAGCTGGGAACAAATCTTCGATAATAACCAGTCCACCCTAAAAATGACCTGGCATGTTTCTTAGTTTTGGGGACATGGTTGTTAGCTACAACTTCAATCTTGGGAACCTCTGGCTTGACTTCTCCATTTCCCAAAACAGCCCAAATATCTGGTTTCTTCCATGCTCAATGCACACTTGGTAGATTATTTGCCAGACCTGCGTTTTTGATCGACTGGATAACTGCTCGAAGGTGTTTCAGGTGGCTTTTCTGGTCTGGACTGCACATGACAACACTATCCAGGTATGCAGATAATAATAACTGATGCGAGGGAATAAAATTACATCCATATACTGCTGGAATGTAGCAGGTGTGCCATGTAAACCAACTGGCATGGTGGTGAACTGATAGAATCTTATAGAAGTGGCAAATACAGTTTTGTCTCTGGCTTCTTTAGCTAGGGGAATTTGCCAGTAACCCCTGGTGAGATTTAGGGTATTGATATACTTAGCACTTTCCAGTCTTCCCACCAAATCATCTATTTTGGGAACAGGATAACTGTTAAATTCTGACACTTGATTAAGTGATTATGTTTTCCTAAAATCAAGGCAGATTGTAACACTCCCTTTTTTTTGGTTTACAATCACCCCTTGTGATGACCAAGCACTTCTTGACTCTTCTATGATACCCAAATCTTTCATATTTTTTATTTCCTTAATCACATCTGCGCTTAACCACTCTGGCAATCTGTATGTCTTTTGTCTAATAGGACAAGAATTCCTTGTCACTATTATGTGCTTGGCCTGGCAATGTGGTAAAAATACTGTTAAATGTCTTTAGCAAGTTAAGAATTTCTGTGGTTTGTTCAGAGGTTAAGGAAACATTCACCTTTACAGCATTAGCACTTATAGTTTGTTCCAGTCTGTTATAAGCGATATCAATATCTTCTTTTATCAGTTTCTGGTAAAACCAGCAAAACAGTGTTTGGTGTTTTTTTCAACCCATTTCTTGAGGAGGTTAGCATGGTATATCTTAGTAGGATTTTTCCTATCGGGGTCTCAGCCTCATAGTTAACTGTACCAGTACATCTAAGAACCTTATAAGGCCCTTGCCACTTCAATAACAGTTTATTTTCTTTAGTGGGTAACAGCAAAACCTTTTCTCCTGGCTCAAAAACTTTTTTCTTTTACCCCATGGTCATAATACACATTTCTGCTAGTTCTGGGTCTCTTCCCGATTGCTATAGGTGATTTCAACATATTTTGCCAGCTTTTTTCTCAGGGCACATATATAAGATGCAAAAAATTGTTTTTGATGGAGGTTATCTTCCCATGTTTCTTTTATTACATCTAGTGGCCCTCTAGGTTGTCTACCATACAGCATTTCAAGTGGTGAAAAAGCTGTTGATACCTGTGACACTTCTCTGTAAGCAAAAAACAGGTAAGGTTAGTATCAGTCCCACTTTCTCCCTTCCTCTTTTACAAACCTTTTTAACATGCAGTTTAGGGTCTGATTGAAATGCTCCACAAGACCATCTGTCTGAGAGTGATAAGGGGAGGTTCTTATGGTAGTGATACCTAGTAGTCAGTACAGCTCCTTCAGTAATGCAGTACCAAAATCACCACCCTGATCAGTAAAGGTCTCTTTAGGTATGCCCACCCTGCTGAATATTTTGGTAAACTCTGCTGCCAATTTTGGGTCTGTGACAGTATGTATAGGAACTGCCTCTGGGTACCGGTAGCATAGTAACATGCTACCAAAATTAGTCGATTACCCTTTTTACTTTTGTCTAAGAGGCTAACTACATCCACTGCAATTCTCTCAAAAGGCACATCTATCAAGGGTAGGGGCACCTTGTCTTCATTAGTAACTGGGACCACTTTCTGTCAGTCAGCACAAGAACTGCAATAGGTAGCAACATCTTCATGAATTCCAGGCCAGTAAAATCTGTGCAGCAATCTGGCAAGGGTGTGAACCCTCCCTGAGTAACCAACCACAGGACTATCATGTACTGTCTGTAACCACTCTGATCTATACTTTGTGGTATAATCAATTGTTCTATTTGGTCCTCTGTCTGAGGTTTAACCCAAACTCTGTACAGTAGCCCATTACATTTTTTAAACATAGGTTCATCTTGTTTTGGTTTCACCCCCCCCAACTGCTTAAAATAACCCTAGAAAGAAACATCATTAATGTGCTCTGAAAGAAAATCACAATCAGTTATCAGTTTAGTTTCAGCATTTTCATATATTAACCCATTATGTTCATCAGTCTTTTGTTGCCACTGTTTCTTCAGGTGTCATCTTTCTTTCCTGGACCTCAGGATCTTGGAACTGTGCTAAAACAAGTCCGAATTAAAATTAATCAGTGAAAGGAAAAGAGCCCCCGCCATTTGAATTAGGTAGTCAGGCTTTCAGGTTCTGTCACTGCCTGCTCTTTTTTCCCCATCATTGGGGCTAGCTGTACAATTTCAGTTTGGACTTTTGTTTCTGCTTGTAGTTGGCTGCCATTCTCCTGGTAACCACTCCTGGACTTGCTTCTGCAGAATCCATACCTTTCTTTTATGCTTCCCTGGTACTAGGTCTAATACCCATACACAAGACTCCTGACTTAGAGTATGCATGGCATAAATCCCACAGCTAACACCATCTGTCATTGAGGTACAGGTCAGGAAGTGTAGGAAAGCCAGACGCAGTTTCAAAATTCGCAAATAGTGTTTTATTTTTTCTAATAACAGTAAAAAAATGTTTTTAGTATAATTATTTATAAAGGCAGTACAATCGGAGAAAACCAAGTTCTTCTTCTGACGGTATCTCTTAATTCCAAGTTTCAGTCTCTCAGTTTCGCACTCTCCTTGTCTCTCTAGCAAAAGCATTTCTGCTCTTTTATAAATCTTTGCTGGGAACTCACTAAGAGAGCCTACTTCTCACAGAATGTTCTTCTCAGTTTTGTTCCTTGCAGGTGCAGCAAAACAGTACATGGTGTCACAGAACTGACCTCCTGTTTACAGTTCTGCAAAAGGTTTAAAAACTGCATCTTGGGTTAATCCCTTGAGTTCCAAATAGCTTTGCAATCATTTCAACAGTATAACTATATACATTTTCATACAAAGGAATCCCAATATCAGTGACATTTCCAAATAAAGATTCACATATATATTTATAACTGCAGATGTGCAAGGTGAAGAAAAGTAAATGAAGGCACAGTGATAGTGAGAGCAGAAGATCACAAAACCGTTGGACTGATCAGTTCGTGGAGTCTCACAAAAAACTTTGGTTGCACAACTAGACAGACCGGAGACAGAAAAGGAGAGGAAAGAACAGATCCTTGCATTTAACTCTTTCTACTAAAAAATGTGTCAGGACCGTATTCAACCCTGTCACAGAGCTGCACATCAACATTAGACATATGAAAATTCCAGCAAATAAAGTCCCTGCTGTCTGTCTAGGCTGCTTGACTGTGCAGCTCCCCATGTATTTACAAAGGGAACAGGCTCCTCTCATCTCCCTTTTGGCCTGCCCACCTCTTCCCCCACTTGCTCCCCTTCTACCAGCAATTTTTCCCCTCACCTTATCCCATCCCCTTTTGAAGCAGCGCATTGTTGTTAGGGCTATTATCTCCCTCTGGCAGCTAATTCCACCTGGTCACCATCTTCTCAGTGAAACAGTACCTCCCCATCTCCCTCCTGAACCTTCCTGCTACCAGTTTTAGGCTGTGCCCTTAATGTTCCTGACACTGCTAAGGCTGAAGAGGCCCTTAGTACACATATACACCATGCTAATACTCTTAAGGTACTAAAGTTCTCACTCTTGCCTCAAGAAAGTACAGGCTGAGCTCTCTGAACATCTCATCATAGGTGCTGCCATGCTGGTCCTGGATAATCTCTGTTGTCGTTCTCCAGACCATCTCCAGCAAGTTGACATCCTTCTTAAATAGGGCACCAAAACTGCACACTGCACTTCAGATGTGGTCTTACCAGAGACCTGTACAGTGGCAGAATTTCCTCGGCCTTCTTGGTGGTAATTTCCCCAGGCTATGAGGTCCAATTTGCTTTGGCTGCTGCTCTTTTGCAGCATTCAGAGTGTTTCAGGTCAGTCGTGATTATTACTCCTGGGTTCTTTTCTTCTGAACTGGTTACCTGCACTTTGCTCTACCAGTACAGTCCCCATTGCTTATAACAGGTTCATCTATGTAAGTACATTCTGCCTGTTATATGGGGTGGGGCTGTAACCAAGTACCATTTTTTTTTTTTTTTTTTTTAAGTAAGAGTCCACTCCAGCCAAATGTAGGGAGTTTCTGGAACACAAAGGCAAACAAAGATCACACTTAGCCTAGGGGGATTTAAACTCTAGGGACAACAGTACTGTACCTGATAAACAACTCACGATCGGTGACAGTGGTGATCTTTCCCTATGGGTTGCGAGGGCTGCACATGCTCTCTCCCTTAACCAGCAGTCTTTCTTTCATCTGACTTGCCTCCAGCACATTAGCAGATCAACAGCGTTCATCCACGGACTCCTGCTAAAGAACTCGCAATCTGTGATGGTTGCTGTCTTTACTGGAGGGTTGCAAGGGTTTCACATGCTCCCTCCCTCGATTAGCAGCCTTCTCCTCATCCACCTTGCCTTCAGCATATCAGCAGCATTCATCCACAGGCTCCTGCTAAAGAACTTGTGATTGATGATGGTGGCGGTCTTTCCCAGTGAGCCATGAGAGCTGCACATGCACCCTCCCTCCCTCAACTAGCAGCCCTTCCTTTATCAGACTCACCTCCAGAACATCAGCAGCATCCATCCAAGGACCTGAGCACCCCTTCAATCAGGGACTCCTACAACCTCCTCAAAAGTAAATTAGAGGACTTTCTGAAACTGGAAGGTGAGCTCAACACTCAGTCCCAGGGATTTAAATTCTGAGGCATTTTTACTAAAAGAGCTCCTGATCAGCAATGAAAAATGCTGGCAGGCCGGCTCGCTGGTGCAGCAGTTAGATTTCTGCTTGTGATGCCAGTGACCCAGGTTTGAGAATGAGCCCGGGAAGCTGGAGGGCCAGCTGGGGAGAAGGCTTGAGTGTCCCAAGCACAGCTTGTCTTCTCCAGGGAGGGAGGGGGGTTGACATCCCAGTGCAAGACTGGCCCCAGACAGAGGTCTGGGGCACAGCATGCGCCGAGATGCAGCAAGTGGAGGATGTTGTGGGTGTCGGAGCTATGCGCCTTGACATCTGGGATCACGTGATGTCCACAGAAAAACAGGGAACATGGTTGTGGCATCTCCAGTAGATGAAGCGCTAGCCCTGATCCCCAATGCCTCTTACCTGCCATCAAACCAGCATCCTGACAAGATGAGGAAAATGGGGTAAGGGCCCCACCTTGGCCCTGCCTGGGGGGGGGGGTAAACCAAGGCTCCGTGGGGGATGAGACTGCTCAGAATGGTCAGGTAGGTGAGTGGGGACGTACAAGACAAAAGCAACTCCCGTAAGGAGGAGTGCTGATGGCGGCGGGGCGGGGAGTATAAAGAAAGAAAAAAAAAAAGGAAAATGCTGGCAGCTCTGATATGCAACATCAGTCTATATACAGCTGATCACAAACTGGATCAACGCTGGCTGCCCAAAATAGCAGGTGCTTAGCAGTCGGTATATGCAGCACTTATTACTGTAGTTTTCTATGGGGATGGCAAATGGAAGCATTGTTTTGCCCAATATAGCGAACTGACCACTAAATCTGAAGGCAGTACAGTAAAAGTAGCTGGTACTGTATTTGGTCTCCTTGTTCCTCTCCCCCTAGTGCTTAAGTTTGCACTTTTTGGGATTGAACCTCGGATGCCAAATGATAGATTATGTTTCTAGTCTAGCCAAGTCCTCCCAGAGTTCCTGTCTCCCCTCTTCCATGTTCACCCTCCCACAGAGCTGTGTGTCACCCATGACAAGAGTGCAGCCTTGATCCCATCTGTGATGTCACTTATGAAGATGTTAAACAACACAAGATCAAGCACTGAGCCCTGTGGGATCCCACTGGTCACAGGCCTCACTTCAAAGGATTCTGTCTCGACTACCACCATTTGAGTTCTATCTTGCAACCAGCTTCTGACCCATCCCATAAGCTTGGCCCCCACCCCAAGGTCCTCTAGCTTCATGACCAATCTCTTATGGAGCACCGAGCCTAAGGCCATGCTGACATTGCAGTATTTATATACAGTTTCTTTAAATGTATATTTTGCTGCATTAATGATAACTGGTGACCCCCATTAATAATTCACTTTTTAAACTTTTCAGAAGCCATAACAACACAGTATGATGTTATACATAGTTATTATGGCATTTGGAGACGCACGCTCTCCCTCATCTCTCACTCACTAACAAATCGTGAAAATACGGTCCATGAAACGGCTTTCCCGCATTGTATTTAGGCAGACATTTCTTTGCCACAGTAACCTTAGTACCGCTGAAAGCTGTCTTCAACACACAGAAACAAAAAAAATCATAGTGTTATCCTGATCCTTTACATTCTTTCAGCAGTTGTGACAGGGAACCTATGATCCCATGATGACCTGAATGACATGCTCAAAAATCTCAGTAGAAACAGAAAAAAAGGACTAAAAAATTGTTAAAAGTTTTACCAAAATTGTTCTTTTAAAAAGTAGCAAGTAGCTGCTTTCAATGATATGCAGGTAGCAAACTATAGAAACTAGCTCAAATGAGTTATCTTAGCAAGGCAATGCATAATCCAGGCTATGAACTGTACAAGTTGTTCTGGTGCAACATGTGCCTGACAGCAAAGATCAGTGCAGACAAAATCCATTTCTGAAATACAGACAAATGGCTCGCTGAGCACCACATGGATACAGAGTCCCAAGCCCCACTGAGACAGTCACCCTACAGAATCCCAGAAAGAGTAACACTTGCCATAAAGGGGACAGCAAGGAGATGCAGGCTGTCCAGGTAATCCAGCAGTCCAACAGTCCCTAAGCATCCCTAGTGGTGCTGATTCCCAAAAAGGATGGGACCATGAGGTTCTGCATCAACAAATACAATCTCAATAGCTCCACAGTCGTATGCATACCCATGCCTTGGATGGTTGAGGTCCTAGAGAGGTTAGGCGGAGTCATTTACCTGTACACCACAGACCTGACAAAGGGCTACTAGCAGTTCCCACTGAGATAGTAAGTAAGTAAATAAAACTTTATTTTTATAGCCCCTTTCCAAAGCCAAGGCGCTGAACATATTAAAATACACAGTCACACCAAAAATTTGCAATAAAACAATAAATACAGAACTAATTAAAAATAACCTAGGACGGCTAAAGCAAACAAATATGTTTTTAGCATAGATTTAAAACTGTTGATGGTCAGGCACTCTCTTAACCAACGAGGTAGAGAATTCCACAAGGTTGGTGCCACAAAAGAAAAAGCACGAGTGCCAGATGTTTTTAAACAAACCCTGGGAATCATTAGCATTCCCTCATTAGTGGATCAGAAAGGATGAAGGGGGGGGGGGAAGTAGGCAGTCAGGAGATCTTTCAGGTAGTTGGGTTCCTGTTCATGTAGGGCTTTGAAGGTTAGCAAGCCAATCTTATAGGTGATCCACCACTGAACAGGCAGCCAGTGCAGTCTGCGCATCACAGGTGTAATATGACTGGTCCCAGATGTACCAGTCAATAACCTGGCTGCAGCATTCTGCACTAGCTGCAAGTTACGGATATCAGCCCCCAGGAAGCCCTAGGTAGAGGGCATTGTAGTAGTCAAGATAGGTGGTAATGAAGGCATGGACCAATGTTGGAAGGTCATTCGGAGGAACCAGGTGTTTTACTTGGGCGATATTCCTCAGATGGTAAAATGAGGATTTAACCATGACTGACACCTGAGATTTCAGGGTCAGGCTGTCATCAAAAATAACACCTAGGTTATGCATCTGGTCTGAGGTAGTGAGCTAAACACCATCTGGCCATAGGCCCAATGCCTGTCCAGCTCCCCAAACCACCTCTGGATGACCTGGGTCCACTATCAACACTTCAGTCTTGCCCAGATTCAGTCTCAGCTAGCTAGTGCTCATCCAATCTTAGATTTCAGCAAGGCAGTTAAGCAAAGAGACTGCATCAGCCTGTCTGGGAGAAAAGGACATATACTGCTGAGTATCATCTGCATAGCAGTGAAAATTCAAGCCATATCACCTAATGATATCGCCCAATAGCAGCATATACACTGCAAACAACATGGGTGCCAATATGGAGCCCTATATCACCCCACAGGACAGAAGGAGGGCATCAGAGGAATAAATTCTGGTGACCACCCTCTGAGACCTGTCCACGAGGAAAGACTGAGACCAAGTGAGGACTGTACCCAACAGTCCACAAAGGATCCACAAGAACTCCAAAAACACACCACAGTCCACAGTGTCAAAGGCTGCTGAGAGATCAAGAAGGACCAGAATGGTACAAGTCTTTCAATCTCTCACCATTAGGAGATTGTTTAATACTTGGAACAAGGGCAGTCTCCATGCTATGACTCTTTCCAAATCCAGACTGGAGAGCTTCATAGATATTTTGGGTCACAAGGTGGTCATTCAGTTGCAGCGCAACCACATTCTCAATAACCTTATCCACAAAGGGCAGGTTAAAGACAGGCCAGTAGTTAACTGGACAGTTGGGATCCAAGAAGGGCTTTTTAAGGAGTGGTCACCTCCTTGAGGGGATCAGGAAAGACCCCCTGTCGAGGGAACTTCAGACAATTTCAGCTAGGATTGGGCAGATAACATCTACACATCCCACTAAAAGGGAGGATAGGGATCAGATCCAAACTGCAACTGGTTGGGCGCAAAGCCTGGATGATCTCCACAATGTCCATGAATTCTAGCCAGCAGAAATCCGTCCAGACAGACTGAGTGCTCACCACCTCCCGTCAACTGCCACAATCCCTCACAGAAAGAGCCGAGCCGATACCAGACCTGATGCTGGCAACCTTATCTGCAAAACAATCGAGCAAGCTCCTCACACTTAGCTTGAGAAAAGGCTCTTCCAGACTGCAGACAGACTGGATTGCATAATCTGTCAACAGTTTGGAAAAGCTGAGTCAGTTGATTCTGCACTGCAGAGGTCTCCCTGGGCAGGAACTCTGCCTTCTTACGGGTGATTTCTGATTGATAGCCCTTATAATGTTCCATCAATCGAAGCCTGTCAGCATCCAGGCTAGACTTCCACTATGCTCTCTCCATCCTTCAACCAACTCACCTCAACTCCTTCAAGAAACCACTGAACCAAGTGGACTTTGGGTGAAGAGCGAGTGGCCGAACACAAACAGGTGCAATCAAGTCCAGGGCATCTCCCACCACCTTATTATAGGCGAGCACAAGATCCCCTGGACTCATGTATTCATGCAGCAATCCAGATAGGTTCAGAACCACCGATAGACCATCTGGGGTAACTCCTCTTAAAGGGCGGTACTGGACCATTTCCGTAGGGACAGGTTCATTGAGGGGAGCCCCAAAACTGAACCCTATGGTGTGGTGGTCAGACCAACTGACTGGTTCCACCCGCAAGTCCAAGATCTCCATCTCCAGGAGCAATACCAGATCCAGAGAGTGACTTCTTATATGGATAGCGGAGGTAACCACCTGTGTAGCCCCCAGCATCATCATTAGCTGGAGGGGATTTTAACCAAATTACAAGAGTTCACTGTCGACCCAGGCAATGAAGTCCCCCAGATTTATCCATCTGGGGACTCCAGTACCGTGTTGACGATGAAGTCTGCTATCTCCTGCAGGAATTCTCCACCATAACCTGGTGGATGATAAATGAGGAGCATCCTGCAACCTACACCCTCTCCAATGAAGCCAGAAGGGGAAGGAAACATATTTATTTCAGTGCTTTACAGCAACTGGTAACTGCAATTTTTGTTTTAAACTTAAGATTGTGGTCTTTTAGTGACACTACAATTTATCTGCTATCTTTACTTAGAATTGTTTTTGGGCTATTGAAAATTTAGTCTTGGCTTGTCTGACTTGCCCTGTTGTTTGGGTGAGGGGTGCTAATTGTCTGGCCTCTGACCTCAGCTACGTGATAACTGGAGGTGGGGCTTAGTCAGAGTTGAGGTAGCAATTGATTTTTGTTTTCTCAGAAGAAGCCAGAAGGGGAAGGAAACATATTCATTTCAGTGCTTTACAGTAACTGGTAATTGCTATTTTTGTTATTAAACTTAGATTGTGGGCTTTTAGTGACACTGTAATTTTTTTGCTGTCTTTACTTAGAATTGTTTTTGGGCTGCTGAAAATGTTAAACATAGATGTATTTCTCTGCTGTCTTTAATTGCTGCACATTTTCACCCCTCTCTCTCCCCTCCCCTTCTCCCAACTCTTAATTATATGCCCTGTTAAATCTGAGTGATAGGAGCTAAACACAGGGGATAGTAGGGGGTGTGGAGTAGGAGGCGCATAAGAGGGAAAAAGCCCACCCTCAGCACGACAAGCGTTTTGACTGATTTATTTATTTATTTATTTATTTTTTTACAAGAAAAGTATCTGAGAATCAGTGGCAGGAATTTTAGGACAGTAAATTAATAAAAAGGGAACTAGGAGAGCTTCAGTAATGGACAAGTAGTGGAACAGCAGTATAATGTGGGAGTGGTGCAATGCAGTGGCTGCGGGGCAGCCATATTCAGGTAGACCTTCTGGACACAGAGGTGCTGCCCTATCTGCATGCATCTCTCTGGACTGCGGGATGAGGTCACCAGACTCAGAGTGGAAGTAAACTGAGTCAAGAGTACCATCACCCCCATCCAGAGACCACCCAGTCCAATGCTGCCGCCTCAAAGGATGCCGAGAACGAGGAGCACTTGAAAGATAGTGAGCTCAGGGAGGGTTACTGCAGTCAGGAAGAGGCACATCTCAGATCCTATTCCACTCAAGAACTCATATGCCACACTGGCAAATGGGGACAACAAAATAGAGGTACTCAGAGAAGTGGAAGGAAAGGATGTGGAGGTTAACCAAGGAGGTGACCTCAGCGGGGAGAGCAGTGGATCCCAGAGGAGGAGGAGGAAGCAAATCCTGGTGGGGGACCATCATAAGAGGGATCCAGCTAGGAACACAGGAGGGGGAGGACAGGGAGGTGAGGTGCCTACCAGGTGCCACAGCATGGAGGGATGGAAGGAAGATCCTGGGGATCGCTGGGAAGGCAAGACAGAAGGGTGAGCTGGATGTCATTATCCACCTAGGTACTAATGGCCCTGCAAATGGGGAGCCAAAGGAAGTTCAGGAAGAGTTCAGGAAATTGGGGAGTAGCTACTACTGTCACCTTCTCAGTAGTACTACCTGCAAGAGGCAAGGTAGAGCACAGGGGTGCATGCACCAGGAACATTAACTCATAGTTGAAGAACTGGTACTGTGAGGAAGGGTTTGGATTCATTGGTGACTGGGGACCTACCTGGATGGATGGAGGTTTGTTCAAGCCTGATGGTCTGCATCCATCCTGGAGGGGAATCCAAGCACTCAATGATAAATGTAAATGCTGCATTGACACGCATTTAAACTAGCAAAGGGGGGTGGCAGGCCAGCAAGGAGGGTACCTACTTGCTCAACCCCACAGCTAGCAGTGTAACCAGTGAACCAGAGGAGTGGATATCTCTACAAAGCACTGTGTAAAAGATGGAGATTAGCACCCAAGAGGTGGATAGGCAGAAAAGCGGCAAAATACAGCAGAAGGGCAGACAGCAAGGAGAACCAGGTATTAAGAACAGCCAGGGAAGGGGCTGGATTAGAACAGCTAAACAGTCTAAGGAGGTCAAATCATGGAAAGCCATGTGTGCCAATGCCAGGAGCCTTAGCAACAAGATGGAAGATCTGGAGACTGTCATGGTGCAGTCAGACCTGGACATCGTGGCCATCACTGAAACCTGGTATAATAATAACCATGACTGGGAGATGGCCATGCCTGGCTACAACATATTCAGAAGAGACAGGGCAGGTAGGAAGGGAGGAGTGGCACTGTATGTGAAAATGACATAAGGGCCACAGAGATCCAGGAGGAACAAAATGGGGGAGAGATACCGTGGGTTAAGCTGGAAAGGAAAATGGGGCCAGTCACCCACACAGGTATGCTCTATAGACCACAAGCCCAGGAGGAAGAAACAGATAGGGAGCTGATGCTAGCCATCCAAAGGATGGCAGACAACGGTGAGGTAGTACTGGTTGGAGACCTCAATATTCCAGACATGGACTGGAGTATCCCAGCAGCAGCATCAACTAGGAGCAGATTTATTCTGCACTCCCTTCAAGGTGCCTTCCTCAAGCAACTGGCTATGGAACCAACTTGGCAGAAGGCAATACTGGACCTTGTGCTCACAAACGGGGACAGTGTGATGGGGGTAACAGTGGGGCAGCACCTGGGGAACAGTGACCACCAGTCACTGTGGTTTGAAATCACAGAAGGAGCAGAACCAAACCACAGAAAAACATGTATCTTGGATTTTAGGGGGGCAAACTTTGGGAAATGGGGAGATACTTGAAAGAGGCATTAAGGGGAATGGGGGCAGGAATCAGGGGTTGAGGAACAGTGGGCAGTATTTAAAATGGGGATTACAAGAGCAACAAAATTATGCATTAAGCAGGTTAGCAAGAGGAGCCCTTTATGGTTTTCCAAAGAGGTAGCAAAGAAAGTGAAAGCCAAAAAGATTGCATTCAGGCAATACAAAAATGCACAGGCAGAAGGGGATAGAGAGAAGTACCAGGAGAAGCAAAGGGAGGCAGGGAGGTCAGTAAGGGAAGCCAAAGATCAGACAGAAGAACACATTGCAAAATCAGTAGGTAGAGGGTACAAAACCTTTCACAGGTGCATAAGTGAAAAAAAGAAAGGCAAAGGGAGGGATAGCGAGACTGAAGGGGGAGGATGGGGGCCGCGTGGAGGATGACAACAGTAAAGCTGACATATTGAACAGGTATTTTTGCTCAGTCTTTACTGAGGAAGAGGAGGGTAATGGATCTGAAGGGAGTACAAGGAGTGAGAATGGTGCAGAAATGGACACAAGTCCCTTTACATGAGAAAGGGTCCTGAAGGAACTGGAAGTAATGAGTTGATAAAGCAATGGGGCCAGATGGGGCGCACCCCAGTGTCCTTAAAGAACTAAGAGAGGTGGTTGCTGAACCTCTAGCTATCCTGTTTAGCCGATCACTGGAAACAGGGGAGGTACCCAAAGACTGGAGGATGGCAGATGTAGTCCCCTTATACAAAAGTGGGAACAAAGAGGAAGCGGGGAACTACAGACCAGTCAGCCTCACCTCGGTAGTGGGGAAGATCATGGAAGCACTACTGAAGGAGAGATTGGTGGAACATCTGGTTGTCAATGGACTACAGGACCCGATGCAGCATGGTTTCACCAGGAGGAGGTCATGTCAGACGAACCTCGTTGAATTTTTTGACTGGGTGACTAGGGAGGTGGATTGGGGAGGGCAGTGGACATGGCCTATCTGGACTTCCTCAAGGCCTTTGACACTGCTACATAGAAGACTATTACACAAAATGGAGAATATGGCTGTGGGCAGGACAGTAGTGTGGTGGGTAGGTAACTGGCTGGGCAGCAGGACACAGATGGTGGTGGTAAACAGGACCTAGAAGGCAGAATTTCACTGTTCGCTGATGACACAAAGCTCTGTAACAGAGTAGACACACCAGAGAGTGTAGACAGAATGAGAAAAAGAGAGAGAGAGAAGTGAATAGTGAAGAGTGACACAGTTTTTCTGTACGTTACCTACTGTTCAAAATATGTTAGTTTCTGTAGCGGTACTGTCTCCCATAGACTTTGCATAGTATTCTGTACTATATGTGTATATATCTTGAAGCATTACAATAACATTTTTGTGTTATCAATGTCATACTTTTGTGATGGCATCCTTTGAGATACAAATAACTGGTCTAAAACTGACAAAAATTGTGCTTCCATCTCTGAAGAGATGGCTACAGTTACCATGTTTAGTTTCTAAAGTAAGGTGTTCTCAGCTGTGACAGACTATTCACTATTGGCAAGGAGTGCTGCACTGTGAGCAAAGGCTCTAAATGGATTCTGACCTAAAGATACTTGAAGAGAGCATCTATGCCAAGTTGAAGCAGCTACTGAACTACCCTTGCAGGAATCTGAAGGGTTGAGAAAGCTGGTAACAGTGTGCAGGCTGAGTCTGGGAGAGACCAGTCTGCTGCCACAACCTCACTCATTATTACTCTACATCTATATACTCACCTGAGTTGGCCTTTGGCAGTATCGTCTCCACCTTCTTCTTTGATCTCTGCTCCTGTCCTCCCTTTATGCCTGGTCTGAAGTTTAGTGGTTTGTCCTCCTTTTGTCTCTTTGATGATATCTCCTTCTTACTGTCTCTGGACTTTCTCTTTTCCTTGTTTTCTTTATTCTTCTCTGATGACTGTTCATATGGATCTGGGAATATGCAAGAAAGTTGAGGGGATAATGTTCAAAAGGGCACAATGCTAAAAATACAGCTTTTTCACAAACCTCTGTTTTCTTGATTGCCAGAATCCCAGAAAATTAAACTGCATCACTTACCTGAGGCACTAGGACAGTGGGATTTGAGACCGAAAAGTGCCTTACATGAAGGTATAGGACGTGGTCCCCAATCCATGCTAGAAGGCATAGCATAGAGATCTAGAAAGTAATGACTAAGTTCCATTGCAAAAAAAAATTCAAAATCATGCACTTGGGGTGTAAAAACCGAGTATCAGAGTACAAAATGGGGGGGGGGGGGTTACTGGAGACCACCAAACAGGAATGAGACCCAGGTGTTCTCATATCTGATTAATTAAAGGTGGCCAAACTGTGTGAGAAAAGAGTGGGTCAAGCCAATAAGATGCTGGGGTGCATAGGGAGAGGTATCACCAGTAGAAAGAGTGAGGGTGGTGATACCTTGCTATCAGTATCTGGTGAGAACCTACCTAGAGCAGTGTTGTCCAGTTCTGGTGTCCTCGTTTCCAAAAGGACATAGACAGACTCGAGGCAGTCCAGAGGAAGACAACTAGAACGGTGCAGGATATGTATCAAAAGGCCTATGTGGAGAGACTGAAGGACCTCAATATGTATAGAGTGGAGGAAACGAGGGAGAGAGGGAATATGATAGAGACTTTTAAATACCTCAATGGTATGAATAAGGTTCAAGAGGGAAGCCTTTTTCAGAAAAAAGGATGCGCAAGTATAAGCGATCATGCGGAGAAATTGGAGTGGGGTAGAATCAGGGGTAATGTAAAAGAAACACTTCTTCACAGAAAGGGTGGTGGATATCTGGAACAGCCTCCCAGAGTAGGTGGTGGAAACAAAAACTATAATGGAATTTAAGAAGGCATGGGATATGTATAAGAGAAACTTGGATACAAAGAAAGCAAGGGTAACGCTGGAGATTAAGTCAGGTCTGCAGTGTGACACTAGATAGGAAAAATGGACAGACTTGATGGGCCAAGCGGTCCTTATCTGTCATAAAATTCTATGTTTCTATATCAAGGCACTCGAACATGGAGGGGAAAAACATTTTTTTTTTTCATTTTAAAGCTGCAGCTTAAATGGCATTTTTTTTTTTTTTTTTAATTTGGGGGTGCTCCATGACACCAAACAGCCCCAACCTGTCTCACAGTTGAGTAAATCTAGTAAAAAAAAAAGTTATAAATCTTCCTGAGAGAGAATCTTCTATATGGTCTACCCCTCAGTGGCAGAGCAAAGACTGGGGAATTATTCCTATCTGGAATGTTCATGTGACCAGGTTCCTATGCTGACTGACAGCTTTGGGCTGTGCTACTACCCCAGTAGGGGTGCTCACTACCTATATGCGGTAGCGCCCCGTTGACAATGTGGAGTGATACTGAAATACCATATTAACACATTACGAATGCAAACGCAAAGAGAAATACAGAATCCCATATACTCACAAAAGTAAATCTTAAAGCAATTTCTGGAGTCTCGGATCCCCTGGATTTAAATGTAGGCTCATAGGCATGCTTCGCATCTCAGTAACTCTGTACTTATCTTAATGTCGCAGTGAGCTTGATCCTTTATTGTGTTTGTTTATGCGTGCATGCATGAAGCAAACATATTGTTGGTGTAGCGGGAGTCAGGCGTGTTACTTTTGCATCTACTGCAGCTCGGGCTGCAGGAGGCTTGACAGTGACCTGACACAGGTCAATGATTAGCAAGGCTGATATATAAAAACATGTCCACAGAAAAGGATCCATCTGTCCATCTAGTCTGCCTCTTTCCCTCCCCATAGGCTCCTCTATCCTATATCCGCATTCCCCTCTTTTTGGCCCCCCCTGTGCAGTCTCCAGTCCTCTTGATACCTAATGGATTCCTTCCCTTTCCTCTCTTGCTCAATCCCATGTAGTTATATCATGCCTTCTTTTATTCCCCCACTGAGTTTGCTCCCACCACCCATTCAGGCAGCATATTCCAGGGACTCGCCACCCTGTCAATGAAGTATTGTTCCTTCACATTTCCCCTGAATTTACCCATTTCAAGTTTTAAGCTGTGTCCCCTAGTTGTGTTTTCACACATCTTGAAGATGCTCCCTTACCTTACCTTGTTCATTCCTCTCAAATATTTATAAGTTTTATCATATCCCCCCTTTCTCTCCTTGTTTCCAGTGTGTACAGGTTAAGTTCTTCCAGCCATTCTTCATATGATCTCTTGTGCAAGCCCTGCACCATTTTGGTTGCCCTTTTCTGGACCCTCTCCACTCTATCTCTGTCTCCCTGTAAATGAGGTCTCCAGAACCGTACCCCATACTTCAGGTGTGGTCTAACCATGGACCTGTATAGTAGCATATTCACATCTCTCCTCCTACTTGTGATACTCCTCCCCATGCATGGCAGCAACTTGTTTGCTTTTGCATTTTGTTTACCCACCCCCTCATTGCACTGATTTGTCACCTTTAGGTTAGCTGAAATGACAATCCCCAGATCCCTCTCCTGCTTTGTTGCCTCAAGCTCCTCCCCCATAATGTGTAGCTTGCCTCTGGATTGTTGCACCCTATGTGCATTATTTTGCATTTTTCCATACTGTAGCACAATTGCCACTTCCCTGACCATTCCCCCAGCTTGGTCAGATTCTCCTTCATTCGCCCCCCCCCCCCACCACAGGGGTATCCACCCTATTGCAGATATTTGTGTCATCTGCAAATAGACACACCTTCCCATTTAGACCCTCTGCTACATCCCCAATGTAGATGTTAAATAGTATTGGACCCAATACTGACCCCTGGGGTACCTCGCTTGTCAATCTTTCCTCCCTGGAGTAAGCCCCATTTACAAGCACCCTTTGAATTCTGCCTTCTAGCCAGTTCTCCACCCAGTTTTTTTAATTTCCTCTCCACCCTTAAACTGCCCAACTTGTTCATCAGCCTACTGTGAGGGATGGTGTCAAAGGCCTTACTGCTGTCCAGATAGGCCACATCCACCGCCTCTCCCTGATCACATACCTCCAACTCCCTGTTGAAGAATTTGATCAGGTTTGTCTAGCAAAGACCTACCTCCTGTAAACCTGTGCCGGCTGTCATTCTGGAGTCCCCCCCCCCCCGCCAGATACTGTACTAATCTTTCTTTTAGGACTGCCACTATGGGCTTACCCACCACCGAAGTAAGACAGACCGGACAATAGTTACTCCTCCTTTTCTCTGCTCTTGTGCAATGGCACCATGTTGGCCTTTTTCCAGTCCCCTGAGACTTTCCCCTTGTCTAAAGACAGATTAAACAGCTTTGTGATTGGTGCCACCAGCTCCCCCCTCATTTCCCTGAGCACCCTGGGATGTAGTGCAATAGTACCCATTGCCTTATCCACCCTTAATTTACCCAATTCCTCCAAAACCCCACCTTCCATAAAGGGACTTGTGTCTAGCTCCCTGCCCTCTGTTCCCCTATCCCTCAGCTCTGGTCCTTTTCCCTCTTCCTCAATCGTGTAAAGTATTTGTTTAACACGTCCGCTTTTTCTTCATCCCTCTCAATCAGAGCTCCCCCCTCCCCATTTAGCTTCATTATACCCTGCTTGCTTTTCCTTTTTTCACTGATACAGCTGAAGAAGCTTTTTTCCCCCCACTGGCCTCTTTCTCTATTTTCTCCCCTGTATCTGACTTTGCCCTCCTGACTGTTTGCCCTGCCACCTGTAGCTTTTCCTTGTATACTTCCATTTCCTCCATTCCTTGAATAGTTTTCTATGCCCTGAATGCTTTCTTTTTTCCCTTATTTCGCCTGTCACCACCCTAGTGAACCAAAACAGCTTTGTTTTGTGTGTTTTTTTTTGCCCACCTTCCTAAAGCACCGTTCTGTTACCTTTAGAATTTCTCCCTTTATTGCCTCCCATGGTTCCTCAACACCCCCCAGATTTTCTTTCCTTCCACTTCACTTTTGAAGAAACCCCTCATTTCCTTAAAATCTACCCTTCAGAAGTCCAATACCTTTGTGGCAGTTTGACTCGCTTCTTTCCCCATCCTGACACTAAACCTGACTGTTCAGTGGTTGCTAGCCCTCAGATTCTCCCCCACTTTGACCACCTCTATTCTGTATCCATTTGTCCTGATTAGCTCCAGAGTAGCCTCCCCCCCTCTTTGGTCCTCTCACTAGCAGCTGAAGGAGTGCCTACTGTATAGACTCCAATATCTCCCCTGCTTCTTTCTGATGTGCTGTTGGAATCCCCCAGTTCATGTCCGTGAGATTAAAGTCTCCCAATAACAGAAGTTTCCCTTTTCTAGCCGTCCTTTGTATTTCCTTAATCAATTCCCTATCAAGCTCCTCCCCTTGATTTGGCAGCCTGTACTCCACCCCCATACATACTTCCTCCCCAATCTTCTTGTTTAACATGACCCAGTAGACCTCTGCTGAACCCTGACCTTCCTGTCCCACCGTCGCCTTTACCCCCTCTTTTATATATGATGGCACCCCTCCCCTTTTTTCCACTTCCTGTCCTTCCTAAAAAGGCTGTACCCCTGCATTACCACCTCCCATTCGTTGTTTTCCGTCCACCATGTCTCAGTTATGGCAACCAGGTCTAGGCCCTCCCCCAACACTGTGGCCTCTAAATCCTTCATTTTATTTCCCAGACTCCTAGCGTTTACCAGTATGCCCTTCCATCTATTCTCCCCCTCGGCCCTTTTTCATTCTCTCTAATATCTTCTGCCCCCTTCTGTGGGGGAGTGCTAACTAGGCAAAACTATTTTCTTCTTTCAGCCCTTCTCTAGTTTTATACTACCTCTCCCTTAGTTTAAATCCCTACCCAGGATTCCATTGATATACCCTTGTAATTTCCCCCTTAACACTCTGGCTCCCCCCTCATTTATATGCAGTCTGTAACTTGCAAATAGGGACAGACTGAAGATAATAATGCCATTCTACTAGGTGATGGGCAGAAACTTAGTGTAGTTTAGAGGACTGAGCTACACCTACTAAAGCGTGGCTGCATTATTTCATTTATAAGATGTCACCCATCAGGAAGCTGAGTGGCATCATTATCGGCCTGCCAATTGCTGACAATGTGCACCCCATCCTGATATTAGTGGCCAGTGTCCATACTGGGCTTAGCCCCACTCAGAGTGGGGAATCCACATAATGAAAAGTCCTCCTGGGCTTTGACCAGCTCAGAACAGGAATGTTAACAAATAAATAAAAGTCTATACAGAGCTGAGTGACCCTTATAAGATACACCCCCCACTCTCATATTCAACATCCTCTCCCCCAACCATTGTGACACTGAGATGCTCAAACCCCAGTGTCACCTTTGTGCCACAGTGTCTTTTTTAATCTCAACATGAAAAGCATAAAACTATCCATCAACGTCTTTTGTGGGTTGAGGAACCCTTCTGAGACCCCTTCAAGTCCAATATTTGTCACCTGCCCACCATAGTGACAATAGGGTGCCCAAACCTCGGTGATAGCCTTGTATCATCACAATATCGTTTTTATCGTTTTAAAGCAGAAAATCATCCATTAATGTCTTCTGTGGATTTTCTGACTAAACCCACCCCACCCTGACAGTCCACTCAGCACCCACCTCACCCTGCCCCCCCACTCAGCACCCACCTCACCCTGCTCCCCACTCAGCACCCACCTCACCCTGCCCCCCACTCAGTACCCACCTCCCCAAACCTCCCAGTTCCATGTGGAAACTGCGACTGCAAAATAGCGAAGGAAATGATAGCGAATTTAAAACACCGATCCTCAATTTTGCAACTCAGTGTTATAGCACTGCATCAGTCGCCACTGTGTCAAAATTGTACTGACGTAAGTAGGTATTGCGTTGCCTAAATCGCCATTGAGTACAAGCCTAATCCTTGTCCTTATACCTAAAATCCATTTCTGCACTTACCTGTTGCTCGGGTTTTCTAAGTCTTGTTTTACTCAGCACCACTTCCTTGTACCCAGAATCCTATGCTCCCTATCCCACCTGTGCCTGATAGTCATTAAAATACCAAGTTGGGAAACCATTCACCATTTGCAAGCTTCAATGCAGAACTGAGCGTCAGCATGGATTTTGAGTTAGTAACTAGCCAGAAAGGTAAGCCCTTGGCAGTGCACTCTGGTTACACCTACAGAGAAGATAAAGAAAAGGAAGAGAAGGTGTACTGGCAATGTGCAGACTCCCATAGGTTTAGCTGCCTTGCCAGAATTAACACTGTTGGAAATAAGGCGATTGCTCAGGTAACGGAACACATGCATGTTCCTGATGCTGGTAATGTGGGAGTGCACAAGGTCATGGCAGAGGTTCGAGAACATGCCTGAACAAGCGTAGAGTCCACCACGAAGGGATTTGTGCAGTGTACCACCTCTGCACTTGATGCAGTAATTGGACATCTGCCTGCTGTGCCACTTATGAAAAGGACCATACAAAGGATAAGGCAGGTACAGCGTGGTTGTCCAGCCACCCCTGCTTCCACTGCGGAGCTTGAAACACCTGCAGAGTTCAGTGTTACATTAGCAGGAGAGCCATTCTTAATATTTGACAGTGGCAAGGAAAAGGATAAACTGCTAATGTTTGCCACAGATGAAAACTTAAAAATGTTGCAGGACAGTAGCAACTGGTTATTTGATGGCACCTTTAAATCTTACTAACATACTAAAATGCCAGCAGAATAGGGCTAATGGTCTTTCGAGTCAGCTCAATTTTCAGCACCCGCACTGAGGGCCGATTCTGGTGCCCCCCCTGGGTTATACTGTTCCCCGTCCTAGATGTTCCACGTGTATTGGGACTGGTCAGATTTACCCTCCCCGTGTACCTGTCCCATCCCCTCTTAAACACGCCCACAGTCTCCATCTCTATCAGCTCCCTGGGCAGTGCATTCCATGGCTCCACCACCCTTTCAGTGAAATAACACCTTCTCCTCTCCCCTCTAAGCCTGCCCCCTTTCAGCTTACACCCATGACCTCTCGTTGCCCCACCCTCATTCTTTTGGAGTACCCTGACTGGGCCTCCCTTATTGATCCCTTTCATGTACTTAAAGACCTCAATCATGTCCTCCTATCCCTCCTTTCCTCCAGGGTGTACATGTCGAGCTCCTTGAGCCTCTCCTCATAGGTCCTCTCCCCCGGCCCCAGATCATTTTGGTTGCCCTCCTTTGGACCCTCTCTAGGAGTGTAATGTCCCTCTTTAAATATGGTCTCCAAAACTGCATACAATACTCGAGGTATGGCCTAACCAAGCAGTTGTACAGTGGAAGGATCACTTCCGCCTTTCCAGAGGTAATCCCTTTGGCGATGCATTCCAATATCCTATTTGCCCTTGCCGCTGCCCTCCTACAGGTCTCCGAGTTGTTCATTTTGACATCTACAACTACCCCCCAGGTCCCCTCTCACCCTCCATGACTTGAATCAAGTTTCCTCCCAGGGTATACCCCTGACATGGATTTCTGACTCCCAGGTGCAGAACCTTGCACTTCCTCGTATTGAATTTTAGTTTCCAATTTTCTGACCACCTTTCCAGAGCCTCCAGGTCCCCTTGCAAGGCCACCCTCCCCTCTTTCTCATCCACCACTGCACCCAGCTTTGAGTCATCTGCAAAGAGACTCATTTCACTCCTTAGCCCCTTCCTTATGTCTGAAACATAGGCGCTGAACAGGAGTGGCCCCAGCTCCGACCCCTGGGGCAACCCACTAGTAACCCACCTTGGGGATGAGGCTAACCCGCCAACCATCACCTTCTGAGTATGCTCAGAGAGCCAATTTCCTATCCATCTTAACAACTGTCTCCCTACCCCCATTTCTTCAGCTTAGCCAGCAGGCCACTGTGGGGTACAGAATCAAACACCTTGCTGAAATCCAGAAAGAGGATGTCCGCTAGCCTACCCTGGTCCAGGGTCCTCATCACCCAGACATAGAACTCAACAAGGTTTTTCTGGCACTATCTTCCCAGGACAAAGCCATGCTGCATATCATCCAAATACCCAGTTCGCTCCAATAACCCCCCCTAGCCTTTCCTTGACAATACCCTCCATCACCTTGCTGACCACCACCGTCAGGCTAATGGACCTGTAATTTCCCACCTCCTCTCTTGATCCCCCCCTTGTGGATCGGCACTACATGAGCCACCCTCTAGTCTCGCGGCACCCACCCAGTCCTCAGAGAGATGTTGAAAAGCTCCGCTAGCGGGACTGCCAGGACATCTGCCGGTTCCCTCAGCACCCTGGGATGTATCTCATCTGGCCTAGGTGCTTTCACCATTTGAAGGTACCCAAGGGCTTCCCTTACTCTCTCTACTGGGATTTCAGTCTCCACGTCCTCCCTCTTTTCACCCTGTACTGCTGGCCCCCCACCTGTCTGTGGTGGCCACTCCCTTTCCCTAGACCCATCAGGGCCCCTGATCTCTACCGGTCCCATCCCTTCCTACGGTTTGCTCCCGCTCCCCCTCAAGACATAGCCCCTCCACCCCATCGGTAAAAACTGAGGCAAAGTACTCATTTAGGACTTCTGCCTGTTCCCTGTCTCCTCTGCCCAACCATCTCCTATCCTTTATCCTGCTGATCTGCCCCTTTGCTTTCCTTTTTTCCCATATGTATCTAAAGAACCCCTTGTCCCCTCCAGATCCCACTGGCCAAGGACTGCTCCTTTTTTGCCTCAGCCGCTCTCACCACCCTGGTGACTCTCTTGGCTGTCAGCTCATATTCCTCCTGATCCCTTTCACTCCTTGAGCACTTTAAGCGCCTATAGGCCACCTTCTTGTCCCTCACCATCTTCTGTCCCTCCCAGGTCCACCAGCAGGCCTTAATGAACTTACGCCTTTCCCATGCACAGGATCTGGTAACCTCTTGTATTCCCCTCCTAATGATCCCCCACGAGCTGTCAACATCCTTATTTGGCTATATCCTGTCCAAACGCTCTTTAAGGATCCTTCCCATCTCCCTGAAGTTTGCACCCCTAAAGTTGGTTACTACCATCCTTGTTCAGGTTTCTTCCCCCCCTAGGGCCAGGAAGAGCCAGACTGTGGCATGATCACTCCCCGCCAATGGATCCCTCACCTCTAGGTCCCTAATCAGATCACTGTCCACCAGGACCATGTCCAGTATCCAGACCTCGCTAGTTGGCTCACCCACTTGTTGAGTCAGAGAACACATCCTGGAAGACATCCAGCAGCCTCTGCTCCCTGGCCAATGGTGATATCATAGTCCTCCAGTCTGTTCCTGGCATGCTGAGGTCCTCCATTGCCACTACCCATCCCTTTCCCAATCTAGAGTGTCCCTCGAGATTTGCCACCAAACCTTTTTCCAGAACCTCCGCCAGTGCTAGTGGTCCATATACCACTCCAACCTTTATTCTCTATCCCCCCAAATAGCCTCCACATTTCCCATTGCCTCATCTATCCCTCCAATACCCATGCCATTTCTAACAGTGCTACAGTGCCCCCTTTCCCATCCCCTATCTTTTCTGAACATGGTATAGCCCTCCAGATTTAGGTCCCACTCATGCCCTTGAGTGGCCCAGGTCTCAGTGACTGCTGCCACATCTACCTCCCCCTCAACTAGCATCGCCTGGAGCTCAGGCATTTTATTTCCTAAGCTCCTGGCATTTATCAGGACCGCTCTCCACCCCTTTTCCCTCCTGCCCTCCCCCCCCTCCGAGCTCCTGTTTCTCAGCTCCTGCACCCTACCTGGTGACCCATTTCCATATCTCACTAGCCCCCTTGAGGAGTGGAGACCATGTCCCTCATTTATCATACCTGCTGGCACTGCCCCTTTTTTATTCCTCCCCTCTTCACAAGTTTAAACCCAACCTTTCGCTGATGAACCCAGCTAGTTAGAGCTTAAGGATTTCCTTCTCCTTCAAATTAAGGTGGAGCCTGCCCCTAGCGTACAGCCCCTTATCCTCCCAGGTCTCCCTCCAGTCCCCCACCAGGCCATATCCCAATTCCGCACACCACTCCCTAAGCCACTGATTTATCTCCCTAATCTTCACCTTGTTTTCCCCACTAGTCCGCGGCACCGGCAGGATTTCCGAAAAGGAGATCTTACAGCCTATGGCAAGCCATACCCTGACCAACTCCCGGACCCATGCCTGAATTTCTAGTTCACTATTACCATTTATGTCATTTGTCCCCAAGTGCACTAGAATGTCTGGGTTCCCCCCACATTCCCTTGCCAGTGAATACAACTTATGCTTGGCCTTGTGCACCATCAGGCCTGGGTGGCATCTGGTTCTGATCAGACAGGTTTTAGCCTCCCTTGCCCTTCCCACTGGATGCCTCTGATCATGGAGTCCCCCAATAGTAGTACTGTAACCTCCTACTTGCCTCCCTGTTCACCCCTGGGGTTTCTCCTACTTCCATGCCCCTCCTCATCCCTTTGTCCAAGCTCTCCCCCCAATTGGCTCCTCACAACTCCTACAATCTGGGTGTTGAAGGTAACCCCTTCACTATTTTCTCTGGTCACCCCCTTAACCTGTGTCCTGGCCTTCTTTATCCCCCCACGCAAGTATCTTTCTCTGCTTCTCTTTCCTCACTCCTAACTAATCCATCCACGCTATCCAGTTGCCTACTTGGCTTACTGATCACTATCATCCCATTTACGACCTGCGCCTTCCTGCCTGCCATGCTCCCCTGTTCCATACCCTAAGCCTCCTCCTTGTTCCCCTGATCCTCCTTTTTCTTCTCCCCCCACCCCTCTTCCCCCATCCTGTCTGGTTCCTCCTCTATTACTCCCTTGCCTCTTGCCTCCTTCACCCTTTCTATCCATCCCTGCCCCAGCTACACCAGCAGCAGCAACATCAGCCTCTCCTCCCACTCTCCCCTCTTCCACCAATGGGCGTAGAGGGTTAAACAACTGTGAGCCTTGAGCCCATCCCCCAGAGCCCCACCCATCCCTACTGCCCCTCTCAGTTTCCTCTGGACATCACCAGTCTCTTGCCTACTGCTGTGGAAATTTCCACATTTCAGCCCCACCTGCCAGGGTCCCCTAGAGCCCGTGTTCCCCTTCCCCATCCCCAGTGTGAGCACCTCTCTTGACTCCTCCCCCCGCATGGGAGGCCCCAACACCTAGTGCTTCCATGTAGGAAACCGCTTGCCTTCTACCTCTCCAATTCTACCCCCCCAAGCACCCCAGCTGCCTTTGGATCCCCTCTACCTCCTCCTTAAGCTGTGCCAGCTGGTAGCACACTGGGCATCCCCCAAACTTCCAAGCCCAGTCCAATATCATGGCCGCACCACACCCTGTGCTCCCAACCACCTGCCCAAAGATACCTGCTCTAGTCACGTACTGCCCCTTCCCCAGCATCACAGGAGTCTCTTCTAGTCAAAATTACCAACTCAGTGGCTGTACAGTTTCTCGAGCTGCCAGTACCTATACCTAGACGATCCTCCCATACAGCATACAGACTTTCAAACTTGCAACACTTGAGTGTCTGAACTTTTCCCCACCTGACAATTAGCCTTAAGAGTTAGCTCATAGGGTACATTTGCAACTCCCTAAGCTCCTCTCTCCCAGCCTTTAAACCTGACCCCACATGGCTTTCCTGTATTTAAGAAAGGCTACTGCAAAGGGTGGCTGAGAGGGCTTTCCACAGAAAGATTTTAAGGATTTAGGAAACATTTAAAACACAATAGCAAAACTTACAAAAACATATGACAAAAAAGATAAATAAGCTCTCCAGAAACAGCCTCACCACATCTTCAAAACTCTTCTTTATATGGTCCATTAATATTTGCGCAGTTGTACACTGTGCATTGCATGAAGGCCAGGCAAGTTGTAACTGCAGTGTATGTGCTGATGTGCTCCAGAACAACTGCAGCATGTAGTAGGCTGTACACACAGCTGCATGAAACATAGAAACATAGACTTTGACGGTAGATAAGGACCGCTTGGCCCACCCAGTCTGCCCACTTCCCTACCTACAGGATAAGCTGCAGATCCTAGTTAACCAGCAGCCCATTTCTTCCTACCCCCCACAAGAATTGCCTTATGTCTGTCCCATGCATTCTTGAATTGTCCCACAGTTTTAGACCCTACAACCTCCTCAGGAAGGCTGTTCCATGTGTCCACCACCCTCTCTGTGAAAAAATACTTCCTCACATTGCCCCGGAGCCATCCACCCTCTATCTTCAAATTGCATCCCCTTGTTCTTGCTCATTTCTTTTTCTGAAAGATGTCACCCTTTTGGACTTTGTTGATTCCACTGAGGTACTTAAAAGTTTCTATCATGTCCCCCCTCTTCCTCCTTTCCTCAAGGGTATACATATTAAGCTCCTTTAGTCTCTCCTCTGTTCTGTTGCAGACCCTGTACCATTTTAGTTGCCCTCCTCTGGACTGTCTCCATCCTATCTATATCCTTGAGGAGATGGGGTCTCCAGAACTGGATGCAGCACTCCAGATGGGGTCGCACCAACTGTCTGTACAGAGGGGTAACAACTTCTTGGTTTCTGCTGGTGATGCCTCTCCCTATACATCCCAGTATTCCCCAGCCCTCCCTTCTGTCTCCTCATATTGCTTGCCAGCCTTAAGGTCATGTGATATAATTACCTCCAGGTCCCTTTCCATTTTTTGTTATTGTTACTACCCCCCCCCCCACTGTGTAAACTTCCCCTGGGTTTTTGTTTCCCAGGTGCATTATTTTGCACTTCTTTGCATTGAATCCAAGCTGCCTTACTTCTGACCATTCCTCCAACCTTTCCAAGTCCCTTCACATCCTTTCCATGCCTCCTTGTGCATCAACCCTGTTGCAGATCTTTGCGTCATCTGCAAAGAGGCATACTTTTCCTTCCAGTCCCTCTGCAATGTCACTTATAAAGACATTAAAAAGGAATGGACGCAGTACTGAACCCTGTGGTACCCCACTGGTAACCGCCCTTTCTTCAGAGTGGACTCCGTTTACAATTACCTTCTGTGTCCTGTTGTCCAGCCAATGTTTTACCAATGCTACCACCCTGGGATCCACTCCCAGGCTGGTTAGTTTGTTTATTAATCTTTTGTGTGAGACTGTGTCAAATGCCTTGTTAAAGTGTAGGTAGGCCATGTCCACAGCCCCTCCCTGGTCTTCTATTTTGGTCACCCAGTCAAAGAAATCAAGTAGATTTTTCTGACATGACCTTCCTGCTGTGAATCTATGATGCCTTGGCTCCTGTGCCCCACTAGCCTCTAGGTACTCAACAACTCTTTCCTTCAGAAGTGATTCCATCACTTTTCCTATCACAGAGGTCAAACTGACAGGTCTGTAGTTTCCTGCCTCTGTCTTGCTCTCACTTTTGTGAAGGGGAATCACATCCACCTTCCTCCAGTCCTCAGGTTCCACACCATCCTCCCATGATTTGTTAAAAAGGGTAGCCAGCAGTGTCACTAGTTCTCCCCTTAATTCTTTTAGAATTCTGGGGTGAATTTCGTCAGGCCCCATTGCTTTGCCCACCTTCAGTTGTTTTAGGAGTTCTTTCAGAACCCTTTCTTCTGTGAAAGGACTGGGATCGCCCCCCCCCCCCCCAATCCGGAGTGCTTCTAGTTAATTGGATTAGGTACCTCCCTCTCCTCCTCTTTGTGAATACTGAGCAGAAGTATTCATTCAGTATCCCTCCTTTTTCACTGTCCCTCTCTGCCCACCCACCGTCCATTCTATTCAGCCTCACTATACCTCCCTTTGTCTTTCTACACTCCCTGATGTACCTGTAAAAGGTTTTATCCCCGTTCTTAACTGAGTTGGCTATCTTTTCCTCAGTTTGGACTTTTGCTATTCTGACTTCCCTCCCTGCTTCCTTCTACCTTAACTGGTAATGTTCTCTTTCCTGCTCCTTTTGTGTTTCCTTATACTTCCTAAATGCTTTCTTTTTCTCCTTAACCTTCCCTGCCACCTCTTTTGAGAACCATAGTGGCTTTTTCTTTCATTTTGATTTGTTTATTTGCTTCACACAAAGACTTGTTGCCTCTGTAAAGGCAGTTCTGATGTTTCCCCATTATTGCTCCACCCCTCCTTATAGCCTGTTTGCTAGTGCTTTTCTAAGGTACTCTCCCATCCTGCCAAAGTCAGCCCTCCTGAAGTCCAGTACCCTCACTTTTGTATGGCTTGACTCTGTAGCCGAGTTTACTGTGAACCACACTGTTTGGTGGTCACTTGTTCCCAGATGGCTACCCACATCTAGATCTGAGATCCTCTCACTATCCCCATTTCAGAGAGCGAGGTCTAAGATTGCTCCCTCACGAGTGGGTTCCAAAATTAGCTGTCTGAGGCATGCCCCCTGTAGGGCATCGAGAATGGCCCTGCTCTTGGATGTGGCTGCAGCAAAGGTGTTCGAGTTAACATCTGGCATAAGCAGGTCCCCCATCAACAGTATTTCCCCTTTCTCTGCCATGCTAATGATGCCTTCTATCATATGCTTGTCCATTCTCTCCCCCTGAGATGGGGGTTTGTATACAACCCCTTTGTGGATTGTGGTACCATTTCCAGTCTCTACGGTGACCCACAGTGCCTCCTTTCCTCCCTGTTTACTCTTTAGTTCTGTTGCATTTATCCATTCCCTTTCATAGAGAGCTACTCCTCCCCCTCTCTTCTCCTCTCCCTGTCTCTCCTGTAGGTTGTGTATCCTGGTATGTTAACATCCCAGTCATGGTTCTCTGTGTACCATGTTTCTGTGACTGCTATGATATCCAGGCATCCCTCTTCCATCAAGGCCACAAGTTCAGGGAGCTTGTTGCCCAGACTACGGGCATTGGTACTCATTACCCTCCATTTCTTGATGGCCTTACCCCTTTTTGTCTCATCCCTGTCTTTACTGCCTTTGTCATTTTCTCCATTTACCTCTGCCCTTTTCCCGATTGACATCTCTATCTTGGTGTTTACCTCACTTACTACCCTGATTTTATTTTTGGGAGGGGGCTAGGATTTCCCTGCTCTTTTCCAGTGCCTCCCCCCTTGGCTAGTTTAAATACTTGCCAATGAAGCATTTAAACCTATCACCTAGGATCCTGGTTGCCCTCCACGACAGATGCAGACCATCGTGCCAGTATAAGCCTACATCATTCCAGGTGGACCCCCAGTCCCCAATGAAGCCAAACCCCTGAGCTCTGCACCAATTTTTCAACCACTGATTGAATCCCATGGTGTGAAGCACCCTAGCCTCACCCATACCACAGACAAGCAGCACCTCCGAGAAGGTTACCGTGCATGCTACTTGTCTAAGGCCCCTCCCCAACTCCACAAACTCTTCCTGCACTGCTCTGATCCCTTTCTCAGGCAGGTCATTTGTCCCAAGGTGGACAATGACATCCAGTTCCCTCCCCTGTGCAGCTTCTCTGTGATCCTGAGGATTCACTCCCTCTTTCCAAGCCATGGCACCAGGCAGGCACCTTACCTCCCTCTCCTCTTCCTTCCCCAGTTCTACTCTCCTAACAAAGGAGTCCCCTACTAGGAGTTGTTTCTTCCCCTGTGGGGTCCCATGCCACCCTCTTGCGGGCCTCCTTTGTGGAGGTTCCTAGCATCCTCCTTGGTCTCCACTAGCAGGTGCCTCCATAGAAGAACCACCCTTTGCCAGAATGGCATATGAATTGTGGAGAGGTACAACTGGAGGGATGTGCCTCTGTTCCACCACCCTCACCCTCCTTGAGCCCACTGTGGTCCAACTGCTCCTCTTTCTTGGCCACCTCTGAGGCAATGGCAGTAGTCCTGGTGGTCCCTGGGTGGGAGAGGAGGTCCCCCAAATCCTGGCCAACTCAGCCTGGAGATGAGCAACCTCCTACTCAGCCCAGAGAAGTGCCTGCAGATGGGACAACACCGCATCCTCCAGAACGTCTCCCAGAAGACTGCTGCTCCACAGCCACTGCACCACTCCCATCATGTCTTATTTCTGGCCCTTTAACTGTTGGTTTGAATACTTACTCTTTCCTCTGTTTATTTATTATTTTTTTTCTCCCTACTTACTTCCTGCCTGCCTCTGTGCCATTTAAGCTCCTGATCTACCTGTTCAGAGACAAGAAGTTCCTATGTTTCTCAGTAGTCTCCTTACTTGCTCAGAGTCAGACCTCCAGCAGCTTTGGGGGGGGTGGAGAGATACAGGTTACTCACCTGTAGCAGGAGTTCTAGGAATGGTATATGTTGTTCATCCACACCTATTGGCAGGTTCTTTGCCGCTTTAAATCTTGCCGGAACATCTTCAAGCTGGCTCCTCCCACCCACCCGGTGGTAAAACTCGACTCCGCCCCATGATGCCAGATCTAGCCCGCTGGAAGCCAGGTTGTGCGTCGAAGCCGGAGAGGCTGGGTGGTTTGTGTGGATGAACAACATATACCATTCCTAGAACTCCTGTTACAGGTGAGTAACCTGTATTTCTAGGAACATGGATATGTTGTTCCTCCACACATATTGGCAGACTCCTAGCAGTTCTCCGGGAGGAGGGAGGCAAGGCGCACACCCCCTACTTAGGTATAAAGACTGGAGAATAGAGGCCCCGACCAACATCCCAGCGTGACCCAAGGTCGATGTGGAAGGGGAAAAACGGTATAACCTGCTTCCAGGCAGGAGCCCTGCAGATATCCTGCACAGGAGTATCCTCAGAAGCAGCCACCGATGCAGGGGAAGGGCAGGTAAAATGAGCACTTATACCACTGGGAGGCTCCATGCCCACCCACCCACCTGTAGTGAAGACCTATGCAGGAGGTGACCCACCCGCTCATCGTCCGCTTGGCTGCAGGTCTGCCAGGTGCGGCTTCAGCGTAGATGACAAACAGCTGGCGAACCTCTCCTGAACTTCAGCCCTACGCTCCCTGGGTAGGCGAGCGTTAAATAGGGTCCGAATGGATCCTATATATGGCCTCCGAGGCTTGAATAGGGATGAACCCCGGCAGAGACAATACTCGGTTAGGGAAAGGACTCCACCACCGCCTATGGAAGGAACTTCGGGTGGGGCGCAGGACAACCTTGTCCCTGTGGAAGACCAGATAGGGAGATTCAAAGGAGCACCTGGAACTCTCCCCTCCTTCTGGATGGCAGAGTAGCCCCAAGAAGGTGTTCTTCCACAACAGGTGGGGAAACACGTACCTGTGCAAAGGTTCGAACAGTTTGCCCGTGAGCTAAGCCCATACCAGCGAAGATCCCACAGAAATGGGGATACTCTCCCAGAAGGGGAGGTGTGATCGAAGCCTAGAAAAGCGCCAGACCACCTTTTCTGCACCACCGACTGCCTTCCGGCCCGCGCCCGGAAGACAGGGGTGACCAACAGAAGCACCTAGAGGGTTGTCGGCCGAAGCCCTAGTTCAAAAGAACGGACCGCAGATGGTCCGGAATGCTCGCCAAGGGACGGGAGAGGGGGCCCAGGCCCCATCCCAACAGCAAATGGAGAACTCTTCCATTTGACGGCGAGCATGTTTGGCCAACTCCTGGCAGGATGCCTCGAAAACGTTGAGGACTTTGCCAAAGGACCCAAGACCTGGCCCCTCGCCGCACAGGGACCAGGCCTTCAGGTGCAGGGATTGAAGGTCCAGATGGAAAACCTTCCCCTGAAAACAGAGATCAGGACTGGGTGGGTTGGAAGCCGCTTTGGGAGCCTGGGGCTGAGACTGAGGAGAGCTGGATACCAGAGCTGGCAAACCAGTCTGGGGCTACCAGCATCACCTGCGCCTAGTCCCTCCTCGCCTTGCCCATGGGTCAAGGGAAATGGGAGAGAGGCGAAGGAGGGCCCGGGGTCCACGGCCTCGACGGCATCCCCTACAGCAAACCTTGCTGAGGGGGCGGGCATGAGACAGTCTCGGCCTCGAATTCTCCCTGGAGGGAAGGAAGGAGAAGATCCTGTGCTACCTCCGGCAGGGGAGACCACTTGTGAGGCACAGCCTATGTCTGACTTAGGGCATCAGCCAGGGTGCTGGAGGCTCCTGCCATCGAATGGCTAGGAAACCGCCTCCCGGCTGCGCGAAAGACACAATGCGGAGAACCTCCTTATGCAGATGCAAGGAGCTTGTCTGAACCTGGCGGGGTTGGTAGCACATGGTCGTGGTGTTGTCTGCCTGGACTTAAACCACTAGACCCCACACAAATGGAGCGAGCGGTGCAAGCTAAGCGGACTGCCTGGAGCTCCAGCGGGTAGGAAGACATTGGGACTCCCGATAGGACCAGAGGTGGAGCAATCTGTATTCCCCTTGATGGGCACCCCCACCCATCCGAGAAGCATCGGTCGGAGAAGACCGTCGACTCAGGGTGGACGAACAGGATGTTCTCCTGCAAGAGCTGGAATGGTCCGAAGGAGAGCGTTCCCTAACTCCTGGGCTGTTGTCACGAACTGGTCCAAAGGAACGCAGCACTGTGACCACTGGCTGGCCAGCCCCCACTAGGGGGACGCATGAACCGCCGAGTCCAAACAGACCACGCTGGAGCCTGCCGCCATGAGGCCCAGGAGGTGCAGGAGGTCCCGGCAGGGCGCAATTGCCCAGTCAGACCTGACTAGGTAAGGGAGGAAGAACCTCAGCCCTGTCTGCCAGGAGCCGAGCTAGGACTCAAGAGTCGAGCCTCATCCCGAAGAAGAATCACCCGCTAAGACACGAGTTCCAATGTGGCTCCGATAAAAGGAGGCCAGTGTGAGAGCCAGAACTCTGGATCATCCCCTTCCGCCTGGAAGGGTTGCAGTCAGGCCGCCGTCCGGGTGGGGTTATGCCCGGACCCCTCAATGCCGCAGAAGCTGCTGAGCAGAGGCCGAAGGGCCTGGCCTGGAACTCGTAAAAAGATCCCTCGCTTAAGAAAGGGAGCAGTCTCCCAAGAGACAGATGGAACAAAGTGTAAGTACGTCCTGGGGGTCCAGGAAAAAAACCACACACCTCGCTCTGAGGATGGGATATCTGAGGCAGAGAGACAATCCGGACATGCGGAAAGAATGGGGCGCAAGCCCCCCCATCCGTTTGGGATCAGGAATACCTGGACACGAACCCAGGGTCTGAAGGAGGATCCGCAACCTTCCTGATCACCTCTATTTAGAGGGCCAGGCAAGTCGGCTCAGCGGGCCGGCAACGAGGCTGTGGACCCCAAGACCCCCATGGGGCAATGACTCAATAGGGTGGCGCCTGCTCGCAGTCCCGAGGCAGGGCCTTCCCCTAGCACCTCCGACACCCAGAGGTCTGGGAAAGCAGACCAGGTGGAGGAGGAGTGGAGCCGTCTCCCCACAGGGGAACCTGGGTAGGGGCGAAGGGGCCAGGGACAGCGCCCCTAGCCCATCACTGAGCAGGCCTGGAGGAGGAATTAGCCGAGGGAGCTCCGGGGCCTTTACCTCCCTGCTTTCTTTTAGAGGAAGACGCTGGCTTGGAGTCAGGATGCCCAGCGCAAGCCTGCTGGCCCTCATGCTGGCGTTGAAGGGCCAGTCGAGCCACAGGGGCCAGGGGGCAAAGGGGCTCACGCAAAGACTGCCGGCTGCCCTTGTCCCTCTGGGCAGGAGTGACTGAGTCCGGAGTGGCATTGGACTTCTCGGTCCCCTGGAGGTGTCCCTCCACTCCAGGGCCAAAAACGTCAGTCCCCAAGAAGGGGATGTCCGCCAACTTGTGCTGGGTTTCCAATGAGAAAGAGGATAACCTCAGCCACGCCCTGCAGCGCATGGCCACTCCGGCCGCCACTGACCTGGCACAGGAATTGCCTAAGTCCAGAGCAGTCTGAAGCTGCTACTTTGCCACCGCCCTACCCTGGTTCCGCACCTGCCGGACTGTGGTCCACAGGTCAGCCGGGAGATGAGGGAGTACCTCATCCAGGGAGCCCAAAAGGGCGTGGGAGAAATGTGCCATCAGTGCAGCCGAGCTGGCCTGTCGGAGGCCTAGGGAGGACTCAGCGTAAACCTTGTGCCCCACATAGTCTATCCTTTTGGACTCTTTGTCAGGGGGGCCTATCCACATCCCGAGCATTCCCAGAACACTGGAAAACATTGTTGGTAACCCCTCAGCTGAGGGGTGCTCCGAGAAACCGGGCAAAGAACCAACAGGGACAGAGCACTTTCCTAGCCATCCTGGCCGAGGGCCAGGGCAGGAAGTAGGCCGCCGCCAGAGCTCCAAGGCTGGGCCTACAATGGCCTCGGCCACCGGGAAGGCCTCAGAGGGTGAACCCCTTCGGTCTACAATCTCCATCAGGGGATAAGGGGCCCATTTGAACACGGGCTCGAGCTGCATCCCGGTGAACTCCGAGATGAGCTGAAGCAGACCCATGAAGGACGATGGGCTGTCATCCACAGACCGTTCCGGAGAGGACCCCGGGTCCTCCCGACTGGGGAACATAGAGGAGTCGACTTTGGACTCCGAGGGGTCTGCAAAGAGCTGCCTCAGGCCTGAGTCACTCTTTGTCCACCGAGGGTGGGTGGGAGTGAGGGGGACAGACAACCTGCGGGACAGGTCGTGACCTGACTGAGGTTCCACCGAGGGCGGTGGAGCAGCAAGGTTCGGACGAACATCCGGCCCCGGAGTGTGCACCTCGACTTCAGTGAGCGGTTGAGTCGGCAGATCGGGCGGCAGCTGCTTGCTGGATGGGGAATGAGTCGGAGTTGATTGATTCCTGGACAACAACAACTGTTGCCACATGAACTCCTCGTAACGTCGATGCCATCTGCATCGAAGCCACTCCTCATCCAAGAAAGGAGATGAGGAAGAACGGTAATGCCACTTAACTCGGTGCCCCAACCGAGAATGCCAAAATCAGTGTGAGTGGCTTGACCGAGAGGAGGACCGAGACCGAGACCCAAATCCTTGGGGAAACCGAGGGCGGGCCTGGGAAGGAGCGGGGGGGGGGCGCCGGCTCTTCCCTCGGCTCGGAAGAAAGGGCCGAGGCCTGTCGACCTGAAGGTACAGGCAGAACGTCAGCCTCCGCCGGGGGAACCGGTGAAGGGATGGCGGCACCAGCAGAAAACAGCCCAGATGACGGGTCGAGAGACTTGACAACATCGACGGGAGTCCTGGCTGGCTGACCTGATGGGGACACTGTGAAGCCAGTGGCCTGAGCCGCAACCTCGACCGAAGTCGAATGTCGGCCGGCAGGGGAGGGGGAACTCTCCCGCGCCCTCCAGCGCCGACGATGGGACTTAGTCTGCGACTCCTTGGACTTGGGCCGAGAGACAGGTCCCAAAGTTCCCTCTCCCTTTGAGGAAAGGGACTGGCGAAGCTCCTTGAACGAAGCTGAATGAGGAGAACTCGAGGACAGCGGGATAAGCGCCGCGACCGAGGAGGAGGAGGGTGGGGCAAACTTGGACACCGCCCCCTCCATGGAGGAAAGAAGATCGAGCTGCTCAGCCGAGACAGCCGATGTGGACACTGCCCGACAAGTCTCCAAGGAATTTTCCAGAGTGGAAAAAGTTTTAGGTCGCCCGAGCCCTGAACGGGCCACATGATCCTCCAGTGAGCTGGTTGAAAGGGCTCAGCAAAAATCGCAAACTTGTGAATCATGATCCAAGTCGAGGCAGTAGACGCACGTGGAGTGCGGGTCTTTCCTGGAGGAATTAACTGGGTGCCTCCGGGAGCCGGAAAATGAATGATTCATCGCCGCAGCGAGAGAAGAAGATCGAAGTTAGAAAAAACTTCCAATTAAATTTGGAGAGACCGAAAATTTCAGGAACCAGTCGAAAACTCAGAGCGCTAAGGAGAGAACCTGAGCTTCCAAGCGGTAAGCAAGATCTAGCGTCATGGGGCGAAGCCGAGAGTTTTACCACCCGGGTGGGTGGGAGGAGCCAGCTTGAAGACCTTCCGGCAAGATTTAAAGCGGCAAGGAACCTGCCAATAAGCGTGGATGAACAAAATATCCATGTCCCTAGAACTACTCTTTTCCTTCTAGGATGGTGAGTCTTTTGTGGCTCTGTGATCGCTCACTTTCTGCTCCCAAACAGTAAGTCCCGGTTGTCAGTCAAATCCTGTGCCTATAAAAGTAGAATTGGCAGGGTGGGGGGAGGTGTGTGTGAAGGGTAATATAATCTCATTCTCAGTAGAGAAGTATAGTTATAACAGTAGCTCCTTCCTCTTGCTGTTCTCAGCCTGTTCTCTGACAGAAGCTATCTAGGGCAGTTTTTAAATCTGGCTTTACATAGATACATAGATACATAGACAGTGTCGGCAGATAAGGGCCTATGGCCCACCCAGTCTGCCCATTTAAGTTTGTAAGTTCAATTTATGTTTTCCAGGAAGTCTGTTGCCCTTTACCCCTGATCTCCAGAATTCCTTTATGTCTATCCCATGCATTCTTAAATCCCGTGATTGTTTCAGCCCCCACCACCTCCTCTGGCAGGGTGTTCCACTTGTCCATCACTCGTTCTGTGAAGAAATTCTTCCTCACGCTTCCTCTGAATCGTCCCTCCCTCCAACTTCATCCCATGCCCTCTAGTCCTGGAACATCTTTTCGCTTAAAAATAGTGCATTCCTGCACCCTGTTCCTCCCTGTGAGATACTTGTATGTCTCTATCATATCCCTCTCCTCCTCTCCTCCAGGGAGTACATGTTCAGTGCCTTCAACCTGTCCTCATAGGACTTGTGATGCAATCCATGCACCATCTTTGTTGCCCTCCTCTGAACCTTCTCTACCCTGTCTATGTCCTTACGTAGGTAAGGTCTCCAGAACTGCACATGTACTCCAGGTGCGGCCTCACTAGTGTCTTGTATAGTGGAATTATGACCTCCTTTTCCTGCTGGTGATGCCCTGCCTATGCATCCCAGCATCCTATTTGCTTTACCTGCTGCCTTGTCACACTGTTTCCTGCCTTGAGGTCATCAGAGATGATAACTCCAAGATCCCTTTCCTGCTTGGTGCATGCTATATCCTCACCCCTAACTGATATATTGTGCCAGGGTTTTGTGCCCCATATGCATTATCTTGCACTTCCTTGCATTGAATTTCAACTGCCAAACCCTGACCATTCTTCAAGTTTCTGCAGGTCCCTTCTCATTCTGTCTACACCCTCTGGTGTGTCTACTCTGTTACAGAGCTTTGTGTCATCAGCGAACAGTGAAATTCTGCCTTCTAGGTCCTGCAAATGTCACTGATGAATAGTACAGTCGCTAGCACTGATCCCTGTGGTACCCCACTGGTCACTCTTCCTCTGTGGAGTGACAGCCATTTACCACCACCCTCTGTGTCCTGCTGCCCAGCCAGTTCCTACCCACCGCACTACTGTCCTGCCCACACCCATATTCCCCAGTTTGTGCAATAGTCTTCTATGTGGCACAGTGTCAAAGGCCTTGCTGAAGTCCAGATAGGCCATGTCCACTGCCCTCCCTGATCCAATCTCCCAGTCACCCAGTCAAAAATTCAATGAGGTTGGTCTGACATGACCTTCCCTGGTGAAACCATGCTGCCTTGGGTCCTGTAGTCCATTGACAACCAGATGTTCCACCAATCTCTCTTTCAGTAGTGCTTCCATGATCTTCTCCACAACCGAGGTGAGGCTGACTGGTCTGTAGTTCCCCGCTTCCTCTTTGTTCCCACTTTTGTATAAGGGGACTACATCTGCTATCCTCCAGTCTTTGGGTACCTCCCCTGTTTCTAGTGATCGGCTAAACAGGATAGCAAGAGGTTCAGCCACCACCTCTCTTAGTTCTTTAAGGACCTTGGGGTGCACTCCATCTGGCCCCATTGCTTTATCAACTCTTATTACTTCCAGTTCCTTCAGGACCCTTTCTCGTGTAAAGTAGGGTGAGTGGCTACTTTACAGCTCCTTCTGTACCTAGTTAATTGCACAGATAACAATTCCCTTCAGCCACCTGAGACAAACACATAGATAACTGCACAGATAACAGTTCACTTCAGCCAACTCAGACAAACCCACTAGCTATTTTTTTTGTTCGTTTGTTTTTACCCTAAATTGAAGGTCCCAGTAGTACAGTTCTAGTTATTTAGTCCCAGTCGAGAAGTATAGTTATAACAGTAGCTCCTTCCTCTTGCTGTTCTCTGCAAGCATTGTGCCCCACCTTACAACCAGAAACAGCTTTAATGGACTTAGAGAAATCTGCTTGGTGGGCATTTCGCTCTGCTTTCCCTGACACTGAAATTCATGGCTGCTTCTTTCATTTTGCACAAGCCAAATAGCGTAAGATTCAAAAGTACCCAGTAGTGCAGGAGAGATATTGCTCAGACCCTGACTTCTCTTTGTACTTGTGTATGTTGTTATCACTTGCTTTTGTCCCAACAGAAAATGTAGTTTGTACCTTTGATGCAATGCAGGAGTGGGATTATTTTCAACAAAAGCAGAAATATTAAAGCCACTGCTAGAGTATTTTGAATCTACGTGGGTTGGAAAATGCAGGGGGAAGTCAGCATGAAGAACTGCAGCATTCCCAGCGGAACAATGGAACGCTATGATGCCACCTCAAGGGGTCTTGCAAGAACCAACAATGCAGTTGAGGGGTGGCATCGCGGATTTAACTGTCACATAGGAGCCTGTCACGCCAGTATCTGGAAACTGATACAGTGCCTTAACAGCGCCTAACAAAGATGGAAGTCGAGCAAATGGTGTCTGGGGCTGCTGCAGGGCTGAAAAAAGAAAGTACTAGGACATGAATTAAAAGGTGTGCTCAACTGTAAGTGAATACTCACAAAGGAGTAGGTATGATTACCTCCGAAGACTCACCTACAATTTCCAATTTGAAGTGTGAGAACACGTGTCAACAGAAGTGTGAACAAAACAAATCACCAAGACCTGTAAACCACCATTTTTTATCAAGATAATAAAAGATTAAGTGCTGCATAGCACTGAATTGCATCAGTAAGGCAAGTCACTATCTTGACGTCCTCAACAGGTAACGTGCTCTGGTTGTCATGGTAGCGTGGGACTGTCTTGCGGTTATGACATGTAACCCTGTGACTATGAGACATGTGGTTTGGATTAGGGCATATGGTGCTATGAAAGCCATGCTTTCCTCAGAGTTATGGAGCATGTGGTGAGTCTGTTAACAATGTGCTGACTTTCGGAGCATATGGTGCATCTCTTCATTATGAAAGTTGCTAACATGGTGTGACTGTTTAATATGAGAGTTGCTAATATTTGGGAGTCGCGATTTTTAGATTCTGTATGGCAGTAATTTTTGCTGTTATGGCTATCACGCTGTTGTTTCAAGTCACCCAACATGTAGTCGCCGTGATTTACTCACGATTTGTTAAGTCACCGTTTTATAGTTGTGATTATCATGGGAAACCAACCTCCCACACCCCTTACTTACCAAAAAAAATTCTAGCACTGAAAATCCTCACTGAAAGGAAAACATGTCCTTCTGCTTCAATGCTGACCGTGAACTGAGCAAACAAGGTAAGTGAAGGCAATGTAGTTTTAATGCGTTCTGAACTTTTACTCATAACTTTGTCATTTATTAATGATTTTTTGACAAATTTTCAACATAGCCTTTTTTGGACCCCCACTTCATGAACAATGCAGGTGACATTTTTCAAATCTTGCCCAAATGGGAAGTTTATATTTGTTAAGCAAAATCAATTTTCAGGTGGGTTTTGAAAACTGTCACCTCCTGCATTCGTGAGCCGGGGTCATAAGAAGAATGCTGAAAATGCGATGAAAAAATATGAAGAATGATGAGGCTGTGAGTAGACACTGAAATATTTTACTGTTCACTCACAACTTCATCTTTTTCAGCATTTTTCCAACAAACCTGTGACATGGCTTTTTTGGAATGTAACCTCATGAACGAGATCGGTGAAATTTTTCAAATGTGGCCCAAATGGTGATTTTGCAGTCATACTAACATACTATTTGCCAGCAGACTAGGCCTTACAGTCTATCGAGTCTGCTCGAACCTCAGATCCTTAGTTGGGTGCCGAGGCCCTCCCATCTCTTATGCTCCAGAAACCCCTATCATCCATCCCCCCCCCCCCCCGAGACAGGCCATCATCTGATACATCCACTTTCTGTGTCTTTCCCACCCTCTCTTGAAGCCTTCCACTGTGGATCTCTGAACCAGCTAGCCAGGCAGTGCATTCCAAGGGTCCACCACCCTCTCAGTGAAAAACCTCCTCCTCTTCCCCACTCACCCTTCCACCTTCAAACCATGCCCTCTGGTGATATCTCCCTGCTTTAGTCTAAAGATCCCCTCCATGTTTACCCTTTTTATTCCCTTGAGGTACTTGAAGACCTCAATCATGTCCCCCCTGTCTCTCCTCTCTTCCAATGAAAACAGGCAGAGCTCCTCAAGTCTGTCCTCATACGTCAAATCCCCTAGCCCTCATATCACCTTAGTTGTCCTCCTCTGTACCCTCTCCAGGAGCTGTATACCCCTCTTCAAGTGTGGTCTCCAGTACTGTACATAGTACTCAAGGTGTGGTCTAACCAGTCCATTGTACAGCAGCAGAATCACTTCCTTGCTCCTAGAGGTGATCCCCCTTACGATGCATCCCAACATCCTGTTTGCCTTGCTAGCCACTCTCCTGCACTGCTCAGAGTTATTCATACATGCATCTACCATGACCCCTAGGTCTTTTTCCCCTATTGGGGCCTCCAGCGCCTCCCCTCCCAGGGTGTACCTGTGTTTAGGGTTTCCCAGACCAAGATGCAACACCTTGTACTTGGTGATATTGAAATTTAATTTCCATGTGTGAGCCCAACTTTCCAGGGTGTCCAGGTCCCCTTGCAGGGCCAACCTCCCCTCTTCTCCCTCAACTACTGCTCCCATCTTGAAGTCATCCATGAAGAGACTCATTTCACACCCTATACCCTCCCAATGTCCGATATGTACATTAAACAGGATCGGACCCAGGACCAAACCCTCACAGTACCCCTACCAACTTCTCTAGGGTTCGAGAGCTCCCCACAGACCACTACTCTCTGGGTGTGTCCAACTAGCCAGTTTTCAATCCACCTGTCCATCAAAGGGCCTACTCCTAACCCCATCAGTTTCTCCACCAGACCATTGTAGGGGACAGAGTCAAACGCCTTGCTGAAGTCCAAAAATAATACATCCACAGGCTTTCCCCTGTCCAGTTCTGATGTTACCCATTCGTAGAATTCCACAAGACTGGTTTGACATGATCTACCTGGCACAAACCCATGTTGCCGACTATCCAGACCTCCCACCTCCTCCAAGTACACCCCCAATCGTTCCTTTAGTATACTCTCCATTAATTTTCCACCACTGAGGTCAAACTGATGGGTCTATAGTTACCTGGTACTTCCTCGACCCCCTTTTGGATTGGCACCACATGGCCTCTCGCTGATCCTAGGTACCCTCCCTGTCTCAACTGACCTGTTGAAGAGCTCCGCCAGGGGTGCAGCCAGTATGTCCACCAATTCCCATAGTACTCTCGGATGAATGCCATCCGGCCCAGGAGATTTGTCTTTCTTTAGGGCCTTGAGGGCTAACCACACCCTTTGGTGGAGATAGCATCATCTGTCCCCTCCACCTTACTGGCCTTTTTATCCTTATCCAGATGTGATAACCCTGGAGTACCTCTCCCCTCCTCTTGCTCCATTTCTGTTGCTCCCCTGATCCCACTCACTACTGCTTCTATCCCCTTCATGCCTTGCTTTGTAGATATCCCATCCCCCTCCCTAGTGAACACAGATGCAAAAGTACTCGTTAAATACCTCTGCCTGGTCCCTCGTCTCTTCCACCCACCCTCCTTCTGATCTCTATCTGCTGAGATGGCCCTTAGTTTTTCTCCGCTCCCCAATGTACTGGGAGAACCCCTTTTCCCCTCCATGTATCCCCTGTGCCAGCCGCTGCTCTTTACTGGACTTTGCTCCCCTCACCATCTGGGTGACTTTTCTAGATGCAAGATGGTACATTTCCTTATCCCTATCCCCTCTTGTTGTTTTATATTTTTTGTAGGCCGCCTTCTTTTCTCTGACTGCTACCTGTACCTCACTGGACCACCAGCATGGTTTATGTGATCTTGCTCCCTTACATTTCAACTTAGCGCAGATCCTGACTGCCTCATGAAGTCCCCGTTTTATGACCTCCCATCTCCTTTCCACACTTGTCATTGATGTAATCCCCTTCAAGTGATCCTTGAGAATATTTCCCATGCCTACAAAGTCTACCCCTGAAGTCCACTGCCAGTGTCCTAGATCCCCCATGCTTATTTGAAACCAGACAGTATTGTGTGGCTCCCAGTCAGGGGGTCCTGTACAACCAGGTCCCTTACCAGAACCCCATCTGCCAGAACCACATCCAGGACATGCCCCTCCCTTGTGGGCTCCATCATATGCTGTGTTAAGAACACATCCTGGAAGCCGTCCAGCAGCATCTGCTCCTTGGCCACCTTAGAGGACATGGTTCCCCAGTTTGTACCTGGCATATTAAGATCCCCCCATCAACACCACTCCTTCCCTTTTGGTCCACACTGGGCAATGATGTTGTCCAGCAAACCATCCTCTAGAACATCACTCTTCGCTGGGGGCCTATATACTACACCCAGCTTGACCTTATCTCCTGCTGGGGATCGTAGGTGACCCATAAGGCCTCACATTTCCTCTGCCTCTTCTACCTAGCAATTTCTATGTCACCTCTAATGAACATAGCTACTTCACCCCTCTGCCCTCCTTTCTATCCTTCCTAAGCATAGTGTACCCCCATGCGCTTAGGTCCAGTCATGGTTTTGTTGTACGTCTCCGTGACCACCGCCACATCCACCCCGAACAGCATGGCCTGGAACTCTGGCAACTTGTTTCCCAAGCTCCTGGCATTTACTAACACCAACCCCACCCTTATCCCTGATTCTCTTTGTCAAACCCCAACCAAATTCCTTATACTTCCATCCTCCCTCTGCTCCTCCTGAAACCTCCACCCCAGTCTGTTCCCCCTCCCTCCTTGGGCTTGAAGGTTACTCCCTCATCTGGAGAAGAGGGCTTCTGGTCAGCCCCTCCCAGTCGAGCCATAAAATATCCTTTCAGGCAGGATATGAAACATTTAACCTATCAGTTTTATGAAGTGGGATCATAAAAAGATTAGATTGTAAATGTGGGGGTCAAAATCTTAAAAAACAGCAAAACTATGAAAGTACATTCAAAATTTTCAACTTTCTCTCACAGCTGTTCCAACCAGCCGACACTGTAGCAATGCATCCTCCTGCAATGCTGATGTCTCGGGTTCCAGAATGGACTCGGGACTCAGAGGGCTGGCCCAGGGGAGAAGGATGGGGTGTCCTAGGGATGGTTCTCCTTCTCTGGGATGGGGCTGACTGTCCAGCACAATACAGACCCCTCGTGGAAGTTGGGGGTTCTGCCACAACTGGCACCTTGAATTACTGGGGAGATGTGCCAGGCGCCGATGCCTGGCATCACTGCTTCATAGCACGCCACACCTCCCATGGGGAATCTAAGTAAAAAAAAATTTGTGGCTGCCACATATGACGCCCCACTTCCCGGCCCCTACTGCCCACTGTGGCACTGTCCAAAGTCGACCTCTCCCATTGTCTGATGTATCTAGCACAACTCCACACCCCACCATGGGAGGTAAGTCAGGAAGGCAATGCTAGTAGGTGCCCCTGTCTGCAACCTTCTATCACGGTCATGCAGGCTCGTGCCAGTGCAGTGGCCCTGCCCTGGGCAGCAATCCCGGGGGTATCATCAATAAGGTGGCAAGTCTGAGGGGGATGAGGAGGGGGATCTGGTGTAAATGGGGGGTGAGCTGCAGACGGTGTGCATGAAAAAGCATACTAAATTTAAAGAAAAAAAAACTTACAACTTTAGTAATTTTTAATATTTTGACTCACATTTTCAACACAGTCATTTTTTCAGACTACCTCATGAACGCAACAGGTGTCATTTTTAAAATCTTCCAGTGCAAAATTATGGTTCAGTCAGTATTTTGTAAATGGTACCTGTCATGTTCGGGGAGTCATGAAAAGAATGAGTTTCAAATTTGGGGATAAAACATAAAAAAAAAGTTATGGAAAAGCCTTGTGTGTAGGGCCAGCCACTGCCCCAGCAGGTAGCCTGTTGTATTCCTGTGCTGGTGACTTGAGTTTGCGGATGACCTAGGGAAGCCAACTGGGCAGCACAAGGACAGGTTCTAGTACTCTTGTGCACCACTGCTTCAAGCATGGAAAGGTACTGCATGGTATTCTACTGTACAGGCGATACCATGTGATGGCCCTGGGAGCCTTCCTTCACAAAGAGTTGTCATGCATGCAATAGCCTACTTTTGTAATTAATTATTCATGTAATCAAACTTAACCACCACTCAGAATTTCTAAAAATCACTTCCCTTCAGTTTACCTGTTCAATGTGCATGCTACAGTCATACTCTGGATGATGTAGGGTGAAGTTATCATATATTTGTAATGGCAAATAGCACAGCACTGTACCAAAGAATTTCATTTTACATAGCCTCCCTGGCTTGAGATTGGAAACTTTCAAAGCCATTAAAATCAAATTAAGGGTCAGGTGCTACCCAACAGCTTAGTATCGAAAGAGGCACAGATGCTATCCATACAATTAATAACTGGCAGCCATAACAAGTCACTTATGATCACTACGGTCTGTATACCTCCGAGTAGGCAAGCAGCAGGTATAGACCTGTTTGTTGACCACATCAAACAGTCTTGGGAATTGGTTGTCATAGGGGACTTCAACACCGACTGGTTGGTGTAGGATACCACCACCTTAAAAGACCAAATTTCAAACCTCTACCTCATACAAATGGTAACGCAAGCCACCAGAAAAAATTACCGCACTGATACAAGCTCCTTTATCGACTGGGTACACTCTAACCACTGAGAACGCATCACCAAGCTATCAGTCCTTCCTGTCTCCCTCAGTGACCACTCCCTTGTGATGTGCACATGTTCTAATAAAACACTGAAGTGCACTCCCAAAAAGTAGATAGCTACGGAAAGGGCAGCTCGAGTAATTTAAGCAATACCTCTGCAGGACTGACTGGACTCCCCTTGATCAGGCTGTTGATACAAATCAGGCCTTAGATATCTTAATTTCTACTTTCATCAGTGCCTGTAACATCTTTGCCCTGACCAAAACTACGAAAATAAAAGGGGCTTCCAACCCATGGTTCACTGGCTCCCTCACTGAGCTCATGAAAAACTAAGACATCCACTGGCACAAAGCAAGGGCCATCGGCAAGTCAAGTGACTATGTCTCTTACAAGGCAGCCAGAAATAAATGTACCAAGCTAATAAGGAAAGCCAAAGCCACCTATTACACAGATCTGCTGGATAAGAACTGGGGCAATGGTAAAGACTTTTGGACCTCCATTCAGACATTTATCGGGTGCGAATCCAAAGCACCACCCGGAATGATCATTACTGTTACTACCACCCCCCTACAGGAACCCAAAGAAACAGACACGTTCAATGTAGCCTTCACAGACTTCAGCTCTGCACTACCCCCTGGCTACTTACCTACCCAGTCACTTGAGAATCTCCCAAATCAGGACTGCCCACCCCAAAACTCTAGCTTACCCTTATTCTGCTTCAAACAGATCACCGTAACTGACACATTAAATTACGTAAAGTGGGTCCTAGGGAAAACCAGGGTGAGTGCGGACATGATTGACATGAAGTTGGTAGCCCTCATTCTAGATGAACTAGTTCTACCCCTAACCAAAATCTTCAATATTTCCCTCAGAACAGGGATATTTCCTGACATATGGAAGTTGGCACTTATTACCCAGCCTATAAAAGCAGGGACTGAACCAACCTTGCAAACTACAGGCCTATATCCATATTACCCCTTCTTTCAAAAACCCTTGAATGGATCGCATCTGACCAGTTAACTGAATTCCTAAATAAGTATAACATCCTGCGTGCTCAACAACATGGGTTCCATAAAAAGCACAGCACCATGTCTGCACTGATAAATTTCACTAATTACCTTTACGAGGCACTAGACCGTGGTACGGCTTTGGGATTTATCATCATAGACTTCACAAAAGCTTTTAATACAGTAAACCACCAGCTCATTCTCTCTAAGCTCCTCACCCTTGGTCTGTTCCCCCAAACTGTAACTTGGTTTGAGTTATCTTTCCCAAAGAACACAGTAGTCCATGAAATTAAATGGTACACTCCCTGACCCTAGGGCTGTGACTTTTGGAGTCCCCCAAGAGTTTATTCTTGGCCCTTTGTTATTCAACCTGTTCATAAACGCTCTACCTGCTGCCTGCCCTGCAAACATGCTGCTTTACGCAGATGATGCTGTAATCTTTTGTGGCAGCAACCAACTGTCCCAAATAACAGTGGCACTCAAAAACAGCTTCCTAAAATGTGACCAATAGTTCTCCTAAATTACAAGATGAAAGACATGCTGTTTTCTATGCCCCGGACAAAGATAAAAGCCAGCCCCCTGACCATCTTCAGCCAAGAAGAAGTAAAACTGCTGCAAGTCAGCACCTTTAAATACTTAGAAGTGCACTTGTATGACACCCTGTCCTTCACTTCACACACAGACCACATCGTTAAAACCAAAAATATAAAGCTTGGCCTGCTATATATACACACACAAGCATGCACTGATCCCCAATGCGCTGTGGCTTGTAAGTAGCAGATCTGAACTGCCCACAGTAGATTACGGGCTGGTAATATACAGCGCAGCCACTGACACTGCCCTTAGGAAGGTTAAAGAGCTGTTAAACAAGGCCTGCTGATTAGTTCTAGGGCCCAATAACCTGTCTCACGTTTGCAGCCCATGCACACAAACAGGGTGACTCCCACATCACCGCAGGGCTAAATACCAACTTTGCCTACTAGGTAAGAAGGCCCTGCTCGGATAAACCCCTGACTCTATAGCAGGAATTTTCCAATGCACCCAATCCGCACAAAACAAGAGAAGCAAAGCTAAGTGTGCACTCCACGTCCTTTTTAAGCATACCTCCCATGCCAAGAGATCCTTATCCTTCAGAGGACCTCTGTGGCTCAACGATCTCCCTGTCTCCATCACTGATACTGAAAAGCTAAACCTTTTCAAATGAGAGCTCAGCAGTTCCTCTCCTTAGTAAACAGCTGTGTCTGTCACACGTAGCCTACCCTTCTTTCTCACCCTGCTATTCAGTCTGAGCAATTCCTTCACTCGGAGCCCTACAACCTCCATACTGAGACCAACCCCCCCCCCCCCATCAAGGCCACCTTTGGCCGCCACTGTATCTCTCCTCACCTGTCATCTGCTATTTCTCAGATGACTTCTACCTAGCCTAGCATCTGTACCCCATCCTTTCTCCCACCACTGTTCAATCTGAACAATTTCTTCAAGACCTGCAACCTCCATGACTAGACCAACTCTCTCCCCCTTTGCACCCTGACAAGGCCACCTTTGGCCGCTTCTGTCCCTCTCTTCATCTGTCACCTGTGATTCCTCATGTCTTGGCTGGCTTTGTCACTTACCTATTCACTTTAGCTACAATACCTGTATAGGTCTCCTCAACATGCTTTGTACTACACTTGATTTGCTGCTCTATTTAAATCATACTAATGGACTTCACTTGTATAGAACTTTGAAGTAATGCTGCTGTCTATTTGAACTTGTTTGTACCCTTCTGTGTTGTCTTACATCTGATCGACTTGGAACCTCTGTAAATGAGCCTTAAAGCTCAAAGGCGTTGATCTGTATCTTAAATAAATAACTCAATAAATAAGTAAATAAATCCTGTATCTTGCTTCAGAAATGAAAATATCATAAGACAAACATTACTATTCACGAACTCCATTGCAAACTCTTTCTTACTACAATAGTAGTCTGCCTTCACCATTCTCCACAACACAACCAAAACCTACCTGACACAACATGCAGGCAACTAAACATGCAAAACATGCAAGCTACCTAGCCTCCAGGGCGCAATGTGTTAAGATCAACACAACTCTCTCCGGTACCATCCCTGTCCACTCAGGAGTCCCACAGGGCTCCATCCTGGGGCCAATACTCTTCAGTCTGTTCATCAATGCATTACCTAATGCGTGTACCAGCAAGATCCTACTCTGTGGAAACAACATAGTCCTCTGTGCCTCCCACGCCAACCCCATCATTCTGCAGGCCTCCCTCCTGCTCTCCTTCAGTCAGACAGAATGCTAGTTCTTGGACTATAAACTGGTCATTAACTTGAAAAAACCAAAGCCATGATTTCTGCCAACCGCCAAGATAAACGGAACCTCCCCCCTTCAGATCCTCTCCATCACCCTCTATCACCCTCTATCCTCTCGAACAGGTCACTTCCTATAAATACAAGGCATTACCTTTGACCAAGCTCTCACCTTACACACCCTCATAAATGCTCTCACATCCACAACCAATGCACATATTGGCCTCCTCTACCGCCACAAAGACTGCCTGCCACCAGAAGCTCTCCAGTTAGCCATCACCTCCTTGATCCTGTCCCTAAATGACTATGGCCTGTTGATATATGCAGCTGCTGACACCACCACACTCAGCAAGATAAAAGTACCCATCAATAAAGCATGCAGGCTCCTGTCAGATGCCGACCAGCTAACTCACACCTGCACCCTCTACTCCCTCACTCAGATACTCAATCTCAAGGAACGTCTCCAATACCAGTCATGTCTCATGGTAAAAAAACACTCCTTAGGCTAACGCTACCTGGAGTCTTGTCATCTCTCCGCCACTCAACCCCTTCCATTGCCATGCGTAGCACTGATAAATCTTCTCTAGCAGTCCCCAGGATGAGGGCCTCCCTTGCTCAGAGGTCTTTCGCTTACAGGGCCCTGTCCTGGTTCAACTCCCTCCCTGCAACTGTCACCAGTCTGCCTAAAATCGGTGCTTTCAAAGTCTCCCTCAGGAACCACATTCTCACAGCCTGCACCTGTAGGTGCCCTCAGCGGTGAGTCGCTAACCTGAACTGTAATTTATGACCTAGTTAGATCTGGTGACAAAGTCTTACTATCTAGACTGCCTCTGTAAATATCCCTTTGGTACTATGGCTGTAGCAATGTGACCCTATGATTAGCTACTCCACTATATAGGCTTCTCTCTCTCAGGCTCACTGCCTCTCCTGTAATACTGTTTTTATGCACTTAGAATATTGTGATGTATATAAGGTTATAATAGTTGTAACTCATGAACTGTGCTATGTAACAATGCCAATTTTTATGCTATATCTTAAATGTATGTACTTGTAGTTAAAGTGTTCCCTTATGTGTACTTTGACGTGGAGCCTTTGGAAATGAGTCACTGACTCAAAGGATTGTAATTCCAATCTCTGACAAATAAATAAATATGTAAACCATTTGATATTGAAAAATGCAGCAACCATTCAGCATTGAGAAATGCTTGTTTATTTTGATTCCATATGACCAGAAACTCTTGAAATGACTTTTTGTTTTGCATGTGTTTAATGAAAAACATGTTAAGCTGCGTCATGACTAGGCACTAAAATTTCCCCAAGTTCTGTTTTTTTCTGAGAATCCAGAACTTGTGCCTACTTGCTTACTCCCCTCTGTGACTCATGAAGCTTTGACTGCATCCACTGAAATTGTACTAAATAACATTCAATTAGACCTATAGATCTACCATTAAATCTTGCATTATTTGTTATGCCATATCACTAGAAATTCCAGAAAATACTTCTCCCTCTCACTCCATCCTCCTGTACACATTTTATTTATTTATTTATGTGTACAAATTGGAATTACAATCCTTCGAGTCAAGGACTCATTTCTAAAGGCTTCTCGTCAGACAAAATATAGATTACACACAAGCAGAACACCATATGGTTACAGAGGCATATACAGTAGTAACATAGCTTCATACGGTTACATAGGTACGTGAGTAGGTAATTACAGAGGAATATAATAACATAGCTTCATACGGTTATATAGGTACATGAGCAGGCAATGCATAGAAAGGTATGGCAGACTGCCATATAGAGTGACTGAGGTACAGTCCAGAGGGGAAGTAATACAGAGAAGACAGGTAGGCTACTTGGAAAATGGTGGGATTTTTTGCTGGGGAGGTATAGAGCAGTAATGCTGAAACAGACGCTCTGCAGGGGGCGACGGTTAGCTGTCCAAAGGACACTGTCGGGGGGTCTGTGTGTGGCTGCAGAAAAAGTGGGGGGCCTTGGTCTATCAACAGTTGCAGCAGGGCGAGGCAAAGAGATGACTTCTGAGGGCAATTTTGAATGGGCTTATTCTAGCAAGGCTGGTAATAGTAGCCTGGAGGGAGCTGTGCCATAGTGTGATCCTATAGTGGAAGAACTGCTGTGCAAGCAAGGTCTTGCCTTTGGGTACTGACAGGGTGGGTTTGCAGGTACTGTGGGTAGATAGGGGCAAGTGACACTGAGGGAGGAGGCCACCAGGAGGATTTTCTTCACCAACAGGCAGGATTGGTAGGGGAGCCTCTCTTCAAAGTTGAGGATTTCAACTGATATTATATCTAAATATTCACCTGCTTTTGCCTCTGGCTGCCATGCTCCTGCTTTCTTTTTAGGTCTCGGCTCTTCTCCTACTGTGTCTGGCCTGCTTTCCTGTGGCTTTTCCTGCTTTCGCCTCTTTAGCTTCTTTTTTTTGCTGCCATTTTGCTTCATTTCTTTACTCTTCTTTGATAGCTGATCACATGGGCATTGGAGAATGGGGAAACTTAGGTGGGCTGAAGTTAAAAAGGGCACAGGGTTAAACAGACAGTTTTTCATAAAGCTCTGTTTATTATTCACAGAAATATTGAATTAGCCTGTCTGTGTGGTGGAAGTCGAGGGTAGTTGGTGCCGAGGCTCTGAACCCCAGGGGCAAGTGGCATGCCCAGTTTTTGGAAACCAGAGCTGCAGTGTCTGTGCTAGGTGCGAACTCCAACCCCCAAAGAGGTAAGGGGCAGGCTGTCTGGGATAGCAATATACCCTAGAAAGAGAAAGCGAAAGAGAGAGAGAGTGTGTGTGTGTGTGTGTGTGTGTGTACACATTTATGTACACATATGTGCAGATGAAACCTTATGACTGACCTCCGCAGAGGCACTGATCACTCTTTTTGCACCACAGAGGACAGGGTATACCCTTATGTCCCCTTTTCCACTCGCTGCAACAAGGAAAATATAAAGTAGCTGCTGATACCCCCAAGTAAAGTCACTTTAAGAAATGGGGAAAAGTGTCACAAAAGTAATGGACCACACAGTATGGTAGTAAGAATGAAAATATTGAACCGGTATGGGCTACTATGGACACTTACCATAGTAAGAGAATTTACACTGGGGTTTACTACAGGGCACCAAATACAATTTCCAGTGTCGTCTATGACATACATCAAGCGATAGCACTTATGGCTGAAAACAGGGATGTGATTATTTTGGGGGGGGGTTAATCATCCTGATATTAATTGGATTACACAGATAGCAAACACGGGTACAGAAAAGCAATTTGTTAAGATTTTGCTATCTGCAGGGTTACATCAAATGGTTTAAAAATCTATTATGGGTGATAATATATTAGCCTTAATAATTTCCAACATAACAGACCAGATTAAAAATATAAGGGTAAGGGAGAATTTGGGTGACAGTGATCACAATATTGATATAGTTCACCCTCAAAACACCTAAACAGTAAGTTTTGGGATCGACAGTAATAAAAAATAATAATAAGGCTAATTTTCAAAAATTAAAAGCAAAATTATCAAAATGAGCTTGGAAGGAATCCTTCACAAATGAGAGTGTGGACAAAATATGGAATACTTTTAAACGTAAAACTTCACCAGTTGGAGAGTGACTTTTGCTAAATAGATTTATGTATAATGCCAATGGCAAATTACCCATGTGGTGCACCAAGAGGGTTATTAAAGAACTACTGACGCCTCAGAGAAAACTTTGAAAAACCCTCCCCCCTCTTGGGTGTTTCTTTTATACGCACCTTCCCTCCGAATTTCCTACCTCCGCCCATAGCAGAATTCTAGCCAATAATCTATCAGCAGTCCTCCCCTGTCCTCACTGCTATTAACCCCTAGTTACCGCATCATTATGGAGATACTCCTCTTACTGTTTCTCTCTCTCTCACCTATTGTATACCTTGAGGATGATGCCATACCAGTCCATGCCCTACTGAACAATGCGACTTGTCAGCCTTGCTTCCCTGTCTCACCTCCAGTGGATGCCTATCGGTTCCTCAATTTTGCACTACCGTTGCTTCATCACAATCCATGGGGTAACCCCCAAAAAGGGTCACAACCAGTCATGTACTTCTTACGCTCTATGCTCCATTTTTGGATCTACAGTGCCCCCTTATACCTATCCACCAAATTAGCACTCTGTGACAAGTTACTAAGCCGCAGTCCAGAGTGGATCATCTCTAAGCATTGGACCCCGAGCAAGAAGAGAAGGCCCTTTGACTGTTCCTTCCTCCTTTCCCTCGAAGCCCTCACAAAACTCTTATTCTTTCTGCTGATCTGTGTTGGTAATGTTGAAATTAATCTGGGACCCCCAGAGGGTATCACCTCCCCAGCAGATCTAGCCTCCATTAAAGGACTAAGCTTCCTTCACATCAATGCATGCAGCCTCCTAAAAAAGCTTTCATTAATTCAAGCCTGGGTTGCCCACACCATGCCAGATTTTCTGGTAATATCCGAGACATGGCTCAAACCTGCAACAACTGATAGAGAGGTAAATCTACCCAACTACCAGATATTCAGATCAGACCGTCTGTCAAGGGGCGGCGGAGTAGCTATTTATGTAAAATCAAATATATCTGCATCTTGCCTTAGTGCAACTTCATTGCCTAAAGAATTTGAATGCTTATCCCTTAAAATAGCTCTCCCCAACATGGCAGCTTTTCAACTAGTTGGCTGCTATAGGCCCCCCTCTGCCGATCATAAGCTCCTAATCCATCTGGGGAACATAATCAAACTGGGCACTGAAGATACCATTATTCTAGGTGACCTGAACTTAAACTGGCTCTCCAAGGCAGCTGCACCCTAGTATCTTTTGTGATACATATGGGTTTACTCAGCTAATAGATGAGCCGACAAGAATCAATTTAAAGAACAGAAGTAACAGCACCCTACTTGACATTATGCTGGTAAACAAACCCCATCTGTTCTCTGCGCTGGAGTACTATTCAGTGACATAAGTGATCACTGTCTTATAGCGAGGATAAGATCATCAGGCAAACCAGCCAACCCTGCAAAATTCCTCCCAAGAAGGTCTAAAAGATACCTTAATATCGAGGGATATCTCCACGATCTATGCCATTCTGTGCGCTGGCAAGAGTTCTACCTTACATACTCGGTGGAAATAGCTCTTCAGGTGTTAAACAGCATAATCATAGGTGCTCTCAATACTCATGTACCAATCACTAGTGTTAGAATAAAAAGCAAATCTTGCCGCTGGTTTTCAGCCGATCTTAAATCTGCACTGCTTGAAATAGATAAGCTACGGAGAATGGCAAGGAAGACCAAGGAACCAAATGACTGGCTGCTGTTCAGAAAAGCCAGAAATAGCTGTACCAAAAAAGTGAGGGATGCCAAGGCTGCCTTCTATACAGCTGAACTTGATGCCTCTTACCTCAACCCAGCTAGATTCTGGGGCACCATCAAGGGGATCTTAGGGCAGGATTCTAGCACTTCTCTGCCATCTCAAGTGCACCTTAATAAAGTTGCTATCTCTGACAAACGAGAAGTACTAGCTGCATTCAACAATCATTTCACTATGGCTGGCCTTCCTTTTGATTCCTCTCCAGCTAATCTACTGCGATCACAACTTAAATTCCAGTCTGCTGAGGCTCAGAAGGCTAATTCTTCATTCTCATTCAAGCCAATTTTACTGAAGCAAGTAGAGGACCTATTGCTGAATTTGGACACTAATAAAAGTGCAGGTGCAGACTCTCTGGACCCCTATTTTCTAAAAATTGCAATACATGCGCTTGCAGTTCCATTAACTCACCTTTTTAATCTATCTTTATCCTCTGGTTCTATTCCTTCATTGTGGAAGACAGCACAAGTGTTTGCCCTCCTAAATTCAGGGGACCCCATGGACCTCAACAATTATAGACCCATATCCATCCTACCAGTGCTTTCCAAAATGCTAGAAAAATTAGTGAGCATCCAATTAAGAGACTACCTCGATGTTGATAATCTCCTAAACCCTGCTCAATCTGGGTTTAGGACCAGGCATAGCACCATTTCTGCACTAGCAAAAGTTACAAACGACAGGAAAACTGAACTAGATAAAAAGAATAGTGTCTGTGCTGTATTTCTGGATCTAAGCAAAGCCTTCGATACAGTGGATCATGAGCTGCTAATCTCTTCACTACACTCCATAGGCCTAGATCCAACCTCTCTTAAGTGGTTCAGATGTTACCTCACTGATAGAATGCAGCAGGTGAAAAATGAAGGCGACCTATCCTCATCAAAACCACTCCTAAGAGGAGAACCTCAAGGATCTATCCTGGGCCCTATCCTTTTTGCCATTTACATTAACAACATTGATTCTAACCTCACCAAAGCCAATGTTCACCTCTTTGCAGATGACACTGTCTTATATGTCAGTAACCCATCACCTACAAAGGCCTGTGAAATACTACAATCAGAGTTCTCCCTGTTACAATATCAACTACTTGAAAAAAAACTCCTCCTACATGCAAAGAAGACAAAAGCTATGCTCTTCTCCACCAATATATATAATAACACTTCCTCACCAAGCATTCTTCCCCAATTATCCACCATCCTTGGAGAAAGCCTTGACTATGTTGACAAATTCAAATATTTAGGGGTTTGGATTGACAACAGACTTGATTATACTCAGCATATCGAGGAACTCCTGAAAAAACTCCGTCAGAGGCTCGGCCTTTTCTTCAGAATCAAGCATTACTTAACCAGAGAGTCAAAACAGAGGCTAATCCAGGCCTCATTTCTATCACTTATCGACTATGCAGATTTCCTATATGGCCACTGTACTATTTCCTACTTAAGTAAACTGGATACCTTGTAGCATAGAGCTCTAAGATTCATCACAGATCTTCCTTTCAACACTCATCATTGCTCTCTCTATGCTGCAGTTGGTTGGACATCCTTACACCTCAGAAGGAACAAAAATGCTGCATTATGGATTTACAAAGCTCTGTCGAACAAACTTCCATCCTATATTTTCGATTGCTTTACACTGTACAGCTAGGTCATATGCCCTAGAAGCAACAATTTCATCATTTGAAGCTACCCAAAGCCTGCACCGACATGGGAGATCTGCAATCAGTTACTCTCTAGCATTGGCTTGAATTCTCTGCAGAAGACCCTAAAGCTGACCACCTTCATACCTATAACATCCTTTAAAAGCTATACAAGTCTCTTCCCAGAGAAATGCAATTGCTTTCACAAGGCCTAGTCCATTCACATCCTTTACCCCCAAAAACCTCCTCTGCTACCCTGGCACTTACCTCTACCCCATTCACTCACTACTAATTGATTTAGTTCCTATCCAAAACTCCCACCAGCCCCCCCATTTCTTTTTTTCAGAGGTTGCTTTCAACACCTTCAACAACTAAATCATTTTTCAGTCATAACTGTCTGATTTAGTCTGCCCTGGAGCCTGCAATCTCTGGATACACTGCTTGTAATTATGTCTGTATTATTGTTCTATTTTATTATTGTATCTGCTTATTTAGAAGTGTTTTTGCATATGTCTGTTATTGTACCTTCATGTTGTTCCTCGACCTATCAGGTCCATCTTGTAAATGAGCTTTGCTCAATGATGTCCGCCTGAATAAATAAAGATTTTTGATTGATTGATTGATTGATAATATTTAGCTGCAATTCAGCTTGCATTCCAAATATATTCTACAGATTTATCCTCCAAATATTTTATTACTGAGCAGCTTTGCATGCATACGTGATATTTATCCATTACAGTTCATCTGCCTCTATAGCTTACCCCTACTTCAAGTCATAATCCTCTGCTGTCACATCACAGTCTGTTGCCATGGGGGTAATTGATGTCACAAGCAGTGCATTATGACCTCAAGTAGGGAGAAAGCAACAGGAATAGATGAACTCTTTGGGGCAAAGATCCTGTTTTTATGCAAATAGCTTCAGTAATAAAAAAATGGGAAGGAAAAAACAAAACTAAAGTAAAATATAAATTAAACTGTCTAAATATTATGTTTTGCTTAAGTTATCCTGAAGGCAGCAGCTGCTCTTTAAACAATGTAATAAGAAGAAAAACGCATTTAACAAAATGAAAAGAAATAAGAATGAACATTCCATTGTAATCATTAAAATAGATTTAAAAATAAAAAAAACAATTAGGTTAGAAAGAAGGAAGTTGGAATTTAATATATTACTCAGAACTGATAATGCCAAGAGTGTTTATGCTTATGCTAATAATCACGCTAGTAATGGTACCCAGGCAGAACCAATATGTATGGATGGTGAAGAAATAAAAACTCCAGCTGTCTTAGCAAACTGTTTCAATACTAATTTTTGTTTAGTGTTCGACCAAGACATAGTGAAAGATACAGATGTAATCTATAATGAATACTCTGATTTGCCAATTGCTGCTCACTCTCAGATGGTTTGAATCTATTATCTAAACTAAAGGAAAATAAATCACCCGAGCCAGATATGCTCCACTCTAGATTTCTAAAAGCAGTCTAACACCATGTAGCGGCTCCGTTGGCATTTCTTTACAATGCATCCTTCAGTTCAAGAGTGGTTCCCCAAGACTGGACAAAAGCACTAGTTATCCCCTTATTCAAACAAACTCTGGTCAGAGCTGATACGGCTGCTCAGAGCAATGGCGGGCAATGGCAGTGTGGTGAGAGCAACTAAAAGAATTCTCAGAACTCTCAGCACACTGGAGTCTGCCATTTGCAATATGGTGGCGCCGACATAGCTGTGCACGTGCAGTTTGAGTCGGAGCCCGTCTTGTGCACAGCTGCCGTCACTTCCACAGTTGTGGAAGAAAAAGTAGACCGCCGCCAAGGGTGTGTGTTTATGCCACCCATGTAGGGGAAGGGACGCATAAAGAGCACCAGTGAAATTTCGCTGCAGCACTGTGGAAGCACACTGACTGCAGTCTGGTCACATGCTTCCAAAGTGCTCTCCTAAACCTCATTGATGATATAACATCTGTGGACAGCTTCGCCCGCACAGCTGTAGAAAGGAGACAAACTGGTATTATGCAACTATAGACCAATAAGCCTATTGTAAGTATTATCACTGAAAGCATACTGAAATTTCAATTACAGGAAAATCTAAACATTTATAATTATAAGGCTACAAAACAGCATGGTTTCCAACAAAACAGGGCATGTATCACTAGCCAGTTATGTTTTTACAAAAACGCTAACAAGAGCATTAACAACAATGTACCACTTGATATGCAATATTTTGATTTTTAAAAGGTTTTTGATAAGATATCACATGGTATACTGATAGATACATTTTAAAAATTACAAATAGATGTAAGAAAAGTTACTTGGATTGAAAACTGGTTGAATAACAGAAAGTAAAGAGTCAGAAGAAAGGGGATCCTATTCCACTGATGGAACTGTGACTAGTTGAGTGCCCTAGTACTCTGTTTTGGGCCCTTCATTATTTACGATGGCCCACATATTCAAAAAGAGGTGTACAACACAAAATGGAGATGTGTGGCACATCAGGAAAAATGTGTGTTGGCGCGATATTCAAAAGGATGTACTGTGTTACACAAGTCAAGATGTGTGATAACACATGCCACAGAACAAAACGGGTGGAGACCTGCATATGGCGTGCATTTAGTTCAGTTTCAGTTTATCGTAGGAAAAACTCCATTGAGCAGGCTCAGTCACAAGGAGGTCCTATACAAGTAGCAGCTAATTATAACAAGGAAAAAAATATACATCAAGCTAAAGGGATAACAATAAGGAAGTCCCATACACATACAGCAGCAGCAAATTACAGTGGGAGAACTACATCAAACAGTGGGATAACAATATTCAGCAGAAGAACCAGAGCACATAGGAAGCAGTTTAAGGGGAATACAACGTTAACAGTTTACATAACACAACTGTTTACATTTGGTGTACAGAAGTAAAAACATACAGTAATGAAACTAGGCACGATACATGAAAACAGAGATAGCATAGCGAGGTAAGAGCACAGAAATACAGCAGCTTGGGAGTGGGGTAGAGGGAGGAAGGGGAAGACGTGCCTCCTTCGATCAGGGTAGAGGGAGGTGACAAGGGGAGGGATGGGGATCAGGGTAAAGGTGGGTGTGAGGGGTGAGGCTGCGGCCCAGCTGGGGATGAAGAATAGGAGATGGGGGAACACCAGTGGCAGTTACACTTGACTAAGTTTGCTAGTCATTAAGGCTTTAAAGGAATTACTTGTGACAACACAGGAGAGTTTAAGAATGGATTGTAGGTTATTCCAGGCAGCATGTAACGCATAGGAGATAGCCCTTTTGGGGGTGTCCAAGAGGATGAAGCTGGACTTCCTTATGGAGTAGGTACTGTGCGGAATATGGAAGAGAGAGAGGATATGTAACCAGGAAACTTGTTTAGCAGAATCTTTAGCGTCCATGTTCCTAGGTAGATCAGACATCTTGCAGCCAATGAGGTCCAGCCTACTGCAGTACATAAATCGCAGTGGTGGGTTCTGGGAGGGGCCATTGTGATGAAATGCAGAGCTCGATGGAACAAGGCATCTAATTTGTGGAGCTTGGTAGCTGAGGTGCAGTTATAGGTAATGTCACCATAATCGAGAAGTGGAAGGAACGTGACTTGAACAGGTTTAACTCGTGTATCAAATGGGAAAAGGGACTGACTTGAACAGGTTTAACTCGTGCATCAAATGGGAAAAGGGACTTATTTCTGTAAACGAATCCTAGTCTAGATTTGAGCTTGCTGGCAAGATTGTCGATGTGAGCACTGAAGGAATATTTATTGTCAATCGAAAAAGCAAGGTATTTAAATTTATTGACCATCTCCAGAGGTTCACCTAGGGTGGTGATAATGGGTGTAGCTTGCCTAGATTGTGCCAGAGGTGGTGTGGTGTAGTTTTTGTTTTTATCGCATTTAGTAGCAGCTTGGTGCATGTGTATATTCAGCTAAAATGAATGGCGCACATGGCATGCATCCCACATTTGTGCAGTACACGGTTGGGAAAGCAAACAGCTGCCCTGAATTGGCCATCCATCCACAGGCAGGCTGCTGAACTGCAGACAGGCTGTTCTGAGACAGTTCTTGGAGGTGCTCCAGAGTTTGCTCCAGGCACTCACACACAGCAGACATGCCAGGATGGTAGTATACAAAGTCAAAGCTGCGCTGCGCCTGCTCACCAGTCAACTGCCAGATACTGGTGGGTGACAACACTGGCAGTGCCCAGCCGGTCACCCCCTCACTGCACCCAGGTTGTAGATGCCTAGCTGCCATATGCTACTGCAGTCTGGCACCCTCTAGCACACCAGTGGAGCAGACAACTACATGCAGCTGGTGCAACTGCCTGCATCAGTTTGGGTATCAGAGCATCACCCGATGGCAGCATGCACCCATGGTGATGTCTGGGTCAGTGGTGATCAGGATGCATGGCAGTACTGGTAGCAACAGCATGGCATGAGTAAGGGACAGACCACTGGGACACACCCATCATCGTATACCACAGGTGCACGAAGTACACCCTTGCCAGATCTACACCACCTAGAACCACATACATGTCACTGATGCCATTCATGTGTTCTGACAAAGCCACAGGAACTCTGCAGTGGGTTAGTGTGGTGTCCTGGTGATGGATATTGCACAACTGTAGGCAGCGTAGGGCAGGGGTGGCATCACCTGTGGCCTAGAGGCACCATGGGCATGCCTCATAGGCATCGGACCCTTCCAGTGTTACGTGTGTGGCAACCACAGACATGTATACGGTGCACAGGGTCATAATGTTAATAAAAAAATTGTGCAGCAATAAATGGCACAAGCAAAATGACATGTGCCGAAATAAGGTTAGTCAAAACACCGACTGTAACCAAAACAGTGCACACCGTTGACAACAATGGGGCCTCTGTTTTTGAAGAGGGCTCTGCCCTCCCATACTCTCCGATGTGGGGGATTTGCCCCCCAAAACACCAGACTTTAAATAACCAACTCCAAGGGGGTGTGGACTTCGAGGCTGGGAAGAAACTTGGGAGGAGGGAAATTCCTTTTTTCTACAAAACAAACAAACAAACAAAAAAAAAACCAGTAGCAACACCAGGAGACCGGGGGGAGGGGGGACCAAACCACAGTCCCAGGTTTCCAACCCTGCCATTGCTGGTGCCTTAGCCGCTCTCCCATAGTAGTGGCTCAACTAGGCACCACACACATGGCAACTTGATTCTCTCCCACTTACAGTGTACAGCAACAAGGGTAGCAAAAATTCCCTACCACTATTATACCCCATGTCGCTCTAAATGTTTCTGTGTTTTCTACAGCGCTGTTATTGCCACACTGTTTTAGCAGTGCTATATTGACTTGGCACCCATACATGACCATGGGTATTCGCACTGTACTCAGGCCAATACAATTCAACCACACCCAAACACGACTACTCACCCACCTGCTAGGGTGCAGTACCTCCTGGTATTCTTTGTGGAGTGGTGGTGCTGCCCTGCAAATCTGGAACTGTGCATGCCAAAGGCATGCAAATGACCTGAATACATTCCAGTGATGAGATGCAAATGTGCTGTTTGGACACCGACTGTGCAATGAGGCTATTTGCATATCCTGTCTGAATACTGCAACTCTGCATGCCGTGCAAGCGGCTTCACATCAAGTATTCCATATGCTCCATGTTGGTCGCCTGCCACGCCATACATCTCCCACCACTGTGCAATCGTACATACTCAGGATATTCAGATGTGTTTGCATGATTGCATTTCTTGGTGCACTTTCTGAATATCCCGTTCTTTTGTGCTTGCGCAAGTCACTGTGCAACATAATCACTTGCGCGGTGCACCCATTTACTGTTGAATATGGGGCCCAATATTCATAAGTGATCTACATCAAAATATCGATAGCTGGATTGTTAAATTTGCCAATGATGTCAAGCTGGGTGGACCTGTTGATTCTTTTAGTAACAGTGAAATTAACAGGGGCTCTGGATAGAGTGGAAAGGTGGGCTAAGGCTAATGGTATGTCATTTAGCACTGACAAGTGCTCTGTTCTGCACTTAGGGAAGAACAATACAAAACAGGAATACTGCTTGAATGCAACTAAAATTAAAAAAGTAGAATCAGAAAACATACTAACATATTAAAATGCCAGCAGAATAGGCCTAATGGTCTTTCGCGTCTGCTCGTTTGGTCAACCCCCACCCTGGGAGCCGACCTTGCTGCCCCCCTTGCCTTCTCTGGCTTCTCCCTTCCCAGTTCTGGATATTCTCGCTGCATTGGATTTTGCTTCCAGAACCCTTCCCCTGTACCTGTCCCACCCCCTCTTGAACCCCTTCACCATCTCTGCCTCCACCAGCTCCCTAGGCAGCGCATTCCATGGCTCCACCACCCTTTCAGGGAAGTAGCACCTCCTTCTTTCACCCCTGAATCTTCCCCCCTCCAGCTTCGACCCATGCCCTCTAGTGGCCCCCTCCTCCTTCCTTTGAAGCACCCTGACTGCTCATCCCCTATTTACCCCATTCATGCACCTGAAGACCTCTATCATGTCCCCCCGGTCCCTTCTCTCTTCCAATGTGTACATATTTAGCTCTTCGAGCCTCTCCTCATAGGTCCTGTCCCCCAAGCCCCAAATCATTTTGGTTTCCCTCCTCTAGACCCTCTCCAGGAGTTTAATGTCCCTCTTTAAGTGTGGCCTCCAAATCTGCACGCAGTACTCGAGGTGCGGCCTCACCAAGCAGTTATACAGAGGGAGTATCACTTCTCTCCTTCTGGAGGTGATCCCCCTAGCGATGCATCCCAGCATCCTGTTGGCCTTGGCTGCTGCCCTCCTACAAGTCTCTGAGTTGTTCATCTTGACATCCACCACCACCCCCAGGTCCCTCTCAGCCATCGAGACTTGTAGCATTTCTCCCCCCAGGGTGTACACTTGGCCAGGGTTTCTGGCCCCAAGGTGCAGTTCCTTGCATTTCCCTGCATTGAACCTCAGCTTCCACTTTCTATACCATCTTTCCAGAGCCTCCAGGTCCCCCTGCCTATAGGCTGCCATCGTTCCCCGCACCACCTCCTGGACCTCCCTGGTCCACCAGCAGGGTTTTCGGGCCCTATCGCATTTTTGTCTTACTCTTGCACAGGTGCTGGTAGCATCCTGCACCCCTCTCCTGATGATTTCCCACCTACTATCAGCATCCATGTCTGACCCAATCACATCCAATTGCTCCTTAAGGATCCTTCCCATTTCCTTAAAATCCAACCCCCTGAAGTCAGTTACCTCCGTCTTTGTGCAGCCTTCTACCCCTCCTAGGTCCAGGCAGAACCAGACCGTGGCATGGTCACTCCCCGCCAACGGGTTCCTTACCTCCAGGCCCCCAATCTGGTCACTGCCTGCCAGGACCACATCCTGTACCCGTGCCTCCCTGGTCGGTTCCCCCACCAGCTGAGTTAGGAACGCATCTTGAAAGACATCCAACAGCCTCTGTTCCCTGGCCACCGAGGATGTCATAGTCTCCCAGTCTGTTCCTGGCATGTTTAAGTCCCCCAACACCACCACCCTCCCCCTGCCCAATCTGCAGTGTCTCCCAACATCTGCCACCAGACTCTCCTCCAGCTCCTCCGCCAGTGCAGGGGTCTATACACCACTCCTATTTTTACTCTCTTGCCCCCCCTTGTTTTCAAGGTGACCCAAATTGCCTCCACGGTTCCCTCCGCCTCCTCGACTCCCCCTATGCCAATGCAGTTTTTGACTATCATTGCTACCCCTCCTCCCCCCTGTCCTTCCTGAACATAGTGTAACCCTCCAGGTTCAGGTCCCAGTCGTGTCCTGCGGTGGCCCAGGTCTCAGTGACCGCTGCCACATCCACCGCTCCCTCTGTTAGCATCGCCTGGAGCTCAGGCATTTTATTGCCCAAGCTCCTGGCATTTAGCAGGAGTACCTTCCACCCTTTCCCTATACTTCCATTTCTCCTGCTCGTGTTCCCATGGGGATTCCATTTTCCCCTGGTCTGCACTTTACCAGTCGGCCTTTTCCCGCATTCCTCCAGCTCCTTCGGGGGTGGAGACAGAGTCCCTCCTTTATCGCCCCCCCCTCGACAGCCTTTTCTCCCATCCCTCCCCCCTTCACAAGTTTAAACTTCACTTTTCACCAATGAACCCCTCTATTTTCAACTTAAGGATTCCCTTCCCCTCCAAATAGAAATGGAGCCTATCTCTAGCATACAGCTCCTTATCCTCCCAGGTCTCCCCCCAATCCCCCATCAACCCATACCCTATGGCCTCACACCACTCCCTGAGCCACTGGTTTATTTCCTTAATCTTCTTTTTATGTTCCCCACTAGCCCTTGGCACCGGCAGGATTTCCAAGAAGGAAACTGTGCATCCTATGTCATGACAGACCCTGGCAAGCTCCCTGAACCTTGCCTGTATCTCTAGCTCGCTATTTCCCTCAATGTCATTTGTACCCAGGTGGACCAGTATGTCCGGGGAACCCCCACTATCCTTTGCCAGCTGATATACCTTGTGCCTAGCCTATGCACAGTAGTCCAGCGAAGCATTTGTTCCTAACTGGCCAGGATTCTCCTTCCTATCCCATTTGATATCGATCACGGAATCCCTCAATAGGAGCACTCTGACAGCTCCTTTTCCTCCATTTCCCCCCTTCAATGTCCCTCATTCTTTCTACCGGTTCCTCCACCCAGCTGGCTCCTTGTTCCTCCCCCTATCTGGGTGCCACATGTCACCCCCCTCCTTATTTACCCTGGCCACCCCCTCCCCTCCGATCCTATGCCTCTCCTCCTCCCGAGTATCCTCCTGTACCTCGCTAACTCCCCCCTCACTGCTCGCGACTGGTCCTTCTCCCCCATCCGCTAAACTAGCCTGGCTCGTCCTCCCTTCCTTCCTGTCTCCATTTAGTCCCTCCTTGCATTTCGTGCTCCCCTGGCCTAAACCCTCAGCTCCCTTTACTGTATCCTCCTTGTACTTCTGGTCCTTCTCCTTTACCTTTCCTCACAACTGGTCCTTCTCCTTGCACTTTTCTCCCTCTTCCCCCTGCCCCTCCTGCTCTCTTCCTGCTCCCCCATTTCCTGCATTCCAGGTTCCCCGTTCCTCCTGCTATCTGGCCCCTGCCTCCTGCCCCCATCCTTTCCATCTCTAACCACCCCTGTCATGGCTACATCACCCCCCTCATCCTCAAGCAGAAGAAGAGAATTGAAGCTGTTACTGAGCATAAGGTCCGATCCCCCTCCCCGCCTTGATTCCTTCTATCCAGCCCCAGTCATCTGCCTACTTCCCTGAGAATGTTGTCCCTCTGGTCCCCCTTTGTGAGGGTCCCCAGTTACCTGCCTGCTTCCTTGGTAGTGTCCTCCTTTTGGGCCCCCTCTGCCAGGGTCCCTATGTGACCCCAGAGTATTCTCCTGCATTCCTTTCCCTATGCCCCCACCCCTAGTGCTTAGTGCAACCCTGTGGGAGATCCCCTGCCCTCTTCCCCAACCATACCTCCCCCCTTCCCCCAGCTGTCTCCTAATCCCCTCAACCTCCTTCCTAAGCTGTGTCAACTGTGTAGCACACTGGGCAACCACCGAACTTCAAGCCCAGTCAGTATCATGGCTGCCCCACACCCTGTGCCCCACCACCCTCCCCAAAGATGCGCCCTAATGACGACATGGTCCCATCCCCCTCCAAGTAGGTTTCCTTGGGTGAGCCACCAGGTTCCCCACTAGTCCAAGATACACCCCTACTGCCCAATCAGGTCACCCACTAATCTTAGATAGAGTCCCACAGTAAACCGGTAACCCTGTTACTAGGTGCAGTACAACACAGTAATCTTATAAGGGAAGTGAACAACTCCCTAAGCTCCTCTCTCCCAGCCTTTATTTATTTATTTATTTTTGTACCTCCTCCGCGCCAGGTTTCCGCCCCGGTCACGGATCCCCCCTGCTGCGGCATTCCTCCCTCATGAGCCACGTGCTCCAAGTACCCCAGCTTGCCCCCCAGGCGGGGACATGGCTCTCGGCCCGTAGGGGTGCCACAAAGCGTCGTAATAGGCTGGGGAGCCGTGCTCTTTATTTTGGAGACCCATTGCAGCCGAGGACAGGCATCATAGGCGTCGGGTGGCGATTTTCCCCTTAAGGGGGGCGGGAGGCGTGCAATGATGCCAGCGTCCGTCCGCCCCATCTGGCGTCAGGTCCCGAGTGCCTAGGGTTCTCCCGGTCTCCACCAGGAGTCCCCGTGCACGGCGACTCCACACCCTCCCGGATCAGGAGAGCAGTCGCCAGCGCTCGATCCCTTCTCCCCGGCGGCCCTCCGGCGGCCGAGTCCGTTCCGAACTCGGGTCGCGGCACGTCACTGGCAATCAACAGCTGCGCCCGGCGGGCGCTCTTTCTCCCAGCCTTTAAATCCTACCCCAGTGGCTAGAACTACATGAGCTGCACTGCAGCCTTTTCCTCAATTGCAGGGCAGGTATTCCCTATAAATAAGCAGAGCTCTAGGGAGGCGAGGGTGGGGGAGGGTGGGATTTGGGCCTAGCCAGACTCAGGAGAGAGTGTATCAGCCCTGTGTCTGCCCCTCCAAGCCCTGCAGCCAAAGAACCAGCCCCAAGCAAATCCCACCAAATAGGTTTTAAATCAGAAGAAACAGGCCTCCACCAGTGAGCTTGTTACACAGTGAAACATCCAACAAATGAGCCCACTTACAGCCACCAAATCAGTTTTCAAACTTCCAACAGCCCCAAAAACAATACCCTGCTAGCCCCTTAGAAGTAAGAAAGAAAAGAAATAACCTTCTACCAAGTAAAATCCACAAGAAACCCTGTAAAAACAACAAGAAGCAGCTACTGTACTGGAACACAACTGATCATGTCCCCTTCTAGTTCCTTCTGAGAAGCCAAAGCAACTAACACCACAAACCTGATTCAGCTCTGCCTCCAGTCAATTAGCTGAGTGAGACCTGGCTATACCATTAACACCCTTCCCCCACTATGCACTAACCTTTGCAGCTAGTGAAGTCAGCAAAAATGAATCAAAATTCAACTCAAAGCCCCAAAAATATGTTTGCTGCCAAAGGAAACAGGTCTCCAATTCAATCAGCTTCACTAACAACACATCAAAATAGGCTTGAAATTAACAGATATAGGTCTCCAATTCAAATAACCAGCCCCAAGTAAATCCCACCAAATAGGTTTTAAATCAGAAGAAATAGGCCTCTACCTGTTACACAGTGAAACATCCAACAAATGAGCCCACTTACAGCCACCAAACTAGTTTTCAAACTCCCAACAGCCCCAAAAACAATACCCTGCTAGCACCTTAGAAGTAAGAAAGAAAAGAAATAACCTTCTACCAAGTAAATTCCACAAGAAACCCTGTACAAACAACAAGAAGCAGCTACTGTACTGGAACACAACTGATCCTGTCCCCTTCTAGTTCCTTCTGAGAAACGATTTTGGTATTTTTATTGATCAAAATTTAAGTTTCAATGTGCATTGCACTACACTGATCCAGAGGACTAATGGTCTCATTAACAACATTAAAAGAGCCTTTCTAAGCAAGACAGCAACCTGTATATTGCCCTTATAGAAAGCTTTTGTTAGATTGCATCTTGATTATGGTTCTCCTCTGTGGAGTCCCTATTTGAAGAGGGATGTGGAACATGCGGAAAAAGTTCAGCATAGGTTAACGAGAATGATTCAGGGGATGGATGGAGTTCCATATGACAATAGGTTGAAGTGTTTGGGGTTGTACAGCTTAGAGTAGAGAAGGGTAAGAGGTGATCTTTTAATGATACATAAATTCACAAAAAAGACAGAGGTAATGATAGAAATGGGTATCTATATTCAAAATAAACCAGATAGTCTGAGATCTCATAAGTTCCAGATCAAGCTTGACATAGCTATTAGAAGAGGAATGGACTACCAAGGGGTATAATAGAAAGGGAAAGTTTGAATGCTTTCAAAGGTAAACTTGATAATTATCTTATCAATGGAAGGTTTGGTTGATGAACTAATGCGAGTGGACAGATACAATGGGCAAATCGGCCTTATCCTGCTCCAAATCCAGTATTAACACACAATATAAACAGAAAAATGTCACTGAAATATCTGACCATATTGGAAAGGTGTCACCAAAGTAACTGACCATGGGCCAGATATTCAAAACACAGCCCCAGGGCAAAATTAGCACTGCATGGCATGCTAAATTAGCCCTGAACCAGTAGCAAGCTATATTCAAAGGAACCGCCCCAGGGCTAAACCTGTTGAATGTAGTGTGCAAAGGAAGCAGGGCTCGGAGTGCAGTGTTAAAACAGCCTGGGAAATAAGGTAGCTCTGAATATAGCAACAGGGAAGTCCTAAATGCAACAGTAGCTCACTGGACACAGAAGTGGAGCAAGGCAGAGTTGAAGTTGGTGGACAATGTGTGTGACATCAATGAAGCATTGCAAAACAACAACATGCGTGCTCATGCACTACTTACTCTAGTAAATGCCCATTCATCACTCAGTTGGCGGCTGGCGCAGAGGTGAGCGATGGGATGAACCAGTTGCTGTGCTCCATTTGGGATGGTTGGGGAGTGCGGGGGGTCAGCACTGCTGGGTGTGGGGGACCAAGTGGTTACCGAGGTAAATCATTATTTTCAAACTTATGGTGGTCAGGGATTGTGAACGGGGGGGGGGAGGGGGAGACCACTGGACTACCAGGGAATAGTTGTTAATTTAGGCATACCTGACTCAGGGGTCGTGATGGGATGGTGAGGGAACCACTAGACTACCAGGGAATAGTTGTTAATTTAGCCATACCAGAGTCGGGGATCCTGATGGGGTGGGGAGACCACTAGATTACCAGGGAAATTCATACGGAGGTCAGGGATCATGATGGAGGTTGGGGGAGGACATCAGACTACTGGGGTAAACCTAAAATTAATGTGAAATTACACTTCTAATTACTGCGAGTAACACTGCCGCATTACTGCATGCTTTTTGCAGGCGTTATTAAGCACGGCGCTACAGGTGGTGCAAAAACCTGTAGCGCGGTGCTAATCTTTTGCATATGCTGGTGTGCTAGCATTCATGGCGACTGCCCTAACTCCCTCCCCTGAATACATTAACTTTTAGCGTTGGTGCTATCACACAGCACTGGCACTAAAAAGTATTTTGAATATTGCAGCCTGGTGCAAATCCGGCACTATTCCAGCACAACAGATTTGAGCCAGGTGCAAAGCTTTGAATATCTGGCCCTATATGAGAAAAGTGTTGCCAAAGGAATTGACAACATGGGAAAAGTGTCAATGTCACCAAAGTAATTGAACACATGAGAAAAGTGATAACAAAGTAAACAGTATCACTGAAGTAACTAAGAAGAATGTAATCAAAGAAAGTGACTACATGGTAAAAGTGTCACCGTTGTACTGAAACTGACCATATGCCAAAAATGTCACAGAAGTGACTGACTATATAGAAAAAGTGTCACAGAAGAAACTGAGCACATTACAAAAGTGTCACCAAAGTAACTACCCATATGGGACTAGAGTCACTGAACTAACAGATTATATACTGTATAAGAAAAGTGTCACCAAAGTAATGGACCATATGGGACAAATGACACAAAGTAACTGACCTTATGGAAAATTGTCACAGAAATAACTGACCATATGGGAAAAGTGTCGCCATTGTAACTGATCATATAAGGAAAGTGTCAAAGTAATTCTCCATATGGGAAAAAGAGTCTGCTATCACTGACCATATGGTGTATCCCTACCATGACCAAGGTGAGATCATCCTGGCTGTGCACAGCTACCCAGAGGAGACAGATTCACTGATGGATCTCCTGGATAGGTTAAGGAACAATCCTCAGTGGGTGGTGTAACCTTCTTGGAGTGGCTGACAGAGGCCCAACCTCCCGAAACATGTGGGGGTGCTGCATACACTTGGCGAAATCTTCACAGAGAAGCTTGGGTATGCCACACTGGTAGAGCACCATATGGATACAGGGTTTCAAACTCCACTGAGACAGCCACCATACAGAGTCCCACAAGGAGTAAGTCAAGCCATAGAGGGGGAGATCAAGGAGATGCTGGCTCTCCGAGTGATCTAGGAGTCCAATAGTCCCTGTGCATCCCCAGTGGTGCTTATCCCTCCAAAAATGATGGGATCACAAAGTTCTGCATTGACTACCACAAGCTCAACAGCTTCACAGAGTCAGACACAAACCCCATGACCAGAACAGATGAGGTCCTAGAGAAGTTAGAGAGAGCACTTTACCTGTCCACCAAAGAGCTGACAAAGGGCTACCCGCTAGTACCCCTGACCCACAAAGTTATAGACAGTTGAGCCTTTATCTCCCCTTTTAAATTTTTTGAGCTCAAGGTAAAGTCATTCAAGAGGAGAAATGTGCCAGACACCTTTCAATGGCTTGTGATCTGCATGCTGATTGGGAAGGGGGATTTCACTTTAGTATACACTGATTACATCACCATCCACAGCCAAACATAGGAGGATCATGTCAGTAATGTTACTGAGGTGTTCCACTGAATGCAGGCAACTGGACTGACAGCCAAGGCAGAGACGTGCCAGACAGGAATGGCAGAAGTGTGATACCTTGGGTACAGGGTGGGGAGTGGGTACATCTGGCCTGAACCGGTGAAAACTGAGGCCATCCAGGGATAGGCCATGCCCCAACCAAGAGAAAAGCAGAGGCCTTTTTAGAGATGGCAGTATACTACCATACATTTGTACTAAATTTCAGCAGCAGAACCAAACCCCTATCTGATTTCACCAGAAAGAAAATGCTGAACAGGTTCAGTGAATGGAGACCTTTGATACCACAGTCTGCAAACAGAAAGAGGCACTGTGTATGACTCCTGTGCTCACCACCCTGGACTATTCTGTTACGCCTATTGTGCAAGTAGATGCATCTGATCACGGGCTAGGTGCAATTCTGAGTCAGGTTATGCACTTGGGAGTGGAATCCTCACTTGTGTAACTGAACAGGAAGCTGCTGCCTAGAGAAGAGGCCTACACCACAATACAGAAGGAGTGTCTAAGTTTTCTCTGAGCTTTGTAGAAGCTGCAGTCCTACAATATGAATATTAGGCACTGCAACAGGTTGCCAGCATGTAAGCATGGCCGAGTTGTCCAGAGAATAGTTAGTATCCTTTTTGTTTTTCTAAGTAGGAAAGGTGCTATGAGAAACTAATGTGGGGTTCACACAAAGCATTAAGTGAGTACAAAGCAGTGGGAGGTAGATGGCTCACATAAAAACAAATGCACCAGCAAAGGTGAAGGGAAACACGGAGAACGTGGGTGCCTCAAAAGTGGGCGGGAGTGATCTGATATAGTATGGAAGATGGTACGAAACCTTCAGAGGGGTAGGTATTCTGCCATGCCAACAGTCTCAGGTAAGAATGGACTTTCCTAAAAAGCACAAGGATGGTGAAAGCAAGGTATGCACTGCCCACACAAAAAGAAACATGATGGGGGTGCTGTTGAGCACACCCACCGACGAGACGCACTCAGTGAGAGCTCCATCAAAATCTCACTAAAAAAAAAGAAATAAGTGAAGAAAACTTGAAAATCCAGCTGAACTTTCTTCAAAAACAAGTTTAATAGACTAAGCGGAATCCAACGATACCTTTTTTGTGTGAAGGGACGGACTAATAAAGCCTTTGCAAGTACTTCAAAGAACCCACCAGTTCAAAATGCACCTGTGAAGGCCTCGGGGCCTACCCTCTAGATTCTGAATCACCATGGCATGCACTGCAAAAATCTAAGCCAGCGATAGACTCAAAAGTGGAATCGATCCTGATAAAATTTGCTGAACAGGATGCCAAGATAGTTGCTGCATCTAATACGGCGACTACGGTTAAATCCATGGCAAGCAAAGCATTAACCACCACAAACAAACTGCATCAAGAGAATACCCAACCTAAGTATCATCTACATGCTCTAGAGAACTCCCAATGGGCATGTAACACACGTATAGTGGGGTTTCCTGAAAACATCGAGGGAGACAATGTTATATTTTCTCAAGGAATAGTTGCCTGAAGCCCTACAGCTCGACCCTCACATTACTGCTCAATTTGTCCGGGCTTACTGGATATCACCTAGAGCGGCATAGGGCCCGACTGAGCTCCCAAGAACAACTCTTGATCACCACGAGTCCAGCAATTTGGGATATAATTCTCCAAGCAGCAGGAGTACTGAACGGCGCAACCATCAGGGATCCACAGTCCACATGTTTCTGGACTTATCATTTGCCACCAGGGCGAGGAGGAAAAGATTTGTCGGTGTGCGAGCTAAGTTATGCAGTTTGGGTGTAACACACACTCTCTCCTGATGCCTGCTCACTTGAGGATTCAGCATGGAGGCCATGCATTTCAGTACTCAGATCCAGAGGAGGCTGGTAAGAAGGCAGAGGCCCATTTGCAGGAGTTCGATCAATCCTGATGGATGGCAGAGACTGATTCAGAATCGGAGACTGACACTTGAACATCTACAGGTTTTTCATAAGCTCTGTCCATGTTGCATTTAAACATAAAAGGGGACTGAAGCTCTGTTTAGAATAAAAAATGTTGATGTTACCCCTGTTGGGTTGGGAGCCGCAGCTTTGCAAGCTTGTTTCATTGAAACATAGACGTTGACGGCAGATAAGGACCGCAAGGCCCATCCAGTCTGCCCATTTCTTTTTCTACCTTATAAATGTGCAATCGGCCTTTGCTCTGTCAGTGGCTTATCTATTCATCAGCCCCCCTCTAATCTCATGCTGTGTCCTCCTGTCCTGCTATTTTTCTTAAATTTAAACATGTTAGACTTTTTCACCTTGTTAATGCCCTTAAGGTGTTTGAATGCCTCGATCATATCACCTCTCTCCCTCCTTTGCTCAAGGGTACACATATTGAGCTCTGTTAATCTGTCCTCATATGTCTTCTGATGCAGTCCCTGCACCATTTTGGTTGCCCTTCTCTGGACTGCCTCAATTTGGTTAATGTCCTTGTGAAGGTGTGGCCTCCAATACTGCACGCAGTACTCCAGATGGGGCCTAACCAGTGTCTTGTAAAGAGGGATTATTACCTCTCTTACGACTTGTGATACCCCTACTAATACAACCTAACACCCCCCTAGCCTTACCTAATGCTTAGAGGTCTGCTTGGATGATTTCAGGTCATCAGTGATGATGATGCCCAAGTCTCTTTCTTCCTTTGTGACTGCTAGCAACTCCCCTCCCAGCCTATAGGTGGCTTCAGGGTTTCTCTTCCCTATGTGCATGATTTTGCACTTCTTTGCATTAAATCCCAGTTGCCACTCTTCTGACCATTTTGCTAGTTTATCCAGATCTCTTCTCATTCTGCCCACCCTATCTGGATCATCTACTCTGTTGCAGATCTTGGTGTCATCTGAAACAGACAAGCCTTACCCTCTAGTCCATCTGCAAGGTCACTAATGAAGATGTTGAAGAGGACTGGCCCCAGAACTGATCCCTGAGGTACCCACTTGTGACTTGCATCTCTTCTACTGTACAGTATACCATTTACCACCTCTCTGTTTTCTGCCCGTCAACCAGTTTGCCACCCAGTTGACCAACTTCTGACCCACCCCGAGCCTATCCAGCTTACTTATCAATCTTCTATGTGGAACAGTGTCAAAAGCTTTGCTGAAGTCAAAGTAGGCGACATCAACTGCTCCCCCTTGGTCCACCACTCTGGTTACCCAGTCAAAGAAATCTATGAGATTAGTTTGACAGGACCTTCCTTTCGTAAACCCATGCTGTCTTGGATCCTGTGCCCCTATGGATTCCAGGTGTTGCACTATCCTTTCCTTAAAGAGTGCCTCCATAATCTTGCCCACTACTGAGGTAAGACTGACTGGTCTGTAGTTCCCCACCTCATTAATATAACAGTATGCTGTAGTTTAAAATTCAGCTGTTTATAAAGGCTACAACAACGTTTCTAAGTTAAAGCCATGGGACTATTAAGGTGGCTGGTTTAGTCAAATAAGGGACTGTTTTCTGATAGAGTGGGTATTGAGGGTCTCTACTGCTGTTTGCTACCATTTGTTGGCTTTAATGTTTGGTAGAGGGTCATAGTAACACTGAATGTTGTGTAACTTTTGCAAGGTAAAAATCTGATTTTTAGAAATGACCGCTCAAAGTCTTGTGGGGTGCAGCTTTTTTCAGGACTCTTGTTCCTATGCCGGGCCAAGGGTGACAACCGGGAAAGATGCAGCCATACCGCCCGCCTAGTGCAGATCACTGTCCCTACAGGTTATCAGCCGGAGGTCATGACCACGTAGGGGCTTTTTTTTTTTTGGTTGGGCAGAGTCGACACACCATCGGCGCGCTCGAGACCGATGCACTGTGTGGAGCTCACCGGTTGGCTGTTAGGTGTTGTTGACTCCACCTCCCACCAGTTCTGATTCACCGGAGAGGTGAGGAAAAGGGTTGGAGGGTGGGAAAAGGAAGTCCAAGGGACAGACAAAGGAAAAGATATATAAACTAAAAGGAGAAATAAATGACTGAGAGGACAGAAGAAGAAGAAAGACTAAGGGGATTGGGTAGGGGTCTCAATCTCTGGAAAAAGGAGAGAGGAAGGAATTAGGATAAGTTTGGGGGGGTAACAACCATACCCCGGAACCTTGACTTTTCTCCAGACTGTATAGGAAGTGCAAGGAGTAGCCAAAAGACTCACTGTCAGAATTCAAGGCACAGAATCACTGACAATAACTCCAAAAAGCAGAAAACAGCTATTCTGGAGAAGACAGGACACAGGGAATTGCCCCTCCAGGGGAAAACATTATTGCTGTAAGAAAGTTTTTACTTTCTTTAAAATAATAAAGGATATGTCCAACAGACAAAGAAAATTAAGGATTGACGGGTGTCACAAACCCACTCAGCAGGTCAGCCCTCTACTCCCAAAGTGCCAACCTCCAAGCACAGTCTTGTGAACAGTTTAAAAGAACAAGGTAACCCTCTTGTCTGTTTTTGTGGGTTCGAATCAACCTTTGGTCTCAAGTCTTGGAGGGATTCAAACTGTGAACCTCTTGCTAGTGTACCCAATGCACAAGCTCAGATATATCTGTCTTCGGGGGGGCCAGATATCTTTGCCTATGAGCACCTAACCAGGTGTACAGATATGAACCCTTAAAACTGTAATAAAGACCTCAGATTATTCTTACCTTTTTCCAGTTTGGTATCATCATTCAAGCTTATGCCCAGTGTCTGCTGTAACCATATATACTCTACTTGTAAAGGAAATAAATCAAAGACAGACCAAGTAAGCTCTAAAAAGAGTTTTACTAAAATAGATAATAATATGTAAAACATACAATACAGAACTATTATATCACAAGATATACAAATCTTTTAAAAGAACAAGGTTTTAAACAGTTTAATTCCTACTACAGTAATTAGATTAGTCTATCTTTCTAAATACCTGTTTAAAGTGCTCACAGATGTTTCGTTGTCAGAGTCTAGATAAGAGTGTCTCTGAAGAAAAACAGAATAATGTTTAAAAGCTGGTTTTCCCCACCTATTTTGCGTGAGGTCACCTAGCTCCTTCCTGTCAGAATATATGAAAAAAAATATATCTATACAAACACAGGGGCCCAGATATTCAAAAGGGTTGTGCATGGCGCAACAGTGTTGCACCATGCGCAACTCACTGATGCGCCCCAGTGTGATATCCAAAAGGGAAAAGTGCGCGGCACAAATCCTGATGCGCCGGAGCGCATCAGTAATGTATGCAGGCACAGGTGGGGGTGCCCATGCATGCTCTGCACAGCCCAATATTCAGCCCGGGATGTGCAGAGTCATGCATACGCAACCCCTACCTGCACCAGCACAAAGTTACGCCCCCCCAAAAAAAAGAACAACTGATGCCCACCCACAGGTGAGCTGCCACATTGCAGGGTGCAACACGGCAGCTGCCACCTATGGTCACATATATGGAATGTGTAGTACGGTATGGGCTGCATGCCCATTGGCTCACGCTGTGAACCAATGGGCATGCAGCCCTAACAACGGTGTCAGTCGGCAGGCGGCAGGCGGATGGGGTGCTGCCGCCCACCAGCTGACCGGAGGGGACAGCGGGGTGGTGGGGCTCAGTGGGCCAGTGGGGGAGGGAGGTACCCCTAGACCACCAGGGATATTGTAATGATTTATTTTTTTTTACAGATGCCCGCGATCGGGCAGATAGAGGCTCACTGTACCTCCAGGGATATTGGAACGATTTATTTTTTTACAGATGCCCACGATCGGGCAGATAGAGGTCCACTGGACCACCAGGGATATAGGACTAAGTATTCTTTATTTACAAATGCCCACAATCGGGCAGATAGCAGTCCACTGGACCACCAGGGATACAGGGCGAAGTATTCTTTTTAGATACAGATGCCCGTGATTGGGCAGATAGCGGTCCACTGGACCACTAGGGATATAGGATGAAGTATTCTTTTTAGATACAGATGCCCGAGATCGGGCAGATAGCGGTCCGCTGGACCACCAGGGATATAGGACATATTTCTTTTTAGATACAGATGCCCGCGATTGGGCTGCAGGGGGCATCGGTTCGCGACTGACGTTGCTTAGCAGGGCGCAGGTGCAAGTCGTTGGGGATCAGCGCACCTGCATGCAAATGGAGTCATAATGATATGCAAATGGGGCCATGTGCGCCTTGCATACATTATGGCCCCATTTGCATGTTAAGTTTTGAATATCAGGTTGCTGTGCATGGCACAATGGAACTTGCGCTAGCGCATCCCCATGCTCCACTCTGGCCATTTATGCTGGCGCAGTGCCACTGCGTCATGCACACTGGGGGTGGCCAGGGTGCGATATTCAAAGCTGCTGAGCCATGGCGCAGCTCTGTTGAATATCGCCCAGTCCACACCCCTGCGCAGCTAAGTTGCGCTGCGCCCAAGCTTGCGCCACAGCCTGGCGCAGTTTGAATATCTGGGTCCGGATGTCTTTTCCAAGTATTAAATTCTGCAACCTCAGCATAACTCATCTTCTTCAAATGACATTTCTTTGATCTTAATCAGTATCCTCTCTCACACAGTTATCAAAGGAACATTTAAAACTTCGCACCAGTTTGCTAAACCTGGTTTCCCCCTCTAATGTCAAACTTTTTTTTTTTGATTTTCCTCTTAGCAGTTAAAGCTATAATTAACTTAGATAAAACAGGAGATCCTTGATCAAGGCCTGTTCTACTCCGTAATTAGCTTCAGGCCTTCCAGGTAACACCTTGTTTCTAAAACCTGTGTGTGTGTGTGTGTGTGATCTCACATGCTGTTTCAGCCTTTCTCATGGGAGACAGTCCCTACACATTTTTATATATTACAAAAAATGATCATACAGCACTCAGAACTGGCTGTCCCCGTCACAATCCTCCCCACCTAGACTGAATTTGGGGGCTCTATCCCTGCATGGGATGGGCTTCCCAAATCAGTTTACTCCTCATAGACCCTAGACAGCCCATCTGAGTTCTGGTTTTTGGCTCCAGCCCTATGTATGATGGTCAGATCATACCCTTGCAAAGCAAAACTCCATCTTAGCAATCTACCATTGTTTTTCCCCCATCCACCTCAGCCAAACCAGGGGGTTGTGGTCAGTTTGTACCACAAAATGCTGCCCATATAAGTATGGCTCTAGCTTCTTTGGGGCCCACACTGTGGCAAGACACTCCTTTTCCACTGTGGAGCATGCTTGCTCCCTGGGAAGTAACTTCCTACTCAGGTACACTACTGGGTGATCTGTTCCTTGGCTGGATGTCTGACTCAGTACTGCCCCAATACCCACGTCTGAGGAGTCAGTTTGAACTATAAAGCTTTAGCCATAGTCAGGACTTGTCAAAACAGGAGCACTGCACAGTGCCTCCTTTAATCTGGTAAAGGCTTCCTCACAGGCTGGGCCCCAGGTAATTTAATTTGGCATCCTTTTCTTTGCCAGGTCAGATAAAGGAGCAGCCAGGGCACTGTAATTGGGTACACATTTTCTGTAGTACCCTGCTGTCCCTAGAAAACTCCCGACCTGCTTCTGTGTTTCTGGTCTGGGCCATGCCAGGATCACCTCTATCTTTATTTGGTTAGGATGGAGCTGTCCCCAGCCTACGACATGCCCGAGATATGCCACTTCCCCCATGGCCACCTGGGGTTTGACAATAAGCCCGGCCCTCTGTATCCTGCCCAGTACTTCCCTAAGGTGGGACAGGTGTTCCTCCCAGCTGGTACTAAAGATGGCAATGTCAACTAGGTATGCCACGGCGTACTCCTCAGCACCATTTAAACCTGGTTCACCAACCTTTGGAAAGTGGCCTTGGCGTTCTTCATTCGGAAAGGCATTACTTTAAACTCAAATAAGCCTATTGGAGTGATGAAGGCTGACCTCTCCCTAGCTCTGTCTGTCAGCTCTACCTGCCAATACCCCTTGGTCAGGTCAATGGTCGTAAGGTAGGTCACCCCCCCAACTTGTCCAGGAGTTCATCCATCCGGGGCATCGGGTGGGCATCTGACTTCGTGATTGCATTCAGTCCACGACAGTCCACACAGAAACAAGTAGAGCCATCTGGCTTAGGCACAAGGGCTACAGGTGAGGCCCAGGAGCTGTGGGATCTCTGGATTACCCCTAAATCCAGCATCTCCTTCATTTCCCTTCTAATGTCCTTTTGAACAGCCTCTGACACATGATATGCTGTCCGCTGTATGGGCGACTGTGTCCCTGTCTCCACATCGTGAGTCGCTAAGGGGATTAGTCCAGGCTTGGCGCTAAACAACGGGGCAAAGTCTGCTAAAACCTCCCTTACTTTCTGTATCTGGTCTGGGGCCAGCTGGGGAGACAATTTTACTGCCTCCACAGAGGACTCCCACTTACTTTCCTCCAGCAAATCCAGAAGGGGGTCTCCTCGTCCATCCCCTCCTCATGACTACACACTGCAAACACCATGTCAGCCCTATTCGCACATGGCTTCATCATGCTGATGTGGTACATCCTTTCTGTCTGTCTTCTGTCAGGTAACTCCACATTGTAGTTCACGTCATTTACCTTCCTAACCACTTTGTACAGTCCTGCCCACTCAGCCTGCAGCTTGTCTTTCCGGACCGGAATAAGGACCATGACTTCCTAACCCACCATGTACCAGCGAGCTCTGGCTCTGTGGTCGTACCACACTTTTTGTTTCTGTTGGGCAGCTGCTAGGTTGCTCTGGGCTGTCCCCATAAGCTCCTTTAGCCTTTTCCTAAACCTAAGGACGTAATCCATAATGGAAGTTCCCTGGGTGGCATGCTTGCCTTCCCAGTCCTCCCGGATCAAGTCTAGGGGCCCATGTACCCAGCGTCCATATAAGAGTTCGAAGTGGGAAAATTCTGTTGACTCTTGGGGCACCTCCCTGTATGCAAACAACAGGTGGGGAAGGTATTCCTCCCAGTCCCTCCCATGCTGTTCAGCAAATGCCCAGAGCATTGACTTTAGGGTACCATTGAATCTTTCCATGAGCCCATTGGCTTGCGGGTGATATGGTGTCATACATCTTTGCACCACCCCTCACTTCTCCCATAAACATTTCATCAGGTCTGACATGAAGGAACCCCCTCAATCGGTGATTACCTCCTGCGGAAACCCAACATGGGAGAATATCCCAAGTAAGGCATCTGCCACTTTGTCTGTCCTCAGTGAGGATAGGGCGACTGCCTCTGGGTACCTGGTGGCATAATCCACCACAGTCAGGATGAATCTCTTCCCTGAGGAGCTGGGGGTATTTAAAGTCCCCACAATATCCATTCCCACCTGCTGGAATGGCTCCTCTACTATGGGCAATGGAATCAGGGTGGCTTGGGTTTTCGTTCCCACCTTTCCTATTTCTTGGCACCGGTGACAAGACCTGCAATATTCCTTCACCTGTTGGGTGAAGTTAGGCCAGTAGAAATTCTGGGCCAACCGCTGCGTTATGCGCGCAATTCCCAAATGACCAGACAAAGGAATACCAAGTGCAATCTTAAGCAACTGCTCACGATACCCCTGGGGAATGACAAGCTGCCTGCCCAGCATTCCTCCCTCCCTCCCTCTGTCTGTACTGCTTAAGTATACATAAGTCCATTTTCCCAATAAACCTTATGTCTGCCGTCACCTCCCTGTGTGCCGTCTGAGTCTGCCCAAGCCTCAGCTTCTCTAAACTAGGGTCACTTCTCTGATCAGCTGCAAACCCCTCACACATTCCCAAGGCATAGGACAGGTCCCCTTCAGTCACTAAACTAGGGTCCCTAGCTCTAGCGTCAGGGCACTCAGGATCACTGTCAATCACAACCCTCTGACAATGAGTCACCTCTCACTCTTTGGAGTAACCCTCTGTAGCTGTGTGGTTACTTGCTACTAGGGAAATTTCTACCCCCTCTTCATTAATCTCCATATCAGGAGATGCAGGCTGGGAAACCAGTCTCTCAGCGGTTTCCACAATGGCTTCTGTGGGTTCAGGGAACTAAATTTTCCCTTGCCTCTTGGCTATGGGTAACTGAACATACCATCCCCTGTTTTAGATTGTTGCCCAGGATGACATCACTGCTAAGGTTTTGGCTACCGCCACCTGTTGCACAGTTCCCCCTGTTTCACCCCAGTCTAGGAGAACACTAGCGAGGGGCAATGTTTTCGCCTCACCAGTGAAGTCCTGTACAGTGACGTATTGATTGGGTATAAGATGACCAGGCTCTACCAGATCCCCCTTTACCAAGGTCAGGGATGCCCCTGTGTCCCTTAACCCCTGTGTCTGTACACCATTCACCATGACTGGGTGCATGTGTTCCCTCATGTTCACTGGCATGCTTCCAGGGCACACAAACAACCCACTTCTTTTCTAGCACCACCTTGAATATTATTGCTCGCCTTTTTGGGACACAGTCTGGCAATGTGCCCAATTTCTTTACATAACCAACATTCACTACTCTTTTCAGAAAAATATTTTCTCTGAAACCTGGGGCTAACTGGTTTCAGTGGAGGCAGTGAGGGTTTTAGCTGCCCTGAAGGTGCACTTTTCCCTTTCTGCGCTGCCACATCCACCCCATTCGCTCTCAGAGCAGGTCTGCTCTTGGCATAGTGGTCTGAGAGTTCAGCAGCTTCTTGCACTGTTTTGGGATCTCGGTCCTCCAGCCAGATTTTCAGCTCTGCTGGGCACGCCCAGAAAAACTGTTCTAACAGAATCACATTTTCAATTTTATCAACAGAGTTTGCCTCAATTCCTTCCCACCAACGTTTTATAAACTGACGTTGTTTCATGGCTAGCTCCTTGTAGCTCATGTCAGAGCTTCTGAGCTTAAGGAATTTAGCTCTGTATGATTCTGCAGTTAATTCAAACTTTTTTAACAGTGCAGCTTTTAGCTTGCTCTAATCATTACTGTCCTCATTGTCCATTTGACCCAATGCATCCAGAGCTTTCCCAGTAAGTAGCGGGCATAGCTGGAAGCTCCAGGACTCTCTAGGAATTTTAGCCTGAATACAAACTTTTTCAAAAGAATTTAAAAAGGCATCCATATCCTCCCCCTCTTTAAATTCGGCTATTAATTTGGAATTCAATTTGTAACCCAGTCCTGCAGTCCCAAGCCACTTAGCTGCTCTGGTGCTGCTGGTCGGAGTCGTATCTTCTCCAGTTCATGTTGCATCTGATGCTCCTGTTCCTCACGGTCTGCGTCTCAGCATTCTCACTCCCTCTTCTCCTCTGCAGCTCGCTGGCGCTCATGCTCCTCACGGTCTGCGTCTCTCTGTTCTCACTCTGCCTCTTGTTGTTCCCACTCTCTCTTCTCCTGGAACTCAAGCTCCATCCTGCGCAACTCAATTTGCAGCCTTAGTACCTCTGGATTCAGGATACTGGTGACCTTCCCCTGCTGCTGTGGCCCTTCACTGACAGTGGCCCTGTTGCCCTCCTCATCGGATCTGGACACTGTACTGGCTACAAGCCCTGTCACACTCGAGGTTTGGTCCTTTCCAGTCATGGTCTGTGACTCACTGCTCTGGGTATCTGCTACCATCAGGGCATCTATGAGGTTCTGCTTTTTGGCTGTCACCTCGAACAGGACTCCTCTGTCACCGCACAACTGCTTTAAGTAATCTACAGTGTGCCTGCTGTAGGCAGAAGCCATCTTCTTCCCTGACTACTGTTGCTCTGACTTGCACTTTAGGAAAAAAAATAAAATGGGTAGGAACTTGACTGTATGCCAAGTGATATAGTTCTGTTTCCTTTTTAAAATAAAACTGCCTTTTTCTTTCTTTGCAAGTGAGCTTACAGTCCCAAGCTGACACGCTGAACAATAAAAGCTTGTAATACCAAAATTATCCCACCACTGCCAACCAATCTGTCACAAACCCACTCAGCAGGTCAGCCCTCTACTCCCAAAGTGCCAACCTCTGAGCACAGTCTTGTGAACAGTTTAACAGAACAAGGTAACCCTCGTCTGTTTTTGTGGGTTTGAATCAACCTTTGGTCTCAAGTCTTGGATGGATTCAAACTGTGAACCTCTTGCTTGTGTACCCAATGCACAGGCTCAGATACATCTGTCTTCGGGGGAGATATCTTTGCCTATGGGCACCTAAAAAGTATTATACACAGGCACAATGGGAATTTGGAGCTGCTATTCCTTTCTGCATGCCTATGGGCACCTAACCAGGTGTACAGAAATGAACCCTTAAAACTGTAATAAAGACCTCAGATTATTCTTACCTTTTTCTAGTTTGGTATCACCATTCAAGCTTATGCCCAGTGTCTGCTGTAACCATATATACTCAACTTGTAAAGGAAAGAAATCAAAGAAAGACCAAGTAAGCTCTAAAAAGAGTTTTACTAAAATAGATAATAATATGTAAAACATACAATACAGAACTATTATATCATAAGACATACAAATCTTTAAAAAGAACAAGGTTTTAAACAGTGTAATTCCTACTACAGTAATTAGATTTGTTTATCTTTCTAAATACCTGTTTAAAGTGCTCACAGATGTTTCTTTGTCAACGTCTAGATAAAAGTGTCTTTGACAAAAAACAGAATAATGTTTAAAAGCTGATTTTCCCCACCTATTTTGCATGAGGTCACCTAGCTCCTCCCTGTCAGAATATATAAAAAAACATATATCTATATAAACACAGGATGTCTTTCCAAGTATTAAATTCTGCAACCTCAGCATAACTCATGCTCTTCAAATGACATTTCTTTGATCTTAATCAGTATCCTCTCTCACACAGTTATCAAAGGAACATTTACAACTTCACACCAGTTTGATAAACCTGGTTTCCCCCTTTAACGTCATAAACTTTTTTTTTTATGATTTTCCTCTTAGCAGTTAAAGCTATAATTAACTTAGATAAAACAGGAGATCTTTGATCAAGGTCTGTTCTACTCTATAATTAGCTTCAGGCCTTCCAGGTAACACCTTGTTTCTAAAACCTGTGTGTGTGTGTGTGTGTGTGTGTGTGTGTGTGTGTGTGTGTGTGTGATCTCACACGCTGTTTCAGCCTTTCTCATGGGAGACAGTTCCTACACATTTTTATATATTACAAAAAATGATCATACAGCACTCAGAACTGGCTGTCCACGTCACAACGGGAACAAAGGAGGAGGAGAGAATGGAGGGCAACTGCCAACTCCCACCCCACAGGGGTGGAGCTAGAGCACTGGGGAAGGAGTGCCCCCCATCCTGACCACTTTCCACTTAGAAATATCATCCCCCCCAAGTGCCCCTGCTTACCCCACTCCTGACAAAAGAAAGGGGTGGACAAAGGCACAGAGATGGAGGGGGACCCAGAGACTGAGGCCCCAGGGGGATGGTGGGCGGGATTGTGAAGAATGGTGAAGATGCACAGAAAGATCAGAATTACGCTAGGTCATAATTTTCTTATCTTATCTGTCAGTTTTCATAATCATCACTGCCCAGATGAGTGCTGACCCCCAGGGTTTTAACCCTAAGGGACAGAGTATTTTTTGCAAGAGGGTCAGCGCCAGAGATGGAGCCACGAGCCTAGGCTCATGCGGCAATGACTATCTCGGCATCGACCTTCCAACCACCTCAGTACTTTTTTTTCCAAAGAGGTGCAGCTTAACTAACCTAGAAGGATAGCCTAACAAAAAATGGACATAAGATAGTCTGGATGACCCATATAAGAAGGGTCAACAAAGAAGTCTTCACAGCCTAAGATTGAAGGAGTGAAGACCAACAACAGAGGGGAGCTTGGGGGATGGTGGGAGGTCATGTGAATGCGTGGTGGAGACTTCGTCCAAGAAGATCAAGAATTACGGAAGGTATGTCATTTCCACATCTTGATGGACATAAAGTCTCCACCACTCATTCACACTGATGGGAGAGTACCAAGCTAATAATCCCCCGAGAGGGCAGCAGGAGAGACCAAGAGCTCACAATTTAGGACACAAGTCCATTAAGGATGGTCCTGCCGAATGAAAGATGTCACCTGGCATGGACATCCAGGGCATAGTGCTTGACGATAGTGTGCACTGAGCTAGGCAGGTTGCAGATTTCCACCAGGGATGCTGTGACTGCTCTAGTAGAGTGGGCGTACACTCTGCCCTCCAGCTTAACCTCTGGCATGGAACAGCAATGGTGAAGGCATGCCACCAGTCATGCTGAAATGCATCTAATAGCAACAGGCTGAACTAGCTGGGTCTCGCTGAAAGAAACAAACAGTTGTTGAGCTTTGCGAATTTGTTTTGTTCTATCTAAATAGAAATGCAGAGCTCTTTTGACATCTAAGGAATGAAGGGTATGCCCTCCTTCATTTTGGAAGTTAGCGAAGTAGGTAGGAAGGACTAAAGGTTGGTTTAGATGGAATTCTGGAACAACCTTTGGAAGAAACTTAGGATGGGTCATAAGAACTACTTTGTCCTTATGAAGCACAGTATACGGAGGGTCTGTTACCAAGGCATGTATTTCAGAGACCCTGCAGGCTGAGGTAATGGCCACCAGGAAGGCCATTTTCCAAGTGAGAAATTTCAGCTCAGAGGTGGCTAGGGGCTCAAAAGGCTTTCGTGTGAGCATGTCTAGTACAAGATTAATGTCCCAGGCTGTGACTGGACATCTGATAGGTGGTCTGGTATGCAGAATTCCCTTAAGAAACCTCTTAACCACAGGTAATTGAGCCAGTGACAAGAAAAGTACTAGCTCATGATAAGCTGAAATGGAACAAAGGTGAACTTTGACTGTACAGTAATGTAGACCTGAGTTTGAAAGGTCTAGAAGGTACTCTAGAACTTTATTTGGTGAGCAGAAAAAAGGATTCAAAGAGGATTTTGCACACCAGAGAGAGAAACACTTCCATTTGGCCGTGTAAGTTTTTCTAGTGGCTGGCTTGCGCGCAGCCAAGAGAATATTTGCAACTCTGTGAGAGACATTGAACCTGTTCACTTCTATCTCTTCAGGAGCCAAACATGAAGGTGAAGCAATCTCAGATTGGGATGGACCACAGGCCCGAGTCAGAAGGTTTGTCTGAAGGGGAAGTGGTTTCGGAGGGGTTTCCGACATACTGTTGCGTAACGGAAACCATATCTGTCACGGCCAGAAGGCAGCAATGAGGATCATTTTGTCCCCCTGGGACTCGAATTTGAGAAGTACCCTAGTTCATGAGAGTCAGGCATGTACCACAGGACTGGAGAACGGCATATGTAGTGCCGCTTCACAAAAGTGTTCCCAAGGATGATCCAGGGAATTACAGACCAGTCAGTCTGACCTCCATTGTGGGCAAGTTCAAGGAGTCCTTACTAAAGGAAAGGTTGGTGGCATATCTAGAGGAGCATGGTCTCCAGGATGAGAGGCAGCATGGGTTCATGGAGGGGAGGAGATCGTGTCAAACACATCTGATTGACTTCTTTGACTGTGTCACTAAGACAGTAGACAGGGGCCAAGCAGTAGACATCCTCTATCTTGATTTGAGTAAGGCCTTTGACTCTGTGCCCCACAAAAGGTTGACCAGGAAGTTGGTGGATCTTGGAGTTGGAGAGACGATGGCCAGATGGGTGGAAAACTGGCTGAGGGACAGAACCCAGAGGGTGGTGGTGAGGGGAGAGTTATCTGGCACCAGAGATGTAACCAGTGGGGTCCCACAGGGCTCCATGCTGTTCAATGTCTTCATCAATGACATTGGGGATTGCATTAAAGGCAAAATGTGCCTATTCGCTGATGACACCAAGCTCTGTGGGAAAGTGGACACAGCTGAAGGGATACAGGACCTACATGAATATCTGGAAAAGCTGGGGAGGTGGTCCAGGATCAGGCAGCTTGGCTTTAATGCCAAAAAATGCAAAGTTATGCATATTGGAGCCAAGAATCCCAGGACAGAGTATTACCTGGGTGGAGTCCAAGTAGCTGCATCAGAGGAGGAGAAGGACCCGGGAGTGATGATCACTAGTGACCTGAAGCACTCCACGCAGTGCAAGAAAGCAGCAGCAAAGGCAAACAAGATGCTGGGATGCATAGCTAGGGGGATCAGTAGTAGGAGAGAGGAGGTTTATTTATTTTATTTATTTATATAAGTTTAGGAATTACAACCCTTTGAGTCAGGGACTCATTTGTAAAGGCTCTGCGTCATACATTGAACAGTGGACAATACAGAGTTATAAATGGTACATAGATAAACAGAGATAAAGAAAAAATAGGGAAATACATAAGTAGAGAAGAAAAAAAACAAACTACACCATAGGTACATAAATTATAAATCATGTATACTGCCCTTGTATAGGTCACTGGTAAGGCCGCATCTAGAGTATGAAGTTCAGTACTGGTGCCCACACCTCAAAAAGGACATTAACCTGCTGGAGAAGGTACAGAGGAGGGCTACAAAGATGACAGCCAGTCAGCAGGGCAAGACATACAAGGAGAGGTTGAGGGCACTGAACATGTACTCCCTGGAAGACAGGAGAGAGGGTACATGATTGGGACATTCAAGTACTTGAAAGGGATAAATAATGTTGACAAGGAAAGTCTATTTAAGCTAAGTGGCAACCATCACATGAGGGGGCACAGTCTTAAGCTGGAGGGTGGGAGGTTTAGGAGGGATGTCAGAAAGCACCTCTTCACAGAAAGGGTGGTGGACATTTGGAATGTGCTGCCGGAAGAGGTCATCTCATTAAAAACAGTAAACAGCTTTAAGAGAGGCTAGGATAGGCTTGGGGGAAGATAAGAATCATGGGTAGGGAGGATGGGAGGAGTAGGGAGGGAGGGCAGGGACATTAGCTCAAGCTGTGGACCCTGCAATACGAGCAAACTTGATAGACCAAATGGCCTTCTTCTGCTGGCTTCTTCGTATGTTCGCATATTCATATGAAGAAATACCCTCATATTCGTAAATCAGAGTGTCTAGACTAACAAAGACTATTACATTGGATGTATCCTATGATCTTTTGTGTCCTGATACATAATCTCTGACATGAGATAGCTTGTATGTAATTATTTTTTAAAGAAAATAATAAAATCTAAGTAAAAAAAGAAACATGAACCATCAATATGATATATACTATGTTAAGTGCCTCTATTGTTTTCTTCTAGATTATGTTCAGAGGAGGAATTTTGGCATAAAGGTTGTGGGGACAACACTCTCAACCAGACTGTGATCATGAGTGCTGTGTTACCCAGCAAAAGGTAAATTATCTATAGAAAAATACCATTATTTCTATCAACATACCTTTGAAAGCGAATACATAAATACATTATACAAGCAGAACAACACTAATGTAAAACCTCAAAGGGTACCTGTGCCTTCTCTCACACTGCCTCGAAGCACTGGAACTTCCTTCCCCTTGCCACCTGTCACTCTCCGACTCATGCTATATTTAAACGGAGCTGCACAATATCCTACCCAAACCTGTCCCTTGCTTGTGCTTTCATCCTACCTGGTCCTCCTCTGTCTAGTCCACTTACTACTGCTCTATCCTTACCCAGATTACCTAACCCATTCTAATTTTGCTTCTCTGACATGTCCCCCTACCTTAAACTTTCTGTTGATTTTGACTTTACCCAAATAGTTCCTCTTCCTTTTATCCTTCTGCTTATTTCCTTTGCTTGCACTTACCTGGTACTAAACTACTCTGTGTCTCTGCCATTGTTTCGTTCCCTTACTATTTGAAAATCGTACTACGCCAGACCGCCACTCATTTCTTATTGTTCATTACTGTGTGCACTTATCATTGTATTTTTGCTTAGCTGGATATCTTCCCTTTGTTCCCTCCCTCCTATTCATGCTACTGTTTGTTTTTACCTTACATTATACCCTCAGTGCTACACTCCAATGTTTTATGTGCTTGGCATTTTCTAAGAATTACATTGTATAACTAGGTCAAGACAGTATTTCTTATTATGTTATCTGTCTCTGCCGCCATGGGAAATTGTATTATTTACCTCATTTTTTTGTACTTTCTCTGTATTGGATATTCTCTACCTTGTAACCTCCCAGGTTGTACCTGCAAATAGTCATCTCTATGGCTAGAGCGCCTCACCCAGTCAACAAAAACTAATTAAAAATAAATAAAATAAAAAAACAAGATATTGCATCTCACCTCTACTATCCTGGGAAATACAGTAGTCATCAGAACCCAATTGCAAATGACATATCACAAATTACATCTCATTTGGTCTATTTTGGTTAAACATATACTAAAAATGTGCACAAGCTAGCAGAACCCACCAGCTCAACAGCAATGCAAGTGGCAAACATTTGGCAGTGACAAATGCTTGTTATTTTTAATTTTGCATAACTGTTGATTCATTTTAACACAGAAACATAAAATTTGATGGCAGATAAGGACTGCTTCTCTTGACTTACCCAGTCTGCCCATTTTTCCCTACCTACATTATCATAATAGTCCCTAGACCCAACTTGATCACAGCTCTTTCTCCTTCCCCCCTTCCTTTCCATAATGACTCCTTTGAACCATCCACCCTGACCCACCTGCAGGGTAAGAGTTTGATTTTTTTTATTGATGGATGAGGGCTGGCTGGAGCTCAATGGGCAAAGCAACAAACCACTCCCCCAACCAGGCCTTAGAAGGCCATCCCCCGGGCCAGTCCTCATTCGTTTTCTTCATTACGGCCGGAGGCACTGTTCCTCATACCTCTTCTTCTGTTCTCTTGCCTGTTCTTTGTTTACTGCATTTTTGCAGCACCTCCAACTGCCAGCTCCATTCCATTTCCCTGCTGTTCATCCTATTGCTCACTGCCACTGGCCTGCGTCTCTCTCTCTCCCTGCTTTCCCACTATACCCCCGTTCCCCATGTCTCCGTCAGTCCGATGTTCATTTTTCCTCACTTGCATACCTCCATCCTGTTCCTGTCCTGGTCCGGTATGCTGAGTAGCCCCTTTTGTCAGTCCTACCTCACCACCGCAACTCTATGTGGCCCCCCCTTCTGTTGCCTGTGCTTCTTCTCCTGTCTCGCTGCTCAGTGGCTGTTTATGGCTCCTTGATTCTCCCATCCCTCCTCCTCGCTCCATTTCCCCTGTACCTTTTTCATAGTTTCATTTCCCCTTTTCTCTCTCTCTCCATTTGCTGCTCCTGTCTCTGTCGCCTTCCCTCTTCCGGATTTGTGCTGGTGTTGCCACTGCCCAGTTTTCCCTCGTAGATTCCCCGCTTCTCCTAATCCCTCGATCCGTCTTCCTTTGCTCTCTCTCTCTCTCTCTCTCCCTTTTGCCCACTGTGCTCATCCCCACTGCTATGGAGGATGCCTCGCTCCTCTGCTTTACTTCTCTCCATAGCGACTTCCCATGCCCTGTGCTGTTGAGCACCTCGATGGCTCCTGTGAGCTGGGGGACAGCGTTTACTTTGCTCCTCTTGACTTGTGTTCTCTCCCTAGTCGATGCTCACCCCCTGGCCTCTCGTACCTGTTCCAGGACTTCATTTTTGATGGGCTGTCTTGAGGTTTGGACTACATATACTGTTATTGCCCTGTGGTTTGGATCCCGATCTCGCTTATTTGTTCCTTGCTCCCTATGGGGACTGCGACTCCTACTGTCGGTTCTCATCTGGTCTCCTCTTACCTCCCCTTATACCTTGTTTTCTTCCTTGTACTCCTACCCTTTCTTTCCTCAACCCAACCTGATTGCCACCCATCCTCTTTCACATCATAGGACAATCAATTCAGCTGGACTGTACACCTGGCTGGTGCGCTCTGCAGCCTTCCTCTGGGATTTGCCATTTGTCCCTGCCCCAGCTCTTCCTGGCCTTTGCCACTCATTGCTCTTGGTTATACCATGGTGCACTTTCTTAATTTCATCCCTGACTGTGCTTCCCCATGGTGGGTGCTTGCCCTCCTCCTCCCATTCCCTTCATCCTCTATTCCTCTCTTTCTCTGACCTCTGCTTTCTTTTGGGGGCTTCCTTATCCTGTCATCCCGCTATACCACTATACCTTACTCATTCACATTGCCTAATATTCCCTCCAGCATATCGCCCTGCCTACTCGTCTTCTCCGACCCTATTCCCTTGTTCTAATCAAACCTATTGAGTTGTTCTCCTGGTACTACCTACCTCAGCATCGGCTGCCGGCTTCACCTGGCCACACTTGCTCATACTTTCATGCAATTCTATCCATTCCTAATTTGGCTCTCAATGGACCCGGCTGGCATGCACTCCTGTAGTTACCAATCATGGGTAGCTTCCTCAGGACATGAGTCTGGTTCTCCTTCACTCAGTGCGATCTCAGAATCTACTCATTCACATTGATTAATTGAACAAACTTCTCATTGAGTCTTATGCTACCTCATCAAACTGCTCTCCATTCAGAGACACGCCTTCCGTGTCCATTGCTCCATGGCTCGGGGCTAACCTGTAGCTGATGGTCTCGCTCTGCACCCACAAAGTCTGCGTCTAGAGCATGCAAAGCTCAGAGCAGGTTCCTTATCCCTGGCCCATAATGAGAATGTCTTCGCTCTGGATGGACCTCCAGTCATCCCTCATCTCAGCGACACCTCTGGATGCAGAATTTATGTCATCCAGCTGTGAGGGGTGGGGCTCTCATCATCAGAGCCCCTTTGGCTGCCCAAGTGGGTTCAGAGGCACCTTCTACACTATTCTCTTTCAGTACCACCTCTGGTTCACCTAGTCTATTTTATAGGCTCGCATTGGCTAGCTGAGTATCTTAGTAGTCATCGCTCTCCTTTCTTTCTTTTGAGTGTCTAGTTGCAGAGACATCACTCATAACCCTCAACAGTTGTCCATTTAGAAGGACAGAGCAAGAGCTTCCTCTAAATTGGAATGTTTTCCTTCTTACTCGATCTCTACTCTGAATTGCAGTAGCTGAGCCATCACTAATCAAAATATCCTTCAGCTTGGAGGGAAGGCGACCTAGGCCTTGGATCCCCAGAGGTTTCCTCCTCAAAGGTTTTTTTTTCCTTTCCTCCTTGCCAATGGTTATAATATTAGATAGGGCTGGAGTTTCCTTGGGTTCCGTAGTTTAGTTCTGCTGTTGGATGGAGTCAGATGGTGGCCCTGGCTGTTCCCTCTCTCTTTAGGAAGTCTGCCCTTCTGCATTTTGTTTGCTTTCATTTCATTCAACATCCTCTTCATATCTCATTCTTCTCCTGTCCTTCCCATCTACGTCTATCACTTTAATTTCCAGCCTCAATATATTCTGATTTCTCGCCTCTTCGATGCTCAACACCCTTTTGGGCATTCTTTTTGGGCTTCTTCCTAAGTTACCATTAGCCAAAGGAATTATTTCTGTGGTACCTCTGGTGGGGGGAATCCTCCTCCAGGGTTTCTTGTGTCGTATCCCTACAGGGTGGCAAATCCCTTGGATAGCGAGGTGAACAGCCACAATGTACTGAAGTCACAAAAGCATACATCTCATCCAGCTGTGCAAGCCCATTGAAACTGATGGCTGAGGGCTGGCCAGAGTTCAGTGGGCAGAGCAACAAACCACTCCCCCAACCAGGCCTTAAAAGGCCCTCCTTCGGGCCAGTTCTCATTTGTTTTCTTTGTTGCCCCATCATCCACCCCTCCAGCGACTCATCTCCTTTTTCCTAATTAGCCAAGGAAATTATTCCTGTGGCACCTATGGGGGGGGCCCTCCTCTAGTGTTCCTTATGTCATACCCCTTCAGGATGGTATATTTCATGGATAGAGAGGTGAACAGCCACAATGCATTGAAGTCACGCAAGCATACATTTCATCCAGTTGTGCAAACCCATTGAAATTACTTTAACTTTGGTAATACAGAGGAAAACACTGGAGCTGCATGCTAGGCTAACCATATAACTTCCCCCCCCCAGCCAGCAGATCCCTGACCCTACCAAAGCAGGCAACAGTCAGACTCAGGTGGCAAACAGGAGAGACACTAGCCATCACAGCATTTTAAATCAGACACTGACTGTAGACAGTACAGACACAACCAACACAGCAAAGCAGAAAAGACCACCAATAAACATAATTAAACAGAAACATCACCTACCCTTGCCTTTTGTAGACTATTAGAGCTATGTTAAATCAAGTTGAGCAGTTTTGTGCTGATTGTGTTGGTCACAGTCTACTGGTAGAGCCACTGGCCCACTCCAGACACAACAGCAAAGAGAATGCCTCACAGATTGCAGCAGGCTTCTTTTCCCAGGCACTCCCTGACCCTGACTGGTACTAAATCAAATGGCCAATAGTATGTGGCCCCTGCCAGTTTCGAACTGCCCTGTGCAAACTGGAATTCCCTTTCACCACCTCCTCTGCTTGTTTGCCAGCATCTTGTTTTGCAAATTTGTGCATACAGCATTGTGAATAAATGCCCCTGTGGCATGATGATGTTGCTGGCTCACTGCCCCCCCAATCACTACTCACCCCCACCCACTGCACTACAGCACCACCAGTCAGTCCTACCTTCCAGGTAGTTGTTGCTTCATCACTGCTTGCAGAAGCCTCCAGCAGTCCATATCCCTCTGTCTTCTGATCTGCCTTCCAAACTTCCACTGTAGGCTCAGACTGCCTGATGCCCTGACTGATCCAACCATCTGACCCCCACAGTCACTCACTCACTGGTGCCCAATGCTCTGAGCCGCTCAATCCCAGGTGATAAAACCCCAGCCCCCCCCAACTCCAAGGCTGGAAGGCAAAGCAGCAGCTCCTCTACAGACATCATCAGAGGGCAGATGCAGCACCAGGAGTCACAGGACATGGCAGTCACAGTCAGAAGGAGAGGGGAAGTGAAGCAGCACCGAGCAGGCAAACACATCGATGGTAGCACCGCAGTTTTTTCTCCCTCAATGCGAGCAGTCAGTCTCCTACCCGCTCCTCCTGACTCTTCGCTATTGACGGTGGCACGTGCTTATGCTACTTCCGGGTGTGATGTGGTCCATCACTCTCTCTCCCTCCCTGCTACAATTCAATCTTCTTCTCCTGGTTCTGGCCAGACCACTTACGTAGCGCTGGTCCCCCCCTCTGCTAACTGTCTGGCTGCTGTAGCTCACTGCAGTCTCTTGGGGCTCTCACTCCCAGGACCTGACCCAACCCACCAGTATAATCCAACCCCCCACCCACAGAGCAGCAGCCTCCTGTGTCCCTCCCAGCTCACTGGCAGGCAGCAACAGCATACGGCCTGAATGTTGGGGGTGACAAATGTGCTCACCTAAAATTTGGGGGGGGACTTGTCCCCATAATTACTCCCCTGATTATGTTTGTTTACTAGGTGTTCTTATTTTAGGTTTTATTGGTGTTATGAAAATATAAATGAAATAGTATACAGAGGAAAATTCATTAAATGCAAGTAAAAAAATGTATGGTATACATAAACTGATATCATTCATTTTTTCATTTGCATTTAATAAATTTTTACATACTTTGTGGTTATCAACCAATTATAATTCAGCATTGTCACTTTAACATGTGGGTTTAAAAGGAGGGTGGTAATACCAGTGGGACACTTCCTAAAGCAGCTTTCGTGAAATCAGTTGAGGCAAGTGGAGTCCTGCCTGTTTGGTCCCTGGTCTGTGCACTTACACTTTGGAGGTTTGCACTTTTTATATGCCTTAATAAACTGCTATGATTTTGAGCATTTTCTACTTCTTGGTCTATTTTGTGGTAGGTAGTGCTGGAACTCTGTGTTTGGATTCTTTCTTTTTCCTATTACACACCTAGCTGGAGGCTTTTCATGAGCCTTGACTGTTGTATTTTAAGCCAGCACCCAGCAACCACAATTTGACCTATGTTCTGCAGAATAGCAGTTCAAGCAATTGTCTGATGGTTTGTGCTTACCTCAGTTTTGGTGGTTTAATTCCATAAGAACTGAGATGTCCTTTTTTTATTGGGCATTCGAATGGGGGACACAGGCAGGGCCCTTTCTATGGCTCTTTTCTCTGATTCCAGGGTCAGTGACCCATTCAATGCAGAATGTATACAGCCTAATATAAAACAAACAACATCCACACCAGTTGAAGTCCCACAAATGGAACCAGACATTGCACTAGTGTAACCCCCCTGTTACCCAGGGTTACTAGAACCCTAGTTAGATCTAGTGGCAGGCAGGGACAGGCAGTTAGTGAAACTTCAGTTAAATGGATTTCACTATGTCTTGCTCTGTTTTCAGTCTCTACTGAGCTGGAGCTATGACATCATTTAGAACTGTCGCAGCTGGATAAGCCACACTGGAATGTTGCAGCTAGGGAAGTTAGGATAGAATGTTGGGGAATTTGAAGTCAGTTCAGTAGCAGTTCAGTAGTGGGCTCAGAAGAGGGAGGAGGTGTGCTGCTGCTGTAGGCCCTCAGAGCCCTTAGCTCTGCCAAAGAGCTATTTTTACGTTAGAGGTGTGTGTTCTCACCTGAAGAGGAACACAAGAAGAGCCAAGTTAAGTGGTAGAGACCGCTTCCAGGGGTTCAGGGCCCCATCCCTGAGGGGATGGGGGGAAGGATTCAGCCTATTTCCAGGGGCAATCCCCTGGTCCAGCTAGGGGAAGACGCTGCCTAATTTTAGGTTCATGCTGAGGCACCAGAAGTTCAAGGATGAGATTTCTTTGAAGAGAAAAAGCCTGTGGGGCACCTGCAACCAAAGGGTGAGTCTGCTCTGATAAAGGACCAATCTGTTTTCACCTGAGACAAGATGAAGTTAAGTGACTGTTACTGTGGGGTCAGGAAAAGACAGCCAAGTACAGTTAAAAGTTGTGGGAATTGGACTGTTTAACTCTGTGGGGGTCTAGAGAAATGGACACAGCCACTCTTTAAGTATGTTTCAAGTTCAGCACAAGTGGGATGGAAGAACAGTAGATTAAATGTGACATACATTTAACGAGAATCTACACAGTAAAGTGTTTTCAAGGATGAGGTGTTAAAGTCCAGAGAAATGGCCGGGTATGAATTATGGGAGCGAGAGGTGGGAGACCCCCCATCAGTAGTAACCAAATTCACCTCTATGGGTTTGCTTTGGGACACCTGTTGCTTTCTCTCAGGTACTTGGCCAGTGCCTGAGTAAAGTACCCAGATTGGGATTGACGAAGAAGATTCCCTGATGGAGTCAGAAGTGCTCAGAGGTGGTTTAGAGAGCCACCGAGAAACATTCCATGCTATATGGAAAGTGTCCAAGGGCTGGCATGAGAGCCGAGCTATGGAAGAAAGGTAGTCCAGAGGGCTGGCAAGGGAGCCAAGCCAGGGAAACCGAAAAAGAGTTGAGTTAGGGCCGAATGCCCAGAGTGTTTCGAAACCTGAGGGTTTCAGTGTAAAGAGGATGTGTTCTGATCTCCATAAATCTGCATTACCAGGAGTGTAGCCCCGTGGGGGTCCATCTATGCTTTGTTATTCTGTTGGATGTGAATAAAAGCCACACTTTAGAATCCCAGCTTCTGGTATTGGACATTACAGTTATTGTTTCCTGCGTCCGGAGTTATTTGGGGGCCCTTGTGATGAGTAGCCAAACCTAATCACCATGCCGCGTGACACCTTTCTCCCCAAGTTTCAACTTATAAAAATGGAGGCACCGCAACATAGGACCCAGGCCCCTCAGCCTGTTCACTAGCTACACAGGCAGCGATAGTAGCCCTCTCAGTTTTAGGTGCACTGGAGGTTATACTAGCCTTTCAAAACCTAGCATCAGTGGTACTCAAGGCCAGGAGGGAGTTTTGGCACCGCACTACATTGGAGGCCTATGTGAAAACTGACAGGATTCCATGAGGCCTCAGGGTGATCCAACAGCCTGGCTATGGACAAAGATCGAGATTTCTTCATAAACGATTGAAAGGCACAGATGCAAGCTGCATCTGTGCTTTTTGTCCATTGCTTGATTCACAGTGATATAAATCAACAGACAGATACAAGTAAAGGTGGACGCCTGTGAATCACATGTAGCAACCTTTAAAGAACATAAAGATTTTACTGACTACGAGTCCATGCTTAGACAGGCTGTTCTAACTTAAGAAGAGAGACTCAAGAAATAAAAACAACATAAGTTTGAAAGGAACTGCCAACATTACATCCCGGACAAAGTACTTACTTGGAAAAAACAACAGGGATTTAAACCTGGTGGCCCAAGGTCACGGGGAAAGAACCGGAAGTACCAGCATCATAAAAATAATAATTCTACCTGTGACAGTGCACCAAGACAAACAGACAACTCTTTTACCCTAAAATCCATCTTAAAAAAAAAAACAACCAAAAAAACAATTAAACATTTGAACACGTTACCTTAAATTTAAAAACGGAATCATTGGACGATTGTTTAGAAGAGGAAGGGTTGGAGGAGGAGGAGGCGGGGCATCCATCAAAGTCTACACCACGACACGGCCCACGGTCTGTACACTTCAAATTAACAACTCTCAATGAAAAAAAAAAACAAGGAGAGGGTGGCCCAAACAGTGGGAATGCTGGAACCGGAAACCAGGGTCGGGCCCAAAGGAAGAACACCAGCGACAGGAAGATCAACAACTGTGTGAGAGAAATGAAGAAAACCTACAGCGGGCCTGTCAGTGCAGCAGTTGGATTTCTGCTTGCAACGCCGGAGACCCAGGTTTGGGAATGGACTCAGATCGCCGGAGGGCCAGCCAGGGGAGAAGGATAGAGTGTCCCATGGACAACTCTCCTTCTGTGGGGGGGTGCAAGGAGGACCCCTGGCGGAGGTCAGGAGTTGCTCAAGCTACCAGCGCTTGAATGTAAGGGAGGTGGGGCAGACACTGGCATCATTGCATGTCCCCCCTCCAGAAAACCGGAAAAAAAGGGTAGGCGGGTGAGTCCACTGTCTAGGTGAGGCCCTCCCTGGGGCTTCGATTAGCCACCATCGCCATACTCCCCTGACCAGTGACTAGTTCCGCTGCTCAGATACAAGGGTCCGATGCTGCAACTCCACCCTTCAGCGGGTAAGCTGGGGGTAACTGGGGAAGAAACGGCCATAGGTGGCGGTGGAAGTCCCAGGGGCCGTGACCAGTGCTGAGGGTTGACAGTAGGGACCCACCAGATAAAGAATGTAAAATAAAAAAATTAAAAAAAAAAAAAAAGGAATGAAGAAAACCTATCACAAGAAGAAATAAATGTGGTGAACTTATCCTCCATCACTCTGAACAGTGGACATCTGAAGGCACTATCTAAAGGCTTAAACTGTATACCCACTTACATTAATCACCCATTTGAACTGTTTATAGATAAAAAGTTTACACAGAAGCTTAATTTGAAAGTTTGTTTCTCAAAACGTTCTACTGACAGTAACATAGCTAGCAACATGGGTCTGTTCTCTGATGGTACTGTGTTAGACACCAGCACTCTAGCACCACACGTCGGCAAAACAGTGATTAAAAAGCCATCCAAATGTATCCCCACATATTCACCAGCTGTTATTATGTTTGAAAAAGCAGTTCTTTCTGAAACTGAACAGAAATATGGCACTATCAATAATTCTAGATACTGTAATTTCTCAAGGCAAACAGATGGCCCTTCAGGAACTGCAGGACAACCCCCATATTATAATGAAACCTGCAAACAAAGGGGGCTCAGTAGTCCTGATGGACACTAAGAAATACAAGCAGGAAGTCTTTAGGCAACTTGCAACACTGAAGTTTATGTTGGTTTGAAAAAATACCTCACCCTTGATTTTAAATGGGAAATTGATACATACCTGGGTGTGTTTTTTCAGGATGGTATTATCTCCAGACAGCTTGGAGTATTGGACTGTTGATCACACCGTGCAACAGATTATATATGTATTACCTCAGACTTATAGTACTATGGTAAATCCACCGGGATGCCCCATAGTGTCTGGGATTGGCTCCCTGACTGAGCCTTTGTCTAAGTTCGATGATGGATGTGTGACGGATTGTCCCTCTTCAGAAGTGATTCCATCATTTTCCCTATCACTTAGCTCAAACTAACAGGTCTGTAGTTTCCTGCCTCTGCCCTGCTCCCACTTTTGTGAAATGGAATAACATCTGCCCTCCTCCAGTTCTCAGGTACCACCCCATCCTCCTATGATTTGTTAAAGAGGGTAGTCAGTGGTGTCACTAGTTCTACCTTTAGTTCTTTTAGAATTCTGGGATGAATCCCATCAGGCCCCATTGCTTTGTCCACATTCAGTTTTAAGAATTCTTTCAGAACTCTTTCTTCTGTGAATGGGTTGGTATAACCCCCATCCAGAGTGTTACTATTGTTTCGCTTAGGTACCTCCCATTCTTTATTTGTGAATACTGAGCAAAAATATTTCCTCAGTATCTCTGCCTTTTCACAGTCACCCCTGCCCACCCCTCCCCTTTATTAAGCCTCACTAGCCCTCCCTTGGTTTTCCTTCGCTCCCTGATATATCTATAAAAGGTTTTATCCCCCTTCTTAACTGAGTTGGCTATCTTTTCCATGGTTTGGGCCTTTGCTGTGCGGACTGCCTTCCCTGCTTCCTTCTGCTTAAACTGATACAGTTCTCTGTCCTGTTCCTTCTCTGATTCCTTGTACTTTCTGAATGCTGTCTTTTTCTCCCTAACCTTCCCTGCCACCTCCTTTGAGAAACATAGTGTTTTTTTTACATCGTTCTGTTTTGTTTATTTGCTTTACACATGTAACCCCTAGATGGCGCTATCCCAGGGGCTACTACCCCCTGCCTGATTTGCCACTAACAGGTTGAGGGGCCTGGATCCGATGGCAGGTGCCTCCACCCAGAGGTCAGGGTTTGCAATAGTTAAACTAACTTGGTCACAGCCCTCTGGGACACTGCAACCCCCTTTCTTCCCACTAGTGGCCCACACAGTATACCAGAATTACCTTCACAGTATACACTTACCCCCAGGACTGGTTCAGGCACTGGGACCCCCTGTAAAATAAGAAGATACAGTGCAACAATCACAGTACAATACTTTAACATAGACAAATACCTCAGGCAGTATAACTTTGCTGAAACAAGCAGCTCTGATTTATTTAGGGGATATAACAAGGACAGGGGAAATCAGGTTAATTAGCTTATCACTTTACTCATCTACCTATGGCTCTGTGCACAGGCCTATCCTACCAGTTACTGTCCCTGGGTACCCAAGCCCTAGTGGCTAGTCCAAACCGTGGCAGCTGGTAGGCCCTTTCACACAGAGAAAATAAAATTAGTTAAATAGTCAGCAGTACAGTAATTCCATTTGGATTTAATGTGGCAATTCAACAGGGAGCTACCCTGATTTAGTACTCTACTACCTCCAAACAAGATAGGGTCCTTCAACGTCCAGCAGGGCTACTCTTGAGCTCCACGAGACTCCTCACACATTTATATGACAAACTGCAACAGGCAAAAGTCCTTTAATGGCAGCAGGATTCACTTGAGCTACACAAGCCTCCTCACACATTTATATGGTAAACAGTAACAGGCAAAAGTCCTTTAATGGCAGCAGGATTCACTTGAGCTACACAAGCCTCCTCACACATTTATATGGTAAAAAGAAAGTACTATACCAGGCAGGCTGCTTCTCTATCCCGATCGCAATTACTGCACAATACCCGGGAGAACACACAGCAGATTCAGTTCCTGACAGACCGAGCGCATTCAACAATTCTCCAGTCTTCTACAGGGTGAGCCTGGTTTCTACTCTTCAGATATCCTTTGATTCTCTTCAGGATGGATTCAGTCCTAACAAGCAGTTACACAAGCTGCAGACCGGAACTGGGCCTTACACACGTTTCCCGACTAAAACTGCACACCGAAAAAGCATAGGGCTCCTTCCCTCTTCACTGCCAGAGCTCAACTGAAACTCCAACAGACAAAACCAGGCACTTCCTTTGAGTTCCTCCCAGTTCTTGGCTGGATTGGCTGTCACTCACAATAGACTGCCCCTGTTGGTCCAAAAAGGCGCCAAAGTCCAAACTACTTCTCCCAGAGTCACTGCCCATACAATCCTCTTGTGGCTGGCTCAGATTCACGAGTCCAAGTTCTGATTCATTCAAGGCACCATTTTAGAGCTACTTAACCCACACTGATTGGTCCAGTTCAGCAGTTCAAAACTAGAATGGGAACTAGGCAAACACAGTTCTGACTGCAAAGAAAGCAGGTTAGACAAACTGTATTTTCATTATTACTCTAAATGATTTTTGGCAAACAGTTACATCTTTCAGATAGGTTCCTTTGCACTCCTAGTGACTGCAAAATGGAGTGAATTGGCAGCAGCTCGAGTGATACTCAAGCAGAGAAACACACAGTCCCCCCATACAAACTAATTATGTCTGCAAGCAGACAGCTCTTAAAGAGACAGTACCAGAGACTCTAAAAACACTCACAGATAAATGGCTTAAATGCCAGACACCATTCAGGCTTGGAGCATTCAAGCAAGCTCCTGGAAGTCTTTTGGGAACCCCCATTTGCAGGGGGGTTACACACAAAGGCTTGTTGCCTCAGTGATGGCAGTACTGATTATTCCTCCATTGTTTTTCCTCCCCCCCCTTCCTGCCCATTTGCTAGTGCATTCCTTAGGCACTCACCCATTTTGGCAAAGTCAGCCCTCCTAATGTCCAGGACCTTTGCCTTTGTATGGCTTGACCCTACTGCTGTGTTTATCGTGGACCTTACTGTTCGATGGTCGCTAGTTCCCAGACGGCTACCCACTTCTACATCTGCGATCCTCTCCATCTCCATTTGAGAGTACCAGGTCTAAGACTGCTCCCTCCTGAGTGGGTTCCAATACTGGTTGTCTAAGGCATGCCCCCTGCAGGGCATCTAGAATGACCCCGCTCTTGGATGTGGCTGCAGCAAATGCACTCCAATTAACAACCCCAATCAACAATATCTCCCCTTTTTCTGCCATTCTAAGGATGCCTTCTATCATTTCCTTGTCCATTTCCTCCCCCAGAGACGGGGGTCTGTATACAACCTCTGTGTGGATTGTGGTGCCATTGCCTGTCTCCAAGTTGACCCACAGTGCTTCCTCTCCTCCCTGTTTACCCTTTTGTTCTGTTGCTTTGATTCCTTCCCTTATCTAGAGAGCTACTCCTCCTCCTCTTTTACCTTCCCTGTCCCTCATGTAGATAGTGTACCCTGGTATATTTACATCACAGTCATGGTTCTGTGTGTACCATGTTTCTGTGACTGCAACAATATCCAGATGTTCCTCTTCCATCAAGGCCACTAGTTCAGGAAGCTTGTTACCCAGACTATGGATACTGGTACTCATTGCTCTCCATTTTTGATGGCTTTACCTCTTGTAGCCCCATCCCTGCCCTTACTGACTTTGCTGTCTCCATTTACCCCAGTCCTGCTCCCTACTGACCTTTTTTTACCTTGGTCTTTACCTCATTTAGTACCCTGTTTTGTAGGGAGGCTGGGAATTCCCCACTGCTTATCAGTGCCTCCCCCCTTGTCTAGTTTAAAAGCTTGCCAATGAAGCATTTAAACTGATCACTGAGGAGACTGGTTCCTTTCCCGGATAGATGCAGACCATTGTGCCAGTATAGGTGGGTATCCCTTCAGGTGGAACCCCAGTCCCCAATGAAGCCAAGACCCTGTGCTCTACACCAGTTTTTCAACCATTCTTTGAATTGCATGGTGCGGAGTACCCTCGCCTCACCCATGCCATGGACAGGCAGCACCTCTGAGAAGGATACTGTATGAGCTACTTGTCTAAGGCCCCTACCCAACTCCACAAACTATAGATGTTATTTTGTAACTTCTAGCAGCAAGCAATTCATAAAATTGGCACACACAGTCTCCTTGCAACATTTAAGAACTTGCCAAATTTAATGGCATTGCATTCTCTTTTTCAAGGGGCATCTGCAGTTTAGATTCTTGCAAAACGTAATTATAAAATTTACTGAAATTTTGATCACTTTAATTCAGTCCAATTTAAAGCTGTAAATATGAACTTTGTCAGAAATGACTATACATGGAGGATGGTCACGTGACGCGCATGGAGTAGGGCTGTAGCTTACGGGTCTCCCGCTCCCTGCCACTACAAGCGGTAATTCTTAGCAACAAAGCAGGCTGACGGGCATAGAGACACTATTTAGAGCCTGCACGGTGGATTCTGCAGCGTTTGGGGATAGTGCCCTGTTTTGTGAAAGCAGGCAGCAGAATCGGAGATCGGAAGACGTGCGCCCGCGAGTAGACAGTAACCTGTGTTTCTCCTGCTCTCTGCTACTATAAATTTTATTTCTGCTCAGCAAAACAACGTGAACGGACTTGGGGACACTACAAAGAAGCTATCAGGCTGGGTTTTGGGTTATTTGGTGACAACGCTCGTTTTTGGGGATTGCAGGCAGCCAAGCAAGAACCGGAAGTCAAGCATCAGCGGCAAGGCAGCAGCCTGTGAGTCTCCCTTTCCCTGCCAACAAGAATTATACTTGTACACAACAAAATAAGCTGAATTGGCACTGAGATATTGCTGGGTGCCTGTAGGAGTGGGTTTTGTGACAGCTGGCAATAACGTCTGTTTTGGAAAATGCAGACAGCTGAATCAGAATCGGAGGCCAAACGCCCGCGAAGGGGCTCATTGCCATCACTCCACGAACAGGAGTTAAAACCTGAGAAGATCTATAGTGATCTTTCCACTATAAAAGATGCTTTATTTAATCTCATCGAGGAAGTGGCGGAGATAAAGCCAGCCCTGACTCAGTTAGCGAGAAGGGTGACCGATGCTGAGGCCAGAATCTCGTCCTTGGAGAGAACTATGGACAAGACAGGGCCTAGTATGGTGGAGTGCAAAAGAAACATTGCTAAATTGGAAGATCGTCTAGATGACCTAGAGGGCCACAACAGATGTAATAATTTGGTCCTGCTGGGTCTTCCAGAAGGAGAGGAAGGGCCGAACACTATCCAGTTCCTACAGAGGCTTATTAAAAAATCGGTGGGCCCCTCACCCAATGGGCGAATATATTATAGAGAGGTCATCGGGCCCTTAGAGCCAAACCTCCACCTTCGGAGCCACCGAGGCCGGTTATTTTCAAATTGCTGAATTATTTGGACAGGGAGCACATCTTAAACGGAGTTAGAAAGCTGGCAGTTTTCCAATGGGAGGGTAAAAAGCTGCGTCTGGTGCCCGACCTAACCTGGAAGATGAGACAAGCTCAAGCCAGCTTCAGGCCGATTACCTCGAAGCTTTGGGTGGCAGGGATCCGACACCGTCTACTTTATCCCGCGAGGCTGGAGGTCACACTCAAGGAAGGCCCGAAAAGGTTCAACTCGGCTGAAGAAGTGCTCGAATCCTTGAGATCTCTGCTACCTGACTTGTTTCCCAAGGGATGAGAGCTAAGTACTGCTATATGGACAGCATATAGGACCCTTTTGATTTTTGGCAAGATTATGGCCAAGATCCTTTGTTTGCTGTTAACAATTATCATTTGCATTTGATTGGGGGCATCTGAGTAACAGATAATTCTAGTGTGCCCTAAAATTAATGACAAACTGGGTTAGGTACTATGTAAGTTGTTGTGTGATATACTTAACCCCTATAAAGTTGGGAATGGAAGCCTTACCAACTATATAATTGTTATATTTTGGTTAAAAGTAATATAGTATTTTGGATTGCGAATAGAGAGCGGGGAGGAGTTTGTGTTCGTTCTTACAGCGATAAGTTTAAAGTTAGTACTCTAATGAGAAGGCAGGCTATAATGACTGTATTTAAGCCTGTAAGAATGCTTTAGCTACTTTTTGCTGTGACGCCTATGAGAGTGGTGTCTTAAAAATATTTACAGTTTCCTTAATAGTAAATTATAGACCGGGTCTTAATGGGCTAAAATGTCAAGTTAGAACCAAATAGTCAAGGGGTATAATGCAAGGCAAGCTTTTGTTTGGTAGGCCGGACAACCATGCTTTGGCTATGTAATAGCCCCTGTTAGGAGTAGTTCGGCCTGTCCTCGATTTTGTAGGCCTAGCCAGCGCCCTTTACAGGGATTGATGCCTAGAGCGTATGGAATGGCTTGCAATTTCGCTTGTTAATGTCTGGAAGGCTAGAGGTATTTATTGGTCTAATGTATGCTTTTTAGCCCCATGGTTGCATTATACCCCTCAACTCTTATTTGGCAATTCTTATTTGTCAGTGTTTTGCTATGGGACCTAACTGAGAGTCCGAAGATAGAAGTTAACTTTCTCTTAATAGCCTGGATCATAGATAGAGTCTGTTATGATTATGCATTGAACTATATTAATAACTGTGGCAGGGGTGGGTATACCCGTCTCTATGTAGCATCATGTTCCAGAGGACGGGGAGTTGGCTTTGGGCCAGGAGGGAATGCTATAAGTTATCTATGGGTGTGTTGTTATTTTGTTTAGGGGTTGGAGGGGCAACCTGGGGGTAAATTCTTGGCTTTTGGGGGTCTGTATGGAGGCAGCTATCCCAAGACCTATATAGTTTGAATAATAAATGGAGAATGGGTTGAATATAATCTCTTGGAATATCAAAGGAGGAAAGGATAACTGCAAAAAATTTGTTATTTTAAACCACCTTGCCCGCCTGAAACCAGCGATAGTATTTTTACAAGAAACCCATGTTCTTTCAGACCGCTTGGCCCATTTCAAGAAGAAGTGGGTAAATCAGGTCTTTGGGGCGGATTCTCCTCTAATAGTCGGGGAGTTGCTATTTTAATTGCTCGTGGGATTCCATTCACGCATTCTCAAATAATATCTGACCCGCAAGGTCGATTTATATTTGTTTTAGGTAGTATTGGAGGGGTTAATTTAGTCTTGGGTACAGTATATGGGCCTAACCTAGACTCACCGTTTTTTTTTTTTTTTTTTTTAAACACAGTTAGGATTGGCCTTGGCTTCTTTAGGGAATGTCCCTATAATCCTAGGTGGGGACTGGAATCTAGTCCAGTCTAACCGACTAGACAGGTCGCACTGCAAAGGTTCTTCCCCTCCCATCAGAAGGCCTCACGAGCTTATGCTATCAATGGGCCTAACTGACGCCCTTTTGAACCCCAGTCTCCGGAGTATACATTTTCTTCAGTAGCGCATAAGTCACAATCGAGAATAGATTATTTTCTGGTCAGCCAATGTAGTTTGCCTTGGGTGGTGGAGGCAGTAACTTTGCCCCTGTAATTTCTGACCATTCACCTATATCTATTATATGCTCTTTACCACTCCAACCAAGTAGATCATATTCATGGTCATTAAATAACAGTATTTTAAAAGAATCCAAGATATTAACCAGATTTAAATTGTTTCTAGAAAATTCAATTACCAGTAATTGGGGTTCTATTAACGCCATAGACCAAACTTGAGTGGCTCTTAAGTCTATGTGGCGAGGTGAATTAATACGCTTGGTAACAGTCCGCAAGGTGAAGTCAAGGAAGTTATTGGATGAATGCTTAAGGGAGATTAAAGAACTAGAAAGGATAAGTGATAGCCAAAGAATGGAGGAACAAGAGTATAAGTTAATCTCCTTGAGAAATTGGTATGCGGGCAAACAGAGAGAAAAAGTTACTAGTTTAGCCGCCAGAGTTAAGGCCTTGTACATGGGACAAGGTAGCAGGGCAGGGAGGCTGCTGGCTTGGCAGTTGAAACAAAAATCTTCGACAAGGTGGGTGACCGCTCTCAACCATCCAGAATCAGGGCAATTGATTACAGACCCGGCTGAAATATTAGAAATTTTTAAGACTTTCTATCAAAAACTTTATACAAGCCAGCGGCCCTCCACCCAGTTATCAGATGAGATTCAAGAGTTTCTAGAAGATATTCCTTTACCAAGACTGTTGAATGATGTTGGCCCTCAATTGATAGCCCCATCTCTGTGGAAGAAATAGGTAGTGCTATTGACTCATTTTGCCCGGACAAGGCACCTGACCCGGACGGATTCACAGCCTTCTTTTTCCAGTAATTTAAGAATAATCTTACACCTTTATTGCAGGAGCTATTTTCCTTTGGGTGCGATCAAGGGATCAGGGACCAAACGTCGTTCGAGGCCAAGATTATTTTGTTGCCAAAGCCCGACAAACCTATTGACGAAGTGAGTAGTTATAGGCCGATTTCTCTGTTAAATCTGGATGTGAAAATTTTCGCTAAAATTCTGGCTAACAGACTAAAACAAGTGTGGCGGATTCTATTGAGCCCGGAGCAAGCCGGCTTTGTTGAGGGTTGCTCCTCAGCTGATCACTTTCGTAAATTGTTTTATCTAATTTCAGACTCAACGGATCCAGCATTGGAAGCGTCACTAGTCTCATTAGACGCGGAGAAAGCCTTTGACAGGGTGGAATGGACCTTTATGTTCGCCACCTTGTCAAAGTTAGGCCTCCCAGACAGATTTATTCATATGATTCGTATTTTGTATTCTTGCCCTGTAGCTAAGATCCAATGCAACAACTTAACCTCAGAGGCTTTTCCTCTTTCTAGAGGTACCCGGCAGGGTTGTCCTTTGTCGCCATACCTTTTTAATTTATATATTGAACCGTTAATCAGATCCATAAAGTCTAATAGAGAGGTGAAGGGGCTAAAGATTGGGGACTCGGAATTTAAACTATCTGCATTTGCAGATGATCTACTGTTACATATTTCAGACACTACCTCTTCCCTTCCAAAGGCTCTTGATTTGATTGATAAGTTTAGTGTGTTTTCAGGGTATAACCTGAATAAGGCTAAGACGTCAGTTTACCCTTTGACCCCAATTCTTCAAAGAAGTTGGTGCCTTTCCCTGGGGCTTCGATGGCAATCCAAATCACTAACTTATTTGGGGATTCAAATATCGAAGAATTTAGAGAACTTAGTGGATTTAAATCTTAAACCGTTAGTTAGAACCATTAAGGAAGATTTGGTCAGGTGGTCAAAGCTCCTCTGACCTTCTCGGGAAGAGCCAATACGATAAAATGGTGGTTATGCCCAAACTCTTTACACATTATCCAACTTAAATGTTTATTTGCCAAGGCTTTTTCAAGCTCGTATTTCAGCAATGTGTTTTTTATGGAATGGGAAACCCCTAGAAGGAGTTATCTCAAACTTACCCGGCAACGGCACTGCGAGGCTTCAACTACGGATTCTATGTTTATTACCTTGCAATTCATCTGGCAAGGTTGGGAGTTTGGGTTTGTGAAGAGGGCCTAACATATCCCGGCCTCCACTTAGATCAATTATTTGTTAGAGGCCCTAAATTGGATTTAGAATCATTACTTTATGCCCCATGGGCTAAGATTCCCAAGAAGGTGAGGGATACGCCGTTAGGATGGGATATTAAAGCTTTGCACCAGTTTTATACGAAGTTTCAAATCTTGCAACGGTATGATTTATCCCAACCTATAGTAGGAAATCCGAATCTGATTATTGGGGGGCAACCAATTTCTAGATTGGGAATTAAAGGGGAAACGAAGTTGCGGGTTAAAGATCTCTATCAGAATAATAGGTTACTCTCACTTCAGGCACTGGTGGAGAAATTGGGAGGAAAACCTCAATCCTCCTTAAAATTAAGTCAAATACTAAGCTGCGTTAAGTCGTATTTTAACAAAGGGCTAGGACAAGACATTCTGGGACCTATGTTTGTGGAGTTGAAAGGGTTTGTGCAGGTGGGTAGGGTGATATCCAAAATTTACAAGTATATAATAGTCAAAAGGAATTCTAAAGTGTCACCAATCCCGGTACATTGGGAATTAAACTTGTCTTTGGGTAAACCAGCAGAGGTATGGGAAAAGGCTTGGGTCAATATCTATAAATTTGTCAAGCAGGATAGATTGAGAGAAGTTCAGTTTAAGTTACTTCACAACCTATATTTTTCACCAGCTAAACTTTATAGGATGAGTAGTCGTTTTGCAGCATATTGTACCGAGTGCAACGATTCTCTGGCTACCAGTTACCATAAATTTTGGACCTGCCCCAAGGTGGTAGGATTGTGGCATTTGGTGAAGCAAAAGATTGGTCAATTTTACGATCTGGACAGTGTTTTTCACCCAGAGGTCTGTATATTAGGGTGTTTGATAAAATACAAGGAAAGTTAACCAAATGTCGAATAGCCATGGTAGCATCGGTAACTAAATTAATAATCTTGCACCACTGGAGAGGTGACTGGACTCCATCGCCCGGGGAGTGGTGGGAGGAATTTATGAACGCATTGAATGCAGAAAGATCGGTTTTCTCTTTTTATAATGCTTCACAAATATTTCAACAGTGTTGGGATAAGCTATTCCAATGCTTGAAGGATAGATACGGCTACTAGAGATATAGTCCCGTACTCTCGCTTTTTATCATTGGGAAGATATCGACCCTGGTTTGGTACATTAATTTGGTGTATCCTTTCCTCCTTGATGCCTCCTCCTGTGGACCTGGTCAAAACACGCATAGTCAGATTATTCCTTGTCTGTTTTCTGAAGATACACTATGATTTTATATATTATTCATGTGAGTCATCCATAGGGATAGCTGCCGGGAGTTGGATGGATAATTTTTTTGTTGTTCTTTTATCATTGAGGGAGGTTTTGAGGGTCTTGTTTCGTTTTGTTACTTTTTATTTATTATTTTATGGTTTTTATGTATTATGTACTAGTTTGGTATATATCTTATGTTGGATATGGTTCAATAAAGCTTGGTTATTTAAAAAAAAGAAATGACTATACATTATAGTAGGTTAAATGTTTCAAATCACGTTAAATGTGGATATGTTGTTTTACAATTAGAGGGCAATAACTGAAATAAAAATTTGGCAAGAAGTTGGGCTGGTTATGACAGAGTCCCATTTGAAGCTAGAAACCTGAAACTATGCAGATATATACATACACGTGGTAATAACCTGCATACCTGTGAACTTTTATAGCATTTTAATAAATACTGTCCAAATTATACTAAAATAACACAAAACTACATTTTGGCAAAATGTTTGGCTACGTATAACTCAGCCCGCTTTAAAGCTTGAAACTTAAAATTGTGGTGCGCATACCCATGTTGAATGCTTCTCTAAATCCTGAAACTGAGGAGAGATTTTGATAAGAAATAACTAAAACTTAAATTTTGATTAAATGTGTGGCCACTGATAATTCTGCTCCCTTTTAACCTACAACCTTGGTACATTTATGTAAGATAACACTATCTGTCTACGCACCAAGTTGGTGTCAATTGGACATGACAGTTTAAAACTCGAACAAAATAATTGAAATGTAAAATTTGGTGACAGTCTGCAGAATTTTCATGCAAAATCCAAAGAATTCCACGGAATGGTAATTTCATGGGAATTCCATCGGTGGCATTTTGTATTTTATATGCTGCACAGCTCTACCATTTGACCTCGAGCTATGGATCCTCAACTTTGACCTCTGGTGAGTCAGGTGGCAGAAAGAGGTGGGAACTGATGAGTAATGCCTAGGCTCCCCTACAAACTTTGTGTCCTGAGAGTTAGGGATCAGGTCAAGAGGCAGATCTGACCCACCCTGGAACTGGAGTGTCAGGACCAGAGTCCTGGAGAGGGAGGTAGCCCCCTCATCCTGCGACAATGGGTCAACTGGATTGAGAAAAATGTGGAACAGCTGGTCGGCCCACACCTCAGCTGACATGCTTGGCGATGACACTGTGGGCCCAGTGACCTGAAGTGAAGCATCAGCTGAAGCCAACTCATTGATTAAGATCTATGAAGCAGGAGCTCGGGAATCCAAGGCCAAAAAGTGGTCCCAAGTCCCTGCAATAGGACCTTTTGTCTTTCACCTTGGAGTCCTTTTTTTTTTATTTGCATTTTATCCTCCTCCTGGAGCCTGGCAGGTCATTCCAGCTCCCCCCTCAGAGGGGACTCAGTATCTGGTTTCAGTGTCCCCGCACTCGACCCATATGGTGATCCCCCTTGGGGTTCCCACCCCACCCGTGACAGGGCCAAGGGGGAGGATGTCGATTTTCCCTTCCACATGGGAGACTGAAATCCAGATTCTGGAGGGCCTGGTATGGGTGCTATGGGGCCATCGTGGAGCCTGTCAGCACCATTTTTTACCTTGATTTCTCCCCTCCTCTCACCACAGTGTTTGCCCGCATGTGGAGGTATGTGCAGGCAGGGACCAGCAGGACCCTCCCTTGCCTAGTAGCTCCCATACGCACTACCTTCAGGCAGTGGGAGCAGCTGAATCCCCACACAGGCGTGGAGAGCCGCCCTATGGCCACTCAATCCATCTCCTGGCCTGCCCCCCCGACAACCCCCGATGGCCAAGGTCCGAACCCGGGTCACCGGCACAGTGTGAAGTGTGACATCCAGCACCTCAACCCTCAGTGCCACCGAGTCAGCTCTTGAAGTCCTTTTTGAGGATTTAGATCCATGGGAAGGGCCCTCTCCAAGGGTAGGAGGGACTGGCATAAGTCCCAGAATGTCTCAGTAAAAGAGGCACCAAAGCCCAGCAAGACCAGTGTGGAAACCGAAGAAAAAACTGCTACTGCCTGGGGTGGCAGCTTCCTCAAAAGTTGCCAGTTGTTCAGCAGACCCCCATAGCCATGGAGACTGCTCAGTGGGAGTCCTTGGACTGAATGGTAGGATCCTGTCCATCCAGCCCACCCAGCAAAAGTCAGGTGTATCGGTCCTCCAGAGTGGAGGGATACAAAGTGTGGCACAGGCCGCAAGCCTGGAGTCATTTTCCTCACCAAGACAGTAAATGCATGTGGTGCGAGGATCTGTGTGAATCATTTTCTGTCCACATAGGCAAAGCTTGAAACCAGGCACCAACTAAGATATCGTCAAGTTCGTGATGCCAAAAACGGTGAAAGCACACAGCAACCTGAAGACCAAAGTCTGAAAATGAAGCTAGGCCCTACACAAACACAAAGCACTATGGAAGGAACCCGTCTCTTCCAGTGTAAAGGAAGCTCTGACATCACAAGGTAGTGCAGAGGAGGATAGCACCCTGGTGGGTGGGAAGGGCTAGCTAGAAGACCTTCTGGCCAGATTTAGAGGGGAAAGGAATTCTGTCTGAAGTATGGATAGTACACCATATCCACATTCCTAGAACTTTTTTTCACCTCCGAAGAGAAGGCCACAGTTTCCATATTTTGTTGCCAAGGTAAGATGCTTTCTGCTGTGGCAGAGAGGGGTGGATCATCTGCCCTTTGGCAAGGAGTGCTGCACTGTATGAGCAATGGCTATGGAGGGACTGAGAACTAGAGTTCCCCGAGAGAGTGTCAGTGCTGAGTGACGGCAGCTACTGAAGTGCCCTTGCAAGGATCTGAAGGGTTGAAGGGTGTGAAGGGTTGAGAAAGCGGATGGCAGTGTACAGGCTAAGTCTGGGAGAAATCAGTCTACAACATCCTCAGTCATTACTGCTGCATATCTACATGCTCACCTGCTTTGGCATTTGGTTGCATTTTCCATGCCACCTTTTTTGATCTCTGCTCCTCTTTTGCCACCTTGTCTGGTCTGCAGTCCAGTGGTTTGTCCTTTTTTTGTCTCACTGATGACATCTTCTTCTTACTACCTTTGGACTTTCTCTTTTCTTTCATTTCTTTCTTCTTCTCTGATGGCTGCTTACATGGGTCTTGGAATGTGCAAGAAAGTTGGAGGGCTAAAGTTAAAAGGGCACAGGGTTAAAAGACAGGTTTTTACAAACCTCTTTTTATTTACAGAAATATTTTAGGACATTTTGAATACAAACGCAAAGAGAAATATAGCATCCCACATACACAAAAGCAAATCTTAACTCATTTCTGGAATCTCTGATTCCATGGATTTAAAAGAAGGCTCACAGTGAAGCTTTGCATCCAAGTATCTCCTGTAGCATCACCACTGCAACTGACCATATGGTAAATATATCACTGAAGTAACTGGTCATATAGGAAAAGGTGAAAAGGGTCGTGGAAGTAAGTAACCTTATGGGAAACGTGTCACTGAAGTAACTGACCATATGGGAAATATATCACAGAAGTAACTGGTCATATAGGAAAAGGTGAAAAGGGTCGTGGAAGTAAGTAACCTTATGGGAAACGTGTCACTGAAGTAACTGACCATATGGGAAATATATCACTGAAGTAACTGGTCATATAGGAAAAGGTGAAAAGGGTCGTGGAAGTAAGTAACCTTATGGGAAACGTGTCACTGAAGTAACTGACCATATGGGAAAAGGGTCACAAAAGTAATTGACCACACTGGAAAAGGAACCCCAAGGTAACAATCCATTGGAAGAGTATCACCAAGGTAATTGAACATATGGGAAAGCTATCACTGAAGTAACGGACAATACAGGAAAACCCAAAAAGTCAGAGGCAGAGCAATCCCACCTCCAAGGGTGCTAGCACCAAAAATTGACCAAAAATGGACTTCATAAGAATATAGAAAGGAAGAACAGCACTTATCAGATGCTAAATGTATGACTTTCTAATATGGGTTGACAGAAACACGTGACCCGATTGGGTGAGTCGCTTTGCAGGGCTGTGGATTAAGTTAACACTAATCCACAATGCTGCAGGGCAACTCTGGAGATCTGCTGCCAGCACATCTTCTGTACAGTGAAAGGCAAACTGTGCCAACAGCTATTTGTAACTCCGAGTAAGTGAGAGGGAGTGTGGTAATGCAAATAATAATAGTGTCTGTGGCAGTCAACGTGTTTTCTTACTCACATATGGGAATGTCAGCACCGGCACATATGAGAACGTCAGCAGTGTCCTGCAAGTGGGCATATGTGTTGTGGAGTTCTTCCTCACCTCCTGTGTCCTGCTGTAGTGTCAAATTGCCTGGGTTTCAGTTCAGTTCTGTCCGCTGGTGTCATACTAGTGTTCACAGTATGGAGTATGTAGCATTACATATCTTATTGGAATAGTACAGAAATGGGCCTCCTCCCCCATGATCTGCATTATCTCCTCTAGTGCCTCCCCCCATGATCTGCATTATCTCCTCTAGTGCCTCCCCCCATGATCTGCATTATCTCCTCTAGTGCCTCCCCCCATGATCTGCATTATCTCCTCTACTGCCTCCCCATGATCTGCATTATCTCCTCTAGTGCCTCCCCATGATCTGCATTATCTCCTCTAGGTGCCTCCCCAATGATCTGCATTATCTCCTCTAGTGCCTCCCCATGATCTGCATTATCTCCTCTAGTGCCTCCCCATGATCTGCATTATCTCCTCTAGTGCCTCCCCATGATCTGCATTATCTCCTCTAGTGCCTCCCCATGATCTGCATTATCTCCTCTAGTGCCTCCCCATGATCTGCATTATCTCCTCTAGTGCCTCCCCATGATCTGCATTATCTCCTCTAGTGCCTCCCCCCATGATCTGCATTATCTCCTCTAGTGCCTCCCCCCATGATCTGCATTATCTCCTCTAGTGCCTCCTCCCATGATCTGCATTATCTCCTCTAGTATGCGGAGCATAAGTGAGAGAGAGCGTCAAAGAATGTGAGCAAGTCAGAGGAGTGAGACGGACAGAGTGAACTGGCCATCAGTGCTTGCATTGTGGAATAACTTCGGGAGTGGTGGCTGGTGCTGTGGGTCTGAAGCGGACACTGATGCATCCCATTAGTACGACATTGTCATCAGGGGGAAAGGCAGTGTATAGATGCAAGTGCAGGCAGACACCTCTGCACTGTCACCCCCCCCCCACACACACACACACTAACAATGTGTCACACTGTGAGTCGTTCCCCATCTTCCTAGGTGAGATGTGTGGAAAGTTGCAGCTATCTGCTGCTGGTGTGCGTCTCTCCTTCTCTGTAAAATAATGGCTGAGCATAAGAATTATACTCGGCACACTTACTAGGTTTCACTAGCATTTGGTCTCTGCTCCAAATGTCAGTTTTGCTATATGCTGTTCCAATAATACCACCTTGAACAGATGTCAAATTAGATGCCACTTCTACCAGCAGTTAATGCAGCACGTGGTTAGAGGAAGAGGGATACCATGAGCGAGAGACACAGGGACACAGCACCGAGGGTGGGTGGCTAAACAGTGCTGTTTCCCACCCCTACTGGGCAGGCATTGTAGCAGGAGTGGTGGCCAGGGCAGCGGGTCCCAAGCGGAAATTGATGCATGCCATGAGTGTGACATTGTTATGGGGGGGAAGCCAATGAAAGGTTACAAGTGCAGGCAGCAGCAGCAGCAACTGGAGAATGCATTTATCTCACAGATTTAATACCATCTTTCAAAAGATTATGCCAACTGCAAGAGGAGTAAGAGAAAGATAGAGTGAGAGAGACACAGCAGGAGATTTCAATCATGGGTCCTGCCATCCCGGTCTCAGTGTGTGTGTGTGTGTGTCTCTGTGGCATGCAATAAGTAACAGGAGTTTAGTGAGCAGGAGTAATTGTGATCGGGGAGCAGATAGTGAGAGACACAGTGACACTGCAGCTGACGACCATGTGGATGTGGGGGGGGCAGTAATGGTAGTAGCCATTGTAACGGACACTAATATGCACAAGAAATGTCACAGGTCCTCTTAGTAGTGTATGTGTGACATGTCTATGTACATAACAGCAATAAAGGATGCATTATTTGGTAGGGAATATTTGCAAGGCAGCAGGATGCAGTAGCTTTGTTGCCATTTAAACAGCAAACCTCCCCCCACCTTTGTGGCTATTTTTTCGTTGTTCAGACATAACCCATAATGTAAGTGCAATTACCCACTCCAGTATGTGCGGCCTCATGCCTCACAATGCACCAGGGTGTTGATTAATCCCCAATAACCACACACCTTGTCATGGGTTATTGCTTACTTATAGCAACATAATCATTTGGCACCTGTGCTTCTTTTTTTAAAAATGTTCTCATATGGGAAACGTGTTACTGAAATAATTCACTATATGGAAAAAGTGCCAAAGAAGTAACTGACGTTACGGAAAAAGTAACACCAAAGTAAGCAACTATAGGAAACGTGTCACTGAAGTAACTGAACATATGGAAAAAGAGCCACAAAAGTAACTGACCATATTAAATAGTGTCACTGAAGTAACTGATCATATGGGAAAAAATGTTACAATGCCAACTGTTAGTATGCTGAGAGATAATTATACTGCTACTGAGAAGCAAAGCCATGACCGGCCGGTCAAGGGACCAGATTTGACTGAATTTGATAACTGATTAAATACTGATTGATTCTGAATCCAAAATGGGAGCTGAGATCAGGTGCCAACTGCAAGTTCACTATTATTACATCAAGCTGTGTGCACCTACCCATGAATAAAGGTATGGAGTTTTTGCAAGCAACTTCCTACCTAAATTGTAAAGCTCTATGTCGGAGTGATTCCTAAAGGGTACTGTGCTTAATGTAATCTTAATAGTTAACGCAATTAAATGAAGTCATGATCTATAGTTAAATCAGGCCTAGCCTAAGAGGGGATCCACGACTTTGCTAAGGCTCCATGTGATAATAAAGAGTTAATTAAGGCGAACATCAGTATGGTGAAAACAGATCAGTAAAAACAGCACCCTCAATTTACTGCGACTGTCAAACAAAGCAACATGCACACTGATGTTAACCACAAAATAGTGGAATTCATATGCCTGGGGTAGCACCTGACACAATCTGCTCCTATCACACTTCTGACATCATCTGTTCTTCCTGCAGGCAATCGTATTCCACACTTGTGCACACCTTTGGTGCCTTTATTCATGGGGGGGGGCTCTGCCCCTCCCCAACCCACCACTATCTCTAAATATACCACTCCGAGGCACTGCTTGACACTGAAGATTGCCATACTGCTGGAACTGCCATTTATGCATGGTCGCCATTAGTTGTCCATGGTTGTTACAGCGTTCGCCATTATTTTACTGCCCTTATAACATACTAACATACTAAAATGCCAGCAGAATAGGCCTAATGGTCTTTCGTGTCTGCTCGTTTGGTCAGCCCCCACCCTGGGTGCTGACCTTGCTGTCCCCCTCGCCTTCTCTGGCTTCTCCCTTCCCAGTTCTGGATATTCTTGCTGCATTGGATTTTGCTTCCTGAACCCTTCCCCTGTACCTGTCCCACCCCCTCTTGAACCCCTCCACTGTCTCTGCCTCCACCCGCCCCCTAGGTAGTGCATTCCATGGCTCTACCACCCTCTCAGTGAAGTAGCACCTCCTCCTTTCTCCCCTGAATCTTCCCCCCTCCAGCTTCCACCCATGCCCTCTAGTGGCCCCTTCCTCCTTCCTTCGAAGCACCCTCACTGTTCCTCCCCTATTTACCCTCTTCATGTACCTGAAGACCTCTATCATGTCCCCCCCGGTCCCTTCTCTCTTCCAAAGTGTACATATTTAGCTCTTGAGCCTCTCCTCATAGGTCTTGTCCCCAAGCCCCAAATCATTTTGGTTGCCCTCCTCTGGACCCTCTCCAGGAGGTTAATGTCCCTCTTTAAGTGTGGCCTCCAAAACTGCATGCAGTACTCCAGGTGCGGCCTCACCAAGCAGTTATACAGGGGAAGTATCACTTCCCTCCTTCTGGAGGTGATCCCCCTGCAATGCATCCCAGCATCCTGTTGGCCTTGGCTGCTGCCCTCCTACAAGTCTCAGAGTTGTTCATCTTGACATCCACCACCACCCCCAGGTCCCTCTCAGCCATTGAGACTTGTGGTTTCCCCCCAGGGTGTACACTTGGCCCTGGGTTTCTGGCCCCAGATGGAGTACCTTGCATTTCCTGCATTAAACCTCAGCTTCCACTTTCTAGACCATCTTTCCAGAGCCTCCAGGTCCCCTGCAGGGCCACCTCCCTCCTCCCCATCCATCACTGCCCCCAGTTTGAGTCATCTGCAAAGAGCTCATCCTCCTGATTCCTGTCCTTATGTCAGATACGTAGGCGTTGAACAGAAGGGGCCCAAGGACTGATCCCTGTGGGACCCACTAATGACCCTCCTTGGGGAAGAGATTATCCCACCAACTACGACCCTCTGGGTCCGGTCCTGGAGCCAATCGCCTATCTATCGGATCATCTGGTTTCCCACCCCCATTTCTCCTAGTTTATCCAACAGGCCCCCGTGAGGAACAGAGTCAAATGCCTTGCTGAAGTCTAGAAAGAGGACATCCACTGGTCTACCCAGGTCCAAGGCACTTGTCACCCAGTCATAGAACTCCACCAGGTTTGTCTGACACGATTTCCCGGATGAATCCATGCTGTCTATCGTCCAGGCACCCTGACTTATCCAGGCCCCCCAGCCACTCCTTGACAATGCCCTCCATCACCTTGCCCACCACTGATGTCAGGCTGACAGGCCTGTAGTTCCCTGCCACCTCCCTTGATCCCCCTCGGGATAGGCACTACATGCCCACCTTCCAGTCTTGGGCACCCACCCTGTACCTCAGAGAGATGGTGAAAGCTCACAGGGATGCCGCCAGGACATCTGCAAGTTCCTTCAGCACTCTAGGATGTAATTTATCCGGCCCCGGTGCTTTCTCCATCTTAAGGAGCCGAGGGCTTCCTCACTCTCTCTGCTGTGATTTCCACTTCCAGTACCTCTTCTCCTGCTTAGCCCTCCCCCCACCTGCCAGTGATGCCTCCCCCTCTCCCCAGACCTGCCGATTGGTAAGGGTCCCCCCCTCCTCATTATCTCTGTCTCCTCCCATGTATGATGCAGCATCCCCATTTTCCCTGGTGAAAACTGAGGTGAAGTACTCATTTAGTACCTCAGCCTGCTCCTCTGGGTCTTGTGCCCATCTCTCCCCTGATTTAATCCTGCTAATCTGCCCCTTCACCCTTCGTCTTTCCGCAATGTATCTAAAGAACCCCTTTTTCCCTCTCCTAATTTCCCTGGCCAGGTTCTGCTCCTTCCTTGCCTTAGCCTCACCACCTAGTAGGCTCTTCTAGCTAACAGCTCATACTCCCCGATCCCTTCACTCCTTGAGCACTTGAATTCTTATAGGCTGCTTTCTTTCCCGCACCACCTCCTGGACCTCCCTGGTCCACCAACAGAGTTTTTGGGCCCTACCGCATTTTCTGCTTACTCTTGCACAGGTGCTGGTAGCATCCTGCACCCCTCTCCTGATGATTTCCACCTACTATCAGGCTCCATGTCTGACCCAGTCCCATCCAAATGCTCCTTAAGGATCCTTCCCATTTCCTTAAAATCCACCCCCCTGAAGTCGGTTACTTCCGTCTTTGTGCAGCCTTCTACCCCTCCTAGGTCCAGGCAGAACCAGACCGTGGCATGGTCACTCCCCGCCAATGGGTCCCTTACCTCCAGGCCCCCAATCTGGTCACTGTCTCCCAGGACCACATCCAGTACCCGTGCCTCCCTGGTCGGTTCCCTCACCTGCTGAGTTAGGAACGCGTCTTGAAAGACATCCAACAACCTCTGTTCCCTGGTCACAGAGGATGTCATAGTCTCCCAGTCTTTTCCTGGCATGTTTAAGTCCCCTAACACCACCACCTTTCCTCTGCCCAGTCTGCAGTGTCTCCTAACATCTGCCACCAGACTGTCCTCCAGCTCCTCCGCCAGGTATCCCTTCACCCTTTTAATGTCACCTTATTCAGGTGCTACCCTTTGCTAAGACTAAACATGGGTCGATGTGCTGCTCCAATATACCCACGTCTGGCTTGCTTGGGACCTGTAGATACAGTGCACCCTCTATTATCTACTAACTTTGGTGCACCAACTGTCTGCCAGATAACAGAGGGTGGTGGATAATAGAAGTGTGTTATGTGACATAAAATTAGCATAGGACTACATTATTAACCATTCCGATTATTTGTGTACTGTATGGTAACAAAAATACTTAACTACAGTATTATTAAAATACAGTTTTGTTCACCTATCTATCATCAATCAACTTTAAAATAATCAGTGCTGAACACCTGGTTGCCTTTATTTGTCGTCATTAATTTCGTGTTAGCATCCAAGTCATCTTTACTCATCAGCCAGTAATGGTGTCCCAGAAAAGTGCTGAGCTGGAAGACTGGGATAGGAGATGGGGTGACTATGGGGAGGCTGGTAAAAAAAACACCACCTGCATGGCAGACACTATACCTCTTAACATGTTATCACTGAAATGTTGGGAAAGGATACTCAAAATTTTGGAAAATGAGGAATGCTGGCATAACACAGAAACACAGAATGTGATGGCAAATAAGAACCACTCGGACCACCAAGTCTGCCATTTCCCTACCTATTGTATAAACTCCAGATCCTATATGATCTGTAACTTACCTTCTCCTTCCTACAACTAGGGTTGCCTTCTGTCTATCTCAAGTATTCTTGAATTCATCTACTGTTTTTGCCCTTGCAACATCCTCAGGGAGGCTGTTCCATGCATCCACCGACCTTTCTGTGTAAAAATACTTCCTCATGTTGCCCCTGAGTCTTCCCCCCAACCTCATGTTGTGACCCCTTGTTCTTGCACATCTTTTCTGAAAGATGCTGTCCTCCTGAACTGTATTAATCCCCTTGAGGTATTTGAAAGTTTCTATCATATCCCATCTCTCTCTCTCTTTCCTCCAGTGTATACATATCGAGAGTCCTCAGTCTCTTCTTGTATGGTTTCTGGTGCAGTCCTTGCACCATTTTAATTGCCCTCCTCTGGACTGCCTCTACCCTGACTACGTCCTTCCAGAGATGCAATCTCCAGAACTGAACAAAGTACTCCACATGAGGTCTCACGGTCTGTACAGTGGCATCATTATCTCTTGTTTTCTACTGGTAATACCTCTTCCTATGCTCCCCAGCATCCCACTGGCTTTCCTCACTGCCTTCTCACATTGTTTGGCTACCTTTATGTCACCTGTTATGATCACCCCAGGTCCCTTTCCAGTTTGGTTGTTGCTAGTACCTCCCCCTCCCCATTGTGTATTCCTCCCCTGGGTTTCTGTTACCTAAGTGCATGATTTAGCACTTCTCTGCATAGAACAATGAAGCTGCCACAGTCTTGACCACTCCTCCAACTTACTCAAGTCTTTTTTCATTCCCCCCAGAATGTCAGAATATTGTGGGAGTGCATCAACACATACACAGAGACACGAAATCAGAACACTAGGAGTTCATGACTTAATATATTCTACCCCTGATCACAGCTTGGACACTTGCTGAAACCCCCAATAATGGTAAGACAATGACTTACACTGAGTCTTTTATGGGGTCCCCACCTTGCACTGTAAAGAGACAGGTAATTTCAACTTTTAAAGAGCTGTTAATCATACCTGGCCATCTAAAACAATGAGGGCTAGAGCATGCTAAGGTAGGTTATGTCAGCATGATCAATACTGTTCCAGCATTCACACTCAAAATGAGAAAATGTCTCGGGCAGGATTAAGGAAATCAAAACGTTTACTAAAATTAACAAAATAGTAAATAAATACAAAACACAGAACATATATACATTAATGATTACAGTCAGAAAGAAGTGAAAATTACAAAACAATATGCCTTATAACTGAATTACTAGTTCTGTTTTCAGTTGTTTATTACCTAGCTTGACAGAAATGCCTCTAAGTACAGAACACAAATGTGTCAGTTCTTTCAAAGGTTGGAACAAGAGTGAGCCACAGTCCTCCCCAGACAGCTTAGCAATATTCAAAGTAAAAGTCCCAACCTCCTTGTGATGTCACATCACAAGGTCACTTTTAGTCCTATAATTAATTTGTAACATGATCAGGTATACCCAAAAGGGTGTAATCTTATTGCTTGCTTGAAATCTGTAATGGCAGCAATATTAAATTATAATAGTCTTTCCTCGTCAGAGCATTCTCCCTTTGAACTTCAGAAAAACATCCTGAACAAACACTTCTCTTAGCTCTGTGAATTTCCACAGATATCTATCAGAATGGGTTTCCCTCCTGATATCGTAAAATGCAATATTTTATGACCAGTTTCCTGGGTTTAAAGCAGTGGTCATAACCTGGTTTTTTATAGCAGTTACAGGAAGTTATACAACTATTTGTCAACATAGAAAAAGGAACTAGCTATTTAGCTCCAGCAAGCAACTGTGTTAGAGTCAAAAGGTCAGGCACCTTTAAAAGCTATTTTTATTTATTTATTTATTTTTAGGTGTTTAACCAGGTATAGCACACTAAGCTGAAAGCTTTTTTACAGGAGTGACCTTGGAGCACAAGGAGGTTAAGTGACTTGCACAGGGTCACACAGTATGCAAGTGAAAGCTGTGGGATTCAAACCCAGGTCTGGTCAGCTGGATGTCACCAGATTTGCAGCTCAGAGCCTTAGACCACTGCGCTATACTGCCTCCTTAAAAGCTAGTCTTCCAGCTGGGCCTGCTGACCCTGCCATGTCTCATAAGCAGAAATTCGAAGAAACATATATTTATATCAAAATTATACACACATAACTAGTTGACAGTTATCCCATTACACTCCTCCCTCCTAGACTGAATCTGGGGGAATTTATTCCTAGGCATGGGATTAGCTCCCTAAATTTAGTTCATTGCTCTATCGGGATAACCCGTCTGCATTCGTGTTTGCTCTCTCTGCCCTGTGAGTGACAGTCATGTCAAACCCTGCAAGACAAGGCTCCATCTTAAAATCCTACTACTTGTTTTACCCATTTGTGCTAGCCAAACCAGGGGGGTTATGATCCTTCTGTACCTCAAAGTGCCACCCATATTGGTATGGCTCTAATTTCTTCAGTGCCCATACCATTGCAAGGCATTCCTTCACTGCAGAAGAAGTCTGCTCCCTGGGAAGTAATTTCTTACTGAGGTACACTATTGGGTGATCTTTCCCTTGGTTAGAAGTATGGCTAAGTACTGCCCCAATATCCACATCTGAGGCATTCGTCTGGACTAGAAATGTTTTACTGTAGTCTGGACTGGCTAACACAGGAGCACCACACAGTGCCTCCTTTAGCTGTGTAAAGGCTCAATGACAGGCTGGCTCCCAGTTAACCTTTTTAGGCATTCTTTTCTTTAGCAGGCCCAACCGGGGAGCTGCCAGGGCACTGTAGTTTGATATGAATATTCTATAGTATCCTGCAGTCCCTAGAAACTCTGAACCTGCTTCTGTGTTTCATGTCTGGGCCATGTCTTGACTGCCTCAATCTTTGCTTGAATAGGACAGAGTTATCCCCGCCTTACTATGTGCCCTAGGTATGCCACCTCAGCCATAGCCACCTGGCACTTCTCAGCTTTCACAGTGAGCCCAGCCCTCTGAATCCTGCCCAAAACTTCCTTAAGGTGGGACAGGTGTTCCTTCCAGATGGCAATGAAGATGCAATATTGTCTGGGTACACCATGGTGTGCTCTTCAGTACCACGTAACACCTGGTTCATCAACCTTTGGAAGATGGCAGCGGCATTCTTCATTCCAAAAGGGTATTGCCTTGAATTCAAATAACCCTATCAGAGGGATGAAGACTGACCTCTCCCTAGCTCTAGCAGTGAACTCCAACTGCCAATACCCTTTCATCAGGTCAACAGTAGTAAGGTATGTCGCCCCTCCCAACTTGTCTAGTAGTTCATCCATCTATGGCATTAGGTGGGTGTCCGACTTTGTGACTGCGTTGAGTCCATGACAGTCCACACAAAAACATGTACAGCCATCGGGCTTGGGAACAAGGACTACAGGTAAGGCCCAGGGGCTGTGGGATTTCTGGATTATCCCTAAATCCTCATTTCCTCCACCTCCCTCCTAGTGTTCTTTAGGACAGCTTCAGACACCTGATATGCTGTCCATCTTATGGGTGCTTGCATCCCAGTCTTTACAACATGCATTGCTAAGGGGATTAGTCCAGGTCTGGTATTAAACAACGGGGCAAAGTCTACTAAAACTTCCCTTACTTCCTGGATCTGGTCCTGGGTCAACTGTGGCGACAGTTGGATTCCCTCCACAGAGGACTCCTACTTGCTTTCTTCCAACAAGTCCAGAAGGGGGTTTTTCTCATCTGTCCCTTCCCCAGGACCACACACTGCAAAGACCATGTCAGCCCTATTTGCATATGGCTTCATCATGTTGACATGGTACATCCTTTTGGTATGTCTCCTGTCAGGCAGTTCTACAATGTAATTTACATTAGTCACCTGTTTGACTACTTTGTATGGTTCTGCCCACTCAGTCTGCAGTTTATCTTTCCGGATTGGGATTAGTACCATGACCTCTTGACTTACAGTGTATGAGTGAGCTCTGGATCTGCAGTCGTACCATACCTTTTGCTTCTGCTGGGCGGCTGCCAAGTTGCTCTGGGCTGTTCCCATAAGCTCCCTCAGTTGTTCCCTAAACTTAAGGACATAATCCACTATGGGAGTTCCCTGGGTGACGTGCTTTCCCAATCCTCCCAGATCAAGTCTAGGGGCCCATGCACCCTGTGTCTATATAAGAGCTCAAAGCGGGAAAACCTACCGACTCTTGGGGCACCTCCCTGTATGTGAACAACAGGTGGGAATGGTATTTCTCCTCGTCCCTCCCAAGTTGTTTAGCAAATGCTTGGAGCATTGATTTTAGGGTACCATTAAACCTTTCCACAAGTTCATTGGTTTGCGGGTGATAAGGTGTTGTGCATCTCTGCATCACCCCACACTTCTCCCACAAACACTTTATCAGGTGTAACATGAAGGAACACCCACGACTGGTGATGACATCCTTCGGGAACCCGATACAGGAGAAAATCCCGAGCAAGACATCTGCCACTTTGTCTGTCCTCAGTGAGAATAGGGTGACTGTCTCTGGGTACCAGATGGCATAATCCACCACAGTTAGGATAAACCTCTTCCAGGAAGAGCGGGGAGTATTCAAAAGCCCCACAATATCCACTCCTACCTTCTGGAAAGGCTCCTCCATTCAGGGCAAGGGAATTAGGGTGGCTTAGGTTTTACTACCTTCCTTTTCTATTTCTTGGCACTAGTAACAAGACCTGCAATATTCCTTCACCTGCTAGGTGAAGTTGGGCCAATAGAAATTCTGAGCCAATTGCTGTGTAGTGCGCACAATTCCCGGATGTCCAGACATGGGCATATTATGCGCAATCTTGAGCAACCACTCATGGTACCCCTAGGGAATGACAAGCTGCCTGCCCAGCACCTCTCTCTCTGTCCTTACGTCCTGCATATACAGCAGCCCACTGTCCCAATATGCTATGTCTCTCGTCACCTCCCTATGTTCTGTCAGATTCTGCCCATGCCCTCAGCCTCTCTAAACTAGGGTCATTTTTCTGAGTAGCTGCAAAATCTTTACACATTCTCAAGGCATGGGAAATGTCCCCTTCAGTCTCTAAACTGGGGTCCATATCTCTGGCATCAGAGCATTCAGGGTCACTGCCATCCGTAACTCTCTGACAGTTGGCCACCCCTCCCTCCTCAGAGTAACCTTCTGTAGCTGTTTTGTTAACTGCTACCTGGGGAATTTCTACCTCACTTTCACTACTTTCTGAGTCAGAAGACAACTGGCTGGGGAACCAGCCTCCCAGTGTTTTCCACAGAAGTGTCTATGGGGTCCAGGGAACCACAATTGACCTTTGCCATCTGACAGTGGGTAACCGCACACACCATCCCTCTTTTGGAGATTGTTCCCTATAGTCACATCCAGGGCAAGATTTTCTGCCATTGCAACTTTTTGTACAGTCTCTCCTGCCGCCCCCCCCCAGTCCAGGAGAACACTAGCAAGTGGCAGCATTTTCTCTTCCCCAGCAATTTCCCGTACTGTAACAAACCTATTAGATAAAAGCTGTTCAGGCTCAAACAAATTCCCTTTTACTGAAGTAAGGGACGCCCCCCCATGTCCCTCAACCCTGGGTCTGCACCCCATTCACAGTAACTGGGTGTATGTGCTCCCACATGATTAGTGGCATGCTTTCAGGGATGCACAAAAAAATACCTCTTTCCCAACACCACTTAGTGCACTCTGTGCCTTTTTAGGATGCTGTCTTGCAATATGCCCAGGTTGTTTGCAAAACCAACAATCATCATTTCTTTTATCAGGTAAATCCTTTCTTTGTAACATGGGGCTGCCCACTTTCTGGGGAGGCAGTGAGGGGTTTTAGCTGCCCTGAAGGAGCGCTTTTCCCTTTCTGCACTGCCACACCTGCCCCACTCCCTCTCAGAGCAGGCCTGCTCCTGGCATAGCAGTCCAAGAGCTTGGCAGCCTCCTGCACTGTTTTTGGATCTCGGTCCTCTAGCCAGGTTTTCAGCTCTGCTGGGCAAGCCCAAAAGAATTGTTCCAAAAGTACCACATCCTCAATTTTCTCTACAGAGTCTGCTTTGACCCCCTCCACCAACGTTTCAAAAACTGACGTTGTTTGGTGGCTATTTCCTCATAGCTCTTGCCAGGGCTTCTCATGAACTTATGGAACTTAACTCTGTACACTTCAGCTGTCAAGTCATACTTCTGTAGCAATGCAGCTTTAAGTTTGCTATAGTCATTACTGTCCTGACTGTTCATTTGACCCAATGTGTCACAAGCTTTCTAGTAAGCAGCAAGGCTAGCTGTAAGCTCCAGGAGTGTCAGGGAATTTTTGCCTGAATGTATACCTTTTCAAAGGAATTTAAAAATGCAGTGCAGTGGTTGGATTTCTGCTTGCGATGCCGTCGATCTGGGTTTGGGAACGGACTCGGGTCATCGGAGGGCCAGCCAGGAGATGGATTGAGTGCCCCACAGCTGCTCTCTTTCTCCAGGGGAGAGGGTGGTGGAGTGATCAGAGCTGTGGCGACACCCAGCGTAGGCTGGGTTGCACCACAAGCTCCAACGCCACAGTAAGCTCGGGGGCGGGCGGACGCAGGTAGTCACTGCACGTCCTGCCCTCAGCTAAGGGGGGAAAAAAACTATGCTGATGGCTGCCAGAATGATGCCTGCCCCGCCACTCTAATGAGCTCTCAGGCTTGCTCCCGGACCTATCCCATTGTCTGCAGCACTTGGGCTGGTGCCGCAGCCCCACCCTGGGTGGTAATCCAGGGGGTATCCAGGAGTAAGGGCTAAATATGGGAGTGGGAGCGGAGAGGGCTGTGACCTATGTGAATGGCTCGGCGGCAAAGCAGTAGATAAATAAAGAATTACAAAAAAAAATGCATCCATATCCTCCCCCTCTTTAAATTCAGCTATCAATTTAGAAGTTAATTTGTAACCCAGTCCTGGAGGTCCAGGCGCACCCACGCCACTTAACTGCTCTGGCACTGGTCTTTGAAGTTGTAGCTACTCCAGTTTAAATTTCCTCTGGTGCTCTCTCTCTTCTCACTCAGCCCCTCTCTGAAGCTGTTGCTCTCTTTCTTCTGCCTCTCTCTGAAGCTGGTTTTCTTTTTCTTGCTTCGCCATCTCCAACTTCTTCTGTTCAAACTCCCTCTGTTGCTGGGCTTCAAATCTTTTCTGCTCGAATTCCAGCTCCATTCTCCTCAACTCTGTCTGCAGCCTGATCCCTTCTGGCTCTAGCGTTGTGGTGACCTTCCCCTGCTGCTGTGACTCTCAGTTCGCACTGGTCCTGCTGTCTTCCTCCCTGGGACCGGACACCGCAGTGAACCCTGGCCCCTCCATGCCCAAGATCTAGTCCCCTTCAGTCACCGACTGTGACTCAAGGCCTTGAGCAGTCATTTGTGCATTGGCTGCCACAAGAGCCTCCATAAGGTGCTGTTTGGTTTGCACCTCGCAATGAACTCCTTTTTCCTGGCACAACTGCCTCAGGTATTCTGCAGTGTACTCGCTGTAGGAGAAAGCCATCTTGTTCCCTAATCTACGGCTACACTAGCTTGCACCTGAAAAAAATAAAACAGGTAGGGAACCCTGACTGTAACAAAAATACTATATTTCTTTTTAAAATCTCTGCCTTGTTTGTGTGTGAACTGTTACAGTTTATAAATCTGATGCACTGGACTGTTAATGCCCGTGCCACCAAATAATTGCACAGTATGCAAACAAATCTTTTAGATTGCACCACTGCAAACCGTTAGCACGGATATTCAAAGGGGTTGTGCATGACGCAACAGAAGTGCGCTGGTGCAACCCCACATTGCTCCCCGGTGGGATATTGAAAGGGCTGCCAGGTGCAGCGCAAATACCAATGCACCGGGGCACAATGTAATTGTATGCAGTGCAGATGCAGGGGGTGTGTCCATTAATATGTGTCACATCCCGATATTCAGCCCGGGATGTGCGTCACATATGCTGGCACAATCCTGCATTGCGCCGCATAGGGGGGCTCAGAGTTGAGCCCATGAAGAGTAGGAACAATCTGGCTAATTTACAGGTGGGCTGCTGTTTTGCAGGGTGCAACACAGCAGCCACCAGCCATGGGTGACCATCCACCCACCCTGAGCACCGTGCACAAACAGACATGGCTCCCTGGTAGTCTAGCGGACCCCCCGAGTCCCTGATCACGGTAAATGTCTAATAAAACATTCCCTGGTAGTGTAGTGGCCCCTCCCTCCCTCTCTGAGTCCCCGATTGTGGTAAATGTCTAATAAAACATTCCTGGTAGTCTAGTGGACCCTCCACCTCCGATTCCCAGATCGTGGTAAAGCACTCTAAATTAATTTCCTGGTGATCCAGTGGCATCCCCACCCTCCCACCCACACAGGAACCCTTGCCCACCCCGCACTCCTCCTCTCTCATCGGGCGGTGTGGCTGCAACCCGCCTGCATACCACCAGGTTAGCTCGTCAATGACAGGTATAGTATGGGTTGCAGGACATACTGTATTAGATTGTTCCAAATATGTGAATGACTTCATTCACATATTTGGGACTATCTAGTACAGTATGCCCTGCAAGCCCATTGGGCCACACTGTGGACCAATGGGCTTACAGTCCATACTGTACCTGTCATTCAGTAGGCGGTATGGGGGTGGGTTGCAGCCATAAAGCTAATGCTATTTCACTTCACCCTACCCTGCAGACTCTGACAAGTGTCGCATTGTGCCTTGGGGTCATCAGGCCCTACGCTCACCCCATTTCATAAAGAAGTATGTTGAGATGGGTGCAGCATAGAAGAATGGGGTGAACTTTGGAGCTGAAGAGTTTAAAGCACACCTGGATGCCTGTCAGGGGCTGCAGGGTGGGGTTGCAATGGCGTGAGCATTACAGCAGACAATCCAAAGACACACCCTGATGCCTGTTAGTCAGTACAGGGTGGGAAGTTATGGTTAGTAACCCTAATGCCCTGGGCGATTGTTGGTATTCACACTCCAAATTTTCGACATGGTCTTTTTGTGACCCCCACCTCATGAAAGCATGTGGGACCTCTGCTTATGAACAGTGTCCCTGTGATTTTGTTAGTGTGTCCCAAACGTTGATTTCCCACAGTGACCGCACCATTCTGCACCACATAAAAATGTCAGCTGCACCATTCAGAAGGAGGTGTGAAGAGATGGCAATGTTGACAGTCTAGAATGAAAATATTAAAAATGCTTGACGTTACGAGCATGCATGAAAACAAGGCAACACACGCTCGTACAGTCTATTTTTTTTTAATCCTTTCGCTAAATTTTTAACATAGGCATTTTGGGATCTCTGCTCATCAACAGTGGCAGTATTTTCTTAATTTGTTCTGAACGTTGTTTTCGCACAGCGACCGTGCCATTGTGCGCCAGATGTGCAAACCCACATTTTAGGTAGGATGTGAAAAATGAAAACTGTACTGTTCATAAGAAGGTGTGCAAAAATGGCGATGTTGAACTCTGTAGTGAAAATATTAAACATTTTTTAACTTACTTACTACGCAATGCACACTTGTAACATGGTCATTTTGTGGAATATTTTCACCAAATTTTCAACATGGGCATTTTGGGACCTCTGCTCATGAACAGTGTTACTGTGATTTTCTTACTGTGTCCTGGACATTGTTTTCCTACAGCGACTGCGCCACTGTGCGCTGGATGTGCGAAAACACATTTCGGGCAGGATGTGAAAAATGAAGCTTTACAGTTCATAAGGAGGTGTGAAAAAATGGCAATGTTGAAAATCTGGAGAAAAAAATATTTAAAAATCTCGAAGTTAAAAGCATGCGTGGAAACTGCGCAACACACGCTCGTAACACAGTCATTTTTGGAATTTTTTCACCAAATTTTCAACATAGGCATTTTGGGACCTCTGCTCATGAACAGTGTTACTTTGATTTTCTTACTTTGTCCCAAACATTGTTTTCCTACAGCAACTGCGCCACTGTGCGTCGGATGTGCGAAAACACATTTTGGGCATGATGTGGGAAATGACAGCTGCACTGTTCATAAGGAGGTATGAAAAATGGGAATGCTGAAAATCTGGAACAAAAATATTAAAAATTCTCGAAGTTACAAACGTGCGTGGGAACTGCGCAACACACGCTTGTAACATGGTCATGTTTAGGAATTTTTTCACCAGATTTACAACATAGGCTTTTTGGGAGCCCACCTCATTAACCGGGGCATTGTTGTTTCGCTAATTAGTCCCAAAAGGTGATTTTGTGCAGTGACCGCAAATTCACCTTTCGGGACTCAGTAACCCCATAACAGTGCCTGAATTCATGAGGAGGGGTCCCAAGAATCCCATGTTGAAAATTTGGTGCCAAAATTCCCCAAAATGCCCGCGATATGCACCAAAGTTGAGAAAAACCTATTTATATCATTATACAGCTTACCGGCATTTCTTCAGTTCGCGGTCAGCTTTGAAGAGTGCAGACGTGTTCCCGGTCCACCTAAGATCATCACGCTGGGCTCCGGAGGTAAGTATGGGGTGAGGGGGGTGTGGGAGGTGGGTGTGCAGAGGGTGGTTATGGGTTGGGGGTGGGGGCCGCCAACAGCCAACGAGGGACCGTTTCCTTTGTTTCAGGTTAAAAAAAAAATATATATCACCATGGACCGTTTTCTGGTTTTTCAACAGGTTGTGGCCACACTGGGGTGGGCTCTCAGTGTGGCACATTGGTTGGGGGGTCATGTCACCCACACTGGGGTGGGCTCCCAGTGTGGGCGTGGTACACAATCAGGGCAGCGCCAGGAAAATGGCGGGGGGGTAACATGCCGACAGGAGGATTGGGCACCGCCGTCGGCAAGGATGTCTGCCTTTGGAGGCATGACTGATGCCGAGGGGGATTGGGTACCCCCCACGGCACACCACAGCAGGGAAGGGGCCACATATGTTGACAGGGGGATTGGGCACCCCGGAAGCTGGCTACAGAAGGACTCTGAGGGCAGGCGGTGAGCCGCCGCCAGCCATATTTACTGAAATGTTGCACCGCACAAGGCACGCCCTGCAGCGAGGTGGAGATCCCTCATTGCAGCAGCTAAAATGTTTGAAAGTGGTGGCATGGTTTTTGCACTGCTGTCATAGACACAGTGGTCGAAATTAAGTTTTTTAGCCACTAGCCTGCAGGGCTAGTAACTGGTAAAATCTACTAGGACCACAGACTTTTCCACTGGCCCAGCTGATGTACCTATTGAAATGTTACCTCCTCCAGTACATGTCCGCAGGGCTAGTTAAAGGAAAATCTTACTAGCCCAAAACAAAATCTACCAGCATTTGGCTAGTGGGCTGGTGCCAATTTCGACCCCTGTAGACAGCGTGCAATCTAAATCGTGCCATGGAACCTAGCCTGAAAAAGCAGTGGCGGCACTGGCCACAGCACGACCGCACTTCCAAAACCTACTATTCCAAAGTTACGGCAACATGTTTCTTGCGCAGGCGCAAGACAACATAAAAAGGAAACTGCCTATTTAGCTCCAGCAAACAACTGCTTTGGTGTCAAAAGGTCAGACCCCTTTAAAAGCTAGTCTTCCAGATGGGCCTGCTGCCCCTGACATGTCTCATAAGCAGAAATTCAAAGAAACATATATTTATATCCAAATTATATACACATAACTAGTAGACAGTTATCCCATTACACACTATGCCTGTATAAATAAAAGCTTATTGTGCAAGTAAGTTAAAGTCTTACATGCATCATGCTCTGTTTCCCATGTGCCCTGAAGAAAGGTGCCCCATAAGGCCTGAAAGTTTGTGTTCTGATATGTCTTGTTAGTCCAATAACAGGAATCCAATCATATACATTTTTCATCTGTTGCAAAAAAAGGGTAACAGAGCAATGTGACTGACAGCAACCCGAATAATGAAATTATAGATAAAGTTAAATTATTTCCATTCCAAGTTCTCTTGCTGGGATCAGTGTTGTCTTGCAGGGATCAGTGTGTACAAAGTGTGGTGTGATATGAAATCATTTTTTTCCAACTAAGAATCGCTGAAATGCAAAAGCCTAAAATGCTGTACCACAGAACTGATTGCTTTGCAGCTGTGGCCCCACTCAGGCAACATCATTACAATGTTCTAAAATCACTAAACTGGCTTGCACTAGAGGGTAGGCTAGAGTATCCGCTGCTCAGCTTGGTATTTAAATTCATAAATGGCGCTACACCTCCTAGTTTGAAGGATGTGCTGACTGCTAAACCTCAGAGGACTCTCCGGTCCACAAACAGTACACTCCTTGAAGTACCTAAAGTGAGATTCAACATGGGGCAAAGGTGTTTTGCCACTACTGCCCCGTCTTTATGGAACAACCTCCCACCCACCCTCCAAGAGTGCTCCTCCTCTGGGGCCTTCCAGAAAGGACTAAAGGCCTTTTTAATGAAATGTAACCAATGTATCTGGCTTCATCGATATGTTTTCTCCCCTTAAACATAATTTACTACTGCAAATGTCTGTTCTTGTTTTATGAATGCTACTTTTTGTACCTGTTCTGCTCAGTCAGCTACTTGTATGATCTGCCAGATCATTGTTGTACTTACCAGAACAGAATGTATGTAACTGTGCTGTTGAGTCATGAATAATATATTGATATGTTGTAACTCACTGTTGTCTGAATGCACTGAGTCTGTTTCTGATATGCCTCTTCATAATTAAACCCGGTTGCACCTAAAAAAGAGGTTCTGTCTCAGTGGGCCTACCTGGTCAATGAAATTCAATCAATCAGTAAGGTTGGCTCTATTTATAGTCAAGCGTAAAAAGTAGTGTCCGAGGTCTGGGCACCACTTTGAGGTTTTGAAAGTAGCTGGTGGATTCTGTAATAGGGCAAGGTGGTGAAGAAGAAGAAGAAGAAGAAGAAAATGGTAGGTGGTCTCCTTCTGAGGGGCATAGTGTAGCATGGCCAGAGCAGTGACACTGGGGTGGCATAAAGACTTTTTTTATAGGTGTTGGTCATGCCTACAGGCTGTGAAGAAGCCAGACCAGGAGAACTAACAGAGGGTGACTCCTGGCAAGAACTTGCATCTGTACACCCCTAAAAACAGGAACTCATCGCTGAATTACTGCCCACCCCTCCTCTTCCCTGGGCATATGGTAGAGGCAGGGGTATGGGGTTGTTACATAATACTTCCCAATGGCTCTTCTGAATCATTCCCCTCTCCAGCTTGAGCACATGCTCCCATAGTGGATACACCATTTTTGTAGTCTGAACAGTCTTGCAGTGACCAATCTGTTTAACACATTCATGAATGTCAGTTTCTACCATGTCTCTCCTCTCCCTTCTGCCCTCTCATGAATACATGTTGAGACATTTTTGTCTCTCATCATATGTCCTGCCCTACTGACCATGTATCATTTCTGTAGCTCATTGTTGCTCTGTCTGTAATCGATATCTGTCCTCCCATTAGTGTGAGCCGCAGAACTACACATAATATTCCAGATGTGGTCTCACCAGAGATCTATATAGAGGCAATATAACACCCCTTTGCTTCTAGTAATCCCTCTTCCTATACCCCTCAGAAATTTGTTGACACTTCTGTATACCCCACTGCACTGAGCAGCTTGCTTTAGGTTACTACGGATCATAACTCCAAGGATTTTCTCCTCCTTTGTGCCCACTACCTGTGTCCTATTAATATACCACACTGTTTCAGAAGTTTTCCCCTATGTGCCATCTTCTTGCTCTTTCTGGCATCAAATTTCAACTGCCAAATACTGGGTCACATCTCGTCACCTCGTATCCTAGCCACATGTAACATGTACTTTGTGGAACTACAGTACATCACTGTACTGGTAACACAGTAGAAAAGGAACTATCCCATACAAAGCCCCATGTAAACAGGTACTGTACTTTGTAGAACATCACTGTACTGAAAGCACACTAGAACAGGAACTGACCCAAATATCACCCATGTAAACAGGTACTTTTTGGAACTAGAGTACATCATTGAACTGTTAGCACAGTAGAACAGAAATTGGTCAACGCATTACTCCATGTAAAGAGGTACTTTGTGGAAGTATAACATATCACTGTACTGATAGCACAGCAGAATATGAACTGACACACACATATCACCCCATGTAAGCAGGTACTTTGTGGAACTACAGTACATTACTTTGCTGATAGCAAAGTAGAACAGGAACTGACCCATGCACAGTCCTTTATAAACAGATACTTTCTGGAAATAAAGTACATCACAGAACTGATAGCACAGTAGGACAGGAACTGGTCAACACATCACTCCATGTAAACAGGTATTTTGTGGAACTATAGCATATCACGGTACTGAAAGCAAAGCAGAACATGAGCTGATGCACACATCACCCCTTATAAACAGGTACTTTGTGCAACTACAACTACCCTGACAGCTCTCATAAAAGTCACGGCAGACATATCCACTGGCCTGGATAAAGGTCAAGCGATGGGAGCTGAATTCGTCAACCTAACAAAGGTCTTTGATCTAGTCAACCATAATCTTCTACTGTGCAAACTCCATGCCCTGGGCCTTGATACTAGTGCCCTGGCTTGGCTCTGTAATTATCTCTCCCATCGCTCTCAAGGGGGCAAGTGATCAGGGGCCCTCTCAGATCTTAGACAAATCCAGCATGGTGTTCCCCAGAGCTCCATACTGGGGACGCTATTATTTTTGCTCTTTATAAATGACCTGCCACTTAACTGCGGAGCTGCTACAGTTCATCTTTATGCAGATGATTCATCGTCAATCACTCATCCTCTGACCTGGGCTGGATAAACAGGAACCTAGAATCCAATTTCCATGCCCTTGAGGCATGGTTCCTCATGAATCACTTGTTCCTTAACAAAAAGAATACCAAGACCATGCAGTTTCATAATTTTGGTGCTGTGCCCCCATCACAGCACCCCCTTATGGTTGGATCACAGGATGGCAACACCCTTGAATGTGTAACTACTTTTAAATGCCTTGGGGTCACCTTGGATCCCTCACGCGCCTTTGAGAGCCATGTCAATGTCTTGACAAAAACACTCAATCAGCAGTTTGATCTGCTATGCTGCCTTCGTCCCCTCCTGACTTGAACTTCTTGTCTAAAAATAGCGACATTGACTCTTCTCCCTCTGCTAACATATGGCACCCCACTACTCCTCCATGCTTGGGCATTCGTTTTCTCTCAAATTAACCAACTTTACATGAGAATTGGGCATTATGCACTCAGTGCTGATCTCCATCTTCATCATTGTGAAGTTCTATCCTCACTGGGTTGGGCACCCCTAGAGAGCAAATTCCTGTACACCACCATGTGCCTTATGTTTAACATGGTCCACCACCTTACACCACCCTGCCTGAGTGATCTCATCTACCATAACCGTAGCCAGCGCAGCTTATGCTCCACGGCCCTCCCCCTCCTAGTTGTACTCAGCCCCCAACTGGCTGTAGGCAGGTGGTCCTTTGCCTTTACTGCAATGTCTGCCAGGAACTCATTCCCACATGAGACTCTCTCCTCTATCCCCCTCACACAATTCAAGTGCAATCTATCTCACTACCTTCCAGTCCCACCTTGCTGCACCCGCTTCCGCTAACTTCTTGCCTTTCACAGGGACTAGCTAACTATTGACTGCCCCTCAGTCCATAAGTGTACTGCTGGATAACTGCCTCCACCTCATTATGATGTCTGCACTTAGCCTACTGCATGTTTGTTTTTGATGTTTTTTGCAGTAACTAAATCTAACACGAAGAACTGCACCTGTACCGGTCTCTGAATATTACTGTATCAACTTGCAGTTGTTTATACCATTCATATGTATGAAGCCACTTAAATGGGACGCGCTTAAGTGGGACGGCCGCTTAAGCAGGACGTTTCCTTGGAAACACTTTTAGTGCTAGTGTTAAACATAGGCGATCTATTTCCTTTAAGAGGGACACATTTAATGGTCAACTTCAGTTTGTTGGGATGTCTGTCAGCTGAAAACAATGAGAATTAGCCCATTAAATAAAATCCTTTCACTGTGAGGTTTTCTTATCAGTGCTTTCTCTCTGAGATGTCAGGCCCACGCAATTAACTTACTCTTGCTGAGCGGGTTAGGGTTGTTGAAGCACTGAATGACTCAACCCGATCGCTGTCCTCCATAGCGGCAGAGTTTAAAATTTCAAAAAGTCAGGCCGGGAGGATAAGCAATAACCGGAACTCTATTCTTGCTCAATGGCATGCAAATTCAAACCCCAGCCGTAAGAGAAAAAGAGAGGGTAAAGACAGCGATGTTGATAACACCCTCTTACTCTGGTTTTCACAAGCCCTGGAGAAAGGAGCTCGGATATCTGGCCCCATGCTAAAATCTAAAGCTGACGATTTAGCTAAACAAATGGGGCATGTTGGGTTTGAGGCGACTGATGGCTGACTTTCTAGATGGAAGCAGCACCATCAAATCGTTTTCAAAAGGGAGCATGGTGAGAAACGAGACACTGATGTGACAGCAGCAAGCTCCTGGGTAGCTGACATCCTGCCTGGTCTACTCGCTGGGTTTCCACCAGCCGATGTTTTTAATGCCGATAAGGCAGGCTTGTTTTTTCGTGGTTATTCTGACCAAGGGCACTCACTTAAAAGTCAAGATTTAGTTGGGGGCAAGAAGGCAAAAGACAGAATTTCGGTCATGTGCTGTGCAAATCAAAAGGGGACAGAAAAGCTAAAACTTCTGGTTATCGGTAAGAGCAAGTGCCCCAGATGTTTACCGAAAGATCTTAAATCACTTCCAGTGACATACACAAGCTCTGCTAATGCTTGGATAACTGGCTCAATTTTTCAGGAGTGGCTCTTAACATGGGATTCAGAGCTCCGTAGAAAAAATCATAAAATTCTCCTTCTTGTGGATAACTGTTCTGCCCACCCCCATGAGCTTGCTCGCCGGTTGAAGTTTATTAAACTTGTGTTTTTTCCCCCAAACACCACTAAGCATAATTCAGCCAATGGACATGGGGGTCATTAAGAATCTAAAGGGACACTACAGATCGTACGTTGCGGGCAAAATCATCACCACAATCGATGAGGGGAGTCCGCTCATGCTGCTGAAATTGCCCGTAAAGTCAATCTATTGGATGCTCTTTACATGATCCATCGGGCATGGCAAGCTGTAAAACCACTAACAATAGAGCACTGCTTTAAAAAAGCAGGCTTCTACGGCATCAATGAGCCACAAGAAATTTGTGCTACTGGGCTGGAGGAAGTCACAATTCCATCCTTCATGAACTCTCAGATGTTCACAGAGTTCATGGAGATGGACTCAGATGAGCCGACCATGGGAGAGCCCAGCGATTCCGATGTTGTGACTGCTGTGGTAGGTGAAACTGGAGGACTGCTCGAAGATAAAAGCGATGACATCTCCGATACCGAAGCTGTAGTCTTTTCCAGTGAGGCTCTGAGCGGACTGCGTTCTGCCATGCTGTGGTGTGCACAGAATGGTAAGGTACAGACATGGGAGTCTCTGTTTGAAGCAGCGCGAACGATCCAAGAACATGCTGCACAAGAAAAAACACACAAAAAAATTAGATTTTTTCGGATCCACCGCCGCATCAGCCGGCACATCAGCCTCTTCACCAGAACTCTTCGAACAAGTAACAACCACTTCGGTAACTGCAACCACCCCGACTTTATACCCAATGTCCCCGATGTTCACTGAGTATGCTCAGTTTGCCCAGTTTGATGATGGAGATGAAGGAGGGAGTAACGAAAAGACCTTTACAGTGCTCTAAAAATTAAATAAAAAATATCATTGTCACAAGCACAAAAACGAATTCACTGTCACAAGCATCCAAAAACAAAACAAGTAAAAAAACATAAAAACATACTGACTGAGTGCCACAATTGTCACTACAGTACAGTACTGTCCCAACAATGTTATCAGCCAGTACACTGACTAGAGCTATGTGTGCATATGAATAAAGGCTCAGTGAGGAGTACTTCTATTAGAAGGGACGTTCGCTAAAGTGGGACGATTTGCAATCCACCATGCCGTCCCACTTAAGCGGCTTCTACTGTACTTGCTATGTCTGCACTGTTATCTCTGGGTTGCCCCTGAAAAAGGGTCTGTATTGTCTCAGTGGGCCTATCTGGTTACCAAAATGCAGTAAATAAATAAATAAATAAATAAACTACAGTACATCACTTTGCTGATAAAACAGTAGCACAGGAACTCATACACATCAACCCATGTAAACAGGTATTTTGTGAAACTACAGTACATCACCACAGTAACTGACCCACACATCACCCTGTATAAGCAGGTACTTTGTGGAACTACAGTACATCATTATACGGATAGCACAGCAGAACAGGAACTGACCCAAACATCACCCCATGTAAACAGGTTCTTTGTGGAACTACAGTACATCACTGTACTGATAGCACAGTATAATAGGAACTGACCCGGTGCATCACCCCATGTAAACAGGTATTTTGTGGAACTACAGTACATCACTGTGCTGATAGAAAAGGAACCGATCAACACAAATGTCCATGTTACTTGGCTACTTAGAATTTTGAAGACAGAGGAAGGTAGTAGCCCACTGTGACTGTCTTCCACCCTGCGTGGCAAACAGAAACCTAAAACCCCATGAATTTGTCCAGTTCTCTTTTAAAGGTGATAGCACAGTAGAACAGGAACTGAGCTACACATCACCCAATGTAAACAGGTACTTTGCCCAAACTACAGTACATCACTGTACTGGTAGAGTAGAACAGGAACTGACCCATGCATTGCCACATGTAAACAGGTACTTTGTGTAACTACAGTACCTCACTGAATTGATAACACATTAGGACAGGAACTGATCCACACATAGCCCCATGTAAACAGGTACCATGTGGAACTACAGTACATCATTGTACTGATAGCACAGTAGAACAGGAACTGACCCATGCATCACCACAGGTAAACAGGAACTTTGTGGAACTACAGTACATCACTGTACTGATAGCAAAGTAGAACAGGAACTGACCCACGTATAGCCCCATGTAAACAGGTACTTTATGGAACAAAAGTGTACTGCTGTACTGATACCACATCAGGATAGGAACTGATCCACACATAGCCCCATGTAAACAGGTACCATGTGGAACTACAGTACATCATTGTACTGATAGCACAGTAGAACAGGAACTGACCCATGCATCACCCCAGGTAAACAGGTACTTTATGGAACTACAGGCGCCTAACAAAGTTTAAAATAACATATCAAACATCCCAACATCATAAATGGTATAAAAACAGATAGTGCAATTAAAAAGAAATTAGTCACCAAATGCTTGGTACCACAAGTATGTTTTTAGGGCTTGTTTAAAATCCTACACGGTCGTGCACTCCCGTAACTGATGGGGTAGAGAATTTCAAAGAGCTGGGGACACATGCATAAATGCCCGGGCCCCAGAAGATTTTAAACACACCCTAGGAATCTCTAGCAACTCCTCGTTAGCTGAGCAGAACAATCGCCCAGGGCAGTAAGGTACCAGAAGCTCTCTCAGGTAGTCCAGGCCCTGTCCGTGTAGGGCTTTATAAGTCAAAAGACTGACTTTAAAGGTGATCCACCACTGTACCGACAGCCAGTGCAGTCCCCGTAGCACTGGAGAGATATGACAGGACCAGGAAGTTCCCGTCAAAAGCTGGGCCGCTGCGTTCTGCACTAGCTGCAAGTGGCGGATTTCCACCCCAGGTAGCCCTAGGTACAGGGAGTTGCAATAATCCAGGCATGAGGACAGAAAGGCATGGACCAATGTGGGAAGATCACTGGATGGAACAAGATGCTTAACCCTGGAGATATTCCTCAGATGGTAAAAAGAGGACTTGAAGACAGCTGACACCTGCAAATGTAGAGTCAGCCCTTCATCAAAGATTACCCCCAGGTTTCGCACCCATTCAGAGGTTGTGAGTGATGAACCGGGAGTGATGAGCCCCCAAGAAAGAGCCCTGAGGGTGAACCTACTCCTGACCCCCCTATCCAGCGCCCCGGGTCCACAATCAGCACCCTAGTCTTTTCCGAGTTCAACTTCAGCCAACTCAAGTCCATCCAATCTTGGATTTCTGCAAGGCAGTTGTTAAAGACTGAGAGAGCTACATCCTGGTCAGGTGCAAAAGAAAGGTAGAGCTGGGTATCATCGGCATAGCATCAGCCCATACCTTCTTACAATGTGTCCGAGGGGCAGCATGTACACTGCGAACAACATGGGGGACAACACCGAACCCTGAGGAACCCCACAAGACAGAGAAACTGGGTCCGAGGAATAAACACCGAACACCACCCTCCGAGTTCTTCCAGTGAGGAAAGATGTAAACCACCTGAGGACTGCACCCGACAGTCCACAGATGAACCTCAGGCAACCAAGCAAGACCCCATCGTCCACATTGTCAAATGCTGATGAGAGATCTAGAAGAACCAAGATGGAATGTTTTTTCTGATCTCTAGCCATCAGGAGATCATTGAGCACCTGAACCAGCGCTGTCTCAGTACTATGCCTCTTTCGAAAACTGGACTGGAGAGGTTCAAAGATGCCATGGATGGTCAAATGGTTCTCCAGTTGTACGGCCACTACTTTCTCTAACACCTTCCCTAAAAAGGGAAGGTTTGAGATTGGTCTGTAGTTCTCATGGCAGTCTTGGTCCAAAGAAGCTTTCTTCAGGAGGGGTGTTAACATCGCCTCCTTCAAGGAGCTAGGAAACTCACCTGTTTCCAAGGAGCACCAGACTATCCATGCTAGGACCGGACCAATGGAATCAATACAACCCAAAATCAGGGAAGTTGGTCCTGGAACCAAACTACAGCATGTAGGGTGCGCACCCTGGACAATCTGCATGACATCCATGAACTCCGGTCGGTCGAAGGTACTCCAGGAAAGCTGAGAGGCAGTGACCAAGTGCCGATGCAAAGCAATGCCCATAGAGTGTGCTGGTTGGAGCACCGCCCTGATGTCAGCCACCTTAGTTGCAAAGAATCGAGCAAGTTCATCGCACTCTACTTGCGAAAGGGCTTTTCGAACTTGTAGACAGGCTGGGTTGCACAGTCTGTCCACAGTTCGAAAAAACTGAGCTGGTCGATTCTGAGTGGCCGCAATCTCCCCGGGCAGGAACTCTGCCTTCTTACGGGTGACTGCAGATTGATAAGCTTGGTAATGGTCCATCAATTTAAGGTGGTCGGCATAAAGGGCAGATTTCCACCAGCAGTGCTCTAACCTTTGTCCTAGTCACCAGATCTCCCTCAAAGTCCCATCAAACCATGAGGACTGAGGGCGAAGGGAGAGACGGCAAACTTGGACAGGAGCAACGACATCCAGGGCCACCAAAATGGGCATGTTATAGGCCATCACGAGGGCCTCTGGGTCGCTGTTTGCCACTAGAAGAATCGATAGGTCAAGTACCGCCGCCAGGCCTTCAGAGCTAACATCTCGTAAAGGGTGATACCTGACCATCTCCACAGGGTTAGGCCTATGAAGGGGGATGCTAAAACTGAACCCCACAGTGTAGTGATCGGACCTTCCAACTGGTTCCAACCCCAGATCAGAAGCTTTGATCCCCAGGAGGAAGACTAAGTCAAGAGAGTGACCGTGTTTATGGGTAGCATTGGTAACTATCTGCGTAAGGCCCACAGATGTCATCAACTGGAGGAAGTGTTGTCCAAATTGCGAGAGTTCATCATCGACCAAGGCATTTAAGTCACCCAGGACCATCAGCCTGGGAGACTCAAACGCCATGTCGATGATGAAGTCCGCCACTTCCTGAAGGAACCGCTTCATCTCCAACCTGACCCACACACCTTGTAAACAGGCACCTTGTGGAACTACAGTATGTTACTGTACTGACAGCACAGTAGAACATTAACTGACCCACACACCCTGTAAACAGGTACTTTGTTACACTATAGTACATTACTGCACTGAAAGTACAGTGGAAAACAAATTGCTGGGCTATGTGCAGAATGCAGTTCATTACACTGAATCTGTACTGGTTTGTAGCCATGAGCTATAATACGCAATTCTTAAATTCTTATGTATCGTTTGCACAATATCCACATGGCATATTGATATCATAACATGTAAAAAAAAAATCATCAGACGAATGTCCATCTGGAATACCTAATTCACTAAGGAATGTGAGACACATGGACTCCAGGACAACAGGAAGAATGGGATTGTGTCAGGAAGGTCATATCAAATACAGCTTTTTCTTACTCTGGTCTCATCAAGTAGCCCCCACATCCCTGTCCCTGACTTTCTCATAGAACTACAGGATACATTCAGCCTCACAATCACTTACTGTCAGTCAAACGATGGCTGGCTGAGGAATAAGCAGAGAAATTTTCCAGTCTTCCATCATCACAGTCATCCAGGATGCAAGGGTTCTGAGCAGGCAGGCGGGGGGGGGGGTTGACAGCACTTCAGAGGGTGAGGTCCACTGGACTAACATGGTGAACTGGAAATAATACAGAGTGGGCCAACAGAGGCAACAATCCTTTGTGTGAAGCAAATAAACAAAACAAAACAATGTAAGAAACCACTATGGTTCTCAAAGAAGGTGGCACGGAAGGTTCAAGAGAAAAAGAAAGCATTTAGGAAGTACAAGGAATCACAGAAGGAGCAGGATAGAGATCTGTATCAGTTAAAGCAAAAGGAAGCTGGGAAGGCATTCAGAACAGCAAAGGCCCAAACTGAGGAAGAGATGGCCAACTCAGTTAAGAAGGGGGATAAAACCTTTTAAAGGTACATCAGGGAGCAAAGGAAGACCAAGGGAGGGATAGTGAGGCTTAATAAAGGGAAGTGGGCAGAGGAAGACTGTGAAAAGGCAGAGATACTAAACAAATATTTTTGCTCAGTATTTACAAATGAAGAGGGGGAGGTACATAAAACAAACAGTAGTAACACTCTGGATACAGAAGTTGATACCAGCCCATTTACAAAAGAAAGGGTTCTGAAAGAATTCTTAAAACTGAAGGTGGACAAAGCAATGGGGCCTGATGGGATTCATCCCAGAATTCTAAAAGAACTAAGGGTAGAACTAGTGACACCACAGACTACCCGCTTTAACAAATCATAGGAGGATGGGGTGGTACCTGAGGACTGGAGGAGAGCAGATGTGATTCCACTTCACAAAAGTGGGAGCAGGGCAGGGCAGAAGCAGGAAACTACAGACCTGTTAGTTTAACCTCAGTGATAGGGAAAATGATGGAATCACTTCTGAAGGAAAGAATTGTCGAGTACCTAGAGGGGCACAGGACCCAAGGCAGCATGGATTCACAGCAGGAAGGTCATATCAGATGAATCTAATAGATCTCTTTGACCGGGTGACCAAAGTAGTAGATCAGGGAGGGGCTGTGGACATGGCCTACCTAGACTTTAGCAAGGCTTTTGACACAGCCTCACACAAAAGATTAATATGCAAGTTAGCCAGCTTGGGAGTGGGTCCCAAGATGGTAGCCTGGGTAAAGAATTGGCTGGAGAACAGGACACAGAGGGTAATAGTAAACAGAGTCAACTCTGAAGAAAGGGGGGTTACTAGTGGGCTACCGCAGGGTTCAGAACTAGGACCGGTCCTCTTCAATGTCTTTATAAGCAACATTATGAGGACTGGAAGAAAAGTATATCTCTGCAGATGACACAAAGATCTGCAACAGAGTTGATACACAAGGTGGGGCGGAAAGGATGAGAAGGGATTTGGCAAGGCTGGAGGATTGGTCAAATGTATGGCAGCTTAGATTCAATGCTATGAAGTGCAAGGTAATGCACCAGGGAAACAAAAACCCAGGGGAAGAGTACACAATGGGGGGTGAGATACTAACAACAACAAAAATGGAAAGGACCTGGGGGTAGTCATATCAGATGACCTAAAGGGCTGGGGGGATACTGGGATGCATAGGGAGAGGCATTACCAGTAGAAAACAGGAAGTTATTATCCCTCTGTACAGACAGCTGGTGAGACCCCATCTGGAGTACTGCATGCAGTTCTTGAAACCCAATCTCCACAAAGACATAAACAGGATGGAGGCAGTCCAGAGGAGGGCAACTAAATGGTGCAAGGTCTGCACCGAAGACGATGAAGAGAGACTTAAGGAGCTTAATATGTATAACCTCAAGGAAAGGAGGGAGAGGGGGACATGATAGAAACTTCTCAAGTACCTCAAGGGAATCAACAAAGTCCAAGAGGGTAGCATCTTTTCAGAAAAAGAGGTGTGCAAGAACAAGGGGCACAATATGAAGATGGGGCTAAGAGGTAATGTAAGGAAGTATTTTTTCACAGAGGTTGTGGATGCATGGAATGGCCTTCCAGAGGAGGTTGTGGAGTCAAAAAAACTGGTAGAATTCAAGAATGCATGGGACAGTCATAAGGCAATTCTAGGGGGTGGGGGTAGGAAGAAGTAGGCTGTTGGTTAACTAGGATCTGCAGCTTATCCATTAGGTAGAGAAATGGGCAGACTCGGTGGACCAAGTGGTCCTTATCTGCCGTCAAATTCTATGTTTCTATGTAACAGGAATGGGGGACCTCTAGGCTACCAGGCATTACTGCAACAGAAAGGCAGGGTGGGTGCTTGGGGGCTGTGAAGGCATGATATTGAGCCCATAATGAGTATGCAAATGTTCCCTTGCATGTCCAATGGATTTATTTATTTAATTTAATTTTTGATAGAAATTAGTATTAGTACTACTACATAAATAAATAAAAGCTAAAAATTATGTACTAGCAAGCCACTATCCCTTTTGTATTACTGCTACAAACAAATTAACAGGTTTTATCTTGCCTGCTAGCTCACCCATGTAATTGAACTGCCATCAATCCATCACCCACTAGGGTGAAAGAAAGAATAGATTCATCCTTTTATTTATTTATTTTTTTATTTATTTGCATTTCGGATGACACCTTTGAGCTGAGGGCTCTTTTACAAAGGTTCCACATCAAGGCAATAAGGTACAAAACACAACATGATCATTACAATGGAACTTCCCCCCCCAAAAAAGACAAGGTTACAATAATAGCAGCCAAAGGCATTGTCAAGGAGTTGTGTTGCAAGTTAATTATACAGTACAAGTCATAGGCGGCTTCATGACACTTTGTTAGAAGTGGGTTAGTGGGAAAAGAGAAAGAAGAGTGGTGGTGAGATCGTGGTATGGTGAAGAGAGAGAGGGAGGAGGGGAGAAATGGGAAGGGCATTGCGTTGGGTATGTAGTAAATGGGAAACAGCAAGGGAGGAGGAAAGGGGGGGATGAAAAAGAAAAGGAAACAGATTCATACTATACCCAGTAATGGGGGGTAGGAGAGGAGGAGGAGCTGAGGCAGTGAGGAGGGATGCTTGAGGGTAGTATGCCTGGAGGGGATTATAAGAAGCAATCACAGAAGGCACTAGCCACGAGGTGTTGACGCAGTTTACACTTAAAAGCACCAATCATGGCAATGTTGGAGATTTCTGTAGGTAGCAAGTTGAACTAGGTGGAGGCTCTGACAAGGTAAGAACGCTGAGCTTGAGAGGTCCGACAGCGAGGTATTGTAAAGGTTAGATTGTCCAATCTTCTAGTTAGGCGGTGAACATGCTTCAGGGTCAATATTGATTGGACTCCAGGGGGCATAAGGCCCAGTGATGTCTTCTTAGCTAGGATACAGGTCTGGTACTTTAGCCTACCGGATAGCCGGAGCCAGTTAGCCTGCTCGTAAACTTCACACGTGTGAGAAAGGCGGGCAGCTGACTGATTCATCCTTGTACTTTGGGCTGCAAATTTTAACATTCCTTGTCCACGTCTTGTTGAAAAGTTTCAGGTGTTTCAATGTATGCACTATCCATAATTTCTGCGGCCACTGCTGCAACCGCAGAATCGCAGAAAACACGGGGCCCTGACCATAGCCCAGGCTGAAGCTCTTGAGATCAGGAATCTCAAGCCCCTTTTGAAGGGCCTCACCATTTACTTAAGGTAATGCATTTGTTAGTAGCCCTGGGGGCCAGTAACATGGGATCAACTCAGGGTATTGGTTAATGCAACAGGGAATTGCCATTGGCAGTCAGACAGGGCCCATTTCAGGCCCTTCTGCTTGAAACTGACCCGAGCTGGAGCCAAGATCTTAACTCCAGAAACATTCTTTTCAGAGGACAATGAGTTATTGGTCCTCTTTGCCTCTTTTTGCTGAGTATGTCCTGTACCAGTTATTCTTGGCGGAGATGCTTCAGGCATTGGACCTTCAGGCCTTTACCACCTGCGATTCGTCAGCCCTGGCATTGGAACTCCTTGGAGTTCCTAGCATTGACACAGCTGTCATTCCTCCATGGCTCTGAAGAATGCAGGAGACATCCAGGGCCTTGTGGAGGCATCCCACTGCCAATTTTGCCATTCTCAGAGACACCCCCATGCAGTATTGTACAACAGAGTCTGTGGGTGATGTACCTCACCCCACCTTGGGGCTTCAGATACAACAGTCCTCATAGTGGCCATTGAGTCTCTCATGACTGACCTCTAGATGTGAACTCTGCTTATTCAGATGCACTGGGAAGGAAGGTATTTACCTCAGCATACGCCCTAAAGTGTGTGTCTGCACACCAGGCTCATATGGTGATCTGCGATTGTCACCGATGGTTGCAGCTGTACAATGCTGGCTGTGCTGTCACAAAGCAAGGAAGTCAGGCAAGCCATCAACCTTTCCATATCAAGTCTGGAGGTACTGTAGCATGGCAGCAGGCAAGGGCATCTGATGATGCCAGAGAGGTAGCCTCCAGACTAGTGGGAAGAGCAGTCTGTGTTTGATGGGCAGCATAGCTTCACCTTTCCCGACTGCACATTCTGGCCTGGTATAAGGTGCTGAAATCACATTTTCAGGGGGTTCACTTCTCCCATAGAGTCAGGAGGGAACCTTCTTGGTCCTATTTCACAATAGTCCTGACCTGATCCTGACCAGTTCTCACCAGATTTGTAAGGAGTTCTTAGCCTCAAGTGTTCTCCACCACGCAGAGTGCTGAGGTACATGTATACCCTGAGGGTGAGCCATTTCCTCCCTCAGAAAAGGAAAGTTTCCTTCCTTCCTTCCTTCCTGCCTCCCTGCCTCTCTCCCACCGTCTCTCTCAAAATTGGTAACCAGGAAAGGCACATTAAGCCAAGTCTCATTTCCAGGTGTGACCCAGGAGAGGAAGGACAGGGAAACATTCAAATAAAGTGCATAGCATACAAAATGAGATGCAAACAAATGTAGAGCAACATGGCAAAGGTGCAGAGTACAAAAGTGTGTGACAGACGTAAAATATGTTCACCCACCTGAGGTACAATCAAACATGACGTATTAATAGAGCAGGGTTATTAAGTGAAGCAAAATCTACCCCTGAGAGAAGATATGGGCTGGGGGAGAGAAAGAAACATGGGGCAAGTCAACTAGGGAGCAGACAGGAGCAGGGGGGAGCCAGGAGTTTAAGCTGATCCTTCAGGGAAACTGAGGAAGGTGAAAGATATATGGAAGATTGAAGAAGGCTCCAGAGGGAGAGGAGAAGCAAAGCAAATCTTTATTTATATAGCGCCTTTCAATATCAAGGTGCTGTACAGAATGTAAACCTTAAGTATACAGGCAAGCAACAGTATAATTTAAAATCAGTCTGGGAAGGCTAATGAAAATAAATACGTTTTTTAACAAAGATTTAAAACTACTGATGGTCAGGCATTCTCTTAACCAACTAGGTAGAGAATTCCACAGGGTTGGTGCTACAAATGAGAAAGCACGAGCTCCAGATGTTTTAAGATGAACCCTGGGAATCTCTAGCAATCCCTCATCGGCGGATTGAAGAGGGTGATTGGTGGAGTAGGGAGTCAGGAGATCTTTCAGGTAGTCGGGTCCCTGTTCGTGTAGGGCTTTGAAGATAAGCAATCCTACCTTATAGGTGATCCACCACTGAACTGGCAGCCAGTGCAGTCCATGCAGCACAGGCGTTATGTGACTGGACCTAGAAGTACCAGTCAACAGCCTGGCTGCAGCATTCTGCACTAGCTGCAAGTGGCGGATATCAACCGCAGACAGCCCTAGGGTAGAGGGCATTGCAGTAGTCAAGACGGGTATTAATGAAGGCATGGACTAGTGTTGGAAGGTCACCCAGCAGAACCAGGTGTTTCACCCGGGCAATATTCCTCGGATGGTAAAATGAGAATTTAACCACAGCTAACACCTGAGATTTCATGGTCAGGCCATCGTCAAAGATAACACCCAGGTTCTGCACCCGATCTGAGGTAGTGAGCTGGACACCCGTCAAGCCACAGGCCCAACATGTGCCCAGCCCCCAAACCCACCCCCCAGACGACCCAGGTCCATAACCAACACCTCAGTCTTATCCAGATTCAGTATCAGCCAACTGGAGCTCATCCAGTCTTTGATTTTGGAGATGCAGTTATTCAGCACAGTGATTGCATCAACCTGTCCAGGCATAAAGGACATATACAGCTGAGTATCATCTGCATAGCAGTGAAAACTCAAGCTGGATCGCCTAATGATATCTCCCAATGGCAGCATATACACTGCAAACAACATGGGCACTAATATGGAGCCCTGCAGCACCCCGCAGGACAGGGGTAGGGCATCAGAGGAATAAATTCCAGTGACCACCATCTGAACCCTGTCTATGAGAAATGATTGAAACCATTCAAGGACTGTATCCGACAGTCTACAGAGAAATTGCAGGGTCTTCAAAAGCACCCCATGGTCCACAGTGTCAAAGGCTGCTGAGAGATCAAGAAGGACCAAGATGGTATGAGCCTTTTGATCTCTCGCCATTAGGAGATCATTTAGTACCCAAACAAGGGCAGTCTCTGTGCTATGCCTCTTCCTGAAACCAGACTGAAGGGCTTCATAGACATTTTGAGTTACAAGGTGATCGTCCAGTTGCAGTGCAACCACCTTCTCAATAACCTTCCCCACACAGGGAAGGTTAGAGACAGGTTGGTAGTTAGCTGGATCATTGGGATAAAGGAGGTTTTTTTAAGGATTGGTTGAATGACTGCCTCCTTGAGGGAGTCTGGAAAGACACCTCTCTCCAAGGATCTCTATATAATTTCAGCTAGGATCGAGCAGATAACATCTACACACCCCACTAAAAGGGAGGTAGGGCCCGGATCCAAACTACAACAGGTTGGGTGCAGAGTCTGGGCAATCTTCACAATGTTCATGCATTTCAGTTGGCTGAAATCGGTCCAGACAGACCAGGTGCTCACCACCTCCCGTTGACCTCTGTAACCCCTCATGGAGAGAGCCGGGCCGATTCCGGATCTGATGCTGGCAACATTATCTGCAAAGAACCGAGCTAGCTCATCACACTTAATTTATGAAAAAGCTTTTCCAGACTGGAGACAGACCAGATTGCACAATCTGTCAACAGTTCGGAAAAGCTGAGCCAGTCGATTCTTTATAGCAGAAATCTCCCTGGACAGGAACTCTGCCTTCTTACGGGTGATTTCTGATTAATAATCCTTTTAATTTTCTATTAATCTAGGCCCGTCAGGATCCAGACTGGACTTCCGCCATGTTCTTTCCAGCCTTCGACCAACACGCCTCAACTTCTGTAAAGACCCATCCTACCAAGGGGATCTTGGGCAAAGAGTGAGTGGTTGAACATGAACAAGAGCAATCAAATCCAGGGTGTCTCCAACTGCCTTATTACAGGCTAGTATGAGACCCCCTGGACTTGTGCTTTCACCCAGCAATCCTGATAGGTCCAGGACCGCCGATAGAACACCTGGGGTAACTCCCCTTAAAGGGCTGTACTGGACCATCTCCGAAGGGGTAGGTATATTTAGGGGAGCCCCAAAACTGAACCCTATGGTGTGATGGTCAGACCAGCTGACTGGTTCCACCCCCAAGTCAGAGATCTCCATCCCCAGGAGGAAGAGCAGATCCACTGAGTGACCCCCTATATGGGTAGAGGAGGTAATCAGGCCCAGCATTGTCATTAGCTGGAGGAGATTTTGACCAAATGGTGAGAGTTAATCGTCAACCCATGCATTGAAGTCCCCCAGAATTATCCATCTGGGAGACTCCAATACCATGCCGATGATGAACTCCACACTCTCCTGCAGGAATAAACCCCCATCACCTGGTGGACGGTAAATGAGAAGTATCCTGCAACCCACACCCTCTCCCATGATATACTCAAAGGATCTGGTGATCCCCACTGGAACATCCACAAGGCCCAGTTCGGTCTTAAAAAAGATGGCTACACCCCACCCCTACGATCCAACCTCGGGCGGTGAATCACAGAGAACCCAGCCGGAACAGCAGAAGCCAATAGTGGGCCTGCATTTTCATCCAGCCAGGTCTCTGTGATACTTGCCAGATCCACCATTTCAACAAGATCAGCTATAATAGCAGTCTTGTTTTTGATGGACCTGGCATTACATAACACCTCCCAGTTTAGATGAGATGCTGAGGGAGACCTCGACTCCTGACCAGCATTAATTGCTGGACCTTTGGGTATGGGAACAAGACAGGGATTACCCCTGTCCTGACACCATTTCACCCCAGGGCATCGCCTGGTCCCCACCACCCCAATACGTTCTCCCCTTTCCATTCCCCCACCAGGCCCAGTTCTTGCCCCTTTCCTGCGCTTTCTAGCAATCCCAAGGGATGACAATGTTTGTAGGTCTCCACTGATAGATAAGGGCAGTCAAAAGGGCGCAATTCCCTGAGCCTGGTTGGGGAATACTGCTTGACCATCTTTTGGCCTCCCCAGTACATTCTTAAAATAATAAACACCCCAAACTTAATCCCACCAATTCAAATAAAAATCAAATTCAAATTATAATTAAATTAACAAATCAAAAATAAAACTATACTATCCAAAAATGACATAAAACTCAAAATACATATTACTCCAACCCCACCCACCCAATAACATGTAATAAACAATTATTTAAAATATAAACACAATATCACAATCATTGAGTCCAGAGTAACAGATTGGGTGAGGCAGGAGGCCAAACACCAAATAATTCCTTAAAACTGCAACTAATAATACAGTACCAGATGTAAATCTAAAACACAGAAGAGCTCTAGTTTTTCAATCCCAATGGATCTCTCACCACCAAAGGAGACTGAAAGCCCCCAGGAACTCACTTCTTGGGTCAAACTGATGTTAATGTCTGAATTTAACCAAACTCTTTAGCAAGCCCCAGACACTCTGACTGCCTGGGGTTAAAAGCAAAACAGGCACTCTCACTGTCTGTATTAAGCAGGAAGGGGTCCAGAGAAAAATCCTCTTCTGCAATTAATAAACTCTGGAGCAGGAACAGGGCCCGGACAAATCCAATCAGGAGGATGAACTGCAGAGTCTACGGCCACTACTACGGGTCCCCACCGGGGCCCACCAACTAGTAGGCTCCATGGAGAATTCCTAGGGGCAGTGGTAGAACTTCTGCCTGTGATGTCGATGCCCCAGTTTCAGAAATGGGTCCAGGCTGTTGAAGGGCTAGCTCGGGGGGGAGGTGGAGCATCCAAGGGGACCATTCTCTTCCTTTGGGGAGTGGGTTGGGACAGCATGTAGCACATGATTGGCCCCTCATGATGACAAGGGTCTGGTAGCCAGGAGCTTGACAGTGTGGGGAAGCTAGGCAGATGCTGGCAGTCTTGTCGAGACATTATTGCATGCTGCGCCTTCCGGGGAAGAAAATCGGAAAATGACTGCAGCCGCACAGGATGCCACCCACCGCTCTGTCACAGGTCCCACACCATCGCCTGGACTGCCTTTCCCCAACCACACTCTAGCTCCGCTCAGGAATGATTGAGGTCTACCTCTGGGTGGCCCTTCCCTTGGGAGAGGGGTCATCCATGGGGAACCGTGGGAGCAGGTAGGGGCAGGGCTGATGGGGGCTGGTCAGTTGGTGAGCCAAACAAAAGGAGGGGAGATGGTAGGAGAAGGTGGACTGCCCTTCAGAGAGTAGTGAAGGAGGGGAGATGGTAAGGAAAGGTAAACTGCCCTGCAGAGAGCTGTGAGGGGTGGGGAAGGAGCAATGATCTCTGGAGAAAAGGAAATAGGAGGCAGATGACAACGTATAAATTAATGAGGACAGGTATGATGGCAGTGTCCCAAACCAGTATTTGGAGATGACAGATACACAGTGGTGCATGTGATGGGATCATGGGAGAGATGAGGAAGGGTGGAAAGGGAGGAGTAGAGTTTGTAAAGATGGGTGCAGGGGAGCGAATAAGTGGCAAAATGACAGAAGGAATTACAGGTGGTGTCCAGCCTGGTGAGGGAAGAGGAGGGAGCAGAACCATAAACCATGTCCGCATAATCAAAAACTGGCAGTACCATTTTGGCAACTAGCTCCCTGAAGAATGGCAAGGACAAGCGATCCTTATAATCAGGGCACTGTGTTTTCTGCGATTCTGCGGTTGCAGCAGTGGCCGCAGAAATGAGGGCTGACCGCAGAAATCAGTGCTTGCTGCAGAAATCAGGAAAACTAGCCACTCAGCCGCAGAAATGCTAGCTATGCTATGCAGTCACACAAGGCAAGGGAATAGCTATTGACGTGTTAAGTATGCCATGGCACCCATGCTCATTAGAAGGGGCAGCAAACTGATGCGGTCCACTACAAAGCCAAAAAGCTAGTGGCTGCATGGCATCTTGACTCGTGATGACTCTTGTTACATAACTCCTTCCACCCAGTATTGTATGTGTGTAGGGGGCGTCGGATGCAATAGTAGCAGAGCTTGATTAGGTCCACGGCAGTTATGATTTGCTGCTGTGTAGGTGTGGGTATCTCAGCCATGTTAATGTTTCATTATGAGACTGCCCATGGTGCATGTGGAATCCTTGGAAGATGAATTTGGAAGGAAGAACTGGAAGGCAAGCTGTAGTCAAGAAGTGAGAAGATTCAGTGGTGCCCATAGAGGTGGAACTGATCTCAGTGTGGTGACAGGTATCGGAGGAGGAGCTGATTGCAGAAAGACAGGGCTGGCAGCAGACTGAGCAGAGGACTCAGTTCCCACTAGTGGACATCTATCACAGTTTTGATTTGTGGGCTGCAGTTCTGTAACTGCAAGTGTGAGAGTAATTTCTTAGCAAATCTGAACCTGCAGCCTAAGTGGCAGCATCAAGCTCAATTCTTAAGGAGGGTCATGTTGCCCAGCTGCAGCAGAGTTGGGAACCAGGGTATACTAGAACTGGAGCAAACAGGTGTGGAAAAAATCAGAATGGAGAGTTTGATTGCTGCTATACGTAAGTGAAATGAGAGTCACTCACTGAAGAACACCACCACCCCGAGTTGTGAGGAGATGAGAACATGCTAACCAAGGTTACTCCGGCTTAATAAGAATGACTTGCTTGCATTTTTTAGTGTGTCCCCCAAAAGAAAAATCAGGAGTCAACAAATCCTACAGACACTGCAAGTTACACCCTCCTTTACTATTATAGGGAGACAATTCCCACCTCTCCCCCAAAACACAGATTTGTAAACTGCACTCAACAGGTTTGTTGCAAGGCAGTTGGAGTAGTCCTAGTTTACAAAAATAATAATTTAAAAAAACATTGATCAAAATCAGAAAAAAAAGACCTTCAAGTTGGAGTCTCTCTTTATATCTGCTAACTGTAAATATAAACCAGAAGAAATCCAAGCAGGTTTTGCCTTATTTGTAGTTTTAGCTAAGTGTGTATGTCCTCCTCTGATTATAACCTAGGAGAACAACCAAGGCCACCAATTTCCAGAAGAACAGATGAGCCTTCAAATTCGGGGTGGGAGGGCAAACTCATTAAAAGAGAACACTGATGCATGCCTATGGCTGTGCCAAGTTTGGATTACTGCTGTTTTATATTTGTGGTAAGAAGACTACATACTGTTAAATGACCTGCTGTTCCACTTTCAATGTAGCAGAGTGGCTGCATGAAGGCAGTCAAAAGGTTAACTAAGACTTAATCACTTTGAAGGTATGTTGTTTAGCCACAATTTATCTGCTGCAGAATAGCCACAGAATCATCAGGTGTTCTGCTGCACAAAGTATGAGGTCTTGCCACAGAATGTAGGTCCACTTTGCCACAGTAAACATGGTGCCCTGTTTATTTAATTTATTTATTTAAGAGTTTTACTAGGAAGGCATACTGAGCAGGGTACCACTCGATTCCAGATGTGCCCTGGGGGTGAGGTCGGAGAGGGAGGTATACAGTGGAAAATACATATTGCAATACATACATTGTACAGAGTAGACAACATCATTTATATATACAGATTAGTCAACAGCAGAAGTAAAAAATATACAGACAAAAGAGGCAGCAAATACATTCATATATACAGAGTAGACCACACCATTCAGTATATGCAGAGTTGTCAACAACAGAAGTAATAAGCATAATCAGATGAAAATAGAAAAATAGGCAGCAGCCGACATTGACTATTTGGGCTTCAGTATTGCAAATTGCATGAGCAAATAGTGTAGAAGTGAGACTTGAGTACTGCGTTGAGGTGAAGTGTGCTGGTGGAGTGCCTAATATCAGCTGGCAAAGAATTCCATAGTTTTGGCATCCGATAGCTGAAGGCAGCCTGGCCAGCCGCTGTGGACATGTGGGAGATGTGAAGAGCCGGGAATCATTGTTCCTGAGCGAGTATGCCGGCGGGGGTTGAACTGCTAGGGCGGCTGCAAGGTAGGAAGGGAGTAACTGAGACCAGAATTTTGCAATGGTTCTAGCCCTGTGTATCAGTCTACGATTGTGGTGAGATGGGAAGTCTAATGGTACTTTGACCCATAACAGAATTTGACAGGAGATGAGGACTGCTTGGTCCACCCAGTTTGCCCATTTTTCTCTTCCTACAGTGCCACCGCAAGACCCACTTGATCTGTCTCTTTCCCTGCTGTTACTTTCTACTAAGATTCCAGTGCCTTCTTGAACCCCACCACTTCTGCTGGAAGAATGTTCTAGGCACCCCCCACTCTGTCTGTGAAGATCTACTTCTTCACACTGATCCAGAATTTACCCCCACCAGTTTCATTGCATGCCCCCTTGTACTTGAGCATCTTTTTTTCTGAAAAATACTCCCCTCCTGTACCTTACTCACACCATGAAGTATATGAAGGTCTCTCTCATATCCCCAGCCTCCCACCTCTCTTCCAGGATGTGCATGTTGAGGTCCTTTAGTCTCTGCTCATAAGGCTTTTGATGCCGACCCTGCACTGTTTTAGTTACCCTCACCTAGACAGCCTCCATTCTATCTATATTCTTCCAGAATTGTGTCCTCCAGAACTGGACACAGAACTCTAGGTGGATTCTCACCAGTGATCTGTATAGAGGCAGCCCCACTTCCTTCTTTCTGCTGGTGATCCCCCCCCTTGCACTCCAGCATACCACTAGCCCTTCCTACTGCCTTGTCACACTGCCTCAGTTTAGCTGTCATCAGTACCTCAGCTCCCATTTTCTACTCTGCCTCTAGAATTCTGTGCCCCACGTGCATGATTTTGCACTTTTTTGCATAGAAGTCCAGATGCCATACCCTTGACCACTCTGTGAGTTTTCTCTGGTCACTGTTCATCCTGCATCCTTTCCACCCCCCCAAGTGTCCACCCTATTACAGATTTTGGTATTATCTGCAAAGAGGCAGATGGGAACACAGAAAGAGCAGGACAGAGAACTCTGCCTGTTGAAGCAGAAGTAAGCGGTGAAGGCAGTCAGAATAGCAGTGGTAGTCATAGAAAAGTTTTACAGTACTGAGGTATACCTAGGTATACTGAGGCAGAATGAGGCAGGATCACATTACAGTCAATGCAAATTGCCTCAGTGTTACATCGGTGGTAACTCGAGGTACCTCGAGGTAGGAAACTTTTAGATAACTTCCACTATAGGTCTAACACCTTGGCTGTTGCCAATGCTGTCTCTAGGATCAGAACCATCCCCTCCCTCAGTGTTGCTAGTGACACCGCATCAGGAACAGACTCCAAACCAGCTCCAGCACCAGCATCAGTCTCACTGCCAGGCCCTCTACTGACACTGACCCTAGTACCATCCACCATGTCATCACTGTGAACTGAGACAACAGAGTGGGCTTCACAAAGGGATGGCATCCAGTTGTCTGCCAATGTGTATAGCTGTGGCCCCACCACAGGAAACATTTGCTGCTTCAGAAGATCAGAGTGTGGAGGTTTCTCAGTCATCTACCCAGAAGGAGCTAGCTGTCCACCAGACTCAACCACCAGGGTCTACAACACCTCAGTGTGGTGAGGTCAAGGAGAACCTTGTGCTTCCTTGTATCCAGAGGTTCCAGGAAGAGGCCCAAGGGAAAGGTCCAGCAACCTTACTTTTGAAGCCTGTATGCATTGCTTGCAACTGAAGGTGAGATATGGGTGACCGCACTTCAGCATGCAATCTTCAAGAGTACAGCAATGCACAGAGTAGCAGGCATTGCAGGAGTCCATGCTATTGCTTGGGTCCATGGCAAGCTGCAAAGAGTTGATGCTGCTTATTTTTAATTTTTATTTATTAACTTTGGTGACCGGGTAGGCCCGCTGAGCTATGGAGGTCACCGTTTCAGGGGTGACTCGGATGAACATTGCATAGTAGATACAACTCGATTAAGCAACACAGAGTAAGTACATAACAAGTTACAGGGATTATTGTTTGACATTATAAAAGATTTATAGAGAGATACACAAAAAATATGGTATAAGCAATCAATTTTAGGACTGAGAGAACAAGGAAGGTGGGTGCATTGGTAGATGCTTAGAAGCCATCTTGTTCCCACAGGGGCACCGGCACATAATAGGTGACTTTCTTTCCGTCTGTTTGGCCATGGCCTCTTCCGACTAAACTGTGGCATTATGAACAGAAAAGAATAAGACTGAGAATGGCATAATACAAGAAGAACAGGAGATGTGATGCAACAAAAAATACTGGCTGTGATGAAGCAAACTAAGGCAATGCTCCCATGATGTGCACTCAATAGCATAATGAACAGAACTGAGGTTGGTGAGGGAGCCAGCAATGGTTGTCAGCTGATGTGCGGCACCACATGGGGGTGGGCAGTGGCTGTGCTTAGTAGCTTTTGCCAGCCCCTTGCTAAAAATTTTCTCCCGCAAGGTCCTAATGTCTCCAGCCCAGACCCATAGGTGGAAATCAATGGAGAAAACTGATTTAGGGAAGTTCATTTGTATTCAAAATTGCTGCTAATAATGACTCAATGTATGATGCATTTTGTATGTTATCTAGAGTTGTACATTGATGTTATACTATGCTACATGAGTATGTACCATATATACTGTGATGGTATGCATCTGTCAGACTTTTATTGAATTTTAATGTACTGTACAGTTCCCTGAGCACTCTTATGGAGAAGTATCATAAAGTGAATCCTTGACTGATTTACTGTCATCTGTGCAATCCTGCTTGCATCGTCACTTCCACGACCTCTCTTCTGCTGAAACCTTTTTTCTTGCCTTCATCTCCCGTATTTCGAACCACAGTAGTTCACTCCTCCCTGAACTTTCCAAGTCCTTCCTTTTTCAAGCACAAAATGTTTATAATGCAGATACCTGCCTGATCACTCTCTCTTGGAATAAAGACCCCATGAAATCAATCCTTTGTCATGTCCACCAACATTCAGTTCAGTTCGATAGCTACTATAAAATACATCCTGTTTATTTTAAAAATTCTTCGTGGCTTTACTCATTCGAGTCTTTCTGACATCATCACCGCCTGGACAGTGTGGTTCCAGTTGGATATGGGCAGGGAAAGCATCCCGACTAAGACCAAAATCTTGGATTTAAGGAGGGTGGACTTCAGGAAAATGGATGAGGTTCTAAGGAGCCATGTGGTAGGCATTAGAGCAGATATGGGGGTGGACCAAAAGTGATACATCACTAAGGAAGCAATACTGGTTGCCACAGATGAGTGAGTTAGGTTCAGAGGGAAGAACACAAGGGCTAAAGCACCCAGCTGGTTCAGTTCTAGGGTTGCCAAGGCAGTAAGGGAAAAGTGGTTGGCCTACAGAAAATTCAGGAAGACAGAGAGAGGTGGATAGGGTTGACCAGTAAGACAAGTAAAGAAGTTCAGCGAGCAAAGGCACAGAAGGAGCTGCACATAGCTGAAGGAATTAAGATGGGGAGAAGGCTTTCTTTCACTATGTAAGTGATAAAAGGGACAAGAATGAAGGGATTGTTAGACTTAAGAAAGGGGTGGAGTGGGTGGAGGATAATGGAGGAAAAGCAGAGATACTAAATGAATACTTCTGTTCTGTCTTCACCAGGTAGAAGGACGGACCAGTGCCTTCAGGAGGGAAAAGAAGAGTTGGGTGGGAGGGAACACAGATGTAGTGATAGAGGATGATAGAGTGAGGGAGGGTCTGCTGGCATTGAAAGTGGACAAATCACCAGGCCCAGACAGAGTACATCCAAGGGTAGTAAAGGAACTGGCTATGGAGCTGGCAGGGCCAGTGGCAGACCTATTTAATAGTTCACTAGAGTCGGGCATGGTACTGCAGCACTGGAGCACAGCACATGTCGTGCCTCTTCACAAAAGCAGACCCAAGAATGATCCAGGGAATTACAGACCAGTCGGTCTGACCTCCACTGTGGGCAAGCTCATGGAGACCATAACAAAAGAAAGGAAGGTTGGTGGAACATATAGAGAAGCATGGTCTCCGGGATGAGAGGCAGCACGGGTTCATGGAGAGGGAGGGAGATCATGTCAAACAAATCTGATTGACTTCCTTTGACTGTGTCACGAAGACAGTAGACAGGGACCAAGTGGTAGACATCCTGTATCTTGATTTCAGAACGGCCTTTGACTCTGTGCCCCACAAAAGGTTGATCAGGAAGTTGGTGATCTTGGAGTTGGGGAAAAGATGGGTGGAAAACTGGCTAAGGAACAGAACCCAGAGGGTGGTGGTGGGGGGAGAGTTATCTGGCACCAGAGAGGTAACCAGTGGGGTACTACATGGCTCCATGCTGGGGCTGGAGTTGTTCATGTCTTCATCAATAACATTGAGGATGGCATTAAAGGCAAACTGTGCCTATTCGCAGATGGCACCAAGCTCTTTGGGAGAGTGGACACAGCTGAAGGGATACTGGACCTACATGAAGATCTGGAAAAGCTAGGGAGGTGGTTCAGGATCTGGCAGCTTGGCTTCAATGCCAAGAAATGCAAAGTTATGCATATTGGAGCCAAGAATCCCAGGACAGAGTATTACCTGGGTGGAGTCCGAGTATCTGCATCAGAAGAGGAGAATGACCTGGGAGTAACGATCACTAGTGACCTGAAGCACTCCACGCAGTGCAAGAAAGCAGCAGCAAAGGCAAACAAGATGCCGGGATGCATATCTAGGGGGATCAGTAGTAGGAGAGAGGAGGTTATACTGCCCTTGTACAGATCACTGGTAAGGCCGCATCTCGAGTATGGAGTTCAGTACTGGTGCCCACACCTCAAAAAGGACATTGACCTACTGGAGAAGGTCCAGAGAAGGGCTACAAAGAGGATAACCGGTCAGCAGGGCAAGGCATATGAGGAGAGGTTGAGGGCACTGAACATGTACTCCCTGGAAGACAGGAAAGAGAGAGAGAGAGAGAGAGAGGGGACATGATTGGGACCTTCAGGTACTAGAAAGGGATAAATAAGGTTGATAAGGAGAGACTGTTTAAGCTAAGTGGCAACCATATCATGAGGGGGCACAGTCTTAAGCTGGAGGGTGGGAGGTTTAGGAGGGAGGTCAGGAAGCACTTCTTCACAGAGAGGGTGGTGGACGCTTGGAATGCGCTGCTGGAAGAGGTCATCTCATTGAAGACAGTGGGCAGTTTTAAGAGAGGCTGGGATAGGCATAGGGGGAAGGTAAGGATCATGGGTAGGGAGGATGGGAAGAGTGGGCAGGGACATTAGTTCAAGCTGTGGACCCTGCAATACAAGCAGACTTGATAGCCCAAATGGCCTTCTTCTGCTGGCTTCTTCAAATGTTTGTACGTATGTTCAGGAGGGCTAACTTTCCAAAGATGGGGGAATTCCCAGGAGCCCTGGCAGGAGGGAAGGACATGGGTGAAGTTGAGATACATTGGAATAAACTAAAATGTGCCATAGTGAAGGCAACAAACTCTATATCAGACAAGTAAGCAAAGACAAGAGGAAAAAGAGACTGCTATGGTTCTCAAAAGAGGTCACTGAGAAAGTAAGGGAAAAAATGTTAGTATTCAAGAGGTATAAGGAGACACACAGAGAACATGATAGGGAGGTGTAATGCAAGAAGCAGAGGGAGGCAAGGAAACCAGTCAGGAGTGCAAAGGCACAAAGACAGGAGTAAAAAGTCCAGGCAGTAAAGAAAGGGGAGAAGGCATTTTTCAGTTATGTAAGCGAAAGGAGAAAAATCAGGGGTGGGATTGTAAGGCTAAGGAGAGAAAGGCAGGAGTGTGTGTAAGGGGAACAGGAAAGGACAGACATCCTGAACAAATATTTTTGTTTAGTGTTCGTGGAGGAAGGGGAAGGTGAGGGACCACTGATAAGTGGCAGGAGCATCGATGAAAGAGAGGTGGACACTAGTCCATTTATATAGGACAGAGTCCTGAAGGCGTCCAAAGAGATGCCCTGGGGCAAAATGGGTACTAGAGAAGGGTTCTCCCTGTCTGGTTCCCATACCCAAGGTTTCCACTGTGGGAAGTGGGCAGATAGCTGCTCTAGCAGTCTCTCCTCATGCTACTCGGGCTGTGTTATGCAATGCCAGGTCAATGAGGAACAAGAATGCCATAATCGCGGACTTGATTGCCTCAGTAGACCTGGCTTGCATCATGGAGACCTGACTGGATGAGACTGCAGCTCTCATTTTGGAGGCGGTGGTGCCAGCTGGGTACTCCGTGATAAACACCCCAAGAAAGGCTCGCAGAGAAGGGGGGATGCCTATTGTTTTAAATCTAGCCTGGCCTCACGGTGCTACCTATGGGTCCTACAGAGTCTTTTAAATGTGTTGCCACACTGGGGTGGAGGTCTGGCACAGACTACAGGATCTTCCTGCTCTATCATCCCCAGGTGGGAAGGGTGAGTTTTGAGGGAGATTGACTGATTGTCACCAGTCTGGTGTTGGAGTCCCCAAGATGGTTAATTATGGGGAAATCAATGCCTGGGTAGATGATGAGCTCTCATTGCTTGGGTGTGATCTCCTGAGGAGCATGAAGGCACTGGGCATTGTGCAAAGGTTACTTCAGTGGCCCACTCATGTGGCCAAACTCTGGACTTGGTATTTTCTTTAGGCCTTGAGGTCATGGACCTTAGTGTAGGTCCGGTAGTTTGGTTAGATCATAAGACCGTGGGTTCAAATTTGGGCCCCCCCAAAGGTCCATCCTCCGTGGAGATGGTCCGGTACCACCCTTTGTGGAGATTATCCCCAACAGGAATGCTAGAGGTGCTGGACTTATCGACTGTGAAGGCTGCATGTGTGATTGGAATGGAGGAGGCAGTGTTGGCCTACAATGGAGCTGTCACTACCGCTTCAGATTCAATTGCACCCGTTAATGTCGGAACCTTATCTACTCACCAGAGACCTCCCTGGTTTGACAAGGAGCTTAGGAAGTTAAAGATTAAGGGCTGGAGATATGTTGGAGGCGATCTGGCCTGATGGAGGACAAATTGGCCCAGAGGTCTCATTTTAATGACCATCGGGGGCAATCTCCTGAAAGAAGGCAGATTTTTTGTCAAGGAAAACTGCTGAAGCAAGGAACAGATCAGTTCTTCTGTACAGTAGATAGAAACACAGAAACATAGACTTTGACAGGAGATAAGGACCACTTGGCCCACCCAGTCTGCCCGTTTCCCTACCTATTGGATAAGCTGCAGATCCTAGTTAACCAACAGCCTATTTCCTCCTAACCCCCACTACAATTGCCCTATGTCTGTCCCATGCATTCTTGAATTCTCCCACTGTTTTTCACCCCACAACCTCCTTAGGCAGGCCATTCCATGTATCCACCACCCTTCTCTGTTATAAAATGCCTCCTCACGTTCCTCCTGAGCCATCCCCCCCCTCTATTTTCAAACTGTGCCCCCTTGTCCTTGTATATCTCTTTTTTTTGAAAGATGCTACCATCTTGGACTTTGTTGATTCTCTTGAGGTACTTGAAAGTTTCCATCATGTCCCCTCTCTCCCTCCTTTCCTTTCCTTGGTGGTTATTACATCCTGCCTGTCTCCGTGTGGGAGGGGCAGGTTTGAGCACTAGGTGCAAAGAGGTTCTCTGCCAACAAAGTGTCCTCTATCAGGGCCAAGATCTCCTCTGATATCACTCATAGATACTGCAGGGTTCATCCTGAGGCTTATCGAAGCACTCCTCCTATATGGATTGAGTCTGTTCCAGTTGCAGTGGAGGAGGTGGTGGAGACTGTCTTGAGGCTGCGACCAACAAATTGTGATCTGGACCCAGGCCCACCCAGACTTTTGGTCAGATGTTTGGGCCTGATTGGATCTGTTATGGCTGAGACTGTCTGGAGTTCCTTGAGGTGTGGGGTCTTCTCATTGGCCCTGAAAGAGGCCATGGTTAGACTCCTATTAAAGTAATCCTCCTTGGAGCCAGACTGTCTCAGCAACTACAGACTGGTCTCTAACCTCCTATTTTAAGGGAAGGTTATTGAAAAAGTGGTAGCCATTCAGCTCAAGGAGTGACTCGCCTCCTCCTCCTCCTCCACTTATGAGGCTTTCCAGTCTGGGTTTAGAGCCGAGCATTGTATGGAGACTGCCTTGGTGAAGGTGTTTACTGATCTCCTGATAGTGAGAGACAGGAGACAGCATACCATCTTGGTCCTCCTGGATCTCTTGGCAGTGGTGCTGCTTGACTGACTGCGTTACTGGTGTGGCCTGTCTAGAAATGTCATCAAAGAGTTCAGGACATACTTGACAGGCAGAGTGCAGAGGGTGATGATGGGGTTAGCCTCATCTAACCCAAAGCCTTAGACTTGTGGAGTTCCACAGGGTTCAGTTTTGTCACCCTTGCTTTTTATGGTGTATATGCTGCCATTGGAAAACATAATGGTATGGGCTGGGTTTTCATTGCTACGCTGATGATACCCAGCTATACTTGCCTTGTGCTCCTGGTAACCAGATGGTGGCCTCCATATTTAACAACTGCCTGGTGCAGATCCAGACTTGGATGACTTAAAACTGGCTATGACTCAACCTTGATGAGACCGAGGTACTGGTAGTTGATCCAGGTCAGTGTGGTGGGAAGGGGAGTCCAAGGGATTCCCCTGGTCTTGTACTGGGAGGGGTCCCACTGGTTCCCTCCAGATGGATGAAGGATCTGTGTGTAATCCTCAACAACAGCCTGTCACTAGATGCTGTGATGTCAGCCATCATTAAAAGCAGATTTTACCATCTGAGGAAGATGGCCCGGATCCGGAACCCGATACCATCTGAGGATCTGACCACACGGGTACATGGCTTTGTCACATCCAGGCTGGATTACTGCAATGCCCTGTATCTATGGCTATCTGGAGGTAATCTCCACCGGCTGCAGCTGGTGCAGAATGCGGTGGCAAGCTTATGGATGGGCATACGGAGATGCAAGCATATTATACCTGTCCTTTGCGAGCTGCACTGGCTGCCAGTTAGGTGGAAGATTGTCTTTCAAGGTCTTATTACTGACCTATAAGGCCTTACATGAAGGGGGACCAGTTGACCTGCAAGATCTCCTTGTGCCCCATCGTCTCGCCCGGTTCTCCGTTCCTCAGGGTTACCTCTCAGGGTTCCCAGGGTTGGGCTGCATATTCAGGTGATCGAGCGTTTCTGTTGCCGTGCCTACTCTGTGGAACTCACTGCCTAACTATCTTTGGGAGGCACCTTCGGTGGAAGCCTTTAAAAAAGGTTTAAAGACTGCTATTTAACCAGGCTTTTAAATTTATAAAGATCTAATATATAATTTTAAAGCATAAGGATCAATAGTTTTATGTTTATTGCTATTAGCTCCACCTGAATTTGTTTGTGCACTGACTATTGTGCATGTATTTTATATTATGTTTTTAAAATATGTGAAGTGCTCAGAGTCCCCAGAATGGGATGCTATAAAAATAAAGTAAGTATCTATCTGTCTGTCTATCTAACTCACAAATCTGAAAGTGGACAAGGCAATAGGGTCAGATGGGATACATCCAAGGATACTGAAGGAGCTCAGAAAAGTGCTGGCTGCACCTCCGACAGGCCGGTTCAACCACTCACTGGAAACGGGAGTGGTCCCAGAGGACTGGAGGAGAGCTGATGTTGCACCAGGGAGGAAGATGGCAATTACAGGCCAGTCAGCTTGACTTTGGTGGTGGGAAAATTAATGGAATCAATGCTAAAGGAAAGGATTGTGAAATATCTTGAAAACTGGCTCACAGGATCAGAAACAGCATGGATTCACTGGAGGGAGGTCATGTCAAACAAATCTGAAAGACTTCCTTGACTGGGTGCCAGGGAGGTAGATCAGGGTGGACCAGTGAATGTGCTTGCCTAGATTTCAGAAAGGCCTTCAACACTATTCCACATAGGAGACTTGGAAATAAGCTGGGCAGCCTGGCAGTGGGTCCAAAAGTGGTCAACTGAATAAGGAATTGGTTGCGGGATAGGCAAGAGAGGGTACTGGTAAATGGTGTTCACTCCAAGAAAGGGAGTGTGACCAGCAGGGTGCCACAAGGATCAGTACTGGGACTGGTCCTTTTTAATGTCTTTTTTAGCAATATTACAGAGGGGCAGGTGTGCCTTTTTGCAGATGACACTAAAATCTGCAACAGGGTAGACACTCTGCAGCCATTTGGAAAACATTATTAGGTATTTAAGAAAGCATGAGCAGCGGTTAAGAGCTTGGCAACTAAGTTTCAATGTGAAGAAGTGCAAAATCACACACATAGGGCACAGAAATCTAGGGGTGGAGTACAAGATGGGGGGAGTTGTACTGATGACCACCAAACAGGAAACAGACATGGGGTAATCATATCTGATTACTTAAAGGTGGCCAAACACTGTGACAAGGCTATGGGGAGAGCCAGTTGGATGCTAGGGTACATAGAGAGGGGTATCACCTGCCGAAAGAAGGAGGCGGTGATACTGCTGTATAAATCATTGGTGAGACTTCACCTACAGTACTGTGTCCAGTTCAGGAAATCACATCTCCGGAAGGACACAGACAGAGTAGAGGAGGTCTAGAAAAGGGCAACTAAAATGGTGCAAGGTTTGCAACAGAGACCCTATAAGGAGAGATTGATGGACCTCAATATGTACACTCTGAATGAAAGAAGGGAATGGGGGGATATGATAGAGACTTTCAAATACTTCATGGTATAAATAAGGTACAAAAGGGAAACGTGTCTCAGAAAAAAAAAATGCTCGAGAACAAGGGGGCATGCTATGAAGTTGAAGGGGGTAGACTCAGGGAAACATGAGGAAGGGCTTTTTCACAGAAAGAGAGGTGGATGCCGGGCACAGTTTTCCAGCAAAGGTGGGGGCCAAAACCCATGATGGGTTTCAAGAATGCAAGGGAACCTTAGCGGTAAGGGAAAGGAGTGTTAAGCCAGAGATCAAGTAGGGTCCATGGTATTACAGTAATAATAATAATAATAATAAAAAACGTTATTTCACACAAGCGCCTTTCAAAATATCAAGGCGCTTTACAAAAGATTAAAAATAGCAATGATAACATCAATAAATACAGTATAAAACAATAATAATAATCTGATGGGGTTCATTCATTCAGTGCCGTTAAAGGCCTGGCGTCATAAAAATGTTTTTAGCGCCTGTTTAAAACCTCTCACAGTCGTGCACTCCCACAGCCGACAGGGTAAATTCCAGAGGTAGGGACGCATACATGAATGCACGGGCCCAGAAGATTTCAAAGACACCTCGGATCTTCGCAACCCCCTAGTGGTCGAACAGAGCTGTCGCTCGGGGCGATAGGGAACAAGAAGCTCTTTCAAGTGGTCAGGGCCAAGTCCATGTAGGGCTTTGTAAGTCAGTAAACTAACTTTAAAGGTGATCCACCACAGAATCAACAGCGAGTGCAGATTGTGCTGAACAGGGGTGATGTGAAATGTTCAGGAAGTCCCCGTCAACAGTTGTGCTGCAGCATTCTGTATTAGCTGCAGGCGGTGGATATCAACCCCAGGGAGCCCCAAGTACAGGGAGTTACAGTAATCAAGGCGCGAGGTCACAAAGGCGTGGACCAGTGTGGGAAGATCTCCGGATGGAACAAGGTGCTTGATCCTGGCGATGTTCCTAAGGTGGTAAAAGGAAGACTTGACGACCACTGACACTTGAGATCATAAGATCAGCCAATCGTCAAGCATCAACCCCAGGTCCCGCACCCATTCAGAAGTAAGAATCTAGGTGCCCCTAGATAAATTCCAGAGTGCTGACCAGTCCTCAACACCTCTATCCGGCCACCCAGCTCCACAACCATCACCTCTGCTTTTCCCACGTTCAACTTTAGCCAGCCTGAATTCATCCAATCCTGGATTTCAACAAGGCAGCAGTTAAATACTAAGAGAGCACTATCCTGGTCGGGTGCAAAAGACAGGTATAGCTGAGTATCATCAGCATAGCAGTGAAACCTCAGCCCATACCATCTTACAATGTCTCCGAGGGGCAGCATATACACTGCAAACAACATGGGGGACAGCACTGAGCCCTGAAGTACCCCACATGACAGACAGAATGGGTCAGAGGAAAAAAAAACAGACACCACTCTCTGAGTTCTGCCAGTGAGGAAAGCTGTAAACCATCTGAGGACCGTACATGTCAGGTCACAGATGGACCTCAGGCGCCCAAGCAGTATCCCATGGTCCACAGTGTCGAAGGCTGAAGAGAGATCAAGGAGCACCAACATGAGCATCTTTTCTGATCTTTCGCCATGAGGAGATCATTGAGTACCCGAACCAGTGCAGTCTCGGTACTATGCCTCTTTTGAAAACCAGACTGGAGAGGTTCGTAGATGTTATGGATGGTCAGGTGGTTCTCCAGTTGTACCGCCACTACTTTCTCAATACCCTTCCCTATAAAGGGGAAGTTAGAGATTGGTCTGTAGTTGGCCAGAGAGTCAGGGTCCAAAGAAGCTTTCTTCAGGAGAGGTGTTACCACCGCCTCCTTCAGGGAGCTTGGGAACTCACCCGAATCAAGGGAGCACCAGACTATCTGAACCAGGACTGGACAGATAATATTACAACATCCCATAATCAGAGAGGTTGGACCTGGATCCAAACTACAGCACAGAGGGTGCATACTCTTGACAATCTGCATGACATCTGCGAGCTCCGGCAAGTCAAAGACACTCCAGGAAGCATGAGGTGAGGTGAGGTGACCAGGCATCGATCAACAGCATCCCCCACAAAGCGAGTTAAGAGGATCTCCAACCAGATGTTGGCCACCTTATTCTCAAAGAATCAAGCAAGTTCATCGCACTCCACTTGCGAAAAAGGTCTTCGGAGCTGCAGACAGGTTGGGTTGCACAACCTGTCCACAGTTTGGAAAAGCTGAGCTGGTTGGTTCTGAGTGGCAGCAATCTCCCTGGACAGGAATTCTGCCTTCTTACAGGAGATGGCTGATTGGTAGGCCTGATAATGCTCTACCAATCTAAGGTGGTCAACCTCCAGGGCGGATTTCCGCCAGCATCACCTTAACCTACATCCAAGTCGCCGCAACTCCCTCAAGGACCCATCAAACCAGGAAGCCCGAGGACATAAGGGGGAGAGGACGAACACGGACAGGAGCAATCGGGTCCAAGGCCATGGAGATGGCCCTATTATAGGCCAAAACCAAGGCCTCTGGACCCGTGCTGGCCACAGGAAACTCCGAGGGGTCAATCACCGCAGCCAGGCCTTCAGGGCTCACCTCCCATAAAGGGTGGTAACTGACTATCTCCACAGGGGCAGGCCTACAAAAGGGGGGCCAAAAATGGTGTAGTGATCAGACCATCCGATAGGTTCTACCCCCAAATTGCCAGCGCCATGTCGACCATGAAGTCCGCTACTTCCTGCAGGAATCGCTTCTCGTCCCCTGGTGGAAGGTAGATAAGAGCTAGCCTACAACCCACACCTGCCACCATGGTACACTCAAAAGATTCGGCCTCCTCAACTGGTAGACTCTTGAGACCCAGCTCGGTCTTAAAACAGACTGCTACCCCCCACCACCACCATCACCACGGTCCAAGCTTGAGTAGGTAGGAAAAATGGAAAGACTGGTTGGGCTAAGTGGTCCTTATCTGCAGTCAAATTCTATGTTATGTTACCTCCTCATAATTCCATATTCTCTGATCCTCCAACTCTACACTTTTCCCTATTCCTCTTAACTCCCTCTCAACAACAGTTGGGAAAACCCCATACGAACCCATTATCTCGCATCCACTTACTGTTGGGAGTGTGTTCAAGATGATCCTTCTGCTGTGAGGTCTCGTTCCTCTTCACATCACCCAGGGGGCATTGCTTATCCCCCTTAAATAGCAATAACAGTTTCTTCTTAGGGATTCTGTATCCTGCACATCAAAAAGAGAAGAAACCTAATAATACAGATTTTATTCATACTTACAGCTGAGTGAAGGTGAAAGAAGACCCTTTAAGGAATTTCTGAATTGTACTTGCAGTTGCTCTTACATGAAAACTTATAGATGATAATTCATGACCACACAGTATACCATCACACATTTCTTTCTTTTCTTTATTTTTTAATTATTTTTTTTTTTTATTTTTTTTTTTAAACTGTTTCGGGGCAGGCATGTACCCCATATCAAACCCAGATCTCTGGAACTACCTCCACCCCAGCACTTTCCACTCAGCTGCCTGGTCCAGGAGGACCATGAACTGCCCCTCACCGAGGGGCTCCCTGTAGGGTGAGACCGTACTACCATATCAAACCCAGATGAGACTTAGCCTTCAGGTCATTTCGGTGTGCAGGAGGTCCAGGGTTCCAGTGTCAAGCTGCAGCCCAGTAAGAATGGCTTTCCTTTGAAGCTTACCCCTGACACTTGATCATGCAATGGCATCAGAGGCACGGCAAGCACTTTCCCATGCATGTGTGTGCCAACGGATCCAAGCCTGCACGTGCACAGAGTGTGAGGTGCACAGACCCCTAGTTGCTGCTATGAGTCCGACTACTGTTGACCACCCTAACCCTCCCACCCCTGAGGAGGTGAGTAATCTTGCAAACACTCATCCTCCTCCCCACTGTTGACCCTCCGATATTCTGAGCTTGTTTCTGCACCAGTGTGTTTGGTGTCGTAAGTGGCAGCGCTACTGCTTGCACCAGAAGGATGGCTATTTAATCAAAAATTAAGGGTAAAGGATTGCACACCTCTGAAATTGAATTACTACTTTCCACACTTGCATATTCCTGCACCCCTTGTTCTCTCCTTACTTACATATCCCTTCACAGCCTGTTGTCTCCAGACTTACATATTCTCACAACCCACTGTTTCACAACCCACAGTTCCTGCCATACTTGCATTTTTTGCACACACTGTTCTCACCATACTTATATATTCTTGCAACCACTCTCCAGGCTAGTCTATAAACTATGCATGCCATTCTTTCCAAACTTACATATGTCTGCACTCCACATTCTCTCCATAACATATTCCTATACACCAAGGCCCACATTTTCAAAAGAGATGAGTGGCGCATCTCCGGCACAAACAGAAATGGGCCGCTCATCCCAGAAGTTGCTCCAAACTCCCATATTCAAAGGAGGGAGATGAGCTGCCCAAATTGTGATTGGCCATTGCCCAGGTATGTGGCCCAGGTTGAGGGTGTGTGCCCATGGACATCCAGCTTATTCAGCAAAGATGGGCCGCCCAAGTGCAGGAGATGAGCGGCACAAAATTAGTCATGGAAAAAACATGCCTAACTCCTGGCCACCCACAGGCAGGCTGCGGAAGTGCATACAGCTATACAGCAGCCTGCCAGCCCCTGCAGCCCAGTAGCACCCCCCCCCCGGCCATGTTCTCCGATGCCCATGTATGGGCGGAAGCGACCCCTTTTCCATACTGTAGAGTACTCCCCCTGCCCAGTGCCCATTCCCCTCATGACTGGACCCCCAGTTTCCATAGTGTGTGCACACCCCGGCTGAGTGCCCATCCCAGTAAAGCATGCCACACCTCCATATACGTACAGTAGCCACCCAGCATTCCATTTACATTACATTCCTGATCCAGGATCCTCATACGTATCATAATCCCCATACAATTTTCCATACTATAGTGGCCCCCCACCCATGTAGGCAGGACACCCTCCTCGCACCCCCCTGCACCACCTATGCTGGGGACTGGCATAACCCTCCACTCACCACTATGGCCAGCCACCAATTCAACAGTCCAGGAATGTCACTGTACAGAATACATGCTCAACCAATGAGTGTGTTTTCTAGACAGCGATATTCCTGGATTGTTCAGTCAGCGGCTGGCTGTGGTGGTGAGTGGAGGGCCATGCCAGTGCCTGGCACAGGTGGTGCAGCGGGTGGGAGTGGGGAGGCTGTCCTGCCTACCAGTGTGGGGGGACGCTACACTATGGAAAATTGTACAGGGATTATAATATGAATGAGGATCCTGGGTCAGGAATGGGGGGGCGGAGACACCTGCAAGTTTGGATTGCTACAAGTTACAGGGCGGCATTATGTACAGAATGTGTATGGGCGGTACCGGGGTGGGAGACCGCTTCTGTACGTATATGAGGGTGTGGCATGCTTCAGTGGGATGGGCACTGGGGTGTACTATACTATGGAAACTAGGAGGGACTACAATATGGTAGGACGGGCGGGGGGCTTCACTACTAATGACATGGGCATCAGTGCTGGGTGGGGTGTGTGTGCGGGTGTTTGTCTGCTGGAGGGGTTCAGGGCTGGATGGGGGCTGGTCTAGCACATCCTGCCAGGTGCAGCAATGCAAATGAGCCCATAACAGGCATGCATGAGGGTGTTTGCTCCATACATGCCTAATGGGCTCATTTACATTTCATGGGTGAATATCGCCTTTGGGGGTGCAGTGCATACCCCATTGGCAGTATTCACCCCACCCCCAGGATGCGCCTGTCACAATGTCAGCCACCCGCCATTTGCGCCACCCAAACAACTTGCTATATTCAAACAGGATGTGCGATCCGTTATGATCAGGCATCTTGTTTGAATATACCGTTTGCTTGCACTGAGTTAACTTTTGGGCGGCACATCTAGATGGGCCGTGCATCATCATCCTTTTGAATATGGGGCCCCGTTTTCTCCGCACTTATGTATTCCTGCACATGTTGTTCTCTCCAGACTTAGATATTCCTACACACTATATACTGTTCATAGTTATATACAGTACGTTATTTTTGCATCTGTTCTCTCCGTACTTTCATATTCCTGCACTGCCTGTTTACTAAAGAAAAAGAAACAGAAACAATTACAGACAGAACAAGACCAAGGTCCATCTACTCTAACCTTGTCCAACCTACTTTCACTCCAGCCTATCACTGGGTGGGCTTAATCCAAGTTCTCTATTAGCAGCTCAGACTGTTTTGTAGCTTTATCCACTTACACAGCTCCTTACACCTGTTTCACCTTGCTCTGAATCCCTGAGCTATCTCTGCCTCAAGCATTTCCCCTTCTCAAGCTATACCAGTTGTCCACCACCCTCTCCATGAAGAATTATATCTTCAAATCTCTGCTGAACTTAATCCCAGCCAAGCTGTATCTTTGCCCTTGCATGGATCTTACCTTGCTGAGATTGATCAATTATTGACAATCCATCATACTGATGTCTTTGAGGTAAGTAAATGTTTCTATTACTTCTCCCTTTTCTGTTCTAGCCTCAAGTGAGTACATTAGCCTCTTCAGTCTTTCCTCATAAGGTCTTCCCTGCATACTATGTATCATTTTGGTGGCCTTCCTCTGCACTGTTCACAGGCAGTCTCCATCTTATTTCAGCCCTTTCCCTTCTAGCCTCGTGTGAGTATTTCAGCTGCCCTAGCCTTTCCTCATAAGGCCTTCTCTGCATACATGCATCATTTGGTTCCATTCCTCTGCATTGTTTCCACAGAAACATAGAGTTTGATGGCAGATAAGGACCACTTGGCCCACCCAGTCTACCCATTTCCCTACCTAATGGATAAGCTGCAGATCCTAGTTAACCAGCAGCCTACTTCTTTCTACCCCCACCCACTAGAATTGCCTTATGACTGTCCCATGCATGCTTGAATTCAACCACTGTTTTTGACTCCACAACCTCTTCCGGAAGGCCGTTCCATGCATCCACAACCCTCTCTGTGAAAAAATACTTCCTTACATTACCTCTGAGCCACCCGCCATCTATCTTCAAATTGTGCCCCCTTGTTCTTGCACACCTCTTTTTTTGAAAGATGCTACCCTCTTGGACTTTGTTGATTCCCCTGAGGTACTTGAAAGTTTCTATCATGTCCCCCCTCTCCCTCCTTTCCTCGAGGCTATACATATTAAGCTCCTTTAGTCTCAAAAGTAAGAGATCTGTGTGATATTACAAACTAAATGACTCTGGTGGCACTCAAACCCACAACCTTTGAATGCCTTTTCTTTACTAGAAGTCCAATGCGCAATCTCATTTCAGCCCTTTCCCTTTTGGCCTCAAGTGAACACTTCAGCCACTCCACCCTTTCCTCATGAGCTCTGCCCTGCATACCATGTATCAGTTTGGTGGACATACTATGCACAGTTCCCAGATGATCTGTGCATCTGTTACGTTGAAGTCCCCATACCTACACAAAGTACTCTAGTTGTGATCTTACCGGGGAACTGTAAAAAGGTGTGATAATGCTATACCCTTTGACTGGTAAATCCCCCAAAAATGCATTCTGATGCTCCTAGCATATCCCTTGTTGCAACTGGCCAATGTCTTGCTAATGATTACCAAAAGATTCCTTTGCTCCCTTATCTGGCACTCTGACATCTGTGCAATTCTCTGTTTTGGGGTTCTTTTTGTCAGTAAGAATTAACTTTCCTGCACTGAATTTGGGGACATTTTCTAGCTTTGGCAGGTCCCTTCTCATTGCTTTAGTCCCCTCCTCCAAGTCCACCCTGCCACATAATTTTGTTTACTTAGTGAATATGTTGATCTTTATGTGTATGCCCACTCCAGTGCGACAAGTAATGATATTGAAAAAGTACTGGTGAAAGTACCGAACCCTGTGGCACCCCCACTTGTATCCTTCCTAAACCCTGAATGTGTTCCATTTACCACTACACTCTGTGTTCTCTCCCTCAGTTCATTGTTTATCCAATCAGATATGCTCTTCCCTCAACCCCAGGTTCCTCAACTTCTGCACAAATCCCCTGTGTAGCATCAAATCAGACACTAATGAAGTCCAAGTAGAGGACATCCACAGCCTGTCCCTTGTACACTGCCTGTAACACAGTTAACATAGTCAATGAGGTTTGTGTGGCACAGCCTCCCCTTTACAAGGCAATGCTGCCTTTACTATGTAGGTCATTAGCTTTAAGAAGTTCCACACTCTGTTCCTTGATGAGTAGCATAACCAGTTTCACCACAACAGATGTCAAACTAACTGGCCTGTAATTTCACAGATCCCCCTTGTTTCCTCCCCTATAAAAGGGTGGCTATATCTGCCACTCTCCAGTCTTCCAGGAACCCCTATCACCAAAGCCCAGTTAGAAAGATTTGCCGATGTCCCCATCAGTGTCCCTCCATACTTCTGTCAGTACCCAGTGGGTAAATATGATCTGGCCCCAGGCGCCTTATTTACTTTTGACCTTATCAGCCTTTTGAGCACCTTGTTCTCTGTAATTTGTCTCATTTCAGACTTCTGTTTGTTCTCCTCTGACTTTGTTAAGCTCTCCGGAAGAGGACCCCCTTCCTCCACCATGAATACTGAGCTGAAGTATTCCTTCAATAGGTTCTCCTTCCTCTGATCCTTGCCCCCACACACACCTCATTTCTGCAGCCTTACTTTGTTCTTTCTCTTCTGCCTAATATATATTTCATTTTCATTTCCTTTATTCTTTGCTACCTGGGTAAGGACACTGGACTGAAGGTCCCTTTTCAGGCCCGATCCAGTAAAAGAAGAAAAAACAACAATATAACAAATGACTAACCATTCTTTTTTACCCCATTTACCATCTTGAGCTCTACCACAACTTTGACATCATTTTGCTGCTACTGCTCCCACTTCCTTTACCCTGTTCTGGCAAACTTCCCTGCTCTTGTCTATCTGATCCAATTTGTAATTTTGAAAGCTATCCTCATAGCCACCTACAGCTTCCCTCACCTCACTGGAGAATCATATAGGTTTTGTATGCCTCTTGCCTTTCCCCACATTTTCGTGCAACATCTGGAAAAATCCAACACTACATTCAGAATGGCCTCCCATTTTACTTCTGCCCCATCCAGTTGCCCTACCCTCTTGAATGTAATCTGCAGTGATCCCTCCATCCTCCCAAAACCTACCCTCCTAAAGTTTTCAACTAGTGTCTTGGCCCTGGGACACTGGGCCCCCCAAAGATTATGTTAAACCACATGGTATTGTCATCACTTGATCTTCAGGGGGGCCTTGACCATTACTTCCTTAATAAAATCATGGTTCAAGGGGACCAGGTCAAGGGTGGCTCCATCTTTACTATGTTCTCGGATTTCATGTACAATGAAACAATCCTGAAAGTGATCCATCTGTGCCTGGAACCATGCACTCCTTGCCCCAAGTAAATCCAATCTATGTCAGGGAGATTTATGTCTACTGTCAGGACCACATTCCCCATCTCAACAGCCTTCTTAATTTCTCCTCTCAACAGCCTTTCTTGAGCCTCAGTCTGGTTTGTGGGGCCTGAATGCAACCCCTTACATCATGTTCTTCTCCCTCCTCCACCACCAGTTATACCCAGTGATTCCACACACCCTTAACCTAGATGAAGATGAAGTCTCCCTTCATTCCCATTATGCACCCCTCAGTTTCTCAATCTTTCTGGAAGGCACAGAAGCCTGGAACTGAGAGGTCCCAATCATGATCAGGTGTAACCTACATTTCCATTACAGTTACAAACTTGGCCCTCTATAGTCAAAGCCTGCAAGTCCCCCATTTCTTTCCCAGGGCTCCTGAAATTTCTGCCCCCCAACCCTCCATACTTCATTTCCTCTGTTTCTGCCCTCAGCTCTCCACTTCCCATCTCCATCATATTCATTAACTCCTCCAACCCCTTTGTTTTTCCCCACCATTATTCCCACTCTGCCTCACTCCCTCAGTTGGTGGAGTGCTAACTAGGCCCCCTGCATTTGCCACCATGCCCTAGTCCTTTAAAACATCAGCCTTGCCTGCTCCTAGTTTAAATATCTTACAATGAAGGCATCAAATGTCTGACCAGAGCATTTGCCCACTCCTTAGTCGGATGAAGGTCATCCTTTCTAAAGATCCTTTTATTCCAAAAATGTCCCCAGTCCCCTACATACCTGAACCCCTCCTCTTTGCACCACTCTTTCATCCATGATGAGCTGAACTTGTCTATCTTCAGAAACCTTTCATTTCCCATATGCCACTCCAGCAGGATCTCTAAAATGGCCACTGACATGGCTACAACCCTTAGTTTGCCTCCTAACATCCAGAAAATAGCCTTGACCTCCATTGCCTAATAGCCAGTCAGGTCATTGGTCCCTGGGAGGACAATCACATCCAGCACCTTCACCATATGCCTAAGTGCTCTACTGGTATCCCTACTTGCTGCACGTACCATTAACTATATGCAAACAAGCACACTAGTCAATACACCAATGATCTATATACCAACAGTAAACATGCCTCTAAAGTTCTGATAGCCCCTAAAAAAAAAAAAAAAAAAAAAAAAAAATCATTCAAATAAGGAATGGGGCTTAGCTGTAGGTGTGACGCTCTGCCCACCTACTTGTCAACTACTGTCTATTTGTGTTATACATAAATAATTATGCGAATGTGGGCTTAAGGATGGTAGACAGTGTAAAGATGCTTGACCTTTGACCTCAAAGGTGTCAGTGTGACTGAGTCAGCAGGCTGTCATAAAACTGGCCAGTGGAAATACTAATTAAAGACGTCCTTCCAGAGGGACAGTTTATTACCCCTTATAACCTGCTCCTACATTTGAAGCTGAAACCAAATATGAATTTTATGATCCTGAGAGAAGAGACACCATTTTAACAGACTCTTGTGAAAATTATAAAATTGAAATAATTCTTGCAAACAGGAAACCAGCAGAGAGATCAAAGGAAAGGCTGTGATGAAAAACGGTCATATTTTAAAAATTGCTAACGGCTGATTTCCACAGTAGTAACATAACATCCTTTTGGATATTTATACTAAGATTTAAGTTTATTGCAGGACTAACAGTGACCTCATGTGTGTTGTGACATCACACGGAGGTGGAGAAAAATGACTTTTGAATACTGCCTGCATCTGATAAGTTAGTGCAGAAGCCCTCTCTGAAAATCAAAGACACACTTGGTCTCTGGACTAAAAACAGACACTTCTGTTAATTGGCTAAGCAAGAACTAAGTATTCAGGCTTTTTTTGTTCTGTAATTTCCCATTTAGTTCTGACTGTATTTTGTTATATGTTGTGTGTTTGGTATTTTATCTATTTTAAATTTTTAGCAAACACTATTTTCCTTGAAATTCTGCCTGTGCATTCTCAGTTTGTTTTGCATATGAATGCTGGAATAGTGTTTAAAATTCTGACAACTGTTAAGTGCTCGAGAAAAGGGTGTGTTATTATTTTGTTAAAAGGTAAGAATATACCTAGGTCTCGTATTGAGTTGTAAGGGTACATTTGGGAACCTGGCTGGGTGCCACTAGGTGAAGGATTATATTGCATTTCCTTGAAGAGAATATATATCCGAACCTGTTAACTGGGTGTGCTAGCAAAAGGTTCACATTTGACCCCCCAGGACTCAAGGCTAGTAGGTGACTTGGACCCAAAACAGACAGGAAGGTTGCCCTGTTTGTCTCCTGTTCACACTATTGCACTTCAAAGTTTGGTACTGTGGGAGCAGAGGGCCTGACCTGCGGAGCATGTTTATGGCAGTAGGTATCAGCAGTTATAAGTTAATAGGGCCTCCATGGGGGTGTCTCTTATGGTATATGACACTCCCAGCCTGAGATTTGGGCAAGAAACCATGAAATGATGCTGAGTGGTTCTGTCTGTCCAAACCTCAAAACAGAAGTTATATACCACAAGAGATCCCCACAGAGGCCCTACTGTCTCATAAAATCACTAGAGTTTAGCTCAGTTGGTTTATAGTATGACTGGGATTTTTTTTTTACGTTTATTATGCCTTCCTCCCCCCAGCATTGACAGAGAGCACTCTCTCCCAATGCTGCTGCACAACAGCACACTGTACACAGGATAAGAGGTACGGTGGCTCTATGTGCTGATTTGCTGTAATTACATTAGTGATTTATAATAGTGCATAGTTTAATTTATGGGTAGTCCAGAAATTTTAAGTCCACAACCATTTCATGAAATCCTCAGTAAGAAGCTGAAGTTAAGGACAGAACAAGCAAGCTGTATGTTCTTATGCAAGTTTGCCCAGGAACACCCATTTGTATCTGCAAATTCCATGAAATGGCTTCCTGAATTTCATTTATAGCTACTTCACATATTGATATTTGTGGATGCCTGACACCAAAATACAAGCTCATTATCTCTTATGGAAGATCTGGTAATTGGCTTCAGAATATGAAGGACCGGGCACACTTACTGTACCTTCTCTTTCAACTACATTAACCACCAAGTTTGTACAGTTTTACAAATATAAATGTGCTTTAACATCTCCCATCTCCTCTGAAGTCTCACTGTTCAATAACACAGAGCATCAAAACATGGAAGTGGAGGGGTAAGTTCAATGTACTTCACATACTGCTTCAGTTTTCAAACAAAGTATAAGAATATTACAGTGGAGCCTCTTAGCCAGTCCGTTCATCCATTTCTCACACCACAGCATCAGGTTTCCAAGTAGCAGAAGGACTGGAAGGGAGGGTATATTTTTTGCAGATGACACACCAAATCTGTAATGGGGTGGGCACTCAGAAGGGGATGGAGAGAATGGGCAGGGATCGTGGGAAATGTGAGGAGTGGTCAAAAGCATTGCAGCTGGGGATTAATACCAAAAAGTGCAAAATCATGCATTTAGGGTGTAGGAACCCAGGAGCTGAGTATAGAATGGAGGAGATACTGACAGTCACTAAGCAGGAAACGGAACTTGGGGTTATATCTAAAGACCTCAAGGTGGCAGGGCAATGTGACAAGGCAGTGGCTAGGGCCAGTGGCATGCTGGGATGCATAAGAAGAGGCATCTCCAGCAGGAACTGGTGTTGTCACTGAATGGCTCACATGTGACACCCCACCTAGAGTATTGTGTCTAGCCCCGGAGGCTGCACCTCAGACAGGACACAGACAGGGTGGAAGCAGTCTAGAGGATGACAACTAAAATAGTGAAGGGGCTGCATCAAAAGTTCTACAGACAGACTGATGGATCTCAACATATCCACCCTAGTAGAGAGGAGACATGATAGAGAACCACAAGTAACTCACGGGGGAAAACAAGGTGCAGGAGAGGAGTCTCTTTCACATGAGAAAAAGCACTAGGACCACAGGAAATGCAATGTAGCTGGAGGGGGAGAAGTTTAAGAGCAAGTACTACTTCATTGAAAGACTGGTGGATGCCTGGAACAGACTGCCAGCAGAAGTGGTAGAGTTAAAATCAATGGGGGACTTCAAGCATACATGGGATACTCATAGAGAATATCAGTTTATAAGCAGGGAGAAGGGAGGGTCTCTGGAGACTAGTTACGGTCTGAGGAGACAGACTACACAGGGACCATCTGAGGAAACTGGTTGGGCCAAGAAGGTCCTTTTCTACCAACAAATTCTATGTTTCTCGATTTGGATTTTAAAAGTAAGTTCAACTCACTCAGAATAAAGTTCCCACTTCTCAGACTGTGACTATCCTTACCTACTGAAACCATGGTTTCATAATTCTGTACCATCACTTCCCTGTGAAGCTCCTTCTGTCGTTTGCTTAACATCTTCCACTCTTCTTCTGAAAAAGTGACAGCAACATCTTCAAAGGTTACTGGTACCTGAATGGAGACAAGTAATATTTAATGGATCCTTATTTCACTGCACACATTGAAACACCTTAAACTTTTCAGCAAGACGTGGACAAGGAATGTTAAAATTTGCAGCCTAGAGTACAAGGATGAATCAGTCAGTCATTCCCCAAGGATGAATCTATTCTTCCTTCCCTCCAGTGGGTGATGGAATGATGGCAGTTCAATGATATGATGGGTGAGCTAGCAGGCAAAATAAAACCTGTTGATTTGTTTGTAATGTTAATACAAAAGGGACAGTGGCTTGGTAGTACAGGCCTTTTTAGCTTTTATTTATTTATGTAGTAGTACTAGTAGTAGTAACAGTAACGGCAGTAGTAGTAGTAGCAGTAGTACTAGTAGTTGTAGTAGTAGATCATTTTACTCAGCAACATGAGTAAGGCAATTCCCATCGAGCAGTTCCTCATTTACAAGAGGTTCCGCCATGTCACGGTGACACAAATATCATCGACCTTCCCCACTGTGACACATGGTCTCCGACATCCCTGAAACTGCTGGGTCCCAGTCCCGACTGGGGAATCACACCATTACCTGTTCAGTGTCATGCACTCCCCCCCCCCCCAGACTTATAGATTCCAACTCCGGGGTGGAGGTGGGGATGTCGGGGGAGAGTAGCCAAACTCCGGAGTCCATGACATGGTCATCGCTTTGACAACCCAGTCGACACTGCGGGTGTCGACGGGCTGGTGTCTCTGTAACAGTGTCGCTGTAAAAGCAAAGCTGTTACAATGGTATTCATTTACAAGGGACACCCATTTTGCATATTCCTGGATCATGTTTGTGTCCCAGTGAGTGAATGGAACACAAAGGAGTGGAACAGGTGAGTGGTATCAGTATAAGGAAGGAAGTGGAGAAGCAGGGGACTGACATGTTCATGTCCCAGCGAGTGAGCAGAACAGCGCAGGAATGGATCGGGTGACTAGCATCAGCACGCATCAGCAGAAGGAAGCAGAGAAGCAGAGGACTGACACATTTGTGTCCCAGTGAGCAAGTGGAATAGTGAAGGAATGGAACAGGTAACTGGTGTCTGCAGGCATCAGCAGAAGGAAGCAGAGAAGCAGGGCAAGGTGTAGCATTCACTGCTCGGAAGGGTGGAAGACCAAAGACAGGCCAAAACTAGGAATAGGAGCAACATCTTATCTAGGGTAGGAGTATGTAAGGATTTTAACAAGGCACAAGGAAGCACAGATAGAAATAAACAAAAAAGGGAAACTAGAACTCCCTATCAGAGGTAAGGGTACAGGTATCTCCAGGGGACACAAGGGAGAACAGAGGATGAGAATGCTGGGAGTGGTGCAGTGCAGTGCAGTGGTTGTGGGGAGGCAGTTTTCAGAGAGACCTTCTTGAAAATGCAGTGCTACCGCATTTGCACACACCTCTCTGGGTTGAGAGAAGAGGTCTCTAGGCTAACTTGACTAGGATTCAGGGATCTCTCCTACCACCCAGAGGCCATTAAGTCTGCTATGTTACTTAACAGGATGCCAGTGAGGAGGAACAGCTGGACTATGGTGGGCTCTGGAAGGGTGGGAATGGTGGTACGGAGGCACGTTCCTCAATGGTTGCCACTATATCTGGCAGGGCAGGACTACCAGGAGGAAGCATCCATAGTAGTAATCAAAGGGAATGTAGGGCTCTCCATAGTAAAAAACCCCAAGGAGGGTAGTAGAAGAGCCAGAGGAGGAAGCAACGTGGGGGACTAATCTGTGAGGGGGGATAGATCAGAGTATAGAAAAGGAGGAGAGGCAGGCGCTCAATGTAATGCCTACCTAATGCCATGGCCCCAAGTGATGGAAAGCGTATTCCGATTATCGCTAAAGCAGCAGGACAGGAGGGAGATCTAGATGTCACTGTCCACCTGGGGACTAATGACCTGGCTAGGATTGGGCCTGGGCTTGGGATAGTGCAGGAGGAGTTTAGGGAGTTGGGAAGGGGTCTTAAGATAGTTCACACAGTGACTTTTGCTGAGAAGTTGTCCATCTACAATGGGGGACAGGAGAGGGAACTCCACACCAGGAGCTTCAACTCATGGCTGAAGGAATGGTGCAAAGAGAGAGGGTTTGGCTATACTGGATACAGGAGATCCTCCTGGGAAGATAAGGGCCTATTCAGGGGTGATGGCCTGCATCCACTGGGAGGGGAACCGCAGTACTCGTTGGACAGTTTAAATGTTACTTTGATGAACATTTAAATGAGCCAAGTGTGGGTGGCAAACAAACTTGGAGAGTCAGAAACTGCCCCCCCCCCCGACTGAAGTAGAGAATACAGAAAACCTAAGGTGAGATTAATCCCCCAGGGTACAAATTAATAAAGAGAGCAGGGTGGTAGAGATAAGGGGGAAAAAGAACAGGAACATTAATAAGAGAGGTGTGAAGGATGGAGGGCAGAGAAGAAAAAAGGGGATCAACAAGCAGAATGGAAACAATATCTGGAAGGCCTTGTGTGTGAATGCTAGGAGTCTAGAAAATGTATTTTTTTCATTATATGAACATAACCTTTGAGCAAAATGCTCTTTTTCAAAGGTTCCACGTCTTGACAGGAGGACAACACAGAAAGGTAGTTACAGGGTATGGGTGCACAAGTACAAAGACAAGAAATACAACAAATAACAGCAACTGGTCTGACTATTTACAATTGTAAGCTACCTCATATGGAGGTACAGCATATTGCACTTAATACAGCCCTAGGTACATGGTGAGTGCTATGGGTTTAAGAAACGAATTTAGCAGGAGATAAAGCAGCCAGGGGAGGCATTGTCATTATTTCATGTAAAGTTGGGGGGGGTGGAACTCACATAGGCTTTCACACCCTATATGTTAATTCTAGTCGGGCCGGGGGGTAATTTTCTGCAGGACTGACTAAGTAGGAACATACTAGACAGCAACATCAGGGAGGACAATATACAGAATAAGCTGGGGGAAGACAGGTGCTTTGAGACAGTCACATTTGTACAGGGTCAGTGGCAGGAGAGGGACTTAAAACAGAGTGCAGAGTTAAGGACAGTAGGTATAAGGCTCATTGACAGGCTGTGGCTATGGAAGGCTCAAGTTCGAGGGCTAGCAAGTAGTAGGTGGAAGTAGGAGTTTAAACTCAGGGTTACTGGGCAGCAGGGTAAGAAATCGGAGAATGCAGCCCAGCAGCGGCTGATTCCAAGCTGTGGGTGATAGTGCTACAGGTTACCTGCAGCTACAGCCCTCAGCCTTGGCCAGGTGACGTCTTAGTTCTGCCTTGAAGACGGGTAGGCTGTTAATGAGTAAAAGGCGTGCTGAGATCTCATTTAGCCTCAGAGGAGTCTCGTATGCGAAGGACCGCTGGCCAAGTGCCGTTTTTCTGAAGGGGATGACAAGTGGGGAGTAAGTCTGCCCTCTAGTGTGGTGTCCGAATCTACCTCGCCGGAGCAATTCTTTGAAGGCCAATGGAGTTTTACCTAGGAGAGATTTCATCCCAAGCATGCATGTTTGGTATTTGATTCTGCTGGCAAGACTGAGCCAGTTAGTGTACTGGTAGAGCAGGTGTGTAGGAAATTATCAGCCCCCAGAGCCAGCCTGCAAGCCTTGTTGAGGACCGTGCTTACTCGTTTTAGTGCAGTGTCAGAAGCCGACCCATAGACCATAAGTCCATAGTCAATAACAGACAAGATGGAAGAGGAGACTGCCAACCTGAGGGCCTCAGGAGTTGGGTATTGTCTGTGCCTGTAGAGAACTCCAAGTTTGGTGTTCACTGTTTTGACGACCTGATCGATGTGCTGCTTGTAAGAGACGGTGTCATTAGTGATCACGCCCAGGTATTTAAAAGAGATGACTTGCTCGAATGGAGCTGCCTTATTGTTAGTAATAGTTAGGGACAGAAGAGATCTCTTGTGCTGGAAAGTGGTTATCAGCATCGTCTTCGTCTTCTTGTAATTAAGAAGCAATTTCTAAGAGCTGAACCAGTCCTCCAAGCTGCGAAAGGAGTACTGCAAATCATCCTGTAGGTGCTGAAGTTGGGCACTACTACTAAGGATGACAGCATCATCTGCATACAGAATAATCTTGCTATTGCAGGACTCTGCAAGCCTGTTGATGAACAGGCTAAAGAGGAGGGGGCCCAGTACAGACCCTTTTGGGACACCCAGTACTATATCCCTAGAAGAGGAGATAGCTTTCCCAATTTTTACACTCTGTGCTCTTCTGGACAGGTAATCCTGGAACCAGAGGATGGCTTCAGAGGCTAGCCTGAGGTGCTGAAGCTGGTCAAGCAAGATGTAATGGTTGACAGTATCAAAGGCTTTGGTGAGATCTATGAAGACAGATCTCACCAGGCTGCCCCCATCCAAGGCCTTGTGAATGTAGTCTGTGAATTCAACTAGGGCCATAGCTGTGCTACGGCACTGACGGAATCTGTGCTGTTGTGAGCACAGTAGACTGTACTTCTGAAGGTACTCCATGACCTGGTCAGCCACGATCTGCTCAAGCACCTTCGAGAGGGAGAAGAGGATAGATATTGTCCTATAGTTAGCAGTGCAAGACCAGTCCCCACTTTTTAGGACAAGGGTGACTACCGCTACCTTTCAGGCTGCAGGGAATTTTGCCAGGGTGAGAGACTTGTTAAAGATCTTGGTGATGGGAACCACCAGCTCGTACAAGGCAACTTCCACCAATTTCATGTCGAGTGAGTCACTACCAAGTCTGGTTTTATCCAGCTCCTTAGTAATGTAGCAGCAGGTCCTGGCTTCCTTGGTTGTGACACACTTGAAGTAAAAATTCAGATGGGTCAAATTATCTCGGGCTTTGGAAAGGTGTTTCATTGAGCGGGGTCAAGGTAGCTGGGCAGGAGGACAGAACTGAGGTTGGAGAAGGCCACATTGAAGGCTTCTGCAATTGTGTGTAGATCTTAGGTGGGGGTGTCATTTAAGTTGAGCATGGAGGGGTGCCTTCTGTCTTCTCTGCCCAGCAGCTCCTTAATGTTATACCAGAATTGCTTCCCACTGACCCAGTTATGTTCCAGTTGCTCCTTGTAGTAAGCCACCTTGGCTTGCCTGGCAAGAGCAGTACACTTGTTCCTGGCTGCCCAATACTTTTGGAAGTCAGACTGGTTGCCCGTGCCTCTGGCAAGTTCCCAGAGATTATCCTGCTCCTTCATCAGCTGAAGGAGGTACCTGGAAATCCATCCATTAATCCAAATAAGATCCAGACCTAGAGGCCATCATGGCAGAGGCTAAGCTGTATATTGTAGCCACTACTGAGTCATAGTGCACTGAAAACCATGACTGGGACATATTTATACTGGGCTATAATCTCTTCAGGAAGGACTGGGTAGGAAGGAAAGGGGGAAATGTGGTGCTTTATGTGAGAGCAGCCACAAAAGCCACAGAGATACAGGGAATACAGGGGGAGGCAGAGGTACTATGGGTCACCCTGTAGACAGGGAATGGAGCTACTAGTCACACTGGAGGGATCTGCACACCTCCAGCACACAGAGAGGAAGTAGATTAATCACTGGTGGATGTCCCTGGCAGGATGGCAGAAAAGGAGGAGGTGCTGGATGTAGGGGACTTCAACCTGCCAAACATGGACTGGTGTCTCCCAGCAGCAGCTACAGGTAGAATTTGGACTCACTGCAGGGGGCATTCCACAGGTACTTAGTCGGTGAACCCACTTACGATGGGACAATACTGGACCTGGTACTCACTCACTCACAGAAACAGTGTTGCAGATGTCAAGGTAGGAGGCCACTTGGGGACTTCTGATCACAATACAGTGTGATTCAGTATAAGGACGGCTACAGAATCAAACCAAACAAGGACAAGGGTCCTGGACTTCAGGAGTGGAGACCTTAAAAAGATGGGTGAATGCCTCAGGGATGACCTAGCAGGGGTGGGTGGGTAACTTGGGTGGTGTATGGGAACAGAGAGCAAGGATAAAAGGGAGCATAGTACAGGCCACAAACCTTTGTGTCAAACAAGTGAGCAAAGGCAAGGTGAAAGCGACTGCTATGGTTCTCAACAGAGGTGGCTGAAAAGGTAAAAGCTCAAAAGGCAGCATTCAGAAAGTATAAAGAGACACAGAAGGAGGAGGACAGGGAGGTGTATCAGAGAAACAGAGGGAAGCAGGGAAACCAGTAAGGAGCACACAGGCACAAACTGAAGAGAGAACAGCCTAGGCGGTAACAAAAGAGGACAAGATATTATTTAGATATGCAAGTGAAAAGAAGAAGAGAAGGGTTAGGATTCTAAGGTTAAAAACGGAAAGGAGGGGATTGTGCAGAGGGGGGCCAGGAAACGACAGAAATCCTGAACAAATACTTTTGTTCAGTTTTCACAGAGGAATAGAGGTGTTGCGAAATAAAATTTTGCCTGTGAAACTGCCGCGAAATCAACAGATTTGTTGTGCGACATTTTTCATGAAATTGCGGTGAAATGGTGAAATTTCACTGTAATTTCACCCATTGCAAATGGGCATCTCCCTGTGGTGTCCATAGTGGTCCTCCCTCCCGGCCGCTCACCAGCCCAGATTAAAAAAAGGATTCTCCCTGGTGTCTAGAGGTCCCCCTCTCCTGCCCGATCATGGCTGAAACTGAATAAAGCCCCCCCCATTACACTGAGTCAACTCATGTTACACTGTCCCTTCTGACTCTTAAATCCAACCTTGTGTTAAAAATAAATAATAATTAAATCCCCAACTCCCTGGCATCTAGTGAGCACCCCCACCCTGGCATCAGATAATGCCCACCCCGCTCTCCCCCTAGTACCCCCATCAGGCCACCGGCACAGCCCTCCACTCACCTCCACTGCTGGTAGCCCAACTGAGCACTTCAATGAATGAGCATGTGCTCCATTTAGCATTTTGCCCAGTGAAATATTTCATGAAATGTGTGAATTCCACGAAATATTTCGCTGGGTGAAAATGTTTCAATTTTTCAATTTAACACGACACTACAGAGGAAAGGTGGGGGACACAAAAAAGTTACAAAAGCTTTGGTGGGAGGAGGACACTAGTCCTTTTTTGGAGGTGAGAGTCCTGCAGGAACTTGCTAATCTGAAGGTGGACAAAGCAATGGGGGCCAGATGGGCTGCACCCAAGACTACTGAGGGAGTCTCGTGAAAAATACTGGCTGCACCTCTGACAGTTTTATTTACCATCTCACTGCAAACAGGAGTAGTTCAGGAGGACTGGAGGTGGGCAGATGTAGTCACATTACACAAAAGAGTAGCTGGGAGGAGGCTGGCAATTACAGGCCGGTCAGCCTGGCATCAGTGATGGGAAAGTTAATGGAATCACTGCTGAAGCAAAGGATTGTGGGATATCTTGAACCAATAGGTTATAAGATCCAAGGCAGCTCTGTTTCACAAGTGGGAGATCATGTCAAAAGAATTTGATAGATCTCTCTGACTGGGTGACCAAGGAACTAGATGCAAGTGCAGCAATGGACAAGGCCTCACCTAGATTTCAGTAAGGTGCTCAATGTCATTCCAACCAGGAGACTAGTAAGCAAGCTGGGTAGCTTAGGAGTGGGTTCAAAGGTGGTAAACTGGATAAGAAACTGGTAAGGGGATAGGCGACAGAGGGTGGTATTAAACAGAGTTCACTCAAGGAACGGAGGGTGACCAGTGGGGTGCCTCAGGGATCGGTGCTGGGACTGGTCCTCTTTAATTAATGTCTTTTTCAGTGACACTGCAGAGGAGTTGGATAGGAAGGTCTGCCTCTTTCCGATATCATCAAAATCTGCAATAGCATGAACACTCGGGGGGGGGGGTAGAAAGGATGAGCAGAGACCTGAGAAAACTGGAGGAGTGGTCAATGGTATGGCAGCCACGTGTCAATGTGAAAAAGTGCAAAACAATGCACTTAGAGCATAGAAACCCAGGGTCAGAGTATACAGTGGAGTGGTATTGATTACCACTAAGCAGGAAAAAAACCTCTGTGTAAATATCAAATGACCTAAAGGGGGACAGGCAGTGAGACAAGGAAGTAGGGAGGGCAAGTGGGATATTGAGGAGCACAGGGAGGGGTATCACCAACAGAAAGGGAGAGGTGGTGTTTCCTCTGTATAGGTCACTGGTAAGACCTCACCTAGAGTATTGTGTCCAGTTCTGGAGACCACATCTCTGGAAGGACATAGACATAGTGGGGGTGGTCCAGAAGAGGGCATCTAAAATGGTGCAGGGTCTGTATCAAAGGCCCTATGAGGAGAGACTAAAGGACCTCAACATATACACACTGAAATAAAGAAGGGAGAGGGAAGATATAATAAAGACCTTCAAATACCTCACAGGGGTAAATAGAGTGCAGGAAGGGAGCATTTTTCAGAAGAAAGGATGCTTAAGAAGAGGGGGATATGCTATGAAGCTGAGGGGGTAGATTCAGGAGAGGTGTGAGGAAGTACTTCTTCAGACAAAGAATGGTGGATTCCTGGAACAGCCTTCCAGTGGAGGCAGTTAGGGCAAAAACAGTGGCAGACTTCATGAATGCGTGGGATAAACCCAAAGGACTAATAGTGGAAAGGAACGGGGGAAGGAGAAAAAGCTGTAGACCGGGCACGGTCTGATGTGATAGTGCAGTTCTGGAGACCCCATCTCTGCAAGAACATAGACAGGATGGAGGATGTCCAGAGGAGAGCAACCAAAATGGTGTGGGGTTGGCACCAGAAGATATACAAAGAGAGACTAAATGAGCTTAAAATGTATACCCTCGAGGAAAGGAGGGAGAGGAGGGACATGATAGAAACTTTCAAGTACCTCAAGGGAATCAACAAAGTCCAACAGGGAAGTATCTTTTAGAAAAAGAGATGTGCAAGAACAAGGGGGCACAATTTAAAGATAGGGGGGACGTCTCAGAGGTAATGTGAGAAAGTATTTTTTCATGGAGAGGGTGGTGGATGCATGGAATGGCCTTCCTGAGGAGGTTGTGGAGTCAAAACAATGGGGAATTCAAGAATACATGGGACAGACATAAGGCAATTCTAGTGGGATAGAAACATAGAAATATAGAATATGACACAGATAAGGACCGCGCTAGGCCCACCTAGTCTGCCCATTTCCCTACCTGATGGATAAGCTGCAGGTTCTAGTATAGGAGGAAGTAGGCTGTTGGTTAACTAGGATCTGCAGCTTATCCATTAGGTAGGGAAATGGGCAGACCAGGTGGGCCAAGCGGTCCTTATCTGCAGTCAAATTCTATGTTTCTGTATTTCTGGTTACAGAGGAAGGAAGCACACTGTACAATATATAGTTATAAAACTAAAATAACACAACAGAAACAATCATATAACATTTAAATTCAACACTATATAAAATATGCACATAATAAAATGTATAGTTATGTGATACATTTGCACCTTCTAAAAAGAGACAGCAGGAATGTAGTATGTTGAGCAGCATATAATATTAACCAGTCCAGGTGATGGGACAGCAAACTTGTGGAAACATGGCTTGTTATACAAACCAGTATTTTTTTTTTTTTTATGACAACAGGTCATTACATAGCCTCAGATTTTAAGGAATCATGTTCCAAGTTTGTGGACCTGAGTAATAAAGGGACGATCATCCTAGATTAGATTTTCTTTGGGGCACTTTAAATTCAATAGTTTGCAGACCTCAGCCCAGGGCTTGAAATCCTTATGCGAACATTATTACATATATACATACATACATACATACACATTATATATATATATATATACACACACACACACACACACACACACACACACACACACACACACATATATATACACATACAGGGTTTTAAATAATTGATTAGCAGTTTTTTTCTTAGGACAATACTAACTGTACAGAAAGTATTTATACAGGTTTTCTAGAAGTGTTATGTTAGTTAAACACAGTGAGGCAAGTGCTATGCATTTTCACAATGTTTTAGAACTTTTATGAGGAAAACGCTAATCAATTTTTAGAGTTAAATAAAACCCTGATATATATATATATATATATATATAACACATATATATATATATACACACACATATATATATATACATACACACACATATATATACATACACATATATACACACATATATATATATATATATATATATATATACACATATACACACACACACACACACACACACTGTATATATGCAGGAACTTTCTTTCTGATACATTTGAACATCAATCCAGTAATATGAAGCTGTCTTCTCAAAGAAACATAGACCTTGACAGCAGATAGTGTAATTTCCCCGGTGCTTTGGCCAGATCTCCTCCCATTCACTAAAAATACCACCAACAGCTTAATTTGGTTCAAGGTCAGTTGGCATTCATCTGTATCCCCCTCCCCCCCCAGGTTGTACCTGAAAATAGGTAGAATTTTTCTAGTGCACTTATCCAGGCAACAACAACTAAACTAGAAATAAAATAAAGATAAGGACCACATGGCCACCCTAGTCTGCCCATTTCCCTACCTATTGGATAAGCTGCAGATCCTACTTAGCCAACAGCCTACTTCTTCCTACCCCCCCACCAGAATTGCCTTATGTCTGTCCCATGCAGTCTTAAATTCCCCCACTGTTTTTGACCCCATGACCTCCTCAGGAAGGCCATTCCATGCCTTCACCACCATCTCTGTGAAAAAATACTTCCTCATGTTGCCTCCGAGTCATCCCCCTCTATCTTCAAATTGTGCCCCTTTGTTCTTGCACATCCCTTTTTCTAAAAGATGCTACCCCCTTGGACTTTGTTGATTCCCTTGAGGTATCTGAAAGTTTCTATCATGCCCCCACTCTCTCTCTCCTCTTCTCAAGGGTATGCATATTAAGCTGTTTTAGTCTCTTTTTGTATGACTTCTGGTGCAGACCCTGCACCATTTAAGTTGCCCTCCTCTGGACTGCTCCCATCCTGTCTATGTCCTTGCAGAGATGGGGTCTCCAGAACGTCATGCAGAATTCCAGATGGGGTCTCACCAACTTTCTGTACAGAGGGATGACAACTTCCTGTTTTCTCCTAGTAATGCCTCTCCCGATGCATCCCAGTATCACCCTAGCCCTCATTACTGCCATCTCACATTGCTTGCCTAACTTTAGATCATCTGATATGACTACCCCCAGGTCCCTTTCCATTTTTGTTATTAGTATCTCACCCCCCACTGTGTACTTTTCCCCTGGATTTTTGTTTCCCAGGTGCATTACGTTGCACTTCTTTGCATTATATCCAAGCTGCCATACTTTTGACCATTCATCCAACCTTGCCATGTCCCTTCTCATTTTTTCAACAGTCCCCTTGTGTATCAACACTGTTGCAGATCTCTGTGTAGGCTGCAAAGAGACATACTTTTCCTTACAGTCCCTCCACAATGTCACCTATAAAAGACATTAAAGAGGACCAGTCCCAGTACTGAACCCTGTGGTACCCCGCTGGTAACCCCACCTTCTTCAGATTGTGCTCCGTTTACTATTACTCTCTGCATCCTGTTGTCCAGTCAATTTTTTTACCCAGGTTACCACCCCGAGACCCATTCCCAGGCTGGCTAACTTGTTTATTACTATTTTGTGTGGGACTGTGTCAAATGCCTTGCTAAAGTCTAGGTAGGCCACGTACACAGACCCTTCCTAGTCTACTACTTTGGCCACTCAGTCAAAGAAATCCATTAGATGACATGACCTACCAGCCATGAATCCATGCTGCCTTGGGTCTTGCAGGGTTTTAAATAATTGATTAGCAGTTTTTTTCTTGGGACAATGCTAACTGTACAGAAAGTATTTATATAGGTTTTCTTGAAGTGTTATGTTTGTTAAACACAATGAAGCAACTGCTATGCATTTTCACAATGTTTTAGCAGTTTTATGAGCAAAACGCTAATCAAATTTTGGAGTTAAATAAATCCCTGGTCTTGTGCCTTGCTGACCTCTAGGTACTCAACAGTTCTTTCTTTCAGAAGTGATTCCATAATTTTCTCTACCACTGAGGACAAACTAACAGGTCTGTAGTTTCCTACCTCTGCCTTGCTCCCACATTTGTGAAGGGGAATCACATCGGCCCTCCTCCAGTCCTCAGGTACCACACCATCCTCCCATAATTTGTTAAAAATGGTAGTCAGTGGTTTCACTAGTTTGCCCCCAAGTTCTTTTAGAATTCTGGGGTGAATCCAGTTAGGCCCCATTGCACTGTCCACCTTCAGTCTTAGGAGTTCTTTAAGAACCCTATCTTCTGCGAATGGATTCGTATCTACCCCCATCCAGTGTGCTTCTATTATTTGGTTTGTGTACCTCCCCCTCCTCTTCTTTTGTGAATACTGTGCAGAAATATTCATTCAGTATCTCTGCTTTTTCACTATCGCCCTATGCCCACCCCTCCCTTTATAAAGCATCACTATCCTCCCTTAGTCTTTCTTGGCTCCCTAATTACCTATAAAGGGTTTTATCCCCCTTCTTAACTAAGTTGGCTAGCTTTTCCTTGGTTTGGGCCTTTGCTATTCTGACTGCCTTCCCAGCTTCCTTCTGCTTTAACTGGTACAGTCCTCTGTCCTGCTCCTTCTGTGTTTCTTTATACTTCCTGAATGCTTTTTCTCCCTAACCTTCCTCACCACCTCTTTTGAGAACCATAGTGTTTTTTTTTCCTTTGTTTCGTTTTGTTTATTTGCTTCACACAAATGCTTGTTGCCTCTGCGATAAGAGTTTGATCCCCCCATTGTTCCTCCACCCCTCCTACTTGCTGCTAGTGCTTTTCTGAGGCACTCCCCCATTTTGCCAAAGTCAACCCTCCTAAAGACCAATAGCCTCACCTTTGTGTGACGTGACTCTATGGCTGTGTTTTTCGTGAACCACACTGTTTGATGGTCGCTTATTCCCAGATGGCTACACACTTCTAAATCAAAGATCCTCTCTCTGTCCCCATTTCAGAGTACTGGGTCTAAGATTGCTCCCTCCCAAGAGGGTTGCAACACTAGCTGTCTGAGGCATGCCTCTTGTAGGGCATCGAGAATTACTCTGCTCTTGGATGTGGCTGCAACAGAGGTGTCCCAGTTAACATTTGTCATATTCATGTCCCCCATCAACAATATCTTCCTCTTTCTGCCACTCTAAGGATGCCTTCTGTCATTTCCTTGTCCCTGAGATGGGGGTCTGTATACAACTGAACTCCCATACAGATTGTGGTGTCATTTCCGGTCTCTAGAGTGACCCACAATCTAAAAGCAACCAGTTCAACTTTCTGTACAAGAGGCAATCACAAGTATCTTGTGGGGCACTGGGAACAAATCTGTCAAACTAGTTATATGTGACAACCACCTTATTTACGTAACAAACCCTCCTAATTGTAGGGGAAGGAGTTTGTTACTATGAGTGGCCAGCAGGGGAATGTTGCCCTGACATTATCCTCTATGGGTGAAGGGAGGTGCTACAAGTATATAGATAAGCTGCCCTCAGGATGTGAGCATTCTTAAGGTTCTGTGTTCTTGGGGCTACCAGTTGGTGCTGTTGGTGGGGTACTGAAGAAGTAGCTAGGTGCCAGAAAACTGGTGAAAAGTTGATACTCCAAGCGTCCTTGCTGGAAATGAACCTTGGGGTGCAGGCGAAGGTCAACTGGGACACTCAAGGTATGAGTACAGAGGGCTGACCAACCAGCACAGCGGTAGGGTTACCACTTGTGGTGCCAGCAACCCAGGTTCGGGAGCAGACTTGGGCGGCTGGAGGGTCAGCCGAGGGGAGGAGGATCGAGCGCCCAGAGGCTGCTCTCCTTCTCTGGGGTGGGTGGTCTGCTTGTTCTGCCTCTCTACCACCACCTGGGTGACCAAGGGTGGAGGTGCAGCTGGACGGCTATAAGATGGGAGGGAGAACATCTGCCGGGAGCCAGAGCATATGCAAGTCATGACGTGCTCCGCCCCAGGCTCTCCCAGCAAGCAGATGTCCTGGAGGGTGGACCAGAAACAAGGAAAAACCCTGCAGCACTCTCTGTAGATGGAGCACCTGGCCCTGATCCCCAATGCCTCTACTGGCACCGGCGACAGCATCTTGATGAAATAAAGACACGTTGGGTGGAAGGGGTCCCCACCCCGTACCTGCCTGAGGGGTATAGCCATGGCTCCATGAGTGATGGACTGCACCAGTTGCCGGATAGATGAGTGGGGACGTACAAGGCCATAGGTGTCTCCTGAAGAAAGGGAGCACTGTGGTGAGAAGGGGGCATAAAAGAGAAAATATATTTAACAAAAAAAAAAAAAGTCTGGGTACAGGCTGAAAGGGGTAACCAGGCACTGACATCAAGGTGTTGGGGAGTCAGGGATACCTCTGCATGCCTGGCTGAAATAGCACATATTATGCCCACCAAGAGGCTGGCTGAAGAACTTGGATAAGGGACACAGGAGACCCTCAATGTAAGACTCGTATCTGGAAGTCTGATCCTGAGAGTGGCAGAAGGTTCTGGACACCTCACTGTGGTAGTAGCATTAGTGTATCATTGATTAGGACCCTGAAGGCTGAAAGGAAGGGATCTCAGGTACCCAGAATGTGTCCCATATCACTAGGACTGGTGGTTGAGAATCTGGGGTTTGCCACAGTTTGGAAGTCAAGAGCAACCACCAAGAGGGTGCAGGAATCCCAAGGGCCATCTCCTCTATGGACATCTCTTGGGGGGTTTCAGTCCTGAGGCATGTACCCCCAAAGATAATTATGGTCACCCTAACAGAGGACTGACCCCCAAGACCTGTACCCTATTACTATCAAGAATCTAAGAAACAGATGAAGCAGGTACTGCATACAGACAGCAGGAGCCTGGTAAAAATACTTATCTCCATAACTTCTGCAGAGAGGGCAAACTCTGCAAACATTAGGGGATCCTAAGGCCTGTGTCACTGAACGCCATCCTGGTAGAGTGAGTCACAGTGTTACCCGTGTATGCACCAAGAGAGTTATGCGGGTGATGTCCAGGAGGTCTGGAAACCTGGTGAGAAAAGTGCCAGCCTGATTAGATTCCTTAGGTCAAGAGTTCATCCTGATATTATCAGATACCTTGCCAGTGTGCCATGTTCTATGACATGCAATGGGCCATGTGTGCAGGTAACACAAGTAGAAGAAAGAGCAGAAAAACAGGTTTCAGCACTGAAGGGGGAACAGGGAATCCTTAGACACCCTGTTACTCAAGAAGTATAAAGAGGCTGCCAGAGGCACCTTGTATGCTGAACTGAAAAGAATAAGAGAGTGTCAGAGACCATGCCCTCAAGGAGAACTGCTGGGGGCAAGGAATGGTTAGAATGCACCACAGCAGATATCATGCCATATAGTCAGACAAGGGGTGAAATGGCTACCCAGGAATGCTAAATTTCCATAATGAATTGTGTAAGAGCTGAAGAAATGGGGTCTATTGGCCCATGACCATTTATTGTGCAGATGAACTTTGGTCCAAAGTCCTCCAGTAAAGTCACGTTCTTGACAACCAGTGGTCCAGTGTATTTTGGTCTTCTAAGTTGTAAATTATAAAAAGAAGATTCATTGTTTTGGTATCTAAACTTCTCTTTATTTTATCTTTCACCATAAGTATCAAAGCTTCATGGCTGGCTTCTGACAGTGGTGAGTCAGCAGGTCCTGGAAGTGCAGATTACTTTTCATAATAAGCAAATGTGATGGCATTAAATAAACACAAGCAGATGCCTGGGAGGTCAGGAAATCTGACTAGACTTATATGTTATAATCGAGAAAGATTTTCCAGGAGACTGGTGCTGAGCAAAAGCAGAGAGATCACCAATCCTGAGGAAGTAACATAGCCATGAATCGTTGATATTTATGGTGGAGGATAAAATAAAAAGAAGTTTAGGAATTACCCGGGAGTTGAACCTTCTTTTTGTATTTTAGGGACTAATAACTGCTTGGAAGAGTTTCTCCGAGCCTACCCTTGTCCTTTTTAGATTAAGCCAAGCCCTGGACATCCTTGTCCCTACCAAAAGGTTGCCACTGTCTAATGTGCCCACATCCACCTACTCCAGCAGACAGTCAAGCAACCCATACTGCTGAGTGCAAGAGGCTCCTAGCAAGCAATTCCACCATCTAACTCTAGATTCCGGCGTTCACTGGGCCATGCCTACTCTCATCCAGAGCAGTGATGCAGCTGGGTCATAATGCTGCCTAAAGGGGAGGATGCAGTTACATTCTTCACAAAGTTTTAAACAGGCTACAGCATTGGTAACCATCAGACCTAGGGTAAATATGCCAGCCTGTCAGTGGAGTGGGAGTGCCACTGTTCACAGAACTAGTGTCCTGGGACAGGAAGCATACAATGTTAAACAGGAAAAACGTGAGTAAATATGCCAGCCAGTCAGCGCAGCGAGAGTGCTACCGCTTGCGATGCCAGTATCTCGGGTTAGGGAACGGACAACGTTAAACATCAAAAACTAAGGTAAATATAACAGCCTGTCAGCACAGCGGTAGTGCTACTGCTAGCGATGCCAGTGTCCTGAGTTAGGGAAGGTATAATGTTAAACATCAAAAAACTAAAGTAAAAATACCAGTCTGTCAACACAGCAGTAGTGCTACAGCTAACGATGCCAGTGTCTTGAGTTAGGGAAGGTATAATGTTAAACATCAAAAACTAAGGTAAATATGCCAGCCTGTCAGCGCAGCAGTAGTGCTACTGCCAAGAGTATGCCAGTATTCCGGGTTAGGGAATGGACAACGTTAAACATCAAAAACTAAGGTAAATATACCAGCCAGTCAGCACAGCGGTAGTGCTACAGCTAACGATGCCAGTGTCTTGAGTTAGGGAAGGTATAATGTTAAACATCAAAAACTAAGGTAAATATGCCAGCCTGTCAGTGCAGCAGTTGTGCTACTGCTAACGATGCCAGTATTCCGGGTTAGGAAATGGACAACATTAAACATCAAAAACTAAGGTAAATATACCAGCCAGTCAGCACAGCGGTAGTGCTACTGCTAGTGATGCCAGTGTCCCGGATTAGGGAACGTATAATGTTAAACATCAAAAACGAAGGTAAATATACCAGCCTGTCAGCACAGCGGTAGTGCTACTGCTAGCAATGCCAGTGTCCCGGGTTAGGGAAGGTATAATGTTAAACATCAAAAACTAAGGTAAATATACCAGCCTGTCAGCACAACGGTAGTGCTACTGCTAGCGATGCCAGTGTCCCGGGTTAGGGAACGTATAATGTTAAACATCAAAAACTAAGGTAACTATACCAGCCTGTCAGCACAGCGATAGTGCTACTGCTAGTGATGCCAATGTCCTGGGTTAGGGAAGGTATAATGTTCAACATCAAATACTAAGGTAAATATGACGGTCTGTCAGTGCAGTGGGAGTGCTACTTCTCGTTAGACTAGTGGTTCTAGTTAGGGAGCATGCCTGGATAAGTAGGGACCAGCCATGGGGATAAGGTTTACAGAGGATGCTCTGAGGACAGCTGCCTCCGCTGGTATACTATCACCTCTGGGTGATCACAGGTGGAAGTGAATCTGCAGCAGCTGAGGGGAAGGGGGAACATTGGCTGCTGCCAGGCTACACACTCTTGCATCCCAAAGGAAAGGAATGAAGTAAAGTGGAAAACCCCACCCTGTAGAAGGATGATGATCTAGTCTCCTAGAGGCTCGTCACTAGTGATATGGACCTCCTCCGACCTGGTTCCCGAATTGTGGTGGTAGCTGGGGAGTTCCAATACCCCTCACCCATACCTCTCAACCTTTTGTCCCCCAAATGTGGAACATTGCCTGTCACAAAGTGGAACAAATGGGCAAAATGTGGAACACTTAATCAAATCTTTACCTAAGAAGCTCAAAACACTATTAAAATGTTGCATTTATGTTGAGAATGTCTGTTATTAATTGAATAAGTTATTTTTTCCATCATTTACCATGGATAGTTGCTTTAAAATGTTGACTCTGAATGTGGAACAAGTCCTCACAATGTGGAACAGGGACCTTTTCTGAAGTAAAATGAGGAACGTTCCTCGTAATGTGGTACAGTTGTGAGGTATGCCCTCACCACAGGAGGCAAGCCTTGAGGGATGGAATACTGGTAAGCATGTGAGAAGCTGGGTAACAGGGCTGTGAGAATGGACTAAATGTGGGCATGGCCTGTACAAGGAGGATCAACAGAGCAAGCCATAACAACTATGCTAAATACTTACATCAAATATTACAAGCTGCATTTGTATGGGAGGACTGGTAACATGACAGCCCCCCCCCCCCCCAAAAAAAAAAAACCTGTTTAGATGTCCTTAAGGCCCAAATGACAGGCATGCATATTGACTTTTTAATTTCAGAGGGACAGTCTGGACCAGCCAAGACTATCATTAAGCCTCCAACTGCTTGCAAGGAGGGAGTTACACTCCTATGTATTATCTCAAAATGTACCTGTTTTAACAAGTATTTATTGACTAACTCTCACAGCCTAATAATGTATTTTATATCATGTAATTATGTGTTTTATCCTTTTGTACTACAGTAAATGCTTTATGCACACACATGGGTCACTTCTGAAAAGGAACCCCGGCTCTAGTCCTAAAAATTTAAAAAGCAATAAATCTATCACAGTGACTTATTTTTAGTTCTATGTGTAAAACTTTCCTATAATTGATTTTCTGCATACATTTATAAATACATTAGATTATAACCAGGAAATAACTTCAACTGAATGTTGATAATAAAACTCATAACTCAACAGTAACATGAAGGCAGCCAGAGTCCAGACTTCAGTTTCAGACCTTGGCACCACAGTCACTGCCCTCCACTGACTTCCTGGTATAACCCATGGCTTCTCTTCAGGACAGCAGAGCTGGAATATCTATTTCAGGCCACCTAAAGAGCTAATGCATGCATTTAAAAAATACAACATGTGTTTAAACATAATGTGCAGTTCCCTGTATGAGATTCACCATACACACTGGTATTTCAGACTGACTCCATTTCTGTATTGCTTATGTTTGCCTTTGGTTTGTTTACACAGCAGCTTAGCATTCCTTACCTCCAGCTTCATGATCCTCTGTTTCAGTCTCCAGCCCCGCAAACTGCACTGTTCAGAAACACAAGCAGCTGCTGCTCTACAGAGTTTGGGACTAGAAGAACAAGGGATACCCATCCACAGAAAACCGGTTCCCTCTACAGCTCCCTGTGTGCTCAGCATTCCTTACCTCCAGCTTCATGGTCCTCTGTTTTTAGTTTCCAGCACCACAAACTTCACTATTTAAAAATGCAAGCAGTTACTACTTTTCAGAGTTCGGGATTAAAAGAACAAAAGATATCCACAGAAAGCCAAGTCGCTCTGTAGCTCTCCAAGCACTTAGTACTGTGTTCCTGTCCCTAGCAGCTTTCAGAGGCTAAAGTGCACTTCCTGTTTCCCTCTAAAATGTGTCTTCCTACATCATTCTAAACAACTCATTAATATTCATAATGTACATCAGCATGGGAGGAGCAAGAGGAAGGGCTTGCTTAAAGGAAAACTACACACTCGTACTATTTGTTTCCTAGTCAATAGAGAACTCATTTCCTGTAGCTATTAGGCTACATGTGTTACCTTTAGTTTGTTTTCACTGCTCATGGTAGCCCCTGTGACTGCCTGGGGGTCTCCATTTCATGGTTGTGGAAATCTCATTGTCCATGAGAACTGCATTAACATATGAGAACATGATGTCATATCACCCATTTATTATATCATGTATCTCTATGCTGAAAGAACCAATACCCTGCAAAAACTCTCTGGAAACACATAAACTGATTGGAGTTTAAAGGGGAAAAAACATGCATTACAACTCAGATAGTTTGCAAAACTTACTGAAGGTAAAAGTGGTATTTCATACCTTCTTGCAGCTCATTTATTTGATGCAGCTAAGTTGAGCCTATCCACACACTATGGCCTAGATTGCTATATTTTTTCCCCGTTTAGTGTCTGTGGTTGTCTGTTGCTTCGTTTATCCATGCATTATCTTGCTACTGTACTTGATGTGTTTGTTATGTATTTCTTAGTTGTTTCTGCCACTCCTTACTGCCACCCACTGTTACATTTAGTGTTAGGACAAGTTGTTTTCTGCATAAATGTTGTTCATTGTTAGCACAAATTGTATTCTGTACATATGTCATGTCTAGTCTCCACAGTCCCCTTCCCCCAGGACGCACCTGGAACTGAGCAGTACTCTGCTCAGCATGCCTTCCTGGTAAAACATTTTAATAAATAATAAATAAATAAAACTAATTAAGCAGACAGGCATACTGGGGAGTTTAAAGGATGATTATGCATCGTGTTCTCATATGCTAATGCAGCTCTTAGGGACAATGCAATTTCAACAGCCACCAAATGGAGCCTTCCATGACAGTTATGGGGCCTTGTATGAACTGTGAAAACCAAGTAAGGCAGTTGCATGCATCTCTAACACCTACATGAAAATAGTTGTCTGTTGACATGGAAACAAATAAAAATACAGAAGATATGAGGGTGCAGTTTTCCTTTAACATTTAAAGGCACACTGTCAGCTTTAAACTTTCAAGACGGTATTTTTTTAATTCACAACAGTTTGTAACATGTTTGTCAGAAAATGTGTATAAAATACTTTTCTCCTATTTTTGCTGCTTGGTTTGTAATAAGACGTAGTTTTCCCTGAAAAAAAAAAAACATTTCCTTGGGTCGGAAGATGCCTTTGCTGCAGGAGGACCACCCACTATACTCAACATGTTTGAGACCACCCACAGTATGTGCACTATCACACTATGAGTAACTGTGCATTCCACTTGCCTTTGTTTGCTGGCTTGTAAGCATTTGCATTGCTGTTCCTGTTCCACCTGCTGTTGCTGCTCAGTGATGGCAGAAAAAGACCTATGGTCCACCCAGTCTGCATGAGTTCCCGATTTAGCTCTACGGCCTGTAGTCCCTCCAGGGCCCTAGCCCTCCGCAGTCTCCCCAATTCTCCTCCTAGTTTCTGCTATCCTGCCCAAATACTAGAAGAACTAAATACGCATTTCACCACCACAGGGCTTGCTTTTGATTTCTCTCCCTATGCCGGGCTCTGTAGTTCCCTTCTGGACTTCAGTTCTTCCCCCACCCCTTACTCACCACTAGAGATGCAGCAAAGTTTTAATTCACAGGTGAAGTGAACCCAAAGTGGTCAACTTCAAATTTATTTATTTATTTATTTAACAGACTTTAGGATTACAACCTTTGAGTCAGGGACTCATTTACAAAGGCTCTGTGTCAGAAAAACAAACATAAACACTTACTACATATAGACACAGAATGGTGGCTAAAGGTTACAGTTTTTTCAGTTATACAATATTGCAGAATCAAGATCAGCTGTACATTGCATTGGACGTGTTACCAAGAGCTGTGTTTTACAGCTTTCAAGAGAACAATAAGTTTGTTGATAGAGGGAGGGAGTAACAGGTTTGATATTTACAGCAAAGTAGAGAATTAGACAGATATCTTGTGAGTGCAGCCAAAGGGGGCATTGTTAATAGGTAATGTTTGGTTAGCACTACTTGAATTGTCCTTTAAAAACTTGCAAAAAAATGTTGTAGGTGCCGTATTGGTCCTTTTAAGAACAGATCCAGAAACAAATGATTTGATACCTTCTATTGTACCAACATGGATGTTACACAAAAGAACAAAGTGCTCTAGCTTTCGAACCAACCAGTTCCTTCTTCAGAAGCTTTTTGGCAGTTATTTTGAAAATCCCATACTATTAACACCAGATAATGTTGAAAAAAAAGAAATAATTCACATTGGTTTAACATATACATTTAAAACACATCAAAAGATTACGTCAGAGAAGCTAATTAACACCAGCATGCTTTTAACTGAGAAGCCTCAGAAGGGCAAAGGTTACCAAGAATTATCAACAACCAGAGAGTTCTTCTCACATAGATACATAGATACATAGACAGTGTCGGCAGATAAGGGCCTATGGCCCACCTAGTCTGCCCATTTGAGCTTGTAAGTTCAGTTTGTTTTCCTAGAAGTCTGTTTCCCATTACCCCTGCCCTCTAGAATTCCTTTATGTCTATCCCATGCATCCTTAAATCCCGTGATTGTTTCAGCCCCCACCACTTCCTCTGGCAGGGTGTTCCACTTGTCCACCACCCGCTCTGTGAAGAAATTTTTTTCATGTTTCCTCTGAATCGCCCCTCCTCCAACTTCATCCCATGCCCTCTAGTCCTGAAACATCTTTTTCGCTTAAAAATAGTGTTTTCCTGCACCATGTTCCTCCCTGTAAGATACTTGTATGTCTCTATCATATCCCCTCTCTCCCTCCTCTCCTCCAGGGAGTACAAGTTCAGTTCCTTCAACCTGTCTTCATAAGACTTGTGATGCAACCCATGCACCATCTTTGTTGCCCTCCTCTGAACCTTCTCTACCCTGTCTATGTCCTTACGTAGGTATGGTTTCCAGAACTGTACACCTGTACTCCAGGTGGGGCCTCACTAGTGTCTTGTATAGCTGGAATTATGACCTCCCTTTTCCTGCTGGTGATGCCCCTGCCTATACATCCCAGCATCCTATTTGCTTTACCTGATGCCTTGTCACACTGTTTCCTCATCTTGAGGTCATCAGAGATGACAACCCCAAGATCCCTTTCCTGCTTGGTGCATGCTATATCCTCACCCCCCAACTGATATATTGTGCCAGGGTTTTTGTGCCCCATATGCATTATCTTGCACTTCTTTGCATTGAATTTCAACTGCCAAACCCTTGACCATTCTTCAAGTTTCTGCAGGTCCCTTCTCATTCTGTCTACACCCTCTGGTGTGTCTACTCTGTTACAGAGCTTTGTGTCATCAGCGAACAGTGAAATTCTGCCTTCTAGATCCTGTGCAATGTCACTGATGAAGATGTTGAATAGGACCGGTCCCAGCACTGATCCCTGTAGTACCCCACTGGTTACTCTTCCCTCTGTGGAGTGACAGCCATTTACCACCACCCTCTGTGTCCTGCCACCCAGCCAGTTACCTACCCACCACACTACTGTCCTGCCCACACCCATATTCCCCAGTTTGTGTAATAGTCTTCTATGTGGCACAGTCACATACATTTTAAAATGTCTCAGTTTGCTACGAAAGCATTCTAGTGAAAAAAAAACCTTGGGATAGCATTCTCTCTAATACATGTAAGATGAGCTCACAACTTACATTCCAAGTGTCCTGGTGGATTAAAGAACAGATAATGAGAGACAAAATCCTGAAATTAGGTATAACCACAAGTTATACACGATGCATGATGGTATCACTTGTAAGTATAAGTGCCAAATAAAAATACTTGTCAAGGACCCCCAAGAAAATGAGACCATGAGCCTGATAAGTGCAGATTTCAACACAGAGTCAGTGTATAACAAAATTGCACAGAATCAGTCTAAGGAATCTGAATGAAAACTTCCAAGGATGAAATCCTCCAGGACTTCTCCTATATTTTCTTTTCTCTCTCTCTCTCTCTCCTTAGGTAAGATACTATAACTAGTAGGAATGAGATATACTGTACGTACAAGAGTCATAATAGAACATCATTCACACCAATATTAATATTTATCCAAAGGAATTACACCTTTTATGAACCCCCAAGTAAATGAGATATACATCTTAATATGAGCAGATTTAAAAATGTGACAGTGTGTAATCCAACCACTGACAACTAGTAGAAGGAAGTAAACGTACACTATATGTGAAAACTAAGTGTCCTAGCCACATAACAGTTGTCCCATGCCATGCTCCCCCCACGCATACGTGTGTACATACACCACACCACACCACTCACACACCCTACACAACCACAACACACAACAACAAATATTATAATATTATAAACAAGTATTTTTATTTGGCACTTATACTTATAATGATACCATCATGCAACATGTATATGTGTGAATGTTTAATTTGGGGCTTGTTTTCAACTTGCAGTTATACCTAATTTCTGGATTTTGTCTCTCATTATCTGTTCTTTAATCCACCAGGACACTTGGAATGTAAGTTGTAAGCTCATCTTACATGTATTAGAGAGAATGCTATCCCAAGGTTTTTTTTAACACTAGAATGCTTTCTTAGCATACTGAGACATTTTAAAATTTATGTGAGAAGAACTCTCTGGTTATTGATAATTCTTGATAACCTTTGCCCTTCTGAGGCTTCTCAGTTAAAAGCATGCTGGTGTTAATTAGCTTCTCTGACGTAATCTTCTGTTATGTTTTAAATGTATGTGTTAAACCAATGAAAATTATTTCTGTTTTTTCAACATTATCTGGTGTTAGTAGTATGGGATTTTCAAAATAACTGCCATAAAGCTTCTGAAGAAGGAACTTTGTTCTTTTGTGTAACATCCATGTTGATCCAATAAAAGGTATCAAATCATTTGTTTCTGGATCTGCCTTTAAAAACTTGAAATTCACCTTACTTAGCCTTATTTTGAATTGTCCATTTTGAGTTCACATCAAGTTACAGTTTGATAAGGTGGAGTCATCAAAAAACAGGCCACTGATCACAATCCTGACAGTTTCTGCAAGTCGCATGACTCAGGGAGACAGTTAAATAGGCCGGAAGTCAGTGTTCAAAGTGCAGTGTCCACAGATGCAGTGTGCAACAGTCAGCATTTGCTTTATTTCAGTGTACTGCAGAAACCCTTGTACAGTACCACCAGATTTAAACAGTGGGCCATACAGGGGACCTGTACAAAGCCACCATTGCTGACACTTTTCACAATGTTTGATCCATTATCACTAGCTATGAAGTCAGCTTTTAGGGACGGGGGGTGCAGCCACTCATCAGTTTCTGTCAGTAGCAAGTCTAGCATGTGTTCGCCTCTATGTAACCCTGCTACACTATGCACTGCAAGTGTGGCATGCTGTATAATGCCATGAAGGTTGCTACCACCACCGCAGTCTGACTCATTACACTGCTTTCCCATCCCACCATCACAGACAACCCCAGGTAGCTGCGCCCAATATGCAGTAATACACAGAGAGGAACTACCCACCGTTTTGCCACTTATCCATATATCCATGCTTAAGTGAATGTAAGGTAATGCAGAATGTTGAAGGGGCATGTCTTACAGACTCTGTCACTGTCCGATATAACTCAGGGACAGCACGAGTGGAAAAGTATATCCTGGACAGGACCTCCCATTTAGTACATGTGCATGCCACAAAGTGCCAGAAGCCTGCATTCTCCATAAAAGAAAATGGCAAAAGATCAATTGCCAGAATTTCCGCTATGGCAGTATTGAGTTCAAGTGCATCTGCATGATTGGGTGGGTATAGTACTGCACGCAGAAAGGCTGTGCAGTGCGGGCTGCGTTGTTCATTGCTTTACACGTGATGTGCCAAAAAGTCTGTGCTGTACTAATTGACATGGACGGGGTACCTTGGATGTGAGATGGTGGGTGCACAGGTGACAAACCAATACATGCAGTTATTTTCCTTGTTTTAAGCACAGGGGTGATGTAGTAGAATTACTACATGGATCACCACTGCTACTCTGAGCACTGTCTGAACATTCCAAATCCTCCTCCTCCTCATGCCTGTAGTAATCCTCTGGTGTTATTTCACCACTTTTACCGACATTGCTACTTACACTGATCAAAGGGCATACTATGCTCTGCTCACTAAGATGGCTAAGGGTGAACGCCCAACTATGGCATTAACTCCCCTCTAGTGCCGCATCCACAGTGCCTTTTGCCTGCTCTTCAGATGAGTATGCTGACCCCCAGTGCCCAAATGGCTACCCTTTTTACCATGCTTCACATGCACTTGGCAAGGCTGGCAGATTAACACTGTTTCGTTGTTGCCATCTTGTATAAAAAAATCCCAAACTAAGGATTAGGATGCCCTTCTCTTCACATATAACAGCTAGTGTTGCTGCTGCATATGTAACTGCAATTTTGGTGGCGATGAAATGGGGAATGTAATGCATGATTTCTGCTGTTGTGCACAGTTGGACTTTGACTGAATATCACAGTCTATGACTATTAATTCAGGGTCATCATCAACAGACACAGCTACTGCAGAACTTTGAGAGGAGAGAGAGGAACTGACTAACAGACTGTTTACAAATAGCCACCTTCACTTTCTTTTTTTCCAGTTCCCAAATGAGGTTGCTAGCATCATCATCATAATCATCATCCACTGATCCACTCTGTAGGCTGTCCTCCGGTGGAGATACTCCAAATTCAACAACAGCTTCAATATTATCAGCCACGCTTTTTTTGTCAGTGTCTGAATGTTCGGATGGCCTGTCCTCAACATCAGTGGAAACATGAGACTGTGATCATCATCATAATCAGAATCATGTTCAAGTACTTTAGGGAGTGGGATATCAACTGCACTCAAGTCTGCAGATTCAACATTTTTCCCCACACGATAAGTTTAACAGGGTTGAACTTGTAACAAAACTCATATTGTTATCAACCCTGCCCTCACTAACTTTACTAACAGCAGGGACAATGCCATCTCCGACCAGCATGAAGCAATTGATTTTACTGTGAAAAACATAGACAAATCCTTTTACTTGCACCGACTATTACCTTTCCCTTCTGTTGTGTACTACCACGGCCACGGCCACTCTTAACACTGCTACCACTGATAGCCCCTAGAGATCGGCGAAGTGGCCCCAATTCGCTCCTCGAAGTGATTCGCGGAGTGAAGGCAAATTCACAGAGTGCTCCGCAATGAGAAGTGGAGTACTTTGCGTTATAATGGGTAACACGAAGTCCATTGGAAACAATGATTTTGCATTATTCCACCTTCCCAAACCACTACTCCACCAATTCTTATGGCGAAGTACATTGAAAACAATGTACTTTGCCTCACTTTGCCTTGTTTTTAAGCTCCAAAGGCAAATTTTGCAGTGATTCATGGGATTTCAGGTCACATGGGCTCCAGATTGTTCTGCACAGCCTCAGTTTGGGGTAGTGTGTGTAGGAAGCTGTAAGAGACAATCTGCTCTGAGAGCTCTTTACGATTCAAACCTTCTAAAAGCTGTTAAAAAAGCCTTTTTTAATCATTTTTTTGCTGAAACTTTAATTCATCGATTATAGGAAACCCTCCTGTGCTCATATCATCGAGCGTTTATTGTTTGTGTGTGGATTTTGAATGTTAATGTACAATATTCAGTCTGTGTACTGAGAGACAGTGGAAGTGTGCTTTGGGGGAGAGGCATAACTGTGGTGTAGGTAGATTAACTTGTAGAAAAAGACAGTGTTTTCTGTTTTGGTGATACTTTTCTAGTATAACTGTGTTAATGTACACACAGTAATATTTTCAATAATTCTTGCCTTTTTTTGCTGATTGTTGTGGTGCAGCAGTGCATAATTTTAGTTTGTCTAAAATATGTGGTTATATTACTGAAGTGGACTGAGTGGGAAGGGGGAATTTAATTAGTGGTTTGTTGTACTTGGTTGTATTTTGTGCTTGGGTTTGGGGGGTGAGAGCCCTTAAATCAATATTTTGAGGTTTGTTTGGTCCTTTACTTTGTATTTTATTTTGTTGTTAAATCATTATATAGGGCTTTGTATTTATTTAGCTTTGAGGGGTGGGTTAATTTTGTAACTAGGATTGTTTATTTGTTGTTATTTATTTAGAGTGTTAAATAGGTGCTGGGACAGCACAAGTACAGTCGGGTATTATTCCCCCTTCAGGCTCAGAGACCTTCATCCTTTTTCCTGTCCTCCCATATCGCCAGAATTTATAGACGGTGTAGGGCTTTGGGGATTGTTGGAAGAAGAAGGAGGAGGACAAGGGCTGGGTCTGGAGAGGGAATGGAAAAGAGTGGGTGGATAGGGATAGTGGGGACAAGGAGACACCCTGGGGCGAAATGGATCCAGGAAAGGGGCCCTCCCTGTCTGGTTCCCATACCCAAGGGTTCTGACTGTAGTCAGCAGGTAGCACGGATATCCTCGGATGCTCATCCTACTCGGGCGGTGTTGTGCAACGCCAGGTCTATTAAAAACAAGATGGCTATTATAGCTGATTTTGTTGGGACATCTGACCTGGCGTGCATCACTGAGACCTGGCTGGATGAGAATGCTGGACCATTTTTGGCGGCGCCAATTCCAGCCGGTTACTCAGTAATACACCGCCTGAGGACGGATCGTAGGGGCAGGGGTGTTGCTATCTGTTTTAGAACAGAACTGGGCCTAGTGGAGGTACCAGTGGGGACTACCAAATCCTTTGAATGTATCATAGGCGAGGGTGTGGGGTGCAGGATACTTCTCGTGTACCATCCACCAGGTGACGGGAATGTTTTCCTGTGGAAGTCGCAGACTTCATTGTCGACCTGACATTGGGGTCCCCAAATGGTTAGTTCTGGGGACTTCAATGCTCGGGCCGACTGGTGAACTCTCTAATTTGGTCAAGACTCTCCAGTTAATGATTTCACTGGGCTTCACACAGGTTATTTCCTCCCCACCCATATTGGTGGTCATTCATTGATTTGGTGTTCCTTCTGGGGATGGAGATATCCGATTTGGTGGAAATAACCAGTCGGATGGTTGGACCATCACTCCATTGGGTTCAGTTTTGAGGCCACCCCTAGTAGACTGGCCCCTATGGAGATGGTCCGGTACCACTCTTTAAGGGATGTTTCCCTGGATGGCCTGATGGCGGTGCTGGACCTATCAGGCTTACTGAGAGATTGCATGGATCCAGGAGAGCTGGTACTTGCCTATAATAAGGTGGTGGCAGGGGCCCTGGATTCAATTGCTCCTCTTCGTATTCGTCCTCTCACTCTTCACCCCAGGTCTCCTTGGTTCGATGAGACTCTGAGGGAGTTGAGGAAAGTTGGACGAAGTTTGGAGAGGTGCTGGCAGAGGTCGGGTCTAGATTGTGACAAACTTAGTTTGACGGACCACTGTGTGGTCTGTCAATCCACAATCTCTTGCAAGAAGGCAGAATTCCTGTCCAGAGAGATTGCTGCTGCACAGAATAGACCAGCTCAACTCTTCCGGACTGTGGACAGATTGTGCAATCCAATCTGTCTTCAGCCCAGAAGAGCTTTTTCTCAAGAATGGTGTGAGGAGTTTGCTCTATTCTTTGCAGATAAGGTTGCCACAATCAAATCTGATATCCATTTGACCCTCTCTAATGGGAGTTGTGATGGTCAGCAGGAGATGTCAGACACCCAGTTTGTGTGGTCTGACTTCAGCCTCCCCACAATCAGTGACATTGTGATGATCATCCAATCACTGCATCCGATCAACTGTGGTTTGGATCCGGGCCTCACACGTCTTAGTGGGTTGTGTGGATAAAATTGGTCCCGTCCTTGCTGAGATAGTCTGGAGGTCCTTGGAGAGGGGGATTTTTCCAAATCCTCTAAAGGAGGCTGTGGTTCAGCTCCTTCTTAAGAAGTCCTCCTTGGACCTGGACTGTCTGGCAAACTACAGGCCTGTCTCTAACTTACCCTTTGTGGGTAAAGTTATTGAGAAGGTGGTCGCATCACAGTTGGATGATCATTTGACCAGCCACAATGTCTATGATTCTCTCCAGTCTGGATTTAGGAAAAGGCATAGTACCGAGACAGCTCTGGTCCGGGTACTAAATGACCTGCTAATAGCGAGAGATTGAAGGACTCGTTCCATCTTGGTCCTTCTTGATCTCTCTGCAGCATTTGACACTGTGGACCATGGTGTGCTATTGGAATGCTTGCGGTCTATCTGTGGGCTGGCTGGTACAGTCCCCAGTTGGTTTTGAGCTTACCTCGAGGGTAGGACTCAGAGGGTGGTGTCCGGGATTTTTTTCCTCTGCATCATTCTCCCTATCCTGTGGGGTACCACAGGGTTCCATTTTGGTGCCCATGTTGTTTGCAGTGTACATGCTGCCATTAGGAGCGGTTATTAGGTGGTACAGTCTGGGTTTTCACTGCTATGCAGATGATACTCAGCTGTACATATCCTTTGTGCCCGGCCAAGATGCTGCCTTTTTGGTCTTTAACAACTGTCTTGCCGAAATCCAGGACTGGATGAATGTGAGTTGGCTGTGGTTGAACCCAGACAAAACTGAGGTGTTGGTTGTGGACCAGGGTCGCTAGGAGGTGGGTTAGTTGGTTGGATCACCCTCGGGTCTATGGCTTGGGGGTGTCCAGTTAACTACCTCAGACCGGGTGCAGAACCTGGGCATTGTGTTTGATCACTGTTTGAAATTTAAATCTCAGGTGTCAGCAGTTGTCAAAACCTCTTTTTACCATCTGAGGTACATCGCCCGGGTGAAGCACCTGGTTCCTCCAGATGATCTTCCTACTTTGGTCCACACTTTCCTTACATCCTGCCTTGACTACTGCAACGCCCTTTACCTTGGGCTACCGGGGGTTGAGATTTGTCACCTGCAGCTACTGCAGAATGCGGCAGCCAGGCTGTTGACTGGTTCTTCTAGGTCCAGTCATATAACGCCTGTGCTCCATGTACTGCACTGGCTGCCAGTTTGCTGGTGAATCACCTTCAAGGTCGGTTTGCTGACCTATAAGGCCCTACACAATCAGGGACCTGCTTACCTGAAAGATCTCCTTTGTCCCTACTGTCCCCCCCGCTCTCTCCGATCCACTGATGAGAGATTGCTAGAGATTCCCAGGGTTCATTTAAAAACTTCAGGGGCTGGATCTTTTAGTTTTATGGCCCCAACCTTGTGGAATTCTCTACCTCATCAGGCGCGAGACTGCCCGACTGTCCAAAGTTTTAAACAAGCTTTAAAAACCTATCTCTTTAGCAAAGCTTATAATGATTTTTGAATATTGTTGTTTAGTTTAATTTTAATATTGTTTTAACTATTTATTGTTTTATCTTGTATTGTACAAGCGCCTTGGTCTCAGAAAGGCACCTTATATAAATAAAGATTGAATTGAATTGAATTGAAAACGTTTTCAATTTGCTACACATTACTTAGTGTGTGTGTAAGTACGTGTGTGATTCGTGTTATCAAATCAGACACCTTTTATTGTGCCAAATAATTTCAGCATTGTGAACCTGCTATCCACTGCAACTGTGTAATTTTTGTACTTCTTTGTGGTATCTTTACTGGTACTAGTGGCTGTTACTGCAGCAGTGCAGTACACTGGCCCCCCTTGCGGCCTGCCCCAAATGGCAAAGGTATTCTTTTCCAGATCTGAATTTCTGATGGTGAGCACTGGTTAGGTATTGTGCCTTTGCATCTGCATCTCTTCAGCGTGCAGCGCAATCTTAATCTGTCTGTGCATTTGCATCTCTTTAGGGCCCAATCTCCATCTCTAACTTAAGTCACAGTTGTTTCTTTGGCTTCCCTTCAGAGTACTGGACAGGTGTGGTACATAATTCTGCATGAACATTGTACTCATTAATATGTGTTTTTAAGTCAGGACCATCATCATGAGTCACTCGTGATACAAATCACGTTCTTCATCATCACGGTCACAAATGCAGTCACAAATCACAATTTACAATCACGTCACGAATCACAACATTAAGTTTTTTTTAATAGTTACTTGGATGTATTGTAAGCCTGTTTTGTAGTATCTCTCCATGCTTCACCACCCCACCATTGTACTCATTAATGTTTGTTTTTAAGTCGGTGAGTTTTGTGCCACACCTCATTGGGGCCCAGGGAAGCACAGCCGTAGGCATGCACATTTCTTCATCATCATGGTCACAAGTGCAGTCACAAATCATGATTTACGATCACGTCACGAATCACAACATTAATTTTTTTACTAGTTACTTGGATGTATTGTAAGCCTGTTTTGTAGCATCTCTCCAGGCTTCACCATCCCACCATTGTACTCATTAATGAGTGTTTTTAAGTCAGGGAGTTGGACAGTGTCTGCAGTACATACACAGACTGGAAAGAAGACTGACTGCACACATGCAGTTTCGCACAGTATACTTGCACTGCTCAGAATACAAAGTGTCACACTTATGGAAGACAACAAAAAAAAGGGCATGCTTACATACAAGGGTCAGGGATGGTGGAGGAATACATTTTTTAACACAGCAAGGAAGGTGTGGGGGGGCACATGGTGTGAGGAAAAAAAAACTAATGTGGGATCCCATGCTGATCCAGCAGCAGTTCCAGCATGGACATAATTTGCAACTGATGTCCCTCTATGTGATCCAGCTGCTGCTCCACAGCACTCACCCTCTCGTTGTTCTCCTCGACAGCACTCCAGAGAACTACCAAGTCAGCCTGTGTTACCCGCAGTTCTCTGGGGTCAACACGTTCTACAGGCTGACCTGCTGGTGGTGGTGGGGGTGCTGGTGGAGCAGCAGGTGCTGCTGTGGCCCTCCTCTTCTTAGGGATGCCATAATGCACAGCTGCACCCTCTGCCACAGAATGGCCTGCTCTGTGGCAGCCTGCCACTTCAATTGCTGGTGATTGAGCATATGGGTGTGCTGGCCCCCAATCCCCAGGTGAGCCCCCTTGGGGCCATGGTACACCTCCACCTCACATAGGCTGCACTTGACCACACTGCTGTCCCCTGACACAGTCAAAAAACTTCCAAACAACGGAGGTGTGGGGAGGACTAGGCACAGGCAGGGGATGGCCAGATGAACTGGCAGCCGGCTGGTCGCGGTGCTGAACAGGGACAGGATCCAAACCTGGGCCCGGGGGGGCAGGCACATCCTGCTCCAGAGGACCTGGTGCTGGACTTGGTGGTGGTTCAACTGCCTCAGAGTCAGGACAGGAGATGGTGCTGGTCCTGCTTTCGGGGGGGGACACTTACAAGTTTTGAGTGATCCAACAGGAATGGGCGCCCATGCCCTCCACACATGCGCATGTTACTATGCTTACCACTACCACACTGTCCCAGAGCTGCCGCCCCAGACATTCCCTCACCCTGGTCCATATCTCCTACTGAGCTCCCTCAGTCTGAGCAATCACTACTCACACTGTCACACAACACACACACACACACACACACACACACACACACACACACACAGTCACACAGACACAGACAAACAACTAACTACTTATAAAGTTAAGAAAAATAAAATTTACAGAAATAACAAATTAAGTAAAAAAGAGTAGAGAAAAGACAAAAAAATGTAGCTTTTAAAAAAGCTGTTGGGTCTAAATCAAAGTTTAAATCTCCTTCTCGCTCTGATCTCAAAGCATCAGCAGTCACAAAACACACTACTCTCTCTCCGTCTGCACAGGAGAAAGTAAAAGTGTCTGCTTGAAAGACTCACTTTCTTCCTGCCTAACTAAAGTGCATGTGACTTACAGTACTGTAAGCCATGTGATGTGCGGGAGGGGGCTGCCAAATCTGAAACACCCAGTGGATCACTTAGAATCACAATGAAGAACGCAAAGTCCATTAAAAACAATGACTTCGCCTTACTTCGCATTGCCATTCGGCCTTAATGTGAAGTGGTAATGATAAGGCGGCGTGAGCACTTTGGTACGCAGAGTGGCAATGCGAAGTGCCCACTTCACGTTCACTTCGCAGGTGGAATTTAAATTCGCTGTATCTCCAGTAGCCCCTGATGAACCTGACTCATCTTCACAACTTCCATTGCTAATAGCCTTCTTGGCAGCAGCACCACAGCTAGACACTGCTTTGCCTGACCGTCCCTTTGCTGGCAATTTTTCAGATAACACAGATGATTTACAACAACTTGATATTTCGGCACTTTGGGTGGCTGGGAAGCAAAATACTAAATGCAGCCTCACAGGCACAACACAATACCTGTCCTTGAATCCTTAACCAATCTTCAAAAAGACAACAGTCAAAAAACAATACCTTGTTTTGATAGGGTGGGGGGGAATGCAGTACCTAGTTACACAGAAGCAGGGAAAGAAGGCAGCCTATAGGCAATTCAAGTGCTCAAGGCGTGAAAGGGATCGAGGGGAGTATGAGCTGATGGCTAGAAAGGCCACTAGGGTGGTGAGGGTGGCTAAGGCAAGGAAGGAGCAGAACCTGGCCAGGGAAATCAGGAGAGAGAACAAGGGGTTCTTTAGATACATTGGGGGAAAACGAAGGGTGAAGGGGCAGATTAGCAGGATTAAATCAAGGGAGAGATGGGCACAAGACCTGGGGGAGCAGGCTGAGGTACTAAATGAGTACTTCACCTCAGTTTTCACCAAGGAAAATGGGGGTGCTGCATCATACATGGGAGGAGACAGAGATACTAAGGAGGGAGGAACCCTTACCGATCAGCGGGTCTGGGGAGAGGGGGAGGCATCACTGGCAGGAGGGGGGAGGGCTAAGTAGGGAGAAGAGGTACTGGAAGTGGAAATCACAGCAGAGAGAGTGAGGGAAACCCTCAGCTCCCTTAAGACGGAGAAAGCACCGGGCTGGATAAGTTACATCCCAGAGTGCTGAAGGAACTTAATGGATGTCCTGGCGAAACCCTGGCGGAGCTTTTCACCATCTCTGAGGACAGGGTGGTGCCCCAGGACTGGAAGGTGGTGCATATAGTGCCTATCACAAGGAGGGATCAAGGGAGGGTAGAGAACTACAGGCCTGTCAGCCTGACATCGATGGTGGGCAAGGTGATGGAGGCATTGTCAAGGAGAGGCTGGGGGACCTGGAAAAGTCAGGGTGCCTGGACGATAGACAGCATGGATTCGTCCTTGGGAAATCGTGTCAGACAAACCTTGTGGAGTTCTATGACTGGGTGACGAGTGCCTTGGACCTTGGTAGACCAGTGGACGTCCTCTTTCTAGACTTCAGCAAGGCATTTGACTCTGTTCCTCACATGGGCCTGTTGGATAAGCTGGGAGAAATGGGGGTGGGGAACCAGATGATCAGATGGATAGGCAATTGGCTCCAGGACTGGACCCAGAGGGTCGTAGTTGGTGGGATAGTCTCATCCCCAAAGAGGGTCATTAGTGGGGTCCCACAGGGATCAGTCCTTGGGCCCCTCCTGTTCAATGCCTACATCTCTGGCAAAAGGACAGGAATCAGGAGTGAGATGAGTCTCTTTGCAGATGACTCAAAACTGGGGGCAGTGGTGGATGGGGAGGAGGGGAAGATGGCCCTACAGGGGGACCTGGAGGCTCTGTAAAGATGGTCTAGAAAGTGGAAATGAGGTTCAATGCAGGAAATACAAGGTACTCCACCTGGGAGCCAGAAACCCGGGCCAAGTGAACACCCTGGGGGGAATGCTACAAGTCTCGATGGCTGAGAGGGACCTGGAGGTGGTGGTGGATGTCAAAATGAACAACTCGGAGACTTGTAGGAGGGCAGCAGCCAAGGCCAACAGGATGTTGGGATGCATCGTTAGGGGGATCACCTCCAGAAGGAGGGAAGTGATTCTCCCTCTGTATAACTGCTTGGTGAGGCCACACCTTGAGTACTGCGTGCAGTTTTGGAGGCCACACTTAAATAGGGACATTAAGCTCCTGGAGAGGGTCCAGAGGAGGGCAACCAAAATGATTTGGGGCTTGGGGGACAGGACCTATGAGGAGAGGCTTGAAGAGCTAAATATGTACACATTGGAAGAGAGAAGGGACTGGGGGGACATGATAGAGGTCTTCAGGTACATGAAGAGGGTAAATAGGGGAGGAACAGTCAGGGTGCTTCGAAGGAAGGAGGGGCCACTCGAGGGCATGGGTGGAAGCTGGAGGGGGGAAGATTCAGGGGAGAAAGGAGAGGTGCTACTTCACTGAGAGGGTGGTGGAGCCATAGAATGCACTGCCTAGGGGGCTAGTGGAGGCAGAGACGGTGGAGGGGTTCAAGATGGGCTGGTACAGGTACAGGGGAAGGGTTCTGGAAGCAGAATCCAATGCAGCAAGAATATCCGGAACTGGGAAGGGAGAAGCCAGAGAAGGCGAGGGGGGCAGCAAGGTCAGCACCCAGGGTGGGGGCTGACCAATCGAGCAGACTCGAAAGACCATTAGGCCTATTCTGCTGGCATTTTAGTATGTTAGTAAATTGCAGGCAGGCTTATAAATTTAGAGTACTGCTATTGCGGTGCCGCAGTGAAATGCATATCAATTGACAGCATGCACACAGATTAAAGGTCAGGCACATAAACTTTAACTGTTCAGTACAGCACAACACAGATAGTCCTGTAAAAAGACTGAAAAACTGCCCAGTGAATATTTATAAACAATTCAGTGAAGTTGTACTGTGTCTACCTGAACACAAAAATAGTAAAACAATAGCCAACAACGGTTGGAAAAAATGCCTTTCTCACTACTCTCCCTTCTACACTACAGATCAGCCCCTCCCCTGAAGCACACTTCTACTGACTCTCAGTACAGAGACTGAATCAACTAAATTAACATTCAGTATTCACAAAACAGCAATAAATGCTTGATGGTATAACCACATCAGGGTTTACTAGAATCGATCTAATAAATTTTGTCACAAAATTCTGTGGCAAGGCAAAAAGGTGTTTTAAAGGTTTTTAGAGGGTTTGAATCTCTGAGATCTGAGAGAAAACTGTATCCAGCTTTCCACTACATGCACCATGAAGAACTGAGGCTGTGCAAGACAATATAGAACTCAAGTGACCTTACATCCCACGATGCACTGCAAACCTCACCTTAAAGAGTACAAAAACAAGGCAAAGTAACACAAAGCCAATAAAAACAAGGTGAAGTAACGCAAAGTCCATAGGGAACAATGGGAACTTTACGTTATTTCCTGATGCGTAGTTATTCACTTCACTTTGTGGAGTAGTAAGCGAAATTCAGGTTCTACGCAAAATAGTACATGTAGAGAATTTTAGGCACTTTGCCCAACAACTCAGGCCTACCTCAAGGGAGGTGGTGCTGACAGATTAGAGTTATTCTTCCTCCAACTAGGCCACTACTACTTTGCAGCCCCTACACTCCACATTTTCAATCTCTCTATAGCCTCTGCCGCTGTACCATCCTGCTGGAATTCTGCCCATTTTTTCCTTTATTCAAATCTGGGGACCACTGCAACTTGAATAACTATAGACACATCTCCATCCTCCCTAGTCTGTCTAAAATCCTCAAAAGCTTAATCTACACCAAACTGACAGTGCACATTCAAAAATATTCTCTGCTCAACCCTGATCAATCCGGGTTTTAGAAAAATCACAGCACCATTTCAGCACATGCCAAAGCCACCAACAACTGGACTGCTGCTTTCGATTCCAAACTGGTCACTGGCGCCATCTTCCTCGACCTTAGTAAGGCGTTCGATACTGTGGACCACAATCTTGTCCTGCACAGCCTTAAAAACGTAAGTGTCTCAGTAACCTCTGTACAATGGTTCACCAGCTATCTCTCAGATCAAATCCAGAGAGTCAAGGCTGACAGCATACTCTCTGTCCCCCTGCTTATTTCAAAGGGCATCCCACAGGGATCCATTTTAGGCCCCATCCTTTTTTCCATTTATATCAATACCCTTAATTCCAATATTATTAACTCCAAACTACACTTCCTGCAGATGACACAGTTTTGTACATTTCAAAGCCGACGCTGACCGAAGCCGACAAGGAACTGCAAGCTAATTTCATCAAGCTGGAGTAAAACATCATTAACGCCAAGATGCTGCTAAATGCAAAACAAACTAAACCATGTTTTTCAACCTTAACAACACCCACCACCTCCAGCACAATCTAGGCAAGTTGTCCCCACTATCATCACTCTAGGAGAAGCTCTGGAGGTCGTAGATAAATTGAAATACCCTGGCATATGGCTTGATAATAAACTTATCTTCAATGTTCATATTGACACTCCCTCCAGCAAACTCAAATCCAGATTAGGATTCTTTTACAGAAATAAGTCCTTTTTCCATCTGATACCAGAGTTAAGCTCATACAAGCCATGTTCCTACCACTTCTCGATTACAGTGACATAATCTATAACTGCACCTCAGCTACCAACCTGCACAAACTAGATGTACTGTATCACCAGGCTTTGTGTTTCATCACAAAGGCCCCTCCTAGAACCCACCACTACGACTTGTATTCTGCAGTAGGCTGGACCTCTTTAACAACAAGACGTCTGATTCACCTTAGGATATGGAAGCTAAAAATCTTGCTAAACAAGCTCACAAGATACCTATCCTCCCTTAGTCACACCTCGCATAGCACCTACGTCTTAAGGAAGTCCAAATTCATCCTCCTTGACATACCCAAGAAACATATGAACTATGACAAAAAAGCAATCTCCTATGCCCTACCTGCTGCCTGGAATAGCCTTCAATTGGTTCTCAAGCTTACCAGTGTTGTCACGATTAACTTCAATAAAACACTAATGGCTAACAAATTTAAAGCCATTAGTATCATCCCAACTCATGCTCTTCTACCACAGCCTGGCCCTCATCCCCTTCTCCCACACCCCCTTTACCCTGCTCTCTCCCTGTCCCTTAAATTTCATTACCCTCCCTTGCCCCAACCCCACACACTCCTACCCTCTCCCCCTTCCATTTTACTTCTCCAGGCCACTATCCCCCCTTTTACCCCACCCTGTATCTGTCCCTCCCTGCACCACACACAGCTTTACCTACTCTTCCTGTCTCACGCTCAGCTCCCCCCTCTAGAGACCGTCTGCTTTTTTCTTTCTTACTAGCCATATATTTTACCTCCCCCTTCTCCCCATACCTGAGTGACTGTACTTCCAGGCACTTATTTCTCCATGATAGCTACGTTTGTATCTTATCCATTTTTGATCTGTTCACCATGTGTATGTTATTCAATGATCTTATCCTTTCAGTTTGATGTAGTTGTATTCCTACAAATTGCTGTTATGTTTTCTGTACCTCATACTGGTCGATGTCCCTTCAACTTGATGTATTTGCCTTTCTACAATTTGTTGTTATTTGTACAGGACCGCCTGATGAATGAGACTACTCAGTGGAGTTTTCCTACAATAAATCTGAACTTAACTTAAAGGAGTTGGTACAGAAATCACACAAATTAACAACAGCAACGCAGACCTCCAAGTCTCACAAGTCCAGCTAAGCAGCAGACCAGCAAAAGGAAGACCTGGGCTTGGTCATAGAATTATAAAAAACATTTATTAAAAGTAAAGCAAGTTCCAAACAACAGGACAATACTGTTTGGAACATTTTTAATTTTTAATAAATGGTTTGTTATACTCCTGTGACCAAACCCTGGTCTTTCTTTTGAGGGTGAGCTGTTTAGCTGGACTTGAGACTTACTTGTACTATGGACGTCCAATCTTCAGCACAATGAGATTCCTTGAGCTGCCTGGCCTGCTTGAACAAAAAACTCATGACCTCCCTGCTCATCACATTAGGGGTCAAAGCGACATTCAAACAGTTATCTTTTTAGTGGTCCTCTGAACCAAGGACTGAGTGAAAAGGTTGTCATTAGGGAGTCTGCTGTGGGAGTTAGAAGTGGAGTCAGTCAGCGTCCAGACACACTGCTTCCAGTTGTACATCATCCTGCCTCCTCCTTTGTTCATGACTGCTCACTGACTGTAGGCACCAACCCTACTGACTGCCAGACAATATCTCACACTGCATGATACTTTGTGCAAACCCTTTATTGTGCAGTGTGTTAAACTGTGTGTTTACAAGGGATATCAGATGAGGACAAGTCAGTGATTCACTAGGAGTCCAGAGAGGCAATATATCCTGGCAAGTAAAAAAGCACTCTCACAAGTATCAAGTGCATAAAGCTGAGAAAAAAGTGCAGTCTTAAAGGAGGAGTGAGATAAGGAGCACTTTGAGTGGGGAGGCAGGGAGGTTACTTGATTTGTCATAATGTCTACCTGTCGGTATGTTCTACATACGCTGCCCATCATGCTACTAACTGTCAGGTATTGCTGTCCTCTGTCCTCTCAGTGTTTATACAATATAACCATTCAAGCCCATGTTGCGCTACAGTGATATTAGAATCTTTCTTAATCATTAAAGCTGGCTTGCTCTCTCACAACCATCTCTGCTATTACTCCAACCACCTCTGCCCAAACTCCTAGGCAAACATACTTTATACCCTATATCTTTGTAACCCCTAGGTGGTGCTATCCCAAGAGATCCTACCCCTGCCTGTGTAGTTAGGCACAGGTTGAGGGGTCTGGGTACAGTAAACAGGTGCATTCACCCGGAGGACAGGATTAATGGTAGCGCAGCTGCTCTGGGTACAGCCTTCCAGGACACTAATACCCCCCCAACCCCTCTAGTGGCATGTACTGGTCAGCAATAAGACAATCACAATTATTACAGGAAGGCAATGGTAGCCCCACTCTGAACACACTTCCCACCGGGGGCAGAATCAGCTGCAATAGCCCTGGAGACCCCATGTAAATTAAAACCAGCAATGGAGAAAAGCAATAGCAATACTGTATCACCACTACAGAGGTACACAACAACAACAACCAGTTTAAATGCAAAAAGATTTAGATCTGATTTATTTAGGGAAAGTGAACAAGGGAGGGGCAGTAATCTGGTGATTGATTCTGTATCTGATTTGGTCAGAGTACACATGCATGCCTAAGAGTTCATCTAACACAGTCACACATTCTGGGTACCCAGTTGTCACACAGGCTAGCCTGAAGTGTTGCCCAGGGTAGGCCGGCAATGCAGCTGTTGTTGGGGGCCCTTGGAAAGAAAAACACAGCATGCACTTTACTCACAATTTGTATTCTGGAGCCAGAGGACTCGGTTCATGATGGTAAATCAAAAGAATTAGATCAGGTGACATACTTTGATTTGAGCTTTGTTGCAAGGAGCTACCCCAACGTTTACTCACACTACCTGGACCAGGATGCAGGATGGATGGAAATGATGACCTCATGCTGATTTGCTGGTTTGCCAGGGAAAGCAGGGACCACACAACGCACCGTGGTGGTTGAATCCTGTTCAATGATGTTGAGCAGGGAGCCGAATCCCCAAGTGGGTCTTTCGTTGTTGGATCTCTGCAGCGTGAGCAGCAATTTAGGCCAGGATAGTGAGGCTCAGACCACGAGAACAGTTCTGATACAGTCCGGTGAGCAATTTGCTGGGTATAGCCTCCAGCTAGCATGACACATTCAGAAATGTGGGGAACCAAATAGCGAGCAACATTTCACATTCAGCACGCTTATAGTAAAGGCAGGTAACTACCACAGGCCGGTTGCAATTAACAGTGTCTCTTTGCAAATGGTACACTCTGTGGCTAGTTACAGTTTCCTGAGAGGCCGATCGCTCAGAAAGCAACTCTTCAGTCCTCACAGGCAAAATTCACTCAGTTGTAATTCAGTAATCTGGTCACAATCAGCACTTTCGGATAAAATCCGATAGTTCACTGCAGACTTCTTCACCCGGGAAGATGGTAGTAGGCAGGTCAGACACAGCCTTCCTGACGATTCCCACTGCACTACTATGCAGGAGCAGCTGCTCGAATTACTCAAGCTATTCACTGTCTCAACTCCAGCTACACACTGACTCATGGCTGTAGCCAACTCAAGACTTTCCCAGTGATACAAAAGGTTTGGTTGGTTGATCCATCTGTCTGTTACAGCAAGAGCTCCCCGGGTCCATTTAGGCACTAAAAGGGGGAAAAAAACACAATTCCTACCTAAATTCACTCCCACAAGACCCCTGGGGATAGACTCCGTTTTAAGGTCCAAAAAAGTATTGATTGGTCCAAACTGGCAGTCCAGAACCAAGATGGCAGTGCAAAACAAAAAGTCCACACTGCAAAGGAAGGCAGGTTAGACAGAGTATCATATCATTATTATTAAAGCAGATAATCAGCAAACAATCACAGTTACTACTAAAACTTCCTCTGCGCAATTAGTGATGGCTGAATGAAGCAGCTGTGTTGCAGCCCGGGTGGGTCTTGAGCCTATAAACACTCAGCCCCCCCCACCCAGATCAAGTATATCTTACAAAAATGACATCTCTTAAAGGGACAGGCATGGAGGCTAACAGGGCACTCACATGCAAGCACTTTTAAATGGTTAGAACACAGAACACCAGCCTGGCAGTGGGCATTAGGTAAGCCCAGGAAGACATTTTAGAAACCCTTATTTGTAGGGGAGGGGTTACAGCTAAGTTTAGAAAAGTCTTCATGTGACTAAAGTCCAGAAAAGGCTCCCTGTGACTACTGGCCCACTTTGCTAAGAGATTGCCATCCTTCTCCTATTGCAGAGGGTGATATTGAATGCAACCCAGGCCCTGCCTATCTTGACATATCCCGTGCCTCACCAACTGGGTTGCCCCAATATCTGCTCCATCCTGTGGAACTTGCTGCCACCATCTGTAAGGGAGGCCTCTTCAATGGAAATATTTAAGGCCCGCCTCAAGGTCCTTTTGTTTAGCCAAGTCTTCTCAGAGACTGTTAATACATTTTTGGGGATAACCTTTATTGATGTCTGTTTTTAAATGTTTAGAATTCTGGCTTATTTTAATGTTTATTTATGTCTGCTGATAGTTTTTTTATCTGTTCAGCACCCAGAGCCTCCGGGATTGGGTGCCTTGAAAAATAAACCGTGCCTTGCCAAAACAGACCTTGCCAGAATTTAATCTGTCTACACCTCTCTCGAGACTCTATTAATTTCTTTAACCTGGTTGTCCAGCAGAATCTCCTCCACTATTGCCATACCCAGTTTCTCTGCCTACAGACAGGACAGAGGCAAGTGTGTGTGGGGGGGGTTATGCTTTGAATTGCCTCGTCTCTGAATTTCACTGTGCATTTTATGGAAGTTGTACCCAGATCCCATGAGCTAGTCTGTGGAACCCTAGATTTCCCACACTCAGTTCCTCTATTACTGGAATCTGTCATTTCTCAAGTAAATGTGGTGATACTGTCTCTGATACCATTTCCTGCCACCTTGCTGAACTCCCCCCCAATTTGAACAAATCATTTTAGATTACCTAAACTGTAATTGTCTAAGCCCTAAATCCTCATCATGCCACTCCAAAATAAGTGCTCTAAGTCTTGTCCAAATCTATCAGAGCCAGCAAGATTTCATAGCCAGTCCACGACCCACTTCCTCATTGAATGGATCCTGTCCTCACATCCGTATCGTATTGCTGCTGCACATATCCTGTTTGGCATATTCAGTAGCCATTGCATGACCACCTGTATCCAGACAATAAGATCTCGCAACACAACCCCCCCCCCTTTTATTGCTGGTCTCTCACTACAGAAATTGTCACTACCTGCCTTTCTGGCAGACCTCTCCACTGCTAATTGAAACTCTAATTTTTGTTCCCCTGACCCTGAGGCGCTGAGTAAATTTAGCTCTATCTTCTTATCCATCGGTGACATTCATGCTCCTGCAAAAAGATTTAGGGTGCAGGGTAAGCATCCTCCTTGGGCATCTTCTGATATTATTAATCTGTTGAAGCAAAGAGGTAAACATTTATGCAAACTGTGTTTCATTTACACTTCAATAAAACCGATAGCAAAGCTTAAAATGCTGGTGACACATTCAGGAGAACTTTAACAAAACATAATATTTAGGCACTGTTGAGCTTGCATGTCCCATTAGTCCTGTATTCCTGCTCATTATTTAGTAGTGAGGTTATCTGCATGAAAACGGGATCTTTACTCATGAAGAGTTCATCTATTCCTGCTGCTTTCTCCCTACCTAAAGTCATAAAGCATTACTTGTGACCTCACAGTTACTCACATGGCAACAGATTGGAATGTCACAATAGAGGTTTATGACTTGAAGCAGGAAGTAAGCTATAGAGCAGTGCTGGGCAACCTAAAATAATCAGTGGGCCACAGGTGAGGCCCTCAAACACCCCAAGAGCCACACTACTACCTTTACCACAGTCACAAGCCAGCATTATTCATTTGAATTCAAAACAAGCTATATATGTTTATTTATAATATTAAGAAAGTAATAAAGGACTTGAACATATCAATAGAGATTAGACAACAAAAGCAGATGGAAGAGGGGTCACAGGTTAACTCCTGGGGAGCCGCAGGTTTCCCAGCACTGCACTGAGGCAGATGAACTCAAAATGAATCTGAATGGCAACAATGATATATTCATGCACATTTCTTTAGTAATAAATTACGAGGAGGAGAAATATCTAAAATATAAATGGAATGCAAGCAGAATTGTACATAATTATTGTGTTTTTTAAAGTTTTCTTTGAGGCGTCAGTAGCTCTTTAAACGCTTCTAACGAGTGCACTAAAAATTCATGGAACTTATATTTTCACATTTTAATGTAGGAGTTACAAAAATAGTGTGCTCAGTAATAAATGTTTAACAAGTCCATGAATAAAAATGCAATGTTGCAAGAAAGCTTAAAAGAAAATGTATAACGCAATCTGTGCAATCTTTCCAGCTCCAGATAGACAATTATACAGGCAACTGCAGCTTCAAGATTCCAGAAAGTGCTTAGTGAGTGTCAGTGGGGCAGGCGGCATGGGGGTTATTTAAGGGGGGGAAAGGTGGGGAAAAGGTGAAGGAGAAGGGGAAGTAGGTTTGTGGAAAAGGGAGGTGAAAAACTTATTGAAAGATTGGTCTGAGGACCAACTCCAGCGGGATCAAAGAAAGAGAGAGCCAGAAAGCACTCTCAACCTAAAAGATTAAAAAAAGATAAAACAGAAATGGTAAGTTTATAAGTCATAAACACAGTATACCATAACAAATCATTTTTCATAAGCAAGAAGCCAAAACAAAGTTAAGGAAAATCTCATAGAAGGAGTTTCAGGTCCCATTGTTCATTAAGTCTATTTGATTTAATGCTTTCATATTTTATAATCCAAAAGATTTCCTGCTTGAGCAGGGTGTTCAATCTGTCACCTCCTTGCCTAGACCTGGAATATGTTTAAATCCCAAAAATCTAAGTTGTTCTGGGTTTGAGTCGTGTCCATCTGCAGAATCAAGACCTACTGGTGTATTCTGCCTCTGCTTAGCAATGGAACTGATTTACTCTTGTATCCTGTTTTTCAGTGGTAATATCTTACAGTATGTCCCAATTATGCCAAATTGCATGAACACCAGAGAACACAAATAGCAAAAGAAGCATGACATGTGACACATTCTCGGATTTCTGCACTGATGTTACTATCTTTGGGATGTTTGAAATGGTTACCTGTTTAAGCATACTTGCAGATATTATGTCGTGCATTTAAAAAAAACAAAAAACGTTTGGTCTTATGTTAGCAAGGTGCTATCAAGAGGTTTGGCTATGGACCAAGGGGTTTTAAAGATTGTTAGCACTTCTAAAGGAAATGGTAGGTTTAACACCAACTGATATACTTAGTTCAGTATCTCCCTTAAAAGGACAATGAAAGTCAACATTTACATAAAATATGGTTGTGCACAGTATGTTAGTTTGTAGATGTACTCCTAGTAAGTCCTTCCCTTTATCTGCTGAAAGGATTTTTTCAGTATATGATTGCTGGTTGTATGGCCCCTGTTGATCTCCATATTAACATTTTTAATGTCTCTTGTTCTTACAGTGGTTTCTGTCCCTTGTGACAGCAACACACCCGGTACCATTCATTCAACAATAACTTTTTTTTGTATGTTAACAGTAGTAGAACTGTGATGTTAATTAACTGTCCTTTTTCAGGGAGCTCTAATGAAGGCTACATTTACAAATGGAAAATGCCTGAGGGATAACTGCGTGGGCTATTCTGTAAGGAAACAGCAAGAGTCTTCACTAATTATAGAACTTGTGACCGTGGGTGATTTCTGTGCTTTTTTTCAATTGTTGTATGTAGTTTGATAAAATGAAAAGCTTTAGAAACAGAACATTCACTTCTGCTGGATATACCTAGACACATACCATGAAAATACAAAGTCTGTATTAGACAGTTATGTAGTTGAAGCTAAAATATCAGGCTCCCAACAGTAGATTGCTGCTGCAGCAGTTGCCTTCTGAGTCAATTGTCCTGGACACATCACTGTCACATGGGACAGGAGGCACTGTGGGAACAAGAAGAGCCATAATAAATGTTAACATAGAGATCCCCTGGGACCAGAAAACCAGAAAACAAATTTAGTAAAAAAATTCCTTTCAGAAAATAAAGGGAATAATTTACTTACAATTTGCCATTCCAATGCACAGCTCTCGGACAGAGCACCTTCACCTACAGAGCCTTTGTTTGGCTTAACGAGGTGCCCGAGTCCATTCGGAACTCCAGTGGCCTGTACGGCTTCAAATCAGACCTTAAGTACCACCTGACCTCCAACTCTGTGTGCACCTGCTTCTCCAACAGCTGACAGACTCTCGATGACCAGGCTTGGCTCTGCCAACAGCAACTATTCTCAGCACAAGACAGAAGCCACCCTCCCACAAGCTCCTTGGCAATGCCTCTGAATCACTTTAAGGGGCTGCTCCTGTACACCCCCTTCCCTTCCCCCATCTCCATGCTAGGATGAGTCTAGGCCTCCTTGACCACTTTTATTAGTGGCCCCCCTCCTCCCTTACCAAAATCCTATCCTTACTGACCCTCTGCCCAACTTAACCTAACCTCTAGCACCTCTGCACCTTACCTGCACTTGTAATCAACTAAAGTTGATGTCCATATGTTGTATAGTGTTTTAAATGTCTAAGAAACTCTGTAACCTTTTCCTGATTGTTGTGCTGTTCAATGTTTCAAATGTCCTAAAACTCTGTAACCTTCTTGATTGAATATCTATACTCTGTTCACAAGATATGGAACCTTTGTAAAAGAGCCTTGGCTCAAATGTTATTTTCCAAATATCAAATAAATAAATAAAAATAAAATAAGAGTACAGCAACAAATCAAAACTCTCTGAACAAGATTTTTTTGTTAAATTTGATTTTAATTCTCCATTCATATTGACCAGTTCTTCTGTTCAATATTTTCAATTCTTCCAGCATGATTGTTACATTCTGTAACAAATGTTACAGGTCAAAAAGTCCTGGCAATACTCTGAATAAACATGCTGGTTTGACCCTTTTGTAAGTGATTTTCTTTTCTGTCCAGTTGAAGTGCTTTAGAACACTGAAGTAGGTCTGAGTCATAACCTTTCATTCTAAATCATTAAATCAATAATCACTAGCTTGTGTCAAGAAGTCACTTTGGGAACTGCAGTTTCTTCTTAGCCCTACAAATTGATTGTAGGGGATGGACTCCGGTTCAGAGGATGGGCAGTGTCTACTATTAACACAGAGTTAGTGGCAGTTACTTTTCAAAAACCTGTAATTTGTACCATTTCATCTGCGGTACCTGTCAGTACAAGATCCAGAAAATGAAGTTGCTTCTTACTAGTAATAAAAGTGAATAAAGTCTTTATTGTGTAGCCATATCAATGAATTCTGGGATCTCACTGACATCACCATCCTACACACAGACACAGTCATTACTATATCTGAACCAGTGTTTGATTTTATTGTGGAGTGGAGTTTGCTCTTCCGTCGAATACAAATAATATTCCCCACCAGTCTATAAACAGAGTGACATAACTAGGGGTCATACTAACCCCATAGCTGTCCCACATTGTCTGTAAAAAATACTTATTTTCAAATTCAAACACATTATGGCTAAAAATATATCATGAAGACTGAACTATAAAATCATCTGGCATTGATTCACTGTCATAGTGATTCTCCAAAAAGTACTTGCAGGCATGTAATTCCTGGTCATGCCTAATGGAGGGATTCAGGGATTCAGCACCAATCCTTACTCAGACATAACTGTCCTGCCATACCAGATTGTTTAACTTTCTTAGCATGTCTGCAGTATCTTTAAGGTATGAGGATAAGCTCAGTACACACTTCTGAAGAAAAAAGTCAAAACTCTTCCCCAGATACTCACTCACTAAGCCCTTAGCAGATACAACTACCGGTAGTTAGGTTCTGACTTCTAGGGGGTGCAGCCTGTTCCAGAAGTTCATGTACCTGTTTCACAAAAGTCTGCTCAAAAGTGATTATAGTAGCATTCATAGTGTTTGGGGAAAAGGCTGACTTGCCTTTAAAAAGAACCTTTCTTTACCTTTTGATGTGTTCAGTCGCTTCACATATTCTTGGAAAATCACCACAATGTAAAACAATATCTGCAGCAAAGTCCAGAATGTTCCCAACTGAAGCATTATAGTTATCCCCTGTGACACTCTGCCCATCGACTTGTAATTATTATATAATATTTGTGTTATAAATAAATGTGGCTGTGAATGTCTGCTTAAGGATAGTAACCAGTGTAAAAAAGCTTGACCTTTGACCTCAACGGTGTCAGTATGGTCAGTCAGCAGGCTGTCATAAAACTGGCCCCAGTGGAAGCACTAATTAAAGACTTCCTTCCAGAGTGACAGTTTATGACACTTTATAACATGTTTCTGCTTTTGAAGCTGGAACCAAAGATGCAATTTGTAATCCTGAGGGGAAAACATTTTAACAGACTCTTACTAAAGTTGTAAAACTGAAATAATTTTGCCAGCAGGAAGCTAGCAGAGAGAGATCAAAGGAATTTGCTTTGATCAAAAAGGCTGTTATATATTTTTTTTAATTGGTAATTGCTGATTTCCAGCTAGAAGTAAAAATAACATCTTACTTGGATTAAAGTTTATTGCAGAACTAACAGTGACCTCATGGGTGCTGTGACCTCCCCAAGGAGGCAGAGCGACTGACTTTAATTACAGCTAGCTCAGCGAGGATAGTGCAGAAGTCCTCTCTGAAATTCAAGGACATACTTCCTTTGGTGGACTGAAAACAAGGCACCTTCATAAAACATAGGTAATATAGCTGGAACTACATAAATAGGCATTTTGTTCTGTATCTCCAAATTATTTTTTGACTGTAAGTACAGGATATCTGTTCTATGTATGTTTTGTATTTTATCTACTTTTTTTTAATTTTAGTAAACCATTTTTGTTCTCCAAAATCCTGCTTGAGTCTTTCTCTTGCATGATTAGGCTGGAACTGTATTGGATCATTCTGAAACTGTTAAATTCTCAAAAAGGGTGTGTTACTATCTTGCTAAAGGTAAGAACAGACCTAGGTCCATATTGACTCATAAGGGTACACTTGAGAACCTGGCTGGGTGCCACTGGGTGAAGGACTGTACTGTATTTCCCCAAAGAGAATACATATCTGAGCTTAACTAAATGTGTTAGTGAACAGTTCACATTTGACCCCCAGGACTCGATGCTAGTAGGTAATTTGGATCCCAAACAAACAGGAGGGTTACCCTGTTTGTCTCCTGTTCACACTATTGTGCATCAAGGTTTGGCACTGTGGGAGCAGAGGGCCTGACCTGCAGAGCATGTTTGTGACAGTTTTGGTTGGCAGAGGTGTGATTTAAAAGTATTTGGTAACACGAACATTAATAGTCCATGTGTCAGATTAATACTGTAACAGCTCAAATGCAAAATAAGGCAGTGATTTTTAAAAAGTAAATAGAACTATATCAGTGTGCTTGCAGTCCAAGTTCCCTACCTGTTTTATTTTTTTGTTCAGGTGCAAGTTAGTGTAGCCATAGATAGGGAAGAAGATGGCTTCCAACTACAGTGAGTATACTGCAGACCACCTGAGGCAGTTGTGCCAAGACAGCAGAGTCCAGCATGAGGGCTGAGCCAAAAGGCATCTCATGGAGGCTCTTGTGGCAGCCGATGCACAAGACCTCGAGTCACTGTCTGTGACTAGAAAGAACCGAACCTCGAGTGTGGAGGGTCCAGGGTCCAGTGCAGTGTCCAGATCCAGTGAGGAGGACAGCAGGACCAGTGCAAGCCAAGGACCACAGCAGATGGGGAAGGTCACCAACATTCTGGAGCCAGAAGGGATCAGGCTGCAGATGGAGTTACAGAGAATGGAGCTGGAGTTTGCAAGAAGAGAGAGGCGACAGCAGCGAGTCGCAGAGGAAAGAGAGTGACAGCTTCAGCTAGAGGCTGAGTAAGAGTGGTGAGAGGCTGAGCGAGATTGGTAAGAGGCTGAGTGAGAAGAGCATGAGCACCAGAGGCAACATGAACTGGAGAAACAAATATTCCTAGACAGTCCTGGAGCTTCCGGCTATCCCCGCTACTTACTGGGAAAGCTCTGGATGCATTGGGTCAGATGGACAATGAGGACAGTAATGACTATAGTAAACTTAAAGCTGCCCTGCTCAAAAAGTATGATTTAATAGCAGAGGCCTACAGAGTTAAATTATGTAAGCTCTGGAGAAGCCCTGACATGAGCTACAAGGAGCTAGCCACAAAACAATGTCAGTTTTTAAAACGGTGGGAAGATATTGAAGCAGACTCTGTAGAGAAAATTGAAAAAATGTACTTTTAGAGCAGTTTTTTTGGATGTGCCCAACAGAGCTGAAAACCTGGCTGGAGGACCTAGATCCAAAAACAGTGCAATAGACTGCTGAACCCTCGGACTGTTGTGCCAGGAGCAGTCTTTCTCTGAGAGGGAATGGGGCAGGTGTGGCAGTGCAGAAAGGGAAAAGCGTGCCTTCAGGGCAGCTAAAGCCCTCCCTGCCTCCACTGAAACCAGGTAGCCTCAGGTTTCAAGGGAAAGATTTGCCTGAAAAAAGAAATGAATGTTGGGTTCACAAAGAACCTGGCCATATTGCAAGGCAGTGTCCAAAAAGGGCAGAGAGTGCACAAAATGGTGCTAGGAAAGAAGTGGGTTGTTTGTGTGTCATGCCAGTAAACATGAGGGAACACATACACCCAGTCACTGTGAATGGGGTACAGACACTTGGGTTAAGGGACATGGGGGCATCCCTGACTTTGGTAAAAGGGGACTTGGTAGAGCCTGATCAGCTTATATCCAGTCAATTTGTGATTGCAAGGGGATTCACTGGGGAGGAGAAAACATTGCCACCTGCTAGTGTTCTATCTGCAACAAAGATCTGCAACAGAGTTGATGCACTTGGTGGGGTGGAAAGCATGAGAAGGGACTTGGCAAGGTTAGAGGAATGGTCAAATGTATGGCAGCTTAGATTCAATGCTAAGAAGTGCAAGGTAATGCACCTGGGAAACAAACACCCAGGGGAAGAGTACACAATGGGGGGTGAGAGACTAACAACAACAAAATGGAAAATGACCTGGGGGTAGTCATATCAGATGACCTAAAGGTGGGCAAGCAATGTGAGAGGGCAGCAATGAGGGCTGGGGGATACTGGGATGCATAGGGAGAGGCATCACCAGTAGAAAACAGGAAGTTATTATCCCTCTGTACAGACAGTGGGTGAGACCCCATCTGGAGTACTGCGTGCAGTTCTGGAGACCCAATCTCCGCAAGGACATAGACAGGATGGAGGCAGTCCAAAGGAGGGCAACTAAAATGGTGCAGGGTCTGCACCAGAAGACATATGAAGAGAGACATAAGGAGCTGAATATGTATAGCCTCGAGGAAAGGAGGGAGAGTGAGGACATGATAGAAACTTTTAAGTATCTCAAGGGAATCAACAAAGTCCAGGAGGATAGCATCTTTCAAAAAAAGAGGTGTGAAGAACAAGGGGGCACAATTTGAAGATAGAAGGGGGGTGGCTCAGAGGGTAATTTAAGGAAGTATTTTTCACAGAGAGGGTTGTGGATGCATGGAACGGCCTCCCGGAGGAGGTTGTGGAGTCATAAACAGTGGTGGAATTCAAGCATGCATGGGACAGTCATAAGACAATTCTAGGGGGTGTGGGTAGGAAGAAGTAGGCTGCTGGTTAACTAGGATCTGCAGCTTATCCATTAGGTAGCGAAATGGGCAGACTGGGTAGGCCAAGCGGTCCTTATCTGCCGCCAAAATCTATGTTTCTATGTTCTCCTGGACTGGGGTGAGACGGGGGCACTGTGCCAAAGGTTGCCTTAGCAGAAAATTTGGCTGTAGATGCAATTATTGGGAACAATCTTTAAAAGGGGATGGTGTATGCAGTTACCTGCAGCCACGCAGCTAAGGTAAATTGTAGTTCCCTGGACCCCATAGAAGTCCCTGTGGAAAACACTGGGAGGCTGGTTCCCCAGCCTGTGTCTCCTGATTTGGAGAATAATGAAAAGCGGGTAGTCATTCCCCAGGTAGAAGTTAACAGGACAACCACAGAGGGTTACTCAGAGGTGGGAGGTGTCACCCATAGTCAGATAGTTAGGGGTGGCAGTGACCCTGAATGCCCTGATGCTCGAGCTAGGGACCCTAGTTTAGAAACTGAAAGGGACCTGTCCCATGCCTTGGAAATGTGTAAAGAGTTTGCAGCTGCTCAGAGAAGTGACTAGTTTAGAAAAGCTGAGGGCTTGGGTAGACTCTGATGGAGAACAGTGAGGTGATGGGAAACATGAAGTTTATTGGGACAATGGACTGCTGTATATGCAAGATGCAAAGACAGAGGGAGGGGTGATGAGCAGGCAGCTTGTTGTTCTACAGGGGTACAGTGAGCAGTTGCTCAATATTGCACACAATATTCCCACATCTGGTCATCTGGGAACTGCACACACTACGCAGTGGTTGGCCCAGAATTTCTATTGGCCCAACTTCACCCAGCAGGTGATGAAGGGGTATTGCATGTCTTGTCACTGATGCCAAGAAATAAGGAAGGCAGGTAAGAAAACCCAAACCACCTAATTCCTTTGCCCATAGTGGAAGAGCCATTCCAGAGGGTAGGAATAGATATTATGGGGCCTTTAAATACTCACAGTTCCTCCGGGAAGAGATTTATCTTAACTGTAGTGGATTATGCCACCCGGTACCCAGAGGCAGTCGCCCTATCCTCACTGAGGACAGACAAAGTGGCAGATGCCTTTGTAGAGATGTTCTCCCGTGTTGAGTTTCTGCAGGAGGTATCACTGATCAAGGGGGTACCTTTATCTCAGACCTGATGAAATGTTTGTGGGAGAAGTATGGGGTGGTGCAGAGATGCACAACACCTTATCACCCACAAGCCAATGGGCTTGTGGAAAGATTTAATAGTACACTTAAGTCAATGCTCCAAACGTTTGCTGAACAACATGGAAGGGACTGGGAGAAATATCTTCCCCACCTGTTGTTTGCATACAAGGAGGTGCCCCAAGAGTCAACAGGGTTTTCCCCCTTCAAGGATTTGTATGGACGCAGAGTACATAGGCCCCCAGACTTGATCCAGGAGGACTGGGAAGGCAAGCACGCCACCCAGGGAACTCCCATAGTGGAGTATGTTCTTAGGTTTAGGGAAAAGCTGAAGGAGCTTATGGGGACAGCCCAGAGCAACCTGGCAGCTGCCCAACAAAACCAAAAGGTGTGGCATGACCACAGAGCCAGAGCTCGCTCATACACTGTAGGTCAGGAAGTCATGGTCCTAATCCCGGTCCGGAAAGACAAGCTGCAGGCAGAGCGGGCAGGACTATACAAAGTAGTCAGACAGATAAATGATGTAAACTACATTACAGAGCAACCTGGCAGGAGACATACACAAAGAATGTACATTGTCAATATGACGAAGCTGTATACTAATAGGGCTGACATGGTGTTTGCAGTGTGTAGTCCTGGGGAGGGGACAGATGAAGGAGACCCCCTTCTGGACTAGGTGAAAGAAAGCAAGCATGAGTCCTCTGAGGGGGCAATTAAAATGTCACCACAGTTCACCCTGGACCAGATCCAGGAAGTAAGGGAGGTTTTAGCAGACTATGCCCCACTGTTTAGCACCAAGCCTGGACTAGCCCCCTTAGCGATTTTGATCTGGAGACAGGGACGCAGGCGCCCATATGGTGGACGGCATATCGAGTGTCAGAGGCTGTTCAAAAGGACATTAGGAGGGGAGGTGAAGAAAATACTAGTTTTAGGGGTAATCCAGAAATCCCACAGCCCCTGGCCGCACCTGTGTCCTTGTTCCCAAGCCAGATGGCTCTACTCATTTTTGTGTGGACTATCGTGGACTCAATGAAGTCATGAAGTCAGATGCCCACCTAATGCCATGGATGGATGAACTCTTGGACAAGTTGGGAGGGGTGACATACCTTACTGTGAAAGGGTAACCCCTCTTTTCATTTTGTTTTTTCTGATTAAACAAAAAGGCGCCGTGTGCTGGGCATGTGCCAAGCTGTATAATGTCTTGTTTCATTTGTTCTTATAATGTCTTAAATGTTGTTCATCCTGCTTGTTGGGCTGGCCACCCACTTTGCTTTTCACTGTTTTACAGTGCAGTTTGTCCCATGCACATAGCCACTTTTGAGGGTCTCCTGACTGCTCTTAGGCAAATGCAACTCTATATATGTAGTAGAATCAGAAATTATGCCAAGTTGGACCCCTGGGTAACAATTCTGGTTATGGGGTTCAGAAATACTGTAGAGGAGCTAGTATGTCAGCTTATAGATGCTTTGAAATCCTTGTTTGCCTGTAGGACAGAGAGCTCCGTTTATATAATAAAGCTAGAGTTTTTTTTGGGTTTGTTTTTATTGTTTAAAACTTCAAGCAGCCTTAGCGTAGGTAACGCTATTTTCCTTTGGAACACTCGGGTTCCAGAGAGACGCAGCCCGGAGAAAGCACCGATTACTTTTCGAGCTTTCACTCTCGGTGTTGCGGCTCCTTGAACTCCTCAATGCCAGGTTGTACTGTAGATATAAAATAAAGAAAGAAAACTGTGACTTAGCCTCTATCTTCTGAAGGCAACATTGGAAGTTGCAGTAGATTAAAATATTATGCTATGCCAAACAGAAGGTAGTGTTGGGCTATGTAGTAATTTGGAAAATGTGAACTGAAGACGTGTATCATGCGGAAAATGTGTTTCTTGAGTTGCATTCTATTCTTTCCTTTACAGACTGCAGTCACGACTGTGCGAACTATCACACAGGTCTGCAGACTCCAGCTGTTAGACACTTCTACTTAAAATATCTGTTCTAGTCGATTTTAATGAAAAATAAATCTGGTTCTTTTTGTGTGCGTGCACAAGGAGACTGTACTTGCACTATTAGAGAGAATGAAGGCTGCCAAAGTTAGAATATTTTACCGAGTAGAGAAGTCAGTCATTTCTGGTTGCAGCAGACGCTCTCCTTATACTCCCACAGCAGTAGGTATCTATTGTGCCGGCCAGCCACTGCCCATCTCTTTTTATGTGATAACACTGCTGGGGACGGTGCTACGGAGATCATTGGATGCAGAAAACTGTACAAATCATATTTATTAAATGAAATAATGCTATGCATGTTACTATATGAACAAATAAAGCATCTTATTGTGTAAATACTTATTTTCAAAGTTAAATAAGCCTGATTTTGTAAATGTTAGCATAGTATGGGTGGAGCTAACCCATTACATGATTCTTTTACCTGTATATAGTTTTGTGTAGCCAGAACTGAGATCAGATCACTTGGAGGTGTTGGAAGGGCAACACCTAGACTTAGATAGTGCCTTCTAGCTGTGTTTTGTTATGCCTCAGACCGTCGGTTAAGTTTATTATTTATGTCTTTATTTTTCTTTTTGACGTACAAGTCTGCTTATGTTTATTTTGTTCTGCTGTTGGAATAAAACTTGATTTATTCAATCATTTTATTGCCTCACCTCCTATTAGCCCATCCATTCACCCACAGCCTGTGACACATGGTGGCAGAGGTGGGATTTGAACCCACACCCCCAAAGAGACTGGAAGGTCTGTCCTAGGCCCTGGTGGACTATTGATGTAGCAGGATGAGGCAGCAAAGACATTGCTTCATAGTGTTGTCACTAGGTCCATGACAGAGAAGTTTCACCTTCTCTTGAGTACTGGTCTGGATCCTGTTGTACGTCAGAAGGAAGGAAGAGCGAAGGTACTGGGTATTAAAATGGAGGATAAAAAGGAGGAAGAGTTAGCTCAGGCAAGTGGGGGAGAGCCCGAGGAAAGTCCACCTGTCGACTCGAACGAACTCCTCTGGTGGTTACGTGTTCGACAGATCGAACTGGAAAAACAGTGGGAAATTGATAAGAGGGGAAAGTGAGGCCAGATGGACAGACACTTTACAGGCCATCTAGGCTTTGGGTACTGTGAGACCTCCAGACCCTTCTGGTGGTCAAAAGATATCAAAATGGTCAAGCTATCAGAGACAGATGATATAGAAGCATATTTAATGACATTTGAATGGGTTGCAGCAGCCTGTGCATGGCTGAGGGACCAGTGGGGGGTCAGGCTAGCCCCCTAACAGGAAAGGCACAACTCACCTACAGCCATGTGGATGTAGCTCAGGCAAATAACTATGACCAGGTGAAGTCAGTCATCCTAAAACGGTACGATATAAGCATGGAAATGTACAGGCAAAGGTTCCAGTCATACAGATTTCATGCAGCAGAATCCCCTCTGGACACATACACTCAGTTGAAGAACCTTGCTGCCGAGTGGCTGCAACCCACCACTAGAACTATAGAACAGATATTAGAATTGATTATTCTGGAACAATTTATTAGAGCGCTTCCCCAGGATGCTCAAATCTGGGTCAAAGAACATTGCCCAGAAGCCTCTGATGTGGCAATACGATTGGCCTAAGACTACCTTACTGCCAGACCTCCCTGCCAGAGGGGACATCAACAACTTGCACACCCCTCAACTCTGGTAAGACCCACTTCCACTTCTAATATCTCTGGGTAAAGTAACACTAACATTGGTGCTAGAAATAACAACATCAGATCTAATCGATATAATCCAGATTTAATATGTAGAGATTGCAATGGCAAAGGCCACATAGCCAGATTCTGCCCCAAAAGGAAACCAGAACAGTCACACTTGGCCCTTGGTAACTGGGAACACTATCTTGTATCAGTACGAATTGGGGAGAAAACAGTAACAGGACTTTTGGACTCTGGGAGTAAACAGACTCTAGTTCATGAAAGTGTATTAGACATTAAGCCCACATCAGGAGGTCTATCTACAGGGGTTACGTGCATCCATGGTGACATTCATCACTACCCTTTACAGGATAGTGTGCTTCAAGTACATGGACAGAGACAGGTAATGAAAGTTGGGTGGTACCACATCTTCTTATACCGGTAATAATTGGACATGATCACCTCCAATTTGAGTCCTTGCTAACAAATAACATTTGTGCAGTCACTACCAGAGCACAAGAGAAAAGAAAGAATAATTTGGAACTGTTGTTTCCATTCAAGCAGGACATTTTTGGCCCCAATGGTAAAGCGAAGAAATCCCGAGCACAGAAAAGAAAAGCAATCTTGGACTCTGAATAATAAAAAGGACATTAAGTCTGATGGTGTACAAAATGGTATTGATAATGTAAATGCTAGGATGGAAAAGGGGTTGTGGGAATTTGAAGGTTTGCAGAAAAGTGATTTAACCTTAAAGCCTTTCTTTTGCAGGTGGGAATGTCTACTGGGTCAGCACAGGCTGAATATAAAATTCTCAAAGACCTGTTATTTAGGGTATGTGTGAACCCTCGGACAGGGAAAGAGTAGAGCAGTTGATGATACTCACACAGCATGGAAAGAAACTGTTAGAAATTGCTCATGATATCCCCCTGGCAGGACATCTAGGGAGGTACCACACCTTAAGTCGTTTACTCAGACAATTTTTTTGACCTGGCATTCACGACAATGTCTCTGAATATTGTAAAAGTTGCAGTGAATGCCAAAAGGTGGCCAAAATAGGACAGAAAGACATGGTACCCCTACAGCCTATGCCCTTGCTTACTACACCTTTTGAGATGATAGCGATGGACGTTATTGGCCCGCTTCCCAGAAGTTCAAAAGGGAACCATTTTATCTTGGTTGTATGCAATTACACAACTAAGTATCCAGAGGCTGTCCCTCTCAGAAGTGTTACCGCACCCAAAATTGCTGATGAGTTAGGGAAAACTTTTAGCAGAATGGGCATCCCTCAAGAAATCCTCACGGATAGAGGCAGCAATTTCTGTTCTATCTTGTTGAAGCGCTTATACCAGATCCTTGGAATTGAAGCTATTTATACCACCCCTTACCATCCGCAAACTGATGGACTGGTTGAGTGCTTCAACCAAACAATGAAAAAAGTGCTGCAAAAATGTGTGCAGGAGGAAGGGCCCAAACGGGATACTATTTACCCCATCTCATGTTTGCATATAGAGAGGTACCATGAGTCTCAACAGGTTTCTCACCATTTGAACTGTTATATGGATGAAACCCAAGAGGCCCTCTTGATGTTATTAAAGAAGAATGGGAGGAAGGAAAATCAGAGAAAGGAATAAATCCAGTAGACCACTGGCATCAATTAAGGATGAAATTGAGTAAATATGTACAGAAGGCCCATCAAATAAATCAGGATGAACAAGACACTCAGAAGGTGCATTAAGATAAAGGCACCAGGTTTAAGGAGTTTACAGAAGAGGATAAGGTGCTGTTACTGTTACCATCCACTGACAATAAACTGTACATGAACTGGCAGGGTCCATATAGAATTATCAGACGTGTGGGTACTGTGACCTATGAGGTGTTCTTACCTGAGAAAACCCAAAAGGAGCATATTTATCATGCCAATATGTTAAAACCCTGGTTAGAGAGAGATTCCTCACTCTGTAGTTATATACATCCTGAACTACCTGAAAGTGAATTGCATATAGCCTGTCAACACCTAGAAGGTGCAGGTGGATTAGCAGATGTAAAGATCAATTCAGAACTATTACCCAACCAAAAGGCTGAGTTACAAGCTATATTGGACATGTTCAAGGGTACGCTTACAAGAACTCCGGGGATGGCATGTGGGGCACAACACCATATTAAGGTCACCCAGGGTCAGCTCATTAGACAAAAGCCCTATCGGCTTTCTGAGAGGGTCCCGGAAGATGTTATTCAGGAAATACGTAAGATGCATGCACTGGGGATCATTGAGCCCTCACACAGTGAATGGAGCAGTCCAATGGTGGTAGTGGGAAAGAAGGAAGGGGTGTGCGCATTTGTCTTGACTTCAGACGTCTAAATATCATCTCAAAATTTGACAGCTACCCAATGCCTCTGATCAATGACATCTTGGATCACTTAGGAAATGCCCGATATACTGTATCAGTACCCTAGATCTTACAAAGGGGTACTGGCAAATCCCTCTGGATCCAGATGCCCGAGAGAAGATGGCATTCAGTACACCCCTGGGCCTTTTTCAATTTACAGTGATGCCTTTTGGTCTTCATGGTTCCCCTGCTACTTTTCAGAGGGTTATGGACCAAATATTAACCCCTCATGCCAAATATAGTGCAGCTTACCTGGATGACGTGGTCGTTTTTAGTCCCACGTGGGAGGACCATACATGTCATCTTATGCAGGTACTAACTACCATGTTAATGCCGGCCTCACAATTAATCCTTCCAAATGCTCTCTGGCAATGGAAGAAATTAAATATTTAGGATTTCAAATTGGCAAAGGTCTGCTGAAACCTGACACAGGGAAAGTTGATGCAGTAGCCAATAGCCCAAGACCCAAAACAAAGAAAGATGTTCGATCCTTCTTAGGTCTAGCCAGCTACTATTGTTGGTTTATACTGAATTTTGCTACAGTAGCTGGACCTTTGATGGACCTAACAAAAGAGAATAAGCCTGATAAGGTTGTTTGGTCCCCAGAGTGTGAAGAAGCCTTCCGGAGCCTCAAAGCTGGTCTATGCTCTTCACCTGTATTACGTACCCCTGACTTTTCACAGCCCTTCATTGTCCAAACAGATGCCACCAACTATGGTATAGGGGTTGTCCTCACACAAATAATCGAGGGAGAAGAACACCCGATTATTTATATAAGTCGGAAGCTTCACAAGAGGGAAGTCCGATACTCTACTATTGAAAAGGAGTGCTTGACCATCAAGTGGGCCATAGAAGCACTCCGGTTCTATTTATGGGGGGTAGAATTTGAGCTCTGGATGGACAATAACCCCTTATGCTGGCTTCACATAATGAAGGATAAAAATCCTCGCATAATGAGGTGGTATCTTTCATTACAGCCTATCAATTCACTATTAAACATAGGAGAGGTTCTGCACACTGTAATGTGGATTTTATGTCCAGATATGAGGCAGGTGAAGAAAAACACTTGTTATCAGACCTCAGGGTAAGAGATGTTGTAAATCGGAGAAGGAGCGCTCCCTTTCTCTTAATAAAGTTTGACTACAGGGACCCCGAGGTGGAGCCTTAGGAGAGGGTGGGCTTTGGCTCCATCTCTCCCAGGGAGGGATCTGATAACAGAAGTATTGAAATAAGCTGTGACAAAAGAATTTACTGCTTTTATTTTAGGTGGGGAGGAGAATGTGAAAGGGTAACCCCCCCTTTTTTATTTTGTTTTTTCTGATTTAACAAAAAGGTGTAGTGTGCTGGACATCTGCCAAGCTGCATAATGTCTTGTCTTATTTGTTCTTGTAGTGTTTTAAATGTTGTTCATCATCCTGTTCATTGGGCTGGCCACCCACTTTGTTTTTCAGTTTTACAGTGCAGTTTTCCCATGCACATAGCCACTTTTGAGGTCTCCTGACTGCTCTTAGGCAAATGTAACTCTATATATGTAGTAGAATCTGAAATTATGCCAAGTCAGACCCCTGGGCGACAATCCTGGTTATTGGGTTCAGAAATACTGTAGAGGAGCTAGTATGTCAGCTTATAGATGCTTTAAAATCCTTGTTTGTTTGTAGGACAGAGAGCTCCATTTATATAACCCTAGAGTTTTTTTTTGTTAGTTTTGTTTTTATTGTTTAAAACTTCAAGCAGTTTTAGCGTAGGTAACGCTATTTTCCTTTGGAACACTCAGCCCATGGGAAACTATAGACCAGTCATTTTGAGCTTAGTGGTTGGCAAGATAATGGAATTACTGTTAAGGGAAAGGATTATAGAACATCTAGAAGCCAGCAGGGCACAAAACCCAAGGCAACATGGATTTACAACAAGAAGGTCTTGTCAAATGAATGTGGTAGATTTCTTTGTCTGGGTGACCAAGGCAGTAGATCATGGAGGGGTGGTGGACGTGGCTTGCCTAGATTTTAGCAAGGCATTTGACACAGTCCTGCATAAGAGGTTAGTTAACAAGTTGGCAATCTGGGAGTGGATCCCAAGGTGGTAAATTGAGTCAGAAATTGGCTTAGCAACATGACACAGAGGGTAGTGGTAAAAAAAAGTTCAGTCTGAAGAAAGGAGGGGAACCAGCAGGGTTCCACATACAGTCTTCATTTAGTTGGAGAAGAAGGAGGGAAAGACTCTAGCTGGTGACTTGGTGACTGTGTTTGTAAGTGTATTTGAGGTATTTTCTTAGCTGCCATTTCTGTGTGTTTGAAATTGCATTTGAAGTCTGTTCTTAACTGGCCTTTAAGTGCAGGCATCATTTTACAAGGATTAATGTAATTTGAATGTGAAGTATTAACTGCCATCTCAGTCGAGTCTTCAGTTAGTTGTAGATGAAGGAGGGAGAAACTCTAGCTGGTAACTTGGTGACTATGTAAGTGTATTTGATGTATTTTGTTAGCTGCCATTTCTGTGTGTTTAAAATAGTATTTGAGGTCTGTTCTTAACTGCCATTTGGGTGGTTTTCCAATTAGTTTGGGCAGGATTGAGGGATTCTAGATGAGAAGTTTGTGAGTGGAGTGAGGTGTCACTGCCAGATGACTCCTTGGCTGCTTGTTTTTTGAACACAGCCTGTGGTGTAATCCCACCCTCCCACCCTGTTTTTGAACACAAACTGTGGTGTAGTCCCACCCACCCCAGAGCTTGCCCTACATTTATTGGGTGGGTTCCATATGGCCTTGCAACATCCTGCATCCATACAGGGAGTAGCAAAGAGAGGAAGCTTAACAAAACACAGCAGAAATAAAACATATATTTGGGGGCTATCAAATAGTCATCTTAAGCAGGCAGTTGATTGAGGAGGGAATCAGACATGATGGGAGTGGTGCAGTGCAGTGTTTGTGGAGCAGTGGTCTTCAGGGAGACATTCTGGAGGCTGCAATGCTACCTTATCTACGGGCACCCCTCTGGGCTGAGGGAGGAGGTTGCCTGTCTCTGAGCAGAGTTGGCCAAGCTGAAGGCAGCATCCACCACCACCCAGAGACCACCAGGTCCACAACCTTTACCTCAAAGGATGCCAGGGAAGAAGAGTGATTGAACTACAGTGGGCTCAGGGAGGGTGAGGGTCAAAAACACATCCCTCAACCAGTCTCGCTTAATAACTTCTACACTGTTTTGGAGAAATGGAAAAGCCCCACTCAGGAACCTGAGGCTGGGACCAGGGAGGATGACAGTGTCCACCAGGATGGAGCCCCAGGGAAGGGAAGCAGGGAACCCCACAGGAGGGGGAAGCGTCTCCTAGTGGGGGATTCTATTGTCCAGGGAGTGGAGTTTGGGTCACCTAGCAGGGGAGAGAGGGATGTCAAGTGCCTCTCAGGAAGCACTGCATGCAGGGATGGGAAGCAAATCCATAGAATCGTTATGGCAATAGCTAGGAGGGAGCAGCTGGATGTCATTGTCCACCTGGGGACCAATGACCTGGCCAGGAGAAGTGTGGAGTTAGTCAGAGTCCAGGATGATTTCAGGAAACTGGGGGGAAACCTGAAACAGCACACTCCATCTCATTCTTGGAGGTGCTACCTATCCAGGGCACAGGGGAAGCTAGGGCACTCCACATCCATAGCTTCAACTCCTGGTTGAAGGACTGGTGTGGAAGGGAGAGTTTTGGCTTCACAGGGGACTGGGGCCTGACCTGGGCAGATGCAGACTTATATAAGGAGGACGGCTTGGATCTGTCCGAAAAGGGGACCTTGGTCTTCTGTGAGCAGTTTAAATGCTTCAGCTGTGAGCATTTAAACTGGCCAAGGGGGGAGAGCCAGAAGGGTCAGGAGGCTTAGGAACACCACCCCCCATGGAAACATGCATGAACATGAGCTGACTACGGAAACAGGGAAAGCGGGCAGGGAGGGGCAGGGAAGTAAAGAATGCATAATGAGTGATACGGGGGGCAAGAGCACATAGGAAAGGAAACTGGGGTTGGGGGAAGATGCTGGAGAGGGAGAACAAGAGCAGAGTGAGGGCAGACTGTAAAACATGGAAGGTCATGATAACGAATGCCCATAGCCTAGAAAATAAGGTTCCAGACCTGGAGGCCTTGTTGGCAGATGCAGACCTTGACACAGCAGAAATAACAGAGATATGGTACTCAGCTAATCATGGCTAGGAAGTCAATGCAGGGATTTATTTAACTCCAAAAATTGATTAGCGTTTTGCTCATAAAAGTGCTAAAACATTGTAAAAATGCATAGCACTTGCCTCACTGTGTTTAACAAACATAACACTTATTGAAAACCTATATAAATACTTTCTGTACAGTTAGCATTGTCCCAAACAAAAAACTGCAAATCAATTATTTAAAACCCTGCAATGTACCAGGCTATACATTGCTCAGGAGGGACAGAGAGGGTAAAAAGGGTGAGGGAGTGGGCCCTGTACATCAGAGATGTAATAAAGGCTACAGATGTTCAGGAAAGACAGGGGGAGGCCGAGGTAATGTGGATCACCCTGGAGCCAGAGAATGGAACAGCAATATGCACAGGGGTGATCTACAGATCTCCAGCACAGAAGGAGGAAGTAGACAGGGAAGTAGTGGAGAACATACACGACATGGCAGCTAAGAGCAAAATCCTGCTACTGGGGGATTTCAATATGCCGGACGTGGATTGCACCACCCAGATGGCTGTTTCAGCCAGAAGCACAGCCATCCTAGAATCCCTGCAAGGGGTTGGATTCAGGCAGCTGGTGCATGAGCCAACCAGGGACAAATCAGTTCTGGACCTGGTATGGACCAATGGGTACAGAGTCAAAGAAATACAGGTGGAAGGGCAGCTAGGGTCCAGTAACCACCACATGGTGTGATTCAGCATGGAGACATGGACTCAATCAAGCCATACAAGGGCAAGAGTATTAGATTTCAGGATGGCAGATTTCACTGAAATGAGTAGATGTATACAAGCAGTCCTGGGGGAAGGGAGAGGTAGTAGAGGCGGTGGAAGAACAATGGGAGAAACTGAAAGGCGCTATAGTGGATATAACAAACCAATGTGTTAGGATAGTGACCAAAGGGAAAAGAAGAGGTGAGGGACAAAGTCAGGGCTAAATGGCTGAGTTTCAGGAAATATAAGGGGAGCCAAAGGGAGGAGAACAGGGAGGTGTACCTTGAATGTCTAAGGGAAGCAGGGAAGGCTGTTAGGAGGGTGAAGGTGCAGACAGAAGAGCGCTTAGCACAGTCTGTAAATGAAGGGGATAAGGCATTGTATAGGTATATCAGTGAAAGAAGAAAAACTGGGGGGGATTGTGAGACTCAAAGGGGAGAAGGGAGAGTGTAAGGAGGGGGATCTGGACAAGGCAGAAATACTGAACAAATACTTCTGCTCAGTATTCACTAAGGAGAGGGTATGTCAAGGACCACAGTTGGGTTGTAGAGGTGAACACCAGTCCATTCACAGTGGAGAGAGTTCTGGAAGAACTCCCAAAGCTGAAGGTGGAAAAGGCCATGAGGCCAGATGGCATCCACCCAAGGATATTAAAGGAGCTGCGAAGGGAACTAACAGCGCCTCTGGTGGCCCTGTTCACAGAGTCACTCAACACAGGTGTAATTCCAGAGGGTTGGAGGGGGCCAAAAGTGGCAGTAGGGTGGCGATGGGGAACTACAGGCCAGTCAGCCTCACCTCAGTGATGGGAAAGCTCATGGAAACACTGCTGAAAGAAAGGATAGTGGCATATTTGGAATCCAGTGGTGCTCAGGATCTGAAGCAACATGGATTCACAGTAGGAAGCTGATGTCAAAAGAATGTAATAGTTTTTTTTGATTGGGTGACTAGGGAACTTAATCAGGGAGGGGCAGCAAAGCCTTCAACACCATCCCACATAGAAGGCTGATTAACAAGATAGGTAGTCGGCATGGGAGACAAGGTGGTGAACTATGTTAGGAACTGGTTAACAGAAAGGAGACAGAGGGTGGTGGTAAATGGTGCACAATCTGGGAAGGGGGGGTGACCAGTGGGGTACCACAGGGATCAGTACTAGGACCAGTCCTGTTTAATGTCTTCGTTAGAGACATTGCAGAGGGGCTGGAAAGAAAGGTCTGCCTGTTTGCAGATGGCACCAAGATCTGCACAGGGTGGATACTCCAGAAGGGGAGTAGAAAATAAAGAGGGACCTGGAGAAGCTTGAAAGATGGATGGAGATGTGGCAACTGAGGTTCAATGTAAAGAAGTGCAAAATAATGTACCTGGGCAGAGGGACCCCTGGCGAGAGCTACAGGTTGGGAGGGAGGAGCTGGCTGTCACCAAACAGCAAAGGGATCCAGGGGTTATCATCTTTGATGACCTCAGCATATCAAAGCAGTGTACAAAGGTGGCAGGGAGGGCCAGTGGCATGCTGGGGTGCATAGGCAGGGGTATCACTAGCAGGAGGCGGGAGGTGGTGATGCCATTGTTTAAAACATTGGTAAGGCCTCATATGGAGTAGTGTGTGCAGTTATGGAGGCCATGCCTGCACAAGGACAAAGATAAGGTGGAGACTATCTAGAGAAGGGCAATAAAGATGGTGCAGAGCTTACACCACAAAACATATGAAGAGAGACTAAGGGACCTCAATATGTACTCACTGGAGGAGAGGACAGGAGACAGTGGGGGGACATGAGTGAAACTTTCAAGTACCTCAAGGGCATAAACAAGGTGCAAGTGGGGGCACTTTTCCAATGTAGAAAAAGTACTAGAACAAGGGGGCACAATATGAAATTGGAAGGAGGTAGATTAAGAGATAATATGAGGAAGTTTTTCTACACAGAAAGGGTAGTCGACACATGGAACAGTCTGCCACAAGAGGTAGTGGGGGCAAGCATAGTGGAGGGATTTAAGCATGCTTGGGATAGGCACAAGGGAAGCCCAAGAGGGGAGGGAGTGATGAAAAGCCATTGATCACATAAGGGTCAGTGGCCACATACAATGTATAGGGCCTACGGGCAGACTGGATGGGCCTAGCAGCCCTTATCTGCCGACAGTTTCTATGTTTCTATGTTTCTCACATGGTTCGATGCTGGTTCCAAACAGTTACTTGCCAACGCTCAGAAACGAGGGTTTGTGCACAGCTGAGGGTGACTAGCCCTACACTGAAACATCTCTAAAAGTTCTGCGCTGCAGTACCACAAAAGCAAGTGACAAAAAGAATTTAAAGAGCTAGTGTACTGCTTGGGATTAATAGTAATTTTCAGATGCAGTCAGCTATCTCTTCTTGTATCTAAAGTATTTTTCTTTTCTTTTGTTAATTAGAAGATTTTCCACCTGGCAGTACTGGGGTGATGTGTGGGCAGCACTGTCTGGAGGAGGAAAAGTCAGTTCTTTTCCTCCCACTACATCATCAGAAATGAAACCAAACACATTGAGGCACCACAATCCTTGCAGCCTGAGTAGTGACTCTTCAGGCTACCAATAAAAATACTGGAAATTGTGACATCACTACTAACCAGGGAGAGCCAGTCCCTGCTGCTTCATGTGAAAGTGAAACCTGGCAGTGAGAAATGGTTCCCATTGGTTACTAATGATGTCCTAGTCAGTGTGGTCTCAGTGTTGATGTAGTGGGAGAAACAGAACTGATTTTTTTCCTCCAGACATAGTGCTGCTCCACACATCACCACAGTACTACCAGGTGGAAAATCGTCTAATTAGCAAACAGAAAAGAATAAATACTTGAGTTATAGAAGTGATAGCTGACTACATCTGAAAGCAAGGCAGTTTCAAGCAGTGCACTAGCCCTTTAAATCAACGTTTGTTGAATTTATTTTCCAATACATGGTGCAAGACCCTAGCGCCTCATCTTAGTGCGCTCAAGGGGGCAGTAGCTAACATCCAGGCTTTCATCAATCATTTAAATACTATCACAAAGATATGACATCATCAAACAGGCGCATTTCAGTGAAGCAATTACTTAGCTAATCACTTATATTTCAGTCAGTGTTGTTATCATAAGAAGTTTAACTAAAATGCCACTACATTAATTTCTGTTATCTCTGTAGTACAGCTCATTTAGCATTTTATGATATGCAGAAAGAATCACAATTAAAATTAGAATTACACAATGAACAATAGAAACACTCTAGATAGGGGTTGATACCAGCCCATTCTGAAGAAAGGGTTCTGAAAGAACTCTGCTAAACTGAGGTGGACAAAGCAATGGGGCCTGATGGGATTCATCCAAGAATTTTAAAAGAACTAAGGGTAGAACTAGTGACACCACTGACTACCCACTTTAACAAATCATGGGAGGATGGGGTGGTACCTGAGGACTGCAGGAGGGCAGATGTTATTCCACTTCACAAAAGTGTGAGCAGGGCAGAAGCAGGAAACTACAGACCTGTTAGTTTAAAGGGTACCTAAACAAGCCATTTTTTAAAACTGCAAACTCCAAAATCTGGCATCACAGTGAGGTAAAGTAAAGGCTGCTGTTTACATTTATGCTAAAACTGCATTTATGTAAATAACATAAATGCAGTTTAATAGCTTTTGAAAAATGTAAACATCAGTCTTTCACTTTCAAAAACCAGCCTTGGTTTCTCCCTAAGATGTCTGCCAAGTTTGTTAAGTGATGAGTCATGATGACATCATCAGAGTCAGAGACAGAGACCCACATATATTCCTATATAGTGCTAACAAGTTCTTCTTTCCCCTCTTTGTTTTGAATTGTTGCACCAGAATGATCAACACCATGTATTAATTTATGGATTATTTTAATCAGTAAACATGTTAGGCTACGATTTTGTTCATTCTGTTTACTTTAACTTGTGGAAAATGTTTTGCAATCCAGCTGACTTTTTCTTTGGAAAAGTGCAGTACAGTACAACACTTCAAATACCTGATGATCTAGTGGTTATGTGGTACACTGAATTTTTTTTTTTGTTAACCAGGAAATACACACTAAGCTGAAAGATTGTTTACTGGTGTGGCCTGGGAGCACAAGGAAGTTTGATGACTTGCTCAGGGTCATAGCAAACTACCAGTCTGGTTCAGTTCCAAAGCTCATGCTCTCTTGTTAATCTACAAATAAGGCTTTCTTTTTCCATGTGAACCTCCTGCACCTAGCCTGAATTCTGTTGAACACCCCACCATCCATACTTTGTCTGTAGTACTGCATGGAGCCGCATATGAGCTTGTGGTCTCATGAAGAGAATTATCACACCTCAGATTGCAATCTTGTATCTCAGAGAGTTGTGCACACCTATACCGATATGCATCGTCAGCTGGCACTGTTAAAAAATGCCTCACAAAATCACTCTCCAGTCCACATTCACAATGTTTGACTTCTGCTCCTACAGTAAACATTGAGTGGATCACCACCCTTCTGCACAGTGAAGGTAGTATGTACAGTTCCCCTGTTGTTTTTTCCCTCCGCCTCATTAACTTACAACTAGGTCTTTCTGGAGGGCCAAACAATAAGCATCATGACCTCATAAAGGCTGCACTTACAATGAATAACAATATTATTAGCAGGAGAGGCATACTAATATCATGAGCAAATCCACCCAACTTCCAGTGTCAGTCTACCCCTTTACCTGTGATCTGCAGAACCCCACAGGACAGTTCCCAGCAAGTCTTTTCCAGTACTTTTCTGTGCTCTACTGTACAATTTGAGTTGGCTCACTACCACCAAATCTTGAATGAGCTATACACAACTCCTTCAATACTGTCCTAACAAACATCAACATCCCCCCAACCCTATGGTAATCTCCCCACACTGAATTAAAGTAACAGTTTAGGTGCAGCCCTTCCACTCTGAGTATTTGTCATTGCTGTCTACTCTCAACCACAGTCAGGTAGTGATCACAATGCTGGCAGCGCCACATTTCAGATCTCACAGTGATCTGCTCAAGCGTCCTCCTTCCTGCCTTTAACCAACCTGAATATAGCTGTATCCTGATAGAATGACCTCTTCAGTCCTCTCTGGCATTCATTCTTCTCATCTGCTCCACACCAAAAACTAATGAGTTCACTACCCTTCCGCATCATGACTGTGGTTAGTACAGTCTCCCATGCTGTCTTTACATATTAATAATAAACATGATCTTCTGGTAAGCCAGGCTGATAGCAGCATGGCACAAGTGAAAACAGTAGGCTTTCCTACTTATATAAGATCTAAGCCACCTATGAATAGGCACTATTTAATGAGCGTGCATCATGATGTGCACACTCATCATTTAATAGTGCCTAATCAAAGGTAGCCTAGATCTTTTAAGGATAGGAAAGCCAATCATTCCCTTTGTTCCCTGCTGGTATGAGCCTGACTTACTGGAAAGATATGCTTATATTTGATATGTCAAAATAAAACAGGGACTGTACTACTTGCATTCATGATGCAGAAGGGTGATGAGCTCACCAGTTTTCAGTGTGAGGAGGAATAGTGAAGAATGAATACCAGAGGGGGACTGAGAAGGCCACTCTTGCAAGGTACTGCTATATTCAGGGAAGGGCAGGACAGAAGGAGAGAAATATGAACAAATTACTGTGCAAAATAAGATGTGGGGCTGCCAGCACCTTGATCACTACCTGACCCCATTGTCCTGGCTAATTTTCCCCTTCCTATAAAACTAGTTCGTGCAATTGTCCAAAGCTGTGTGTGGGTATTAATGTATGAAATGGCTGCCAATACACGTTCAGTCACTTCACTACCAGTCTAGTACTGCCTGCAAAGCACTTTGGGATACAATGTGTATGAAAAGCACTATATAAATGCTGATTCTTATTTTATTACTTCCCATAAAAAGAAGACAAGACAAGCATATATTTGATTTTCAAGAAGATATGAACTCTAACATTGGACTGCACAAGAACTTTGCTACAAAGAGGTGGTGGGTCTAGGGGGTGGTGAAGGGTGTGGCTGCAACCCCCCCCCACACACACATAGTAACGTATTTGCTTGCTGCTGCATTTCACTTTGTTGAAGAAGTCTGATATATTGATTGTACAAATGTTTACATTCAAACTACAGATTACATTTGTAGGTTCTGTCAAAAACGTACTAGAAAAGAATAACAGCAGGAAATATAAAGGTTTAATAAAAATGTTAAAAAGTGCATATTAAGCGTACACACCAACCCAGCACCCCCATTGTAGCATCCTGGATCCGCTATAATCACTAGACCACCAGGTTATCCAAGATTTGTACTACACTGTGGTTTGCCACTGAGAATGTCAGTTAGATTAAAACACAATTTCAGCATGTTAAAGTAAACAAAATGAACACAACCATGGCCTAACATGTGTATTATACAAAATAATGCACATGGTTGTAACCATTTGGGTAAAACAATTCTATACAAAGGGGAAAAAAGAACTACTTAGCACTATAGAGAGTCATAAATCTCTCTGACTTTGGCTCCAATGATGTCATCACATAACACATTTGGCGGCCATTTTAAGAAGCGGCTAAGGCAGTTTTTTTTAAATTAGGAGGCTGAATTTACAATTTTCAAATGCTCTGGAATCACATTTAGGTAAATTATATAAATGTAGTTTTAGCAATAATGAATACAGCATCCTTTCCTTTAGTAACCTATGGAGTCAGATTTTTGAATAGTTTGTTGTCAAAATGTTGTTTAGGTATCCTTTAACCTCAGTGATTGGGAAAATGATGGAATCACTTCTGAAGGAAAGAATTGTTGAGTACCTAGAGGCCAGAGGGGCACAGGACCCACGGCAGCATGGATTCACAGCGGGAAGGTCATGTCAGACGAATCTAATAGATTTCTTTGACTGGGTGACCAAAGTAGTAGATCAAGGAGGGGCTGTGGACATGGCCTACCTAGACTTTAGCAAGGCATTTGACACAGTCCCACACAAAAGATTAATATACAAGTAGGCCAGCCTGGGAGTGGGTCCCAAGTTGGTAACCTGGGTAAAGAATTGGCTGGAGAACACGACACAGAGGGTAATAGTAAACGGAGTCCACTCTGAAGAAAGGGGGGTTACTAGTGGGGTACCACAGGGTTCAGTACTGGGACCGGTCCTCTTTAATGTCTTTATAAGCAACATTGCAGAGGGACTGGAAGGAAAAGTATGTCTCTTTGCAGATGACACAAAGATCTTCAACAGGGTTAATACACAAGGTGGGGTGGAAAGGATGAGCAGGGACTTGGCAAGACTGGAGGAATGGTCAAACCTATGGCAGCTTAGATTCAATGCTAAGAAGTGCAAAGTAATGCACCTAGGAAACAAAAACCCAGGGGAAGAGTACACAGTGGGGGGTGAGATACTAACAACAACAAAAATGGAAAGGGACCTGGGGGTAGTCATATCTGATGACCTAAAGGTGGGCAAGCAATGTGAAAGGGCAGTAAGGAGGGCTGGGAGGATACTGGGATGCATAGGGAGAGGCATCACCAGTAGAAAACAGGAAGTTGTTATCCCTCTATACAGAAAGCTGGTGAGACCCCATCTGGAGTATTGTGTGCAGTTCTGGAGACCCAATCTCCACAAAGACATAGGATGGAGGCAGTCCAGAGAAGGGCAACTAAGATGGTGCAGTGTCTGCACCAGAAGACATATGAAGAGAGATTTAAGGAGCTTAATATGTATAGCCTCAAGGAAAGGAGGGAGAGGGGAGACATGATAGAAACTTTCAAGTACCTCATGGGAATCAACAAAGTCCAAGAGGGTAACATCTTTCAGAAAAAGAGGTGTGCAAGAACAAGGGGGCACAATTTGAAGATTGATGGGGGACAGCTCAGAAGTAATTTTTTCACAGAGAGGGTTGTGGATGCATGGAACAGCCTTCCTGAGGAGGTTGTGGAGTCAAAAACAGTGGTGAATTTCAAGAATGCATGGGACAGTCATAAGGCAATTCTAGTAGGTTGGGGTAGGAAAAAGTAGGCTGTTGGTTAACTAGGATCTGCGGCTTATCCATTAGGTAGGGAAATGGGCAGACTGGTGGGCCAAGCGGTCCTTATCTGCTGTCAAATTCTATGTTTCTATGTTTCTGTTACAGAAGTGGTCAACTACAGTAGCTGCATTGCAGAACTAAGCAGTATTGCAATGATTTATGAACTGTTGTGATCTCCTAAAAGGGATACTCCAATATTTCTATATATTTTGTAATCCTAGACTTGATCAAAAAAAAAAAAAAATTTCTGTCTTTTTAATACAATAGTGCATTTGTCTACTTACTGCTATACTTTCTCAGACAAAAAAATAAAGGAAGTAAAGAATAGAAAAGGAGGAGAGAGAGAGTGAGTGAGAGAGAGAGAGAGAGACTCGTTTTCATGCCATTTTTGCTGGAATATTCCTTTAGGCCCTCCTATGCCAGAAAAAAATAGAGAATGAAGCAAGTTCTGACAAGTCCCCCAACAGTGCTGCTCGTAGGACAGGGAGCTGTTGACTCCTCATGTGTGCAAGTTGGCCGGCCAACAGACATACGGGAAGTGTGGGCTGGTAGAACATGCTACTACAGAATGAGAAAAGTAAACAGTCTTTTTGTTTCTGTGCACCATACACTATAAAGAAAAGTATATGGGAGCCCAAATACGCAACCACAATATTCTCGATACCTTGGGGTTTCCATTATGAAAAGGACCTCTTGAGCTTTGCTCTTGAGGTCCTTATGGAAACCACTCAGTACAAGAATACTGTGGTTGTGTATGGGCTCTCATACACTATATTTTTTCAGTTCAGACCTTGAAAGTGTTTGTGATTTTTGATTATCAGTCGCACAGCATTTACCCCAGCTGTGTTCTTTTTTTGTATAAACCTTTATTGACTTTTCATAAAACAGCATTACATTCTGACAAACACAGGACTGTACTACAACAAGCTGTGTTCCCTGACGATACAAAGATAAATTACTCCAATAAGGTTACATGAAAGCATATCTAGGGCAGCCAGTTGCACATACATATGGAACAAAATAAGGTAAAACAAAAGAATAACAAAAAAAACTAGTACAAACAGTAACACAAACTGTGCTTGGGTGCAATTTACATTTCACAACATTTGAAAGCGAGTCGTTTCATGGAAAGTGCTGTCCTCTGGGATGATGCTCCTTCCCTCTAGATGAGGGTCATGGACATGTGACCTACGATGTGTCAAGTGATGTTTGCAATTCCTTGATCACTCTTTCTGTGGTGGAGTTATGGGATATATACAAGAACACCTAAGATATCTCTTCCCTGCCTGGCTGCTTTGTATTCTTGAAAGGCCAACCATCTGCCCCAGTTCTTGTCTACTCTGTGTCTTAATGTGGCTGTAACTCTTTCCGTTTCCTTGATGTTTTTGCAGCTTCTCAACCAGTCATTCATAGATGGCAGATTAGTTAGCAATCAATGCTGGGTAATGACCTTATGGGCAGTTGCCACAGAAATAGTGAAAATGCATTGTTTATTCTTATCTTTTAACCCTTGTGGGGCTAGGCCCAGAAACCAGCGTTTTTTTTCCCTTCCTTCTCCCCCAAGTGCTCCCATTCTTTGGGAGACACCTGTGGCTTTTTGCATCCCCATTCACCTACCCACCTGGCGTCCAGTGCAGTCCATCCCCCATGGAACCATGGTTGAACCCCCCCAGGTGGATGAGGGCCCTTGCATCCTGACGTGTCTGTCTTTTGTCAGGATGCTGTCTCCGGTGCTGGTGGGGGTATTGGGGATCGGGGCCTGGTGCTCCGTCTACTGGGTGTGCTGAGGGTATTTTCTATGGTGTTCTGTGGACGTGCTGTATGCCCTGATGTCCATACACCTGAGGCACCAATGTCCAGCATGCCTACCCTATTTTGACTTCAGGATTTGTAGTTCCTCAGGTCTCCACCCGGGTCACACAAGCGCCGAGTCCTGAAACCCCCCTCCCCCAGAGAAGGAGAGCTGTCCTGGGGACGCTCAAGCCTCCTCTTCCCAGCCGGCCCTCCAGCTCCTGGGTCTGTCCCCAAACCTAGGTCACTGGTGTAGGAAGCGGAAATCCAACCACTGCACCGGTGGGCCGACAGAAGCCTGTGTTTTAGTATGGACTGAGGGTTGGGTCACTAGGATTCAACCAGTTACTTCAATCACCTTACTCCAAATGTTGGTGAGTACTGAGCAGTTTAAAAAAAATATACGTGTGCAAGCCTTTTTGTCTGCAGTTTCTCAAACTCCTATCAGAGTTATGTGCACTATAATGTTAGGATATGAGCTGAGTTTTGAAGTATTGGATCGTAGCTTGCCATCTGAACTCCCTCCTGGTGGGGGTAATCCATAACTCATCAAGTTGCTGACTGATGTTCAGCGCAGCAATGACAGTGCCACAGGAAGGATGACAGTGAAAGGGGCGATCTTCATTCTAGATTGCCCATCATTCATGTCGCCCTTTGCACCCATCCAGTTTCTACCCCCTTCAGGGCATGCCTGCCCCGGGGGAGATATATTTAAAGTTGGAGGGTGTGGGGACCAAAGTCCCCACAAATGCTGACTGTTCCCTGGAAGGGTGCTTTGGCCCAGGAAACAAAATGCCTGGTACTGTAATGCCAAGTGGCATTTTGCCCATACTATAATCGGCGTTGAAAAAATGCCTGTCACTGCGACATCAGTGAACTGAGGAAGCAGTGGTTTTGTGTATCTGTGCCACACCTTAAGCCATTTCTTCTCTGTGCATTTTAGGAGTGCCTCCTTCTCCTTCTTCCATTTACAGGGCACCCTCAATTATCTGCCCCTTGATTATCCGCCACCCTTCATTACCTCCAGCCTCACCTGATGTTCTGTTCATCTTTCATTGAAATTCCTTTATCTGCCATCCTCCATGTCCATCTGTCAGCACATTGAAATGTACATCTTGGCCCAGATATTCAAAAGGGTTGCGCCATGCGCAAGTCCAAAACTGCGCCATTTCGCGATATTCAAAAGGAGCCAGTTGCGCCCCCGAAAACATGCTGAGCAACAGCGCAATGAAAATGAAGGCATGCGCAACCAAAGGGGGCGGATCCATGCATAAAGACCGCAATGCGATATTCAAAGACTTGCGCAATGCACAATAGTGGCACAGCCAGAAACTGCGCAGTAGCGGAAATGAGCCAAAATAAAAAGGCTCAAGGAAGCGGCGCAAGAATGCTACCAGGCTGCCAAGTGGGGGAAAGAGAGAGACAGACAGAGACAGACAGACAGACAGAAAAGGGCAGGCAAGGAAAGTGTGTCCCATAGTTTGTAGAGGCCAGCGGGGGGTGCCCGGTGCAGTGGAAGTAGCAGCCAGGACAGTGGGGGTAACACAGCAACACCAGCCGGGGGGGCAGAAGCCAGGGAGATGGACAGTGCCAGTTTCCACATGGAAGCCGTAATGAGGGGGGTGAGAATCCATGCGCAGGGGACGTGGCCGTGGAAGGGCCTGTCGGGCGGTATGCCCCCAACAGGGGGTACCGTGCCTGCATCAGCTTTGATCTGTACACAGATGTAGAGATCGTGGGCTGGTACCACCTGAACAGGGCAATACTGAGATGGCTCTGTGAGCTGTGCAGTGATGTGATGCAGGCACCCTCACGACGGAGTCACGCTCTGTCGGTGGAGACCAAGGTGACAGCCTGCATGTGCCTGCTCACCACGGGCACCTTCCAGAGGCCGACAGGGGACACCACAGGCATCACACAGTCGGCCATGTCATGCATCCTCACCCAGTTCCTCAGCGCACTGCTGCCACATGCTGCGGAGTACATCCATTTCCCCAGCACCGCGGCAGAGCGTACAGCAAACATGCAGGAGTTCCACAGGGTAGCACGTATTCCTGGCATGCTAGGGGCCATAGACTGCACCCATGTGGCCATCCGCACGCCACCTGGCCCCGATGGCCACGCATATCGGAACAGAAAGGGATTCTCTAGTGTCAACTGCCAGGTGGTGTGTGATGCCACTGGGCGCATAATCAATGTCTGTGCCACACACCCTGGCGGAGCACATGATGCCTTCATATGGTATCAGTCTGCACTGTGCCATTGATTCGAGAGTGGGGACATCCCCACAGGACATCTAGTGGGTGAGTACACATGTATGGAATGCAAACTCTGGGCAAGGGTGGGAATGCCACAGGTGCCATGGTAGTGGCACACAGGGAGATGGCCAATATGGACCTGAACATGACACTGCTCTCCACTATCTCCACACAGGTGACTGCGGATACCCACTCCATCCCTGGCTGCTCACACCGTACCGGCGCCCCATGACCCCAGCGCAGCTATGCTATAATGAGGCACATGCCGCAACACGTAACATCATAGAGCGGGTGTTTGGGATGCTCAAGGCACGCTTCCGATGCCTAGACACCTCCGGCGGTGCCCTACAGTACAGCCCCCAAAAGGCCTGTGGGATATTCCTGGCCTGTTGCATCCTGCACAACATGGCCAAAGACCATGGGATAGCCGTACAGGTCGAACAGGGGGACAGCGATGGGGACACCAGTGGCACCGGTGATGATGGTGATGAGCAGCCCCCCGTAGGACGGAGGGACCCCCGACTGATCCGGCAGGCCCAGCTGCACCGGGACACCATCACAGAGGAGCACTATGCACAACACAGGTAAGTCAAGGGGACATGTGCAACCAACACTGTCCATGCGCAAACCACAGGCATACAGGGGAACACACCAGGGGTGCATGACGGTCAGGGGAGTGGAAGGGTCCAGGCATACAGACACACCATCAGGGAGGGGTGAGCCCTCATATGGACACACACACACACCAGGCACAGAGCATACATGGGCAGATGCACAGCACTGCAGAACCGACATTGCTAACACACAGCACCACCGACCACCCCCACCACCCGTACTGTCCAAGTACGTGTGTCAGAACCTGGGCACCCTTGCACCTTGGTGTACAGTGCAATGCAGGCATCATCATGCACACGCACCTGTGGACAGCAGTTGGAAGGGTGTGCAGGTGGTCCGTGTGTCGGCGTGGTGAGCAGAGCACCCAGCAGTGCACTGCCCACCATGACACACATTGCACACATGGCAGCACCAGACAGGGCCTGCACTGGGAGACAGCTCAGTCATGTAGCACTGTCCCACGGCCACCACGGATGCGTGGGCGGCCCCGCCGTGACCCAACAGCACGGGCAGGCTGAGCAGGGGCCACATGGGGTGGCACTGTTGCACCACCAGGGGTCCCACTGTGCGAACGCGACTTTGCCCGCACAGAGGTCTGCAGCATGCCGAACAAACCTGCACCAGGGGTGCTCGGGATGCCCACAGCAGAACCCGGCGTCGACAGGCCTGGTGTCGCATGACGCCAGGAACGGGGAGTGGAGAGTGCACTGTGTGGGGTGTGCGGTACAGGGGCACCTGACTGTGTGCCCAATGCATCCATGACAGAGACCACTGCCTGGGTCAGCCTGTCAATGGCGGCAGTCACATCAGTCCGCATATGGAACAGCTCGGCTCGGTCCCGAGCACACTCCCTGCTGTGCTGCTCCACAGACACAGACAGTGCCTCCACAGACCTTGCAACCCGCCCCTGCAGCTGTACTGATTCCTGCCGCAGGCGGGTGTACGTGTCCAATGGGTACTGTGCCCCAATGGCATCCTGACCCCCAGGGTGTGGACGGTCCTGATGCACATCACCCCTTGAGGGTGGGCGCTGTTCGCCAGGACCAGGAATGGGCGGATCAAAGGGCGGTGGACATGTGCCACTGCTTGACACTGTATCCCCAGACCTGGTGTGTGACTGCTGCTGCTGCCCCTCCAACCGCTGTGCCCCCAGGTCCACCTGTTCCACCGCTGTGCTGGCAACAGTGCCAGACACCTGCACAGCCACCGATGCTGCCCCACCGGTGCTGACAGGCACAGCCTGGGACTGTGCCAGCATGCTGGTACACATGTTTGAACCAGAAAGGCCCAGGGGCACGTGCTGGTCTGCCGTGTGTCCGTCATGGGACACACACCTATCACTGCCCATTGCAGGCCTTCTATCATCAATGGTGCAGGTACGTGTTACTGCCATGGTCACAGCGTGCTGGCATGCTTGCATGCCAGACTGCTGAGACACAGGCTGTGCACCCCCGCACCCGTATCACTGACACCAGAGTTGTTGGCCCAGCGTGCATGCTGCTGCAGTGCCTGCTGGCTGGTGGTGGAGGTGGATGGTCCTTCCCCCATGTCCAGCAGGTCAGCATCACTGTCTGGACCCACCACCACCATCTCCTGAAGATGAACAGGATCTGTAACAGAAAGAGAGTACATGTGAGTGCATGTGAACAACCGCCACCCCCCCAAACACCACCACCATGTCATACCGTGCAGTGATGGGCTTCCACCTGTCTGGAATCCTCCGCCTGGTATACCCGCAATGGTGCTCAGCTGCATGGCTGCAACCAGTGTCTCCTCATTTGGGGTCAGCTGCAACACCACTGGCGGGCCCCCGCCAGTGCCAGCATGTGCCGCCCTGAAGGCTGCCACCTTCTCCTTCAACCTCCAGCGGTCAGTCACCATCTTTTTCTTGCATTCCTGCATGGAGTGCTGGTGGCTTCCGTGCAGGTTAACGGCCCGAGCTACCCCCTCCCATGCAGCCGCACGGGACTGAGGGGTGCCCCTCCGTCCACTCAGTATTGGCTCATCATCCAGGTAGGCCTGGAAGATGGCCTCCGTCTCTGCCGCTGTGAAGTTGGGCCTCCTCCTACGCCCACCGTCCTCACCCTCACCTTGGCTCTGCTCGGTCATGGTGATCTGTATGGGGGGAAGTGGACACCTGTCACTGTGCAGTCTACAGCATTTCCCCATGAGCATTGTCCTGAACATCACACAGCATGCAACTCACCTCTCACCTACAGTAACCCGAATCTGGCCAGCACAATGATGTCGCACATTTATGGCGCAACACATGCAAATTAGGAGTGGAGCAACTTTAATGACATGCAAATCGCGCCACTGCGCCCTTGAATGGCTGATCAGATGATTTGCATGTGTCAGCTGAATATCGCGAATCTGCGCTTTGCGCAATACGGAAGAGTCGGCTGAGCCAATGGCGCAGATCTGTGCCTGTGTGGTACACTGCATTGCGCATGCCCAGATAGCTTACGCATGCGTCTGTCATGCTGCTGACGTGCTGAGCGCGATCGGCAATTCAGGCCATGGCCACCATTGTGCCAGTGGCGCTACAGCACTGGGCACTATATGGCGCTGTGGCACTACTGCACAATAGTCCACTGTGGCACTGGTACGCAACTGGTCAGCCGCGCAGGATGCCTATACGTCAGATGGCGCTGTGCATAGCCTTGCGTCATTGCTCATGACCTTGTGTATGCCCTTTGCCCCCTGCCGCTGTTCGCCTGCCATGTGTACGTCCCTATTGCGCTGTCTGGTGACAAGCGCTGTAATGATGGCGGGCGCTGTTCGAACAGCGATTGACTGGTGGTCTGTGCGCAACACTCTCACGAGGGGTTATGGTGCAGCAGGGTGCCATATTGCCTGCTGTAAACTGGCTAACATGGCTAGGAGGAGGGCTGTGTTGGAGCCCACTGAGGTGGCCAACCTGGTGGCCCTAGTAGAGCCCCACTATGAGGGCACTCTATGGTGAGGCCCCTCACCATAGCAAGAATGGAGGTGGCAGCAAGTGGCCACTGACCTGGTGGGGTCACTGGACGTGCGCCGTCTGCTGAGCAGTGCCGCACCAGTACAGTGACCTCTGCCGGAGGGAGCCAGACATGTTGGCAAGGCTGCGGGCACGTGCTAGGCGGGGCGTGGTGTCTAGGCCAGGTGAGTGTACCATCTATGCACCTGTATTCTCTGTAGGGGTGTGTGTGTGCTTTGGTGGCTGTGCATAGGTGATGGCTCGGCCACGGTTGCCTGTGTCAGTGTGTGCAGCTGTGAGATGAATGGGTATGGCTGTGTGGGCAGGCACTCTCACTGGGGCAGGGGGCACTCTGCTTTTGAGTCACACTGATGTTTGTCTCAACATATGTCTCCCACAGGCCGGAATGTGAGGATGCAGGGCCAGGTTGAGGAGGGCCATGCCAGGGCCCCGGTGGCAGTGGGAGTCACACCCCGGCTGCAGCAGCAGCAGCAGCAACACCAGCAGACACAGCTGCTTCAGCAATGTGAGTATCATGACTTCATGGATGCTATTGCATGCTGGGGGGGGTAAAGACCACTAGCCCTGCACAATACAACCATGCAGGAAAGGGGAGGTCATAATTCCACTATACAAGACACTAGTGAGGCCCCACCTGGAGTACAGTGTACATTTCTGGAGACCATACCTACGTAAGGACGTAGAGTGGGCAGGGAAGGTTCAGAGAAGGGCAACAAAGATGGTGCATGGCTTGCATCATGAGTCCTATGATGACAGGTTGAAGGAACTGAACATGTACTCCCTGGAGGAGAGGAGGGAGAGAGGGGATATGATAGAGACATACAGGTATCTTACAGGGAGGAACAGGGTGCAGGAAACACTATTTTGAAGTGAAAAAGATGTTCCAGGACTAGAGGGCATGGGATGTAGTTGGAGGGAGGACGATTCAGAGGACACATGGAAAAGGATTTCTTCACAGAACGGGTGGTGGACAAGTGGAACACCCTGCCAGAGGAAGTGGTGGGGGCTGACACAATCACGGGATTTCAGAATGCACGGGACAGACATACAGGAATTCTGGAGGTCAGGGGTAAGGGGAAACAGACTTCTAGGAAAACAAAGTGAACTTACAGGCTCAAATGGACAGACTGGGTTGGCCATAGGCCCTTATCTGACGACACTGTCTATGTATCTATGTATGTATGCACAACACAGGTGACATGCATCATTGTCCAGTATCACAGCACATCTGTGTATGCGTCAGTGGTGGTCCAGGCATGCACTGGGCACATAGCTGTGTAACTGGCATTGCACCACATTGCCACGTCACTGGACAGCCATGTTTGTGTTGTGATGGACATGGGCAGTGTGTGTGTGCAGTGGTGCGCATAGCTGGTGCCGCCTGTTTGTGATGGCCATGTGCATGTTCACTGTGGGTGGGTGCATGCCATCACAGGTGTGGGACATTGGGCCATATGGCTTGCAGGTTGGGTGGTGTTCAGGGTTGTGGTCAGTCACAGCCATTGACTGTGTTCCCATTTTCCTAGGCCTCAAGGTTCTCCAGCGCATTGGGAGGGATGTCGGGGGCCTGAGACAGCTGATGGAAGACAACCAGGCCATCCTGCATTCCATTCACAGACATGGCCTTCGGAGGAGGCGGCATGGGATGGGCCGACACCAGCCAGGAGATGGGCGGCCAGCGGGACCACAAATGTTCTTACCCTTCCCACTTCTCCCATCCCTACCACCCTGCCTTCTCTCTCCAGGTTTGTAATCCCTACCCCTTGACCAACCCGACCTTGTACCCATCCCCCCCCTTGTAAATAGTTGGACTTGTTTTGCTACTGTTTATTGTTTAATACATGTTTATATTTTTATATGAATAATGTGTTGGTCTGTGATTTGCAGCTGCCTATGAGTGCCCAGTTGCAGGGGTGTACATGCCATCTGGGCTGGTATGGTCCTGGGTATGTGTGTGTGTGTGCGCATGTGTGTGCATGGGGAGGTATCTCCAGCATGGCAGTGACTTTCGGTTGGTCTTGCCATCTGCTGCCACCCTGCTGGGTGCACAGAGTGTGTCTGGCTTGTAGGCTTCTGTGCTGCAGGGGTTGGCGTGTGCTGGAGATGCATGGTTCCTGCAGTGCCAGTCACTGCACATAGGTGGTGTCTTGGGGTCACAGTGCAGGGTGTGCTAGTGCGTGCAGGGGCTGCTGCACTGTGGTTGTCAACCCCCTGTGTGTGGCACTCTCAGCATGCCAGTGGTTGTGCTGGGGTGTCATGGCTCCGCTATGCTGTGTTGGCTTGTCCCCATGGGCCAGTAGATCATCCGTCACACACCCAGTGATGCTGTGCTTGGGGTGTGCAGGTGTGGTGTGGGTTCTGCAGTGTGTTCCTGTGCCCATGTGTGGCATGGCTGGCGGGCCCCAGCCTGCCTCCTGGATGTGCAGTTCCATTGCTCTGGGGGGCTCTGCTTGCGCTATGGCACCTCTGGAATGCTCAGCTGGGCTGCCCTGGTTGCTCCATAAGCGCAACATTTGACTCAGCCTCTCCTTCCTGGTTCGCTATGGCTTGTGATATGTGCGATATTTAGACGTTGGTTGCTTACGCAATTTGTTCTGCTCCATGTTTGAATATTGCACCTGTTGCGCATTTGCGCAACTGGTTTGTGCTTGCTCCTGCTGTTGCGCTCATTTTGAGTGCAGTTTGAATATCTGGGCCCTTGTATTCAGCCCCATTGTATTCACCCTCGGTCTTCCATCATGTCCACGTCACCCGCACTAATCGCTGACATGGTGCATCATGGTCTCGAATTGTATAACTGAAAAAACTTTACTAAGTTGGCAGCATAACATCTAAAATTATTGACATAGTGGTAGGTGGCTGATTTAGGCATCGACTGTGAATTGTATACCTCTAGTTTCTAATTAATGTCTGTTTATGCTTTCTCGTCACCCGCGCACATCACTCACAGTGCATCATGGTGCCAATTTTTACATCTTTTAAAGAAACAAATGGTATAGTATACAGTATTATCTACTACTTAGGTGCTCCTTTTGTATATAAAAAACTATATTGTACCGCCATGTGTAAAATTGTCATATAAGGGCATAGGTGGCATACACTGTCATTGCATGGTGGAGTCACAACATCAGGAAGTGGCAATACCCAGAAGCGTTGCAGTAGCATGGCAGAATCTGCATCCAGTAAGAGGACACGGCTTGTCTTAACAGCTTCACATGAAGCTATTATGGTGAAGTATGCCGATGACAACCCCAACGCAAGCCAACAGGACGTCGCAAGACATGTCTCCACCCTTTGGAACTGGGTTATGGCTCCAAAACAGTCAGTGATATTCTTGCCAGACAAGATGAGTGGACTGGACAGGATCATGGTGTTGATTCCTGGAATGCAAAAAAAGGCTTTAAAGCATGGCAGTCTTCAAGAGTCACTGTTTCTGTGGTTCTCGAACACAAGGGCTCAAAACATAATAGTCACTGATGAAATCCTGCAACAAAAAGCTAAGTACTTTGGGAAACAATTTAAGTTTACAGAGTTTTCCTATTCCAATGGTTGACTTCAAATGTTTAAGAATCATAATAACACCGCCTGTCACATAATATTGGGTGAAAGTGCTGCTGTCAATAAAGAGTTATGTTAATGAATGAAGGCATGATATGTGCAAGGAGACTAGCAGAGCAATATACTGCATGGGACTGCTTTAACATGGACAAAACTGGCTTATTTTTTTGAAATACTGCCTGATTGGCCACTGATCACCAACAAATTTAAAAAAGGTTTAAAGAAGCGTAAAGACTGTATAACAGTAGTACTGTACTGAAGTGTAGTTGGTACTGAAAAGTTAAAGTCACTTGTGACTAGGAAATCAACAAATCCCAGGCGCAGGCCGGCCAGTCTGTGTTGAGGGTTGAGGCGCTGGAGACCACATCTCGCACCATGCTGGCAACCCATGTTTGGGAATGAACACGGGCTGCCAGGGGTCAGCAGGAGAGGAGAAGGATTGACCATCTGGAGGACTGCTCTCCTTCTTTGGGGGGGGACATGCAGTATCGGAGCCTGGTTGCCCCCTGGCAGAGGCTTGGGAGAATGGTGCTGTGTGTAAGCAGGGGGGAGCTGAGTACAGATGCATGGAGGAGAGTGTGCATAGAAGCGTGCAAACTCCTCTGCTTGCGTCATTGCACGCACTTAGCTCTGGGGTAAAAACAGTAAAAATGCTGGCTCCCCGCGTATGAGCCGGCCCTAGTGCCTGTCCCCTCTGGTCACAACAGTTGCATCTCTGATGGCCCCACTTGGGGGGGATGCTTCCCAGAGTATGGGGGGGACAAGGCTACCGGAGCCAGGTAAGCCTGTTTGCGGGGCTAGGGGAGCCGTGGCAAGCAAAAAGAGAAAATTAAAAATAAATAAATAGAAAAAAAAAATCCCAGGTGCTTTCATACCTTCAGTTCCAAGCTTTATGTAGAATTCAAAGCCCACAAGAAAACTTGGATGGATTCCACCATCTTTGCTCAGTGGTTGCAAGACCTAGTAAACAATGACATGAAAACAGCAACAATGACAAAGGGCTTCATATTCAGAGCTGCCCGTGTATACATGCATAAAGATGTGTTGTGCATATATTGTGCGCTGGTCAGCTCTGCTGCGATATTCAAAGAGAATGTGCGATCGGAACAGATCACACATCCTATTTAAATATCAGACCCTAAATGCACAGTGCACATCAAGTGGTCACCATGTATAGTGTGGTGCATCCAGGGTGCGGGGCTGAAGACCACCCGTAGGGGAATGTGTGATGCATACCTGGATGCGCCACAGCCAACATGGGTGATATTCATCCAAAGTATGCAAATTAGCTCATTGGGCATGCAAGTCACAAAGGGGCATTATGCATGCCCATTATGGGCTCATTTGCATGGCTGCACCCAGTGGAATGCACCGTGCCAGCCTCCCCCCCCCAAGCTTCTATCCCTGAATGTATGTAAACAGTACTACCAGTGGAGATGCAGTGGACCCATCCCACCCCAATCCCTGCCTGCTCATAAATGTCACTGACAGCAACTAACTCACCCTTGGAATAGTAGTGCCTCCCACACCATGCTAGAATAGCACACACATATCAAATATACACACACACAAACACTCACAAAACACCCCACTGTATAGCAGTGCGTGCCCCCCCACCCTGTTCACTGATTGCAGACAGTTGTGGAAGTCTCACATGCCCCCCTTCCCATAGCTGTGCCCCCTCGTAGTTCCCCGACTGCACACATATGTGGACATCATACACATCCCCCATTGTACAGTGCCCCCACCCTGACCTATGAACGCCCATAAATGGCAGACCCTACACTATTTCTTGATAGCCTAGTACCCCCCCAAGCACTGACTGCCCATTACAGGCAATACATACACCCATCCCCTGGTAGTGGTGATGATCCCCTCCTCCCGAACCCCAAGAGCTGTACCCTGACATGGGATGACAACCACCCTGGTGGTCTAGCCGTTCTCCCTCCCCCCTCCCTGGTGGGTAGGTATTCACCACCACGCACCCCCAACCCATACTGGGCCAATGGCTGCCACAGCCCTCCTCACCCTTCCGTGGTGTTATGCCTGGGTTATATACCACCAACTGGCCCACATGTAACCATAACTTTATACACTTACAAGTATGAGTGTCTTACCACAGTCTTATAATGTTTTATTACTTATATTAGTGTTCTTTATTACATTTCCTATGCTCATATTTGTCTATAATGCATTTACCTATATATATGGGATATGCAGGGGGCACTAATGAGCTAAAGAAGTTGTTGTACAGTAACATGACTTGGGTAACCTCATGAATGGTGAAGCCACGGTGAGGTTTACTGAGGTCCTAGGGCTACTGCACAAATAACATCTTTATCCCACAGGTGCCCCCGCATATTAAATTTATGCAACAGGCTTTTGTTATTTAATATTGGTATTGTGTAAGTTTGAGGACTTTCTTTTGTTATTTTTAGGTGTTTTTAGTGGAACTGTTCATCGGTAGTTTTCTTCCATGGTGGTTCATATTGTTTGACTGGCAGGTCTGTTTGTTATGTGATTGGATAGCTGGCATGGCTTTAGGTAGTAAGAAGAATGAAAAAAAAAGGTGGTGCAGTTTAGCGAGGCAGTGACCTCTTGTATTTGCCATCGGTTGTACACAGTAAGTGCTGTCAGTTGTTTACTTTGAATAACCAGAACTCAGAGTTTCATTTAAAGAGTGTCTTTTTTTAAGTGCGAAGAGCAAGGGATGGGAATGAGAGGTTGACAAGCTGTCGGGTGGACGAGTGTGTTGGTGAGATGAAGCGGCTGCGATACAAAGAGGATGAAGAGAAGTGCTGATATTGGTAAGGGTGGGAGGTGGTTGAGTGAATACAGTTGTGGCTTAGAGAAAAAAATGTTTTTTGTTTGCATGTGTTTTAGAGAGAGCAAGCGAAACAAGCTAGGGTTGGCATATGTCATGGTTTTGCTGCAGTTTCTTCAGAAAGGAGTATAACTGAAAGTTTTTTTCTTTTGGTAATAGTGGAGCCGGATTTTATTTTTACTTGGAAACTGTGTTTGTAGCTGGGTGAGCTAGTTGAAAATAGGGCAGTCAGGGTTAACCAGAACTCCTCGTCCCACCACTCTGGGTGCCATACTTACCCCTGTCTCTCACTCTCGCTCCATCAGGTCCTCCACCTCTCCCTTGCTCTCAGTTCAATCCTGCTCCACTGAAATGGGTGAGCAAGCTTTTTCCTATTTTCACCTAGGTTTTGGAATTCACTCCCCCTTCATGTTAAGAACTCCTCATCTCACCTTACATTTCAGCTTGCTCTTTTTTCCCACCATTATACTGCAGCTCTTGGTAATTGTTACTGCACTTAACTTTTGTGTGTCTCTCTGCTTGTCCACCAGCTTGCACTCATGCCCATTTCTGTATTCTAATGTGAATGTGTGTCTACCTGTCTGTTATTACCTTATTTAGGCCATATGACTTGTTTTCCTGGCTGTTATGCAATAATTGCATCACTGCTCTAATTGTATTATTCTTGCTGTCAACCCTGCATTGTATAATTCTGTTGATGTTACTGCTGTTTTATTTTTGTCCTGACAGTATCTTTGCATTATGGACCTGATTGTTGTCATTGCTGTATTATTTAAACTGTACTCTCCCGGGTCATGCCTGAAAATAGGCAGGTTTTTTTTTTGCCTAGTGCACTTACCTGGTTATAAAAAGCTAATAAATAAATAAATTATATGTTTCCATGTAACTGCATTGTTACTGAATCCTTTAACAAAACGGCAGATGAACTGAGTGAATGTCTGCTACAAAGGGGTTATGAAGCCTGAAAAGGGGTTGAGAATGGAGATGGGAACTCTCTGCTGCAGTATAATGACAGTAAAGCAACAGAAAGTGGTAGGGTAAACTTTATAAGGCAAAATCTAGAACCAAGTCTCAGCTAGTCAGGACACAGGGATTTCAATGCCCATTTTATAGGGAGTTTGGGCTAATCAGGGTTCAGATAATTGGGGATGTACCGTATTTTGTGGTACTTTTAACACAGTTGGTAGCTCCCTTACCTGCCTAGGAGCTCCTCTGTGTGAGCAGAGATCATAATCTGCCGACACCAAGCTGGCAGCACAATTCCTTTCCATTGCCTACTAACACACTCCATCCCCCGCACTCTGATGTTTAATGATATCTGAATAGGGAGAGTGCAGGAGCTCATTCAGTTCACTTCTATGGAGCAGCATTTCTGAAATGGATTTAACTATTTTAAATTAGATTTTGGGAAAGATTATTGCCAGGGTTCAAATAATAAGGCTCTTGAAAAGTGCTGTCACAAACTCGGTCAGCCCTCTACTCCCAAAGTGCCAACCTCTGAGCATATGATTTGTGTACAGTGAACAGACAAGGTAGCCCTCTTGTCTGTTTTGTGGGTTCAAGTCACCTTCGTCTCAAGCTCTGGAAGGATTCAAACTGATAACCTCTTGTTAGCATACCCAGTTATCAGGCTCAGATAATTCTGTCTCCGGGGGGCCAGATATCTTTGCCTACAGGCACCCAACCAGGTCTCTCAAATGAACCTTAGAACTCAATGCAAGACTTCTAGAGAACTCTATCCATTTTCCAGTTTGGTATACAATAAGCCCATACACAGTGTACTAATAACCTTTAAAAGCTCCACTTAAAATAAAAAGAATTATCAAGGCACTATAGCAATTTCATTTGTAAAAAAATATCTTTACTTTAAAACTATCAAAACAGAACAATAATTACAGAACAAATTATATATATCCCAACACATACAGCCTTAAAACAAACAGGAAAAAGTACAGTTCCTACAATACATACATTTAGACTGGTCTAATCTTACTCTTTTTCACTGCTGTGATGATTCTCCCTCAGTCAGATAATATTCTCTTGTGTCTCTGTCAGGTTCACTTCAGCACTTAAACACACTTCTGAGCCGGCCTTCTCATGAGGTCACTAACTCCACCTTGGTGTATCAAACTCTATATTTTACAATACAGGGTCTCCAAATAAAATATTAAAAAAAACATATGAGATGACCGCACTGACTTTCCTCTCCACAGGTTAAATGGTCAGAACTGGTTTTTGTTCTGCTACACATACATCTCAAGAGTTTATTTGATCTAAGTCACTGTATTCAAAGCAAAAGTGTATTGGCCTCTTTAATCCAGTCTGGACCTTGGAATCTACACCTCAGGTCTCTCTGATGTAATTCAAGGGTTCAGACATCAAACCTCTTCAATGTCCATTCTGGCCTCTCTCGACACTCCTCCCAAGTCCTTCCTGGCAAATATGCAAGTCAAAGGATCTCCCTGAGGACATTATGAATGGCTAATCTTATTTCCTGGGATGAAAGCAAATTGACAAGGCTGGGTTTTATTTAACTCTAAAAATTGATTAGCGTTTTTCTCATAAAAGTGTCAAAACATTGTGAAAATGCATAGCACTTGCCTCAATGTGTTTAACAAACATAACACTTCTAGAAAACCTATATAAATACTTTCTGTACAGTTAGTATTGTCCCAAGAAAAAAACTGCTAATCAATTATTTAAAACCCTGCAAGGTAATTGCACCCCAGATCTCTGCAGTTTAAAATACCTCCTGTCCTTTGAACTTATCCCTGGGGGGTCTTGATGTGTCAGTTCCAGTAAAACAGCCTTTTCCTTGAACTAACCCTTCCCTTCACATATTTTATATGTAATAACAAAAATTAATACAGCACTCAAGCACTCAGAGCTGGCTGTCTATGTCACAGGTGCTATTTAACAAAATGGCTAGGTCTGGGGGGGACTAGAAATTACCACCTTCTTAGTGTAAGGTATCTGTGATTGCTTTATGGTGTCCGTATAAAATTCATGATGTGTTTTTCTGCTGATTAACCTTAATTTATTTTTCTGTAAAGAACACCAACAGGCATTGGGGTGTGCATTGGGGTCGTTGGCCTACCTCTCACCCTATTCCATGTGTAAAGAAGCTGATGTGGTGCAGTATATGATAATGGGGTGAGAGTTAGGTATGATGACCCCAATGTACACCCCGATGCCTGCTGGTGTGTGGAGTGGGGGTAGAGGTGTGACCCTAACATCACATTTCCAAACTTTTGTTGCTGTGCTATAAACCCTAACTGATGCATTAGTGGATTTTTTTTGCAATGAATATCCCTTCTTTTTGAGAAAATGTAACGTAACTGGTTACTGGTATGTGTTAGTGGGAGTGCGGGACCTCCGGGCCCTGTGCTCCCTTCACATTGTCCATGTTTTGCATAGTGGTATGCATATGTGGGAGCGCGGGCCCTTAGGGCCATGCACTCCCACTTACACATAACAATGGAGCCATACATCAGACCTATAGGGCAAAGAACCTTTGTAACAGTAATTTGTCAATATCTCGGCAACCGTAGCAGCTATGAAAAATATTCAATTGCCATTGCATTCATGACAATGAGTTCTCCACATGAGATGAGTTGACCAAATCCGTATCTTGCATTATTTACAAGATACGGACACCAAAAGTGCTGAAAAGGCACCCTTGGAGCCTTTGTAACACATTTTTGCCAATATCTCCGTAACCGTAGCAAGTAGGGAAACATTAAAGTGCTTATTCAACTCTAACTATACTGGTCCTGCTGGGAGAATATATATTTATATTTTACAGAAATTCATTTACTTTAAATCACTTATACAGTGGATGTATTAGGAGAGGGAAGGCACTCATTTGTGATGTCAAACATCAGAGCAGCATGTCTGCCCAGCTATTGTTGTACTTTATTCAAATGATACAGGCCTCTGCTAGTCTCCTCTGGCCCTACAGGTGCCCAGGTGTGACTTTTCATATTAGCAGCTCTCTAAAAGCAGCAGTTATCTGGTACTTCAAGATGGTAATTGCATAAAAGACTTAATGTCAACCTTTCATCACACAATTGATAAGGTTTACAGCTACTGCCCAAGTTGTGATCTGGGGTTTTAAGTTAGCAGCTTTCAGACTATTTGTGTTTGCATGCGCACATGCACAAGAAACACATTGGGACAGTACTGCATTTCAGAGGTGTGTCAGGAACAAGCCCAATGCAGAGCAATGCACAGTGGGCACAACCCTGACACACCAATGAATGGTGAAGGCCAGTGTGACAGCCACTGGAATTTCACAGCGGGAGATTGCCTTCAACAACCCCAAGAAAAAAAAAAGTGACTGCCACATGAAGGAAAGCACCAACCGCTAACACCTACTCCTTCCCCTCCCTACATTGTGCTTTTTTCTCCCTTCCATTCCCTACCTCCATCTCTGTCCCTCTGGCCTCCGCTGTCAGTCCCATTTGTATTTATTCTGCCCTTCCTTTGTTTTGGTTCTGCCGCCTCCTCACCCTATCAGCATTCCAGGGCGTGACATCAGATTACCAGCGCTGGCTTCCCCTCGGCCTCCTATGTGGCTATGGCCCTTTTCCTTAGCTCCCTCCCCAAAATATCAGTGCATCTTCAGGGCCAGCATAAAGCTAGCAGGCAGCACAGCATTCCAGACTAAACGAAACCCCCCAAAAAATGAAAGGAGATGAGCTGTTGAGGCAAGGAGAGAATCGATCTTTCAATCAGGACACATGAGGTGAGAATTGTCACCTCCACGCCTGTGCACCGTGGTCCAGTCGGTGCTCACATGATTTATTTATTTTTTTACCTCACTTGGAGGACAACAGTTTCAGTGGTTGACCCTCCTCTCTGCACCCTCCCCAATTTCCCAGTGCAGAAATCCTTGCCCCCCCATGCGGTAATTTCTTATATATATTGTTTCCCCTCAATTGCCTTGTGCCCTGTCCTCCTGTTTGAGTTGCTTGCCACTCCGCCCCTTTCGTCTGCCACCCCAGCATCCAGCCCCCTCCCAGTCCCGGCATGGTGCATGTTTTGGTTTTTCTTTTCATCTTGTCATGTTGGGTCCGGCTCTGCTAAGGCGCCAATTCTAAATGGCACTCTTGTGTGAACTTCTGTAGTCCTCAGTCCTCACACTTCAAAGTGCTCGGTTGGTGCTGTCTGTCTGTCTGGCATGGAGCAGCAAGATGGCTGGGACACAGCTCCGCTCCCCACTCTGTGTGCTTCCTTGGAGGTTTGCTCATTTTTACTCTCAAATCTTTTGTATTCCCTGGCAATTCTAAATTAGCAAAATGAAAGCTTTGCTATTTTAGTATTTTACTCACAGTGGTGATTTTTTTTTTTAGCACTTTTGAACTTTTTTAATCATTTACTTACAAGAAGCTGTTTGCTCGAGAGACACGCTGTTGGTAATTTTGTATCGAACCAAGAGATTTTACTGCCTGCTGTTCAATAGCAGGGCAGCTTTCAATAGTCTTTGAAGACGACCTGTCCTTTATCTGGAACCAGGAGACCTTTGATGAGAATGCCGGTGAGGTTTTCAGATGCACTATATGTGCTGAAACGCCAATTTATGGTTTAAGAAGGTATGATACCGTTGCCGGGGGGGGGGGGGTCTCAATATATGCCAGATTTGCTACATTCATTTTATTTCTCTTTTTATTTTCTCATGTGACTACAATATAAATTTGGGCCTGAAGAAATGACTACAATGGAGGTTTGGTGAACTGGATTTTATGTTACCGAGGCTGAAAGAGCTAATTCTGCCATGAAGAGTCGAAAAGAGTTAAAAATCTGCTGCCTTAACATTAGAGAGATGTGCCCCTGGAAAGGATAAACAACTCTTAGGTGGCTAGATGGCTTGGGCTTACTGTTCTGAATCGTTTGATCCCCAAATTAGGAAAGGAGTGTTGGACTAGCACTGATAACTGTTCATCCTTTCTAATGACATGGCTGTAACTTCAGATCTGGGGAAACGCTCATTTGAAGTATTTTCTTCCCCCAGGTGCAACTTTATATTTGACACAATTTGGGGCTCTTTTGTTCTTTTTTACATTCTCAATTATATGAGGGAGAAGTGATCATTGATAGTCCCCTTATGACTAACAGTTGCTGTTTGGCATTCAGTGAGTCCTGTGAGAGGGAACTCTGTAAGTGGCCTAGGCAGTGTTGGGCAACCTGCGACCCCTGCATCTATCCCCCCAACAAAAAACTCTTTCACTGTTGTTAAGCTCTGCGGAGCTAATAAAGTGTTTGATCGCTGTGGAGACAGTGAGCATAAAGAAATCATATTGATGGTTGGGGGCTTGTTTTACTTTATTCTGGTTTAAAACAGCTGCTGATAAAAGTCTGGGGTCGAGTATTGCTCAGGTAAGCTCTCTCCAGATTCCCTGGTCTGCAGTGTGTTGCATCCCTCTGTCCAACACATGCACACACGCATGCACACACCTACCTAACTGTACTGGATTTCTATTTTTATGAAATGGTGCCAAGTTCTGCCAGGAGCTGGAATACAGAGGATTGGAACAGTTTGCAGTGGATGATGGTCCAAATTAAACTTTTTGTTTTTGTAATTAGAATACACTGCAGTGTGAGCAAACACACACACACATTATCTGGTAAGTTTACTGCTCGTGGGTTCATGGTGACTTATACTGTGACTGAATAGGCACTGAAGTTTAAGGCATCTCTCTGTGCACTCAGATTCTTCTGCTGGGGTGGTGAGGGTGACCTCTTGTCACGGCCCCCCCCCCGCCCTGGACTTGCTTGCCTAGAAATGGACCTCCACGAGGTTGAGGCACCAGCTTTCTGCTTAGCGTCGTGCGGACCTCCCTTGTTGAACCACAACTTGCTACCTCGGAACTTGCTGCTGCTGTGGGCTGAACTTTATTTGGGGAGAGCTACTGCTGCGGTGTGTGGCTACTCTCACTTGTTGCTCCAGGAAGTTTCTCTGTTGAAGGCTGCATCGGCAGTTCGTGCGCGAAGGGAACAGAAGATTTTTGAAACTGCGGAGCTGCTGTGGACTAAATCACTTGGGGGAGAATTTCATTACTGTGGGCTGTGCATTATTTTGCTCGTTCCTGGCTCTCTCTTACTAGGGGGCTACGTCAGGGCTGGTCGGCTTGGGTGTGAATTTTAAAAGATAACACCCACACCTGATTTGTACCCCTGCAGCTGTGATGCACGGCTCAGCCCATTCTTAAGGCTGAAAGTGAGCCCCGTGCCCGGGCATCTCTCTGTGCATTCAGATTCTTCTGCTGGGGTGGTGAGGATGACTTCCTGGCGCAGCCCCCCCCAGACTTGCTTACCTAGAAACGGACCTGCCATGAGGTTGAGGCACCGGCTCTCTGCTTAGCGCTGGGTGGACCTCCCTTGCTGAACCACCACTTGCTACCTCGGAACTTGCTGCTGCTGCTGTGGGCTGAACTTTATTTGGGGAGAGCTACTGCTGCGGTGTGTGGCTACTCTCACTTGTTGCTCCAGGAAGTTTCTCTGCTGAAGGCTGCATCGGTGGTTTGTGCGCGAAGGGGACAGAGGATTTTTGAAACCGTGGACTAAATCGAGGACTAAATCACTTGGGGGAGAATTTCTTTACTGTGGTCTGTGCATTATTACACTCATTCCTGGCTCTCTCCTACTCAGGAGCTACGTCAGTGCTGGTCTGCTTGGGTGGGAATTTTAAAAGATAACACTCACACCTGATGCGAGCCCCCATGCCCAGGCATCTCTCTGTGCACTCGGATTCTTCTGCTGGGGTGGTGAGGGTGACCTCTTGGCATGCTCCACTCCGCCCTGGATTTGCTTGCCTAGAAATGGACCTGCCACAAGGTTGAGGTGCTGGCTCCTCCCACTCAAACTCTCAGACTGTTGCTGACTACGTTGTAATGCTTGTTCTGCTAATCTCTTGCCTTAACTGCTATTACAAATTACTATGCTTAACGCTATAACCATATGCCTGATTGTGCTAACTTACTGCTGATTCTCTTTCGGCTGTCATTAGAACTGCTCAGTAATAAATCTAGGGCATCTGATTCCTGCATATCTAACTCAGAATTAATCTACCTGTGTAAAGAGCTATATTTAGTGTAACTGCATATCAGCCCCCCTTCCGACTCCCCCTCAGCTGTCACTAAACTGCTATTTAATTTATCTAGGGCATCTGATACATGCACTTTAGCTAAGAAACAATCTGCCGCAGCCTATGTGAGGAGCAGTATTATAGCGTAGCTGCGTATCTGCTCTACTGTACTAGGCCTCCTCTGTACTATTATCCCCATCTTCCTGCCTGGACTTGATTATTGCCTAATCCTATGGATCCCCTCCCCATCATCATGCATCCTCTTGCCTCTCCCCATAGTACAATGCCAAGGGCCTAAAAATTGCTTACGTAAACTTCCGCAGCCTCCTAGCTAACCTTCCAGAGCAAATAGCCTGGGTTGCCTCACTATAATCCAGACATCCTGGGTGGGTCTCCAAAATTTGTCTCAAGCCTGTCTCCCCAGACTCTGTCTGAGCCCTTCCTGGCTACTACACTGCCAGGTAGAATAGAGAGGGGAAAAAGCATGGGGGTGGATTACTGATTTACTACAAAATCCACCTAAAGGTGTCTGTCATGCCTCACCCCCTCCCCTCTTGTGAGTTCCTACATGACCTTCTTCTGTTGGGCAATGTAAAAAATCTCCACCTGGCCTGCGTGTATAATCCTCCAAAAGGGGGTGCTTACGGCCTCTCCTATCTCCTTGACTGCCTTAGTTCTAAGGTGGGCACTAACGAACTCCTAGTGCTTGGGGACTTCAACCTAAATTGTCTGGGTGGCAATGCCAAACTATATGAACCCCTACTGTCAGGCCTTGCCCTTGGCCAACTCATCACCGAACCTACCAGACCCTCTTCCTCTGGGGTAAAAGGTACCCTCATTGACTGGCTGAGCAATAGGCTGGACCATATTACTGCCTCTGGCCTCTTCCCAGACTCCATCTCAGACCACTCCCCCACCTACTGTGTTTGGAAAGTCCTCACCCCTAGGGTACCCTCAAAAGTTATTCAGATGAGGGACTACTCAAAATTTAACACCAACAATTTCCTTGCTGACCTCTGCCAGACCGACTGGTCTTAGGTCACTGCTGACAGCGACCCCTCTGCTGCCCTTGACTGCTTCCTATCCATATTCGCCCCTCTACAGGATAGGCATGCCCCTCTTATAAAAGGAGGGTGACGGGCACTGTCAATAAATGGCTGCACAGTGGTCTGTTCACCCTTATCAAACTCAGGGATAAATGCTGGCAAAAATTCAAGCTCCCGGTGATAGTTCGGACTTCACCGAATACAGGCGGCTCAGGAACTCCTGTAGGAAGGCCATCCACTCGTCAAAGAGTGAATTCTGTAAATCCTCTCTCGTAATGTCAGCCAAAAATCCTAGGAGTTTCTGGGGCACCAGCAAACATACAGTATGCAGTCCTGCCACCCCTCAGGTCTCCGACATGCAAATCGGTGGAGTCAGCTGCAACAATGCCCTGACTATAGCCAATGCCTTTAATGCCCAGTTTTCCAACCTGTCTGACTATATCCCCTCGTGTCCTGTATCCAATGAACTGGGTCCCTCTGGCAATGCTTGGCTCTCTCACCCCCCCTTCTACTTTAAGTCTGTCTCCTACACTGAGACATGGAAGTTCCTAGCTGGTCTCTCTCCACACACTGGAGCTGGACATGACAATCTTGAGCCTAAATTGCTCCATCTGGGGGCCTCCTATCTGGCCTGGCCCATCTCCCAGATCCTCAATTCCTCACTCATATCTCGGACAATCCTTGATATATGGAAGGTGGCTCATGTGGTCCCAGTCCTCAAATGTGGTGACCCCAAAACTGTCAAAAACTATTGCCCCATAGCAATCTTATCTGCTGTAAATAAGCTGCTCAAAAAGGTGGTTACCTCCCAGCTTGCACTCTTCCTCCATACCCATGGTTTCCTCTCTCCAGCGCAGCATGGGTTCCATAAAGGGCAGTACTTCCACTGCCCTTGGACATGTCACCTCCGAAATCAGAACTGCAACTGACCAAGGCAACCTCACAGGTGCCATCTTCATAGACCTCTCTAAGGCCTTCGATCTGGTTGATCACACACTCCTGGGTGCTGCTCTTCGGTCCCTTGGCCTATCCTCCAGTCCTAGCTTGGTTTGCCAACTACCTCTGGTAGGCTGCAGTGCACACAAGTTCCAAAAGCCCTCCGGCTTACATTGTTACCCCGGGTGCCCCAGGGGTCCGTCCTCGGCCACTTACTGTTCTCTCTCTTAGTCAACCAGCTGCCCTCAGTCCCTGCCTCTGGGCGCATCACCCTGTATGCCGATGACCTCTTGCTTCTAACTAGTTCACAGGACATCAATGTCATCAACTCCAGACTCAACTCTGATTTGGACCTGGCTGAAGGCCTATAAGCTTGTCATCAACCTCCAGAAGACGCAGGCCATGCTATTTGGTTCCCTTGCCAAGACTAGGGTGTGCCCTGCCCCTCTCAAAGTAGTTGGAGGTGAGGGCTCCCCAGTGCGGGAGGTTGACTCTTTCAAGTACCTGAGGGTAACCTTTGCTCCTCAGCTCAACCTCTCCCTGCACATATGCAACTCCTGCAAGGCCACAAACTGTAAGTTGGGACTGGCGTACAGGGCCAAAAGTTGCCTCACCTCAGCTGCCTGTCTTACCCTTGCAAAAGGGGTTCTTCTCCCCACACTCAGCTATGGGCTCACCTCCTTCATGAACGCTCCAAAAACCTGGGTCACAAAATGGGAAACAGCGTATAATAACGTATGTCGTATCGCCCTGTCAGCCCCCTGCCTTACCCACCACTGTCAACTCTACTCAAGACTAGGGTAGCTCTCCCTCAACAACCACCGATCCTTTGTCATGGGAAACTTCATACACAACATCAACAGAATGGCCACCCCTCCGGCACTTGCTGAACTGCTCAAGTCTGCCCCCTTACCAGCTGAGGTCCAGTGATGCCCCGGCCCTCAAGGTCCCCAAAACTCACTCCCTCACAGGGGATCATGCCTACGTGGCCCTCGCTCCCAGAGCCTGGAACCTACTCCCTGCACATTGTAAGGTCTGCTCCCTCCCACACCTGCTTCAGGTCTTCCCTCTGGGGCTACTTAAAGCAAGCATCCTCCTGTCCTTGTTCCTAGTTGCCCCACCCTGTGTGGTGGGCCTAATGTCTCTTGGACTTGGTGCGGCTGCCGCTCGTGTCTTGTGATTACTCTAAATCTGTCTTGCTGACAAATGCTTGCTTGTTTTGATTGCTTCTTGTTGCCATGTATGGTATTCTTCAGGTGAAGCTACCTCTGGCTGGAAGCTGCAATACTGAACACAGGATTTGCAAGAAAGTGAGTTGTGCTCACAACAGAGGGAGGTGAACCTTACAATTGTCTTGGGTTTGTAGCAGATATTCTGCAGGTGGAGGCTACTTCTAGCTGAAAGGTGAAATAAGGAACTTAGAATTATCAGGAAAAGACAGTCTTTCAAGCAACAGAGGGAGGTGGATCTAGCTTTACTTTTGTTACAATTCTTAAGATTTTCAGTGCAGGAAGAGTTTAAAGCACAGCTGACTTATTTTGAGGCTGACTGCTTTCAGATCACAAACCACCAGGCTGTTTTGGGGCTGGGGAGGTTTACTTGTGTCTGACTTGGATGTCTGGATTTTTCTCTGTTTGATTAGCAGGGTATTTTCTCTGTCAAATTGTTGTGTGGGGCATCTTGCTGACAGGAAGGCACTCATCGCAGCAGTGGGTCAGAGCTTTTAGCTGATTGTTTCGTGAGGGCACAGTTTAGGCCCACCCTTCCTGCCCTCACCCCACCCACCCCTGGAAATAGTTCCTTTATACTTGGGGTTCTGACATTATTTTCAAGAGTGCAAGGTGCATATCACTGTCATATCCTCTCTAGCACACTGCACTGACAATATAAGCATATACATTGTATAATATATATATTTCTATATAACAAACCAATCACACACACACACAAAAAAAGTAGATAAACATGTGGGGAGTAGTACAATGTAATGGCTGTGGGGCAGCAGTCTTCCGGGAGTCTATCTGGAGGCTGAGATGCTGCCCTATTTGCAGACAACTCTCTGCCCTGAGGGAGGAAGTTGCCCATCTTCAGGCCACACTGGACAGTAGTAAGGGAACCTTCCCCCAGGCCACACTGGACAGTAGGAAGGGAACATCCACCATCCAGGGAGCACCAGAGCCATCACCACTACCTCAGAGGTTGAGAAGAAAGCACAGCAGTTGGACCACAGTGGGCTCAGGGAGGGTGAGGATGGTGGAACAGCGGCACACCCAGTCAGTTGTTCCACTCCACAATCCATACACCATTCTGGGGGAGCATAGCTCCCCTATGGATGCACCCGCAGAGGAGACTAAGGAGGCTGAGGACAACTGTCACAAGGGAGGCCCACAGGAAGGAGGCAGAGGTCACCACAGGGAAAGGAAGCAGCTCCTGGTGGGGGACTCAATTATTACGGGGATAGAACTGGGGGGAGCAGGGAAAACTGAAGTAAGGTGCCTGCCTGGTGCCATGGCTTGGAGGGACAGGAAGCGCATCCTCAGGATCATGAGAACAGCTAGACGGGAGTCTGAGCTGGACATCATTGTCCACCTAGGGACAAATGACTTGGCTCATCATGAGATTAGAGCAGTGCAGGAGGACTCTGTAGAGTTGGGGAGGGGCCCAAGACAAGTAGCACACACAGTATCCTTCTCAGAGGTGCTGCCTGTCAATGGCATGGGTGAGGCGAGGGTACTTTGCACCATGCAGTTTAATGAATGGTTGAGAAAATGGTGTGGAGCATAGGGGTTTGGCTTCATTGGGGACTGGGTTTCCACCTGGAGGAACACTAGCCTATACTGGCAGGATGGTCTGCATCTGTCCAGGAAGGGAACAAGTCTTTTGAGCAATCAGTTTAAATGCTTCATTGGCAAGCTTTTAAACTAGTCAAGGAGGAGGCACTGATAAGCAGCAGGAAAATCCCAGCCCTCTCCCTACAAAACAGGGTACTAAATGAGAACAAGACAGAGGTAGAAAGGTCAGTGGGGGATGCTGCAACAGAAGGTAAAGCCATCAAAAAATGGAGAGCAATGAGTACCAATGCCCATAGTCTGAGTAACAAGCTTCCTGAATTAGTGGCCTTGATGGAGGAGGAACATCTGGATATCGTGGCAGTCACAGAAACATGGTACACACACAAAACCATGACTGGGACGTAAACATACCAGGATACACTATCTACAGGAGGGCCAGGGAGGGTAAAAGAGGAGGAGGAGTAGCTCTTTACATAAGGGAAGGAATTAAAGCAACAGAACAAAAGGGTAAACAGGGAGGAGAAGAAGCACTGTGGGTAAATTTGGAGACAGGCAATGGCACCACAATCTGCACAGGGGTTGTATACAGACCCCCTTCTCAGGGGGAGGAAATGGACAAGGAAATGATAGAAAGTATACTTAGAATGGCAGAAAAAGGGGAGATACTGCTGATGGGTGATCTGAATATGCCAGATGTTAACGGGAGTGCAGTTGCAGCAGCCACTTCAAAGAGTGGGGTTATTCTAGATGCCCTACAGGAGGCATGCCTTAGACAACTAGTATTGGAGCCCACTTGAGAGGGAGCAATCTTAGACCTGGTTCTCTCAAATGGAGATGGAGAGAGGATCACAGATGAGTAAGTGGGTAGCCATCTGGGAACTAGCGACCATCGAACAGTATGGTTCACAATAACACAGCAATAGAGTCGGCCATACAAAGACAAGAGTACTGGACTTTAGGAGGGCTGACTTGCTAAAATAGGCGAGTGCCTAAGGAATGCACTAGCAAATGGGCAGGAAGGAGGGGTGGAAGAACAATGGGGAATAATAAAAACTGCCATCTCAGAGGTAACAAGCCTTTGTGTGAAGCAAATAAACAAAACAAAATGATGTAAAAAACCACTATGGTTCTCAAAGGAAGTGGCAGTAAAGGTTCAAGAGAAAAAGAAAACATTCAGGAAGTACAAGGAATCACAGAAGGAGCAGGACAGAGAACTGTATCAGTTAAAGCAAAAGGAAGCTGGGAAGGCAGTCAGAACAGCAAAGGTCCAAACCGAGGAAAAGATAGCCAAATCAGTTAAGAAGGGGATAAACCTTTATAGGCACATCAGTGAGTCAGGAAGACCAAGGGAGGGATAGTGAGGCTTAATAAATGGGAGGGAGGGTGGGCAGAGGTGACTGTGAAAAGGCAGAGATACTAAACAAATATTTTGCTCAGTATTTACAAATGAAGAGGGGAGGTACCTAAAACAAACAGTAGAAACACTCTGGATACAGAAGTTGATACCAGCCCATTTACAGAAGAAAGGGTTCTGAAAGAACTCTTAAAACTGAAGGTGGACAAAGCAATGAGGACTGATGGGATTCATCCCAGAATTCTAAAAGAACTAAGGGTAAAACTAGTGACACCACTGACTACCCTCTTTAACAAATCATGGGAGGATGGGGTGGTACCCGAGGACTGGAGGAGGGCAGAAGTGATTCTCTTCACAAAAGTGGGAGCAAGGCAGAAGCAGGAAACTACAGACCTGTTAGTTTAACCTCAGTGATAGGGAAAATGATGGAATCACTTCTGAAGGAAAGAATTGTCGAGTATCTAGAGGCCAGAGGGGCACAGGACCCAAGGCAGCATGGATTCACAGCGGGAAGGTCATGCCAGACAAATCTGATAGATTTCTTTGACTGGGTGACCAAAGTAGTAGATCAGGGAGGGGCTGTGGACATGGTCTACCTAGACTTTAGCAAGGCATTTGACACAGTCCTACACAAAAGATTAATATACAAGTTAGCCAGCCTGGGAGTGGGTCCCAAGATGACAGCCTGGGTAAAGAATTGGCTGGAGAATAGGACACAGAGAGTAATAGTAAATGGAGTCCACTCTGAAGAAAGGGGGGTTACTAGTGGGGTACCGCAGGGTTCAGTATTAGGACCAGTCCTCTTCAATGTCTTTATAAGTGACATTGCAGAGGGACTGGAAGGAAAAGTATGTCTCTTTGCAGATGACACAAAGATCTGCAACAGAGTTGATGCACAAGGTGGGGTAGAAAGGATGAGAAGGGACTTGGCAAGGTTAGAGGAATGGTGAAATGTATGGCAGCTTTGATTCAATGCTAAGAAGTGCAAGGTAATGGACCTGGGAAACAAAAACCCAGGTGAAGAGTACACAATAGGGGGTGAGATACTATCAACAACAAAAATGGAAAGGGACCTGGGGGTAGTCATATCTGAAGACCTAAAGGTGGGCAAGCAATGTGAGAGGGCAGCAAGGAGGGCTGGGGGATACTGGGATGCATAGGGAGAGGCATCACCAGTAGAAAACAGGAAGTCATTATCCCTCTGTACAGACAGCTGGTGAGACCCCATCTGGAGTACTGTGTAGAGTTCGGAGACCCAATCTTCGCTGTGTGCAGCCCCACCAGCTGCTGGTCAGTGGGCGGGAGGCAGGCAGGCAGGTGCTGCCGCCCGCCAGCTGACGGGGTGGGATGGGCAGGGGGCTCCATGGGTGGGGGCCACTACCGATCATCTGTGATATTGGACATTGGGGTGGGTTTGACCTTATGCCCACGATCGGGCTTCTGGGTCCACTGACCACCAGAGATATTGGTCTTGGGTGGACTTTAATGCCCGCGACTGGGCTAGTCGGGGTGGGGAAGGTTTTCCAAGCCCATGATCGGGCTTCATGCGTCCACTGACCACCGGGATATTGGTCTTGGGGCGGAGGACTTCCTATGCCCACGATCGAGCTAGTCAGGGGTGGGGAAGGTTTTCAAGCCCGCGACATTTCGCTGTCCACTGGACCACCAGGGATATTGGTCTTTGTGGTTGATGTTATGCCCGCGATCGGCTAGTGGGAGGGGTTTAATCTATGTTATGCCCACGATCGGCTGCGGGGGACAGTATGTTATGCCCGCGATCGGGCTGGGAGGGTTACTACTTTGCCGCGATCGGGCTGCGGGGGCACAGGAAATGAGGCCACCACAGGTGGCAGCTGCTGTGTTGTGCCCTGCAATGCGGCAGCTCACCTGTGGGTGGCCCTCGAATTGATCCTTTTTTTTTGGCTCAAAGTTGTGCAGGCGCAGGTAGGGGGTTGTGCCTGCACAACTCTGCACGCCTGGCTGAATATCGGGCTGTGCAGTTTATGCATGGTTCCTCCCCCTCTGGTTGAGCATGCCTCCATTAGCATTGCACTGTTGCTCAGCATGACTTGGGGGGGCACAACTTCCTCCTGCTGAATATCGCAGAATGACACATTTCGGACTTGCGCAGGTGCAACCCTATTGCACATGGTGCAACCCTTTTGAATATCCAGCCCTATGTCTCAGCTATTGAGACTGTGCAAAACTGGTCCCTTCCCTTGTTCATAAATGACTTACTGTTAAGTATTTTTAGGTCATAAAGGATTTTGGAGTAATGGTAAATCCATACATCTAAGGGAATAAATGAATCTAATTCATATAACAGAACTTAAGGAGGACAGGAAATAATTTCTAACTGGAAGCTGTTTATAATGTTTTTATTCTCAGAAATGATATGCATTCATTTATTTATCCATATTTAACTGCACCTGAATAAAAAGTGATATAAAAGCTGAATTTTATTGTCTTGTTTTATGGGCAGCATTCTGTTACTGTTCTTCATGGAACTAATAATTTGGAGTTTTAACTACTGTATATCATGGCTTAAGCGCAGAACTCTGAACAGGGTTCTGATAGATCAGCAGCTCATAATTAGAAATCTGTACACAAATCATGACATAGTAAAAACTCCATATGAGAGAGTCCATGAAGTGAACTGTAACAGAATGCTGCCCATAAAAACACAACAGTGTAAATCACAGTTTTACCTATCACTTTTCATTCACGTACAGTTAAATATGGATACTTATGAACATACGTAACATACGAAATTTGCCAGCAGATAAAGGCCTAGAGGTCTATCAAGTTCTGTCGAATGCAGCTAGCACCCTTATCTGCAGCTGCCCCTCCTTCCACCCTTCCCCTTCATTAACCCTCCCCTTGTCCTGTCCCATCTTCGTTTGAAGCAGTCCACTGTTCTACTGCATACCACTTCAGGAGGTAACGCGTTCCACCCAACCACCACCCTCTCTGTAAAAAAGTGTCTCCTCATCTCCCTCCTGAACCATCCTCACTCCAGTTTCATATCATGGCCCCTGGTGTCCCTCACCTCCCTTACTTTGAACAGCCCCTCTGTACTTGTCTTGTTTATTCCTTTCATGTATTTAAAGGTTTCAATCATGTCACCCCTGTCTCTCCTCTCGTCCAGTGAGTACATGTTCCACTCCTTCAACCTCCTCGTATGATAAGTCCCCCAGCCCCTTGATCATCTTTGTCGCCTGCGCTGCACCCCCTCCAGTAACTTAAATGTCCTCTTCAGATATGGGACGCCAGTACTGCACGCAGTACTCCAGGTGTGGTCTAACTAATGACCTATACAGTGGCAGAATCACCTCCCTCCCTCCTCGAGGATATACCTTTGCAATACAACCCAGCATTTTGTTGGCCTTTGCAGCTGCCTTCCTACATTGTACCGAGTTGTTCATTGACCTTGTAATGAGCACACCCAGATCCTTCTCCTCCTCTGTCTGGGCTAGCTGCACTCCCCTAGCTGGTAACTCTTCTTTGGGTTCTTCATCCCAAAAATGCAGCACCTTGCACTTTTGGCATTAAAGCCCAGTTGCCAGGTGTCTGACCAGGTTTCAAGCTTTGCCAGATCATCCTGCAACCCTGCCATCCCCTAGGTCATCCACCACCGCGCCTAGCTTGGTATCATCAGCAAACAGACTGATCTTGCTCTTGATGTCCCATGATATGTCTGCAATGAATATCCCAAACAACACTGCTCCCAACACCGAGCCCTGTGGAACACCACTCGTCACTGCCCTTGGGTGTGAGAGCTCCCCACCCACCACCACCCTCTGTTGCCTTCCCTGCAGCCAGTTTCCTACCCATCTCACCAGCTTTGCACCCGCCCTTGTGCCTACTAACTTCCTTCTCAGCCTTCCATGTGGCACTGAGTCGAATGCCTTACTGAAGTCCAGATACAGGACATCCACTGCATGGCCCCTGTCCAGTTGCCTAGTTACCCAGTCATAGAACTCGACCAGGTTAGTTTGGCAGGATCTGCCACGTATGAAGCCATGCTGTCTGCTGTCTACTTCAGGAGAATGCATATTGTTTCTGAGACTAAGAACTTTATAAACAGCTGCCAATTAGTACAATTGTCCTGTCCCCTTTAAAAATATAATTTCCCATTTTCCTTAGGTGGCAGGCTACTCAGTAAGTGAACACAAATCAGAAATCTTAACATTCATTATAGTAGATACGATGACTAATTCAAGTATAAGCAGTGCCAAAATTCAAACAGAATGCATTGACTCTAGGAATTAACCAAAAAACTGAAAACCTATTAAAATACAATTCTAGGGATGTCGATATGGTGTACTATTCACACTTCTGGCAGTGTCCTTTCCCTTTAAATCTTCCCAGAAGGTCTTCAAACTGTCTCCTCCCACCCACCCAGGTGGTATCATCTACAGCACCACCCTATGACATCAGATCTTCCTTTTCGCTGGAAGCATTAGGTTCCCTCCCTCACGGCTTCATGCTTGTTGTAGGCCCTAATATTTTAAAAAAAGTGCCTTCGAGCTTTTTTCCTTTGTGGAATTTTTCTCTCTTGGAACCAGACGACTCAAAATCTGGCCCCAGTTTTAAATGTTGCCCTTGCAGACAAAATATGTTGCAGACTGACCTGCACATTATGTGTGTCTATTGCTTGGGGATAGATCACAATGTGTAGGCTGGCAGCCTATGTTGTTCCCTCCACCCCTCCACTTTGGATGACCATAATGCCCCCCTCCTCCTAGGACACTCAAACGAACAGGACCATCCAGTTTGCTTAAAGGATGTCTGCTAGATGGTTTCTTCTAAGGTGGATTTGGTCAATCAACACACCACCCTCAAACCTTCTATGGCCCAGGCAACTGAGGGCACCTCCTCTGTGTCCACATCATTGCAGTGGATGTTGGCAACTCATTCACCATGGCATTTAAGGACCTTTGTCAGCCCCTTCTGACTGTTGGGGAGGGCTCTTCCAGGGGTTGAAATTCTCTATTTCTAAGTGGGACTGTAAGCCCAAGAAGTCCCGCCATTGAATGCGGGACCAGGTGCACTCTCAGGATTCCGGTTCCAGCACTTCATCTAGCTCAATGGCTGTCAAGCTGCTAGCTTTGGCTGACACTTTAGTCCAGGCCGCTAGCTCCATGGTCTCCCCTTTGGGACCATCAGCTGAGACATAGACTGACTGGCTTTTTCTTGAGCCAGTTGACCTGTTGTCACCAGATGAGGGGGATGACTCCCACTCCAGGACCCTGGTCCTGCTGTTCTTTCCCAGGGCAGAACAGATCAGTACTCTGAGCCAGAGCCTTCCCATTTGGAGCCTGACCTCTTGGGGCTTTCCCGGCATCCTTCTCGAGCCCCTGCCTCCCCTTACTGTAGGACTATTTTTGGAGGTTGAGGTCTCGTAGCTTGAAGTTGAGCAGTTCCTGATGTCGTCAGTCCCGTTATTGACACTTGGGCAAGAGATGCCTTTGATGCTTCTCATCCTCTTCCTCTTTGGGGGAGGATTGGCTGTTTTAAGATGCAGTACTGCTATGAGGGAGTTTGGCAGCAGTTGCTGCTAGGGGCATGGGCAGTAGTTACTGATGCATCAGTGCACTTTGGTGCTTCCATGACCACTACAGCCCAAGCCAGTGCTGACACCTCCAATTCAGCCAGCACCTACCTCTCCACCCATTCAGGTGGACCACACCTCTGAAGCCCGAGGAGGGGGCTCCTCCTTAGCTTGGCCAGCCCTGGGACTTCCCCATTGGCTGCCAGTGACTGTGACCCAGACCAATGAACCCTGTCAGAGTCAGTGGGGATTCGGGACCCATCTGGTCTTTGAGGAATCCTTGGAAGACAAGATCTCTTTGATGTGCTCCCACTGACCCCGGGTTGAGACCAGGGTCTGGGAAGGACCTTGTAGCAGAGCAAGGGCCTACTTCTTCAGGGCCTTACTGCACTTGATCTCACAGTTAAAAGCTAATATTCTTCAGGTGAAGCTACCTCTGGCTAGAAGCTGCAATACTGAACTTAGGATTTGCAAGAAAGTGAGTTGTGCTCACAACAGAGGGAGGTGAACCTTACAATTTACAATTGTCTTTGGTTTGTAGCAGATATTCTTCAGGTGGAGGCTACTTCTAACTGAAAGGTGAAATAAGGAACTTAGAATTATCAGGAAAGACAGTCTTTCAAGCAACAGAGGGAGGTGGATCTGGCTTTACTTTTGTTACATTTGTTAAGATTTTCAGTGCAGGAAGAGTTTAAACCCTGAGGGACTGAATACTGTTTACTGTGTCTGTCCTTGTGCACAGCTGACTTATTTTGGGGCTGACTGCTTTCAGAGCACAAATCACCAGGCTGTTTTGGGGCTGGGAGGTTTACCTGTGTCTGACTTGGATGTCTGGATTTTTGTCTGTTTGATTAGCAGGGTATTTTCTCTGTCAAATTGTCATGTAGGGCATCTTGCTGACAGGAATGCACTCATTGCAGTGGTGGGTCAGAGCTTTTAGCTGATTGTTTCGTGAGGGCACAGTTTAGGCCCAAACCCTACCTACCCTCACCCCACCACCTGCAAATAGTTCCTTTATACCTGGGGTTCTGACATCATTTCCTCAAGAGTGCAAGGTGCATATCTCTGTCATATCCTCTCTAGCACACTGCACTGACAATATAAGCATACACATTGTATAATATATATATTTCTATATAACAAACCAATCACACACGCACACACACACACACACACAAAAAAGTAGACAAACATGTGGGGAGTAGTGCAAAGTAATGGCTGTGGGGCAGCAGTCTTCTGGGAGTCTTTCTGGAGGCTGAGATGCTGCCCTGTTTGCAGACAACTCTCTGCCCTGAGGGAGGAAGTTGCCCGTCTTCAGGCCACACTGGACAGTAGTAAGGGAACCTTCCCCCAGGCCACACTGGACAGTAGTAAGGGAACCTCCCCCATCCAGGGAGCACCAGAGCCAGTACCACTACCTCAGAGGTTATGAAGAAACTGCAGCAGTTGGACCACAGTGGGCTTAGGGAGGGTGAGGATGGTGGAACAGAGGCACACCCAGTCAGTCGTTCCACTCCACAGTCCATACACCATTCTTGGGGAGCATAGTTCCCCTATGGATGCACCCGCAGAGGAGACTAAGGAGGTTGAGAACAGCGGTCACAAGGGAGGCCCACAGGAAGGAGGCAGAGGACATCACAGGAAAAGGAAGCAGCTCCTAGTGGGGGACTCAGTTATTAGGGGGATAGAACTTGGGGTAGCAGGGAAAACTGAAGTAAGGTGCCTGCCTGGTGCCATGGCTTGGAGGGACAGGAAGCACATCCTCAGGATCACGAGAACAGCTGCAAAGGAGTCTGAGCTGGACATCATTGTCCACCTAGGGACAAATGACTTGGCTCATCATGAGATTAGAGCAGTGCAGGAGGACTTTGTAGAGTTGGGAAGGGGCCCAAGACAAGTAGCACACACAGTATCCTTCTCAGAGGTGCTGTCTGTCAATGGCATGGGTGAGGTGAGGGTACTTTGCACCGTGCAGTTTAAAGAATGGTTGAAAAAATGGTGTGAAGCACAGGGGTTTGGCTTCACTAGGGACTGGGGTTCCACCTGGAGGGACACCAGCCTATACTGGCAGGATGGTCTGCATCTGTCCAGGAAGAGAACAAGTCTTTTGAGCAATCGGTTTAAATGCTTCATTGGCAAGCTTTTAAACTAGTCAAGGGGGGAGGCACTGATAAACAGCAGGAAAATCCCAGCCTCTCTCTCGCTACAAAACAGGGTACTAAATGAGAAAAAGACTGAGGTAGAAAGGTCAGTGGGGGATGCTGCCACAGAAGATAAAGCCATCAAAAAATGGAGAGCAATGAGTACCAATGCCCATTGACTGGGTAACAAGCTTCCTGAATTAGTGGTCTTGATGGAGAAGGAACATCTGGATATCGTGGCAGTCACAGAAACATGGTACACACAAAACCATGACTGGGATGTAAACACACCAGGATACACTATCTATAGGAGGGACAGGGAGGGTAAAAGAGGAGGAGGAGGAGTAGCTCTTTACATAAGGGAAGGAATCAAAGCAACAGAACAAAAGGGTAAACAGGGAGGAGAAGAAGCACTGTGGGTCAATTTGGAGACAGGCAATGCACACAATCCTCACAGGGGTTGTATACAGAGCCTCCTCCTCAGGGGAGGAAATGGACAAGGAAATGATAGAAAGTATACTTAGAATGGCAGAAAAGAGCTTTTGCTTATGGGTGATCCGAATATGCCAGATGTTAACTGGAGTGCAGTTGCAGCAGCCACTACTAAGAGTGGGGTTATTCTAGATGACCTACAGGGGCATGCCTTAGACAACTAGTATTGGAACCCACTCAAGAGGAGAGCAATCTTAGACCTGGTTCTCTCAAATGGAGATGGAGAGAGGATCACAGATGTAGAAGTGGGTAGCCATCAGGGAACTAGCGACCATTGAACAGTATGGTTCATAATAAACACAGCAATAGAGTCAAGGCATACAAAGGCAAAAGTACTGGACTTTAGGAGGGCTGACTTTGCCAAAATGGGTGAGTGCCTAAGGAATGCACTAGCAAACGGGCAGGAAGGAGGGGTGGAAGAACAATGGAGAATAATAAAAACTGCCATCACAGAGGTAACAAGCCTGTGTGTGAAGCAAATAAACAAAACAAAACGATGTAAGAAACCACTATGGTTCTCAAAGGAAGTGGCAGTGAAGGCTCAAGAGAAAAAGAATGCATTTAGGAAGTACAAGGAATCGCAGAAGGAGCAGGACAGAGAATTGTATCAGTTAAAGCAAAAGGAAGCTGGGAAGACAGTCAGAACAGCAAAGGCCCAAACCGAGGAAAAGATAGCCAACTCAGTTAAGAAGGGGATAAAACCTTTTATAGGTACATCAGGGAGCAAGGAAGACCAAGGAGGAAGGGAGGCTTAATAAAGGGGGGACAGAGGTGACTGTGAAAAGGCAGAGATTCTAAAATATTTTTGCTCAGTGTTTACAAATGAAGAGGAAGAGGTACCTAAAACAAACAAAAGAAACACTCTGGATACAGAAGTTGATACCAGCCCATTTACAGAAGAAAGGGTTCGGAAAGAACTCTTAAAACTGAAGGTGGACAAAACAATAGGGCCAGATGGGATTCATCCCAGAATTCTAAAAGAACTAAGGGTAGAACTAGTGACACCACTGACTACCCTCTTTAACAAATCATGGGAGGATGGGGTGGTACCTGAGGACTGGAGGAGGGCAGATGTGATTCCCCTTCACAAAAGTGGGAGCAGGGCAGAAGCAGGAAACTACAGACTTGTTAGTTTAACCTCAGTGATAGGGAAAATGATGGAATCACTTCTGAAAGAAAGAACTGGCAAGTATCTAGAGGCCAGAGGGGCACAGGACCCAAGGCAGCATGGATTCACAGCGGGAAGGTCATGCCAGACAAATCTAATAGATTTCTTTGACTGGGTGACCAAAGCAGTAGATCAGAGAGGGGCTGTGGACATGGCCTACCTAGACTTTAGCAAGGCATTTGACACAGTCCCACACAAAGGATTAATATACAAGTTAGCCAGCCTGGGAGTGGGTCCCAAGATGACAGCCTGGGTAAAGAATTAGCTGGAGAATAGAACACAGAGAGTAACAGTAAATGAAGTCCACTCTGAAGAAAGGGGGTTTACTAGTGGGGTATAGCAGGGTTCAGTATTAGGACCGGTCCTCTTCAATGTCTTTATAAGCGACGTTGCAGAGGGACTGGAAGGAAAAGTATGTCTCTTTACAGATGACACAAAGATCTGCAACAGAGTTGATGCACAAGGTGGGTGGAAAAGGATGAGAAGGGACTTGGCAAGATTAGAGGAATGGTCAAATGTATGGCAGCTTAGATTCAATGCTAGAAGTGCAAGGTAATGCACCTGAAAACAAAAACCCAGCGGAAGAGTACACAATGGGGGGGTGAGATACTAACAGCAACAAAAATGGAAAGGGACCTGGGGATAGTCATATCAGATGACCTAAAGGTGGGCAAGCAATGTGAGAGGGCAGCAAGAAGGGCTGGGAGGATACTGGGATGCATAGGGAGAGGCATCACCAGTAGAAAACAGGAAGTTGTTATCCCTCTGTACAGACAGCTGGTGAGACCCCATCTGGAGTACTGCGGCAGTTCTGGAGACCCAGTCTCCACAAAGACATAGACAGGATGGAAGCTATCCAGAGGAGGGCAACTTAAAATGGCAGGGTCTGCACGGAAGACATATGGTAATATTATGTAAGCAAGAATTTTTTCACAGAGAGGGCTGTGGATGCCTGGGACGGCCTTCCGGAGGAGGCTGTGAGTCAAAAACAGTGGTGGAATTCAAACATGCATGGGACAGTCATAAGGCAATTCTAGGGGTGGGGATAGGAAGAAGCAGGCTGCTGGTTAACTAGGATCTGCAGCTTATCCATTAGGTAGGGAAATGGGCACACTAGGGTGGGCCATGGGCTATATCTGCCATCAAATTCTGTGTTTCTATGTTACATGGACCCCACTGGAGCCCATCCAGAAACAGGTTCAGTACCCCTTAATGGAGATCATTGACAGGGATCAGTCTCCTGGAGTTGCTTTGCCAGTTGTGAGACCATTCTCAGCTCTGCTGTGGACCTGTGGCAGCATCCAGCTTTCTGTCCCACACTGTCTGCCCATATGATTCACAAGTATGTGGTTCCTACCGAGTCTCTTTCTGAGTTTACTGACCATCCTTCTGCAGATGGCTTGGTTGCGGATCAGGAAATGTTGGGGATGTAGGTAAAACACCCAACAAGGAGTCAAAGAAGCTGGATCACACTGCCAAGAAAGTATATGCAGCCTCCCCCCTTGACCTTTGATAGATAAGTGCTGCCCTTCAAATTGCCAGTTTTGCCCATTGCTTGTTAGGCACCCTGGATCAGATTCTTCCTGAGCTCCTAGCTGACCTACAGATACCAGTCAAGCCGGTTCAGGACCAAGGCCATGCTATTTCCAAACAGCAGCAACAAATTGCCCTGGATATTGGTGATTCTTGTACCAGGTCCATGGCAGCTACAGTGGCTATGTGCTGCAGGGCTTGGTTGTAGATTGTGACATTTATGGTTGATACCCAGCACAAACTGGTGGATGTCCCTTCTTGAGCACCAATTTGTTCGGGCCTGGGGTTGATGGTCATCTGACCTGTATTGAGAAGTTCAGTGGGATGGAGTCAGAGCCAGAGATAGAGTGTTAGCACTAGCAAGAAGGAAGAAAACACTGCTACAAGACTGTTATTATTTGGATCTTCCCTGATCTCAGTTTTGCCACCAGGTAAAAAAATAAAAATTTGGTGTTGTTCAAGTGATGTTACGGGAAGCAGACATCATGTGTGGGAACTCTTTTGCAGATTGTTCATGAAGGCAAGATTTATTTGTTCACAAATCCCTCAGACAACATGAAATGAGCACAAAAAATCCAGTGCAATGACCTGATCCCACAGAATCTGGAGAACAGAGCTCTAAGGATGAAACCTGAAAGTTGGACATCAGTTAAAATATATAATTCTGAGGGGGCGTGGCCTAGAGGGGGAACATGATGGCTGCTTAACTGAAGAACTTCTATAGAAACCTCTACATAACCTCTCCATCTGGCATTATTTTCAGCTAAAACCTAACCAACTTGGTGGCAAATTGTCTCTCGATATCTTCCGCAGCAAAGTGAAACAAAAAGCAGGCGAAGCTGCACTTTAAACCGCTGGGAGACCTGAAAGTAAATTGGGCCTACCTCACCCAGATGCTTCTAGCGGGCAGATCAGGAGGCGAGCCACAACACCAAGGCCTAGGGAGAACTCTCTAGCGCTAGTACAAGTCAGCAGTATGTGGCACACAGTGTTGAAATGGCTGAAGGGTATCATACACTTGTGCCCCTGCTTAAGGATCTAAAGTATGACCTAGGCACTAAAATGGAGTTGGGATTTGAGAACGACATTGCAGTTACAACACCTTCAGCAGAACATCAACACTATCTCAGAGATGGTCAATTCTTATGAAAGTGAACTGGGAGAGCTGGAGGGTAGGCTGGGGGCTCAAGAGGACTCTGCACTTCATAAAAATTCTGATCTCCAAAAGGCAGTAAAAGAAATTGATATTTTGAAGCAGGCCATAGATGACCATGAGAACAGTGAGAGGAGATATAGCGTATGCCTTGTGGTGATGCCTGGAGGCAGGAGGGTCGGGACTGTGCTACATTCATTCACAACTGGCTACGGCAAACTTTGCAGATCCCTTAGGATGTATCCTGGAGAGCCAGAGCACCCACAGGTCATCTGGAGTTAAACCTCACCCGATCAATGGCTTAGGCATATTATTATTAAATTTCTTCAGTACAGGGACTGCCTGTGTCTTAGAGGCAGTGACAAAGCAGGCATGTATAATAGTGCAGCAGAGCAGAGTGAGCATCTTCCCAGACTAGTCCCAGCAACTGCAGCTGCAGAGAAGAGCATCGCTGAGATGTTAAAAAATGGCTTCCTGCCTTGGGTGTCCTTCTCTCTGGTGTACCCAGCTCATTTGGTTATCTGGCTGCAGGGCTTCAGCCAGAAATCATTCACCAACCCGGAGGCAGCTTCAGAATTTGTGCAGGAGCTGGAGAAGTGCCGATGAGAATCTCTGAATGCATGAAAATGCAGGAAACCACATTCTCTTTAAGTCATGGTGCAGCAGGTACTGTATTCTCTATAGGCTTCCGTGGGCTGGGTAGAGATAGGGAGAGCATATTCCCCCGACCACAACACCCAGGGGGTCGCCAGTCAGGGCTGGGCTCTCACCGCGGGGGCGCTTGTTAACTGGATCAGCACTACTGTAGCACTGGAGACTTGGATGATGCCAACTGGGCACAGAACTACCAGAACGGCAGGCATATGATTCAAGGACCAATGACAATTTAAGTCTTTCAAATTGTATCTACAGTCTTTTTAATTGCGTATCTAAGGGGTTACAGGCTCAACATTTGCCACGTTTGGAGTTATTGCTTGTTGATAGCTGACTTGTTTGGTTTACATTTTAGATTAGAGATGCTGTTTCAATGGACGGGGGTCAGCGATCTGGGCCCGACCTGCAGACGCTGGGATAAAGGGAGAGGGGGGGACATGATGGAAACTTTCAAATACCTCAAGGGAATCAACAAAGTCCAAGAGGGTAGCATCTTTCAGAAAAAGAGATATGCAAGAACAAGGGGGCACAATTTGTAGATAGAGGGGGGACGGCTCAGAAGTAATGTGAGGAAGTATTTCTTCACAGAGAGGGTTGTGGATACATGGAACAGCCTTCCTGAGGAGGTCGTAGAGTCAAAAGCAGTGGAGGAATTCAAGAATGCATGGGACAGACATAAGGTAATTATAGTGGGGGTAGAGGAAGTAGGCTGTTGGTTAACTAGGATCTGCAGCTTATCCATTAGGGTAGGGAAATGGGCAGACTAGGTGGGCCAAGCGTCCTTCTCTGCCTTCAAATTCTATGTTTCTATGTTTCAAGGGACAGACCAAGTAATATCTCTGTTTGCAGATGATATTCTCTTATTCTTGAGGCAACCCCCGCAAGGCATTACAAGCCCATCACAAATATTTGAAATATATGGCCCACTATCAGGGCACAAGACTAATTGGGGAAAAAGTGAATGGTTACCCCCTCAGGAGGGAGAAACATCCCATTTGAATGTCAGGCTGTGATATCACACCATCCTCCAATATTAAATATTTAGGTATTTATTTGCCCTCCAAACTGTCTACTATGGCAGATGTTAATATGAGTCGGGTGGTATGTAAGGTGAAGGAGGACTCCTACAACTGGAGAGCACTACCCTTGCTGCTATTAGGGAAAATAAACCTTGTGAAAATGAGTATATTACCACAGTTCTTATATTATTTTCAAACCATCCCAATAAACATCCCTAACAAGTACATTAAAGCTCTGGAGAGTGCCATCACCCTACTGCTGTGGCAGGGGAAGAGGGCCAGAAATAAAAAAGCAGTACTGTGGAGACCCAATAGGCTGGGTGGGCTGGGGCTCCCGAATGTTAAACTTTACTATTTAGCCATCCAGCTAGCCCACATTTGTGACTCATTGCAGGAGGGAAGTTCTTGTCCGGCCTGGGTGAGGATGGTGAGTCAGCCTATTATCTCTCTATACTTCAGCCCCTTGGTGGAATCCTTAGGTGACCTAACGGTGACCAGCATTAGGAATCCATGTACCAGAGCCTTATGCAAGGCTTGGAAATCCACCATGACCTACTGCAATATTGCCTGGGACTGTCACCTGATACCCCTTTGATAGCCTTGGGGAAAGGGTTGGGACAACCTTGCTTGAAATTGGAGGGTTGGAGTGGCAAAAGAATATGCCTTCTACACCATATATTAGAGGAGGGACAGGTTCTACCTTTCCCTGAGTTTGTATGAATATTTGGGCTAGACACCAGGCACTTTTTCACTTACTTGAGATTGAAAAGGCACATTGATGCTAAGCTTGAAGGAACAGGGAGGGAGGGACTGGGGCGCTCCCCTCTGGAAGAAACTTTTATCGGCAGATCCACGGAACCAACTTTCAAACCTCTTAGGACCTGCTATAAACTTCTGGTGGGTGCTCTTCAGGACCCTCTGGAGAACCTAAGAAGGAGATGGAGGAGGATCTGTATCCAGATACCTTGATGGGGGGGGGACTGGAACTTCATTTTCAAGGATGTCTTAAACTGTTTTATCAATAATAGGTTTAGGGCCATACAATATAATGTCGTGATGTGATCCTACTTTACGCTGTCCCTGGCACATAGGATAGACCCGGACTGCTCCAACCTCTGCCCAAAATGTAGGGTACATGAGGGCACTTTTTTCCACATGATTTGGAAGTGTGACAGGTCCAGGGGATTCTGGGAGGGCATTATGGAAATTCTGTCTCAAGTGGTCGGATGGCTGCTTAGAATGGACCCATTGAAGGTCCTACTGGGGCTCCCACTGGAAAGACCCGGGTCCCCTCATTCACATTCTAAACGTTGGTGTCTGGGGGTGATGATTGGCCCCAGGCTGTTGGCTCTGTACTGGAGATTATTAGTTCCCCCCCTGCAGTGGTTGCATGGTTAAAGGACCTGATAGAAAACATGACTCTGGAAAAAAAAACAACACAAGGTTAGAAACCAAATGGAGAGGTATGAGGAGCGTTGGGGGGCTTGTGGAGAATACCATTCAAGCTGACTGGTTCCCTGGTTTTTAACAGAGGGAGAATTGGTTTCTGGTCATATTCTGGCTTCATGTTATACTTCGGAGCACTATTTATCCTCTGGGCTTGGTCATTTCTGACTTACCTGGTATGGGCCCTCCAGGCTCCTCAGAGCTCTTATTTTTTTCTGGTGGTCTCACCTGTGCTGTTAATTGAAGTCAAACATTGTAAATCATGGATCAATTACAGTTTATAATGTGGCTAAATTAAAATAAGCTTTGATTTCTAGACCCTTGACATTGACCAAGATTGACTTGAAATAGTAAGGTAATCTATGTGGAGATATTATAAATGATTTGGAGTGTGATTGTCATGCCTATATGTCACCTGCTGTTTGTTTGTACATGCCCTATTTTAAAAATAAAGTTTACAAAAAAATATATATACATATAACTCCATCCTGATTCTTCTTATGAGATGAATGGGACCCTCCAAGATATTTTTCTTTCTGTAAAATGGCTCCTGGGTAATGTTTTTTCAATACTAGGCTGAGCGATTGATAAAAATGTTTCTAGTTATGTTATTAAACAATAGTTCCAATGAAAGTTGCAAAGTCTGTTTAAAAGGATTTTATTATTTATTCTGTTTAAGTGCCTTTGAGATGATCTTTTGTAGGTGGGATGCTTAAAACTGAAATGATGTTTGAGCATACTGGCCCAGATATTCAAACTGCGCCATTCTGAGGCGCAAGCCCCTGCTCTGCTCAAAATAGTTGCGCAGGGGTATGGCCGGGGTGATATTCAAAGGAGTTGCGCTATTGAGCAACTCCTTTGGAATATCATCCCCAGCTACCAGCAGCACTCCAAGATAGCGCAGTGGGAACTTGGCGCCACCGAAAAGTTGCCAGAGTTGAGCATTAAACCTATGTGGCGCAAGTACCATTGCTCCATGCTCAAATTTCAATATTCAAAGGTGACATGCAAATGGGGCCATAATTTATGCAGGTGCAGGGGGCCATTTGCATCTATTTATACCCCATTTGCATGCCATTTGCATGTAGATGCGCCGATCCTCGAGGACTTGCGCCTGGCCACTCTGCCAGGCAGCAGCTGTGGGACCGCGCACCATATGCGATCTGCGGGCATTACAGTTAGATGAACTCACATCATTCTACGGCCCGATCGGGCTGTGGGGATGTGCGGGGGGTCTTTATAACTGTAATGCCCGCGATCGGGCTGTGGGAGATGTGGGGGTTCATGTTACTTTATGCCCGCAATCGGCTGGTGGGGGCACAGGACTGAGTTGGGGGCCAGCTAGGTGGCAGCTGCTGTGTTGCGCCCTGCAATACAGCAGCTCACCTGTGGGTGGCCCTCAACTTGATCCTTTTTTTGGCTCAAGGTTGTGCAGACGCAGGTTGGGGGTTGCGCATGCACAACTCTGCACAACCCGACTGAATATCGGGTTGCGCAGGTTATGCATGGTTCCTCCCCCTCCTGTTGAGCATGCATTCATTTGCATTGCTCTTTTGCGCAACCTGTTGCCAGTGGAGCAACTGCCTCCTGCTGAATATCGCAGAATGGCGCAATGTAGGACTTGCGCATGCGCAACCCTGTTGTGCATGGAGCAACCCTTTTGAATATCTGGGCCACTATGTATAACTTTGGTAAAGCATGGTTTCATAATGTCCTTCTCAGGTGGGGGGTGGGAGTGTTAAGACTTTGTTATTCTGTAAGATGTTCTTATTTGGGCTACTATGCCTTGCAACTCATAGACTCCCTTAACAGCCAGAAATGAAACTATTATGTATTTCTAATATACTCTTTTTGGTTTTTCCCTCATAAATTATGTATGAACTTCAAATGGGATGTACCTTTTGGTTCTTATTAAGAGGAGTGGAGCCCTCAATACAATATTTATACATCTGTTAAAGTCTATGTCTGCACTCATCATGCTGTATGCGTTTGGCAAACCAATAAACATATAGTTTATAACAAAATAAATAAATAAAGTCTGCTACCCTGGACTCCATCACCTCCACCCTGTAGGAGGTTAAAGAACATAAGGAGAAAAATAAGCCATTTCAGTTTCAGCCCTTCTCTGCCCTGCAGTCTGTCCCACTTGGCTCCCAGTGATGCAGCAGCAGCAGCAGCTGCAGGCCTAGCGGCCTCTGTCAAAATCTTCCTCATCTGCCAGAGAGTTCAGTGGCTGAGGCCTGGTGGCTTCCTCAGCCAGCTCAGTCTCTGCCTGTATGCCTGCAAAGTGATGGGTTGGGATGCCCCTCCCCACCTGTCGTGCAAGCCCCAGGCCCTCCTTGTGGGAGGGTGGTTCCACCACTTCGCTTCTGCTTTGTCCACAATTACTTCAAACAGGTGGGTGCTCAAGGTAATCGGTCACAGTCTGCCTCTGGAGTTTTAGGCTCTTTTGCCCAGTCGAGCCCATGCCTCACAGGAGGACACAGTGCCTAGGAACATGTTGTCTACCCTTCGGAAGCTCCTCCACAAGGAGGTAGTGGTCTGTGTCCTAAACACCACAACCAGTCCTGGGTTTGTCTCCAGATATTTCTGGTTCCAAAATGGACCTGCATCCCATACTGGACCAGCACGACCTCAACAAATATTTATGGCCAAGCAAGTTCAACATGGTCACCCTGAATCAGATCATTCCATCCTTATAGCAGGATATGTGTTTTGCTCCCTGGACCTCCAGGATGCTTTTTCTCATGTTCCCATTCATCCCACAAGCAGTTCCTCCAGTCTGGCTCAGCATGGATTCTGAACGAGTTATAAATCATGCCGTTTAGCCTCTCCTTGGTGCCCAGAGTTTTCACCAAGTGAATTTATTTATCTATCTATTTGTTTTTGGTAACCGGGTAAGTGTACTAGACATCTAAAATGCCTGTTTTTAGGCACAAACCAAGAGAGTACAGACAAAATACAGTTACAGTCAAAATGCAGTTACATTCAAAAAGCAGGGTAGTAAGAGAACATAAAATACAAAACAACAAGCAATTCAAGAGGAAACAAACAGTCATCTATAAGGCATTCAAGCAAAAATGTACAAATGTCTCAGAACTGAGTATATCAAACAATATGCAGTAGTGATAGCTTCCCTGCAGTACCGTGGAATCTGGGAGCATCCCTACCTGGACAACTGGCTGATCGTGGGTTCCTCTGGGGCAGAGGTGGAGCAATCCAGAGACCTGACCCTCCAGACCTGCTCAGCCCTCAGCCTCCTGGTCAGTGAGGCCAAGTCAGAACTCATTCCTGTGCAGGTGATTTAATTCATCAGGGTGAAGCTCGACTCCCGTTAGGCCTGGGTCCGACTCCTGGTGTACAGGGCGAAGGACATTACCTCCTTTGTCTGATCATTTTGGGTTGAGCACTTGCGCTGTGCCTGGGACTTCCTCCATTCTCTGGGCTTAATGGCTACATGTACCAGCATGGCCCACTGGGCCAGCTGGAGAATGCACTCCCTGCAGTGGGGACTGGCCAGGCCATGGTCTCAGTGTCTCAGTCACCTTGACCAGCTGGTCATGGTGATGCAGCAGATGTGGAATGCCATCCAGTGGTAACTGGTCCCAGAACATCTTCAGGGAGGAGTCCCATTTGTCTGCCCAGAGCTACTCGATGACTGATGCCTCTCTGCTGGGCTGGAGTGCCCACCTGAGGGACAACAAAGTTCATGGCCTCTGGACCCCTGAAGAGTCCCAATGTCATATCAACTTGCTGGAGATCTGTGCAGTGCATCTGGTGCTGGCAGCGTTTGCTCCCCATGTTTGGGGTCAAGTCATCCAGGTCCAAACAGACAGCATGGCAACTGTGTACTACCTCAACAAGCAGGGTGGAATGCATTCCTTCCATTGTGCTGGGAAGTTCTCCACATCTGGACCCTCATTTGCAGCCTGGATGTTGACCTTCTGGCAATTCATGTAACTGGGAAATCCAAACAGCTGGTGGACACCCTCAGTTGGGTGGGAGAGATGTCTCATGAGTGGTCCCTTTACTGGGAAGTGGTCAACCATCTGTTCTCACTGTGGGACACTCCCCAGGTTGACCTATTTGCTCCCCCAGGAGAACGCGAAGCTGACACTGTTTTGTGCCTGCCCCCACTCAGTGTGGAACACTGTTGGGAGACGCCTTCATGAGGCCATGTACCCCAGGCCTCATGTATGCCTTCCCTCCCCTCCCTTTCCTCTGATCCACAAGGTATGGAGGGACAAGGCTCAAATGATCTTGGTGGCTCCTGACTGGCCATGCCAGTTCATGTACTGCAATCTCCTCAGCAGCAGGCCTCAATGGTATCTACCACTCTGCCTGGACCTGCTCTTGTGTTCTCAGGGGAAGGTCCTACATCCAGACCTTCAATCCCTGCCACTGGCAGCCTGGTTCCTGAGTGGTTGAAGTTCCAGGCTTTGGGTCTGACAAGCTCCTCCATGTTGTTGAGGCCTCTCAAAAGGTGCTGAGTTGTCAGTGCTACGCCTGTGATTTTTCACGTGGAGTCAAGACAAGCAGCTAGACCCCATGACCGGCTCCGTGGTGAGCATCCTGGGCTATCTCTGTTCCCTCTCTCAGTCGGGACTTTGGTCGACGACCCTCAAGGTGCACCTGGCAGCCATCTCTGCATACCAAGTGTGGGCGGTATGCCGACAGTGGTGCAGGAGAAGGTGGTTAGGCATGTCTTCAAAGGCCTGGACCACTTATCCCTACTGGTAATTTGAACCACCACCATCTTGGGACCTGCTGCTGGTTTTGGCAATGATCGTGGGCAAGCTATTCAAACCCATGTATTGGTGTGCTCCCACCTGTCATGGAAGACCACCATCTTGATGGTTATCACCTCTGCCAGAAGGATCAGTGAGCTCCAGGTGCTTTCACTGGTGTCTCCATACCTAGTCTTACACAAGAACAAGGTTGTACTCTGCCCCAAACTGAAGTTCCTCCTGAAGGTTGCTTCAGAGTTTCACCTTAATCAGGTGATTAACCTCACTATGTACTTCACCGGTCCACCTCAGAGGCTCAGGACAGGCTCCATTCGTTAGACCTGAGGAAAGCACTCACTTACTTTATTTATTTATTAAAGGGTTTCACAAGGAAAAAAGCATACTGCGCTCAAACAGATTGTTTCCAGATGTGTTTCCAAGAGGAGGGGAGAGGGATAAGCTTAGATGTATACTAAAAAATATAAACATTTGTAAAAATAAAGAGTATATGATGAGTACAAAAGTGGATAACAATATAAAGATTGCAACTTACAAGACAGTGAATTGAGCAAATAGTGACAGTATATACAATATTTGCAATTTACAGTAGTAGCAGTTCAGGTAACAAGTGAGCTGGTAGATAAGGCAGAGACACCTTAAAAAATGAATAGGGATATGGAACTGAAGAGCAGTTATAAATAGACTGTGAGCATTTCAAAAGGAAATAGGAGCAGGATGAAGTGAAAATAAATACATAGCTACATAGACAGTGTCGGCAGATAAGGGCCTATGGCCAACCCAGTCTGCCCATTTGAGCTTGTAAGTTCAGTTTATGTTTTCCTAGAAGTCTGTTGCCCTTACCCTGACCTCCAGAATTCCTTTATGTCTATCCCATGCATTCTTAAATCCCATGATTGTTTCAGCCCCACCACTTCCTCTGGCAGGGTGTTCCACTTGTCCACCACCCATTCTGTGAAGAAATTCTTTCTCATGTTTCCTCTGAATCGTCCTCCTCCAACTTCATCCCATGCCCTCTAGTCCTGGAACATCGCTTCGCTTAAAAATAGTGTATTCCTGCACCCTGTTCCTCCCTGTAAGATACTTGTATGTCTCTATCATATCCCTCTCTCCTCCTCTCCTCCAGGGAGTACATGTTCAGTTCCTTCAACCTGTCTTCATAGGACTTGTGATGCAATCCATGCACCATCTTTGTTGCCTCCTCTGAACCTTCTCTACCCTGTCTATGTCCTTACGTAGGTATGGTCTCCAGAACTGTACACTGTACTCCAGGTGGGGCCTCACTAGTGTCTTGTATAGCGGTATTATGACCTCCCTTTTTGCTGCTGGTGATGCCCCTGCCTATACATCCCAGCATCCTATTTGCTTTACCTGCTGCCTTGTCACACTGTTTCCCTACCTTGAGGTCATCAGAGATGATAACCCCAAGATCCCTTTCCTGCTTGGTGCATGCTATATCCTCACCCCCAACTGATATATTGTGCAGGTTTTGTGCTCCATAAGCATTATCTTGCACTTCCTTGCATTGAATTTCAACTGCCAAACCCCTGACCATTCTTCAAGTAAAAGATTGTATTGCCCTTAGATAAATGTTTCCACCCAGTTTCGAACTGGGGACCTTTCATGTGTTAGGCAAACGTGATAACCACTTCACTATTTCCTCATTTTCCCAACATCTGCTTTATTCGGGATATGATGCCGTCAACGCATCTGCCCGTCTGTTGACCACTGGCATCGCCTTGTGGTGCAACGTCTGGCTTCGGGTGTCTGATTTGGCTCCTGACATCCAATTGTCGGTTGCCGACGCCCCTTTCTGCGGTGACAAGTTGTTTGGCCCTGGTACCCAGGCCATTCTGGATCCCCTCCATGCTTCCAGTCATACCCTGAGGTCAGTCCAGGATCTCTAGCATACCCCCAGATCCGTCATCCTCCTCTGCCGGTGCGGTGCCCTGCCCCATCCCCATTACTGGGGTGCTGCTTGGGACCACAGGGGGACTACAGGGGGCTTCCAAAGGGCTTCCACTGCTGCCCTGCCAGACCTGCTTCTGCTCAGTAACCACACCTGGGCTTTCCCCGCCTCCTCTTGCAGGCCCTGGAGCATGGGGTCTTTCTGCCCCTTCTTTGGAGGCTTGCTTCCCGATCTTGGATGCTTCGTTCCTCCTTGCGTATCTTTTGGGACTCCTGCTATCCCCTCTTGGAGCTCTTTAGTTATTCTTTGCTGTGGGATTCCTGGTGTGTCCTGCCCCGGTGCCCTCCACCTCCTGCCTGCACGCTCCACGTTTGGGGAGCTCTACTGGATTTGATTTTTTCCATGGCCTTTTGACCCCTTCTCGTCAGGATGAATCACTGTGCAGGCCAATGCCTATCTGGTCCTCACCCACCCTTCGCATGCCTGCCTTCCTAGGTGTGGTGTGAGTGTGAACTGACACTTCTCCAATTGTCTGTGATGCCATCCCTGTCCGGGGCTCTAACATGCTTCTCATGGATTTTTTGCAACACTTCTTCACGGTTTCCACCTGGCCTCTGCTCATGGTCTCTCTCCTGTCCGTTGTCATGGACATTCCTGTTTAGCTTTGTCTGTCCCGGCCCTGTCAGTAGGACTGGCCACTTCTTCTTCTCCTTGTCTTTCCGGGCTCTCCAGATTGGAGGTTGATGTTTGCCATGGCCTGCCCTCTGGCCATTCCATTTTGCCCGGCTTTCTGCCCTGGCTGTCCTCCCTTCTGGACATAACTGCTTGGTACTCTCCCAAGTATAATAATCTACTGCAAGAGACCAGTCCATAGAAGATAGTTCATTACGTAAGACCTTACCTTCACAGTAGATCTTCCAGGAACTGTCTTTAAGTACAATCCCACACTCCATCCCCCTGCCTTTTGCTCAGGGTCCCCGGACCTCCAGACTTGGGTTGGGACTCCCTGGTCCCTCCGTTTCCTTTGGTCCTGGTCTTTGTGTGCTGAAGCCGGCAGGGAACAGAGGATACATGGGGCCGCCCTCATTTATACTGAAGCTGAGGAAGTGATGTCATGTGGGTAGCCCCTGAAGAGGACTGCTGGAAGAAGCTGCCGTGTGATAGTGCCACCTGGTGGAACTCCCAAGTGTAATAACCTACTGCAAGAGACAGTTCCTGGAATATCTACTGTTATGGTAAGGTCTTATGAAACAAACTTTGTAGGAGTGGTATATCATGTACATCCACGCGACCCCCTCCGACATCCCCCAAGAAGTGGCACACCAGTCTTGCTTCCAGCGTGCAATATCTGATGTCACGGGGTAGTGCCAAGGAGGATACCAAAGATCCAAAGAAGAGAACGGCTCAGGTTGATGTTCCCTGATGAAGGGTTACACACCGAAATGCCAGGGCAAGTGTCAGTGAGGAGACCTACCTGTGTACTCGCCTCTACTACTGAATAATCAGTTTTATTTTGGATTATCCATTTGGTGTACAGTACTTTGTGCTTGGAGTGCAAGTAACTGCTGGATTTTGTGTTTGCCAAGGAGGATACCACCTGGGTGGGTGGGAGGAGCCCGCTTGAAGACCTTCAAGCATGATTTAAAGGGAAAGGACACTGCCAGAAGTTTGGATGTACTCCACATACCACTCCTAGAACTACAGTTGCAGGTGAGTAACTCTCATTTATGTGCCACTGTTAGAATGTATGAAGCTAAAATGTCAAATATGGAACAAAATACTGCTGTCATTATGGGGGAAGGAAAAATAGTCAAGATGATTGCAATTCCATCAATACCTTACATACTACAGACAATATTATTACCCATCTCTAAAGACTGGTACAATAAAATCAATAAGCTGTTAGAAAATTATATCTGGAATCATAAATAAAAAAAACAAACAGAATTTCCTAGGCAACACTATGGCTATCCAGAGAAGAAGGGGGGGGGGACATCACACCCAGATGTTGCCTAATATGAACTAGTTTTATAAAACTAAAGTAGCCTTAAATTGGGCCTATGATAATAACTTAGATTTAACTATAGAAAACAACTATGCCAACATAAATGAAAGTCAGATATATCACATGGGTGATGTTTTGGTTTAATTGAGATTACTTCACTAAATGCAGGAATCTGATTATAGCTAACTGTAGTATGGCAATTAAAAATACATTAATACAGTCACTTGGAATATAAAGGTTTTGCTTTCTAATTCAATGTTGAATAATCCAAATTGGAAAATTAGTGGTAAATGTATTGATTTTAAACAATGGAAACAGAAAGGGATACACAGGAGGAAACACGTAACAAATGGACAAAGAACGCAACACTGGTACAATATTCAAATTAAACAGGACTTGTCAGTATCAGAACACTATAAATAGCTACAGGTAATGAGTATGTTTAAAGGGATTTTAAGCATTGGGAGAGGGACCCAGAGCAAAATCGAAAACTGGAGGAGGAACATAAATGAATAAAAAGAGAAAATGGCTATTTGCCTGATTTTATACTTTTTAGTCAACAGATCCTCAAATGTGTGAACAGAAATTAAAATGGAACACAAATGTGCATGTAGCATTTTCAGACAGTGAGTGAGTTACAGTTCTTGCTACAATTTTGCACTATAAAACTCCAGAGACAAGGGCCCACATTTTCAAAAGAGATGGTGCAGCGAAAGTGGAGATGTGCCATGCATCTCAGAAAATGAGCGGCACCACAATATTTAAAAGGGAGAGATGCATTACGCATCTATAATGTATGCGGTGCATGTAGAGGGGGTGTTCTCATGAATGTGCCGTGCATCCCTATATTCAGTCAAAATGTGCATTGCAACTGCTGTGCATATCAGAAATGAGCCCAAAGCTAGGCATGGAAAAAGCATGCCTAAATGGCCAGCCACCTACATGCAGGCCAGAACTGCAGGCAAACCATCTGAAGCAGCCCTTGAGGTGCACCAGGACATGCTCTAAGCACCCATATACAGTAGTCATGCCAGAATGGATGAACCCTGAGCCACAGGTGCTGTGTCACCACCGCACCGCTCCAGGAGCAATCCCCATATCGCACCCTGGACATAGACACTCAGCAGCTGCAGGTCAGTGCTGTTGGACACCCTGGAAACACCAGTAAGTGGACAGCCACAATGTAGCAAATGTACTGGGAGCCATAGCCTGCACCCATGCAGCCTTCATTGTGCCACCTGAGTGGCATGCACCCAGGGTGCCAACTGGGGCAATGGTGCCCAGATAGTCTGGTGGATGAGTGGCAGCCTGGCACAGGCCAGCAACTGACCTGAGGCACACACCCATGGTGTTACACCATAGGTGCACACAAGTGGGACCCACCCACTAGTGTTTCTGGTCACCCTCTGCACACTGTCATTCCTTACAGTCATCACCGTGTTCCACTTATATTGGGAGGAGGCACTGCATGTGACGGTATGCTGCATATGGAGTTGATGTATTACATGCATGTAGTATACTGATCAGACTCTGTCACCCTGTGCCCTTCCCTGTTTCATGTCCACATGGGCCCCTGTACATCAGTCTGACCTTGTACATGGCTATGGGTTATAGCACTGTACCCAGGCCAATGCAGTCCACCCACCCACACACACACAAACAGTCCATCACATCTGCCCGACAGGCTGCAGTACCTCCTGTTCACCTTAGTGGAGTGGTGGGGTAGCTCTGCTCAGCTGGAACTGAGCATGCTCGGGGTATGCAAATGGACTGAATACATTCCAGTAATGAGTTGCTCATGTGGGAGATGGGCTTAGAATGTGCAAAGAGGTAATTTGCATAGCCAGGCTGAATATTACAACTTTGTGCAATGCGTAAGTGGCTTTGCATTGCAAATTTCCCCATGATCTGCATGGGGCTCAGGTCACTTGCTGCACCATGCACTACACACCTCCCACTGCGCGATTGTGCATCTTCAGGATATTCAGCCAGACATGCGTGAGCACATCTCATGGCGCATCTTCTGAATATCTCATTTTGGGCCAACGCATCTCAGATGTGTGGCGCAGGCACTTGCACGAGTTTGCAGGGGAATTTAGAATATAGGTGCCAAGACCGTTCAATATAAAATGATCAATAGAGCACATCTCACTGTTTGTAGACTATATAGAGTTAAGTTAACTATTAATTCCAAATTTTGGCACTATTATGCCGGAATTGGCATAAGCCCACCTTATGTTTTGGGAATGTGAATTAGTCAGGTGGTGGTGGGAAAAGACGCTGACAACTTTGAGGGACTTAGACATATACTTACAAAATACAGATTGCACAAGTGTGATAAAGATTGCACAAGTGTGATACAAAACATTGTTTTAAAATATTGGAAAGAAAATAGATTTACAATTTCCTGATAAAGAATGGTCAGGGTTACTATTTTCATTCCTTTTAACAGTGTTTCGTCCAATCATAACATATTACTGGGTGCTTTACAATACTAATGTAGCAGATTGGAACTTTGAAGTAAGTTGTTCGGTTCATAGACTGTATTATATAAACTCTTTACTTTTCATGGAACTATTTGATGGTATTTACTTGGTCTCTATCAAATGCATATGTATGCATCTGTTTATAATTTTAAACATACTGTATGTATCAGTTATCTTTTACAATACTTTAATTTGCCCAAATGAAAAAATAATTTAACAGGAAAAGGTCTACCAACTTTGCCATTAGTTGGCACCCTCATTAGCATACCCACACATTAGAAACTGCTTGGTATATGCGAGATGATGACAGGCAGTTCGGTGACATGACAGTCAGCGAGGGTCTTTCAATATAATAAACTAAGAAAGGTAATATCTGATGACTGAAGTTGAAGCAGGTACTTCTACTTGAAAATTTTACTTTAATGCTAAAAGCCCTCATGGGGCATTTCTGTAGCAATTGCTGCCCTTTTTCGATTAACCGGGGTTTCCCTTTAATAGCTCTAGCAGCAGCAAGAGGTATGTGGGTTGTTGGGTGGTGAGGACGGCACATTAGGTGGGGGGGGGGGACAATTCTCTCTCCCTAGAGGACAGGTGGCACTTAGGACAGTCTGTCACTCAGGCTACAAGCAACATGAACTCAGATTAACATACGAACATACAAAAATGCCAGCAGAAGCAGGCCTTATGGTCTATCGCATCTGCTTCGACAGCAACTAGCCACCCAGTTTGCAGCTGCCCCACCCTCCCCATCTCTCTTCATCACAACACCCTCCACCCTGTCCCAATCCTCTTAAAGTTGCCCACCATTCTACAGGATACCACCTCCTTGGGCAGAGCATTCCACCTGTCCACCACCTGTCCAATGAAAAATGTCTCCTGAGTTCCATCCTGAATCTTCCCCTCCAATCTCAGCTTATGCCCTCTTGTATCCTCTCTCTCTGAGCTGGAAAATCCTTCTGTATTAGCCTTATTTATCCCTTAAGCTATTTAAAGACTTCAATCCATATCCCCCATCTCTCTCTCCTCTCCTCCAGGGTACATGTTCAGCTCGCCCAATCTATCCCTGTAGGACTTTTCCTGGATCATCTTGATCACCCTCACGTTGTACCCCTCCAACAATTTGATGTCTTTCTTCAGGAATGGGCACCAGTACTGCACACAGTACTCCAGGTGCAGCCTGACTAGAGATCTGTACAAGGGAAGGATCACTTCCCTATTTCTGGAGGAGATTCCAGTCGCTATACACCCCAGCATCCTGTTGGCTTTTGCTGCCACCTTCCTGCACTAAGCTGAGTTGTTCATGCTGCCCATTATAAGCACCCCCAAATCCTTTTCCTCCTCAGTGCTTTCCAGCTGCACACCTCACAGTTGATAGCTTCTCCCCAGTTCCTAGCTCCAAAATGCAGTACCTTGCACTTCTGGGCATTGAACTCCAGCTGCCATGTTTCTGACCACTCCTGTAGTTTGGTCAGGTCATCCTGCAGCCCCTTCCACCCTTCAGTGTCATCTACCTCAGCTCCCATCTTTGTATCATCAGTGAACAAGCAGATCCTACTCCGGATCCTGTGTGAGATATCAGCTTTGTATATCCCAAACAGCACTGGTCCCAGTACCGATCCCTGTGGCACCTCACTCGTCACTTCCCTTGGTAATGAGAGTCCCACCCCTACCACCACCCTCTGCTGCCTTCCATTCAGCCATTTGACAATCCATCAGGTCATCTTCGTTCTCACCCTTATGAATTCCAGCTTCCCCCTCCACCTCCCATGCAACACGGAATCAAAGGCCTTGCTGAAGTCCAAATATAGGACATCCACCACATCGCCCCTGTCCAGCTTCCTGGTCACCCAGTTGTAATACTCAGTTAGATTTGTCTGGCAGGGTCTGCCTGAGACAAACCAGTGTTGTTGGCCGTTCTGAAGACCATTGTCCTCCAAAAAGGTTACTAATCTCTCCTTTAGGAGTGTCTCCCTGAGCTTCCCAACAATTGATGTAGGCTTACTGGTCTGTAGTTACCTGGTTCATCCCTAGGGCCACTTTTGTGAATTGCACCACATGGGCCATCCTCCAGTCTTGTGGTACTCATTCTGTGTCCATGGCGGTATTGAAACAGATCAGCCAGTGGTCCTGCCAGGATCTTCGCTAGCTCTGAGTACTCTAGGGTGAATGAATGCCATCAGGTCTTGGTGCCTTGTCCACCCTCAGTGCCCTTAACCCTTCCAGAACCCTGTCCTCTGTAATCCCCATGTCAGTAACCCCTTCCCCCACTATCCACTCCACTTCTCTCTTGGGTATCTGCTCCCCTTTCTCCTTCATGAACACAGAACAAGAAGTATTCATTTTAATGCCTCTACCAGATCCACTCCCTTTTCTACCCCACCATCCATCCTTCCTAATCCTCACAATCTTGTCCTTGCTTTTCCTTCCTTCTCTAATGTATCTGAAGAAGTCCTTTTCTCCTTCCTTAATACCCTGAGCCAGTCTCAGCTCCTTTCAAGCCTTGGCTGCTCTGACTAGCCTAGTAACCTGCCTGGACTTCTTCATGTACTCATCCTTGTCAACCCTCCACCCGATGTCTTGAGTTTCTGAAATTCCTTCCTCTTGCTCTTACCCCCTCCATAACCTCTCGAGTCAACCAACTGGGCTTCTTTGCCCTTCCTTTCTTACTCCTTGTTTTTGTACAAGCTACAGTGGTCTCCATTATCCTTTTTTAATAATATCCCATTTTTGAGTAGCACCCATATCTAGTTGAATTCCTGCCCAAGACCTTCCCAAAATTTCCCCCATCCTTTTAAAGTCTGCCCCTTTAAAGTCAATCACCCTGGTCCCTGTACTCCCTGTTTCCCTACCCATATTGAGTGTAAACCACACCGAGTGGTGGTCACTCCCAGCCAGAGGGTCCTCCACCGCCAATCCTCTTACAGCCTCTCTATTTGAAAGTATCAGGTCCAGTGTCCTCTCCAATCAAGCCGGCTCATGTACCAACTGCACCAGGAAGCTGTCCTGAAGTGCTTCTAGTATGACCTGCTTCCTTGCACTCATGGAGGATGGAGTGCTCCACTCCACCCCAGGTAGACTGAAGTCCCCCACCACCACTGTGTTCCCCTTCCTACAGACCCTTCTGATTTGCTCAGCTAGCTCTCTGTCCAGGTTATCCCCTTGCGCTGGTGTTCTGTATACTGTCACAAACCCACTCAGCAGGTCAGCCTTCTACTCCCAAAGTGCCAACCTGCAAGCGCAGTCTTGTGAACAGTTTAACAGAACAAGGTAACCCTCTTGTCTATTTTGTGAGTTCATCAATCTTTGGTCTCCAGTCTTGGAGGATTCAAACTGTGAACCTCTTCTTGGCATACCCAATGCACAGGCTCAGATAGTTCTGTCTTCGGGGGCCAGATATCTTTGCCTACAGGCACCTAACCAGGTGTACAGAAATGAACCCTTAAAACTTGTATAAAGACCTCAGATTTTAAATGCTTCTCTTTCCAGTTTAGTATCACCATTCAAGCTTATGCCTAGTGTCAGCTACAACCATATATATTTTTCTTGCAAATGAAAGAAAATCAAAGACACACCAAGTAAGCTCTAAAAAGAGTTTTTACCAAAATAGATAATATGTAAAACATACAATACAGAACTATTATATCACAAGACATACAAATCTTTTAAAAGAACAAGGCTTTAAACAGTGCAATTCTTACTACAGTAATTAGATTTGTCTCTAAATACCTGCTTAAAGTGCTGCAAAGATGTTTCTTTGTCAGAGTTTAGATAGAAGTGTTCTGAAGAAAAACAGAATTAATGTTTAAAAGCTGGTTTTCCCCACCTATTTTGCATGAGGTCACCTAGCTCCTCCCTGTCAGAATATATAAAAAAATATATCTATATAAAAACAGGATGTTTTTTTTCAAGAATTACATTCTACAATCCTCAGCATGACTCATGTCCTTCAAATGACATTTCTTTGATATATTGATCAGTTTCCCTTCTCACACAGACATCAGTATTTATGATTTTGCACCAGTTTTCTAAACCTGGCTTCCTCCTCTTGAAACATCATAAAAGGGATGCTGATTTCCCTTGTAGCAGCTAAAGCTATAAATAACTTAGTAAAGTCTGTAGTTAGCTTCTGGCCTGCCATGTAACATCTTGTATCTAAAACCTGTGTGTGTATTATCTCACATGCTGTTTCAGCATTTTCTCATGGCTTTCATTTTTAGCTGAAACCTGGGGGAAGGTGAGCGAGGTCACCTAAGAGCACCCATTTTGTTTTACAAAAATGATACAGTGATCAGAACCAGCTGTCCAAGCATCACATTCATAGAAACATAGAATTTGACGGTAGATAAGGACCGCTTGGCCCACCCAGTCTGCCCATTTCCCTACCTAATGGATAAGCTGCAGATCCTAGTTAACCAGCAGCCTACTTCTTTCTACCCCCAACCCCTAGAATTGCCTTATGGCTGTCCCATGCATGCTTGAATTCAACCACTGTTTTTGACTCCACAACCTCCTCCGGAAGGCCGTTTCTCCCCACCTAGACTGAATTTGGGGGCCCTATCCCCTGCATGGGATGAGCTTCCCAAATCAGTTCACTCCTCATAGAGCCTAGACAGACCATCTGAGTTCTGATTTTGTTTTCCAGCCCTATGTACGATTGTCAGATCATACCCTTGCAAAGTAAGACTCCATCTTAGCAATCTACCATTGTTTTTCCCCGTCTGCATCAGCCAAACCAGGGGGTTGTGGTCAGCCTGCACCACAAAATGCTGCCCTTACAAGTATGGCTCCAGCTTCTTTAGGGCCCACACTATGGCAAGACATTCTTTTTCCACCGTGGAGTATGCCTACTCCCTGGGAAGTAACTTTTTACTCAGGTAGGCTATTGGGTGATCACTTCCTTGGCTGGATGTCTGACTCAGTACTGCCCCAATACCCACATCTGAGGCGTCAGTCTGAACTATAAAGGTTTTGCTATAGTCAGGACTTGTCAAAACAGGAGCACTGCACAGTGCTGCCTTTAATCTGGTAAACGCTTCCTCACAGGCTGGGCTCCAGGTAATTTTCTTTGGCATCTTTTCTTTGTCAGGTCAGATAGGGAGCAGCCAGGGCACAGTAATTGGGTACAAATTTCCTGTAGTACCCTGATGTCCCTAGAAAACTCCTGACCTGTTTCTGGGTTTCTGGTCTGGGCCATGCCTGGATCACCTCTATCTTTATTTGTTAGGACAGAGCTGTCCCCGCCTACCACGCCCGAGGTATGCCACTTCTCCCATGGCCACCTGGCATTTCTCAGCTTTGACAGTGAGCCACGGTGTACTCTTCAGCACCATTTAACACCTGGTTCACCAACCTTTGGAAAGTGGCTGGGGCATTTTCATTCCGACAGGCATTACTTTAAACTCAAATAAGCCTATCGGAGTGATGATGGCCAATGTCTCCCTAGCTCTGTCTGTCAGCTCGACCTGCCGATACCCCTTTGTCAGGTCAATGGTCGTAGGTAGGTCACCCTCCCAACTTGTCCAGGAGTTTGTCCGTCTGGGGCATTGGGTGGGTGTCTGACTGTGATTGCATTCAGTCCATGATAGTCCACACAGAAATGAGTAGAGCCATCTGGCTTAGGCACAAGGACTACAGGTGAGGCCCAGGGCTGTGGGATCTGTGGATTACCCCAATCCAACATATCCTCCACTTCCCTCCTAATGTCCTTTGGACAGCCTCTGATTCCTGATATGCTGTCCACCGTGATGGATGTCTGTGTCCCTGTCTCCACATCACACATGTCGCTAAGGGGTTAGTCTAGGCCTGGCGCTAAACAAGGGAGCAAAGTCGGCTAAAACCTCCCTTACTTTCTGGATCTGGTCCGGGGCCAGCTGGGGAGACAATTTTACTGCCTCCACAGAGGACTCCCACTTACTTTCTTCCAGCAAATCCAGAAAGGGGTCTCCTTCGTCTGTCCCCTTCCCATGACTACACACTGAAAACACCACATCAGCCCTATTTGCATATGGGTTCATCATGTTGACATGGTACATCCTTTCTGTCTGTCTTCTGTCAGGTAACACTATGATATAGTTCACATCATTTACCTTCCTAACCACTTTGTATGGTCCTGCCCACTCAGCCTGCAGCTTGTCTTTCCAGACCAGAATAAGGACCATGACTTCCTGACCCACCATGTACAAGTGAGCTCTGGCTCATGGTTGTTCGACACTTTTGTGTCTGTTGGGCAGCTGCTAGGTTGCTCTGGGCTATCCCCATAAGCTCCTTCAGCTTTTCCCTAAACCTAAGGATGTGATCCACAATGGGAGTTCCCTGGGTGGTGTGCTTGCCTTCCCAGTCCTTCCAGATCAAGTCTAGGGGCCCATGTACCCAGCGTCCATATAAGAGTTTGAATGGGGAAAATCCTGTTGACTCTTGGGGCACCTTCCTATATGCAAATAACAGGTGGGGGAAGGTATTTCTCCCCATCCCTCCCATGCTGTTCATCAAATGCCCGGAGCATTGACTTTAGGGTACCATTGAATCGTTCCACAAATCCATTGGCTTGTGGGTGATACGGTGTTGTGCATTTGTGCACCACCCCACACTTCTCCCATAAACATTTCATCAGGTCTGACAGGAAGGAACCCCCTCGATTGATGATTACCTCCTGCAGAAACCCAACACGGGAGAAAATCCCAAGCAAGGCATCTGCCACTTTGTCTGTCCTCAGAGAGGATCGGGCAACTGCCTCTGGGTACCGGGTGGCATAATCCACCAAAGTTAGGATCAATCTCTTCCCTGAGTAGCTGGGGGTATTTAAAGGCCCCACAATATCCATTCTCACCCTCTAGAATGGCTCCTCCACTATGGGCAATGGAATCAGGGCGGCTTGGGTCTTCTTGCCCCCCTTCCCTATTTCTTGGCACCGGTGACAAGACCTGCAATACTCCTTCACCTGCTGGGTGAAGTTAGGCCAGTAGAAATTATGGGCCAACCGCGCTTGTTGTGTTCAATTCCCAGATGACCAGACAAGGAAATATCATGTGCAATCCTGAGCAACTGCTCACGATACCCCTGGGGAATGACAAGCTGCCTGCCTAGCATCCCTCCTCTGTCTGTACTGCCTGAGTAAACATAAGTCCATTTTCCCAATAAAACTTCTGTTTGCCATCACCTCCCTGTGCATCATCCAAGTTTGCCCAAGCCCTCAGCTTCTCTAAACTAGGGTCACTTCTCTGAGCAGCTGCAAACCCCTCACACATTCCCAAGGCATAGAACAGGTCCCCTTCAGTTGTTAAACTAGGGTTCCTAGCACTAGCATCAGGGCACTCAGGATCACTGTTAATCCCAACCCTCTGACAAAGGGTAACCCCTCCCCCTTTGATGTAACCCTCTGTAGCTGTGTGGTTACTTGCTACTGGGGAAATTTCTACCTCCTCTTCATTAATCTCCATATCAGGAGATGCAGGCTGGGGAACCAGCCTCTCAGTGGCTTCCACAATGGCTTCTGTGGGGTTCAGGGAACTACAAATTTCCCTTGCTGCTTGGCTACGGGTAACTGCACATACCATCCCGTGTTTTAGATTGTTGCCCAGGATCACATCCAGTGCTAATGTTTTGGCTACAGCCACCTGTTGCACAGTTCCCCCTGTTTCACCCCAGTCTAAGAGAACACTGGCGAGGGCAATGTTTTCACCTCACCAGTGAAGTCCTGTCACATGACATATTTATTGGGTATCAGCTGACCAGGGTCTACTAGATCCCCTTTACCAAGGTCAGGGATGTCCCTGTGTCCCTTAACCCTTACGTCCTGTACACCATTCACCATGACTGGGTGCATGTGTTTCCTCATGTTCACTGGCATGCTTCCAGGGACACACAGACAACCCACTTCTTTCTAGCACCCTGTGGTGTATTATTGCTCACATTTTGGGACACTGTCTGGCAATATGCCCAGTTTCTTTACACAACCAACATTCATTTCTTTTCTCTGAAACCTAGGGCTAACTGGTTTTGGTGGAGGCAGTGAGGGCTTTAGCTGCCCTGAAGGTGCACTTTTCCCTTTCAGCACTGCCACGCCTCCCATTTGCTCTCAGAGTAGGTCTGCTCTTGGCATAGCGGTCCAAGAGTTCAGCAGCCTCTTGCACTGGTTTGGGATCTCGGTTCTCTAGCCAGATTTTTAGCTCTGCTGGGCATGCCCAATAAAACTATTCTAATAAAATCACATTTTCAATTTTATCAACAGAGTTTGCCTCAATTCCTTCCCACCAACATTTCAAAAACTGACGTCGTTTCATGGCTAGCTCCTCATAGCTCATAACAGGGCTTCTCCTGAGCTTACAGAATTTAGCTCTGTATGATTCAGCAGTTAATTCAAACATTTTTAACAGTGCAGCTTTCACTTTGCTGTAATTATTACTGTTCTCATTGACCATTTGACCCAATGCATCCCAAGCTTTCCTGGTAAGTAAGCGATAGCTAGAAGCTGGAAGCTCCAGGACCTCTAGGAATTTAGCCTGAATACAAACTTTTTCAAAATAATTTAAAATGCATCCATATCCTCCCCCTCTTTAAATTCAGCTATTAATTTGGAGTTCAATTTGTAACCCAGTCCTGCAGTCCCAGTTAAACCCAAGCCACTTACCTGTTCTGGTGCCGCTGGTCAGAGTCGTAGCTTCTCCAGTTTGTGTTGCCTCTGGCACTCCTCTCTCTTCTCCTCTGCAACTCACTGGTGCTCACGCTCCTCACGGTCTGTGTCTCAGCATTCTTGCTCTGCCTCATGGTCCACCTCTCGGTGTTCTCACTCTACCTCACACTCCGCCTCTCATTTCTCTCATTCTCTCTTCTTCTGGAACTCCAGCTCCATCCTGTGCAACTCAATTTTCAGCCTGAGTACCTCTGGATTCAGGATACTGGTGACCTTCCCCTGCTGCTGTGGCCCTTCACTGACAGTGGCCCTGTTGCACTCCACATCGGATCGGATACTGCACTGGCCACTAGCCCTGCCACACTCAATGTTTGGTCCTTTCCAGTCACGGTCCATAACTCACTACTCTGGGTATCTGCTACCATCAGGGCATCAATGAGGTTCTGCTTTTTGGCTGTCACCTCGAACGGGACTCCTCTGTCCCCGCACAACTGCTTCAAGTAATGTACAGTGTGCCTGCTGTAGTCGGAAGCCATCTTCTTCCTTGGCTATGGCTACTCTGACTTGCACTTTAGGGAAAAAAATAAAACTGGTAGGAACTTGACTGTATACCAAGTGATATAGTTCTGTTTCTTTTTTAAAATAAAACTCTGCCTTTTTCTTTCTTTGCAAGGGAGCTTACGGTCTCAAGCTGACACAGAACAATAAAAGCTTGTAATACCAAAATTATGCCACCACTGCCAACCAATCTGTCACAAACCCACTCAGCAGGCCAGCCTTCTACTCCCAAAGTGCCAACCTCCGAGTGCAGTCTTGTGAACAGTTTAACAGAACAAGATAACCCTCTTGTCTGTTTTGTGAGTTTGCATCAACCTTTGGTCTCCAGTCTTGGAGGTATTCAAACTGTGAACCTCTTGCTAGTGTACCCAATGTACAGGCTCAGATAATTCTGTCTTGGGGCCAGATATCTTTGCCTACAGGCACCTAACCAGGTGTACAGAAATGAGCCCTTTAAAAACATGTATAACGACCTCAGATTTTAAATGCTTCTCTTTCCAGTTTAGTATCACCATTCAAGCTTATGCCTAGTGTCAGCTATAATGATATATATTTTCTTGCAAGTGAAAGAAAATCAAAGACACACCAAGTAAGCTCTAAAAAGAGTTTTTACTAAAATAGATAATAATATGTAAAACATTCAATACAGAACTATTATATCACAAGACATACAAATCTTTTAAAAGAACAAGGTTTTAAACAGTGCAATTCTTACTACAGTAATTAGATTTGTCTCTCTAAATACCAGCTTAAAGTGCTCCAAAGATGTTTCTTTGTCAGAGTCTAGATAGAAGTGTTCTGAAGGAAAACAGAATTAATGTTTAAAAGCTGGTTTTCCCCACCTATTTTGCATGAGGTCACCTAGTTCCTCCCTGTCAGAATATATAAAAAAATATATCTATATGAAAACAGAATGTCTTTTTCAAGAATTAAATTCTGCAATCCTCAGCATGACTGTCCTTCAAATGACATTTCTTTGATCTATTGATCAGTTTCCCCTCTCACACAGACATCAGCATTTATGATTTTGCACCAGTTTACTAAACCTGGCTTCCTCCTCTTGAAATGTCAAAAAAGGGATGCCGATTTCCCTTTTAGCAGCTAAAGCTATAATTAACTTAGAAAAGTCTCTAATTAGCTTCTGGCCTGCCATGTAACATCTTGTATCTAAAACCTGTGTGTGTGTGTGTGTGTGTGTGTGTGTGTGTGTGTGTGTGTGATCTCACATGCAGTTTCAGCATTTTCTCATGGCCTTCATCTTTCAGCTGAAACCTGGGGGGGTGAGTGAAGTCACTCCAAGAGCACCAGATTTCTCAGCATCTCTCATGACAGACAGTCCATAGCCCATTTTTATTTTACAAAAAATGATACAGTGATCAGAACCAGCTGTCCAAGTGTCACATATACTACCCCCATTCTCAGCGTCCTACCTTTCGAGTCCTGAAACTGCAACCACAGGGCCTCTTTTCTTCCTTCCTCCCCTTTCTGTGGGTTGGATAGGCATCAGGCCTATGGCTTGATGGTGTTCAGCTTACCACCTCAGACTGGGTGTGTAACCTGGGTGTTATTCTTTATGATGGCCTGACTCTGAAATCTCTGGTGTCAGCCACAGTTAAATCCTCATTTTACCATCTGAGGACTATCATCCAGGTGAAACACCTGTTTCCTCTGATTGACCTTCCAGCATTGGTCCATGCCTTCATCACTACCTGCCTTGACTAGTGCAATGCCCCCTACCTAGGGCTTCCTGGGGTTGATATCCACCACCTGCAGCTAATGCAGAATGATGTGGCCAGGCTTTTAACTGTTACATCAAGTGCCAGTCATATTACACTTGTGCTGTGTGGACTGCACTGGCTGCCTGTTCAGTGGCGGATCTCCTTTGAGGTTGACTTGCCAACCTTTAAAGCTCTACACAAACAGGGACCCAGCCACCTGCAAGATCTCCTGGCTCTCTACTGCCCCCCCATCCTCTCCCATCGATCAACGAGGGATTGCTAGAGATTCTCGGGGTATGTTTGAAAACATCTGGTGCTTGTGCTTTTTCTTTTGCCTCACCTACCCTGTGGAATTCTCTACCTTGTCGGTTAAGAGAAGGCCTGACAGCTGATAGATTCAGAGTTGAGCTGAAAATATATCTTTTTAACTTAGCCTTCTCAGAATTTTAATTAATTGTTATATTTATTGTTTTAATGAGAAATCTGTGTCTGTATACTGTATTTAAATGTAAAGCATCTTGGTTCTGGAAAGGTGCTATAATATATATATATATATATATAATATAGAGAGAGATATTTACTTTACTACTTACTTTCCTTACTTCCTCCCTTATACACCTTATCCCTTCACATGCATTGAATGCCGCCACCCCTCCCTTTCCACTTAGTCCTATCTTTCCTGAATATTCTATACCCTGGGATCATCATATCCCAGTCCTGGTACTGGGTGGCCCATGTTTCCATGATGGCCATAATGTCCACCTTCCCCACTACCGGGAGAGCCTGCAATTCAGCTGACTTATTACCTAGGCTCCTCGCATTCAGCATGACTACCCTCCACCCCATTTCCTTCCTTACCTTTCCCTGCAACTGATTGCCCAGCTCCTCCCACAACCTTCCCAACTAGTCGAACCTTCCACTAACAACCTCGACCGTCTCCCCCGCCAGGTCATTCATACCCACATGCACCACAAGATGTGGTTTCCTCCTACTCCTCCTTGCAGACTTCAGAGTTGATTGCCCAACCCTGCCCACTGTTAGCCCTGGTATAGACTCTACTCATATACGACTCTGCCTTCCCCCTTACTGCTCCATCTTATCCCTTTTAGTATGAATCCCCCAGTACTGGTATCCCCCCCTCATTATTCCTTGTCCCTGCCCCCACCCTGTTACCAAGGTACCTATCACTAGTGGCTGCCACATTTGTAGATCTGCCCTCCCCACCCTAACCTCTCCGCCTTGACTCCCTCCTCCCAAACCTGTCCTCCTTCTCTGTCCTTCACATCTCTCCCAACTCTCTGGACCCCCTGTGCCCCTTCCTGTCCTCCCTACCAGCATTGCTCCTCTCCCCTTCCCCTGCTTCCTTCGACCGTCCATCCAGCTGTGCTCCTCCCCTTACCCATGTCCCCTCCTCTGACCGACTACTGTTCCCTGTGCATTCCCTCCAAGTCCCTCTCCTTCCCATGCTGGAGATCCTTCCCCTACCAACGTTGCTAGCACCTTACCTGTTAGAGCCTCCCCTTTTATTTAATTTATTGAAATGTTTCACCAGGAAAATTACACTGAGCAACAAAATGCTCGTCTCATGGTACATCCTGGGGGAAGGGGAAAGGGAGTACGTAATATAATACAAGCAATTTACATAGAATCAGGTAATAGGTAAATGTACATAGGACAGACAATACAAGATTACAACCACCATGAGTATTAACATCCCCAGATTGAAATACATAGAAGGAGTTTGGCAGAAAGGGCAGGATTAGAGTCTAAAGGAAGGGGGGTGTTACATGAAAAGTGCAGATAAGTGCTTGGTTACAGGAGGGGTTAGGATGGGGAGAATTATTTGGCCCAGCTGGAGGAAAGAGGAGGTATAGACCAGCAGCTGAGACTGTAGCAGTGAGACTTAGGTGCAGTTGCAGCTTGTCACTAGGTAGTTTGTTAGGGATGTAGAGAGAGAACTGACTGAAGAGGAGCGGTGGATTTGTGTCTGTAGTTGGTTCCAAAGTTTAGGTAGGTGGTAAGAGAAGGTCATTTGGCCTGATGTAGTGCTTCTGTAAGATATAGTCAGAGACTGTGAGTTGCCAGATCTGAGGGAGTATTTGGAGGGGTGAGGGGCAGATAGGGAGGTGGAGAGGTAGGAGAGGAGGAAACCTAAACAGAATTTTGAGGTAAATTTGGCAGCATGCAGAGTTCTCCTGTTGGCAAGGGTGGAAAAATTTAGAGAGAGGTAGAGTGTGAAGTGGTGGGTCAGAGCTGGGGCATCTTCTGGGCCTGAAGAAGCTGTACTTATATGCTGATGGATGTGAACTGCAGTCTGCTCTGTGGTTTGACTGGTTCCCCCACTCAAATTATGGTGAAGCAGCTGAACCAAAAGTCTGCCTATCTCCCCTAAAAGTTCACCACTGTCTGAAAGAATCAAATACCCAAAGTGCTGGGTGTTAGATGTTTTTTTGTAGAACCAAACTTGCAGCCTTAGTTACATCTGTATTCTTGGTATAATAGCAGTGTGGAAAACCTGAGATCATTCTCAAACCAAGACTCCCAAATGGCAGTGCTGGGTGTTATGTCTGTATTATTGGTATAATACCCGAGAGGGAAAACTGAGTCCATTCTCAAACTCTGATCTTCCCATTTGCAGTGCAGGGGGTTGTGTCTGTATCACTGGGCTGCCTTTGTTCTCTTAACAGAAACAGAATTTCCAGTTCCAGAAAACTATGTGACAGTGATTGTAAAAGATGAAGAACCCTCAATACTGGAGTCAAGAAACAGGAATGAGGCCCAGCAGCCTCCTGAAGATAGCACCATCAACAGTAAGTCAGTGGCCTGGTAAATGTCATATGTCAGCTAGATGCTGAGAAGCCCCAATAATCCCTGAGTGGGGAACCTGAGTCTGTTCTCAGAAGTGAGACTCCCAAGTGTCCATGCAGGGTGTTATGCATGTATCATTGGTATTATACCAAGGTGGGAAATTTAAGTCCATTCTCAAAAAATGGACCTCCAGGTAGCAGTGAAGGGGTTAATGTGCACATAATTTTAAAGTGCCAGGGTGGGAAAAAATCCCGAGTCTCCCAGGTGGCAGTGCACGGGATTATGTGTGTGTCGATGAGGAGCAAGATGGCCATTATGGCAGATTTAATGTCTGGTTCTTCAATCGATCTGGCTTGTATAACAGAGACCTGGCTGAGTGATGATGCCAGTCCTGATTTAGATGTGTGGTGGTGAACTGTTCATGGTAGGATTGTGGTGGGAAATTGCCGCCTGTTTTAGATCCAAGCTAAATTTCATCATACACTCGATAAGACCTACTTTGTCATTTGAATGTGTGGTGGTGGTGCTGGGAGTCCGGGTGCATGGTGCAGGATCCTTCACATTTAACAGCCTCCTGGGGAAAGAGCATTTTCCTGCAGGAACTCATATACCATTGCTGAGGTGGTACTGGAGTAGCCCAGATGGTTAATTCTGCAGACATTAATGCCTGGATCGACAATGAACTCTTGCAGTTAGGTCAAGATTTCCTCCAGTTAATGGATTCGCTGATTCTTACACAGATGGTTATCTCTGCGACTCATCAGCATGGCCATGCCTTGACTTAGTCTCTTGTTGGGACTTGAGGTTAATTTATTTATTTATTAGTAATTTGGAACTACACCTTTGCGTAAAAGCTCATTTACAAAGGATCCTCATCAGAATAATTAATCACCTCAGGATTGATGTGATCAGTTGCTCAGATAATTGCACAGTGAGTTTCTCTTTCTGGTCTCCCAGAGTCCATCCCCTATGGAGATGGTTCATTATAGTCCCTTAAAATGTATTTATTTATTTAAAATTTGGTAACCGGGAAAGGCACCCTGAGTCAAGGCTCATTTCTAGGTGTGACCTGGGGAGAGGGATTTAGGATGGGCAGAGTAGAACAACGATCAAGGAACTTTATAGGCACAATAAACAATATACAGCACTGGCAAACATCAATTTTAAGTGCATATTACATGTAGGTATTTGTAAACATTGTTTCCATTTTGCATAGTACAATTTACAATTTTGAAGCAAAAGACAATTTTACATTGGCACTATAAACTAGTACACAGGATAGAAGTAAACTTTGCAATGGTGTTATGACTGGTGCAAGAGAAGGTAAGTTGAGGAATTAGGAACATAGAGAATTTGAGTAGAGGGGCATTCAGATGGGATACAGGCAGACACAGAAGGAGTGTGCACAAGGTTGATGGTGCTCAGGTTAATAGTCCAGAAAAAAATACAAAAAGAACCAGCACTTCATAAGCATATTCAAATATAAGGACGTCATGGTTAGAACATTTATAAATATTTGATTTTTCTTAAAACATAACTCACAACATCATAAAGTGCATGTAGGCTTATTTGTTCTTTTTGTATTTTTTTCCTTCAGATGGGATGTATGGGAGAGAAAGGCAGAAAGGCACCGATTGCCAGAGGAAGAAAGGAGAGGCAATGAGGAGGGTAGAGGAAGTGGGACCAAGGGGACCAGCAGGGAGCAGTTGCAGTGGGCAGGGGGGTGCTTTAGTTGCTGTTTTAGTGTGGTATGAGTGGGTGTTAGTCCGATAGAGTGGGAGAGATGATTCCAGAGATCAGGGAGTCTAAAGGAGAAAGAAGTGGCTTGTAAGTGAGGGTTGGGAGATTAAAAGTGTGGGACTCATGGCTTCTTATGGTTCATAGGTTCATGTGATACACAAGTCTGAGGACAGGCCCTTAATTAGACTCACCGTCATTAATTAATGATGGTAGACAAATTTGTTCTCACCCATATATAAATCAAGTTCTAGTTTGAAAAGATTCAGAGATTTACTTGATACCACATTTGCTGGGAGAGAGTTCCGCAAATGTGGAACTCTTTGTGATACAAAGTTTTTCCTCTGTACTGTTTTACATAATTCAGCATGTAATCTGAGATTATGTGGTCTAGTACTCTCTAAGGGCGATTGTCTAGTTAAACAGTTAGATTCCAGAAACAATTCATCCTCAAATGCCTTATAGGCCCAACACATATCACCTCCAAGAAACCTATATTTTTGAGAAAAAAGTCCTAAATTTCTAAGTCTATCACCATATTCCAAATGTGCCACTTTAGAGACTGACTTAGTCATTTTACATTGGACTGATTCATGCATTTTCACATCATTAATGGCAGTAGATGAACAAAAAGGGGCACAATATTCCACGGTCCGGATATTCAAACTGCGCCAGGCTGTGGCGCAAGCCTGGGCGCAGCTCAACTTGGTTGCTCAGGGGTGTGGCCTGAGCGATATTTAGTGGAGCTGCGCTATGGCTCAGCAGCTTTGAATATCACACCCTGGCCACCCCCACTGTGCATGGTGCAGTGGCACTGCGCCAGCGCAAGTGGCCAGAGTGGAGCTTGGAGATGCGCTAGCGCAAGTGCCATTGCACCATTCACAGCACCTGCGATATTCAAAAGGGAACATGCAAATGGGGCCATAATTTATGCAAGATGTACTTGGGGCCATTTGCATGTCATTATGGCCCCATTTGCATCCTATTAGCATGCAGGTGTGCCGATTCCCGACGACATGCGCCTGGCGCCCTGCCAGGCAGCAGCCGTGGGACCAACGCCCCCTGCAGCTCGATCATGGGCATTTGTCTAAAAAAAAAAATCCTCATCTAATATCCATGGTGGTCCAGTGGACCGCTGTGAGCCCGATTGTGGGCATCGGTATAATAAACCCCCCTATCCAATATCCCTGGTGATCCAGTGGACTGATCGCTGCCCGATCGTGGGCATCTGTTTAAATCACCCCCCCAACCAATATCCCTGGTGGGCCAGTGGACCGCACTCTGCCTGATTGCAGGCATCTGTAAAACATAAAAAGTTCTATTACCCTGGTGTCTGGTACCCCTCTACCCGCCCACTGGGCCCCACAGCCCGCTCCCCGGTCCAGCCAGCGGAGGCAGCACCCCCACCCAGCCACCCATGGGCTGACAGCTCAGTGAGGCTGCATGCCCGATAGTTCTGGCGTAAGCCAATGGGCGTACGTATACCGTACTACACATTCCAGATATGTGAATGATTCATTCACATATCTGGACTGTGTAGTACATTATGGGCTGCACGCCCATTGGTTCATGCCCTACTGAGCTGTCGGTTGGCGGGCGGCCGGGCAGCAGGTGGGTGGGGTGCCACCGCCCACCGGCTGACCGGGGGGAGCGGGGCAGTGAGGCTCAGTGGGCAGGTGGATGGGGAAGGGGGTACTCTAGACCACCAGGGTAATAAGACATTTTTGTTTTACAGATGCCCGAGATCGGGTAGAGTGCGGTCCACTGGACCACAAGGGATATTGGCCAGGGGGTGTGATTTAAACAGATGCCTGTGATCTAGCAGCGATCGTCCACTGGACCACCAGGATATTGGACGGGGGTTTATTATACCGATGTTCATGGACATACATAGCGTCCACTGGACCACCATGGATATAGGATGTTTTTTTTTTTATTTAACCAGATGCCTGCAATCGGGCAGCACTCGGTCCACTGGACCACCAGGGATATTGGACGGGGGGGGGTTATTATACCGATGCCTGCGATCGGGCACATAGTGGTCCACTGGACCACCAGGAATATAGGATGTTTTTTTTTAAATTTAACCAGATGCCTGCGATCGGGCAGCACTCGGTCCACTGGACCACCAGGGATATTGATGGGGGGGTTTATTTAAACAGATGCCCACAATGGGGCATGGGGATGCCGCCAGGTGCAGCAGGAACTCGAGTGGCCACCCACAGGTGGCAGCTGCCGTATGCACCCTGCAATGCGGCAGCTCACCTGTGGTGGACATCATTTGTTCCTTTTTGGGGCTTAACTTTGTGCAGCGCAAGTAGGGGTTGGCAACATGGCTCTGCACATCCCGGACTGAATATCGGGCTGTGCAGGTTATGCATGGGCATGCCCCTCCACCTGTGCCTGCAGACATTACTGATGCACTCTGGTGCATCAGGATTTGTGTGGCACACTTTTCCCTTTTGAATATCATGCCGGGGTGCACCAGTGGGTTGCACATGGTGCAACACTGTTGCGCCATCTGCAACCCTTTTGAATATCTGGGCCCATATGTGTTCCAACCCTAGTCATATACAGTGAAATCAGAACCTCGGCTTCTTTACTTTTTATATGTTTTAAAATACATCTGAGTATACCATGACATTTTTTAGCAGTGATATTGATATGGAGGTTCCATTTTAGGTTATTAAAGATTGTCACATCCAAATCTTGTTCAGAAGTAGTTTCTTCAATTTTAATATTATTTATATGGTAATTAGTCATGCAGTTATTATCAGGTTCTGAGGGAGTAGCCTGCTGAACATGAAGGTAAAAGGAGGGAGGATAGATGGGGAGAGCTGAGAACCAGTATTTGTCGACAAAGGTGGCACAGTGTACGAAGTGACGGTTAGCAAGGGAGGGGAAGGCAAAAAAGAGTATAGGGAGCAATGATGGGTTTGGTATGGGAAGTTTGAAGCAAATCGACAGAAAGCATTGCACAGGGTACCAAACTTATCAAGAGGCGATTGGCGAGCTGAGCTGTAGACAATGTCACTATAGTCTATCGCGGGGAGGATTAGTTTGGATATGAGCTCCTTGCAGACTGGGAGGGAGAGACGATCCTTGATTCGGTGCAAGGCTCCCAGTCTGGGCTGAAGTTTGGAGTGGACATAGTCAAAGTGCAAGGAGAAGTCTAACTTAGGGTCCAGCCAGATCCCTGGATATTTAAAAGACTGCACAGTTTCTAACTTTGCACCATCCAGGAAAAAGAAAGTAGGAGGTGATGAGATCTTGGCCAGCCTTTGGGCAGAGCTGAACACCATGGCAACTGCCTTTTTGTGTTACATTTAGGAGGTTTGCCTCAAACCAGTTGAGGGCCCTCGAAATGACAACTTTCAGGGATGACTGGACTGTGGTGAGGAGGAGTCTGAGGTAAATAGGATGGTGTCATCGGCATACATGTACTTGTGTTGGTGAGCATGAGGAGGAGAGAGATCACTTACAACAAATAGAAAAAGGGTGAGAAAAAAAATAGAACCTTGGGGACACCAGCATGAATGGGAAGGGTAGAGGACCTGGCTAGACCTAGCTGCACGAATTGGTTCCTATCACACAGATAGAATCTGAACCAATCTGAGGAGGAGGGGGAGAGACCTATAGACTGATGTTTGTTTAGAAGGATATTGGAGGGGGGTGAATCAAAAGCTTTAGTGAGGTCAACAGAAATCACCAAGATGAGGTGACCCTTGTCCATAGCTGTATGGATGTGGTTTGTGAGATGGATCAGGGAGGAGGAGGTGGAGTGGATGTGACTAAAGCCAGATTGGAAGGGGCTTAGGGTGCTGGAGATGCCAAAGAAGGAATTTAGCCTACTAGAGATGAACGCCTCCTGTATTTCTGAGAGAGCAGGGGAAAAACAAGATGGGTCTGTAGTTCCTCGGTATAGCAGGGTCCCCTCCATTGTGTAGGGAAATGACCTTGGCAACTGCGTATTGTGTGATGGATAGGTTGAAGAAATGGACAATAGAGGGAGTGATAGCCGGGGCTGAGATTTTAAGTAATTTAGGGTCAAGGCAATCAGGGCTCTGCTTGGATGGGTTTAGAGATTTTGGGGCCTACAGAACTTAATTATTGTGATGAAGGGAGAAACTGTTTGAGAGGTTAGAAGTAGGGGTGTGGAAAGTTGGAGACGGGGACAGAGGGAGAGGGGGACCATGGGAAGAGCACAGGTAATGAAAAAGTGATTGATTGAGGGGACTGCTGAGGAAGAGTCTGAGCCATCTGCGCTGGAGAAAGTTGGAGCAAGAGAGGAAGAGGAACCAAGAAGGAAGTGGAGAGTTTTCCAGAACTCCGCTGGAGAGGTTCTGGAGTCTTTTAGTTTATTTCTGAAAAATAGGGTTTTTGAGGAACCTTTGTGTAGGCATTTTGTAGGGTCCTGTATTTTTGCAGGTCAGCTTGGTTAGAGGTGGTTTTAAAAATGTGCAAAACTTGGTCCTTGGATTTGAAAAGGGAGGTTAATTCTTGGATAACTCAAGGGAGGTGTTTCTGTTGTAGTCATAATCTTTTGAGGGGGCATGCAGATCTCAGATTCTAGGAAAGGTTGTGTTGAAAGATGCTAGAGCAGAGTCTATATCTGTGGCAGTGAAAACACCAAACCAGTCTGCTAGATATAGATCAGACAGGAGGGCTCCAGTGTTTAGTGATATGAGTGGACAGAACCACAAGTACTTTGGGGGCAAGATTTCCTGTGACAGTATGTCACGTAGTGGTTGCTGAAGGCATTGGTAGGGTGCCAGCAGATGAGTATTTTGAGGGTGGGAGCTAAGACCCGGCAATTAAGGAGTGGTTGGCAGAACAGGGTTTAATCTGGTTGGTTCTGATAGAAGTTGGGTTAGGTTTACAGCCTTGATTTCTTGGGTGATGGATTTGGAATGGGGAGAGAGCTAATCTACATTGTAGTCACCCAGAAGTAGGATTTCACTGGCCTGGGTGAGAGAGGTGAGGAATGCAAAGGTGGAGACTATGATGGAGGTCAGGATTTCGGGGGAGAAATAGCAGACCCCAAAAAAGAGTGGAAAGGTGGATGGGAAGGACAGCTTTAGTAGCAGTAGCTCATGCGGCGATGGGGAGACTTGTTGGAGTACATTGGAGGAGGGTAGAGAATCATGTAAACATAGAAACATAGAATTTGATGGCAGATAAGGACCGCTTGACCCACCTAGTCTGCCCATTTCCCTACCTAACGGATAAGCTGCAGATCCTAGTTAACCAACAGCCTACTTCCTCCTACCCACCACTAGAATTGCCTTATGTCTGTCCCATGCATTCTTGAATTCCCCACTGTTTTTGGACTCTATGACCTCCTCAGGAAGGCTGTTCCATGTATCCACAAACCTCTGTGAAGAAACATTTCCTCCTCATTACCTCTGAGCCGTCCCCTCTATCTTCAAATTGTGCCCCTTGTTTTTGCACATCTCTTTTCTGAAAGATGCTACCCTCTTGGACTTTGTTGATTCCCTTGAGGTATTTGAAATTTCTATCATGTCCCCCTCTCCCTCTTTCCTCGAGGCTATACATCTTTAGTTCCTTTAGTCTTTCTTCATGTGTCTTCTGATGCAGACCCTGCATCATTTTGGTTGCCCTCCTGTGGACAGCCTCCTACCCTGTCTATGTCTTTGCAGAGATGGGGTCTCCAGAACTGCACACAGTACTCAGATGTGGTCTTACCAACTGTCTGTACAGAGGGCCAACAACTTCCTGTTTTCTACTGGTGATGCCTCTCCCTATGCACCCCAGTATCCCCAGCCCTCCTTACTGCCTTCTCTCATTGCTGGCCCACCTTTAGGTCATCTGATATGACTACCCCAGGTCCCTTTCCATTTCTGTTGCTGTCAGTATCTCACCCCCCATTGTGTACTCTTCCCCTGGGTTTTTGTTTCCCAGGTGCATTACTTTGCACTTCTTTGTATTGAATCTAAGCTGCCATACATTTGACCATTCCTCCAACCTTGCCAAGTCCCTTTTCATCCTTTCCACCCCACCTTGTGTATCAACCCTGTTGCAGATCTTTGTATCATCTGCAAAGAGACCTACTTTCCCTTCCAGTCCCTCTGCAATGTCACTTATAAAGACATTAAAAAGGACCGGCCCCAGTACTGAACCCTGCGGTACCCCACTAGTACATAAGTAGATACACCTTTTGGCCCTTTTCTCTCTGGCCTGTCTGAGTGGTATGTATCCTGGAGGTCTACAGAGGAGTTTGGAATTTTGGATGATAGCCAGGTCTCAGATATGCATAGCATGCCTGGGGAGTTGCATGACACCCAGGCACTTAGCTGGCCCATTTTAGGCAGCAGGCTTCTGGTGTTTAGGTGATAGATGCCAAGGCCATCTGATGGGGAGTCAATCTGGGTGGTAGAGTCGGGGTTGCTTTCAACATAAGGAAACCTTCCCCCAGGCCACACTGGACAGTAGGAAGGGAACCTCCCCCATCCAGGGAGCACTAAGCGCCACCACCACTACCTCAGAGGTTGCGAAGAAAGCACAGCAGTTGGACCACAGTGGGCTCAGGAGGGTGGAGGATGGTGGAACAGAGGCACACCAGTCAATTGTTCCACCTCCACAATCCATACACCATTCTGGGGAGCATAGCTCCCCCATGGATGCACCCAGAGAAGACTGATGACAACTGTCACAGGGGAGGGCCACAGGAAGGAGGCAGAGGGACACCTCAGGGAAAGGAAGCAGCTCCTGGTGGGGACTCCAATATTAGGGTATAGAATTGGGGAGCTGGGAAAACTGGAAGTAAGGTGCCTGCCTGCCATGGCTTGGAGGGACAGGAAGCATCCTCAGGATCACGAAAACAGCTGCAAGGGAGTCTGAGCTGGACATAATTGTCCACCTAGGGACAAATGACTTGGCTCATCATGAGATTAGAGCAGTGCAGGAGGACATTGCAGAGTTGGGGAGGGGCCTAAGACAAGTAGCACACACAGTATCTTTCTCAGAGGTGCTGCCTGTCAAAGGCATGGGGGAGGCGAGGGTAATTAGCACCATGCAGTTTAATGAATGGTTGAAAAAATGGTGTGGAGCACAGGGGTTTGGCTTCATTGAGGACTGGGGTTCCACCTGGAGGGACACCAGCCTATACTGGCAGGATGGTCTGCATCTGTCCAGGAAGGGACAAGTCTTTTGAGCAATCGGTTTAAATGCTTCATTGGCAAGCTTTTAAACTAGTCAAAGGGGGAGGCACTGACAAGCAGCAGGAAAATCCCAGCCTCTCCCTACAAAACAGGGTACTAAATGAGAAAAAGACCGAGGTAGAACGGTCAGTGGGGGATGCTGCAACAGAAGGTAAAGCCATCAAAAATGGAAAGCAATGAGTACCAATGCCCGTAGTCTGGTAGCAAGCTTCCTGAATTAGTGGCCTTGATGGAGGAGGAGCATCTGGATATCGTGGCATCATAGAAACATGGTACACAAAACCATGACTGGGACTTAAACATACCAGGATACACTATCTACAGGAGGGACAGGGAGGGTAAAAGAGGAGGAGGAGTAGCTCTTTACATAAGGAAGTAATAAAAGCAACAGAACAGAAGGGTAAACAGGAGGAGAAGAAGCACTGTGGGTAAATTTGAGACAGGCAATGGCACCACAATCCGCACATGGGGTTATACAGACTCTTTCCTAGGGGGAGGAAATGTACAAAGGAAATGTTTACTTAGGAATGGCAGAAAGTGTATATTGCTGATGGGTGATCTGAATATGCCAGATGTTAACTGGAGTGCAGTTGCAGCTGCCACTTTGAAGAGTGGAGTTATTCTAGATGCCCTACAGGGGCATGCCTTAGACAACTAGTATTGGAGCCCACCGAGAGGGAGCAATATTAGACTTGATTCTCTCAAATGGAGATGGAGAGAGGATCACAGATGTAAGTAGGTAGCCATCTGGGAACTACAGCGACCATCAAACAGTATGGTTCACAATAAACTCAGCAATAGAGTCAAGCCATACAAAGACAAAAGTACTGGACTTTAGAGGCTGATCTTTGCTAAATGGGTGAGTGCCTAAGGAATGCTAGCAAATAGGCAGGAAGGAGGGGTGGAAGAACAATGGGAATAATAAAACTGCCATCACAGAGTAACAAGCCTTTGTGTGAAGCAAATAAACAAAACAAAACGATGTAAGAAACCACTATGGTTCTCCAAGGAAGTGGCAGTGAAGGTTCAAGAGAAAAAGAAAGCATTCAGGAAGTACAAGGAATCGAGAAGGAGCAGGACAGAGAACTGTATCAGTTAAAGCAAAGGAGGCTGGGAAGGCAGTCAGAACAGCAAAGGCCCAAACCGAGGAAAGATAGCCAACTCAGTTAAGAGGGGATAAAACCTTTTATAGGTACATCAGGGAGCGAAGGAAGACCAAGGGAGGGATAGTGAGGCTTAATAAAGGGAGGAGGGTGGGCAGAGGGAGACTGTGAAAAGGCAGAGATACTAAACAAATATTTTGCTCAGTATTTACAAAGGAAGAGGGGAGGTACCTAAAACAAACAGTAGAAACACTCTGGATACAGAAGTTGATACCAGCCCATTTACAGAAGAAAGGGTTCTGAAAGAACTCTTAAAACTGAAGGTGGACAAAGCAATGGGACCTGATGGGATTCATCCCAGAATTGTAAAGAACTAAGGGTAGAACTAGTGACACCACTGACTACCCTTTTAACAAATCATGGGAGGATGGGGTGGTACCCGAGGACTGGAGGAGGGCAGATGTGATTCCCTTCACAAAAGTGGGAGCAAGGCAGAAGCAGGAAACTACAGACCTGTTAGTTTAACCTCAGTGATAGGGAAAATGATGGAATCACTTCTGAGAAGGAAAGAATTGTCAGTATCTAGAGGCCAGGCGCAGGACCCTGAGGCAGAATGGATTCACAGCAGGAAGGTCATGCCAGACCAATCTGATAGATTTCTTTGACTGGGTGACCAAAGTAGTAGATCAGGGAGGGGCTGTGGACATGGCTACCTAGACTTTAGCAAGGCATTTGACACAGTCCACACAAAAGATTAATATACAAGTTAGCCAGCCTGGGAGTGGGTCCCAAGATGACAGCCTGGTTAAAGGAATTGGCTGGAGAATAGGACACAGAGAGTAATAGTAAATGGAGTCCACTCAGAAGAAAGGAGAGTTACTAGTGGGGTACCTGAGGTTCAGTATTAGGACGGGTCCTCTTCAATGTCTTTATAAGCGACATTGCAGAAGGGACGGAAGGAAAAGTGTGTCTCTTTGCAGATGACAAAAGATCTGCAACAGAGTTGATGCACAGGGTGGGGTGGAAAGGATGAGAAGGGACTTGGAAGGTTAGAGGAATGGTTAAATGTATGGCAGCTTAGATTCAATGCTAAGAAGTGCAAGGTAATGCACCTGAAAAACAAAAAACCCAGGGAAGAGTACACAATGGGGGTGAGATACTAACAACAACAAAATGGAAAGGATCAGGGGTAGTCATATTAGATGACCTAAAGGTGGGCAAGCAATGTGAGAGAGCAGCAAGGAGGCTGGGGGATACTGGGATGCATAGGAGGCATCACCAGTAGAAAACAGAAGTATTATCCCTCTGTACAGACAGCTGGTGAGACCCCATCTGGAGTACTATGTGCAGTTCTGGAGACCCACTCTCCAAAGACATAGACAGGATGGAAACTGTCCAGAGGAGGGCAATCTAAAATGGTGCAGGGTCTGCATCGAAGACATATGAAGAGAGACAAAGGAGCTTAATATGTATTAGCCTCGAGGAAAGGAGGAGGAGGGGACATGATAGAAATGTTCAAAGTACCTCAAGGGAATCAACAAAGTCCAAGAGGGTAGCATCTTTCAAAAAAGAGGTGTGCAAGAACAAGAGGGCAAATTTGAAGATGGGGGGCAGCTCAGAGGTAATTTAAGGAAGTATTTTCAGAGAGATGATTGTGGATGCATGGAGCGGCCTTCCGGAGGAGGTTGTGGAGTCAAAATCAGTGGTGGAATTCAAGCATGCATGGGACAGTCATAAGGCAATTCTAGGGGGTGGAGGTAGGAAGAAGTAGGCTGCTGGTTAACTAGGATCTGTAGCTTAGCCAGTAGGTAGGGAAATGGGCAGACTGGGTGGGCCAAGTGGTCCTTATCTGCCGTCAAATTCTATGTTTCTATGTTTAACATTGCCAGCCATTAAGAGGAAAAGGAAGCAGGGTAATAGAAACTTGGAGTAACACATTTTTCTTAGGCTGTTGAAAGAGCATGTTCTCTGGATAGTAGTGGGGGCGACAGCTGTCGCTGGAGGAACTCTGGGGTGAAACGGAGGCGGGTGGAAAGTGCTAGGGCAGAGTAGGTGAGGAGAGGGTGAGGCAGGTGCAGAAGGGTTGAGGACTGACTAAGGTGGAGACAACAGTGGGCTGGGGAGAAAGAAGTGTGGTAGTTGTTTGGGTCAAAGGGAGATAAGGAGAGAAAGGTAACTAGAAATATGGATGGGAACCAGTAGATGAGGGAGACATATGTATTGGAGAAAGAGAGGATGGGACAAGGGTGTATGCTGTTATTGTTCTTGGTGTCCTGAGTAGAGAATTGGGAGTGTTCTCTGGCACAAATAAGAGGGATCTCAAAGGCGCAGGGAGGCTAAGAGATATAGACACTAGGTGGCAGCATGGCAGAAAAATGAGAGGGGAAGCCATAGGAGATATTGGAATGGTCTCTGTCTGCATACTTCTTGGCAGTGGTAGCCTCGTGGAGAGAGGATTGGGCTGGGGGATGAGTCTGGAAGCCTTAGACCAGTGTTTGAAACCCAGAGCCTCATCATATAGCTCGGAGAATTTGGAACATGTGGAAATTATCTGGGAAGAGACAATTGCTCAATTGGTCAGCCACCAGACCTCCAGTAAGGAGGGGGCCAGTCCTCTTACTTCAGGGAGAGGTGAAAAAGTAGGCTGATTGGTTCGACTGATCCTCTAAAGGTAGCACCAGCACTCTGTGGGAGGTTGGGTGGGAAGACACTATGCAGTGCCACACGATGATGCACCTCAATGTGTGATGTTGTAAATGCTTGCTGCTGTAGTGCAGGCTACCTGGGAGCAGGATGCTGCTCCGATGTGAGGAGGGTGGGTGAAAGTAAAGCCGGTAATCTTTTAGAGGAAATAATATGGACAAAGGAATTAATAGGACAGTTGGGTTGGACAAAGGGCTGTAAAGGGCAGGGTGCGAAGCAGGGCAGTCTGAATGTGGTGTAAGGCTGGGGAAGGGGCAGGTGATTATCAAGTGCAGGAGAGATGGCAGTAAGACAGCTGGTCTGAATGTAAAGCAGGCTACTCCAGAGCGACGCTGCAGTAACCAGGCTCAATTCAGGTGCAGGCAGTGATGGCTGGAGCAAGGGAAATTACAGGAACATATAGTGTGGCTGTACAAGTCACCATGTTAAAGCACTGGTGGAGCCAGGTAGTGCAGATAAACAATTAGGCACTTAAGGCACCAGTGAAACTAGAAAAGATCAGCGCTTGCAGTACAGGAAAAAACTTTAAATAATCAATCAATACAGCTCTGCCGCTGTGCTGATGTAATACTACTGCTGTAGTGCAGGCTATCAGTGAGCAGGACGCTGCTCTGGTGTGAGGAGGATTGATGTCCTCAGAAGAACTCCAGTTGTAGTGAATCTCAAGCATGCTGTCTGCTTGCACAGCTGGATTGGAAGAAGCAGTGATGGCCTATACTTAAGCCATTTCCTCAGCCTTCAGTGCAGTTACACCCAGTCCGTACATGACTTCTGACTCAGCGCTTGAGATCCCTGTGGTTTGATGGAGCTCAGGAGCTTAAGTTAAGGGTTAGAGGTTGGAGCACTGTTGCAAAAGATCCAGGTGAGTATCAAGGAGTGTCTCCTGTAAAGGCATCATTCTTGTCCGGAAGATTGCTGGTGGGAGAAACTGACCAGCTTAGCTCTTCCAGGTGGTGGCAGTCTTTCAAATCCAGTCTGTGCAACAATAAGACCTATTCATCGATTCGGTGTGAAGAGTTTGCAGATTTTTCTCTCTGACAGGGTGTTCTCAATTTTGTTAGGGATCTCTTCATCTGGATAACCTTGATCCAGCAGTACTGAGATGGTGAGGGAGGATGTAGTCAGTTGGTCTGGAGTGAGTTTAGACCAGTTTTGATGAGAGGTCTGTGGGATGGTCTCAGACGTGCTGCCACTTATTCTGATCTGAACCCATTCCTGACCTACCTAACAGCTCGGTATTTGAGGTTTCTGGGTCAGTGTTCACCAAACTGATCTGGTGTTCCTTTCAGAGGGGGTCTTTCCTGGGTGCTGAAAGTGGCTTTGGTGACTTCTTCTGAAAACGCCATCTCTGACTCAGACTGTTTGGCAAATGATAGACTCAGTTTTAACCTCCCTTTATAGATAAGGTTATAGAAAGGTGCTGGCTCTGAAGCTTGAGGAACACCTCATGGCCCTTGACATCTGTGAACCTTGCCAGTTCAAGTTTAGGTTGAGGCACAGTACCAAGACTGCACTGATCAGGGTGCAGAATGATCTTCTCAGGTCTAGAGAATAAGGAGAGTGGTCAGTTCTCATGTTCTTGATCTGCCTTTAGTGTTTGACACTGTGGTCCATGGGTTGTTGTTAGATCATCTCAGGGAGTACTTTTGACTCACAGCACTGTCATCCACTGGTTTGAGTCATACTTTGGAGACAGGACTCGGAGAGTGGTGACTGGGTGTTTCCCTCACTCTCTATACCCCTGCTGTGTGCAGTGCACCATAGGTTAGTCTCTCTCCCATTATGTTTGCGGTGTATGTGCTGCCCCTGTGAGGGATCATTAGATGATGCGGTCTGTTTTCATTGCTATGCTGATGTTACTCAGCTGTATCTGTCTTTTCTTCCCATACACCAGGTGCCAACAAGGTTATAAATTTGTGCCAGGCCAAAATCTAGGACTGGATGTCATCAAGCTGGTTGTGATTCAGTTTGGACAAGTTGGAAGTATTGGTAATTGAGCCTGGTCAGAAGAAGGGTGTAGGGGCCACCAATGTGGAGACCAGCTTATGACAGGCTTTGTCTGGGGTAGTGGCCTCTGCTAAGTTTAAGAAGCTGGGAGTCATTCTGGATGAGAGGCTGACACTTGAGTTTGAGGTGTCGGAGGTAGTCTGGAATGACTTTAATCATTATAGCCCACTGGGCCAGTGTTGGTGTATCACCTTAGAAGTCAGCTTGCTGATCTACTGGAGACCTGTATGGCTGGGTACAGTATTTTTTCCTGTACTATGGCGTGATCTTTGCTAATTTTCCTGGTGCCTTAAGTGCCTAACTATTTGCCTGCACTACCTGGCTCCACCAGTGCTTTAACATGGTGACTTGTACAGCCACACTACATGTGTTCCTGTAATTTCCCTTGCTCCAGCCATCACTGCTTGTGCCTGGGTTAAGTGTGTGACCTACCGACTCCTTATCAGACCTCTCACCCCCTGTGCTCCACTGAGGTGGGCTTCCTATCCATTCCAAGGGGGAGGCTGTAATCCTCTAGCAATAGGACCTTTACATCTGCCATCTCTGCCCTTTGGAACAGGCTTCCCAGAGCTGTGAGGGATGCCCTCATTGGAGACTTTCAAGAGGGCCTGAATTCCTTCCTCTTTCAGGAGGCTTTTGGCACGTTTGAATCTTTAAGCCAGAAACTTGCCTACTAACCAGCATTTCATTATTAGAAAGAGTGTGTATATGTGTGTGTGTGTATGTGTGTATATATATATATATATATATATATATATACACACACACATATACTGTACATACATACATACATACTGTACATACACACACACACACAAACACACACACACACACAAAATAGGGGCAAGTGATAAATGAGTGTGATAAAAACATCTCACTCACACTGCGAGATAAATTCCTGCTGACGTATGCATTGTGATAATATCAAAGTGATGTGCACATGGTGCATACATCAGCACCTGATAGCACCACAGTGCATACGTCAGGAAACCCTTTCACCACAGACCATCACATACAAAGAGAACTTGGGCAATACCACACTAAATTACAAGTACTTGTAGCACCTCAACAACCCTGTAGAATACTCACTGACTCCCATGCCATACTGTAGACCCACATGAAGCAGACTGCATCAGAATAACTAACAGCTGCAGCTCAAAAGTCCGGTGGCGGCAACTGGTGAGAACTCAACAAAAACTGAACATATCTACGCAGTAAACATTGCAGTGTGAAACAAAACACTGGACTGAACTAAAAAAGCACACAAATAGACCCCAAAAACAACACCGATACCTGGGAAATAACTAAGCTCCACACCAAACAAACCCAGAAATCCCCACCCCAACATCCCAATGCACCAATCACAAAGAACGCAAAGACATGCAGAATGATGAAACCAATCACAGTACAGTACAGCAAACCCTTTCAAAAATACAACCAATCAAAACCAACACATAACACTCATTCCACAGATATACAATGCGAGAACAGCCAGCACACAGACAAATATCTACAAAATATCCCTGAACAAACCTCAAAACTGCACAAAGAAGCCTATGTATAAATAGAATACATGATGTTCTGGACTGAGATTTGGCAAATATCTACATTCGTGAACAGTGACCTTGGGTATTATCACTTGTAGCTCCGCTATGCTCCGCCACTCATGAGATATCACAAGGTCACTGTTCACTCGTATTGATATTTACTATATCACACTCTAGACCATCATGTATCATATATATGCCAGCAATAAGACACAATGAGGTGTGGGTTATGGGCTGATAAGAACACGCCCCAGGTGCATTATGTGGCATGAGGCGCTTGCGCCGTGTGCCTTTAGCACCTGGGAAGTGCAATTATCAGGACATAACCCACACCTCTGAGTGTCTTATTGTGCTTATAAAATGGGCCCCCAGTAAAGAAGTTAATTACAAAAAAAAAACACATAAGAAGTGTATATAAAAATAATAAAAAATATGATTATATCACTGATAGAAAAAGTAGTCCTTGTCATTGTGCTGTAATGGAGCTCTTTACAAGCAGATAAACCACAAACCCCTTTTCCCAGACAAGCTGTAAACTTATATTTTTTGTCAAGATATTTTGCTTTACCCACTGGCCATCTCGTACTGTCAGATTAATTCTCTATCCCACTCACAAGTCTGCCCAGTACAAAGTAAGAGCTTCTGCCATGTCCGCATTCCATGCTGCCCCCTATGACGCCAGCTGGCTATCTCCTCTAAATAGGACCGCAACAACGCAGAACTTGCCATCTAAATTTGATGTTCCTTTTATAAGCTTTATCTGTTTCAGTCACTTTGTTTATTTTATACTGACGGGCTCCTTGACTGGGAGCGAGCATGTGCCTCAACGGCTTCCATAGCCACTCGTTTTTTTTGGTTTGCAGTTGTCAAGCTCAGCATGGAAAAAGAAAAGAAAAGTGAGTTTGCGTAATGGGTTTCAAATTTAGATGGCAAGTTCTAGGTTGTTGCGGTCCTATGTAGAGAAGACGACGGGCTGCAGGTTGGCGCCATGAGGGGGGTAGCGTGGAATGCAGACATGGCAGAAGCTCTTACTTTGTACTGGGCAGACTTGTGAGTGGGGGAGAGAGAATTAATCTGATAGTACGAGATGGCCAGTGAGTGAAACAAAATACCTTGATAAAAATACAAGTTCACAGCTTGTCTAGGAAGTGGGGTTTGTGGTTTATCTGCTTGTACTCTAGTTCTCCCAATCCAGCCATTTTGGGTTCCATGTTAGTTGCAGGTTGAGGAGCTGCAGTGGGAGAGCAGAGAATGGATTGATTTTCCCCTGCTATGTGTCTGCTTTGCCACAAATAGTGCCCGTTTTAACATTATGTCCTGATAAGAACACGGCTGGAAGGGGCTTCCAGCCAATCAGATTCAGGATGTTATTTGCCCATTTATATATATATATATATATATATATATATATATATATATATAAAAAATTCCATTTAATACATTAGTTAGAGTTTGTTCCACAGTGACAAAAGTAGGGAAGTTCGCTGTTAGGGTTGAAAACCCCCTTGGACCCCTCGCACCCCCAACCGGCATTGGGGTGTGCATTGGATCGTCAGCCTAACTCTCACCCCATGACATGTGTAAAAGCAGCAGAAGTATAGGAGAATGGCATGGGGTGAGAGTTGGGACCCACGATCTCAATGCACCCCAATGCCCGATTGAGGAAATGAGGGAATCAGGGGTTTCAACAGCGAGGCCTCACTTTTTAATAACTGTGAAACAACTAACTAATGCATTAAACAAGTTTTTGCCTCTAATTTCTCTTCTTTTGAGAATGATAACGAAATAGTGAATGTAGTGCAGCGGCGGGAGTGTGGGGCCCTCTGGGCCCTTTGCTCCCGCCACATGATGTCTTGTGGCATACTAACAGGGACAGCAATGCAAACAGAAATGCTAACAGTGGCGCACATGGTAACACAAGAGCGAATGAGAACAGAAAGGGTAACGCACATGGTGGCATAGACAGGAACGGTCTGCCACGTGATGTGTTGTCACATAGTAACATGGTGCCTGCAACCAGAAATGTCAATGGGCATGGTGATGTAAAGTGAAACAGAAAGATAAACAGTACTGTAGACAGAAATGGCAAAAATAACAGAAACACAAGTGCAAATGAAGCATGAAAGGATAACGCACATGGTGGCGCAGGCGTCAACAGTAAAGTGAAATGGTCTGGAACATAAGCGGAAAGGGCAACAGTACCAGTAATGTAAAGCGCTCAGGCTGGTTTTCCCAAAACCTGCATAGAGAAAGACAGTGAGTACAAATAATGTATGCATAATAATGAGTATGCGTAGAAAATGAGAACTTGGAATACTAAATACATTATATCTCAGGAACCGTATGACTAGAAAAAAAATTTAAAAGTCATATTATTTACAACTGTCCTGGCTAATTTGGGACTTAGGATTTTCAATGAAAAGTCCGTATCTACTTTCATTCCGAGATCGGGCCCTGAAAAATGCAGTGACCTTAATGTTATCCTATGGGAAAAAAGAAAAGTTGAACACCATAACTTTCCCTCCTGTAATGTTTTCACCAAACCACTGAAAGGCACATCTGTGGGCTGTTGGCTGTCTTCCCTCCAAATTTCAGGAAAAAGACCAAACTGTTATTTTGCAGCAGGGATCCAAAGGATTTCTTATGTCGTTGGTGCCGTAATGTTATCCTATAGGAAAAAACATCAACTTTGGAGTGCCGTAACTTTGCTGCCGTGTAATATGTTTTAACCAAACCACTGAAGGCACATCCATGGGCTGTTGGCTGTCTTCCCTCAAATTTCAGGAAAAAGACCAAACCGTTATTTTGCAGCAGGGATCCAAAGATTTCTGTAATAGTCGAGCGCCGTAATGTTATCCTATGGAAGAAAGCGTCAATTTTGGAGTGCGTAACTTTGCCGCATGTAATATTTTTCAACACAACACTGAAAGGCACATCTGTGAGATATCGGCTCCGTTCCTCAAATTTCAGCCCAAAACTCCCAACGGTTCTTTTGCAGCGCAGTGCCAAAGAATCGCTGTTACTTCCCACAGATGGAAAACTACTTCGCAATTGCAGCTTTCACAAAAAGTTCGACACTTTCATGAGCATGAAAGTAATTTGTAAAGTACTTTTTCAGAAATTTGAAAACATATTTCTGTGGTCTTTACCACAAAATAAAGACATGCAAGCATCCTCAGGGTCCGACTAGGTGAATACAAAAAGAATTAGGTTGCTAGAGGGTCCCAAATTTAAATGCCCACCATTTTCTGATCACCAACTGAAAACAAAATGGCGATTTACGAAAGTAACAGGCCCATTTGCGAAAGTAAAATGCATTTGCGAAAGTGTTGAACTTTTGTGCTTTTCCATTGACTTATAATGGAAACTTTTTGAATAACTTTTGAACCGTTTAATATTTTCTGGAAATCTTTAAAAGGCACATTGGGACCCACCACACGTTCCCTGAAGATTTTGGGCGATCGACATAAACCGTGTGACCTGTAGAGTGCGACTGTAGAATTCAGAAAAAGCGTAAGCAGCACAGATCAACAATAACCGCAGCCGTAAATCCAACCAGTACGGAACTTGACAGACCCCAAGGCCTATAGGTTCTTGATCATATATTCAAATTTCAGCAAATCTGCAAGCAGTTGCAAAGTTATTAAGGTGCAAAGTTTTGGGTTTAACATAGAAATGGCTCCTCAACCTTAACTATAGTGGCACTACCTGCGCCGCTATAATATATATATATATATATATATATATATATATATATATATATATATATAAATATATTACGGTAGCCTGTGCTACCATAGTTAGGGTTGAGTACCCCATTTAAGGTTAAATGGTGAAACTTTGCACCTTAATAACTTTGCCACTGTTCAACAGGTTTGCCTGAAATTTGACAGGTATGGGGCATAGCCATAGATCTCAGGATCTGCTGACTTTTGTACCAGTCAGATATACGGCTGCAGAGTTATTAAGCACCATTCTGGGGCTCATTTACGCTTTTTTGTGCATTCTTTGCTCATGCCTACAGGTCGCACGGTTTGTGCGACCAGTCTGAAAACTTCAGGGAATATGCGGCCAGGGTCCCCGATGTGTCTTTTGAAGATTTCGTGAAAAAATATTGAACGGTTCAAAAGTCAGTCAAAAAACAAGTTTCTAATTATAGTCAATTGGAAAAGTTTTGCAAAAGGTGTCGCAAATCACGACACTACTTTTTAACACTATAGCCAAAATGACAGGAATTGTTTGCCACCCTGCTGCAAAAAAATGGTTTGGTCTTTTGGACTGAAATTTGGAGGGAAGAAAGCCAGCATCTCACAGATGTGCCGTTTTGTGAAAAAATATTTCAGGGATGCAAAGTTATGGCACTCTGAAGTTGATGCTTTTTTCCCATAGACTAACATTGTGGTGTCCGCTGCATGACAGAAATTCATTGCCACCCTGGCTGCAAAATAACGGTTTTGTCTTTTGGGCTAAAATTTGGAGAGAGAGGAAAGCCAACATCCTACAGATGTGCCTTTTGGTGGCTTGGGGAAAAAATATTACAGGGAGGCAAAGTTACGGCACTCCAAACTTTACATTTTTTCCCATAAGATAACATTACGGCGTCTGCCATGCCTTTTGGGGTCTGTATCTCGGAAACGGTGCGAGATACGGACTTTTCATCGGAAAAATGCTTAGTCCCCCAAACAGGGACTGAGTACAAAACTAGCCAGGAAAGTCATAATTCATACAACATTTTAATTTTTTTTCTACATCGTATGGTTCGTGAGATATAAGCAATTTAGGATTCCAACTCCTCATTTTCTGCTCCAAGCCCCATTATTATGCATACATTCTTTGTACTCACTGTGTTTCTCTATGCAGCTGTTGGGAAAACCAGGAGTCGCTTACGATACTGTTACCCTTATCATTTCGCTTGCATTTCCAAACCAGTTTGCATTAAACGTTCCGTTATACGCCACCATGTGCGTTACCCTTTGCATTTTCCCTTGCTTGCATTTTGCGTTACTGTTGCCATTTGCATTTCCACTTCTGTTTGCCTTTGTGTTTACATTTGCGTCACTGTGCACATTTTCATTTGTGTTTGTGGCCACCCTTCCGTTTGCATTTGCATTTCCATTTGTCTTTCATTTGGCGTCATCGTTGATGTTACCGTTACCATTTGCATTTCCAATTGCGTTACCGTCACTGTGTGTGTTACGCTATGCATTTTCGTACGTGCTTGCATTCACGTTTCTGTTTCCTTTGGTGTTATTTTTGCTGTTACCATTACCATTTGCATTTCCAATTCCAGTACCGTGACTGTGCGCATTACGGTTTGCGTTTCCATACATGCTTGCATTTCTGTTTCCGTTTCTGTTTCCTTTGGTGTTATTGTTGCTGTTACCATTACCATTTGCATTTACAATTGCGGTACCGTGACCATGCTTGTTACGGTTTGCGTTTCCGTACGCACTTGCATTTGCGTTTCCATTTCTCTTTGCTTTGGCGTTATTTTTGCTGTTACCATTATCATTTGCATTTGCAATTGTGGTACCATGACCATGCGCATTATGCTTTGCTTTTCTGTATGCACTTGCATTTCTGTTTCCTTTTGCGTTATTGTTGCTGTTACAGTTACCATTTGCATTTACAATAGTGGTACTGTGAACGTGCGTGTTACCAGTTGCGTTTCCATACGCGCTTGCATTTCCATTTGTGTCACTGTTCACTTTGGCGTCAGTTTCCGCTTTCGTTTCTGTTAACATTTGCTTTACCATTTATGTTTGCATCACCATGTGTGTAGCAGTTACTGTTACTATGTCACACAAAATCACGTGGTGGGAGCGTAGGGCCTGAAGGGCCCGAGCTCCCACCACCACATTCTATTCACTATTTATAGTCCTCATTCTCAAAAAGAGGAAATTCATGGCAAAACTCTGTTTTAATGCATCAGTTAGGGTTGTTCCACAGTGACAAAGTAGGAAATTCAGTGTTAGGGTTGGCTCTCCATACCACCCAGCACACCCCCAACCGCATTGGGGTGTGCTGGGAGTCATCGGTCCTAACTCTCACCCCATTCTCCTATGCCTCAGCTTGTTTAACATGTGATGGGGTGAGAGTTAGGGCTGATGACCCTAACTCACACCCCAATGCCAGTTGGAGGGGTGGGCTGGGGTGGTGCAAGAGGGGCTTTGAAGCCTAACACCGAATTTCCTTACTTTTATCGCTGAGGAACAACCCTAACTGACGTATTAAAATTGATTTTTTGCCATATATATACATTAAGTATATAAATTTTATTTATTGTGGTTGTATATTCTGAAATGTTATATTTTTATAATGTTGTAATTTTTGTGCAGTGCTTAGTGGCCTTGGGATTGTGTGCTATATAAATAACATTTACTACTACTGCTATCATTTGTATAATGCAGGGTGGGAAATCTGAGTTGGTTCTTAAACACAGGACTCCCAGGTGGGAGTGCAGGTGGTTATGAGTGTATCATTGTAATAATACAGGGTGGGAAACCTGCAGGGCATTCCTCATGAAACTAGTCAGTGAACCTACTCATGGTGGGACAGTACTATACCTGGTTCTTACACACAGCGACGGTGTTGAAGATGTCAAGTTGAAAGCAACCTGGGGCCAGTGTTCACTGTACAGTATGGTTCAACATGAGTACAACTAAGGAATAAACGAACCAGGGGCAAGGGTCCTGGAACTCAAAAAGGTCAGATTTTTATTTAAAAAAAAAAAAATAGGTGACTGCCTCAGAGAGGACCTACGGGAGGAGGAACAGTGGGCCAAACTAAAGAGGCAGTAGTGAAGGTAACAAACCTGAGTCAAACAAGTGAGCAAAAACAAGAAGAAGAGGTTACCACTATAGTGCTTGAAAGAAGTGTCAAAAAGGTAAAAGCTAGAAAGGTTGCATTCAGAAGGTATGAGGAGACACAAAGGGAGGAGGATAGGGAGGTGTATCAGGAGAAGCAGGGAGACCAGTAATGAGTGCAGTGGCACAAACTGAACCGAGAATAACCCAGGCAATAACAAAAGGGGCCAAGGCATTTTTCAGGTATGTAAGCAAAAAAAAAAGGAAGAATAAGGTATAGATTGTAAGGTTAAAAGGTGGGGAGACTGTACAGAGGGTGACCAGGAAAAGGCAGACATCTTAAATACATGCTTGTGTACATTGTTCCCAGTGGAACAGTACAGCTGTCATTTTCACATCCTGCCCAAAATGTGGTTTTGCACCTGAGGTACAGAATGTCGCAATCACTGGGCACAGTCAACTTTTGGGATGGATTAATGAAATCAGAGTGCCACTGTTCATGAGGGGCAGTCCCAAAAAGCCCTTGTTGAAATTTTGGTGAATAAATTCCAAACAATGGCTGTGTTACAAGTGTCCGTTGCGCAGTTATACATACGTTAGTAATTTCACCAATTTTTTATATTTTGACTGCAGATTTTCAACACTGCCATTTTTTCACACCTCCTCATGAACAGTACATCTATCATTGTTCAAATCCTGCCCAAAAATTGGTTTCGCACCTGAGGTGCTGAATGGCATGATCACTGTGCGCAATCAATTTTCGTGATGGATTAACAAAATTAGAGTGCCAGTGTTCATGGGGGAAGTCCCAAAAAGACCATGCTGAAAATCTGGTAAAATAATTCCACAAAATGGTGGTGTTATGAGCATGCATTGCCAAGTTTATACGCACATTTGTAACTTCACCAATTTTTCATGTTTTCACTCCAGATGTTCAGCACTACCATTTTTTCACACCACCTCATGGATAGTACAGCTGTCATTTTTCTAATCCTTCCAAAAACGTTTTTCCGCACCTGTGGCACAGTTGCACAGAATTACATTTTGACAGGGATTTGAAGATTTTCTTTACTGGGAAGATGCAAAGAGATGATAAGAAGGTTACACTGGACATTTGGGGTGAAAATTATTTAACACGGCAGAGTTATGACTATTTGTTGCAATTTTGCTATGCCTGCTTGTAACTTAATGTGTGGAATTGCAGGGACCAGAGATCACTGCTTTCCACAGCTGCGTATATACTGTATATGCATCTGCGGAGGGATAGGAGCACAGGGTCTTTTCTGCACTCCCTCCTGTCACATATGGATGCTGTTGTATATTGATACTGTTGTACTATCTGAATGGAGGGAGAAGAATGCAGTGTCCTTTGGACCCTGCGCTCCCACTGTAACATATGGATACTGTTGTACTATCTCAATGGTGGGATGGCTCCCACTGTGACATATGGATACTGTTGTACAATCTGGATGGAGGAAGGCCCTGCACTCTCTCAGTAAAATAAAGATAGTATTGTACTATCCCAAACAGTGAGGAAATAAATTTCAAAAAACATTGTTAATGCACCAGTTAGGGTTACAGCGACAATAGTAAGGAAATAATGTGTTAGGGTTGAGATCCTAACCCCTCCACCCTAATACCCCACCCCCACCCTCCACAGACAACAGGTAATGGGGTGTGCCCTGAGGTTATTGGGCCTAACCCTCGCCCCATTCTCTTATACAGTACCATGTCAACTTTCTTACACATGGAATGGGGTGGAGGCCCGACAACCCCAGGGCACACCCCATCACCTGTTGGTCTGTGGAGGGTGGGGTGGGGGTGTTAGGGTCGAGGGTTAGGCCCCAACCCTAACATGTTATTTCTTACTTTTGTCGCTGTAATGCTAACCGATGTAGTAACAATGTTTTATACAATGTGTGTGTGTGTGTGTGTGTGTGTGTGTGTGTGTATATATATATATATATATATATATATACAGTATCTAGATCACAGATATAGATATATATAATATACGTATATGTATGTATGTATGTATATACATACATATACACATATATCAGAGTTCAACAAGTCCCATAGCCTGATGTCCTGGGCTACAAGATCTGTCACGTCGGACAAGTAGATTTGCAGTCCCCACTTGTCCACAGACAACCAGCTCAGAGTGTTTATTATTTTCCCCCTTTGGTTTTCGTACCTGCCTGGAGTGACTGACTGCCTGTACACAAGTGTCCACTAGGTGATGCCACCCATTGATGAGTTTGGTCAGTGAGGATCACATGCCAAACAGAAATTTAGTCATGTGGGAGCTGATTGAGAGAGCCGCCAGGTGGGAGCATGGGCTAGCAGTGGAGTGGGACCCTCATTCTGAATCACTCTCCACCCATGACAGACCAGAACAGCTTTAGAGGAACCAGGACTGACAGACGAGTGAATGAGTTGAAACTGAAGGAGTTGAAACTGGGAGAGTTCCCAGTCAGTCCTGGTAATTGGCACAGGTGGCGGTAGGACAGGAGGTGGTATAGCAAGATGGGGGAGAGGAGACACAGTGCGAAAGGCTGAGAGTGCCATTTGCGATAGAGCAGTAGATGGAGCGGAGCTACTAGATGTGTACTAATCTGAGTGATTGTTTAGTTTAGATCTCAAGTCACCAGCTGGAAATAATTCAGCTATGGGAGTGAGGAGCAGAGCAAAATAAATAGGGAGACCAACCATGTGTCTTGTCTTCTGCACGCAGTTTCGGGGGGGTGCTTTGCCGACTTGGTCAGTCGGACAAGGGCCAGATAACTGAACAGCCAGGGCATAGCAATTTGCAGGACTTCTTTCAGCCAGTGCTGATAAGAAGAAGAAGAAGAATCAGCATTTATATAGCACTTTTCATACATCCAAAGTGCTTTACAAGCAATGCTAGACTGATAGTGAAGTGACTGAATGTGTGGTGGCAGCCATATCGCACATCATCACCCACACACAGCATGGATAATTGCAAGAACCAGTTTATGGGAAGGGGAATGTTGGCCAGGACACCGGGAATGTTCCCTACTCTTTGCAAAGAGTGCCCTGGGTTCTTTTACTTCCACCTGGACACCCACCAGGACAACACCAGGATGGGCAGAAGGGACCTCGGTTTAACGTCTCATCCAAAGGATGGCACACCCCAGCAGTACAGCACCCCCCAATACTGCACTCGGATGCCAGCGATTTTTAGGTGCAAGTCCAATCCCGGAGTGGGACGAGAACCCATGACCTTCTGGTCCAGAGGCGGATGTGCTACCAACTGAGCCACGCTGAAGTTAAGTGAAATAAAAAAGATTTTAAATAACATGAAAAATAGCCTTTGTGAAGGCTGCTGCCTGTTGGTGTTAGGAGAGGAGAGAAGGAGGGAGGTATCCAGTCCTGAAATGTTCTGTGGCAGGCTTGTAAAAGAACTAAAAAAGACAGCTAGTAGACAACTACAGGACTACTAGTGCTAGCGAGTAAAAAAGAACAGATTGTAAAAAAAAAATTATATATATATATATATGTACTGCATATATGTATATATATGTATTACAGGAGCCCTGCCTAACTGTGTGGGACTGTTGGGAAAGAGGCGAGAAGAGTGTGGAAAGGAGTGAAAAATATGGTTTATTAATTTGTTGCCCAGTATCTATCCACTCCTGACCTCTGGCAGACTTGTGAAACACAAAATAAAAAAAGCTAGGGAAAAAAAGAGTGTAAAGAAAACAAAATAAGTGATGATCTACCGGGGAGGTGGGCAAGTATAGAGAACAGTGGTGAGTATCAGGAGGGTGTGGAAGAGGGGGACAAGTCTGGCCAGGGTGGAATTAGGAGCAGTACAGTGGACAATGTTGTCATAATCAAAGATGGAGAGGATCATCTTAGAGATATCTAGGTGAGCAGGTATAGGGATGCAGCTTTTGTTCCATAAAGGGCACCTAGCATGGGGTTGAGTTTTTTGTGAATGACATCTATGTGCTGAGAGAAGCCAAGGTGCTGGACAAGCCAGGCACCAAGGTATTTAAATGAGTGCACTTCAACAATTGTACCACCATCTAGGGTGTGGAAGTTGGGGTTGTAGGGGAGCTTAGACAGCCTTTGCCTAGTGTTGAAGCACTTGGAGACCATTTTATTAGCATTTAGAGGTAACTGATTTGACCTGAACCATTTCTGGACAGTGTCAAAATCAAATTGAAGCCTGGATGTTAACTCTGAAGGAGAAGACCTAGATGCAAACAGGACTGTGCCATCTACATACATATGGATTGAAGCAGAGGAGCAGGCTGAGGGGAGGTCTTTGAGGAATATGGAGAAGAGCAACGGGCCAAGGGGTACACCTGTGAGGATGGGGGACAGGGAATTACTGATCCTCATAGACTGAGTTATTCCTTCCAGGCAGAAGCTGAACCAGTTGGTTGCTGAGTCTGTGAGACCCATCAACTTGAGTTTGCCAAGGAGAAGAGGGTGGGAGATAGTGTTGAAAGTTTTCACTAGATCAACACAGATGGCAGCAGTGAGGTGGCCTTGGTCCATGCCAGTATGTATCTTTGGTATCATATCAGGGGAAGCATGAGTTTTTTCTCAAAACTGAAACCTCCAGGTGACAGTGCAGGAGGTTATGTGTGTACCTTTGGTATAATTCCAGGGTGGAAAACTTGAGTCTGTGCTCAAACACGGACTCCCAGGTGGATGTGAAGGGGGTTGTGTCTGTATCATTGTTTAGAAAATGGCAATGCAAATGCTAGCATCTTGATTGACTAGCAGAGTCCCATTGCCGCAGGTATTTTTCAATAGAGTGTACTGAAAAAGTTCCAGTTCGGGTGTCTCATTACTTTGGGTATTCTTGGGCACCCTGATTTTCAAACTGGCTGGCTGCCATGTTTTTGTTTTACTAGCAAGATTCACTTTGCTAGCCCTACTCTGTACTTATGCACATAACTGCACATGAAAACTTCAAACTGCAATATTCCATTGATGCAAAGTTTAAAATACAAAACTTCCTTCTATGGACGTGGATATGATGTTCTATCCACACTTTCTGGTAGTTGCCTTTCCCTTTAAGACTTGCTGGAAATATCTTAATGCTGGCTCCTCCCACCCCCCTGGGTGGTAACTGCCTGGCTCCACCCCATTATGCCAGAACTTCCTTTCTGCTGGAAGAAGCAGGTTCCCTCCTTACAGCTCCCGCGTTGAGTAGGCCCTGGTGCTTAAATCTTTGGATTTACTTCCAAAATTTAAACTAAACCTCATTCAAGTTTTATCTTAACCTCGATCTTCGATCGCAGTCGCGATGGAGGATAAATCTTCGCCCAGATTCTGCCGGTGCCCATGCAGGCAGAAGATGTCATGTACCGACCCTCACGCCTCGTGCATCTACTGCCTAGGCCACAATCATGATCCACAGGCCTGTGACTTTTGTCGATAGTGTCACCCAAATGTCCTAGAGGACCACAGTGCCTGCCTAAAGTGGGCCATCTGGAAGAACATTATCTACTGATCAAATCAAAGGAAGCCCATTGGGTGGTCTCTGCAGCTGTGGGGTCCACCATGCAGTTAGAGCAACTCAAGGCCTTCGAGGAGGAGGAGGTGGCCCAGGCTGCTGCTCAATGCTCTTCTGCTTCAGCCTTCATTCCTCTCCAGTTGGATTCCATTTATTTGGTCACCTTCAAGAAGCTGTGACAGTCCCTCTCGACCAAAGGGGAGTGCCCTTCTGAATCACACAGTTCCTGCTCACGCAAGGAGTCCAAGAAAGATAAAGAGAAGACTAATCATCAACGATCCTGGGACCAGGAGCATTCCTGTTCTCAGGATTCTTTGGTTTTGACTACAGTTGAAACCGTGCTGGCTTCACGGTAACCCTGTCAGATTAGTTGGCTGAGACACCAGGTGACAATGCAGTCAAGGTCATTCTCAACCCTGTCAACCAGTTGTTGTCCGAAGAGGCCGACAACTCTCTTTTCAGGACCCCGGTCTTGCTGGTAACCACTGACAGGTTGGCCCAGCCTACTGAGCTGGACCCATCGGTCATCGACCCAGACCAGGAGGAGCTGTGGACCTCCCCGGCTCTCACTGAGGCTCCGCCATCAACACCACCAATGACCAAGGTCGAGTCTTGATCATCTTCATCCTTGGGGTCGAGCAGGTCCTGCCATCGGCAGTCTTGCTCTCTGCACCATGGGAAGCGGCACTACTGCTGCTCAACTTCATCCTCCTTGGATGAGGAGAGGCTTCAACACAAATTGTGTCAATGCTACAAGGACCTTATATGACAACAGGTAGTTCTTTATGGGCTGAAGCCAACACTGGCTGCCACCCCAGCCATTACCTGGCTGTCACCCAAAAAGCCGATGTAGACTCCCCTGGCTGGGCTGGTTGACACCGCTTCTCCCCAGTGAGCTGATTCAGACCCTGTCAGCTCGGCTGAAGCAGGCTTCTCTACTGATTGTGGTGGAGCCACCTAAGCAGCTGATGATCGGAGCTCCATGCAGAGAGTCTCAGTCAGCCAAGGGGCTTCCCCATCGGCTGTCGGTCACTTCTTATGCCTGACCACCTGCAGCAAGTCATGGTTGACACAGGTGGTCACCTGATTTATGCAGACTCCTTGGAGTCTGAGGATTCCTCCTTGCATTCCCATCCATTGGACATGGAGTTGATTGAGGATCTTTCCACAGATGAAAGCCATACTTCATTCTTGGGCATTCTCTGTCTCATCTCTGAGCCCATGGGGATGAGACTGGAGCTCGTCCAAAAGCAGGCTTGCTATCTCTTACAGAAGTCCTAGATAAAGGGGAGTCTCTGGAGGCTTTCCCAGTGGCCAAGGCCATTGTTGGCCCTGTCCTGAAACTCTGGCAGTGCCCTGCCTCTTGCCCTGCTCCCTCGGCCTGGGTGGCCCGCAAACATGCAGTGCTCATCGGTACCCTTTTGGGGTACATGGAGCAACCCGTGGCTGAGGGATTGGTAGCTGACTCCATGTTTAGATGCTCAGGCAATACCAGGGACATCGATAGACCACTGGACAAAGAGTCCAAGAAATTGGACCATTCGGCCAAAAAGGTCTATGCTGCCACCTTGCTTGGCATCCACCAGGCAAGCTCTGCCATCATGATGGCACACTTCTCCCATGCCCTTCTGGGTTCTCTGGATGAGGTGATTCCTCATTTTCTTGCAGACCTCCAGACTACAGTCAAGCAGCTCTGGGACCAGGGTCATTCTGTGATCAAAAAGCAACTTCAAACCTGGCCTGGTGGCACTGAGGGTTGAGGTGCTGGATGCCACACCTCACACCACGCTGGTGACCCAGGTTCAGGAACAGACTCTGGTCATTTGGGGGCCAGTGGGGGAGGTAAGGATTGAGCGTTACAGCTCTTTCCTCAGGGTGGGGGTTCTGTGCTGGGAAATATCACAGCTAGAGGAGCTCACCCATGTCCAAGGGGCTTGGCTGCCTCTGTGGAGGTGGAGACAGCTGCTGCACCCATTGCATGGTGCGCATGCACATAAAAGGGGGGAGAAAGCCAGAAAAAAAAGCCAAGACCCAGCAGGACCCATGATGGCTCCATAGGAGCTGGAAGACATACCCCCTCGGGGTGGGGTGTCGTAGCCCCCATCGGGTCCATGGCAAGTAGCAAAAATAGTATCATGATAAAAAATAAGCAACTTCAGACAGCCTTAACATTGTGGATTCCTGTGCTCTCTCAGTGGTGGCCATAGTTGCTGTGCACCGTAGGGCTTGGCTGAAGATCTCAACCTTTATGGTAGACACCCAGCACAAGCTAGCAGATGTACCATTCTTAGGCACTGACCTCTTTGGGCCCACTGTAGAGGGTCATCTCCAGCACAAGTCCAATGCCACCCTGGACTCTGTGATATCCACCCAGATGGACTCCAAGGGCTCTAAGCAGCAGAAGTTCAAGCCCTTTTGGTCCTCTACTCCTGTGGCAAAACCAGCCCAGCATGCATCAGTATGTCCAGCAGGTTCAGTCCTGGCAACCTCGGGCCAAGTCCATGGCCTCAGTGGTCTGAAAGCCTGGAGGGAAGGGACCAAGTGGCTACTCAGTTGGATCCTCCACCTCCAAGCCTGCTCAGTGACAGGATAGGGGTTGCTACCATCATGCTTGCCATGCCTCCCCTGGGTCCTCCTGTGGGGGACCAGCTCTGCCACTTCTTTTCTGCTTAGTCCGCTGTTACCATGGACAGGTGGGTTCTGGAAGTAGTCGGTCAGGGTCTGCCTCTGGAATTCAAGCAATACCCTCCAAGCAGAGCCCATGCCCCATGGGAGGATTTGGTATATGCAGACACTCAGTCAGCTCTTTGAGAAGGCATAGCCCAGCTCCTCCGCAAGGAGGTCATGGTCAGAGTTGTGGATCCATTGGAACACCCAGGGTTCATCTCCAGGTACTTCCTGGTGCCAAAGCAGATGTGGGCTAGTGTCCCATTTTAGATCTGAATGTTCTGAACAAGTTTCTCAGGTCTCACACCTTCAGGATGGTAACTCTGTCTAAGATCATACCATCTCTGGATCAAAACATGTGGTTTTGCTCTCTGGATCTTCAGGACACATTCTTTCATGTCACGATCTGTCCATCCCACCAAAGGTTCCTCCACTTCTGAGCAGATTGAACCCTTTACGAGTTCCAAGCCATGCCTTTCAGTCTCTCCTCTGTCACCAAGGTCTTCGCCAAATGCATTGCAGTGGTGGCAGCTTACCTGAGGTGCCAGGAGGTCCAGGCATACTCCTACCTGCATGACTGGCTGATAGCAGGTCCCTCCAAGCAGGAGGTGAGCCATCCAGGGACCTGGCCCTCCAGATCTTCATTGACCTTGGCTTCCTGGTCAATGAGGCCATGTCAGAACTCATGCCTTCACAGGCGATCAGCTTAACCAGGTAGAGATCGACTCATGCCAAGCCAGAGCTCAGCTCCCATTGGACAGGGCATAGGTTCTCTCCTCAGTTGCCCGATCATTTCTGGTTGGGAACTTGCACCCTGCCCAGGACATCCTGCACCTTCTGGGTTACATGCTGACTTGCAACAGCATAGTCTGATGGGCCCATTAGCATATGCACTCCCATGGGAGCTGGTCAGCCAGTGGTCTCAGCACAAAGGTCACTTTGACCAGCTGGTCACTGTGACCCAGAGGATGTGGAACACTCTCCAGTGGTGGACTGTCCCAGAGCATCTGCAGGAAGGGATCCTATTTGTCTGCCTGAGCCAATTGTCATCCTAATGACCAGTGTTTCTCTGACAGTCTGGGTGCCCATTTGGAGGAATACAGAGTCCACGGGCTCTGGGCCCCTAGTGGGTTCCAATGCCACATTAACCTGCTGGAGCTCTGAGCAGTCTGGCTGGTGCTGACTGCCTTCACTCCATTTGTTCAGTGTCAAGTGGTCCAAGTCCAGACAGACAACACCACAACCATGTACTACCTTAACAAACAAGGCAGAATACACTCCCTGCCCCTGTGCAAGGAATTCCTCCTCTGCATTTGGACACTCATGCACAGGCTGGAGGTGGATATTCTGGCCATCCATGTGGCAGGAACCTCCAGTCAGCTGGCAGATGCCCTCAACCAGGTGGGTGAGGCATCTCAAGAATTGGATCCTCCATATGGAGTTAGTTCACAGTTTGTTCTCTCAGTGAGGCATCCCTCAGGTGAACCTGTTTGCCTCCAAGAAGTATGCCAAGCTGAGACTGTTTCATGCCCACCCCCCCAGCAGGGAATGCTGCAGGGGGATGCCTTCTCTCAAGGTCTTGGACCCCAGGCCTCTTCTGTGCCTTCCCTCCTCTTCTCTTGATCCACAAGGTGTTACTCAAGCTGGTAATGGACAAGGTGCAGGTGATCCTGGTGGCCCCAGACTGGCCCCACCAGTTTTGGTACCCTGATCGCCTCAGCCTCAGCAACAGGCTCCCAAAGCATCTTCCCATATAGCCGGACCTGCTCTCAATCATCAGAAGGTTCTCCACCGAGACCTTCAATCCCTGCACCTGACAGCCTGGTTCCTGAGCAGCTAGATTTCCAGGCTTTGGGCATCTCCAAAGATGTTTTCACTGTTGTGGAGGCATCTAGAAAGGAATACACCAGTAAATGCTGTGCCTTCAAATGGCAGAGATTCTCCATTTGGTGTCAGGGCAAGGGGTTGGACCCTTCGACCTATCTTTTGGCTAGTATTTTGGACTATCTGTGGTATCTGCCCAAGGGGAACTTTGGTTGACGACCCTTAAGTTGCACCTGGCAGCCACCTTTGCTTACCGGGCATGGGCTGGTCAACAGTCAGTGGCACAGGAGAAGGTGGTCTGGTGCTTTTTCAAAGGCCTTGACCACATTTCCCCTCCGGTGCATGAACCACCACCACCGTGGGACTTGTTGCTGGTTTTGGCAAAGCTCATGGGCAAGCCATTCGAACTGATCAAAAGGTGTGAGATGTCTCACCTGTTATGAAAGACTGCCTTCCTAGTGGTTATCACATCAGCCAGAGGATCAGTGAGTTCCATGTACTCTCAGTGGAGTCTCTTTACCTGGTCTTCCACAGGGACAAGGTTGTCCTGTGCCCCAGCCCGAAGTTCCTCCCTATGGTTGTGTTGGAGTTTCTCCTGAATCAGGTGATGACTTGGTTGGTGTTCTTCCCAAATCATACCTCAGAGGTTGAACACAGGCTCCATACTTTGAACCTGAGGTGAGCACTCACTTATTGTAAAGAGCGCATGGCTAGAGTTCGGGGAAAGGTTCAGCAGCTGTTTGTCACCAATGCTGAAGCCACACCTGGCAGACCTGCAACCAAGCAGATGATTGGCAGGTGAATCACATCCTGCATTGATCTCCACTATAGGTTGGTGGGCAGGGGAGCCTCCCAGATGGCTGATGGCTCATTCCACCCACCATACTGCTGCATCAGTGGCAGCTTCTAGGAACATCCCTATCTAGGAAATCTGTAGGGCTGCTACCTGGAAGTCAGCACACACACTTTCATTTCCCATTACCATATTGACCTAGAGTCACACTGGGCTGCAGGTTTGGAGCCTCAGTTCTCCAGTCTCTGTTCCCTAAGTAGGGGGGTGTGCTCCTTTCATCCCTTCTCCCAGAGAACTACTAGGAGTCTGCCAGACAGTGTGGATAGAACATCATATCTACATCCCTAGAAACACAGGTTACTCACCTATAACAGTAGTTCTAGGACTGGTGTATGATGTTCATCCACATGGACCCATCTGACCTCCCCAGCTTCAGCGCACACATTCTGCTTCCAGCAGGCAAGATCTGGTGTCATGGGGTGGAACCGTGGGAGATACCACCTGGATGGATGGGAGGAGCCAACTTGAAGACATCTGTGGCAAGTCTTTTAAGGAAAAGGAACTGCCAGACAGTATGGATGAATATCATATACCACTCCTAGAACTACTGTTGCAGGTGAGTAACTTGTGTTTTCTGAGGTTAAGTCTCAGGAAAGTTGATGGAGCTCTCAAAAAGATTGCAGGAAAAATAACTGAAACAAGTGTTTATTTATGAAAATACTAACTAAATACTTATTTTAAGTCAGCAGGACATTTGAGTGCAACAAGACTTTCAGCCAGCAGTCAGTGCTTGGGAATTGCCAGCTGAGTCAAACAACACAGAAACCACATCAGTATCCTCAGTGCAGAAGGAGCTTCCATGACCTACATCTTATCACTGTAGAGCAACAGATTCATGAAAGAAAGGGGGCATTTTAAAGCTACCAAACCTCAGAGCACTTTAAGCAAGTTAAATCCAGTTAAATGTAGTGACAAGAATTTAACTGTACAGCATAAAACTATAGTACACCAACTTCACAATAAACCATACAAGTGTCCTCAATGTGACAAGAGTTTTGCTGCACAGAGTATCTTTATGAAGCACCAACGAATTCATACAGGGGAGAGGCCATATAAATGTTCTGACTGCAACAAGAGTTTTTACCAGAAGGGTAACCTGATAAAACATCAACGAATTCACTCTGGTGAAAGACCATATAAATGTGATGACTGTGACAAGAGTTTTTACCTGAAGGGTAATTTGATAAAACATCAACGAATTCACTCTGGAGAGAGACCATATCAATGTGAAGAATGCGACAAGAGTTTTGGCCACAAGGGTAATCTGATAAGACATCAGCAAATTCACTCGGGGAGAGAGGCTATATAAATGTATTAAATGCAACAAGAGTTTTTACCAGAAGGGTAACCTGATAAAACATCAACAAATTCACTCCGGTGAGAGACCATACAAATGTGTTGCATGTGACAAGAGTTTTTACCAGAAGGGTAACCTAATCAAACATCAGCGAATTCACTCTGGAGACAGACCGTATAAATGTGAAGAATGCAACAAGAGTTTTGCCCAGAAGGGTGATCTGACAATACATCAACGAATTCACTCAGGAGAAAGACCATATAAATGTGAAGAATGCAACAAGAGTTTTTGCCAGAAGGGTGGCCTGAAAATACATCAACGATTCCATTTTGGAGAGAGACCATATAAATGCACTGAATGCAACAAGAGTTTTGTCCGTAAGAGTCACCTAATAGAGCATCAACAAAATCACTCTGGAGAGAGACCATATAAATGTACTGAATGTGACAAGAGTTTTTGCCAGAAGGGTGGCCTGATAATTCATCAACGACTTCACTCTGGAGAGAGACCATATACATGCACTGAATGCAACAAAAGTTTTGGCCAAAAGGGTATCCTGAAAAAACATCAGCAAATTCACTCTGGAGAGAGACCTTATAAATGTACTGAATGTGACAAGAGTTTTGGCCGGAATGATAACTTGATTATACACTTGCGAATTCACTCTGGAGAGAGACCATATAAATGTGCTGAATGTGACAAGAGTTTTGGCGAGAAGAATACTCTGATAAAACATCAACGAATTCACTCTGGAGAAAGACCTTATAAATGTGCAGAATGCAGCAAGAGTTTTTACCAGAATAGTGACCTGACAAAACATCACAGAATTCACTCTGGAGAGAGACCATATAAATGTGCTGAATGTGCCAAGAGTTTTGGTCAGAAAAGAAGTCTGATAATTCATCAGCGAACTCACTCTGGAGAGAGACCATATAAATGTATTGAATGTGACAAGGGTTTTTGTAAGAAGAGTTCCCTGATAAAACATCAGCAAATTCACTCTAGATAGCCACCCCTAGTGATTAGTGTCCTGCGCACAGACACAAAATCATGAAATACCAAGATATGCAAAAAAACTAAGCTGATGTGAAATAAGGACACAAAAATCATTCCAGTAGTGCTTGGGGCAACAGAGCTAATCAAAAGGACTTTCAGGCAAGTTTAAATATGCTACCAATATATGTGACACCTTATGAACTACAATAAGAAGTCATTCTGAAGACGATGAGTGTGCTGAGAAGAACACTGTCAGCAAATTTCAAAGACTAATACAGTACTGATTTTCTGATTTTAAAATATGCCCTGGCTTAAGAATTGGATCCATTCTCATCATGGTACTATAAATACCTGAACATTTAGAGACACTAACCCTGAGAGAGACAATATAAATGTGCTGAATGAGAAGAGTTTTGGCCAGAAGAGACACCTGATAAAACATAAGTGAATTCACTCTGCACTTAGAGTAATGGGGTTAATCAAAAAGAACTTTCAGGCTCATCTAGACATGCTACCAATATTTGTGACACTTTATGAAAGGGATGTTGCGTGTGCTGAGAACAGCACTGTCGGCAAACATTAACTACTAATAGATTATTAATTTCCTGATTTTTGAATATGCTCTGGCATAAGAATGGGGTCCTTTCTTGTCACAGTACTAGAAATCCCTGAACATTTGGAGACACTAAACAAGAGAGAGAGAGAGAGCGAGAGACAGACCACATAAGTGTGCTCAATGAGACAAGAGCTTTGGCCAGAAGAGTCACCTGATAAAACATCAGCAAATTCACTCTGAAGACTGCAAAAATTACGCATGACATACACAGTTAGGGAACACATAAAACAGATAAACAAAGTTATTGGAACCATCCAAAGGGATCCATATGATGTCACTGAAATAAACAGAATACATTATTGTGCAATGAGACTAATAACAAATAGAGCAGTTCCAAAAGAGCAAGGAATGAAGAACAAAAAGAGAGGGAAATTCAGCATACCACCATGGAAAAAGCAGATAGAAGGGACAATTATGGAGCTAAGATCAGAAGTATCACTGCTGGAGGAGTTTAGAAAGGGTAATAGATCAATGAAAGTCATCAGGAAAGTGAATGAAATCAAAGAAAAATGCTGTATTAAAACAGATCAGGACCTAAATTTTACAATCTCAAATAACAAGCTTAAGATCTCTGCTCAAGCCAAGAAGCTCAGGAGATATGTAGAAAGGAACAATGAAAAAATGCAAAACAGATGGTTTAGAGAAGACCCAAAGAAATTCTGTAGGGAGCTGGGAAAGAAAACAGCCAATGTAAAAACACCACCAGTAAAGAAAGAAATTGAGGAATTCTGGAGAAGCATTTATGAAGACCCAGTTGAACATAATAGGGAAGCAAAGTGGATACAGGAAATAAAAGACAGCATAAGAAATGATACTACTAGGGATATGGAGTGGCCTGACGTAACAGCTCAGGAGATAGAAGTGAAGATAAGGAAGGCCTCCAACTAGAAAATCCCAGGTCCAGATGCAGTACCCAGCTTCTGGCTAAAAGTACTAACATCTTTGCACCAAGATTTAGCTACCTCAAAAAATTATTTATACGCACATCCTGAGTTGACACCCATCTGGTTAACAACAGGGAATACCACACTTCTTATTAAACCTGAGCCTGCCAGTCTCCCTAGGAACTATCTCCCAATAGCCTGTTTGCCAACAACATATAAACTATATACTGGAATCGATGCAGACAGAGTCTACAATCATTTAGATTGCAATAAACTCATGGCAATAGAACAAAAAGGCAATAAAAGAAAATCATATGGTACAAAGGACCATCTCCTGTTGAACAAAGCTATTATGGAGAGCTGTAAAAAATGCCGAAACCTTAGTGTAGCATGGATCGACTACAAAAAAGCATTTGACAGTATCCCACACTGCTGGATAACTGAGTGTTTATGGATCTACAGGATACATCCCACACTGATAAACTTCATCACAACAACAATGAGAGAGTGGAAAACCTCCCTGCAATTAAATCCATGAGAAAGGTCAAATCACCATCCCAAATACAAGCATCCAACGAGGGATATTTCAAGGTGACTCCTTGTCACCACTTCTGTTTTGCCTTGCCTTCAATCCCTTGAGCAGCCTAATCAACAACCTAGGCTATGGATATAGCCTGAACCCCAGAAACAAAAACAATCAACAGCAAACATCTCACCTTCTATTTGTAGATGACCTAAAACTTTATAGTTCATCTGACAAACATTTGAAAGAACAACTACAAATTGTTAAGACCTTTTCTGATGACATATGGATGACGTTTATCTAGACAAATGTGCCAAAGCAACATTTGTAGTAAGGGAAAGTTAACTCATAAAGAAAACATGAATCTGGCGGGGGTCTGTGACATAAAAGAACTTGAGCAAGAGGGAGTGTATAAATACCTGGGAATAGATGAAGGAGCAACAGCAAAACATGAAGAAATAAGAGTAAAAGTAAGCAAGGAATATTTTAGAAGGTTAAAGCTAATTCTGAAAACTGCTTTGACAACATGAAATAAAGTGCAAGCTATAAACCAACTCGCCCTTCCAGTGATATCATGCAGCTTTGGTGTGATAGACTGGCCACAGAAAGTGTTGAACCAGCTAGATTTAAAAACAAGAAAAATGTTTCATGCTCACCAATTAATATACAAAAATCAGTGCATGCCAAGATTATACATCCCAAGGGCAGAGGGAGGCATGGGCCTCATTGAGATTGATTACACATATAGAGCCACAATACTGTGGCTACATACATACCTACTGACATCCTTGGACCCAAGTATAGTTAAGGTCTTGCTTCATGAAGAAAATAAGCCTAAAATGACTTCACTCATCAAATTAGGAGAAGCTTTCAGAAGGGTAGCAGAGATGGATGTCAATCCACAAGTAGATAATGAACTGTCCGCTACAGAAAATGCAAACAATCAGAAAAAGGAGTATAAGGATAAAGACCAACAGAAAAGAAAAAAAACAATTGGAAAGGCCATAATTATAGTGGAACATACAGGGATCTACTGGAGCAACCACAGGTCGATCAAGCCCTGACCCATGAGTGGTTAAAAAAGAGGTGAATTTAGACCACAAGATGAAAGATTGATAATGGCAGCCCAAGATAGTAGGCTACGCACAAGATGGTTAACAAAATCCATAGAAAAAACAAGAGAAACAGACAAGTGCAGGTTCTGTAGTACAGAATTAGAAACAGTTGCACACCTCATGGCTGGATGTGAAGTACTCATGGTAGAAGGCCTGTATACTGAAAGACACAACAATGTAGCAAGATTGATCCACTGGAAACTGTGCAAACACTATGACATACAGGTATCAGAGAGATACTGGAAACATTAACCACAAAGAATGAAGAAGTAATGATCACATGGGATCACCCAATACCAACAGCCGAGAAAGTGGTAGCAAGAAAACCCGATATTGTAATACAAGAAAAGAGAACAAAGGTAGCATTGCTGATTGAAATAGCCACCCCTAGTGACTACAGTGTGCTACGTACAGAGAGACACAAAATCATGAAATACCAAGATATGCAGTCAGAAACCAAACTGATGTGGAATAAGGACACACAAATTGTTCCAGTAGTGCTTGGAGCAATGGGACTAATCAAAAAGAACTTCCAGGCACATTTAAATATGCTACCAATACTTGTGATACCGTATGAATTTCAAAAGGAAGCCATTTTGGGGACGTTGCATGTGGTGAGAAGAGCACTCTCAGCAAACATCAAAGATTAATACAGTACTAATTTCTTGAGTTTTGAACATGCCCTGGCTAAAGAATGGGGTCCATTCTTGCCACAGTATTAGAAATCCCTAAACACTTGGAGACACTAACCCCAAGAGAATGAAAGAGAGAAAGTGGATACAGGAAGCCAAAGACAGCTTACAAAATGTCACTACCAGACATATGGAATGGCCAGATGTAACATTTAAGGAGACGGAAGTAAAGCTAAATAAGGCTCGAAACTAGAAACACCCCTGTCCAGATGCTGTGCCAACTTCTGGCTAAAAGCATTAACATCCCTACATCATGGCTTAGCCACCTTTAAAAACTACTTATATGCACATCCTGAATTGGTACCCCCCCCCCCAGCTAGCAACAGGGAATACCATACTCCAGATCACATCCGAACCTACCAAATTCCTCAAGAAAAAACACATGGCACTGGCAGGGGCTATGGTTGGGTGTCTAGGAGGACAGAACACCAGTGCACAATAGGTCCCAGGATACCTTGCTTGGGCAGACTTGATGGACCACAGGTCTTCTACTGCCATCATCTTTTATATGTCTAAGAACTATCACCCAATACTCTGTTTGCCAACAACATATAAACTATACACTAGAACTGATACAGGTAGAATCTGCACCATTTAGACTACAACAAGCTCATGGTAATAGAACAAAAAGGAAAGGAATAAAAATCTTATGGTACACAGGACCATCTCCTGCTGAACAAAGCCATAATGAAGAGCTGCAAAAAAATGCCAAAACCTTAATGTAGCGTGGATCGACCACAAAAAGCATTTGACAGCATTCCACTTTCTTGGATTATTGATTGTTTTCAAATCTTTTTTTGAAATTTAACATGCTTTATTGAATTCTTACAATGAGGCATCCAACAGCCATAACTAAACACACACCATAAAAATCACAGACAACATATACAGCTAACTAGGAAATATCACCCACTAAAACCTCCACCCTTTTGAAAACCTAAGAGGTCAGGAATAAAGGTTTAGCCAAGAGAACCAAAACATTGCACAGACAGAAGAGGGATATAGATGATGTAATCTAATAGAGGTCACAAACAAGTACTGGAGCCATTGGTCTTAATTGTCAATAGTAGAAGAGAGGAATTATCAATAAGCTTAAACTGTGCTCCATCGCTCTGCCCAAGGGCTAGAAGGAAGCAAAAATAAAGTATGAAATGTACTTCACTTTTTAGTATAAGTGGATGACTGATTACGAAGACTGGCTATCATATTTTCAAGACAAAGATTAGCCAAAAGCTCATTAAGCCAGTCAGGGTAAGAGATAACTTTTTGGTCCTTCCAGTGGCGAAATACCACACGCTTAACTGATAGGGAAATAATGGACCACTCTTTAATCCCAGTTTGAAAATAGTCACCTATAATGCAAACTTCCAAAGCAAAATGGCTCTCCATACCCAGCAGTGAATCCGCTGTATGCCTGATCTTTTCCCAGAATGGAGCAACTTTTTGACAATCCCACAGACTGTGAAACAGACCCATAATCTTGTTCGCACCTAGTACACAGTGAAGAGAGTAGTCTACCCAGCATAGCTAATTTGGAAGGGGTAAGGTAACTATTATGCAGGATATAAAAAACGGTAATACGGAGCTTATCATTAGTGGCGTAAAAATAAACATCAGTCCAGATGCAGTCCCAGTCAAAAGTATTAGTGGGGAAAGAGGACAACCAATATTGAGACTGTCCTTAAACATCTGGGAAAAGTCTAGGAAACAGGGCAAGGACAATTTGGGATACAAAATGATGCTGCCAGGCTAAACAGCAGAACGTGTGGTAAAGATCTTCCTGGTTGGTAGACCAAAGAGTCATACGAACCAGCCAATCAGCAAATGTTGGAGCTAGTAAATCTTAAAGATGGATCTAGGGGGTAGGTTAAGCTTGACCAGTAAGTCCTGGATGGTACCAAGCTGACCGTGTGACAGAAAATCACTTACTCTCTTACCTTCTAACTGGCAAATTCCTTCAGGAGTCACCATCCACCCCTAATTTAAAATTGGGATTGTTACACAGCGGCTGAGAAATATGAGTTAGGTTGTCATATCGCAGGGCCCTACATAACTGGGCATACACCTTCAGTGAGATGGAAATGACCGAGTTATGAAGTGACTGCAGTAAAAGTTTAGGGGATACAAAAAAACCAAAAGGTCATCAGGGAAGAGTGCCAAGTCTCTAATAAGGGTTCTTTCAATCTGTAACCACATTGGGATGTAACTGGGTGCCCAGTGTGATGGGGGAGATGCTGACCATTTGGCAATGTGGCCAGCCATGTAATATAGAAAGCAATTGAGTAGTTTAAGGCCACCATTCTGTTTCAGTGCCCCTAATCGAGTATATGACTGCCTGGAGGGTTTCCCCTGCCAAATAAAGGTAGAGATAATGCTATATGCTTTCTTTAACTAACTAAGGGGGAGGAAAAGGTTTAACATGTGCAGGGGGTAAAACAATCTAGGAAGTGTATTTATTTTAATAACACTAATTCTCCCTTAAAGGGATAAATAAAGGGGGGGCCATCTTTCCAAATCTTGCTGGATCGCAACCAAAAGATCATCAAGGTTAAATTTCTTCAACTGGGTAGAAGTGTAAGCAAGAGTTATCCCTAAATACTTAAACCAGGAAGCCCAGGTGAAGTGCAGATGCTCAATATCTGACTTGAATACTTTAGAATTTTGTGGCATGGTCACCATTTTGTCCAAATTAAGTCTGTAATTGGAAGATTTACCAGAATCCTGGATTACGGCCAGCACTGCCGGATTAGAAGTAGCAAGTTCAGAGAGATGGAGGAGATGTCATCCGCATATGTGAAGAGCTTGAGGTCAAAGGGACCAACTGGTATACCTTTAATCAAAGGTGAAGTATTTAGGTGAAACAACAGGGGCTGTAAATATATTTTGTATAGTGGGAGTGCCAAAGATAAAATCGCATTACAATATATTTTTGCAGTAGGTTTCAAGTATAAAACCTGAATCCATTTAATAAAATTGGGGGAAACTGAATTTATTGAGAACCGCAAACATAAAAGCCCAGTTCACCCTATCGAAGGCTTTCTCCGCATCCAGGAAGACCAAAGCCATAGAAACATAGATTTTGACAGCAGATAAGGACCGCTAGGCCCATGTAGTCTGCCCATTTCCCTACCTACAGGATAGGCCGCAGATCCTAGTTAACCAACAGCCTATTTCTTCCTGTCCCTCACAAGAATTGCCATATGTCTGTCCCATGCATTCTTGAATTCTCCCACAGTTTTAGACCCCACAACCTCCTCAGAATGGCTGTACCATGCATCTACTACCCTCTCTGTGAAATAATACTTCCTCACATTACCCCTGAATCACCCCCCTCTAGCTTTAAATTGTGTCCCCTTGTTCTTGCACGTCTCTTTTTCTGAAAGATGCTACCCTCTTGGACTTTGTTAATTCCACTGAGGTACTTAAAAGTTTCTATCATGTCCCACCTCTTCCTTCTTTCCTCAAGGGTATACACATTAAGCTCCTTTAGTCTGTCCTCATACGGTTTCTCTTGCAGACCCTGCACCATTTTAGTTGCCCTCCTCTGGACTGCCTCTATCCTGTCTATGTCCTTGCGGAGATGGGGTCTCCAGAACTGGACGCAGTACTCCAGATGGGGTCTCACCAACTGTCTGTACAGAGAGATAACAACTTCCTGTTTTCTGCTGCTGATACCTCTCCTTATGCATCCCAATATACTCCCAGCCTTCCCTACTGCCTTCTCACATTGCTTGCTAACCTTAAGATCATCTGATATGATTGCCCCCAGGTCCCTTTCCTTTTTTGTTGTTGTTACTACCTCCCCCCCATTATGCATTCTTCCCCTGGGTTCTTGTTTCCCAGGTACATTATTTTGCACTTCTTTGCACTGAATCCTAGCTGCCATACTTCTGACCATTCCTCCAACCTTGCCAAGTCTCTTCTCATCCTTTCCACGCCTCCCTGTGTATCAACCCTGTTGCAGATCTTTGTGTCATCTGCAAAGAGGCATACTTTTCCTTCTAGTCCTCTGCAATGTCACTTATGAAGTCATTAAAAAGGACTGGACCCACTACTGAACCCTGCGGTACCCCACTAGTAACCCCTCTTTCTTCAGAGTTGACTCCATTTACAATTACCTTCTGTGTTCTTTTGTCCAGCCAATGTTTTACCCAGGCTACCACCCTGGGACCCACTCCCAGGCTGGTTAATTTGACTATTAATCTTTTGTGTGGGACTGTGTCATAGGCTGGGAGGCCTCCCTGGATGCGGAGATAATTTACGGAGGTAATCCATCGAGGTGCGACCTATAACAAATCCTATCTTCTCCTGACTAACCAGCCCCTCCCAAACACATGCAATTCTGTTAGCTAAGATTTTGGCAAAAATGTTAATATCTTGGTTCATTAGAGAGATAAGGTGATAGTCAGTCTATCCCAAGGTTTATCTGGCTTCGGCAGTATCACTATTATGGCCTCCAGCAATGTGGGGTCAGAGATCCCAGATTCACAAAAGCTTTAATAAAGTAGTTGAAGTAGGGGGGCTAGTTCATCTGAAAATGTTTTATAAAGATTTGACGGGAATCCTTCGAGTTCTGGGGCTTTGCCTAAAGAAAGAGTACTAATTATCTCAGAGATTTCTTGTAATGTGATGGGTCTACTGAGAAAGAAATGCTGGACCAATGTTAGCTGGGGGAGGAGGGGGATATCAGCCAGGTAAGTTTGAGTCTCCTCAATAGAAGAAGAATTGGTAGGAGGTCCTTGCAATTGATGATAGTAAAGTTTGAATTACTGATATCCCCAGGAGAAGTTTTTAAAATATCACTAGGGAAGAAAGAGCCAGGACTAGATGAGATTCCTCCTGTCTTCGTAGTCACAAAGCAAGGAGATGGCTCACTTTATCACCCTGATCCACGCAACGGGCTTGGGTTTTGAGAAGAGCATTTTCGTCTCTCTCCCTCAGACTCTCCACATATCTATCTCTAGGCACTGCTAATGTTGCACGATCCTCTTCAGGAGTGTCAGGAGAAAGGTTTTGTTCCAAGTCTTTAATACGATTTAGTAGAAGAAGTGAAGCAGCTTCCTGCTTACACTTCCTCGTGGTAGCCAATCGTATGAGCTCCCCTCTCAACACACATTTCAAAGTACACCAGATCTTGTCTACCTCAGAGATGGAACCCATATTATGAGTCACAAACTGGGTTATGACATCCTTGACTGGAGCAACTACCCAATCATCATTAAGCAACTGAGTATTTAGCTTCCAAGTCTTATCCTTGTGAATGGCAGGTAAAAAGTTACATACTAACCAGGTTGGGGAATGGTCAGAAAGGACACGTAGAGCTATTCCACAACTCAGGATACCTGGTGGGAAAGTTCTGGTGACTAAAAAGTAGTCAATACGGGAATAGGATTTATGAAGTGGCGAATAAAAAGTGTAGTCCCAAGTAGAGGGATTTAAAAGTCGCCATGGGTCACAGAGACCCACCGTATCTGCCAATTCATGAAGGGATCGCTGAGTGGGGGAAAGTCCAGTACACCGCTGACTAGGTCTACCCAAATCTGGGGTAAACACCAGGTTCCAATCCCCAGCCAGTAAAATGAGAAGATGAAGCTAGGGAGCCAACAAAATGGATAAATCAGAAAAAAAGCCTTGGGGTATCTTTGTTGTGCCCATATATGCAGCTCAACAAGACCTCAGAATGAGCCAGCCCCTCTTGCAGCAAAAGATAATGCCCTTGCGGGTCTTCCACAGAGTGCAGTACCTAAAATTGCACTCCTTTAGCAAATAAAATAGACACACTCCTTTGAGAAGCAGAGTTCCCAGCTGCATAAACCTGCTCTACAGCCTACCATCGAAAAAGAAGCCTTTCAGAGGTGAACAAATGAGTCTTCTGAAGGAATGCTAGCTGACAGTGTAATAGATTAGGGTGTTTAAGAATTTGGTACCGCCTCACCCTTGAACGGACCCCTTTAACATTCCAAGTGACATATCTCATAGTGTAAAGATGGAGCTTATCCAGTATAACTAAAGAAAGACCCTCACAGGACTGAAAACCTTATGAAAACAGTACACAGGGTCCTCTGTGGAAGTAGCCTGAGTGTTTACAAATCTATAGGCTATATCCCACACTGATAAACTTCTTCACAATCACTAAGAAAAAGAGGCAGACCACCCTACAATTAAACTACGAAAAAGGTCAAATTACCATCCCAGGCATAAAGATCCAGCAAGGACTATTTTAAGGCAACTCTTTGCCACCACTTCTGTTCTGCCTTGCCCTCGATCCATTAATTAGACTAATCAATGTACAGGAAGAGCTTGTTAAGTGCTGAATTCACACCATTAATTTTATTATAAACTCATCACTATGACGTTATTGATAAACCTGTCTCTACTATGTCACAGCGATGAGCTTATAAGAAAGAATGCTAGCTTAAAGAAAAATTCTGTCTCAGAATGAGCTGATGTATCTCAGGAAACCTTGCATCCTGACCCCACATGGTATGCAGCGGCCAACCAGATTTCTTTAATTGAACAGCATACAAAATGGGTGATCAGCTTCAATTTGTTCACGGACTAAACCATTTTCTTGAATCTTTTGACCCCTGCAGCTCAGGCTCTTTGTAAGTAACCCTAAAAAAAATAAATGTTTGAAAACACAGATTTCATGCCTGTTCGTTTCTACTACTATTTAAAAAAATGTTGCTGCTGGTTGTGGGAGTGGGGGAGGGCAGGGATGGAGAAGGGGTACAATCTGCTGTTTAAGAAATCTCCAAAATACCATACACTATAAAAGATGATGTATTGGGGTTTTGGTCAGTAACAATGCTGAACTCGCTTCTCGAGGTTATCATGATGACCATGGAAACCTCTCTAGCTGCACTCTCGAGGTGTACGATTATCATGGTAACCTCTCAAAGCGATTACAGTGTTGTTACTGACCAAACACCATACATTATTCTCTATGAAATATCAAGACATGCAAACTGAAACAAAACAAATGTAAAAAGGCAGAGAAATAGTCCCAGTTATCGGTGGAGCTAAATAACTAATTGGAAAGAACTTTCAAACATTTCCGAATATGGTACCAATTATTGTGACACCTTATGAACTAGAGAAGGAAGCTACTATCTGAAGAACTTTACAAGTATTGAGATAAAAAAAATACTACAGTACTGAGTTCCAAATTCTGAAATAAAAAGATGCCCTGACATAGGAATGGGGCCAGTTTCTGTCATGGCACTAGAAAACTTTAAACTTTGGAGACATTTCCCCTGAGCTGGACTAAAACCAACAAATAGAGGTGGCTGGTACCACTGGAGCTGAATACATAGCTTTGTTGGGTATAAAGCTCTGATCAGTTAGTAATGTGTAGAGGGGGGTGCTAGGTGGAGGGAGGGGTTGGGATAATGGATCTCCTAAACTGCTTCTGCCAGCAGCTGGAGTCCTAGAGTTGTAACATTTTGCGTTTTGGTGGATTAACCATCAGATTAATGCTGTACCATGATCTGATAGTGTACTTGCTTATAAAGCTCTATAAAATGAAGAATATCATGTGCTGTGGCAGTCTATTCCAGGTGTTCACTTGCTGTGGGTGACGGGGGTCTTCCTGATGTTCCCATTCCTCCGCTTATTGACATTGAGTGTTCTCCTATCTTTGTATTATTTTGCATCTTAAAGAGCAGCACTTCATTTATTTTGAGGTCAAACTCCTCGATAATAAGTTGTGCAGGTCAGATGGGACAGCATGGGCTCTGGACCTACTCTGCACAGTGACAGGAAGCAAATCTGTTTTGTGAGCACCTGTCCCTAAACAGAAAACAAGCACTGGTCAGTTCCCCATCGTATCTCAGTGCTTACATGTTAAAGGGCAGCACTTGGTTTGTTAATCAGTAGCACTTGCACCAGGGTGACCAGAATTACACATTTCATTGCCCTGCCCATTTTGGCTACACTTGGCTTAACATGATCCTTGCATTGCCTGTTCTAGAAGCTGACCTGGTATCTGCCCTCCTTAGTTCAATAGTTATCCCTGACCATGGCCCAGGCCACCTCACTCTGAGGACTGGGCAGTGCCAGACTTGCTTGAGGGCATGGAGGCTCAACCCAGTACTTCTGCAACAACTTGAATTTCACAAGGCAATTGAGAAGGCCATCAGCAGCTTCTTGGCCTGTTACCCAGAGAAGGACACTTCCCACTCCATGAGAGTAAAGGCCCTCATGGAGTGGTTATCTCCATCTCATCTCATCTCATGAGAAGAGATTTCACCATCTTGAATTAATAGCCATGGAGACAAAAATCACAATGTCAGCATATTCACAAGCAGAACCTGACTCCAACCCTGTGTTGTAATTTCCAAAAATTAAAAATGGAACTTATTCATTTATTTCATTTGGTTTAATTGAGTAAGTGCACTGATGTCTAAACTCCAGTTTCAGGAATGGCCTGGATACCAAAAGTACAGTACATACAAAAACATACATAATGTTGTATAATACAAAAACTACAGCTGCTAGAAGTGACATCCATTGAAGATTATATGTTACGTATTACTAAACATGACAAGAAGAAACATTTAAAGGTTACATATGATAACGGCGATCGCAAAACCACGATCACCATTAGGGCGAGTGTACATCACCTAAAAACCAAAACGGAGATGTACACTGCCAGTGAGACAAGTAGGGTGACACTGCCTTACATTATTTATGCACCCCCCCTTAAAAAAAAAAACAACTCCAGGGAGGTGAATGTCAGGGAAGGAGAGACCCTTACCAAAAAAAAAAAAAGATTACTCCCACTTGCACAAAAACACAAAATATTGTGCTCCTCTCCAGCCCCGAACCCTGCAACCTCCCCACTGTAGCCAGCCATCCTCACCACCACACCACACTGCCAGCTCAACAGCCTCTTGCTGCACTACCTCCCACATACCTTCCCTCCTCTTCCATTCCCATCCTGTGGTTCCAGTCGCCTTCCTCTTCATCCGTCCCTAGCCTTTCAGGGTAGTTAACATTCCAGGTGCTGAGACTGAGTCACTCAATCTCAGTTGCTGTATTCACGGTATACCACATTTAAATGGTATGTGAATGTTTAGCAATATAGAGCATTTGAACACTGGCATTGGAACGCAGTACTAGGGGTATTGTTATGTCAGGGGTGTGCAATCATTCAGATTAAACATTAAAATGAGGTCAATTCTGCCCACCTCTGGTGCTCTCCTGGTGGTTTTTCAGATGAAAGGAAAAGAACCCAAGGCCCTTTTCACAAGAGTAGCTGATTTTTCCCGGTGTCCTGACTTGCCTTCCCCTACACATAAAACTCATTCATGCATATGTCCAAGGCTGTGGGTGGGTGTTGATGTGCAAAATGGCTGTCACTACACATTTACAGTCACATCACTACCAGACTCATTGTTTGTGAAATACTTTGTGATACAATATGCATGATAAGCAATATATAAATACTAATTATTATTTAAATGTTCTCTCAGTACAACTCACAGTTAGACCAATTGATCATGTAACCTGTAATTACACTGCATGCAGAGAAAAAAGTAGCCATTTCAGGCAGTGCAGCAGTGGGATTTGAAATATATGGAAATAGATCATATGTAAATGATATATTTCCCAGTTTTTGTGTTAGTCTCTCCCTGGACAGGGATAAAGGACAATACTTCAAATGAGCAATTTAGCGGCGACTCATGTTTCCAGTCATACAGAGATTGGAACTTGTTTCCAGAAACTTTATGCTGCCTCTTTATATATCTTAAGGTGAATGCTCCCTCGGAATGATTGCGGTCTTGTGGGCAAGGGTGAACGCATTAAAATGTTTTATTCATCTAAGACCAGTTTAGAGGCCCCAATATCATTTTCTGAGATTGTTCATGCCATTTAAGAACTGTAGGAAGGCTGGGCACTGTAACTGGATGGATTCTTAATTGATTTGTTTAGGTTTCCTGTGAAGCACTGCAGGTTTCTTTGTCCAACACGGTCACTGAGAGTTTCCGTAAAGGAGAATAACCCCCTCCATGAGGTCCATAACAAGTACAGTCCTTCAGAAACCAGGTAAGTAACCCACCGTATGCATCTCCTACCTCCCCAGCTCTTTAACACCTGATTACAAAAGCATGGCTAAGCTCATTACTAGCAGACTTTGAAAGGCTTTACCTTATCTAATCCATCCAGATCAATCCAGCTTTCTGATAGGGTGGCAGAGAAAGCATCCAGCAAACTTGAAATGTTTGGAATTTGGGTAACAGAGTTACCCATTGAGCTTGTTTCTGACTTTGGATAATTGATGGGATTCATAGTAACATACAAGCCAAAACAGGCAGTAGCCCATGTGCAGCTCACCCTTGACTCAAAGGGAATATCCTCCTGTGGACTGTAAGGCACAAAATGTGTCAGTTCAGTTTTATTAAAAATATGTATAAAACCAGGTTGTTACATACATTAATGTTTAAAACAATACAATAATGTATAAATGAGCAAATCCAGCATTGTATTATATGTCTCAAAACTTCATGACAAGCACAGTTAATCATGAAGTGACTGTTATACTCTATAACCTGTTAGCACAACTTCCTAAAAGCATAACATAGGACCCTTGTATTCACCATTTATCAAGTGAAATTATACAGACAGTATTAATTGTTTAGTTAAGACCTAGCTTACTTGAACATACACATTATCTTATAAGCATAATTTGCAAGAGCAAATATTTGTACATTATTTTTCTGATTGGTATCAAATATTGTATGTCCTTTATGAATGGCATCTATCCCCTTGTTAACAAATTCTGGTCAGAGCCAATATGGGTACACAGAGAACTGGGATGACTGGGATGTTACCATACCAAGGTACACAACCTACAGGAGAGTCAGGGAGGGGAGAATAGGGGGAGGAGTAGCTGTCTATGTAAGGAAGGATAAAAGCAATGGAACAAAAGAGTAAACAGGGAGGAGAGGAGGCACTGTGGGTCACCTTAGAGACTGTAAATGGCACCACAATCCGCACAGGTTGTATACAGACCTCCATCTCAGGGGGAGGGAATGGACAAGAATATGATAGAAGACATCCTTGGGATGGCAGAGAAAGGGGAGACACTGTTGATGGAGGACCTGAATATGCCAGATGGTAACTGGAGCACCTTTGCTGCAGCCACATCCAAGAGCAGGCAATTCTTGATGCCCTACAGGGGGCATGCCTCAGACAGCTAGTTTTGGAACCCACTCGGGAGGGAGCAATCTTAGACCTCGTACTCTCAAATGGGGACAGTGAAAGGATCTCAGATATAGAAGTGGGTAGTCATCTGGGAACAAGTGACCATCAATCCATGTGGTTCATGATAAACTCAGCTACAGAGTCAAGACATACAAAAGTTAGGGTACTGGACTTCAGGAGGGCTGACTTTGGCAGGATGGGAGAGTGCCTTAGAAAAGCACTAGCAAACAGGCTAGAAGAAGGGGTGGAGCAACAATGGGGAAACATCAAAACTACCATCACAGAGGCAACAAGCCTTTGTGTGAATCAAATAAACAAATCAAAATGAAAGAAAAAGCCACTATGGTTCTCAAAAGAGGTGGCGGGGAAGGTTAGGGTGGAAAAGATAACATTTAGGAAGTATAAGGAAACACAGAAGGAGCACGACAGAGAACTGTACCAGTTAAGGCAGAAGGAAGCAGGGAAGGCAGTCAGAATAGAAAAGGCCCAAACTGAGGAAAAGATAGCCAACTCAGTTAAGAAGGGGGATAAAACCTTTTATAGGTACACTCGGGAGCGTAGAAAGACAAAGGGAGGGATAGTGAGGCTGAATAGAATGGATGGTGGGTGAGCAGAGGGACAGTGAAAAAGCAGGGATATTGAATGAATATTTCTGCTCAGTATTCACAAAAGAGGAGGAGGGGAGGTGCCTATCCAATTAACAGAAGCACTCTGGATTGGGCAGGTCGATCCCAGTCCTTTCACAGAAGAAAAGTGTAACCTCCCTACAAATGGGGGTTCCCAAAAAGTCTTCCTTGAACTTGCCTAAATGCTCACTGCCAAGCTGGTGTCCTGCATTTTAGCAGTTTAAATGTGATTACCAGAGCCTGTATAAACTCTGTGTACTGTCTCTTTAACAGCTGCCTGATTGCAGCTTAAGTAATCTGAGAGGGAGCGCTGTTGAAAGATGTAACTATTTACTGAAAATCATTTAGAATGATAATGATAATGTAGTTTGTCTAACCTGCTTTCTTTGTAGCAAGGACTGTTTTGTTTTGTCTCCACTATCTTGGTCCTGGACTGCAAATTGGACCAATCAGTTCTGGTGGGACCTAAAATGTAGCCAGACTACAGGAGCTGTCTGAAGTCAAAATCTGTAGGAATTGCAGTTTTGAACTTTTTGTGCCTTTTTTGCAACTGAAGGGGGAGCTCTTGCCTTGACTGACAGTCAGATCAGCCAACCAAACCTTTTGGATCTTGGGGAATTCCTGGGCTGCTTGCAGTTTTCAGTTAGTTCTGAGCTGGGAAGTGAAATGAGAAGGAGCTGAAGGATTCTGAGCAGCAATCCTGAGTGGATTCGCATGGGAGAACTCTGAAAAGGCTAAGTTTTTGGCCTGCATGTTGGTGTGCTGTTCCTGAGAGGGAGAGGAGAGAATTATTTTGGACTAAATCCAAGTTTGTGTGAATAAAGTGAGCTACTGAAGTGGGCCAGGTTCAACCTGAAGAAGACCGAAGATTTTGCTGAATGCGATCAGCCTGTCAGGAGTTCCAGCTACCCCTAAGCTCCCGGTGTGTGCAGAGACTTTGTGATTGTGACCTGGGAGTGCTCTGCCTGGTACAGTAGACTTCCCTTACATGTAAATTTACTATGAGCTGCTAGTGGGCTGTGAGCTATTTCCCCACTGTGTGAACTGTGTTCTGCTTGCTGGAAGCTGTATCCAGCCCAAAACAGACTGCATCTGAATTTGTCTCCATGTGGTCTAGGCTTTGCCAGACTGGCCCAGCCAGACTACCCACTGCACAGAGAAGCCATCAACGAGAGACCTGCCTGGGGATCAGCCCCCTGCTCCACGCTTGAACAGGAATGACGCCTCTGTGACTCGTGTGGGCCCTGCTTCTCCTGACATTCCAGATCAACCACCTGCAGTCTCGATTTTTGTCCAGCCTATGTCCAGTCTTGGGTATCATGAGTAAATACCAGGGTAGCTCCCTTCAACAACAGCTTAATCTGAGTGTGTCATCTGATTGTCTTGTTGTTTCGTTTCCTTTACGAAATGAGCCCTCTGGCTCCGGATTACAAATATTGTGTACTGTGCATGTTGTGTTTTCCATCACAGGGCTCCAACCAGCTGCGACGTCGGCCAACCCCGGGCAACAGTCCTGGCTAGCCCATCTCTTCTCCACCTGGGTACCCAAAGGTGTGACTGTGTGGGGGGACTCAAAGTGCATGCATAACTGCTTGATTGATATAACCTTTAAGCTAATCAACCTGATTTTGACCCTCCCTTGCTCAAGTCCCCTGAATAAATCAGATCTAACCTTTTCTGTATGTAATCTGACTGTGGTTCCAGTTTGTGCTCAAAATACTGTACTGTTGCTATTTGCTGTGCATAACCTTGTTTTACAGGGGGTCCCCAGGGTCAAGCAAGAGGAACCAGCCCTGGTAGTAAGTGCAAACAGTGTGGGTACTTGTGTGGTGTACCGGGGGGTATTGTGAAAGTGATTATTATACAGTGTTCAGGTCACTAGAGGGGAAAGAGGAGGGTTACAGTGTCCCGGAGGGCTGTGCCCAGGTTAGCTTGACCACTACCAACCCTCACCTCCAGGTGGAGGCACCCATTTCAGAACTCAGGCCCCTTAACCTGCTACTAGCCAAGCAGGCAGGGGTGGTAGCCCTTGGGATAGTGCCACCTAGGGGTTACAAATGGTTCTGAAGGAACTCCTAAAACTGAAGGTGAACAAAGCAATGGGGCCTGATGGGATTCACCCCAGAATTCTAAAAGAATTAAGGGGAGAACTAGTGACACCACTGACTAACCTTTTTAAGAAATCACGGGAGAATAGTGTGGAACCTGAAGACTAGAGGAGGGTGGATGTGATTCCCCTTCACAAAAGTGGGAGCAAGACAGCAGCAGGAAATTACAGACTTGTCAGTTTGAACACTGTGGTAGAGAAAATGATGGAGTCACTTCTGAAGGAAAGAATTGTTGAGTAACTGGAGCCCAGTGGGGCACAGTACCAAAGGCAGCATGGATTCACGATGGGAAGGACATGTTAGATGAATCTAATCAATTTCTTTGGCTGGGTGACCAAAGTAGAAGACCAGGGAGGGGCTGTGGACATGGCCTACCTAGACTTTAGCAAGGCATTTGACACAGTCCCACATAAAAGATTAATAAAAAAATTAACCAGCCTGGGAGTGGGTCCTAGGGTTGTAGCCTGGGTAAAACATTGGCTGGACAACAGGACACAGAAGGTAACAGTAAACAGAGTATACTCTGAAGAAAGGGGATTTAGTAGTTGGGTACTGCAGGGTTAAGTACTGCATCCAGTCCTTTTTAATGTCTTTATAAGTGGCATTGCAGAGGGACTGGAAGTAAAAGTATGCCTCTTTGCAGATGACACAAAGATCTGCAACAGAGTTGGTACACAAGGGGGAAGGGATGGAAAGGATGAGAAGGGACTTGGCAAGGTTGTAGGAATATTCAGAAGTATGGCAGCTTGTATTCAATGCAAAGAAGTGCAAAACAATGCACCTGGGAAACAATAACCCAAGGGAAGAGTACACAATGGGGGGAGAGGTAGTAACAGCAACAAAAATGGAAAGGGACTTGGGGGTAATCATATCAGATGACCTTAAGGTTAGCAAGCAACGTGAGAAGACAGTAGGGAGGGCTGGGGGAATACTGGGATGTATAGGGAAAGGCATCACCAGCAGAAAACAGGAAGTTGTTATCCCTCTGTACAGACAGTTGGTGAGACCCCATCTGGAGTACTGTCTTCAGTTCTGGAGACCCTATCTCCACAAGGACATAGACAGGATGGAGGCAGTCCAGAGGAGGGCAACTAAAATGGTGCAGGGTCTGCAAGAGAAGCCAAATGAGGAGAGACTAAAGGAGCTTAATATGTATACCCTTGAGGAAAGGAGGGAGAGGGGGACATGATAGAAACTTTTAAGTACCTCAGTGGAATCAACAAAGTCCAAGAGGGTAGCATCTTTCAGAAAAAGAAATGTGCAAGAACAAGGGGACACAATTTGAAGATAAGGGGGACGGCTTAGGGGCAATGTGAGAAAGTATTTTTTCACAGAGTGGGTGGTGGACGCATGGAGCTGCCTTCCTGAGGAAGTTGTGGGGTCTAAAACTGTGGGAGAATTCAAGAATGCATGGGACAGACATAAGGCAATTCTTGTGGGGGATAGGAAGAAATAGGCTGTCGGTTAACTAGGATCTGCAGCTTATCCAGTAGGTAGGGAAATGGGCAGACTAGGTGGGCCAAGCGGTCCTTATCTGCTGTCAAAGTCTATGTTTCTATGTATGTGTATAACTATAAACACCATGTAACATCCCAGACCACCCTGTCTCTGCCCCAGAGTTGAGGCAGCTGCCTCTTATCCCCTGCTCCACAAGCCCCATGCCTTCTGCTCCACATTCAAGGCTGCTGCACCGGGACATGGCCTGACCAGGCAGAAGATGGCAGCATAGTTCAGAATTTCTGCAGGAATGACTGCAATCTAACCTCATACAGCCTCCACCAGACCTGGCTGAGACACAGGGAGGGAGAAAGCAGCCACAGCTTCCTTGAATTAAGGAGGTTGTTTTCTAGACTACACTGAACTGAATTATTACTTTTTGGACCTGTGTAAGTAACTAGTAACTAGTATTGATTTTGTTTTTGTGATTGACTTTGCTTAGCTTTAACTTTAATTTGCCAGGGAGGAATTGTAGCTGGGAGATATTTGTAGTCATTTGTGACTAGCCCTGATACTTAACCTCTGTGAAATAGGTGTTTGTTAAGGGAGGAGCTGAAAGGGGCCTAGTTGAACTGTGGATTTATAACAGGAGTTGTTTGTGGTCTCTGTCTGCTGAGACACAGAGAGGGAGAAAGCAGCCACAGCTTCCTTGAATTAAGGAGGTTATTTTCTAGACTACACTGAACTGAATTATTACTTTTTGGACCTGTGTAAGTAACTAGTATTGATTTTGTTTTTGTGGTTGACTTTGCTTAGTTTGAACTTTAATTTGCCAGGGAGGAACTGTAGCTGGGAGATATTTGCAGTCATTTGTGACTAGACCTGGTACTCAACCTCTGTGAAATAGGTGTCTGAAAGGAAGGACGGCACTCCCTGGGGTGGAGGGTCAGAGTTGTAGTTGATTGTTTCTGACGGCATAGGCTTACTCCTCCCACCCTTCCCTCACCCCACCCACCCCAAACACATAACTTCTGTTATAGCAGGGGTTCTGACATCACTTCCCCCAAACTGCTAACAACATACACCTGTTCATATCCTTAAAGGCACAGCACACTGAATAGGGGGTAGAGACACTCACAAGCTTGCACACAATAAAACAAGAACAAAAAACAACAAAAGAAAATCATCTGTAACAGGAAGGGACACAGACATGTAGGGAGTGGTGCAATGCACTGGCTGTGGAGCAGCAGTCGTCTGGGAGACATTCTGGAAACTATGTTCCTGCCCTATTTGCAGGCACCTTTCTGGTCTGAGGGAGGAGGTTGTTCGTCTCCATGCTGACCTGGCAAGGATTCAGGAAACCTGCTCCCCTACCCAGGGACCACCCAGACCACTGCCACTACCTCAGAGGTTTCCAAGAAAGAGAAGTGTTTGGACCACGGTGGGCTCAGAGAGGGTGAGGGTGGTGGAACAGAGGTGCATCCCTCCAGTTGTGCCTCTCCACAATTCATTCACCACTCTGGTGGAGCATGGTTCCTCTATGGAGGCACCCGCAGTGGAGACCAAGGAGGATGCTGGGAACCTCCACAATGGAGACCCACAGAAGGGTGGCACAGGACCCCACAGGGGAAGGAAGCAACTCCTGGTGGAGGACTCAGTTGTTAGGGGGTTAGAAAAGGTGGAGGGAGGGGAAAGGGAGATAAGGTGCCTGCCCGGTGCCATGGCTTGGAGGTACAGGAAATGAATCCTCAGGATCGTGGGTGCAGCTGCAAGGGGAGGGAGCTGGATGTCATTATCCACCTAGGGATGAATGACCTGGCTGATAATGGGATCAGAGCAGTGCAACAGGAGTTTGTGGAGTTGGGGAAGGGCCTTAGACAAGTAGCAAACAAGGTAACTTTCTCGGAAGTGCTACCTGTCTATGGCATGGATGAGACTAGGGTACTCTGCAACATGGGATTCAATGACTGGTTGAAAAACTGGTGCAGAGCTCAGCGATTTGGCTTTATTAGGGATTGTGGCTCCACCTGGAGGGATGCAGGCCTATACAGGCATGATGGTCTGCATCTATCCAGGAGGGGAACCAGGATCCTAGGTGAGAGGTTTAAATGCTTCATTGGCAAGCATTTAAACTAGCCAAGGAGGGAGGCACTGAGAAGGAGAAGGGGAAATCCTAGCCCCCCCAAAAAATCAGGGTAGTTAGTGAGGTAAACACCAAGATAGAGCAGTCAATAGGGAGAAGGGCAGGGGTAAATGGAGAAAAAGACAAAGGCAGTAAGGACAGGGATGGGGCAAAAAAGGGGTAAGGCCATCAAAAAATGGAGGGTAATGAGTACCAGTGCTCGTACTCTAGGTAACAAGCTCCCTGAACTGGTGGCCTTGGTGGAAGAGGGATGCCTGAATATTGTGGCAGTCACAGAAACATGGTACACAGAGAACCATGACTGGGATGTCAACATACCAAGGTACACAATCTACAGGAGGGACAGGGAGGGTAGAGGAGGAGGAGGAGTAGCTCTCTATGTAAGAGAAGGGATCAAAGCAACAGAACTAGAGGGTAAACAGGGAGGAGAGGAGGCACTGTGGGTCGCCCTGGAGACTGGAAATGGCTCCACAATCCACACAGGGGTTGTATACAGACCCCCATTTCAAGGGAGGAAATAGAAAATGAAATGATAGAAGGCATCCTTGGGATGGCAGAGAAAGGGGAGGTATTGCTGATAGGGGACCTGAATATGCCAGATGTTAACTGGAGCACCTTTGCTGCAGCCACATCCAACAGCAGGGCCATTCTCAATGCCCTATGGGGGGCATGCCTCAGACAGCTAGTTTTGGAACCCACTCAGGGGGGAGCAATCTTAGACCTGGTACTCTCAAATGGGGACGGAGAGAGGATCTCTGATCTTGAAGTGGGTAGCCATCTGGGAACAAGCGACCACCAAACAGTGTGGTTCACGATAAACTAAGCTGTAGAGACAAGCCACACAAAAGTGAAGGTACTGGACTTCAGGAGGGCTAATTTTGTCAAAATGGGAGAGTGCCTCAGAAAAGCACTAGCAAACAGGCAAGAAGGTGGGGTGGAGCAACAATGGCAAACATTAAAACCACCATCACAGAGGCAATAAGCCTTTGTGTGAAGCAAATAAACAAATCAAAATGAAAGAAAAAAACTCTATGGTTCTCAAAAGAAGTAGCGGGAAAGGTAAGGGAAAAAGAGATAGCATTCAGGAAGCATAAGGAAACACAGAAGGAGCTGGACAGAGAACTGTACCAATTAAAGCAGAAGGAAGCGGGGAAGGCAGTCAGAATAGCAAAGGCCCAAACTGAGGAAAAGATAGCCAACTCGGTTAAGAAGGGGGATAAAACCTTTTATAGGTACATCAGGGAGCAAAGAAAGACTAAGGCAGGGATGCTGAGGTTGAATAAAGAGGAAGGTGGTTGGGCAGAGGGCGACAGTGAAAAAGCAGGGATACTGAACTTATACTTCTATTCAGTACTCACAATGGAAAAACAGGGGGAGATACCTAATCCAGTCAATAGAAGCACTCTGGATGGGGGGTCGATATTAGTCCTTTCACAGAAGAAAGGGTTCTGAAAGAACTCTTAAAACTGAAGGTGGATAAAGCAATGGGGCCTGATGGATTCACCCCAGAATTCTAAAAGAACTAAGGGAAGAACTAGTAACACCACTGACTACCCTTTTTAATAAATCATGGGAGGATGGTGTGGTACCTGAGGACTGGAAGAGGGTGGATGTGATTTCCCTTCTCAAAAGTGGGAGCATGACAGAGGCAGGAAACTACAGACCTGTCAGTTTGACCTCAGTGGTAGGGAAAATGGTGGAATCACTGCTGAAGGAAAGAATTGTTGAGTACCTAGAGGCCAGTGGGGCACAGGACCCAAGGCAGCATGGACTCACAGCAGGAAGGTCATGTCAAACAAATCTAATTGATTTCTTTGACTGGGTGACCAAAGTAGTAGACCAGGGAGGGGCTATGGACATGGCCTACCTTGACTTTGGCAAGGCATTTGACACAGTCCAGCACAAAAGATTAATAAACAAATTAGCCAGCCTGGGAGTGGGTCCCAGGGGGGTAACCTGGGTAATACACTGGCTGGACAACAGGACACAGCGGGTAATTGTAAATGGAGTCCACAGTGAAGAAAGGAAGGTTACTAGTGGGGTACCGCAGGGTTCAGTACTGGAGCCAGTCCTTTTTAATGTGTTTATAAGTGACATTACAGAGGGACTAGAAGGGAAAGTATGTCTCTTTGCAGATGACACAAAGATCTGCAACAGGGTTGATAGGCAAGGTGGGGTGGAAAGGATGAAAAGGGACTTGGCAAGGTTGGAGGAATGGTCAAATGTATGGCAGCTTAGATTCAACGCAAAGAAGTGCAAAGTAATGTACCTGGGGGAAAAAAAAACCAGGGAAGAGTACACAATGGGGATGGGGGGTGAGATACTGACAACAACAAAAATGGAAAGGGACCTGGGGGTAGTCATATCAGATGATCTAAAGGTGGGCCAGCAATGTGAGAAGGCAGTAAGGAGGGCTGGGGGGATACTGGGATGCATAAGGAGAGGCATCATCAGTAGAAAACAGGAAGTTGTTGGCCCTCTGTACAGACAGTTGGTAAGACCACATTTGGAGTACTGTGTACAGTTCTGGAGACCCCATCTCTGCAAAGACATAGACAGGGTGGAGGCTGTCCAGAGGAGGGCAACCAAAATGGTGCAGGGTCTGCACCAGAAGACATTCATTTTATTTTATTTATTTCAGGGATCAGAAATACCTTTGAATTCAAAGAATCCTTTACAAAGGTTCCACGGCACGTATAATAGTTACAGAGATACAAAAAACAGTTAGAGTAGAATAAAGCAATATAGGAAATGTTGCAGACTTATTCACATGGATCCATGTCATATACAATAGAACAGAATACACAATGCAGGTAGTGCATACAAACAATACAGTAAGTGTTACAGGGTACGGAAGCTAAGTTATTTACAGGACTAGAAGTCTAGCTATCCGAGCTAGTGCGTAAGGTGGCAGTTTAGCAGGTGTCGGGGAGTTAACACCCTGAGAAGACGGCTTTAGGAAATGTAGGAAGAGGCCAGCCAGAGGCCATTGTCAAGGTAGTTAAGGGCAGGGCACTGGTTCATTTACAGCTACAGATACTACATATGAAGAAAGACTAAAGGAGCTTAAGATGTACAGCCTCGAGGAAAGGAGAGAGAGGGGGGACATGATAGAAACTTTCAAATACCTCAAGGGAATCAACAAAGTCCAAGAGGGTAGCATCTTTCAGAAAAAGAGATGTGCAAGAACAAGAAGGCACAATTTGAAGATAGAGGGGGGACGGCTCAGAAGTAATGTGAGGAAGTATTTCTTCACAGAGAGGGTTGTAGATGCATGGAACAGCTTTCCTGAGGAGGTCGTAGAGTTAAAAACAGTGGGGCATTTCAAGAATGCATGGGACAGACATAAGGCAGTTCTAGTGGGGGATAGGAGGAAGTAGGCTGTTGGTTAACTAGGATCTGCAGCTTATCCATTAGGTAGGGAAATGGGCAGACTAGGTGGGCCATGCTGTCCTTATCTGCAGTCAAATTCTATGTTTCTATGTTTCTATGACCTTTCTTTGGTACCGACTCCTGTGACCATCCTGTAATCTTACTACCTGACACAGTTTGTAAGTCATTTTTGATCCATCATCCACTTATATTCAATTATTCTACACTGTACTGCTGCATACTAGGTCTCATCCTTCAGCATTATGGCAGATCTCCAAGTACAGCAAAGCTCACTTGCTAGAGTGGAAGTAATGTTTTCTAAACTGATGGCTGAGATTAATGATCTAAAAACCTCCACCCAACAGAATGCGACGACTCTTGAAACATTTAGCCAGAACATTGCTTTTAATGAGAAAGCAACGGCCACTACTACACCACTACTTTTCATGACCTCCAGGCTACTGTCCACAATCAAGATCGAACTATTAAATCCCTACAAGCCAAAATTGACGATATTGAAAGTCGTAATCGTCGCAACAATTTATGATTTTTTGGCTTCCCTGAAGGTGTAGAATTAGGAGAGACTACTGCGCTTTTATTACATCTGCTGCCTGTAATGCTTAAACTGCCTCCTGACCTAAAGTTAATCATTGAGTGGTCTCACTGCATTCTGGGTCCCAGGCCACCATCAGACCAGTGACAAACGCCTGTCATTGCTCGCTTCTTGAACCATTCCCACACAGAATTAATACTGAAACGAGCCAGAGAAATGGGGAAACTTCAGTGCCAAGAGTTTAATATTTCCATCTACAGAGACTTTTCAAAAGATTTAACCACCAGAAGGAAGGCTTACAATCCACTTAAATCCTCCACCAAAGAAGCATTAAATTTGCTCTACGTTACCCTGTGACACTACAACTTTTCTCAGGCTCTTCCTTCAAGGATTTTGAAACCCCTGATGCCTTAGCCAACTATCTGGAGGCCTGACTCTTTACCCTGAGAGGTTCAGCAGCAATTTGCAACCTGAACACAGCTTTGGTATCCGCACGGAGGGTGGACGACACGGTACAGGAACATGGGGAAAGTGTTGCAGAACTCACAACCCCAAGCAGCAACGCCGCAACTGATTTGACCCCAAGGCAATCAACACTGCTGCAAGAGAAGCTTCTGTCAGGGCATTATTCTTCAAGACTTTTATGCTGTTCTAGCGAGTTCAAACACCCCAAGCTGCAGCCTCTCACTTTCAAATCAACCCCTCTATTCCCTTGAGTAATGTTTGTTCTCTTGGAGGATGATATGTACTCCTCACAGGAGGATCTTTCCCAGCAAATTTCAGATGAACATCCTTCTAATTTGGGCCCTGTGCCTCAGGGATGTATTTCTGCCGATACATCATAGGCAGAAGTTGTTGCAAGTTCCCCCCTCAAATCTTTAGACCCACCCAAAAAGAAATGTAGGGCAAAGACCAAAAGCAAGAACATATATAGTCACAATCCTGCTAATAAATCTAAGGTGTCATGAGCTTATATGGTCAGTAATATGGTCACAGTTGCTATATCTTGGTAGGTTTTGCTTCCAGGATACTTAAAGGGAGTGCCAGTACACTTTTTCTGCCCAGCCACCCACTCTACAGTCTATGCTACCTGGTTGCTTTCGCTCCCCGTAGGTACAGAAAGCAAAGGCTGTACATCGCGATGCGATCAATTTACTTTTTGTTGCAGTGTTTAATCGAGCAGCTTAAAGGTCTTCAAGGGAACTTTGGTATATCAGCAATGCTTTTCTAACCCATTATTTTAGTGTTAGATCTTATACATTATCTCACTAAACAGGCTCTCTGTATCTAGCCTTTTACTCTCCAGTTTAGCAGTGCATCAGGTTTATAGTCTTTTGGCTGTTCAGTTGCATATCTTCAATTGGTATGCATCCTGATTATTGCCTTTTCTTTTTTCATATGTGAATTATTATATATTACAAGGCAACTTACCCCTTCCCTCTCCTGATGACAGGTTCTTAAGTATTATTGACAACTACATTTAATCTATCTCCTTCCCTACGCTCCATTATTCTTACTACCTCCTGTTTACAATATGGAACTAACATTAGCACTCAAAGAGGTGGGCTATGTTTGGTGTACTGTTGCATAGGATTGTCAATCTACATCTTCCCTATGTGCCTTATTTTACTCAAAGCCTACAGATATTATAGAAATCCACTGCTGTGTGGTCCCTCCTGTTTTGTGGCTCACTGGGCCTAGTCTTCTAGACCTAGTCACCCCATATAACACCTATTTAGGTGACTTTCAAATAATTGGAGCTGATCTTTACGATGACTATCTCTTCTGTCTACAGTTATCACCGAAGCCTATACCTCTCCACATAATCCCGATTTGCATTTGGCTCAGGGCGTAAGGGCTTAAATTGACCTCCCCTTTCTTCTTTCCCCCTCAATATTGTATTTATTATGTACTTACTCTTTGCACTGCAAAGTATACTCAGAGTCACTCTAATGTGGTAATGATCTACTTTTCCTTTTATATTTGTTCATTTGCATTCCACCTGGCTCCCTGAATTCCTTACTCTATGTTTAGGCTATATTGGCATCTCGTATATGGTTCTTTAGTTTCAGTAGCAGAGCCAGGTTTGGGAGCATTTGGGAGCCAGGGGGGCCAGTCAGTTAATTATGGACTCTGCAATGGTCAATAAACAGTGAATAAAGATGGTGGCAGGGCACCACCACTCACACTGGGGCAGCCAGGAGGGGCGAACGTACCCCCAGCCCACCCTCTAGCTCCACCACTGTTTAGTTTACTGTTATTTCGATTTGGTATATCTTGTACTATTACTACTAATGTTTATAAATAAGTTCTGGTGTTTAGCATTATCCTTATACCTTGTCCTGTTAGCTTAGAATTAAGCTGAAGTTGTTACAGTCCCCTGCCTTTCTTGGTATTATTCCCTTTCAGTTTAGCTTATCAGGAATACTTACTTTATTATATTACTGGGATCAGACTTAGGTTTGGGCCGATATTTATAACCGGTCCTCCCTAGCCTCCTCCCTACATCGACTCCCCAGTGTGGTGAGAGAATCTCTCAGCCAGTTGGCTGACTCATATCTCCTCACACCCATAAAATGTTTTCTTTGTTATTTAGCTTACTAGTATTGTTGTTGCTAATGACTTTACTCCTCCTCCATCTCTATTCTAACTTTAATAAGATATCTGTGCTACTCATGTATCATACATCTCACTTTTTTTGGCTTGAATGTTCCTGCCACTCTCTGCATATACATAAGCTCTCTATATTGTATTCTAATCATCCTCTGTCTCATTTATTTGTCCCTTCGCACTCCAGCGATTATTCCCTTTCTTTAACACTAACAATATGAGTGGCATACTTTTATATACATGGAATGTGAAGGGACTTAATTCTCTTTGTAAGCAGAAGCAAGTTCTTTCACATCTCAAAAAACATAAAACACAAATTGCTCTCCTTCAAGAAACAAAAGTATTAGCAGAGGATGTTCATAGACTTAAAAAAGATTGGGTCTGTCAGATCTACGAATCATCCTATACTTCAAAAAAAAGAGGAGTTGCTATTGTTATTAATAAGAGTCTCAAATGGTCCCTTGTAAACTCTGTTTCCAGTATTGACGGCAGATGGGTGATGGTCAAACTGAATACCAACTCTGGTCCTCTTCTGCTTGTTAATGTTTATGCACCCAAATCTGATTCCCCAGAGTTTTTTTCATAATTTAGCTCAACAGATTCTATCCTTTAACACTGATAATACACCAGTTATTCTTGGAGGGGATCTTAACTTAGCTTTAGAAGCCAGCATTGACAGAAGTAGCCCCACAACAGAGGCCCACTCTAGAAGTATTAAAGTCCTCTCATTACTAATGTAAGATGTTGGATTAGCTGATGTATGGTGCCTCCTTCACCCCCGTGATCGAGAATTTACTTTTTACTCCTCTGTACATAAGACATACAGTAGAATTGAATACTGGTTAGCCTCTCCTGTTATAATGGAAAAAACTATTGATTCATCCATCTATCCCATCATAATCCCATCGCAGAGACCACCCCCCTTCCCTGAGGAGACCGGAGGTCGCGAGAGCCTGCCCTGAAGCCTTCCCTGCCCGCAGAAGCCCCAACCCGAGACACACAGAGACCGCCCTCCCCGAGGAGACCGGAGGTCACGAGGGCCTGCCCTGAAGCCCTCCTGCCCGCAGAAGCCCCGAACCCGAGACACACCAGGTAATTTCTACCTTATTCCAGGCTGCTGCCACCACCAAGGCCATCTGGGCTTTTCTGAAATGGCCACAAGCCCTGCTCAGCGCATGAATCCCGGCCAGGTAGCACCCCTGAGTTGCTGCCCAGGCTCAAACGGAGCAGAACTGTTACTTTTGTGCCTGATTTTGAAACTTTTTTTTTTTTTACACCCAACTTCTCCATTAGCTCCTTATATTGTTTTGCCACCAGAGGGAGCCTGATTAAGTTCGAGCAATTTGCTCCCAATACCTCACTTGTCACATTTTACTGCTCTCTAGTAGCTGTTTTCACTTGGTGATTTATATTAAGGAGCCCTCTGCTGTCTCTTTCCTCTCTACCTCACTCCTTTCTCTAGTCAAAAATGTCCCCTCCTCCCCTCCTAGCGCTCCTTATGTGAATACTTTGCCTTCCTATCCTCTTTGCGCTTTACTGCTTGAACACATCAACAGCTTCTGCCAATACTTATACTCAGTTTGACTTCTACTACTTCAACATGCTTGCTACTGCCACTCCACTACCTCTACCTCCCCCTCTGCTCTCAGCAGCAAGTGTATTAGCCAAATAGTCAGATACCTTCGCCTTCACCTGAAGCCACCACCCTGCATCTCTATCAGGGCGTACCTCATCACCCCGCTATGGTTATTAACCCTATCTCTTATACTATCCAGCGACATTGAGATCAACCCTGGTCCATCTCTGCGTCCCGTCATAACCCTGCCCCCCCCTGGCCACCACTCTCCCTAAAACCGATGGACTAACTTTCGCCCACCTGAATGCTAGGAGCCTTATGGCCAACCTCCCTGACCTCCAGGCTTGGATCTATACTAATGTCCCGGACGTCCTCGCCATCACAGAAACCTGGCTTAAGCCCACAGTTCTTGACTCTCAGTGCCACTTTCCTGGATACAACATGCTTCGTGTCGGCCGTCCTGGCACTAAAGGGAGGTGGCTTGCCCTCTACTTCAAAACTCACCTAAACATTACCCTTCTGCAGGACCCCTCCTACCAAACTGTGAAATCCTACACTCCTACTGCTTCTTGGGGGTGTAAAGAAACTCCATATTTTTTGTACTTATATCCCCCCAAAAAATGCTACACAAGGCATCACTGAACTCCTAGGGTTTCTGTCTTCAGTTACAGGCAAGAATGACATTATCTGCCTTGGTGATTTTAACCTTGACTGGTCCGAGAAAAACTCAGCTAACCTATCTTCCTTAGCTAGCAAGGCAAATCTATCCCAGCTCATACATGAACCCACAAGGGTCTCACGTGGGGGCAACTGTGCCACCCTCCTTGACTGGATACTTACTAACAGGACGGAATATGTTGCCTCAGCCGGTGTGCTACCTGACACAATTAGTGACCACTATCCCATCTACTGTGTCTGGAACACTGTCATTCCTCCCCTCCCTGCTAAAACTGTAACCTTTCCTAATCTCTCCTGCCTAAGTCATGAGGACTTCTTAACTGACCTTAACCCGGTTGACTGGTCCCCTCTCTACCAAACAGAGGATATTAACATAGCCACAGAATATTTCAACTCCGTCCTCCTCTCTCTTCAAAACCTTCACATCCCGGTCACCACACGTAGGATGGCAGGGAAAGTAACCAAGTGGCTAACATGCCCCCTGCTTCAACTTCTCAAATCTAGGGACAAACTTTGGTCCAGGTGGAAGATCTCCCACCTCCGTGCAGACTTTGAAGACTATCGTGCATTACGTAACAACTGCAAAAGACAAATTCATATTGCCAAAAGCACCTACTATAGGAACCTACTAATAACATCCTCTACAAATCCGCGCAGGTACTGGTCCAAAATTAAGGACATTCTCAGCAATGACAAGCAACAGAATCCAGCTGACATGAACATTCAAGGTGTTCACTGCACCAACCATGACACCATTGCCAACGCCTTCAATGCCCTTTTTTCTTCTCCACCAGTCGCTAATCTAACTAGCCCACAACCTGACTGTCCCTCTTCTCCTCCCTCGCCCCTCCCACCCCTCCCTTTCGTTCTGGCTCCAACCACATACCTTGAAGTTCTAGCTACTTAACTCCCTTCCAGCCGTGGGGTCAGGGTCTGAGGGCATCCATCCCTGCGTACTTAAGCAGTATGCACCTTAGCTGACCAGACCTATCACCTGGCTTTTTAACCTGTCGTTAATGTCCCATCCACATGAAAAACTGCCAAGAACCATCCCTATATACAAAAAGGCAATGTCAAGCTCATGTCCAACTACAGCCCTCTATCTCTTCTGCCCACTCTCAGTAAGCTGCTGAAAAAATAGTCCAGCCAGCTTGCTCACCTTGACATGTTTAATCTTCAAACCCCATGCCAACATGGTTTCTGGCCTGGTCACAGTACCACCTCTGCACTTACACAACTTACAAATGACATCAGAAATAATATGGACAGTAGCCTACTCTGGGGCTGTCTTTATCGACCTGTCTAAAGCCCTCTGACACGGTACACCATCCTCTCATGCTAAAGAACTCCAATCCATTGAGCATCTGACCAAACCCTCTCCTGGTTCCATAGCTATCTTGACAATCGGACTCAGGCAGTAGCATTTCAAAGGCCTTTCCTCCCCTAAACATCTCCGTGGAGTTCCCAGGGATCCACTCTAGGACCTCTACTCTCTCCCTCTTCCCAAATGATATTCCCACCATGTCCCGGCATAGCTGCACTCTTATGTATACAGATGACCTTGTTCTCTACTCTGGGTCAAAATTGGTTGCTGCCATCAACTCCACTCTCACTAATGACTTCCAATTCCTGCAGACCTGGCTCTCTAACCAACCACCAAGTCCTGAACCTAGAAAAAACCTGTGCTATGCTATTCGGATCCTCTAAGAAACTGTCTGCCCCTGAAGAACAGGCTCCGGGTTCAATGCCTTGATGGCTCCTCATCTCAAACACTGAGTCCTTCAAGTACCTGGGGTCACTTTGGATCCCACACTTGACCTGTCTCAACATGTCAATATGGTGTGCCATGCCGTCAATGCTAAAATTGGTAGGAGCTTATCACGACCGCCACTCCCTCACTCCTTCCGCTAGACTTTCTGTTGCGAGAAGTATTCTCTTACCCAGCTCAATATGCTCTGCCCCTCCTCTTTGCTGCAAACTCTGCTACACTCCACAAATGGGACACTGTCTACAACAACATCTGTAGATTCGCCTTTAACTGCCCCATGTCTTACCCATCATTGTCTCCCTTTACGCTGGCTTAAATTGGCTGTCACCTAAGGATAATTAGCCTACTCCCTGGGCTGCTTATCGACTCCTGTCTGAACCTCCTGCCCTGTCTATCTTGCCAACCTCCTGACTCCGGCCTCACACCCCATTGCCTCAGGTCTTCCTCTGTCCCCATGCTCTCCACTAGACCTTGCATGACAAAATGGGTGAACAGGCATTTGCCCATTTTGCTCCCAAATTCTAGAACTCACTCCCCTTATGGTGAAAACTTCAGCCTCCCATCGAGAATTCAAAACTCACTGTTCACCCACCTCCCTAGCCTCTGGCCAATGCAAATGCTCTTAATTTGCTTTGTCCCTGCAGGCTGTCGGGTCTGACCCTGAGTACTACACTAATATTCTCCCATGCAATACGTTTGTCTAGGTTACTATGAACCTTGATGTCTTTACTGTCCTCAGCTGTCTTATGGTTACTCTAATTGCTTTATTTTCATCCTTATTATGATCTATGCCTAAAATGTACCCTTATGTAACTATTACTGTGCTACCCAATGTATATCTTGTTTTGCTCCTGTACACCTATATTATGTCTGTGCATTTCTGCATATTGTAACCAATGTCCTGTGCTGTCACGGGTCGTGCCTGAAAATAGGCCCAGGTCTGTTGCCTAAGCGCACTTACCCAGTTACAAAACTAATAAATAAATAAATAATCTTGGACCATTCCCTGTCAAATTGCAACTTTGAGGGCCCATTAGCACCCTAAATCTTCTTATTGGGCGGCTGACCCTTCTTCAAGGGTCCCAATTTCACCCATGATCAAGGCACAAATTCAGGACTTCTTCTTTCAACAACCCCAACCAAATCTTCTATGTCCTCTGTATGGAAGCTCTTAAAAGCTACTGATTTAAGGAAAATAATCAGTTATACTGCACATCGGAAAGAACAAGGAACAACAGCTGGCTGACCCGGAAAATATCTTAAGGCTAAAGAGAATTTATACTTTTCTTCTAATAAGCACCGTCCTGATTCTCAACTTCATCTTGAAATTCTTCAACTTAGAGTTAAAATTAACAAATTAATTTCTCGTAAAACCAAACTGGCCTTGTTTAAACTTAAATACAAGTTTTGGGAACACGGTGATAAAAATGGGAAACTCATCTCTTACCAGCTCAAAGCTCAACAAATGGAACAACACATCCTAAGCCTAAAAGATGAACAGCGTATGATTCACTCTGACAACACCTCTATAAACCGTATCATGAAAACCTTTTATCAAAAACTATACTCTAACACAAATCCTCCATCTACTTAACAAATTCAGCAGTTCCTTAAATCGTTACATCTTTCTCATCTTTCTACTCTTGAAACAAATTCTTTAGATGAACCCTTCTCTTTCAGGAAATCCAGAAAGCTTTGTCTTCCTTAATACGGCAAACCCTGGGGTGATGAATTCCCTGTCCAATTTCTAAAATATTTTCCGACACCTTATGTCCCATCTTCTTATCGTTTATCAAGAAGCCTCCAATACTGGCAAGCTACCATCTTCACAAGCAATCATAACTCCTAATCCCTAAGAAGAAAAAGACCCTACTCACTCTGCAAGTTACAGGCCATCTCTTTATTAAACATGGATGGAAGATATTTCCTTAAACTACTAACTTCTTTGATTTGAATCCTTGATTCCCAAGCTAACTCATTGTTCAAAGCTGGTTTTATTAAACATAGATCTGGTTCTGATCACCTCGTTCCTTATTTAATTTGATTCACAAAGCCAAACCCCTCAAAGACATGAGCTGCAGCCTAGCTATTGATTTCAAGAAGGCCTTTGATTCTTAAACTGAATACCTTCATCAAGTTTTATCTTATTTGGTCTTTCTCATACCTTTTGCTCCTGGATCAAGCTATTATATAACTCCCCTGTTGCTAAAGTACTTACTAATTCCACCCTTTCCTCTTACTTTCATCTAGCAAGGGGAACTAGACAAGGCTGTCCCCTGTCACCTTCCCTGTTTATTTTAGCCGTGGGACTCCTGACTGCTTGTTTACATCAATCTTCTGGCATTATGGGTATACCTGTGAGCAATTCAAGATATGTTTCTCTCTCCTACGCGGATGACCTCTTAATCTTACTCGAAAACCTGAATGAGGCTGAGCCCCATTGGTTGATTTGCTTAATAATTTTACTAATATTTCTAGCCTTGCTTTGAATTATGGCAAATCACAAACTGTGCCCCTTAACGACAACTGTAAAGCCTTTATGAACATACCTCTTGATTCCACTGATCACTCACAGGGTATAATATATCTAGGAATCAAAATTACTAGTAACTTTAGGGAAGATATGGGATACAACTTAACCCCTTATTTGATAACATCAAAGCAATTCTGGACAGATGGAAGCTTCTTAATCTCTCCTTCATGGGAAAATAGCAGTCATTAAGATGTTCATTCTCCCAAGATTCTTTTCCTCTTCGTAATATTCCTTTAGTCTTATCATCCTCTCTTTTGCTAAAATTGATAAATTAATAGGTAACTTTATCTGGGATAGGAAACCACCGAGATTTAACCGCAACAAACTTCGATCACATTGGAGAAAAGGAGTTCGGACTCCATGGTTCAAAGGCTACCTCTGGGCTTTCTGAATAGCCCAAACCATTAAATGGTTTCCAGAAACCCTCCCTCACTCACCACTATGGGTTGCAATGGAATCCAGCATTGTGCCGAGAGGCATTCCCACTTCCTTCATTTTAATCCCATTTCCTCTCTAAATTAAAATCTTACCCGACTAATATCATCCTCTATTTCTTTATTGAAACTAACCACAAATTCCTGAAATACAATCCAACACCCTGGTTTTATGCCTCCTTATGGGGCAATCCACTGCTCACTCTAGAAGATCACCCAATTTTCTGTTGTACATGGAGGAATAAAGGCATTTTCTTTCTCAGAAATATCTTGGACCAGAATGCACTCACTCTCAGATCATTCAGTTGCTAGCCTTGCTTGTAGAGCAGAAAGCAGCTAACTAAAAGAAGCTGCCATTGTCTAACTAATTTCAGCAGTAGTCAGTGTCTGTTGAGATTAGGCAGACACATATTTTATTAGAAGTAGAAGGGGTCTTATTTATGGTTAAAAAAAGGAAAGAAAGAAAGTCAGTGTGTGTTTTGTGCTGGCAAGGGTGCTGTATCAACTTAGTTTGCTAAATCAGTAGGAGGAGAGAGAGCTTAATTGGGGGTGTGGCTTAGACAATATAAAATCAGGTGACTCAAATTACAGCTTCCTGTTGCTAGCCTTGCTTGTAGAGCAGAAAGCAGCTAACCAAAAAAAGCTACCATTGTCTTACTTAATTTAACACATATCTCGCAGGTAAGACAGTGTCTGTTGGAGATTAAGCAGACAGATACTTTATTAGAAGTAGAAGGGGTCTTATTTAGGATTAAAAAGAAAAGAAAGAAAGTCAGTGTGTAACTGTGTTGGGAAGGGTACTGTATCAACTTACTTTGCTAAATCAGTAGGAGGAGAGAGAGAGAGAGAGAGAGAGAGAGCAGTAGGGGTGTGGCTTAGACAATATAAAAAGCAGGTGACTCAAATTACAGCTTCCTTTTGCTAGTCTTTTTCTCATAACTGCCTCCATCCACACCTCCACCCATCCTAAGACACTTCTACTTTTTATAGCCACTGATTTGACTGACAACAGGAACCTCCTGTTTGGCAGTAGGAAGGAAAGATCTATAGAGAAACATTGGTTCTGTCAACCCTAAAGGAAAAGTAGCTTGCTCTCCCCTAGCTGCAGGTGGTCTGACACTGAGCAAGAAGAAGGAGCTACTGAAGAATATAGGAATTGCTGTCCCAGAACAGGAAGGGTGAGAGTTGTAAGGAGAAGAGATTAAGCATACAGAGAGAAACAGGAGAGGGGACATAAAATAAGACATGATAGGGTGGTGCAGTGCAATGGCTGAGGAAGGCAGTGTTCCAGAAGACATTCTGGAGGCTGATGATGCTGCCCTTTTGCAGGCACCTCTCTGGTCTGAGGGAGGAGGTTGCCCATCTCCAGGCCCAGACCTGGCTAGGATTCGGAAACCTCCTCCCACCCAGGAGACCACCAGGGCCAATGCCTCTACCCCAGAGGCTGCAAGAAGAGGAGAGGCTGGACCAGGGCTGGAGCCAGGGAGGAGGGTGGTGGAACAGAGTTGCATCTCTCCAGCTGTACCTCTCCACAATTCATACACTCTTCTGGTGGATAGTGGTTCCTCTATGGGACATCTGCAGTGGAGACCAAGGAGGATGCCAGGAACCTTCATAAAGGGAGACCCACAGGAGGGTGGCATGGGACCCACAGGAAAAGCAACTCCTGGTGGGGACTCAATCATTAGGGAGGTAAAATGGGGAGGAAGGGAGAGGAGGTAAGATGCCTGCCTGGTACCATGGTTTGGAGGACAGGAAGTGATCTCAGGATCATGGGAGCAGCTGCACGAGGAGAGAGAGCGGAGGTCATTGTCCACCTAGGGACAAATGTCCTGGCTAGGAATGGGATCAGAGCAGTGCAAGAGGTTTGTAGAGGTTGAGGAGGAGCAGAACAAGTAGCACATACAGTAACCTTCTCGGAGGTGCTACCTGTCTATGGCAAGGGTGATGCTAGGGTACTCCTCACCAGGGAATTCAATGAATGGTTGAAAAACTGGCATGGAGCTCAGGGTTTTGGCTTCATTGGGGACTGGGGTTGCCACCAGGAGGGATGAAGACCTATACTGGCGTGATGGTCTGCATCTGTCTGGGGGGGAACCAGGATCCTAGGTGAGAGGTTTAAATGCTTCATTGGCAAGCATTTAAAGTAGACAAGGGGGGAGGCACTGAAAAGGAGCAGGGAAATCCCAGCCTCCTCCCACAAAACTTGGTAATTAGTGAGGTAAACACCAAGGTAGAGAAGTCATTAGGGAGCAGGACAGAGGTAAATGCAAAAAAAGGCAAAGGCAGTAAGGACAGGAATGGGGCTAAAAGGGTAAGGCCATCAAAAAGTGGAGGATGATGAGTACCAATGTCCATAGTCTGTGTAACAAGCTCCCTGAACTAGTGGCCTTGATGGAAGACAGTTGCCTGGATATTGTGGCAGTCACAGAAACATGGTGCACAGAGAACCATGACTGGGATGTCAACATACCAGGATCACAATCTGAAGAGGACAGGGACGGCAAAGAGGAGGAGTAGCTCTCTATAAGGAAGGATCAAAGCAACAGAACTAAAGAGTAAACAGGGAGCAGATGAAGCACTCTGGCTCACCCTGGAGACAGGAAATGGCACCACAATCCACTTGGGGGCTGTGTACAGACCCCTATCTCAGGGGGAAGGAATGGACAAGGAAATGATAGAAAGCTTTCTTAGCATGGCAGAAAAAGGGGAGATATTGTTGATGGGGGATCTTAATATGCCAGATGTTAACTGGAGCACCTTTGCTGCAGGCACATCCAAGAGCAATGTAATTCTTGATGCCCTACAAGGGGCATGCCTCAGACAGCTAGTATTGGAACCCACTCGGGAGGGAGCAGTCTTAGACCTGGTACTGTCAAATGGGGATGGAGAAAAGAATCTCAGATTTAGAGTAGGTAGCCATCTGGAACAAGTGACCACCCAACAGTGTGGTTCACAATAAACACAGCCATACAATCAAGCCACACAAAGCAAAATATGGACTTTAGGAGGGCTCATTTGGGAAAATGAGAGAGTGCCTCAGAAAAGCACTAGCAAACAGGCAAGAAGTAGGGGAATTGGAGGAACAATGGGAGTAATCAAAACAGCCATCACAGAGGCAACAAGCCTTTGTGTAAAGCAAATCAACAAAACACAGAAGGAAAAAAAAAACACTATGGTTCTCAAAGAGAGGTGGCAGGGAAGGTTAAGAGAAAAGGATAGCATTCAGGAAATATAGAAACACAGAAGGAGCAGGACAAGCGTTTTATCAGTTAAAAGCAGACAGAGGCTGGGAAGGCAGTCAGAATAGCAAATACCCAAACCGAGGAAAGGATAGCCAACTCTGTTAAGAAGGGAATAAGACCTTTTATAGGTACATTAGGGTGAATGAAAGACCAAGGAGGATACTGAGGCTTAATAAAGGAGAGATGTGGGTAGAGGTGACAGTGAAAAAGCAGGGATACCAATGTATATTTCTGCTCAGTATTCACAAAGGAAGAGGAGGCGGAGGTACCTAAACCAAACAAGAGAAACATTCTGAAGATGGGGGTTGATACCAGTCCATTTACAGAAGAAAGGGTTCTAAAAGAACTAATAAAATTGAAGGTGGACAAAGCAATGGGGCCTGATGGGACTCACCCAAGAATTCTAAAAGAACAAAAGGTAGAACTAGTGACACCGCTGACTACTCTCTTTAACAAATCATGGGAGGATGGGGTGGTACCTGAGGACTGGAGGAGGGGAGATGTGATTCCTCTTCACAAAAGTGGGAACAGGACAGAGGCAGGAAACTACAGACCAGTTAGTTTGACCTCAGTGGAAGGAAAATGATGGAATCACTTCTGAAGGAAAGAATTGTTGAGTACCTAGAGGCCAGTGGAGCACAGGACCCAAGGCAGCATGGATTCATGATGGGAAGGTGCGCTCAGACGAATCTAATAGATTTCTTTGACTGGGTGACCAAAGTAGTAAACCAGGGAGGGCTGTGGACATGCTACAAGATTTTAGCAAGGCATTTGATACAGTCCCACACAAAAGATTAATACACAAGTTAGCCAGCCTTGGAGTGGGTCCCAGGGTGGTACCCTGAATAAAATATTGGCTAGACAACAGGATTTAAAGGGTAGTGGTAAATGGAGTCCACAGTGAGGAAAGGAGGGTTACTAGTGGGGTACCGCAGGGTTCAGAACTTAGATGGTTCCCTTTAATGTCTTTATAAATGACATTGCAGAGGAACTGGAAGGAAAAGTATGTCTCTTAGCAGATGACACAATGATCTGCAACAGGGTTGATACACAAGATGGAGTGGAAAGGATAAGAAGGGACTTGGAAGGTTGGAGGAATGGTCAAATGTATGGCAGATCAAATTCAATGCAAAGTGCAAGATAATGCACCTGGGAAACAAAACCCAGGAAAGAGTACACAATGGGGGTGAGATACTGACAACAGTAAAAATGGAAAGGGACCTGGGGTAATTATATCAGATGACCTAAAGGTGGGCAAGCAGTATGAGAAGGCAGTAAGGAAGGCTGGGGGGGGGATACTGGGATGCATAGGGAGAGGCATCATTAGTAGAAAACAGGAAGTTGTTATCCCTCTGTACAAACAATTGGTGAGACCCCATCTTAAGTACTGTGTGCAGTTCTGAAAACCCCATCTCCACGAAGACATAGACAGAATGGAGGCTGTCCAGAGGAGGGCAACCAAAATGGTGCAAGGTCTGCACCAGAAGACATACGAAGAAATACTAAAGGAGCTTAATATGTATACCCTTGAGGAAAGAAGGGAGAGAGGGGACAAGATAGAAACTTCCAAGTACCTCAAGGGAATCAACAAAGTCCAAGAGGGTAGCATCTTTCAGAAAAAGAGATGTGCAAGAACAAGGGGCACAATTTGAAGATAGAGAGGACGCTCAGAGGTAATGTGAGGAAGTATTTTTCACGAAAGAGGTTGTGGATGCATGGAACAGCCTCCCTGAGGAGGTTGTGGAGTCAAGAACAGTGGGGGAATTCAAGAATACATGGGACAGACATAAGGCAGTCCTAGTGGGGGTAGGAAGATAAGCTGTTGGTTAACTAGGATCTGCAGCTTATCTGTTAGGTAGGAAAATGGGCAGACTAGGTGGCCAAGAGGTCCTTATCTGCCGTCAAATTCTATGTTTCTATGTTTCTATTCTTAGACTTGCAGGTCACATGGAAACTTCCTGAACAGGACTTCTGGAAGTTTTTACAAATTCAGGCAGCTTTTAACTCTTAGTTTAGTGTATAGGCATACTCTTCTAAACCCATACATCTCGCATTGGACTAATTTATCAGTAAAATTAAATAGCTCCATTTACAAAGACATTATTGATAATCTACCTGATCAGTCTATACAGGCCACAAATAAATGGAGTACTCTTCTTAACTACAATATTTCAGACGCACAATGGAGTAATTGTTGGCGTATTGCACATAATGGCCCAGATATTCAAACTGCGCTCAAAACTGGCGCAACAGCAGGAGCAAGCACAAACCAGTTGTGCAAATGTGCAACAGGTGCGATATTCAAACATGGAGCAGAGCAAATTGCGCAAGCAACCAACGTCTGAATATCGCACATACTCGCCATTAGCAATCAGGAAGGAGAAGTTGAGCCAAAATGTTGCGCTATGGCACAACCAGGAAGCTCAGCTGAGCAGTCCAGAGCTGCCATAGCGCAAGCACAGCCCCCCAGAGCAATGGAACTGCACATCCAGGAGGCAGCAGACTGGGCTCACCGGGCCAGCCATGCCACACACAGGCACAGGAACACACTGCAGAACCCACACCACACCTGCACACCCCAAGAACAGCATCACTGGGGTGGGACAGATGATCTACCTGCCCATGGGGACATGCCACAAGCATAGCAGAGCCATGACACCTCAGCACAACCACTGGCAGGCTGAGGTGCCACACACAGGGGTTGACAACCACAGTGCACATCAGCCCCCATATGCACAACACCCTGCACTGTGACCCCAAGACACCACCCATGTGCAGTGACTGGCACTGAGGAAACTATGCAGTCCCCAGTACTCATCAGCCCCATGCAACACAGAAGCCTACAAGCCAGACACACCCTGTGCACCCAGCAGTGGGTGGCAGCAGATGTAAGACCAACAGAAAGTCAATGCCATGCTGGTGATACCTCCCCATGCACACACACGCACACACACACACGCACACACACCCAGGACCAGACTACCCCAGATGGCATGTTCACCTACAACTGAGCACCCATGAGCCAGCTGCAAATCAGAGACCAACACAGTATTCATATATCAAAATAGAAATGTATATTGAACATTAAATAACAACAACAATAGAAACTATTTACAAGGGGAATGGCACAAGGAAGGGTGTTCAAGGGAGGATTAAAAAACTTGGAGAGGAAGGCAGGGTGGTAGGGATGGGAGAGGTGGGAAGGAAGAAAATCAGTGTTCCACGGGACGCCCGTCCTCCGCCTGCTGTCTGCCAGTTCCATGCCGCCTCCTCCCGAGGCCATGGCGGTGTATGGACCTCAGGATGGCCTGGTCATCACTGACCATCATCTGATGGCCCGGACATCCCTGGACATCGCTGGAGTACCTCGAGACCTAGGAAAATGGAACACAGTCAATGGCTGTGACTGACCACAACCCTGAACACCACCCAACCTGCAAGCCATAGCCCAATGTCCCGCACCTGTGATGGCAGGCACCCACCCACAGTGAACATGCATAGGCCATCACAAACAGGCGGCACCAGCTATGCGCACCACCGCCCACACACTGCCCCACGTCAATCACAGTACAAACTAGGCTGGCAAGTGATGTGGCCGTGTGCGTGGCCAGCTCACACAGCCATGTGCCCAGTGCATGCCTGGACCACCAGTGGCTAGCATACACAGGCGTGCTGTGATACTGCACTGTGATGCATGTCACCTGTGTCGTGCCCTACATATATGGATACATAGACAGTATCGGTAGATAAGGGGCCTATGGGCCACCCAGTCTAGCCATTTGATCTTGTAAGTTCACTCTGTTTTCCTATAAGTCTGTTGCACCTTCCCTGACCTCCAGAATTCCTGTATGAGCTATCCCATGCATTCTTAAATCCATGACCAAGTCAGCCCCACCACTTCCTCTGGCAGGGTGTTCCACTTGTCCACCACCCATTCCTGTGAAAATTCTTTCTCATGTTTCCTCTGAATAGTCCCCCCTCAACTTCATCCCATGCCTCTAGTCCTGGAACATCTTTTACGGCTGAAAAATAGTGTTGTCCTGCCTCTATTCCCCCTGTAAGATGCCCATGTCCCATCATATCCCCTCTCCCTCCCTCCTCCCAGGAAGTACATGTTCAGTTCCTTCAACCTGTCTTCATAGGACTTGTGATGCAATCATGCACCATCCGTGTTGCCCTCCTCCTGAACCCTCTCTACCCAGTCCATGTCCATACGAGGTATGGTCTCCTGAACTGTACACTGTACTCCAGTGTGGGGCCTCACTAGTGTCTTGTATAGTGGAATTATGACCTCCCCTTTGGTTGTGTTGTGCATGGCTGGTGGTCTTGCCCCCCAGCATGCAATAGCATCCATGAAGTAATGATACTCACACCTCCAGCAGCTGGGTCTGCAGCTGCTGCTGCTGCCGGTGATTTGGGGCACAATGCCCCTAGCACCAGGGCCCTGGCACGGCCCACCTCACCTCGCCAGCGTCCTCCAAAATCCGGCCTGTGGGGAGACATATGTTGAGACAAACATCAGTGTGACTCAAAGCCAGAGTGCCCCCTGCCCCACTGAGAGTGCCTGCTCACACAGCCATAACCATCCATCAACACAGCTGCACACATTGACACAGCCAACCGTGTCGAGCCGGCACCTATGCACAGCCACCCAAGCACACACACACCCCTACAGAGAATGGGTGCATAGATGGTACACTCACCTGGCCTAGAGCACACGCCCGCACAACCGCACGCAAGCGCAGCCACGTCAAAGTTCCGGCTCCCTCCGGCGGAGGTCACCCGTACCAGGTGCCCGGCACTGCTCAACAGACGACCCCGGCCAGTGACCTCCACCAGGTCAGTGGCCACTTGCTGCCACGTGGGTCCCTAGGCATGGTGAGGGGCCTCACCATACAGTGCCTCACAGTGGGGCTCCACCAGGGCCACCAGGTTGGCCACTTCAAGCTGGCTCCAGGACACCGCCCTCCTCCTAGCCATGGCACCAGCACCTGACAGCAAAGAGGCAGCCATAGGCGCCCTGCTGCTGTAATGACCCCACGTGGAGTTGTTGTGCAATAGACCACCACAGGCTCCAATCGCTGTTAGAGAACAGCGCTGTCACTTACATGGCGCCTGTCACCAGACAGCGCAATAGACGACACATGGCATGCGAACAGCGCCCAGAGGGCAGAGGGCAGAGGGCATACACAAGGTCACGGTAATGACGCAAGGCTACTTTAGCGCCTATAGGACGTGATAGGCATCCTGCACGACTGCCAAGCTGAGCACCAGTGCCACAGTGGACTATCAGCGCGAGTAATGCCACAGCGCCCTGCAGTAGCCCAGTGCTGTAGCGCCACTGGCAATGGTAGCCATGGCCTGAATAGCCTATCGGCGCTCAGCAGGTCTGCAGCGCGATAGGCGCAAGCATAAGCTAGGCATGCGCAATGCAGTGAGCACGCAGCCACAAACCTGCGCCATTGGCTCAGCGGACCTTCCGTAGTGCGCAAAGCGCAAATACGCGATATTCAGCCGACATATGCAAATCATTCGATCAGCAATTCAAAGGTGCAGTGGCGCGATTAGCATGTCATTAAAGTAGCGCCACACCTCATTTGCATGTGTTGTGCTATAAAAATGCGACAGTGGGTTGTGCTGGCCAGATTTGGTTACTGCAGGTGAGAGGGAGTTACATGCTGTGTGATGCTCAGGACAATGCTCATGGGCAGGGTGCCGGAGGATGATAAAGGCTGAGGGGCTGAGCATGAAGGGCACTTAGAAAGGGACAAGGGCACCCCTTTCTATCAGTATCTGCCATGCAGAGAGGAAGCGTGGGGCTTCCGCCCCGGGCCGGCAGCTATGCTCATGGGGAAATGCTGTCGACTGCACAGTGACAGGTGTCCACTTCCACCATACAGATCACCATGACTGCCAGAGCCAAGCTGAGGGTGTGGGCGGTGGGAGGAGGCCGAACTTCACCACGGCAGAGACAGAGACCTCTTCCAGGCCTACCTGGAGGATGAGCCACTATTGAGTGGACGGAGGGGCACCCTCAGGGCGTGCAGCTGCATGGGAGGGGTAGCTCGGGCCGTCAACCTCCACGGAAGCCACCAGTGCTCCATGCAGGAATGCAGGAAGAAGATGGGGACTGACCGCGGGAGGCTGAAGGGGAGAGGTGGCAGCCTTCCAGGCGGCGCGATGCTGGCACTGAGTGAGGCCCACCAGTGGTGTTGCAGCTGACCCCTACAGAGGACACACTGATCGTGGCCACTGCAGCCGGAAGTGCCAGTGCGGGCGTACCGAAGTGAGGATTCCAGACGGGTGGAAGCCATCACTGCAGGTATGACATGGTGGTGTTGTTGGGGGGCTGTTGTTCACATGCACTCACATGTACTCTCTTTCTGTTACAGATCCTGTTCGTCTGCAGGAGATGGTGGTGGTGGTGGGTCCAGACAGTGAGGCAGACCTGCTGGACGTGGAGGAGGACCATCCACCTCCACCACCAGCCTGCAGGCACTGCATCAAGCATGCACGCTGGGCCTACAACTCCGGTGTCAGTGATACAGGTGCAGGGTGCACAGCCTTGTCACAGCAGTCTGGCATGCAGGTATGCCAGAATGCTGTGCCTATGGCAGTGGACACACCTGCACCATTGATGATAGTAGGCCTGCAATGGGCAGTGATAGGTGTGTGTCCCAGACGGACACATGGCGAGCCAGCACGTGCCCTGGGCCTTCCTGGTTCACACCTGTACCAGCATGCTGGCACAGTCCAGGCTGTGCCTGTCAGCACCGTGGGGCAGCACCGTGGCTGTGCAGGTGTCTGGCACTGTTGTCAGCACGGAGGTGGAACCAGGTGGACCTGGGGGCTCAGCAGTTGGAGGGCGGCAGCAGTCACACACCAGGTCTGGGGTACAGTGTCAATCAGTGGCACATGTCCACGCTCATTGATCCACCCATACCTGGTCCTGGCAAACAGCGCCCACCCTCAAGGGTGCTGTGCACGAGACCATCCACACCTGGGGTCCGAGGCCATTGGGGCAGAGTACCCATTAGACGCAAACACCCGCCTGCTGCAGGACTCGGTACAGCTGCAGGGGCGGCTGCAAGGTCCGTGAGGCAATTGTCTGTGTCTGTGAGAGGCATAGCAGGAGTGTGCTGGACCGAGCCGAGCTGGTCCTTATGCGACGGATGTGACGCTGCCATTGACAGGCTGACCCAGGCAGTGGTCTCTGTGGCGGACACATTGGCCACACTGTCAGGTGCCCTGACCACATACCCCACAGTGCGCTCCACTCCCCATTCCCGCGCCATGCGACACCAGGCCTGTCGATGCCAGGTTCTGCTGTGAGCATCCGAGCACCCCTGGTGCAAGTTGTTTAGCAGGATGCAGACCCTGTGCGGGCAAGGTCGGCGTTCGTGCAGTGGGACCCCTGGTGGTGCACCAAGCGCCACCCGATGGTAACCTGCTCAGCCTGCCAGTGCTGCTGGGACACGGCGGGCCGTCCACGCATCCGTGGTGGCCGTGGAACAGTGCTACCTGACTGAGCTGTCTCCAGTGCAGGCCCTGTCTGGTGCTGCCCTGTGTGCAATGTGTGTCATGGTGGGCAGTGCACTGCTGGGTGCTCTGCTCACCACGCTGACACACGGACCACCTGCACACTCTCCCAACTGCTGTCCACAGGTGCGTGCATGATGATGCCTGCATTGCACTGTACACCAAGGTGCACGTGTGCCCAGGTCCTGACACGTATGCGTGGACAGTCCAGGTGGTGGGGGTGGTTAGGTGGTGCTGTGTGTTGGCAATGTCATTTCCGCAGTGCTGTGCTGCTGCCCTCATGTATGCTACCTGGTGTGTGTGTGTCCATATGAGTGCTCACCTCTCTGATGGTGTGTTAGTATGCCTGGAACCGTCAACTCCCCTGACCTTCATGCGGTGTGTTCCCTGTGTGCCTGTGGTTTGCATGGACAGTGTTGCCTGCACATGTCCCCTGACTTACCTGTGTTGGGCATAGTGCTCTTCTGCAATGGTGTCCCAGTGCAGCTGGGCCTGCCGGGTCAGTCGGGGTCCCTCCGTCTAGGGGCTGCTCATCACCCACATCACCAGCGCCACTGGCGTCCCCATCGCTGTCCCCTCTTGGACCTGTACAGCTCCCATGGTCTTTGGCCATGTTATGCAGAGATGCAACAGCCAGGAATATCCCACAGGCCTTTTGGGGGCTGTACTGTAGGATCCCGGAGGTGTCCAGGCATCGGAAGCGTGCCTTGAGCATCCCAAACACCCGCTCTATGATGTTACGTGTTGCGGCATGTGCCTCATTGAAACATAGCTGCGCTGGGGTCGTGGGCGCCAGTACAGTGTGAGCAGCCAGGACGGAGTGGGTATCCACAGTCACCTGTGTGGAATATTGAGATCAGTGTCATGTCAGGTCCATATTGCCCATATCCTTGTGTGCCACTACCATGGCACCTGTGTCATTCCACCCCTTGCATGGAGTTGCATTCCATACATGTGTACTCACCCACTAGATGACCCGTAGGAATGTTCCCACTCTCGAATCGATGGCACAGTGCAGACTGGTGCCATATGAAAAGCATCATGTGCTCCGCCAGGGTTGTGTGTAAAGACATTGATAATGGCCCAGTGGCATCACACACCACCTGGCAGTTGACACTGGAAAAGCCCTTTCGGTTCCGATAAGCCTGGCCGTGGGAGCCAGGTGGCGTCTTGAATGGCCACATGGGTGCAGTCTATGGCCCCGCACACCAGGCATACGTGCTACCCTGTGGAACTCCTGCATGTTTGTTATCGCTCTGCCGGCGGTGCTGGGGAAATGGATGTACTCCGCAGCATGAGGCAGCAGTGCACTGAGGAGCTGGGTGAGGATGCGTGGCGTGGCCGACTGTGTAATGCCTGTGGTGTCCCCTGTCGGCCTCTGGAAGGTGCCCGTGGTGAGCAGGCACATGCAGGCTGTCACCTTGGTCTCCACGGACAGAGCATGACTCCGTCGTGAGGGTGCCTGCATCACATCACTGCACAGCTCATGGTGCCGTCTCAGTATTGCCCTGTTCAGGAGGTACCAGCCCACAATCTCGGCGTCTGTGTACAGCTCAGAAGCTGATCCGGCACGATACCACCTGTCGGGGCATGACGCCCGATGGGCCCCCTGCAGCCATGGCAGCATGGGTCTCACCCCCCTCATTACAGCTTCCATGTGGAAGCTGACACTGTCCATCTCCTGGCTTCTGCCCCCGGCTGCTGTTCCTGTGTACCCCGCTGCCCCCACTGCTGCTTCCACTGCACCGGGCACCCCCCACTGGCCTCTCTGTCCTCCTGGACCCACTGTCCCTCTCTGCCCTTCCAGCTCCTGTCTCTCTCTCTCTCTCTCTGTCTCTCTCCCCCAGTTTGCGGCCTGCTAGGGTTCTTGTGCCGCTTCCTTGAGCCTTTTTATTTTGGCTCAAATCCGGTACTGCACAACTTCCGGCTGAGCCACTCTTGTGCATTGCGCAAGTGTTCGGATATCGCAGTGCGCACTTTATGCATGGACCCGCCCTCTTCGGTTGCGCATGCCTTCATTTCCATTGCGCTGTTGCTCAGCATGTTTTCGGTGGTGCAACTGGCCCCTTCTGAATATCGCAGAATGGCGCATTTTTGGAGTTGCGCACGCGCAACCCTTTTGAATATCTGGGCCAATACCTTTAAAGATGCCCGTAGTTCTTTAATACAGCTAAAATCCTACATCTTTGGTATAGAACCCCCTCTGTGCTTCAACCAATGGGCCTATTAAATAACAATAATTCCTGGCGCTGCAATTTGGCCAACGGGGATCTACTTCATATCTTGTGGTCTTGCGCTCCCATGAATAAGCTCTGGCATAAAGTCTGTTTACTTGCCTCCAGAGTAACAGGACAGAAACTACCTCTTGACCCCAAGCTATTTCTTCTAGGCATCCTTATCCCCAGCAGCTCTCTCTCTTTCAATGCACATTTTAGATGGCTAAACATACTTTTCTTAGGTCAAACATCTGATTCTTATGAAATGGAAATCAACTCTGGTGCCTTCTCTTTCAGATGTTCTTCAAAGCCTCTCTCAGTATGCCTCTCTAGACCGATTATCTCATGTTACTCATAACCGACTCACTGTATATGACAGATGTTGGCAGGATTACTTCAGGTACAGGAACCTAGTTCTTCTAGACCCTAATTCTTAGGGATATTTAGCCCTCCTTCTTATTTTGCTCTCAGATTAGGCTTTCTTGAAACTTTTGTGCACAGATTTCTCCTCTTTTTTCCCTTCTTCCCTGTTTTCTCCCTCTCTCCTTCCCTTCTTCCTTGCCTTTTTCTCTCTTCTTTCTTTCCTTGCACACTTTTCTCTTATCTTCACCTCTCCATTACTGAACGTTGTTCATATTACCACATTTATCACTTTTTATCATTTACTGAATGCCTTGCCATAGCCTGCCCTAGCATGTATTTCGTACATGGTTGCTATTTCTGATCCTATAATACCCTATTGATTGTAACCCTTCTGCTCTCCAGTTACATCCTGTCTAGGTTTGTGTTTTATTATCAATACATGAATATAAGGCTTCTCCAATATGTTTACCCTAAATACATGTTTACCCTAAATACTGTGTTTTGTTAAGTGATATTTTATACCTTACATAGAGAATAGTCTTCTATTGTATGAGATGTGTGCTTTCGTATATACTCAAATTTCAATAAAAAGATAAAAGTGAAAAAGGCTGCTGCACCCTGCTGCCCACTGTTTTATCCCACACAGTCAGGGACTGTGCACCCTGCTGCCTCCATCCCCTGCATAAAGACTCAGGAATGCTGCACCCTGCTGCCTCCTGCCTGAACAGTTGGGGTTGCTGCACCCTGCTGCCCTCTTTCCCCCACCCTCACAGTCAAGTACGCTGTACCTGTTGCCCTCTGTTCCTGTCTACACAGTCTGGGCTGCTGTGCTGAGACCTAGAGTGCCAGGTCCCCTGCCTCCACAGTTGGGACTGCCGCACCATGCTGCCCTATGCTGCCAGAGGTGGGACTTTTGCTGCACCTTGCTACCCACTTCCATTGTCCCAAATAGGCAGGGCTGCTGCACCATGCATACCCCATCTCACAGTCAGGGCTGCTGTACCCTGATGTCCCATGTGTCTTGTCCAACAGTCAAGGCTTCTGCACCATGCTGTCCTCTTTCCCCTGTCACCAAACCCAGGGCTGCTGCACTCTGCTCCTTTCTATACAGATGGGGTTGCTATGGTCTGCTGTGCTGTATAGCCTCATGCCTCTTCAGGTAGGGCTGTTGCACCATGCTGCCACTTGCCACAAGCTTCAGGGCATTTGCTGCACCCTGTTGTATGACTCCACAGTTGAGGCAGTTGCAACCTGCTGTCCCCCAGTCACCAGAGTCAGATCTTTGATACACCCTGCTGCCCACATCCCTTGTCCCAAACAGGCATGGCTGCTGCACCTTGTCCCACAGTTTGGGCTGCTGTATCCTGATGTCACCCCTATCTTCTGCCTGAACATTCAGGGCTGCTGCACCCTGCTGCCCTCTCTCCCCACTCCCACAGTCAGGGCCAAAGTACCCTGTTGCCCTGTGTTCCTGTCTTCACAGTCAGGGCTGCTGTGCTGTTCTACAGTCTAGAGTCTGATGCCCCCCTTCCACAGTTGGGGCTGCTGAACCCTGCTACACACTTCAATTGCCCCAAATGGGCTGGGCTGCTGCACCATGTGCACCCTGTGCCACTGTCAGGGCTGCTGTACCCAGAATCCCACCTGTGTCCTGCCCACAGTCAAGGCTTCTGCACCATGCTGTCCTCTGTCCCTTGCCACCACTGTGCCCTGCTGTACCACAGAGCCCCTTGCCTCCACAGTTAGGGTTATTGCACTATGCTGCTCCCTCCTACCAGGTAAGACACTTTGCTACACTTCCCAGACTGCTCAAAATAAAAAAAAATGGAAAAATACTTTCATCTTCTGTTATGGGGTGGGGGAAAGAGGGTGCAGGGTGCAGCAGCCCCACTGTTTGGGCAAGTGACAGGGGAGACATCAGGGTACAGCAGCCTAAACTGTGGGACAGGGTTCAGTAGCCACGCCTGTTTGAGACAAGGGACATGTGGCAGCAGGGTGTAGCAAAGGATCTGATTCTAGTGGTGGGGGTAGGGTGCAACTACCTCAATTGTGGAGGCAGGGGACAGGGTGCAGAAAATTCCCTTACTCTTGTGGCAAGTGACAGCATGGTGCAGCAGCCCTAACTGCAGAGGCATGGTGCTCTAGGGCAGCATGGTGCAGCAGCCCTAACTGCAGAGGCATGGGGCTCTAGGGCAGCATGGTGCAGCAGCCCTAACTGCAGAGGCATGGGGCTCTAGGGCAGCATGGTGCAGCAGCCCTAACTGCAGAGGCATGGGGATCTAGGGCAGTATGGTGCAGCAGCCCTAACTGCAGAGGCATGGGGCTCTAGGGCAGCATGGTGCAGCAGCCTTCACGATGGAGGCAGGGGACCTGGCAATCTAGGGCTTAGCATAGCCCTGACTATGGAGACAGGAACAAGGGGCAACAGGTGCAGTGTCCATAACTATGAGGGTGGGGAGAGAGGGCAGCAGGGTGCAGCATCCCTAACTGTTTGGCCAGGGGGTGGCAGGGTGTAGCAGCCCTGATTCTCTAGGCAGAGGATGGAGGCAGCAGGGTGCACAGTCCCTGACTGTGTAGGAGAAAGACAGTGGGCAGCAGGGTGCTGCAGCCTCAAATGTGGAGCAGATAGCAGGGGCTTGTGGGGCAGGGGACAGGTGGCAGCAGAGTGCAGTTGTCTCAACTCTGGGGCAGAGACATGGTGCACTGGGATGCCACATGGTGTATGTTCACACAGAAACTGCCAAAGGATTGAAATTTGAGAGTTCAGACAGTACATGTGCTTGAAATACTGTAGCAGAGTGTGACAGGTACCTGTCTGTCAATCTGACAAAAAATCAGTGTTCGTGTGTGAATGTATTAATGAAGGCTACATCAAAGACAAACTGTTTCTATGAATGAGCAAAAATTTAGATATATTTTATATTCATTAAACAGTCATGTGTTATATAATTAGCAAAAAATCAGAGTTTTGATGAGAAAGAACAGACAGCTGTGTCACAGACACACTGATTTCTCACAGAAAAAGAGATCTACTACTTTAATTCAGCTTTGAAACTGTTTTTTGTGTCTTTTCAAGCTTTTATTAAAAATATGTAAAAACTGCTGTACATGATCTTTCAGCAACCTTCTAAGGGCATTCACCAAGTGTATTTCCTGATTCAGTCTTCAGCAAGCCTCGAAAGAGTATTCCACAAAAGCTCTTCAGAATCAGTCTGTCACAAGACTCTTGAAGAGCTGTGTCCATGGCGGTTCACTAGCAACATCACATTTGTTGTTTTCCACAGAAGTCCTAGTATACAGCCTGGCCTAGTGCAGAACTTGTCGTTCACAGCAAGTCGCAGTCTGATGAAGTTCAGTGTGATTTGCAGCCGCCGTTTTCTTGTTTTCTTAGTTCTTCTTCATCAGCATCTTCAAGATCTTCTGTTCCTGCTTCTCATTCCATTTCAGGTTTGTTATTTTACGTTGTACTCCTGGCTCATCCAGCCCTGGCACCCAGTACGACATCCCTTGTCTGGCAGAACAAAATACCTTCATCCTGCTCCTCAGTTCCTGTGAGGTCCTCCCACCCCTTCCTGCATCCTTCCCTGCATCGTATCCCAGGTGGTCAGAGAAGAGACAGTGGCTGGGTAGTTCCTGCATCTGTCCCTGTATCATGTCCCAGGCAGTCGGAGAAGAGACCGTGGCTGGTTGGTTCCTGCATCATGACCCAGGCAGTCAGAGAAGAGACCGTGGCTGGGTGGTTCCTGCATCTTTCCCTGCATCGTGTCCCGGGTGGTCAGAGAAGAGATCGTGGCTGGATGGTTCCTGCATCTTGTCTTTCCTGCATGTGTCCCAGGTGGTCGGAGAACAGACCATGGCTGGGGGATTCCTGCATCCTTCCCTGCATTGTGTCCCAGTTGGTTGGAGAAGAGACCATGGCTGGGTGGTTCCTGCATCTTGTCTTTCCTGCATCGCATCCCAGGTAGTCGGAGAGGAGACTGTGGCTGGGTGGTTCCTGCATCTTGTCTTTTCTGCATCGTGTCCCAGGTGGTCAGAGGAGAAACTATGACTAGGTAATCTTCAGCATCTGTTTTCCGTTCTGGCAACCCAACAGAAGGGTTCAGAGCCAAGAGATTTCTTGCAACTGTTCTTCATTTCCAAAGGCCCAACAGTGGGTTCTGAGCCGAAAGAGTTCTTGTTATTGCTCCTTATTCTCAGAAGTGCAGGAGAGGTGGGTGTAGCCGATGGACCTATCGCCTGTTCATAAAACCTCTCCATTTCCCCTTGATCTCACAGCGACCTTCAGTAGCCAAGCCAGCTGGTGAGCCTGCTTTCATTTCCCCTTCCAGGATCTTCCTTGTTCCCTTTTCACCCGATATTCTTCAGCCATCATACGAACAGAGACTTGATTACTGTATTCAAAGTGTAAATTGTGTTCATTGTAGAGTCTAATGCTAAAGTTACAGTAGTAGTTCTTGCAGTTAGAGTACTCCAGGGATAACTATTTGTGATAGAGGTGCATCTCAGGGTTAGAGTAGAATGACTCATACAGTAATAAGAAGCTCTTACAGCTCAGCTGTTACAACAGTCTCCATTTTAGAGCCTTCCTCTTACAGGAATTGGAGAGATTCAAGTAGAATACCCCATACAGTGATAAGAAGCTCTTGTAGCTTAGCTGTTACAGCAGTCTCCATTTTATAGTCTTCCACTTACAGAAATTGTAGAACTTTGAGTAGAACCCTTTCCCCGTGACTGTGTTTACCCTACCCTGGTTATCAATGAATTCTGTAAGGCATCTGAAACTCATTCACAACTCCCACCTCTCTTTGTCAGGTGACAACATCCACCTCCTTTGGAACCTGAAGTGTCCTCCCCCCATTTCACCTGCAGTGAGAGGTACTGGTGTTGGTGAATAGTATGTGATTTATTTGGGTCATCACAACACGGTTGCTTTAACCACCCTTTTATTTTAGTGGATCCCAGCACACACTACCATCAGGGCACCACACATATACTATATAAATAGGAGACCTGCCTACGATAAAATGTTGGAGCTGTGGCAAACTGACAGAGCAGTGAATTGCCACTGGAGAGTAGGAGAGGAGTACAGTCTGTTCAAGAGTTTTAAAATGAACCACATGGCACTAATGGCATATGATTATCATACTCTGTTCAGCTGTACATTTTTATTTGTGTGAAGACAGCACACAGAAATCACCTTTTGTACAGACATAAATAAGAAAATGTTGCAGTGAATGCACATCATGTAGCTGTGAGACAGTTATTCAGAACAGTCGTTCCTGGGCCACACAAGTGGCTGTTATTGACATCACCCCTTGCGTGACGTCAATGGCAGTCTATTCACAACAAAGCACATGGAATTTCAGGGGGGTTGTGGTACACAAAACATGCCAATGACTAAAATATAATAATAGTTACAGAGGAGATACACTATCACAGTTCTAAAAATGCTCTTATTACTTGACAACAAAACAAAGCTGTAAGATGATTTTTGATAGCTTGTCATTGCCATTGATCTGTAAGTCATATCCCAGCTCCTCTTCTTCCATTGCTACCCATGCAGGGTTCTGTGCCGCTTTTCCAGTAGGGAGGAAGCTGAGCTGTGAAGCCCAGAAATAATTTCCTATGAGGGAGGGCAACCCCAATGGGCCAACCTTTGGAGGAGAGTTGTTTTCACTCTTGCAGCTTTATCTTTCCACAGAAGTAGGTGCAATGTTGTTTAACTGAGAGAAGAAGCTATTTGGAATGCGGACAAGGACAGATTAAAACAAATAATGAAATTTTGGTAGTGCACACATTTTTAGTACATTCATTCTAACAGTGATAGAGAGGGGCATGGGCTCCCACCATTCACACTCAGCCCTGCTGGCAGCAAACAGGGGCGAGGCGTTATCCTTATAGAGCTGGGAGAGCTGAGCAAGGATTCTCACCCCCAGGTTTACTCAGTTTTTATAAGGTAGAAGAAAGTCTATTTGACCCATTGAGTCTACCTCCCCAAGTCATCTGGGTCAATACAATAAAATACCCATATAGTATTTGTCTAGCTCATTTTTAAAGTATTCAAACTTGCTATTTGATAGCTTGAACTACCTGTAGCCCCGTGAGGTTGTTCACTAACTTGCCCCTCTGCAACCTACCAACAGGTAAGATTTCACATTTGGGTCAATTCATTTTATGTCTCAATAGGGCACCATACTCTGTTAGCAAGGAGTGTACCTCAGGGAGACCCTCGGCAAGTTTTCGTAAGTACAGCAGCAAATCATCTCCAAATAGAGCCGCCGTGTGAGTGTGGCCCCCATCTTACAGCCCTCTATCCCAGGTACAACAGCAAATGATCTGCAAATAGAGCCACTCTGTGAGTGCAACCATCCATGTTACAGCCCTCAATCCCAGCTGGGCCCTAATTGCAGCTGCTAATGTCTCCAGGGAGAGTACATACAATAATGGGATAGGCAACAACCCTGCCAAGTGCCTGTTGTGAAAGTGAAGCATTTAGTCAGACCCTTGTTGATTTGAATTGCGGAAGATGGCTCATTATATAGGGCACACATCTAGTGGATTTCTTTTTTTATACCAATCCATCTCTGAGTTTCAAACATGTACACCCACTCCACTCAATCAAACACCTCACTGTCCAGGGCAAGGACCACAGCATTGTGTTTACCAGGATTTTTTGACCACTTATAGACTATATTTAATGTTCACCTAGTGTTGTGTATGCCCTGTCACTCTTTAACAAACCCTGCCTGATCAGGGTGGGTATGACAGGGAAGAGCACTTTCTCATCTTGCAGAGATGGATTCTAGCTGCAGTTTTGTAATCTCGTGTTAATAAGGAGACAGAGTGATGGGAGGCACCGTGTACCACATCCTTGTCAGGCTTTGGAAGAACTGTATTTGTTGCAGACTGCGTGGAGGGAGTAGAACACCATTTGTGAAACTCTCTACTAACATGCCATATATTGGGTCAACCAAAATATCTGCAGATTTTTTCATGAATTCCATGGGCAGGTCATCTGGCCTGGGACCTTCCCTCCCAGCAAGAATTACATTTTTTGACAGAACTGCTTGCTTAGGCAGTGGTGATTCTGTGCTGTCTAGCTGAGATTGTTGCATGGAGGTAATGAGAGCTTTCCAAAAGAAGCCTTGATATACAGCAGAAGTGGGGGAGGTTTCTGTCATATACAGGGTGGTGAGTGATTGTCCATTGCCAGTGAGCACCTTACTGTCCTGTCATCCAGGAACGGACCGCCACTCTTCCAAGGGTATGAGAAAAAATATTATTGTACCTTAACGTTGCATTTTTAACCCAACCCCATCTGTCTTCCCTTCCCATCCCCCTCCCCCCCCAGTCTGCATACTCCAACAGCCCAATCCCTCCCCAGTTCGTCCTTCATATGTCCCACAGGACTAACCCACTTCTTCCTGCCGTGAGACAGAACACCGACTACTGAAGTAGCCCCCTCAAGCACCCTAATGGAGTGCAATCCCTATTCCTTTTAGTTGGTTGGCAGAACATTGTTTCTTATCAGCACCAACTATAAAATTTGTGCAATAAAACTCAATAATAAGCTAGGTATAAGTAGAACATGAACATGATTGAACTCACAGTTCATCGGCCCCTTAAGTGAAGAACTGTAGTTCAAATTTACAGCATTAAAGATTCAAGCTACCTACACCTTCAGACTAGCTTGGGATGCAGTAAACTTTGCTGCCAGTGAGGTTAACAACAGCCACTTGCAGTCCCGTCAGGTGAACTACACAGTCTTTCCTCTCCCCAAATGTCTGCAACCCACGGTGGGTGAGTTGTCAGGTTCCCAAGCTAGTCAGCTGCCTGTGCCTCCCTCCCTCCCTCCCTAAAAGTAATTTTTTTTGTTAACTCTAATGTGTGCTCTAATAACCACCCATTGTAGTCTGATCCTTGGACCTGTGGACACACTAATTAATTCAGGATTTAACGTGTCCATGATGCTGCTTATGCTCCCTCACCGATACCAGTACTCCACAGGAATTAATGCAGTGCAGGTAAGGGGGATCTGGTGTAGGCCTCAAGTCTGATAACACAGCATCGAGATGAGAGCATGGGCAATGAGAAAAAGTGAAAGCAGACTGTCTTATTTGGTGGAGTCCTGCTCTGGTTTGCATCATTGGTAGCAGAATTAGAGCACAGGTCAGACACAAAATTAAACCGTTGGCATTCAGACACCAGAGTGTTAGCATCAAGCCACCCCTGCCCCATTCAATCAGATGTTTAAGGTCCAGCAAATGCTTAGATGGAATCACGCTGTAACTGCATGGCAGTCGAGCATCTGGGTGAACCTCATCTGCTCACTTTAAACCCTGCAAACCCCCTTCTTCAAAGTACAAGTAACTCCTGTTGCAGTTTTCTAGGGAAAGACCTGCAATAAATGTTAAATTCACAGTATGAAGCAAAAAGAGGAATACAAATTAGGAAAGGCGGAGGCAACAGGAGCATCAGGAGAGGATCAACTGAAATACAAAAGGGCTCATTGAACCTTCTCGGTCACTAGTGCAGTGGTGCAGGTTGTAAAGCCACCCTCCCCCCTCTGGCATCTTCCAAATTCACAAAATTGTCAGCTTCTTGTGCAGAGAAGACACAGTGGAGAGGTTGACCTGGCATGGTTAGTCTGAGCTTAGATGGGTAGGGTTGTACAAACTTCCATCCACAGCAATGAAACTTTGCCATGACTACAGTGAACTGCTGCCTCTTAATCTGCAGCTCCCTGCTGAAAGCTTGCACTGAGCTGCCTCATACCTTTATCGAGCCATGTGTCTGCACTTGCAGTATTTTTTTCTTTTTTCTCATGTTTCAGATATTTAGAGTGACAGGTATGCTCCCTCAGCTACAGCTTTAGGCTTGTTCCATGGGCATGCTCCATTTCATAGTTTGCAGCTTCAAGGCCCATCCTTAGTTGCTCCAACAGCCATCACTGCACCTTTCTCGCAGGGTCCTTTCCCTTCAGGCCCTCCAGTAGTCCAACAAGGTGATAATTTGAGCATCTTGCTCAGGTTTCCTGATTGTTTGCCCTCTCAGTCAGAAAATCCATCTCCTTTTTAAGAGTCCTGTTCCCTGCTAACATTAGACACCTGATCTTCAGGTTTGCCGATTCTTTTATTGGCCTCATCCAGTCTAGCCTCACAGACAGTGAATGTCTCAGTGATGTCAGAGACAATATTTTGAAGGTGTAGAATTTGTGCAGTTATGTTTTGAAGTCTGCCTTCATCTGCACCTGTAGGTTCTGGATCCTTGTCAGCAAGGCCAACATAACTGATTGGTAGGGCTGACTGTTCGCATTGCCACCACCACTGCCATGCTTTGTGCCCTCATGCATACTTCTGCTTGAGTCAGAGTTCTGGTGTGAGCTGCTGCTTCAAACTGTAGCTTTGTCTACTTCTTGAACAATTTCTGTGTAGCCATGGAGAAAGATTAATGACTGCTTCTCTTTAGGTCTACGTTAAAAACAGAGTCACAATAAAAAAGTTGATTAGATCACAATGATCTGTGACTTCTCCACATATTATAGTCATTGGGGAGGCCATACACTCCTCTTACAAATTTCTCTTAATAAGGATCTCCTTCTCCCTCCTCCGTACTTATATTCATTGGGGTTGTCTATGCCTTCTCAAGATCTCACATTCATCCCTGGCTCTTTTTCCTCCATTGCCTCTCATTCCTCCACAGGTAAACCCATCCTTCTTGGGGATTTCAATATAAATTGGTTTTCCTCATCCTTCAAATCTTCCATTCACAGGATTGAGTCCCTTAAATTCTTCCAGGTTATTTCAGAACCCACCCAGCTCAAAGCCCGCTTTGGCAATCATACCCTTTTGGACTGGGTTCTAACCTTCCTCCCTCACTGCATTACTGCAGCAAGAATTGTATACAGGTTACACTTTTCTTTCATTACTATGCTTAACTGGTCTTCATAACACTATGCATAATGGTCTTCATAACACTATGTATAATTGTTTTCTGCACAGCACTTCAACGTACAGTCATGTATACTCTGCACTCTGTATCGAAGTACAATGTGATAATATCCTCAGACTTAATATGGCTGATGTATATATTGTGTAGTATGTTGTATGTATGTCTACACCATTAATCTGTCAACTGTTATGCTACTCTGTGTATGTACTTTATCATATGTTCTCCCTTATGCCCCCTCCTCCACCCGGGTGCACTGTGAGAAGAGCAACTTGTTGTTCAGTATTCCATTCCTGGTGAAACATTTCAATAAACAAATAAAATTATGCTAGATTCATTTAGTGACCACTTGCATGACATTCTGCATCAGAAAAATCTGGTGCCCAACCCCCCCACCAAAATATGTCTGTCCAGGTCTCTCCAGTCATTAAACATCAGTGTGCTACTAAGCAACCTCACTGCCACTGACTAGTCAGCTGTCCTTTCTGCCGCAAATATTGATATGACTCTCGCACTAAATACACCTGTTCAGGTCTCTCTGGTCTTTAAACATCAGTGCACTACTGAGCAACCTCACTGCAGCTGACTAGTCAGCCATCCTCTCTGCCTCAGATATTGATGTAGCTCTCACAGTAAATACATCTGTCCAGGTCTCTCCGGTCAATAAACATCAATGTGCTACTGAGGGACCTCAGTGAAACTGACTAGTCAGCCTTAAGATATTGATATGGCCCTCACACTAAATATGTGTCTGTCCAGATCACTCTGGTTGTTAAACATCAATGCACTACTGAGTGACCTCACTGCAACTGACTAGTCAGCCATCCTCTCTGCCTCAGATATTGATATGGCGCTAGTACTAAATACATCTGTCCAAGTCTCTGCAGTTGATAAACATCAATGTGCTACTGAGGGACTATGCTGCAACTGACTAGTCAGCCATTCTCTCTGTCTCGAGTATTAGTGTGGCCCTCACACTATATATGTCTGTCCAGGTATCTCCAGTCATTCAATGATTCATGTCTCAGGGGGCTTTGCCCCCCAACCCTCAGTGCAGGGGATTTCACCCCCACACACCCCTTACAAATGATTGCAAACTCCACCTCAGGCAAAATCCCACTGTCAGGATTTCCGTGGTTGGTATTTTAGTGTCAGGCTACTAGGTGTCATGCTAGTGGGTGCTGGGATCCTGTAATGATATCCGTTAAACATCAATGCACTACTGAGTGACCTTGCTGCAACTGACTAGTCAGCTATCTTCTCTGCCTCGGATATTGATGTGACCCTCACTCTGTATACATCTGTCCAGGTCTCTCAAGTCATTAAACATTAATGCGCTACTGAGTGACCTCACTGCAGCGGACTAGTCAGCCATCCTCTCTGCCTCAGATACTGATGTGGCCCTTGCACTGTTCCACTCCAAATTCTTCTCTGTCTCATACAAACATGCCTCCCACCAGGAAATACAGGGCAAAAATGTCTTACCACCACTGGATTACCACCAAAATCATTGATCTGTGCATGTCCTGAGACCTCACATGGGCCCGCTACCAATTATCCCACTCCTCTGCTGACCTCATCTCTTACAGAGCTATGAAGAACAACAATACAAAGGTTCTCCGGGCTGGGAAATTGCACAATTTTAAGGCAAATCTTCAAAAAAACACTTAAGTCCCCAACTAAATTCTGGAAGGTTATCCACGCCCTTTTCAACCCCCCCCCGTTCAGTCCACTCCCCAACCCTCATGGTAAATGGTTCATCTGTGTCTGATCCTATCTCTGTTGCTGCTCACTTCAACAATTTCTTCACATCCTATGCCCTCCCTTCCTCTCCCCCTCCTAGTTCCTCTTTTTCCCCTCTTTCTCCATTCCCACATCCATCACCAGGTTTTCACTTCCCCAATAACCATCCAAGAAACCCTGCTTGCTCTTTCCTTCCTCAACCCGTTAAAGTCCAGCCTTGATGGTCTAGACCCTAAGCTCCTCCACCTCTTAGCTGTTGTAGCTCCTCTTACTCAACTACTCAATCTTCTTTCTCCTTCAGTAGTGTTCCTCAGTCCTGGAAGTTGGCCAAAGTTATTCCACATCACAAAGGGGATGATCCATCCTTCCCTGGCAACATCTGTCCCATCTTCCTCCTCTACTCCCTCTCTATCTGCAAGAGAAACTGATCCAATGGCCAGCCTGGTGGTGTAGAGGACTGAGGCATTGGCACCTTGCCTCTTACCATGCCAGTGACCCAGGGTCCAGAGCAAGCTCAGGTCGCCAGGGTGAGAGGACTGAGCATCTGATGGACGGCTTTCCTTTCTCAGGGAGGTGGGTCGTGGATCCCTGACAGCAGCGACATCACGGAGAGGTGTACTTTACACATCCAGGACCATGCAAGGGATTGGAGGAGGTGACAGCAGACGTCCGTGAGAGGAGTGTGGGAGCAGACTCGTACCCATGCTGGACATCATTGCACATCCACGCCTCTGAGGGGAGTAACCATGAAAACAGGAAAACCCCCAAACATTGGGAGAAAGACGTCTCACTAGCCCACCACGTCCTCTGCTAGCTCCTGCTCTCTGGACCTGAGCGCCCTGTCCTCTATCTCTGCCTGTGCCTGACACTACATGACAGAAGGGATGTTCGCTGTTAGCAGAAGGCAGCCCTGCCCTGGAGGGTCAGGCCTTGGGTAGACCTCACAGGTGAGTCGTGAGTGGGATGGGGGAACAGGATACTGGTTAGAGAGGAGCACAGCAGGACGGGAACAGGGCAGTGCTGGCAGATGGGGCCCCAATGCATGGTGACCGGAGGGAAAAAATGTCCAAAATAGAGAAACTGGTCCACCCTAGACTCCTGAACTGCCTTTCATCCTCCAACTTCCTCTCACAATTCCAGTCATGTTTCAAGTACAACCTTTCCACTGTTTCCTCCCTGGTGTATGTCACTGATTCGATCTTCTCCAGGATGGATTAGGACCACATTATGGCTGCTACAGTATATTCATCGATCCAGCTAAAGCTTTTGATTTTCTGTGCCATCTGCTTCTTCTGGACATGATGAGCTCTGCTGGCCTCTCAGCTTCTGATGTTGCTTGGTTCTATTCCTACCTAATGGGACAACAAGATTTGGAACAGCTTGTAGGCACCCTGTCACCTCTCCTTCCTATTCAGGTTGGGATCCAACAGGGCTCCACCCTGGGTCCCATCTTTGTTCTCTATTTTTCTGAATGCCCTCCCCTCTACCTGTGCCATCTCTGCATATCTACATGTATGCAAATGACATAGTCAGCTTCACCTCCGGTCCCTCCACTGCAGCTGTGGAAGACCTGCTCCAGCAGGACTTTAACAACATTTTGCACTTGTTCCAACCCATCCAGCTCAAAGTCAACAATAAAGAAATGGTGTCCATGACCTTTGGTACCAGTCATAAACTAGCCAGACTCCCTGTCCCCTGTCATCACTACTCTCGATGGCATGCCTCTTTGAAGCAGTTCAGTCTTTCAAGTACCTTGCTGTGTGATCAGACAGTAAGCTTGGCTTTTTCTCAGCCCACATCGATGCAAAACTCCATCCCAAGCTCTGTGCCCTATACTACAACAGTGATTGTTTATGTCTGCATTTCCACTGGGAGCTGGTTACCAAAATGGTGCTTCCTGTCCTTGACTATTCAGATGTGGTCTATTGCACCACTCTTTCACTTCCCTTGCTAGACTGGACACCCTTCATAACTCCTTCTGCTGTTTTGCTACAAACTCCCCCTTACACCCACCACTGTTTACTATATTCATCCCAATCTATCCTTTCTTTTTCCTGTTCACATCAGGCTCACTGTACCTCCTTCATATCCAAATACTGGTTCAGTTCCCTCTCTCTTACCTCTTCTTACCTCTCCTGTCTCCTTTCGCAGCTTCTGTCACTTTCTGTTCCCTCCATTCCAGGGACAATCACACTTTTGCCACTCCTAATCCCAGCTCCTCTGCACGGCAATCTGCCTCCTGCTATTGACTTCCATCACTCTGGAACCAACTCCTCTCCTTCCTCCACCTCTTTCTTCTGGCTCACTCAAGCACCAGTTGAAACTTCAGCCCCTCCTCGCCAGCTCCTGTTAGCCTTCCTCTTGATACCACCATGGCTGAGCCTTAATCATCCTAGTATGCAGCCAGCTGAGTCGCTGCTCCTGCCTTGGTTTATCTTCCACACGACTGCAATGTTGTCCCACCACTATGAGGTTGGGCAATAACTCAATAACTCACCCCTCAAGTCAATCACCTGTGGTCAGTATTGTTCTTGTTCACCAAGTATTGCTGTCACTTCTGAATACACAATTTACACTTACTAGGCCTTTGTATTGTATCACTATGCACATACAGTTGTTTAGTATTTATTATAATTTTGTGCAATTTTGTTTCCCAAATGTTGTTCACATGTTTTGCAACTATATGTTTTGCTGCTGCTCTGCCACTTTTCCCCTCCCCCGGGTTGCACCTGGAAATAAGCCTTGGCTCCATGTTCCTCTCTGTGTTATCAATTTTCAAATAAACAAAGAAGCCACAGAGCGTGGCAATATGTAAGGGTGGTCGGTTGGTGGGTCGTTAAGGTTTGCTCTAATAAACTATACTTAGCCATCCAATACTTGGTGTGTGCATCATTTCTTTTCCTTAATAACAATGGTGTATGCTGTATTGTTGCACCTTTAGGATCTGGAGAGTGCTGCCACCATCCCCTTGCTTGCACTCTGCAGCTTATGTCCGATAAATGCTAGAAAAACTAAAGTGCAGCAATGGATAACCCCAGCCTCACCCTTAGCTCTGTGCTTTAAGAATGCCACAAATGTCAGGAAAACAATAGCACTGCAATGGATGAGCCCAACCTGACTCTCAGTCCTGGATTCTAAGAATGCTGATAACTGCCAGTGAAATAATACTGCAGCAATGGAGTCAACTTTGACCTCAGATATGTGCTCAAAGAATGCTGATAACTGTCTGGAAAACAATAATGCGTCAATAAGAATGCTAAACCCTGAAAAATATTAGCCACAAAATAGTTAATCAATAGATGAGCCCAGCCTCACTCTCTGCTCTGTGCTCTAGGAATGCTAAACCTTGATAAATGCCAGGAAAACAATAATGTAGTAGTGGACGAGCCCAATGTCACCCGCTGCTCTGCAGTCTACGGATACTGATAAATGCCAGGAAAACAATAGTGTAGTAGTGGATGAGCCCAATGTCACCCTCTGCTCTGCAGTCCACGGATACTGATAAATGCCAGGAAAACAATAGTATAGTAGTGGATACACCCAACCTCACCCCCTGCTCTGCAGTCTATGAATGTCAGGAAGACAGTAGTGTAGTAGTGGATAAGCCCAACCTCACCCTCTGCAGTCTATGAATGTCAGGAAGACAGTAGTGTAGTAGTGGATGAGCCCAACTTCACCCTCTGCTCTGCAGTCTATGAATTCTGATAAATACCAGGAAAAATAGCACAGCAATAGAACACCATCAGCTCTTTACTCCAAGAATGCTGATAAATGCTAGGAAAGCAACAGCACAGCAATGAATAAGCGCAACACCACCTTCAGTTCTGTGCTCTAAGAGGACTTCATCATGATAAATGCCAGGAAAACAATAGCACAGCATTTAATTAGTCCAACTTGGCCATCGGCTCTATGGTCTAAGAAAGCTGATAAATGCTAGAAAAACAATAGCATGGCAGTGGATGACTAGAATCTCAGCCTCAGCTCTGTGGCTGAAGAATGACGATAAATGCTAGGAAAACAGCAGCTCAGCAATGGATGAGCCCAACCTGACTCTCAGTCTCACGTTTTGTGAATGACATCAAAAACTGCAATAGGGTGGACACTCCAGAGAGGGGGTGGATAGAGTGTTCTGAGACTTGAGAAAAGTAAAGGATAGCCAGGAGTATGGCAGCTGGGATTCAGTGTGAAGAACTGCAAAATCATACACATAATGTACAGAAGCGGGGAGGGAGAGTACCCTATGGGAGAGGAGTTATGGACCTGGCTCTTAGTTTCCTGACATCTCCTACATCAACTAAAATATTTTTAAAAATAAAATAGAAAGATTACAAAATACACTGCTGGTTGTCACATCTTCATCCCCCGTGAAGATGAAAAACTCATGATGACTCTAAATTATAGTTTTGTTTTTTATCAGGCTGTCTGTACCTGCTTTGCCCCCCAGTTCTCCCTCTGTTTCTCAGTGGATTAATTCATCCAAATCCTTCTTTACTGAGTCACTGATTATTACAGAGACAATCTGCCTGTACTGCCTTGCTGTGACCCTCGGAGATGCCCGGTGTCCTTGTTATAGGACTGCTGCACCAGGCTGCATCTTAAGAATTTGAGTCTTTGCCTGTTGATTCGATGGTGACATGTGAGGGGGTGTGGTAGGTGATGAGTGTAAATGCCCTCTCATACAAATATAGTTGTAGCTTTTCCAGAACCAAGATGATGCCTGGACTCCTCAATTGTGGTGTAAGTCTCCTCTCAGGACAGCAGCTTCCTGCTCAGGTACACAGTGTGTGTGTGTGTGTGTGTGTGTGTGTGTGTGTGTGATGACTCACCCAGAGGCACAGTGAACTTCAGAGAATAGTCAAGGCTCATGAGCACAAATGCCCAACAGAATGCCTCCTGCAGTGGGTGGAATGTTGTGTCACACTGAACTTTTCCCAGCATTTTCATCCTTGTGAGACTGGACAGGGGCTTGGCCATGCTGCTAAAGTTTGCCACAAACTTTTAATAGTATCTAGTACTGTGCCACTCCTAGGAAGTACTCTTATCTTTGATGTGGGTGAGGCCCATCACTGTATGGCCTCATTTTTTTCCCTTCTGTTTCTTCACTTAGTATGTTGCAGCAGGACACAATCTGTTCCTAGCAGCCACCCGTCTATGCTCCCCCCCGGCCCCATTTCTCCCATGTATTTCCATCAGTGGCAGGGCAGGAAGGGAGGTTCACCCCCCCCCACCCAGTACACAATCCAGATTGGGGAAATCACGGTGGTCCAGAGATGAAGCGGGACACAGTCAGCTGGTAGGGCTTCACATAGGCTGCAGCAGCCCCTCCTTTTTCCACTTCCTAGTCCCATCCCTTATGGCCATGAATGTGAGTATGTGGAGGGACGCACACATCACATAGCCATGTTCTTTTACCTCCATAATTCCAGTGCTGCCCTCTGGCCTCCACCAGGGGGAAGACAAGGAGCAGGATGACATCCTCCCCATCCCCTGGAGAGGAGTGCTTTCATTGGATGCTTGATCCTCTCCCTCCCCAGCCGACCCCTGACAAATCAAGGTTACTTCTGACCCTGGGTCACTGGCATGTTGTGAGGTGTGGCATCCAATGCCACAACCCTCAGCACCACTGGGCTGGCTGTATGGCCTCAGTCTTTACTGGCATAGGCTGCATGTACCCCCTCCCCATCCTGTGCTCAAGGTATATCACCTCTGCCATCCCTATTTGGTATTTCTCTGCCTGGAGTGTCAGCCCTGCAGGTTTCAGTCAGTAGAGCACCTCAGTCATGTGTCTGATGTGATCCTCCCACGTCTGCCTGTAGAATATGATGTCAATGTACGTCAAAGTAAAGTCTCCTGCTCCAGACAGAATGCTATCCAGGAGCTGTTAAGAGGTGGCTACTACATTCATCATCCTGAATGGAATTACTTGAAACACAGGTACCTCGTCAAGTAAGCGCTACCAGAATAGCGCCACACTATATGGTGCTAGTCCAGTAAGCGCTTCCCTGGTCACTGTCCCTGGTGCTGACAGTGCACAAGAGCACCAGGAGCTAGGAGGCTGGCTGAGCTGCTCCCATGGCATGGAGGGCTGGGGCATTGAGCAACTCAGCCAGCGCCATTGGAGACCAGGGTTCTAATCCTGGTCTCCAAACATGTTACTGCACTTGGGACTTGTACACTGATATGTGGGGCAGTGGAAACAGTATTCCATGGTCCCATAATTTTTAACTTTCCCCAATATCTCCTCCCCCCAGAGTGAGAATCCTTTAGTCTAGGGGGTGTGCAGCCCCCCAAAAAAGAAAAAACTGCATCCTTATTACCACATGCACCATGTTGACACTATTCTTGTCAGCACTTACCAGACACAGTGCCGAAACACACATAGGCCAAAGTGATGAAGTCCAACCTCTCTCTGGCTTCAGAGGTCAATGTTACCTGCCAATAGCACATTGTCAGGTCTATCATGGACAAGTACAAGGCTCCCCCTAATCTTTTTAGGACCTCATCCATCCTGGGTATGGGGTATGTGTCTGACTCTGTAAGCTGTTGAACCTGTTGTAGTTGATGCAGAGCCTCATGGTATTAACAAAAGGAAAGAATGATGTGCATCTAGTACAAAGGGGTGTTACACAAAAGGTGCAAGTGATGGCCAAAATGATGGAAACTGATGACAATAGATACTATGTTGGGCCCCCTAGAACTCCCAGGGCCCCCATAAAGACCCATGCCCAGTTATATACATAGAATGAGCATCTCCACCTATACAATGTCTAATATCCAGTATAATGGTGTGACTTGGAACATAAAAGGTGCCAAAACGCAGCAGAAGAGATACCAGGTCATTAAACATAATAAATCACTTGGGGGATAGATTACCTTCTTACAAGAAACCCATATGCTGGCACAGGATGCAATGCCATGGAGAAGAGAGTGGGTGGGACACGTTTTTGCATATGGTGCAGCAACAAAAGAGCAGGGGCTGGCCATTCTAATTCACAGAAACATCCCCTTTCAAAAGACAGAAAGAATAGCAGCTCTTAGGGAGATATATTATATTGAAAGTGTGCCCTGGTATCACTACCGTAATTATGGCCTCAGTTTATGGACCAAACGGGAAAGATCTCCACTTTTACACTGGTCTCCTACCCCTACTTACTGAGATACAGGCCTACCCAGTCCACTTGGGTGAAGACTGGAACCAGGTCATTGATAACCTAATGGACAGATCAAGAACCAGAATCACTGGCCATTTGCTGACATAGAGGTCCCCAAGAGAAATGCAGAATTATCTGGGCCTTGATGTCTGCAGAGCCCTGAACCCCAGGGTCAAAGACTATATGTTTTGGTCGGTGGCCCATGACTCCTACTCAAGAATAGACTTTTTCCTGGTGAATACGGAAGTTTTTGGAGTAACCTCCCACTGTGAGAGAGGGGTCAGGATGGTCTTTGACCATCCCCCACATTCCCGCCTACCCAGCCTGTAGAAAGAGACAGGCTGTGGAGGATAAACAGCTGTATCCTTAAGGACCCTGGCTGCATGCAGAAACTTAAAGACTGCATATCACACTATTTTTAAATCAACACTCCCTCAGCACTAAATAACTCCACTTTATGAGGGCCTTCAAATGCACACTGCGAGGGAAACTAATAATGTTAGCTTTCACCAGAAAAAGAAAGAGTGGGAGAGGCCCAGCAACTGCTGCTAACCATCCAAGACCTAGAGAAAAAGGTTTCTGGGAACTGGGCCAATAGTGTCAACACCCAGTTAAATACTGCCAGAGCCCAAAATAACGACTTGCTTCAGGAGAAGGCAGAATATGCTATCTTCAAAGCAAAAACTAATTATATGGACTAAGGAAAGAGAACTGGGAGGCTACTGGCTCTCAGATTAAAACAGCAGGAAACTAAGAGACAGATTACAAAAGTTATGGATAGGGCAGGAACCCTACTATCCATACCCAAAGAGATATCCAGTGCCTTCCGTGACTTTCTCTGAGAACTGTACACTGCAGGACCTCCTGCACAACAATCTGAGATTCAACAATTTCTGAAACATACAGACCTCCCTTGAATAACTGAGCCCCATCTACATATGTTGGATGCGAATATATCAGTTTCTGAGGTCCAACAGGTCATTGCATCTCTGACTTTGGACAGAGCCCCTGGACTGGATGACTTCTCCCCCAAATTTTATAAAACATTTGGCTTTCAGCTCTCTGAACTCCATACTAACATACTAACATACTGACATGCCAGCAGAGTAGGCCTCATGGTCTACTGAGTCTGCTCGGGAGTCGGTACCCTGAATGGGTACGTCTCTATCTTCATCAAAGTCCCTCCCCCTAGGACAAGCCTTTCCTCACTTTTCCCCCACACCTAAACCTGTCCCAGCCCCTCTTGAACCCCTCCATCATAGATGCTCCCACCAGCTCCTCAGGCAGAGCATTCCATGGTTCCATTACTCTTTCAGTGAAATACTGCCTCCTCTTTTCCCCTGGAGTCTTCCCCCTCCATCCTCCAGCTGTGCCCCCTGTGTACCAACCGATTCATTGAAGCAAAACAGATGAATTCACTCCATCCCTTTATGTAGCAGGCCCTGATAACTCTGATACCAAAGCTAGATAAAGGCCCCACTCCACTGGGCAGCTACAGGCCGATATCTCTACTAAACATGGATGTTAAACTACTGACCAGGATCCTAGCCACAAGGGTGAATAAAGTATGACAGATACATATTGCCCCTCAAACAGTGGGCTTTATGCAGGGGAGGTTGGTGACTGACCATCTAAGGAAGATTATGCACCTCATTTCTGCATCCAGGGACTCGCAGGAACCAGCTGTCCTGCTTTCCCTGGATGCAGAGAATGCCTTTAATAGAGCTCCTTAGCCCTTCTTGTTCTAGACTCAGGCTTGCTATGGTTTCCGTTCCTCATTTATAAATGAGGTAAGGTTGTTATGATCCCACCCCTCAGCCAAGGTCTGGTGCAATGGTACACTCTCAACCTCCTTCACCAGACAGGGCTGCTCCCTATCCCCATTTCTGTTCAATTTATATTTGGAGCCCCTCATGAGATTCACATTAGCAAATGATGACATCTCAGGAGTGAAGGTGGCAGGGAGAGGGAGTACAAGCTCTCCACATACATGGATGATGTTCCCCCACTCAGTCAGTGCAGGCAGCTTTCCAGCTGATACAGCAATATCAGAGGCTATCAGGTTACAAGTTAAACCTTTCCCAAACCTGAATCATACCCCTTAATTGTCACACATGGAAAGACACAGCATTGCAATAGGGAGGCTCCTGGAGCCCCACCTCCATCAGATATTTGGGAATTCTCATAGCATAAAGTCACAGCTGGATGTGCCAGCATAACCCGGACAACTTGCTAATCAAAGTCAAACAAGGTCTGATATGCTGGTGGGTCCTCCCCCTAACTTTATGGGCAAGAATTAACATAATTAAAATGACCATTCTCCTCAGACTTCCATATCCCATCTCAGTGCTGTCACGTGTCCTACCTCAAGTATGGTCTACACAATTGAAGTCCACCCTCTTTCCTTTTCTGTGGAATGGCAAAACCCCACACAGATCTTACCTGAAGCTCACAGGGAACAAGGAGGCCTGAAATTGCCAGATTTCTGGCTTTATTCCTAACAACCCATGCCACCCAATTTGTATGGTGGAGGAACCAACCACATGGGCAGGTCACAGATGCATACCTCCCACAATGGAAAACAATAGAGCTGGACCTCATTGTCCAAAACAGAATTAAGCCCTGCATTCTCCTCTGTATCCCCTTCATTAAACTCCCCTCAGCATTAAAACAGACACCGATAGGTTCCTCTGTATAAGTGAGCAAGCAGCTGCACAAACTGTTGGCACCAGGCCAGTCCTCGACCCAATCCAAACATTGACAGGGAACCCCAATTTTAAAATACAACAGAAGATGATTCCATCTAATTTCTTGGGTCAAGTGCAATTGGGTACACCCAGTTATTACCTTGAGGGGAAACTCCCTAATAACTTACAATAAGCTGAGACAGGCCAGAGCCCCACACGCAATTCCAATCTTCCCCTTTCTCCAACTGCAGCACTTGCTTGCAGGACCACTAGGCCCTAAAACCTGGGACTTTGGGCCCTTCACTAGATGGAATGATCTAGCAGGGCTAGCCACACAACACCATTCCACTTTCTGGTTATACAAGAACCCGCTGGTGATGACAACTCCAGAAGGCAGCACCTCCCCAATATATTGGAGAACAGAATTTCAAGAATTAGGAGACCCAAAGATCATGGCTGCATGGGGATCAAGCAATCACAAAGTTCTCATGTTCGATGGCCTTAAACTAATGCAATATAAAATTAACCACAACTTATATTATGCCCCTGTGAAGTTGTACAAAATGGGAAAACTACCCTCAGATATATGCGTCAGATGCAAACTCCATGGGGGTACTCTTGAACACATTCTATGGGACTGCCCAAAAGCACAACCACTTTGGACAGAAGTCCAAAAAGAGGCTAGACCCCTTGCTAGGCCTTGATCTAGCATTCATACCACAAATTTGCCTAATCGGCCTAAATCTGGACACTGTCTTTGGCCAAAGGAAATTTGATATTACTCTGACTGCAGCCATGTTCAAATAAACTAATCCTTAAACACTGGATGGATGAAAACCTACCCTCATTTCAGGAATGGCATAATGCTACCTTGGAGGCTCTCGGAATGGAAAAAATGGTACATTCGCTGAGGAACAAACAAAATTTGTATTGCTCATGCTGGAGCACTCTGGATGCCCTCCTATTAATTCTTTAATGTACCCAATCCCCACCCTCTTCCAGCACAAACTGGAACACCTCTTAGGTATTTAACTCAGTTTATATATATACCTAAAGGGGCCTAGGCCCAATCACACAAGATCATTTAAGGCTGTATAGGCAACACCTCTCTCCTGAATGTTGATGGAGAAAACAGTACCAGCTTTCAAAAAACTGAACTGTGTGCTGCATCCTAGTTGTTCTGCATTGTCTTTTCTGTTTGTTTTCCTGTTGAAAACTCAATAAAGGAAGAATGTCAAAGACTGCAGAGTGTGTGTGTGTGATGAGCCAAACCACTTTGCAAACAAGTGCTGCTCATACTGCAGCAAGCAGGACATTACAACTACCTGTAACACACATACAAGATATAGCTCACGATGCAGGATCAATCAAATAGCACCACAAGCTCACAGAGACATAGAAACATAGAATTTGATGGCAGATAAGGACCGCTTGGCCCACCCAGTCTGCTCATTTCCCAACCTAATGGATAAGCTGCAGATCCTAGTTAACCAGCAGCCTACTTCTTTCTACCTCCACCCCCTAGAATTGCCTTATAACTGTCCCATGCATGCTTGAATTCCACCACTGTTTTTGACTCCACAACCTCCTCTGGAAGTCCGTTTCATGCATCCACAACCCTTTCTGTAAAAAAATACTTCCTTAAATTACCTCGGAGCCACCCCCTTCCATCTTCAAATTGTGCCCCCTTGTTCTTGCACACCTCTTTTTTGAAAGATGCTACCCTCTTGGACTTTGTTAATTCCCTTGAGGTACTTGAAAGTTTCTATCATGTCACCCCTCTCCCTCCTTTCCTTGAGGCTATACATATTAAGCTCCTTAAGTCTCTCTTCATATGTCTTCCGGTGCACACCCTGCATCATTTTAGTTGCCCTCCTCTGGAAGCTTCCATCCTGTCTATGTCTTTGCAGAGATTGGGTCTCCAGAACTGCACGCAGTACTCCAGATGGGGTCTCACCAGCTGTCTGTACAGAGGGATAATAACTTCCTGTTTTCTGATGGTGACGCCTCTCCTATACATCCCAGTATCCCCCCAGCCCTCCTTGCTGCCCTCTCACATTGCTTGCCCACCTTTAGGTCATCTGATATGACTACCCCCAGGTCCCTTTCCATTTTGTTGTTGTTAGTATCTCACCCCCCATTGTGTACTCTTCCCCTGGGTTTTTGTTTCCCAGGCGCATCACCTTGCACTTCACAGCTCAAGAAGCTAAACCTGACTCATCTAGCAGTGATGAGGTCTACAGGTTTGTAGTCAACAGCCATAAACATATTAACCAACCACAAATACAAATACAAATCGAGGGTAAAAAGATGACTACATTGATTAACTTTGGAGCTGCAGTGAACATTGTAAGTGAAATGGTGTACAACACACTGAAGGTACACCTGGAACTAGAGCAAACAACACAAAAATATACTTTTATGGCTCTAAGGAAGCACTTGCAGCCCTAGGAAAATTTGCTTGTTCCATAGAGCTGAAACACAAAATCACACATAGGACATTTTATGTTGTCTGAGGAAATGCCAGTTTGCTTCTGAACTACCAAACAGTTTCAGAATTGGGGTTAATCAAAAGTGTTAACACAATACCACCTGTAACAGACACATTCACTTTGGCAGATCCACCTGTGGGCCATTATCCTGACCTCTTTCAAGGCATTGGAAGCTTAAAAACTTCCAAGTGCACCTCCACATCAATCCTGAAGTAAAACCTACAAGTCAGCCACACCACAGATTTCATTTGCACATACCAAAAAAAGCTGAGGCAGAACTTAAGCTACTTGACAAGGAAGACAATACCAATAAGGTGACTGGATTGACACCCTGGATCTCACCTATAGTGATGCTTCTGAAACCTAAAGACCCTCACAAAGAGAGGATTTGTGTCAACATGCAAAAGGCCAACAACTTTTACATGAGTGCCACATCACCCCAACCATGGGTACTGTAATCTATCACTTTAATGGTTCAACAGTGTTTTCAAAATTAGATCTTAAAGCAGGATACCATCAACCGGAGATGCTTCCAGACAGCAGATCTATCACTACTGTTTCTACCCACATGGGGTTAAAAAGGTGCAAGAGACTAAATTCTGGGATATCATCAGCTGCAGAAGTATTTTCACAATGTTATACGTCAAACATTGCAAGGTATTCCTGTTGTAATAAACCTACCTACAAACATACAAACACACCACAATTGCCAGCAGAAAAAGGCCTTACAGTCTAACAAGTCTGTTTGGTTGTGCAGCTAGCAGCACTTATTTTGCAGCTGACCCTCCCTCCCTTCTCTCCCCCGACCCTCCCTCTTGCCATGTCCCATCCCCTTTTGAAGTCCCCCACTGTTCCATTGACTACCACCTCTGCCGGTAACACCTTCCATCTGGCTACTGCACTCTCTGTAAAAAAGTGTTTTCTCATCTCCTTCCTGAACCTTCCCCCTCTAGTCTCATATCATGGCCTGGGGTGTCCCTCCCCTCCCTTAGTTTGAAAAGACCCTCCATACAAGACTTGTTTATCCTTTCATATACTTGAAGGTTTCAAACATATCTCCCCTCTCCTTCCTCTCCTCCAGTAAATAGATGTTCAGGTCCCTCAGCCTACTCTTGTTAGGTAAGTCCCCAGACCATTGCTCATCTTTGTCACCCTGCATTGCAACCCCTCTAGTAACTTAGTATCCCTCTTCAGGTACGGACACCAGAACTGCACAGTACTCCAGGTGTGGTCTAACCAGTGATCTATACAATGGTAGAATCACCTCACCACTTCTTGAGGATATTCCCCTAGCAATACAACCCAACACCCTGTTGGCCTTTGCAGCTGCCTTTCTACATTGTGCTGAGTTGTTCATTGCTCCCGTAATGAGCACCCCTGATCCTTCTCCTCCTCAGTCACAGCTAACTGTTCATCCCCCCAGTTGGTAGCTCCTCTTTGGGGTTTTAGCCCCAAAATACAGCCCCTTGCATTTTTTGGCATTGAACCCCAGTGGCCAGGTGTTTGACCAGGACTCCAGCTTTATGCAGATCCTCCTGCAACCCTTGCCAACCCCTAGGTCATCCACTACTGCTCCCATCTTGGTGTCATCAGCAAACAGACTGATTTTGCTCTTGATGCCCAACAAATGTCTGCAATGAATATCGCAAACAACACTGGTCCAAACACCGAGCCCTGCAGAACTCCGCTCGTTACTGCCCAAGGGGATGATGGCTCCCTACCCACCACCGCTCTCTGTTGCCTCCCTTGCAGCCAGTTCACTACCCAGTCCACCATCTTCACACCCACCCCTGTAGTTTGTAGCTTACTTCCTAGTCTCCCATGTAGCACTGAGTTAAATGACAAATAACCTCCATGCGCAAACACTGAGGCAAGGGTTACCCCAAAGGGCATTTGGCTGGGAAGCCAAGTTTCAAGAAAATACAAAATCACACATGCCCACACAATGCAAAGCATCATGGGCTGCATATGCAAATCACCACAGAACATTATGCTGTTTCAACTTTAAGCAGAATTGCATGGTGCCGAAAGGCCTCTCACACAGTCACTGAGTTAAATGCTTTACTGAAGTCCAGGTACAGGACATCCACTGCACGGCCCTTGTCCAGTTGTCTACTTACCCAATCATAGTACTCCACCATGTTGGTCTGGCAAGATCTGCCAATGACAAAGCTATGCTGCCTACTGTCCTGTTGCCCATTGTCTTCCAGAAGGGACAACAGCCTCTCCTTTAGGATTGTCTCCATAAGCCTACCCACGATGGATATGAGGTTCACCAGTCTATAGTTCCCCGGTTCATCCTTGGTGCCACTCTTATGGAGAGGTACCATGTGAGCCATCCTGTAATCCTGAGGTACACACCCTGAATCTAGTGAGGCATTGAATAGGTCTGCCAAATGTCCCACTAGTACCTCTGTCAGTTCTTTCAGTACCCTGGGATGAACGCTATCTGGCCCTGGTGCCTTGTACACCCTTAGTGCCCCCAAGCCCTCCAGCACCCTGCCTTCTGTGATTTTCCTCTCTGTTATATCCTCTTCCTCCATTCTGGACCTCAACTCCCTATTTGATATTTCTCCCCCCTTTTCTAAGTGATGACATCATAATGTATGGAACGAATCAAGAAGAACATGACAAAAACCTTACAGTAATTTTCCAGAGATTAAGAAAAAGTGGTCTCACATGCAATTGCCCTAAATGTGAGTTTAGTAAAACCAGACTAGAATTCTATGGCTTCCTATTTTCAACCAATAGAATATTAACTGACCCAAAGAAAGTAGAAGCCATCCAGAGAGGCAGTAATCCAAAAGACACTAATGAATTTCAAAGCCTTCTTGGAATGGTTACTTATTGCTCTGACTTCACTCAGAACTTTGCAACAGTGACTGCACCATGGAGAGAGCTAACAGGAAAAGACAATACATGATGTTGGGGTGAGGAACCAGAAGCAGCACTAAGGACACTCAAGGAAATCCTTACAAGTAAAACAGCTATAGTATATTTCAATCCAGACAGAGAAACATAAATAATTGTTGATGCTAGCCCAGTAGGACTAGATGCCGTCCTCCTACAAAAAGACAACTCAAAACAATACCTCACAGCATATGCCAGCAGATCTCTCAGCAATGCTGAAAGGCATTATTCCCAGCTCTAGCTATAGTATGAAGTTTCAGTCATTTTCACCCTTACATCTATGGCAGTCCATTCACACTGGTCACCAACCACAAACCTCAGGAGCTGATATGCGATAACCTGGGATCTAAACCGCCTGCCTGTAGTGAATGATGGGGATTACAGCTAAAGCTACTGCCTTACAACTTCAAGGTCCAGTATAGAAAGGGAAAAGACAGTCCAGCTGACTACATGTCATGGCATCTGATTCCAGCACAGATGCCTTTATCTATTTTTATTTATTTATTTATCAAGTCTAGGATTACAAATACCTTTGAGCCATGGCTTTTTTACAAATGTTCCACGTCAGAGAAATACAAATTATGGGGAACATCAAGACAGGCATTACAACAATGTGGACATTGCAAACAGAGTACAGATTTATACAGTTCAAGGGTAGCATTGTAATAAGGCAGCCAGAGGCATTTGTCAGAGAAAATAGACAACAGATAAGAAGTGCCAGAGTCATAGGGAGAGGGAAGAGGGTAGGGGGAGAAGGAATGTAGGAAGGGTGGCAAGAGGGTGAAAAGTGCAGCACTGGGTATACAAAGTGCAGCACTGGGTATACCAAGATGTGAGGGTAGAATCCAGTGAGGAGGGGAGGAGGGGGGGGCTCTCTTGCAATCACAGCAGTGGGGAGCCTTAAGGCTCAAGAACAGCAAAAGTAGCCAAAAAATAGGTTAACTTCCTAGCACAATATACCACACCCAAAGCAATGACATTGGAAGAGACACAGCAGGAAACAGTGAAGGATCCAGTCCTCCAAACCATCAAAACATTAATACAAAATGGAAAGTGGTGCGCTATCAGTTGCACTACACCACATACAGATGAACTAATGCTGTATCAATGAGTCTGCAATTAACTCACCATGTCATCTACGAGGATCCAGAATGATCATACACTCTACATTTTGACACAAAGTGCTATCAGTGGCTTGTGAAGGCTGTCTTACAATAATCAAGACAAACACTCCTTCAAGAGAAAGTATAATTCTGAAATATAGACAAGAGTGCTGAAACCATGGTCAGAAACAGCCCAGCATGTCAGGCCACAACACCTGTCATGAAACCTGGGCCATTGCACATGTCTGACCTACAAGAAGCAGCATGTCAGAATTTCTGTACAGACTTTTAAGGACCTCTACCCAGTGGAGAATACCTCCTAGTCATTGTAGATGAGTACTCCAAATACCCAATTGTGGAGATCATCAGATCTCCTTCAGCCAATGTTGTTATAAAATGTTTTTTCTTGGCATGGTATTCCCAGAATTGTAAAGATGGACAACAGCCTACCATTCAAAAGTGATCAGTTCAGCAAATTTGCAACATATTTGGGTTTTTGGCACAGGAAGATCACCCCTCTATGGCTACAAGCCAATGCTGCTGTAAAGAGATTTATGAGGACTATAGGGAAATTCCTGAAAGCGCTTGGGATGCAATGTATGGAAACAGGAACTGTGCAAGTTTCTCTGAGACTAAAATTGTACACCACACAGCACCACAGACAAATCCTCCACAGAACTGAAGTTCAATCACAAAATGAGGACTATGACCCCCACTGCTGTGATTGCAAGAGACACAGTATCTGATAGTGACCTAAGTGATAGGATAGAACCCTATATTACTGGAAGGACTTGTTTCTATCTCCTTATTACTAAAAATGACTTTTACAACGCATTATACCTTTATCAGGTTGGTCCATAGAGCCCCATCTCTGGCTTACTAAATACACTGGGCGGATATTCAAACTGTGCTATTTTGTGGCATGAAGCCCTGCGGCTGCACAAAATAGTTGAGCGGGGTATGGCGGGCGATATTCAAGGTTAGCCCGTGAGCGGCTCGGCACAGATCACTTGACCACAGCCACTGTGCGAAGCGCGAGTGGAACTTGCGCCACCGCAAGTGGTTAGAGTGGTACATTCAACTTGCGGTGGCGTAAGCACCATTGCGCCATGCACAAATGTCTGATATTCTAAAGGCGACGTGCAAATGGGGCCATAATTCATGCAAGGTACAGGGAGGGGCCATTTGCATCTGATTAAGGCCCCATTTGCATGCCATTAGTATGCAGGTGCGCCGATCCCCGAGGACTTGCGCCTGGCGCCCTGCCAGGCAGCAGCCATTGGGGACCGATGCCCCCTGCAGCTCAATCACGGGCAAAAGAGTAAAACATCTCCCAACCGCTGATCGCCGCAGCAAAGTGTCCCCCCAAACATATCCCTGGTGGTCCAGTGGACTGCTAAGCCCGATCGCGGGCAGCAAATGTAGAAACACAACCCCCGAATATATCCCTGGTGGTCCTGTGGACCGCTAAGCCAATCGCAGGCAGCAAATGTAGAAACACAACCTTCCTCCTCCCGAATATATCCCTGATGGTCCAGTGGACCGCTAAGTCCGATCGCAGGCAGCAAATGTAGAAACACAACACCCCTCTCCCGAATATATCCCTGGTGGTCCAGTGGACCGATAAGCCCAATCGCGGGCTGCATTAGATTGCGACCCCCCCAAGACCACATCCCTGGTGATCTAGTGTCCCCTCACCCCACCCACCCATGAAGCCCCACCACCCGCCCCCCTACGCGGCGGCGGGTGGCAGCATCCCCCGCCTGCCGCCCCGCGCCTGCCGACTGACTGCCCGGTAGGGCTCTTGCGCCAGTAGTGCCGAGCAGAGCCAATGGCATGCAGCCCATACCGTCTAAGGCAGTCCAGATTTATGAATGAATGAATTCATTCACAAATTCATCATTCACAAATCCGGACTGCCTTATCGGTATGGGCTGCCGCCCATTGGCTCCTGCTGTGCACCAATGGGCGTGCAGCCTACCGGCAATCAGTCGGTGGGCAGCGGGCGGCAGGCAGGTGGGATGCTGCTGCCGCCGGCTGCAGGAGGGGTGGGTGGTGGGGCTTCATGGGTGGGTGGGTGGGGGACACTAGATCACCAGGGATGTGGTCTTGGGGGTGGGGGCTGACAAACTAATGCAGCCCGCGATCAGGCTTAGCAGTCCACTGGACCATCAGGGCATGTTGGGGGACACTTTGCTGCCCGCGATCGGGCCAGTGGGGGTGGGTTTTTACACTTTTGCCTGTGATTGGGCTGCAGAGGGGCACAGGGAGGGTTGAGGGCCAGCCACAGGTGGCAACTGCTGTGTTGCACCCTGCAATGTGGCAGCTCACCTGTGGGTGGCCTCGACTTGGTCCTTTTGTTTGGCTCAAAGTTGTGCAGGCGCAGGTTGGGGATTGCGCCTGACAACTCTGCACAACCTGGATGAATATCGGGCTGTGCAGATTATGCATGGTTCCTTCCCTTCAGTTCAGCATGCATTCATTTACATTGCGCTGTTGCTCAGCATGTTTTCAGTGGCGCAACTGCCTCCTGCTGAATCCATAGAATGGCGCAGATTCGGACTTGCTGAAGCAACCCTATTAGCATGGCTATCCTTTTGAATATCTGGCCCACTGTGTTTTATTTTTCCATTCTTTCAGGTCCTTCCCAGAGAATTCTCATAAAATCATATGAAATGTTTCAGTGTGGACTACATTATGTTATAAAGTGCCATGTGCAGAAATAAAGCGCAGACAAAAAGCAAAAACCCAGAGTAAAAGTTAAAAGCAGAGTTCATGTTTTATTATGTTAAAAGGATACTGCAGTCTTTATGTGATGTAGGTTAAGAATAGAATAATGCCAGAGTTATGTCATTTCTTCTCTACTAGAGGTTATATTGGGGCTAGTATGCAAACATGGGGCCTTGCTGTTTGTTTGCTAAAATGTTATTATACTTTTGGTATGTTGTTAAAAATCCCTAGACAAACAGAAAAGGGGTTCACTGCAGTACTAAGATATGGGTAATTCATTAGCCCCATTCCTGTGCTCTGTAATTAATTCAGTTCTTGTATGAAAATAAAACAATAGGGGTGGGATATTCAGAAGGGTTGTGCCATGCGCAACTCACTGATGCACCCCGACATGATATTCAAAAGGGGAATGTGCCTGGCTCAAATCCCGATGCACCGTAGTGCATCAGTAATGTATGCAGCGCAAGTAGGGGAAGGCCTGCCCAGGCATACTCCGTGCATCCCGATATTCAGCCTGGGATGTGCTGAGCCCATGTATGCACAACCCCTACTTGCGCTGCACACAGGTGAGTCCAAAAAAAAGGAGCAACAGCTGGCCACACACAGGTGAGCTGCTGTATTGCAGGGCACAACACGGCAGCTGCCACCAGTGGGTGGCCACCCGAGCTCCGGCGGTACCTTCGTGGTGGTGCCCCCCATGCCCGATCATGGGCATATGTTATATATCATAGTCCAATATCCCTGGTGGTCCAGTGGACTGCTCGCAGTCTGATCACAGACATAGGTTGAAATATAATAGTCCTATATTCCGGTGGTCCAGTGAACCACTGCCCAGCCTGATTGTGGTGTCAGTAATATATATGTCACACTAATCCAACCCTGGTGGTTCAGCGGTACCCCCTCCCACCGCCCACTGAGCCCCACTGCCCCGTTCCTCCCGGTCAGCATCTCCCCACCCGCTTGCCACCCCGCTGCCCACCGACTGACTCTGTATGGTAGAGCAATCGCCCATTGGTCTAGCGTGAGCCAATGGGCATGCCATCCATGCCTTACTACACAGTTCAGAAATGTGAATGGTCACATTTCTGGACTGGTATAGTATATAAGCGGCTGGCGCCCATTGGCTCACGCTGTGACCAATGGGTGTACAGCCCTACCATATGGAGTCACTCAGCAGGTGGCAGGGCAGCAAGCAGGTGGGGAGATGCCGCCCGCCACTGACCGGGGGGAGCGGGGCAGTGGGGCTCAGTGGGCGGGTGGAGAAGGGGGTACTGCTGGACCACCAGGGTTGGATTGGTGTATCATAACATATTACTGACGTCCATGATCGGGCTGCGAGCGGTCCACTGGACCACCAGGAATATAGGACTATAATATTGCAACATATGCCCGCAATCGGGCTGTGAGCAGTCCACTAGACCACCAGGGATATGGGACATTTACATTATATTCATATGCCTGGGATCGGGCGTCGGAGCATGTTGCTGCTTGTGCAGGGGCCGTCAGTCCCTGATGGCTGCAGCCTGGCAGGGTGCCAGGCACAAGTCGCCGGGGATCAGCGCACCTGCATGCAAATGGGGCCATAATGCCATGCAAATGGTCCCATTTGCACCTTGCATACATTATGGCCCCATTTGCATGTGCACTTTTGAATATCACGGTGGTTGCACCTATCGCAATGGCACTTGCGCTAACGCATCCCCCTGCTCCACTCTGGCCACTTACGCTGGTGCAGTGCCACTGCACCATGTGCACTGCGGGTGGCCAAAGAGAGATCTTCAACAATGCTGTGTCATGGTGCAGCTTCATTGAATATCACCCTATACACGCCCCCGCGCATCCATGTTGCACTGCACCCAGGCTTGCGCCACAGCCTGAAGCAGTCTGAATCTCCCACCCTAGGAGCCTTTTTGTCTTACCTGTTCCCTCTGTGGTTTCTTAGGGGACTGCCTGCCCCAATGATTATGGCTCTGCCCACACTGCCCATGTTAATGCTGTAATATATTTAAAACCAGTTTAAGGCTTACTGTTTTATCCTGTCGCACTTGTCTTTAACAGGTTTAAAAATGGTGGTAGTTGTCCACACTAGAAAAGCTCCAGAGTGCTTGAAATCCTTTCTGTGAACTGCATTTAGCAGGGTGACATAACCGATTCTATAATCCACTGCATGATATCGGTAACTGAGCACAGTCAGCTATGCAGCAATCTATAAGATAAGCAGTATCTGTAGTGACTTGAATCTTAAACTGAAATCACTTCCTGGGTTTTTAATTTTTAAATATCCCACTCCTGTATGACAGCACTTCCATGTTCGCTCCTGATTTATATCACTGCGCATGTGCTGCCTGCCACACTTAACCATGGAATGCAGGAGGAAGGGATTGAGGACCAACACATATGGAAACAGTTCAGACGTCCATCTGCCAGGTAAGGGAACCATTTCAGAGCACATACCACTTACAGAATCGAGCTCAAGACCACATCTCATCTTGTCTCAAGATTGGTTTCAAACACACTTTTTAAACTACTACCAGTGCAGACGCTCACTGTTTTCGACCCTGCTTAAAACAGTTCAGCATGCTGGTAATGGTTTAAAAGCATTGGTGTGGACATGGCCAATGCCTTTATACTAAAGGAGAGTAATGACCTCACAAAAGGGGAGAAGCCCATCTGTTTTGCAAAGTCATGTATTAACTTTTTACGGAGGAGTTAACATACTCTTGTTTAACATTAGTAAATGTTTTTTATCCTGTTTAGAATGATCAACATTACTATAGTGGAAAGACTGTAGAAATAAAGATATTGGGTTCTGGAAACTGGGGTAGGGTACATGATATGCTGAGGAGGGTATAAAGGCTAGGCTTCCTGAGGTAATGTAGATCGGTGGTCAAGAGATACTGGCCCGCAAGGAAAGATGACATGTGAGTTTCGGCCTTGGATAAAGTGACTGAACTGAGATAAACCTGAAGGAAGATTGTTTCTGGAAGTACTGCTGTGTTTCAGCATTTATATTTGATTTATTTTCTTGAAAAAAAGTTATTTTTCATTTTATTAGAAAACTGTTTTATTTGTTATTTTGGGGATTTCTGATAAATAAATATCACACTCGTGTGCAAAACTATGTTCTATTTGTCTATCTGTCATCCACACCTTCACACTAAGACACAGAGATCATGCCACCAAAGCCAAGACTGAAGCTCACTCAGACAGATGTCACCATGCAACACCTACTACAATTGCATCTGGTAATATTGTACTGTACAGGCAGCCAAAGGCTAACAATCTGACTACACCTTACAACACCAAGCCTTGCGATCACACAAGTGAAGGCTCTATTACCAGAGCTGCAAGAGATGGACACTCAGTGACCAGAAACTCTTCATTCTTCAAGAAACTCCAAATGCCTGATAATGCTGCCGCAATCCTAGAGGAAGAGGGTGATGCAGAGCTTGTGCAACCAGCCACCAGTGCACCACTCCAGAGGTACCCAACCAGACATAAAAGACAGCCACCAGCCTACCGTAAAAACTATGTACCTTAAAGATTATAAATAGAGGACATATGTTTTACTAAAAAGAGATCAATTTTTTCTATTATTAGTAGCCACGGTTACATTTGTAGCTGTGAGACATTATTATTGCTATTAATAAGAACTCTCTTTGACAAAGCTATAATTAACAAAATGAGACTTAGCCACACAGGATAGTGGTAATGATATTTGAGTTATTCATAATACCTTTGGTTTTAGAAAATATCAGTTACAAAAGAAATGTGCCATTTTGATCTAAAATAAAGCAGGGATTAGTGCTGTGCAGAATTCTGCCAGCAGAATTACTGTGGAATGACCATCCTGTTGGCAGAATTTCCACAGGAATTTCATTGGTTCTTCTGCAGAATTCCACCTGCTGTGATTTGCAGAATTATATTCCACAGAACCGCATTTTGTCTGTGGAGAATTATCTGCGACCATATCCAAGGGAAATATTGAGATCATAGAACAAAATTTTGTGAGAATGTTGCAGAAAACTTATTTCACATTTTTCTGCCACGAAATTCTGCCATTCCATTTCCAGTGAAATGTGGCAGAATTTCAGCAGAATTAAAAAATTCTGGGAAATTTCATTCTACCAGAATCTGAAAATTCCACACAGCACAAGAAGGGATGTAACGTAATCAGTATCAGTCAGCAGAACCGCGTTTTGGACTTAATTATTATTGCAGCACTTAGCTAGTTTGTAGGGTGTTGATGATGTTTTGTGCACCTGTTGCTTTACAGCAGTACTCTTACAGTTTCCTTCTGTATGTTAGCAGCTGAAGAGCATGCAGTGAATGAATAAAAGCACAGAATGCAAGCTAAGGCATTTACCTTTATTTTCAGAAAAAAGTATCAAAATACTACAGGTTCAAGCAAGACTGGGATAGAATGAAAGGCAAAGTGGTTGCTCTGGGTGGCAAAAGCTGGGAGGAATCCGTCCCCACCCAGAGGTCACGAGGGCCCAGTGCTGCCCTCCTCCGAGTCATAAAGCAGCCTCAAGCAGGTACACCCGATGGTTACAGAGCTGTGCACTCAAGCAGAAAGAATTGTTTTTGGCACCAATTTTAAATTCAAATCTGGACTGCTGCTCACAATAAAGTCAGCATAGGAATGGAGACAGAATTACAGCTATACATTTCCTCCTGAATAAACTATGTTTCTGATTAGTTTTCTTGTTACCTTAAGTGTATAAACTGCCAGTTCAAGTTTAAAAGATTTTTCTGCTGTCTGCTGTCCCAACGGCTGCCATAAGCAACCTGTACTGCTACAAGTGCCCTGGGAATTACTAATTGTCATGCTTGGTTTGCTGGGATCGATCCCACAAGCAGTATGGTACCACTACAGTGATAGCCCTCATTTCATTTTATTTTGTTTCATTTTTACTCTTACATTTTGTTTTAATTTTTTTACTATTTTGTTGTTGCAGTGTGTGCATAGATATGTTTTAAGATAAGGCTAGATCTGTTTCAAATTCATTTGTCCAGCTCAGTCTTAAACAACATGATTTGTTTTTTATTTGCTGAAAAATTAATTGTGCTACTGACTGGCTTGATGAGCACTTCTCTGTTGAACTCTCTGCTCAATTTTGGACAGGGCTAGACCTGTTTCTGTTTGCAAAATCATTTTCTTTTTATTGTTTTGAAGTGTTTACCTAGCTATGTTTGGTCAGGGCTAGATCTGTTTTCACATTCGTCCTACCAAGCACAGTTAGTAATTTCAAGTATTTAACTAACTGTGCCATGTTTGTAACAACAAATATTTTAATTAACTGTGCTACTGGCTTGGGAGCACTTCTGTGCTCAGTTCTGTTCCTTCCCCTGCTAGGCTAGCCCATCTTCTTTATCTGCCACTAATGACTCACCTTCTCCTCTCCACAGCTCACTCCCCATCCCCACCCAGAGGTTGTGAGGGTCCCTGAAGCTTCCCTCCCCTATTCATAAAGGAGCCTCAGGCAGGTATGCCTGACAGTTATAGAGCCATGCATGCAAGTGAAAAGATTGCACTGCCGACGCTGTGCGTTGGCAACCCCACCACCCCCACCACCACCCTTGATGAGCCACTCAATATATAGTGTCAATATACAGTGTCAGGACACGTGACTATAAAAGCTATCAGTTGACTTTCCCTTTGCAAGCTGCCTTCTCCAACGCTAGCGGCCACTATTAACCAAGCATCCAATTGAAGCAATTCCTAGTCAACAACACCATGCTGCCTCTTCCTCAGCAACAGTCACTTCTCTCCTGCCCTCAGTGTCACTCCCTCCCTCCAGCTACCGTAAAGAACAGTCAAGTAATTTGCCATATAGTATCATGACAGTGCTGATGCTAAACTCAGTGTCCTCTTCCAGTGTTCTCCCACTGCCCCCATGTACCCTCATGGATGGTTGGTCACTCAATCCTTTCATCCAGTTTTCACAATGGTCTACTAGCCCTAAATTCACCTGCCCAGTATCCTCTGGTGGTCTCCTTGCAGCCACCCACCCTTCCCACAAACCTCACTGGCCAACGCCTTACACCAAGCTCCTGGTAACACTACTACTCCTAATATGTGGGATGCTGAGCCTAACTGCAGGCCTTCTAACCTCCTACCCATCTACTCCCATGGGGCCTAAAGTAGTACACCTTAATAGCTGCAGCGTACTACATAAACTAGCCTTGCTGCAGCCTACTGTTTTATCCCTAAGGCCAGATATATTGGTCTTGTCTGAAACCTGGCTAAAGCCACACAATGAGGATGCCAAAATTGTCATCCCAGGCTATACCATTATCCACCATGACAGCCCAGGCAACAAGAGAGGCAGCGGCATAGGTACGTATATCCTGCCCTCCCTCCAGTTCACCCCTGTCAATTATTTCCCTGCCCATGTAGTCCATTGATTCCTTACTGATCAAACTCTCCCTCCCCCGCACCATCCCCATATTCATTGCCAGATCCTACTGTCCCCGATTCCCCCACACCCTCAATCCTGGATCACCTGTGCACTCTGAAAGCTAGTACATCAGGGGGTGAGCTCCACATCCTTGGTGACTTTAATTTGAATTGGCTCGCGAATGCCACCTCTAAGTTCTGTAATCAGGTGGCTGCCCTAAACCTAACCCAATTGAACTTTGAGCCTACACATCTGAACCTCAAAACACAGAACCACTCCCTGCTGGACTGGGCCTTCACCTCACACCAACACCAGATTACCACCTCAGGCCTCCTACCTGACTCCCTAAGTGACCACCACATGATCTACTTGGTATGGAAAATCTTCTGTCCCAAGGCCCCCCTTCCCGAACAGTTCTTACCCAGTTGTACAATACCCTCAATCTTGCCTCACTCCTAAGTGATCTGGTAGCCACAGACTGGTCTTTCATCCATTGTGCCACTTCCATTGACTCTGCTCTGGAATACTTCAAGACCAAGTTTCTTGCCATCTGGGACTACTATGCACCACTCAGACGTACTCGTATTAGGGGTGCACACCTGCCTTGGATCACAGCTGACATCATGACCCATGTCAGAGCCAGGGACCATGCATGTAAGTCATTCAAATCCTCCAACTCTCCTACAGGGCACGCAAAATATCGCTCCATACACAACACCTATACTAGGTTAATCTGTCAGGCCAAAGCTAACTACTTCAAAGCCACCTTCCAAACCAGTCTAAATCACCCAGAAAAATTCTGAAAGGTGGTCAAATCTCTTTTCTCCCCACCTTCCCAGCCTCCAATCCCTGTTTTAAATGTAGGTAGTACCTCCTTAATGGACCTGCTTGAAGTGGCATCAGAATTTAACTCATTTTTCATGAATTCTATCTCCTTGGTTATGTCCTCACTCCTTCCTTACCTTCAAAATGCTTCCCCCTCTCTCGCCAACGCACAGGCCCCATCTCCTGCCCCCTCCTTTTCCTTCCATCAGGTCACCCTGACAGAAGTTCACATTGCCTTGACTGCCCTCAACCCATCTAAGGGCAAATGCCCCTCAGGGTTGGATGCCAAAATGCTCTAATTGTCTGCTCCTACAATCACCATCCCCCTGGCCACTCTTTTCAACCTATTCTTCTCCCTAGCTTTGATCCCATCAGAATGGCAGCACAGAACTGTTATCCCACTTCTGAAGGGCAGTGACCCCTCCACCTCCAGAAACTATAGCCCAGTCTCTCTTCTTCCTGTACTGGCAAAACTCCAGGAACACCTTGTTCTGGCTCAACTCTCCTCATTTTTCAACTCCTCCTCCTTCTTCTCACCCTACCATTCTGGCTTCAGGAAATCACACTCCACCACCACTTCCCTTTTACAGGTCATGGATTCCATTCTTGCTGGCATGGACAACGGCCACATCACCTCAGCCATCTTCATTGACCTAGCTAAGGCCTTCAACACCATCTCCCATGCTCTCCTTCTTGACAAGCTCTCCCTTGCAGGACTGTCTACTGAGGCTCCCAGCTGGTTCCACTCCTACTTGGTAGGCAGGTCCCAATCTGTTAGAATTGGGAGCTCCACATCTACCCCATTACAGTCACTTCTGGTGTCCCCCAAGGCTCAGTCTTTGGCCCACTCCTTTTCTCCATCTTTCTAAATGACCTGCCCACCACCTGCCCACACACATCCATCCTGGCACGATACTGTATACATCAGGCCCTCTCAACCACTGATGTGGTGACCAGACTACAGCAGGACTTCAATGATGTTCATCTCTGGTTTTGCACAAATCAGCTTTTTCCTAACCCCAAGGAGACTGTCTCCATGCCCTTCAGCAGGAGGCAGAGACTCTCTTGGCTCCCAACCACCTCATACTTCTACACCCTGCATGGGGCCACTCTGGAGGCTTGCTCCTCCTCCTTTAGATACCTCAGGTCTGGCTCAACTAGCACCTCCACTTTTCTGTACATGTTGATGCCATCCACAAAAAGCTCCACCTTAAGTTGGGTGCCTTATATAACAATCTTGGTTGCATCCCGCTGTCAGTCCGCTGCTCGCTTGTACAGAAAATGATTCTCCCTATCTTTGACTATGGGGATGTAGTCTACAGTGTCACTGCTAAGTCCACCCCAGCCAGACTGGACACACTTTTCCACTCCTTCTGCCACTTTGCTCTTGGTTGCCCACCCTCCATGCATCACTGCACTCTCTACCGGACACTAGACCTCCTCTCACTTCAAGATCATAGATTATTCCACTACACGAGTCTCTCAGCCAAGTTCTGGTCCCAGTCCCTGCCACCCTATCTCGCCTCTGCTTATGAGCCCTGACTCCTTCCAGCATACTGCCTCAGAATTTTCAACACCCATCTGCTGACTGTACTGCGTATGTTCTCCTCTGTTGGTCAGGCTGCCTTCAGACATAGAATGCCTAAATTGTGTAACTCCCTCCCTGCTGACATCTGGCACATGCCCACAACTCAGCAACTTAATCAACTCATCAAGGTGCACTTCTCCTGCACCTGTGTCTGTGTCACTTGATCAGTTAAATATGCCCGACTCTGTTGACCCTGTTCCATTCAATTGACTAGTCCACTATCTTATTGCAGGTTCTGCTTGCATATTGCTTACTGTGTCTCATTACCACTATACTAATTGTGTATGTACTGATTGTATTTATCCTGTCCCTGGTGTATGTACTGATTGTATTTATCCTGTCCCTGGTGTATGTACTGATTGTATTTATCCTGTCCCTGGTGTATGTACTGATTGTATTTCTCCTGTCCCTGGTGTATGTACTGATTGTATTTATCCTGTCCCTGATGTATGTACTAATTGCATTATTCTGTTCCTCGTGTTATAGTCATGATTGTATTTGCATATTTGTATCCCCACTGTCACCCTCTCCCAGGATGCACCTGGAATCGAGCAGTACTCTGCTCAGTGTGCCTTCCTAGTAAAACTTTTAAATACATAAATAAATAAAGTATGGGGAGGGCTAAGAACTTGGAGGGACAGTAGGTCCCAGGACTAAACAAGGAACTTGGGCAGATTGAATGGACCATCGGTCTTTTTCTGCCGTCATTGTCTGAGTTTCTTTTTTCAGATGATTTATTGCAATTTCTCTCAAATCCCACTGTTACACTGTCTGAACTGACTACTTTACTTCCAACATATGGTGTGATTACAGGTCACAAGATCAAATCGTGTAACTACGAGCTGTTTTCTGTTGGCAGGGATGCCTCCTTTTTTGCCATACCCAGGTATGTTTAACTTGTTCAAAAACAGTACATTCCTTGCAGTATTTTGGGGCTCAGAAGTATTGTGGAGTTCAGAAACTGAGAAAATTGTCATGCCCCTTCGAATTTAACTTCCACCTATTAAAATAAAATAACATTTTTAAAGCAGCAGTGCAGAAAAATCGGACCAAAGATTTGGCCCTACCTTTTATAACTATAAAATATTCCAGGCTTCTTTTAGTTTTATTTGGTGGCAACATTTTCTAGTTTCACAAAAATTTTACCATTTTATCAGTGTCTCAATTTATTTATTTTTTCTCACGAAGAAAATGACTGCCACATTTGGCTTTAAAATACCATTGTAGACCTGGTAAGAGTTAGGACTGAGAAACTTAAAAAAATCTTACTATTCACAAAATAGCAGGTACTTAGAAAAGTAGATTTGAGCGGTATACTGATATTTTTATCATTTGCTGCTGAAAGTATCCTTTTGGGAAAAAAATGTTTTGTTGCACTGCTGCTTTAAGAAGTGACATAGAGAGATGGGCCTCTCTTCCATTATTCATCCTGGGGAGGTTCAGTTCTGTGAACATGTGCATCCTGCTTCACACGTTGCCTTTTCCCGTTCCTCCTGATCAGGATCTCCAATAGTTTTTTTAAAGATCCTGAATGGCTTAGCCATATCCTTTCTATGGAGAAGTAAAACTCCTTGTATTTGGGGGATCATACATTAGATGAAGGCCCATGATGGTAGTATTGTGGCACTAAATTTATTTTCTGTAATACCTGACTGACTAGTTGTCATTTTTGGAGGGGGCAGCAGGAATAATAATGTCTCTTTCTGAAGAGACGTGAAGAATCACAGCTCGGGGGGGGAACCCTCATAGAGCTCTTGCCCTCACCCTCACTTCTGTGTTAGGGAGTAGCAAAAGACAAGAATCCCTCAGAAAGACTTTGAAAGTTTGGTCTGAAGACCACAAACTGACTGGGCACCAAGCACATTATTCTCTGAGGGCTGTCTGCCGTTGCTGAATGTTTCAAGCAGCTTCCAAACTTCAGCGTCTTCCTCCAACAAGAATTGTTATGCTGAAGATCTAGGGATTTATACAATAGGTGATCTTCATAAAGGGAGGATCCACTCCATCATTGACTCATAATGCAAATATCTCCTAAATCCTAAATCATTTTTTGGTGTCTAAATATTAGAAATATTAGTCAATACTTGGCAACATTGTTGGGATCACCACAGTCTCCTTGGAGATACCCACTGCTGAGGTCATACATTTAGAAACAGAAGCATAGTTCTTGTTGGCAGATAAGTACCACTTGGTCCACCTAGTCTGACCTATTTTCTCTGCCTATACTATCACCATAGACCCTTCCTGATCTCTGGCTACCTCCCCCCACACTCCACCACCTCCCTACCAAGATTCTTTTGTGCCTGTCTCATACATGCTTGAGGCCTATCACTGTTGTTGCCCCCACCTCCACTGGATGACTGTTCCAGACATCTACCAGTCTTTCAGTGAAGAAGTACTTCTCACATCACTCCTAAATGTCCCTTCTATCTTCACTGCATGTCCCCTTGTTCTTGTGCACCTTCTCCTCTGCAAAATATTCCTTCCTATACCTTATTCACCTCTGTGAAGTATTTATAGGTTTCTATCATGTCTCCTCTCTTCTCTTCCACAGTGTACATACTGAGAGCCTTCAGCTCTCCTCATAGGAGCTCCTGATACAGCCCCTGCACCATTTTAGTTGCTCCCTCTGGATAGCCTCTACCCCATGCCCTTCCTGAAATGTGGTCTCTAGAAATAGACAGTGTATTCCGTGGGATCTCACCAATTATCTGTACAGTGGCAACTCCATCTCCCTCCTTCTGCTGGTGATACCTCTCCCTCTGTAGCCCACCATCCCACTAGCCTACTTACTGCCCTGTCACACTACCTTGCTGTCTTGAGGCCCCCTAAGGAAGAAGTGGTTTGATCTGAAGCGCTGGGTAATCTGTATGTTCTGATATCTGCCCTTGGCTCTCACTAACTAAAACGGCACTTCCATTTGCTCATAAGAAATGTGTTTTGGAATTTTTTTCCTCGGGGAATTGTGCACTGTACCCTTTGTGCTGTGGAAAATATTTCAGTTTAAGGCTAATCTCCTGGTAGCACCCAAAGAACTGACTCTGAGTCTTAGTTTCAAAGTTTACTGAGCCAGTACGTCTAAACACTTAATAAGGCCCTTGCCACTTCATTAACAATTTGTTTTCTGTAGTCGGTAAGAGTTATACCCTTTCGCCTGGCTCAAAAATGTTTTCTTTTAGCCCCTGGTCATAATATACCCTCTGCTGCTTTGGGGCCTCCTTCCGATTGCTATGGGCAATTTCAACATATTTTGCCATCTTCTTTCTCAGGGCACACCTTTAAGATGTAATAGATTGCTTCTGAGTGGGGTGCTCTCCCCATGTTTCTGTTATTAAATCTAGTAGTCCCCTAGGTTATCTACCATACAGCATTTCACATGGGGAAAACTTGTTGAAGCTTGTGGCACTTCTCTGTAAGCAAAATGCAAAGTATTGGTCCCAATCTTTCCCTTTTCACAAATCTTTTTAACATGCACTTTAGGGTTTGTTTAAAATGCTCAACAAGATCATCTGTCTGAGGGTGATAAGGGAGGTTCTTATGGCAGTGATACCTAGTAGTCAGTACAGCTCCTTCAATGCTGCAGCACCAAATTATTACCCTGATCAGCGATAATCTGTTTAAGTATGCCCACTCTGCAGAAAATTTTGGCAAGCTCTGCTACCACTTTTGGGGCTGTGAAGTGCTCTTGTCGCCACAGCTGCTGACACTACAGGTTCTGCTCCATCTGTAATTAAGTCAGTAGATCCTGGAAAGTCATTTCCAATAATCACAGGTAACTTAGGTACTACCCCATGTTCACTTGGTGTGACCCGCCAACAATATTCAGAGTCACTTGGGTGGTAGGAGAGTATCGAGTGTCCCTGTGGATGCAGATTACCCCAGTACTAGGTGCTTTTGCATGGTGTTTTCTCAGCACATCAACATGTACTAGGGTATGTCTGCTTCCTTAATCAGCCAGTCCCTTCACAACCTTATCTCCCACCATGACATCTGTTGAATACTTGCCCCAATTAACTGAGGCCAAATCTGCTCCAGTGTTATCATCCTTATTATTACGGCAGTAATTGCAATATGGCCTGACTTGTTACAGTTATAGCAAATAAAGTCTGTGGGTGCAAATTTATTACCCCCAACAGAGTTCTTATCAGACTTGAGTTAAATCGGAAAAGAGGGTCCTTCCTGTCCTTGGCTATTATTTCACTGCTACGTGGTCTGTCTAGCCATCTCATAGTCCTTAGCCAAACAAATGGCCTTTTCCCTTTTTCTGGTCGGTGTCTTTTGCCTAAATCTGCATGTCTGTAAGACAGATGTTGATGAATTGCTCCATTGCAAATATATCAGTCATCTCTGTGACTGTTTTGCCTTCTGGTTGGAGCCATTTAATAAGGAGTTCTTTGAGTAGGGTGAAGGCTTTTCAAGGATTGTCAACTGAGTTGTATTTGTTTAAAACTGAATTCACTTTATTAAGAAAAGTTTAGAGCACAGGTACAGTAGTCAATGGACAATAAATACATATCAATTTTACAAAACAATCAGGGAGTGACATAATAGTTCATCATATACAGGACATCACACAAAGAATAGTAGATCAGGCTATTCCTTGAGCCTAAAATCAAACAAAACAGTGCCAGACTGAATTGTATTTCAGGGACCAGAATGTTTGCCTGTAGGTGTCTCCTGAAATGTCATATCTCATCAGGATTTCTCTGTTCACAAGGTTATAGTTTTCTGACTCTGCAGTGTCCATATTGCTGTAGGCAGGTTAGGCTTACCTGTCAGGCCTGATTGTCCATTGCTGTTTTGGCCACTAGCAGGTTGTGGCAACCCTTTCAAAGGTTGTCAAGTATGCTTCAACATCATCCGAGGGACACAACATTGTATGTTTAATGTTTTTAAGTTGTTTGTGTTTGTTTCTCTGCTGGACCTGTCCCAGATCTTGCAGCTTTGATAGCCTGCAAGGTATCCAGCCATGGCTGCTCCTGTCGCTGCATCTCTTCTCTAGTCTGCTGCTCCTGTTGCTGCATCCTTTTTTGCCTCTGCTTCTCTGTCTCTCTCTGTTGTACAGCCCACCATTTGAAGAAGGCAGACAGGCTTTCAGGTTCTGTTCCTGCTGTTTTTCTTCCATCACTGGTTCTGGCTGTACAGTCTCAATTTGGACTTTTGTATTTACCATTCTTCTGGTAATCACTCCTTAGCTTGCTGTTGCAGGATCCATACATTTCTTCTGTGCTTGCCTGGTACCAAGTTTAGTACCCACACAAAAAACTCCTGGCTTAGAGTATGCATGGTGCAAATCCCACTACTAACACCATCTGTCACTGAGGCATGTGTCAGAAAGCATAGGAAAACCAGAAGCAGTAATAACATTTCACAAGTTGCATTTTATTATGTTAAATAACAATAGAATAGACCAGCCCTGTGGCATGGAGGGTTGAGGCACTGGATGCCACACCGGGGACCCATGTTCAGGAATGAGCATGGCAGCTGGGGTCAGTGTGGAGAAGATGGATCAAGTGTCCGATGGACAGTTCTCCATCTCTAGGGAGGGCGGATCACCTTGTTTTTAATGGTTGAAATCAACCGTAGGGAGTTGAGGAACTATAATAGCAGTTACAGATTGTTTGAGTATTTAGTGATTGCCAGGAATGCAGGATATTTGTGTACTGCCTATTTCAATGTGACTGTGGTTTAATCGATAATTTGTTTAATTTCTAATGTTCATGTAAGTGCAAGAGTTCAAGGAAATGAGTGGTAATCACGGACTGTGGCAATCTAGCGTTCTGTTGCTGCTGACGGAAATTGAATTTTTTTTTAAAACATCTGTTTATAGTCAGGATCATTTTATTAAATATTTACCGTATTTTGCCCGACAAGTTGTATACAATTACTGTGTTCTATTATACCAAGACACTGATATTTAAAAACGCCTTTAATGACATTGTTTTTTTTTTAAATTGACACACTGTGTGTCAGTGGGGACAGGGAGTTATTTCAATATCTGCTGGGCAGATGACAATGAGGGACACTTGCACTGTCATGGGTGGTCACTGGCAGATGAGCTGAAGCACCACTCAGGTTAAAGGCGTTGAGAGTGTGAATGATGACGGGATTGCACTGCTGCAGCCGTGGTGACTTTGTTTTTCCAAAATTATGTGGTTTTTTTGGTGTTGGAACTAGAGCGTAGTGCTGCGATAATATGACAGTTCCAGTCCCAGAGTCACCAATGGGAGTCGGTTTCTTGCTATTGTATTATAAAAAACAGTTATCAATAATAATATGATTTGCTATCGCTAATATTGATAGTGTATAGTAATAAAGTTTAACTGATGCCAAAGACCGACCCTGCAGAGATGACAAGCATAGTGTCCTCTGGCTGTTAGATATTGTAGGGCAGAAAATATGTTTTTATAATGCTGAAGAAAAACAGCTGTGCAGTACATTAGCAGGTGAAAAAGAAATTACAGTGTTAAACATTTGTATATAACACACATTAAAGGTACTACAGGCATGGGAAATATCTAATACCTGATTGCAATGATAGAATGTATGATTATCTCACAACAAATGTTTAAAATAGCTTATATTGTTACCTTGCTCACATAAGTCTCATGTTATGTCCACACTGTACCAAAAGATTACACACCAACTACATCATATAGTAAAGTATGAAACACAGCTTATGGTATGGTGAGCATTCAAAGTGTGGAACTGTTTAAAAAGCAATGCAGCATTCAATAATGTAGCAGCGTGATGTCTGTACAATATTGAACAACAGAGTTTCACTATCAAGAACTCATTTTAATAGCACCCAACCCTGCAGTCAGCGAGATGTAGTGGAAGGCACCACTGCAAGTAGTCAGAGTACTGCATTTTATATGTTGTGAGACAAGTTCCATGGTTCTATATAGAAATGTGATATTCAGTGTGACATAAACAGTCCCATTATTCACTAGTATCTCCCACCATGTTGTATTTCTTTGGGGTTGGGTATGGCAGTAATGCATTGCCACCATTGTAAGGTCAGATAAAATAAATATACGTCAATAGTAATTGGGCCCCTACCAAGCAAAAGAAAGTGGTACTGGCTCGTCATCACGGGGTATTGCTCTCACTCAGACAATTCAACTTTTGAGTGACTATGCCAATGATGTGCGCCCCTGTCACCACACTAAAACAGCAAGGTAGTTATCAACAGGAGCATTGATGACCACAAATGTTGACAACCTATGTTACTCTCGCATGCAGACATCGCAACAAGAGATTTCACTGATGTGGTGGGTTGCCCGGCTCTGCTTCACCTCCACTTGTTTATAGCAGCAGCTCTGGCTCTATTAAACAAACAAGTAAAAATGACATTAATAGATGAAATATCAAGGTGTCGTCTTTTTCTTAAAACATCACTTTACTATTATATCATTCATACAACCATTGGTATGAACACATATCTCTGACAAAAACAGTGTCTCTCCAGCTAGATGTATGTTCTTAACTCAGTATATATTATAATAAGTTTCTACTGCAAAACACACACAAAGTTGGAAGAAGCACCATGTGTATATCTTTTTTCAAAGACAACGTCCATATTAACCATGATAATATAAGTAATCCATTTTTTTTTGTGTTACACTTACACTGTTTGTTCACCATTTTCTCCTGAAAAGCAGAAATGTATTATTGGTGCATGGTGTACAGCAAGCAGTTCCTACCCATCAATGGCAATAGTTGTAACATTGTCATAATGCATATTTGTTACACTTAAACATCCTAAAACCTTATATGTACCTTCAATTTGCATACATGTACACTTAGCATATGACGCCCTGTTTCTAAACAGTTTTAAATGTGTGTTATTATAATAACAAGAGCAGAAACATAAATATCATGTTACTTTTTAACTCAATGACCTCTAGTTGAATATGGCAGTCATTTATGTAATAAAGGATATTACCACTTAGTGGGCTATTAAAACATATTTACAAACATGTAGGTGCTCTATGCTGTCCATTAATAAGTATAGCAATAATAAAAAATGAAACATTGGCAGCAGATATAGAAATACTAAGTGAATAAGATCTAGACATCTTTGTAATTAGCAACAGATAATTAAGCAGCACACCATTGAATACCACTGAGACACCTACAATATAACTATTACTCATTTTACATAAACTCACCACCAAAAGTAGTGAGGACAAGACATCCACACCCCCTCACAACACTACATGAATAGACAAGTACCTTATGGACATACATCCATTGCCGTTATCTCATGAAGAATATATTCCATTCACATGTAGTAATAACAGTTTTTATGCTGGTACAGGATCTTGTGCCATGCTGCCAATGCACATCTCTAGAGTCGGTTATCATCTTTTTGAAGTATTTTGGTGGATATTCAAAACAGTTGCACCATGCTCAATAGGGTTAGGCATGGTGCAATCCAGAAATTGCTCCATTCTGCGATATTCAGTAAGAGACAGTTGCGCCACTGAAAACAGGCTGACAACAGTGCAATGCAAATGAATGCATGCTCAACTGCAGGGGAGGAACCATGCATTAACTCCACAGCTCGATATTCAGCTGGCTGTGCAGAGTTGTGTAGCCACAATCCCCAACTCGCGTGCATGACTTTGATTAAAAAGGTTTGTCAAGGCCACTTTGGTGGTGAGCTGCTGCATAGCAGGGCACAACACAGCATGCTACAACCTGTGTTGGCCCCAACCCAGTCCCTAGACCCCTCTGCAGCCTGGATCGCAGGCAGCCAACTGCAAATCCCACCCCCAGTGGCTCAATCATAAGACAGTGTACTCCCCCACCACCAGCCCGGATCAAGGGCAGAAATGTGGCCCTCTGTATCGTATCCCTGGTGGTTCAGTGACCAAATGGGCGATTGGAGCAGCAATGTGGCCCTCTGAACGTATCCCTGGTGGTCCAGTGGACTAAATGACCTATCAGGGCAGCAAGTTAACACCTCTAATTGTATTCTGGTGCTTACTGGACCGAAATGCCCTGCACTGCAAGTAGTATGTAATAATCAATTTCTCCTCCCTAATATCTCTCTGGTGGTATAGTGCAATGAAATGCCTAATCATGGGCAGTAAGTTTAATAACCTCTGGAACATAGCCTTGGTGGTAGTGTCTCACCCACCCATTGAGATCACTACCACCTCTCCCCCCGCAGGTGGCGGGTGGCAGCATAACACCTGTCTCGCTTACCCACTGACTGACTGCTCGAGGTTGCACACCCATTGGTGCAAAAGCAGAGCCACGCGGTGACTTATACTGTACATGACAGTTCAGATTGTGAATGAATTCATTCATTCAAATTGAACTGTCACGACGGTGGAGGCTGCATGCCCATTGGCTCTTGCTCTACAGCATTGGGCGTTATCCCTACCGGGCAGTCAGTTGGTGGGTGGGGGTGGCATGGTGGATGTTGCTACCCACCAGCGGCAGAGGGGAGAGGCGGTCTTAGGAGCTTAGTGGGTAGGTGGTGTTGGTGGACAGTAGCCACCAGTGCTATGTTCTGGGGGTTATTTAAATTACTGCTCATGAACAGAGTTTTCTGTTCACTGTACCACCAGGGATACATTCGGGAGGAGGGGAAGGGTTATTTAACTTACTGCCTGCGATCAGGCGTTTTGGTCCACTGGACCACCAGGGATACATTTTGGGGGGAGGAGGCCAAATTGCTGCCCGCGATCGGGATGTTGGGGTGAAAACTGAACCATGCCCACAATCAGCCCAGTGAGGGGTGTTGGAGGGGATTCTACACTGTTTTGTCCACGATCAGGCTGCAGGGGCATCGTCTCTCGATGGCTGCAGCTCTGTCAGGGTGCTAGGTGCAACTCTTGGGGATCAGGGCGCATCTACATGCTAATGGCACACAAATCACGCCATAATCAGATGCAAATGTCCTCCTTACGGCTTGCATGAATAATAGCCCCATTTGTACATCAGCTTTTGAGTATCGCTTATTTTGCACATAGCGCAATGGTACTTAATGCTCCACTCTGGTCAACTTGCGTAGTGACAAGTTCCACTGCGCCATGACAGTGGTGTGGTTGAGATATTCAGAGTGCTTCAATAGCACAACTCCTTTGATATCACCCTGGACACACCCCTGTGCAACTAATTTATGTAGCGTGAATAGCTCGTGCCTATGAATGGCACACTTTGAATATCCCACGCTTTGTGTCAGAAGAAACCCTTAGTTTCTTATTTGTAAACACCATTACAGATTTGTAATAATAAACTCTTACCATCTGACTCAATCACAATTATACTTTCTGTGTCCGACTGAACACTCTCCACAGCTTCACTCTGTGCTGGTACTACCTCGTGAGTAGCCAGGGGAGACCTCCGATGTTCTACCATGAATCAAAAAAAAGAAAACATATCTTAGTGGTAGATGTGAATCACAGTACAGTTTTGAAATACTTGCAACAACAGTAAATCAGCTACGACATGCATAACATTGCTTCAAATTATACAGACCACAAGCATTATGGTCACATATTGCAATAATATTTATTTTTTGTGTGCGGGGGCCTAGCACGCCATTATCTACATAGTCTGTAACTTGGTGGGACACCAAACACTATTGATATGTACATTTTTACATGTCTTTCTGTCTATCAGGCATTTTGGTCCACTGGACCACCAGGTATACATTCGGGAGGAGGGGGTTTATTACACTTACTGCCCGTGATCAGGCATTTCGGTCCACTGGAGCACAAGGGATACGTTCGGGAGGAGGGGGGTTTTATTAACAGTATTACAGAGTTTAATAACTTTTATACTACTACATAATAATAACTAAACAGTTACATATTGTTCTCTACCAACATACCATAGTAGGAAGTGTATCTGTATAATATACTACTTGCATGGCTATCTTAGCAAGCTGTGGTTTGTGACTGAACAACAGCACAGTAAATAAAATGGAAGAATTCAGCCACATGTTTCGTGGTACATCCTTATATATACTATTAAGTATTATAAAAGGGTGAGAAATACAGCTTTCTGATTGGTAGCAACATTCTATTAGCAGTATGTCAATCTTTGATTAACATATATGTACAGACTAATAACATGCAAAACAATGTTCAACACTATTAACAAAATATTTGTATAATAATACTAATAAGCAGTCTCACTGTTTATATTAATGGTCACTTAATCACTATGTGGAGCATGTAGCACTGGCCAGCCTCATGCCACATTACACTCATTAAACAGTGATTTACACAACATTTACATAATCCCTGCTCATGTCCTTATTGCTTAATCATGCAGTATATAATTATTCTTACAAATTCTGAATACATGCACATCCATTATGAAAACTTGTGCTGATTTACTTACAGTGAGTAAGGCGCCCCCACAGCTGATTTTCAGCAGCTTCAAAGCTCATATGCAGGTAGTACCAGCACGTATCATTGTCCGTATCCTCACGCTTGTTTCAAATGTAAAATCGCTGCGCAACAGCCCACTTCTGCTTAAGCTGCACAATACTTTATTTTTACTTTTAAGACTATGTGTAATAGCTGTTTATGTGCCTCCACATCGAATCCAGTTTCCGGTTCGTACTCCTCATCAACATCTTTGCATTACCTCTAGCCTGGACAGCCTCAAGCAGTGCACACACCTCTCACACGGTCCACTGCCTCATTATTTTATGTTTGAGTTTTCTACTTCTGAAATACAAACAGAAAGGAACATCCACATTAGTATCATATAACAATATTAATAATTTCTAAACGACTTCATATAATACTTATTAAATTAAAGACCACATGTCCTTCAACATAAGCAGAAACACACCTCAGTAGCATTATACAGGGCTAAGAAAGGATTCAGCCACCTCAACAGTAACTACAACTGCTGCTACACTATGGTGTCCCACCAGCATGCTATCCAGTAGTCTCGGGGGTTGGGGTACTGCATCGAACATGAGATTGGACACACCATCACATATCCATGTCTACTACATTAAAGTGTTCACACAACATAGTAAAGTGATGTTAAACACAGATGAACCACACATTGCAGAACTGTGCACACACCTATAAATGCACTTAATAAATGTGAAGACGGCTAACAAACTGATTGAAAGTAAAATAGCATGCTAATTCTTTTGTGCATTCATGGTAGCCTATATACTAATAACTACCCATATCTGTTACATTCAAAATAAATCTATATCCTGACATACCAGTAAAGAAACGTATACATTTAACAGTACCACTGTGTTTTATTGCTGTTGCACACATACCATATTGTTACAGCTACAATACTGTAAGGCCACAGTAAATGGTACACTCATTTAACATACTCAAACTAGATACCAATGTTGACACATAACAACATCATACAATTGTGAACTGACAGCAGCAGGGTAAATTACTATTGCTGTGCCCCCACTATTGTAATATAGCAAACCCATATATGTGGCATATATGAGTGATGCATGCAGTTGATCTATTTTTTGACCACATTAATATGGTTCTGAAAAGAACCTTTGTGTATACTGTAATATTTCCTCAAACAGTCTGACAATCTTAAAGGACTTTCAGGATTCCATCTCGAAGGTCTCCCAGAAAATGGCAATTGCCAGCAGGTGAGAAATGTACACCGTCTGGTAGGAATAGCGATCATTACAGTATTTTATTTCAGGGTGACGTATAGTATGTATTCCATGCATGTGAGAAAAGCAGTAATCTGTACATTTATTTTTCTGCGCTACTCGTCAATCAGATACATATGATGCTCTGCTTGCCAGACTTACGCCTGTAATATCTGGAAACATGATAATACAGGCAGGCAACATAGACATAATAGAAGCAAGGGTCCAATTTTGCCTCTGTAACTAAATCTACCCAGTGTTCTGAGCCCAAATCATTCCCTCCAAGATGTATTAGCCTATGACAGAGGAGAGTGACTTATCAAAGTGTGTGTGGTTGGCATAAGATGTTCCCATCTCATACCACCAAGACCAAACTATTTTATATAGCAATTGGGAGCTGCAGGTCCCTCCCAAAATTACTATGAACTGCAAACTCAGCTGCTCATCTTATGTAACTGCTTCCAACTATCCACAAAACTTTTTTGTATTTCTGCCATTCTAAGTTTTAAAACTCAGAACTGTACAGAAAGTTACAAAAAAGTCAGTGTTCACCCTGCACTGACCAGACAGCACTGAAAATCAAACTGATATTTTCCTCCTTATTTCAAGCTAGTTTCGGTGGGTTCAGACAAACACACAATTAAAAACCATTCCTCCTGCTCTGGCTTCATTAACCAATGTAACTGATGCATTCAGTATTACTAGACCTATGTTCCTGCAAAAATCTGCAACCACTGACAACTGGGAAAATACATCCTTTTCATAGGGAGTTTTAAACAATTACAACATCACAAACAAGTCTGATTGGTTCCATTTTCTCATAGAACTCCATGTGCACCTTCCTATCTCCCTCCATTTGCAGCTGTATCTGTGCAAGTTAGTACTAAAATGATTTCTCACTTTAAACTATTTTCTCTTAAGAATATAGCCTGCTAAACAATAACAAGTTACATTATGAAATTCAACATAAAAAAGTTTTGATTAATAGTATGTACATGTTGTTATAAGTTTTTTAATACTAGAAAAATCATGTGAAGATAGATTGTACTTTACAGTTTCAAACTGCTTTCTCAGCAATATTGAAAATGGCTCTGTTTACTTGTTCTTCAGTGTTGTCCGTCTCTGATTCGTTCTCAGAACTGGCCTGACAAAATCTTAAATTACATTGGTAGAGCTAGCTGTCACTCAAACACACTGTTTTATGATTTGATAATGAATGTTTTTACCACTTCCAAGTGTTAGATTAACTTTACTGTCGAATGCACGAAAGTAATTTTGCGACACTTTCGCAAGCACGAAAGTAAAATTTGCAAAAGTGTCGCAGTTCGACAGTACTCCTGGCATACTGTCGCAAGCACGAAAGGAAATTTTACGAAAGTGTTGCAGTTCGAAAGTATTTTTGGACATACTGTCGAATGCACAAAAGTAACATTTGCAACACTTTCGCATGCATGAAAGTACTTTTTGCGAAACTTTAGTGCTCACGAAAGTAATTTTCCAAGACTGTCTATTTATTGGCACGATTTCAGATTTTATGGCAAAATAGCTCAATTTTCAATTTTAAACACACTATGTGCTGCGTAGCTGCTTCGAACTCAGTGCACTTCAGATATTTTACATTTACGTTCCAAGCGTACATAACAACTGTGCAATGCAGACTTGCGAAACACTTATTTGTTGTAATTTTCACACCCAAATGTAAACATATATCCATTTTAAGACCTCTGCTCATAACAGTGTCACTCTGATTTTTATACATTTGTACCATATAGTCATTTCTACATCAACTGAGCCAAAACGCAGCACATAAGCAAAAACACAGTTTTGTCAAGATGTGAGAAATGAAATCTGTACTATTCACAAGGTTGTGTGTTAAAACCAAAATGTGTAATTCTCAACTGAAAAGTATGACAATACACAAACTTACAAGTGTACATCTGAACTGCACTGCGCAAGCTTGTAAATCAGAAATGTTTCGAAATTCTCACACCAATTTTTCTTCATATTCATTTTAAGTCATCTGCTCATAAACACTGGCACTGTAATTCTGTGACTGTGCCCCATGCAGTGATTTCATTAATCAACTGCAGCATTACACAGTACATGTGCAGAAATTTTTTTTTTGCATATTGTTAAAAACAGATGCTACAATACTCATAAACAGGCATACTAAAAACACAATGTTGATAATGTGCACCAACTATATTGAAATTCGTTAACATACAAGCATACATAGCAACTGTGCTAGATGCAGTCACACAACAGTAATAGTGCCATGTTCTCCCTCTAATTGTAAACATACTAATTGTAACATAGATACATAGATACATAGACAGTGTCGGCAGATAAGGGCCTATGGCCCACCCAGTCTGCCCATTTCAGCTTGTAAGTTCAGTTTGTTTTCCTAGAAGTCTGTTGCTCCTTACCACTGACCTCCAGAGTTTCCTTTATGTCTATCCCATGCATTCTTAAATCCCGTGATTGTTTCTGCCCCCACTACTTCCTCTGGCAGGGTGTTCCACTTGTCCACCACCCATCTCTGAAGAAATTCTTTCTCATGTTACCTCTGAATCGTCCTCCTCCAACTTCATCCCATGCCCTAGTCCTGGAACATCTTTTTCACTTAAAATAGTGTTTTCCTGCACCCTGTTCCTCCTGTAAGATACTTGTATGTCTCTATCATATCCCCTCTCCCTCCTCTTCTCCAGGGAGTACATATTCAGTTCCTTCAACCTGTCTTCATAGGACTTATGATGCAATCCATGCACCATCTTTGTTGCCCTCCTCTGAACCTTCTCTACCTGTCTATGTCCTTCCATAGGTATGGTCTCCAGAACTGTACACTGTACTCAGGTGGGGCCTCACTAGTGTCTTGTATAGTGGAATTATGACCTCCCTTTTCCTAGCTGGTGATGCCCCTGCCTATACATCCCAGCATCCTATTTGCTTTACCTGCTGCCTTGTCACACTGTTTCCTACCTTGAGGTCATCAGAGATGATAACCCCAAGATCCCTTTCCTGCTTGGTGCATGCTATATCCTCACCCCCAACTGATATATTGTGCCAGGGTTTTTGTGCCCCATGCATTATCTTGCACTTCTTTGCATTGAATTTCAACTGCCAAACCCTGACCATTCTTCAAGCTTCTGCAGGTTGCTTCTCATTCTGTCTACACCCTCTGGTGTGTCTACTCTGTTACAGAGCTTTGTGTCATCAGCTGAACAGTGAAATTCTGCCTTCTAGGTCCTGCACAATGTCACTGATGAAGATGTTGAATAGGACCGTCCCAGCACTGATCCCTGTGGTACCCCACTGGTCACTCTTCCTCTGTGGAGTGACAGCCATTTACCACCACCCTCTGTGTCCTGCCACCCAGCCAGTTACCTACCCACCACCACATATTGTCTCTGCCCACACCCATATTCCCCAGTTTGTGTAATAGTCTCTCTATGTGGCACAGTGTCAAAGGCCTTGCTGAAGTCCAGATAGGCCATGTCCACTGCCCTCCCCTGATCCACCTCCCTAGTCACCCAGTCAAAAATTCCATGAGGTTGGTCTGACATGACCCCCTGGTGAAACCATGCTGCCTTGGGTCCTGTAGTCCATTGACAACCAGATGTTCTACCAATCTTCCTTCAGTAGTGCTTCCATGATCTTCCCCACTACCGAGGTGAGGCTGACTGGTCTGTAGTTCCCCTGCTTCTCTTTGTTCCTACTTTTATAAGGGGACTACATCTGCTGTCCTCCAGTCTTTGGGTACTTCCTGTTTCCAGTGATTGGCTAAACAGAATAGCCAGAGGTTCAGCCACCATCTCTTAGTTCTTTATGACCCTGGTGCACCCCCATCTGGCCCCATTGCTTTATCAACTCTTATTACTTCCAGTTCCTTCAGGACCCTTTCTCATGTAAAGGGACTTGTGTCCATTTCTGCACCATTCTCACCCTTGTACTCCTTCAGACCCATTACCCTCTTCCTCAGTAAAGACTGAGCAGAAATACCTGTTCAATATGTCAGCTTTACTGTTGTCATCCTCCCATGGTCCCCATCCTCCTCTTAGTCTCACTATCCCTCCCTTTGTCTTTCTTTTTGCTTATGTACCTGTAAAGGTTTGTCCCCTCTACCACTGATTTTGCAATGTGTTCTTCTGTCTGAGCTTTGGCTTCCCTTACTGACCTCCTGCCTCCTTTGTTTCTTCTGGTACTTCTCTATCCCTTCTGCCTGTGTCTTTTGTATTGCCTGAATACAATCTTTTGGCTTTCACTTTCTTTGCCCTCTTTGGAAAACCATAATGGTCTCCTCTTCCTTTTCCTCTTGCTAACCTGCTTAATGCATAATTCTGTTGTTCTTGTAATTTCACTTTAAACATTGCCACTATTCCTCAACCCCTGATTCCTGTCCCATTCCCTTAATGCCTCTTTCAAGTATCTCCCATTTTCTCAAAGTCTGCACCCTAAAATCCAGGATACATGTTTTTGTGTGGTTTGGTTCTGCTCTTTCTGTGATTTCAAACCACAATGACTGGTGGTCACTGTTTCCCAGGTGCTCCCCACTGTTACCCCATCACACTGTCCCTGTTTGTGAGCACAAGGTCCAGTATTGCCTTCTCGCCGAGTAGGTTCCATGACCAGTTGCTTGAGGAAGGCACCCTGAAGGAGTCCAGGATAAATCTGCTCTAGTTGATGCTGCTGCTGGGATGCTCCAGTCCACGTCTGGAATATTGAAGTCTCCAACCAGTACTACCTCACCTTGTCTGCATCCTTGGATGGCTAGCATCAGCTCCCTATCTGTTTCTTCCTCCTGTGCTGGTGGTCTATAGACCACACCTGTGTGGATGGCTGTCCCATTTTCCTTTCCAGCTTACCCACAGTATCTCTCCCCATTTTGTTCCTCCTGGATCTCTGTGGCCTCTATGTCATTTTCACATACAGTGCCACTCTCCTCCTTCCTGCCTGCTCTGTCTCTTCTGAATATGTTGTAGCCAGGTATGGTCATCTCAGTCATGGTTAATCATTACATCAGGTTTCAGTGATGGCCACAATGTCCAGGTCTGACTGCACCATGACAGCCTCCAGATCTCCATCTTGTTGCTAAGGCTCCTGCATTTGCACACATGGCTTTCCATGATTTGACCTCCCTAGACTATTTCACAGTTCTACTCCAGTCTCTTCCTTGGTTGTCATTTATCCCTGGTTCTCCTTGCTGTCTGCCCTTCTGCTGAATTTTGCCCCTTTTCTGCTTATCCACCTCTTGGGATAGATTGTACATATGGGTAATGAGGTAAGGGATAGATTGTAGATGTGGGTAATGAGGTGGAGAACAGATTGTACTTGTGGGTAATGAGGTGAGGGATAGAGTGGAGATGTGGGTAATGAGGTGAGGGATAGAGTTTAGATGTGAATAATGAGATGGGGATAGATTGTTGATGTGGGTAATGGGGTGGGGGATAAATTTTAGATGGTGGGAAATGAGGTGTGGATAGATTTTAGATGTGGGTAATGAGGTGGGGGATAGATATTAAATGTGGGTAATGAGGTGGGACAGATTTTAGATGTGGGTAATGAGGTGAGAAGTAGATTGTACATGAGGGTAATGAGCATGAGGATAGATTATAGATGTCAGTAATGAGGCATAAGAAGATTGTAGATGTGAGTAATGAGGTGGGGTAGATTTTAGATATAGGCAATGAGGTGAGGGATAAATTGTAGATGTGGGTAATGCAGTGTAGGAAAGATTGTAGATGTGTGTAATGAGGTGAGGGATAGATTGTATATTTGGGTAATGAGTTGATGGATAGATTGTAGATGTGGACAGTGAGGTGGGGATAGATTTTAGATATGGGTAATGAGGTGAGGGATAGATTATAGATGTGAGTAATGAGGTGAGGGACAGAATGAAGATGTGGGTAATGAGGTGAGGGATAGAGTATAGATTTGGGTAATGAGGTGGGAGATCTATTGTAGATGTGGGTAATGAGGTGAGGGATTGATTGTAGATATGGGTAATGAGGTGGGGAGAGACTGTAGATCTGGGTAATGAGGTTAGGGATAGATTGTAGATGTGGGTAATGAGGTATGGCAAAGATTGTAGATGTGCATAATGAGGTGAGGGATAGATTGTAGATGTGGGCAGTGAGGTGGGGATAGATTGTAGATGTGGTCAATGAGGAGATGGATGGATTGTGTAGATGTGGGTAAGAAGGTGGGGGTAGATTGTAGATGGGCACATGTGATGGATAGGATTGTAGAAGCAATGAGGTGGGGACAGATTGTTTCATGCTGTGCAATGAGGTGTTGGATTGATCGGTTGATGTGAATAATGAGGGTGAAGGTTAGACTGCGGATGTGGGTAATGAAGGGGGATAGAAATGTAGGTCTGGGTAATGAGGTGGGGGATAACTATCAGATGTGGGTAAATGGAGGTGTGGGGAGTAGATTGTGTAGATGTGTGCGAATGAGGTGACAGATATATTGGAGATGGGTAATGTGAGTGTGAATGGATAAAGTTTAGATTGAGGGTAATGAGATGGGGAGATTTTAGATGTGGGTAATGGTGGGGACAGATTTTGATGTGGGGTAATAAGGTGGGGGCAGATTTTAGATGTGGGTATGAGGAGGGAGGATTTGGATGTGGGTAATGAGGTGGGGATAGATTGTCAGATGTGGGTTAAGAGGTGGTGATTCATGTAGATGTGGGGTAATGAGCTAGGGGATGAATAGATGTGGGTAATGAGGGATCGGATAAGCATAAATTTGGGAATTAGGGTGAGGTAAAGATTATGGGTGTGGGTGAGTAGGTGAGGGATAGATTGTACATGAAGGTAATGAGGTTGGGGATAGATTGTAAATGTGGGTAATGAGGTGGGGATAGACTGAAGATGTGGGTAATGCGGTAAGGATATATTTTAGATGTGGGTAATGAGATGAGGGATAGATTGTACATAAGGGTAATGAGGTGGGTGATAGATTGTAGATGTGCATAATGAGGTGAGGATAGATTGTGGATGTAGGTAATGAGGTGAGTGATAGATTATAGATTGTGGTAATGAGGTGGGACAGATTGGTAGATGTAGGAAATGAGGGGGAACAGAAATGCAGATGGATAATGAGGAGAGGGAATCACTGTAACATGTGGGCAAAGAGGTGTGGGGATAGGAGTTTGATCTGGGCATTGGAGATGGGATAGATTTGTAGAAGTGGCAATGAGGTGGAAATAGACTTGGATATGGGTAATGAGGTAGGGATCAGATTTTAGATGTGGATAATGAGGTGGGGGACATATTTTAGATGTGGGTAATGAGGTGGAGATAGATTGTTGATGTAGGTTATGATGTGGAGGGTTCATTGTAGATCTGGGGTAATGAGGTGAGGCATAGATTAATATATGGCATGAGGTTGTCGGGGTTAGGATTGTTGATGTGTGTAATGAGGTGAGGGATAGATTGTAGAAGGGGTAATGAGGTGAGGGATAGATTGCAGAGGTGGGTAATCGAGGTGAGGATATGATTGTAGAGGTGGGCGGTAGTCGAGGTGATGGATGGATTGTAGTGGTGGTAATGAGGAGGGGGACAGATCAGATGTACTGCACGAGGATGAATATACTGAAGATGTGACTAGTGAGGTGAAAGAAAGTTTGGAGATGAGGGTATTGAGGTGGGGATAAATTGTAGATGTGGGTAATGAGATGGGGGATCAAATGTAGACAAGGGTGATGAGGTGGGGGATAGACTGTATTTGTGAGTAATGAGGCGAGGGATAGATTGTAAATGTGGGTAATGAGGTGGGACAGATTGTTGGTCTTGGCAATGAGGTTAGGAATCAACTGTAGATGTGGGTAATGAGGTGGGAGATAGATTGTAGATGTGGGAAATGAGCTGGATGGACTGATTGTAGATGTGCAAAGGGAGGTGAGGGAGCAGAGCTTACATGTGGGCAATGAGCTGATGGACGGATTGTAGATGTGGTAATGAGGTGGGGGATAGATTGTAGAGGTGGGAATGAGATGGCTGGGATAGATTCTCAAGGGGCAAATGAGGAGGGACAGAGTGTAGATGTGGGAAATGAGGTGGAGGAATAGGGTTTTACGGGGTGCAATGGAATAGATTTTGATGTCAGTAAATTGTGGTGTGGATCTATTGTGGATGTTCCTAATGAGCTGGGGGGATAGATTAGAGATGGGTGTAATAAGGAGGGGATGTATTGTAAATGTGGGTAATGAGGTGGGGAGTAGATTGTTGATGTGGGTAATGAGGTCAGGGATAGATAGTAGATTAGGCTGATGAGGTTGAGGATAGATTATAGATGTGGGTAATGAGATGGGGATACATTATAGATCTGGGTAACATGGTAAGGGATAGATTGTTGATGTCAGTAATGAAGTGAGGGACAGTTTGTAGATTTCAGTTATGAGGTGGGGATAGACTGCAGATGTGCGTAATGAGGTGAGGGATAAGGTTTAGATGTGGGTAATGAGGTGGGGATAGATTGTTGATGTAGGTAATGAGGTGAAGGATAGATTGTACATGTGGGTAATGAGGTGGGGATAGACTGTAGGTGTTGGTAAAGAGGTGAAGATAGGCTGTAGATGTGGGTAATGAGTTGTAGGATCGATTGCAGATTGGGCAAATCAGGTGGGGGTTAGATTTTAGATGTAGGTACGAGGCTTGGATGATTGTAGATGTGGGAATGAGGTGTGGGATAGATTGCAGATGTGGGTTAATTAGGTAAGGAGATCTGTGCGTGGGTAAATGATGAGGGAATAGGGTTGTAGGTGCTGGTGATGAGGAGAGGGATAGATTGCAGGTGTGGGTAATGAGGTGGGGGATAGATTAGATGTGGTGTAATGAGGTAGGGGACAAATTGGGAAGTGGGTAATGAGGTGAGGTATGTATTGTATTATATGATAAATGAGGTGAGGGATAGATTATACCTGCGGATAATGAGGTGGGGATAGATTGTTGATGTGGGTATTGAGTTGAGGATAGATTTTAGATGTGGGTAATTAGGTGGGGGATAGATTTTTGGTGTGGATAATGAGGTGGGGAAAAGATTTTAGATGTGGGTAATGAGATGGGGATAGATTTTAAATGTGGGTAATGAGGTGGGGATAGATTTTAAATATGGGTAAAGACATGGGAATAGATTTTGGATGTCAGTAATCAGGTGTGCGATTCATTGTAGATGTTCCTAATGAGCTGGGGGATAGATTATAGATGTGGGTAATGAGGAGATGGTTAGATTGTATATGTGGGTAAATAGGTGGGGGTAGATTGTAGATGTGGGTAATGAGGTGAGTTATAGTTGTACATTAGGGTAATGAAGTTGTGGTTAGATTGTGGTTGTGGGTAATGAGTTGGAGATTGAGTGTAGATGTGGGTAATTAGGTGAGGGATAGATTGCAGATGTGTGTAATGAGGTGATGATAGATTATAGAAGTGGGGAATGAGATGAAGGATAGATTGCAGAAGTGTTTAATGAGGAGGGGGATAGACTGTAGTTGTGAGTAATGAGGTGGGGGAGAGGCTGTAGATGTGGGTAATGAGGTGAGGGATAGATTGCAGATGTGGGTAGCAGAGGTGGGGATCAAAATACAGATCTGGTAATGAGGTGGGGGATTACTGTAGATGGGCAAAGGAGATTGGGGAACATTAGATCAGGATGTGGGGTGGCCAAAGGTGAGGGATAGACTTTGGATGTAGTAATGAGCTGGATGATAGACTTTAGATGTGAGATATGAGGAGGGATAGATTTTAGGTGTGTATGAGGTGGTGATGGATTTTGAAGGGTAATGAGGGGATAGAATTCAGGGTATGGGAATCTGAGGTGATCCATCGAGATGTGGAAATGAGCTGAGATAGAAATGTGTGAAGGCAAATGAGGAGATGGATAGCTTGTAAATGTGGGTGAAGGAGGAAGGGGTTGATTGTAAATGGGTAATGAGGTGGGGAAATAGATTGTAGATGGTGGAAGAGGGTGAGGATAGACTGTGATGGAGTAATGAGGAGTGGAGGATTGTATAGTTGTAAGATAAAGAGATGAGGGATACTGTATGTGTGGGTAATGGCGGTGGGGTGATATATTGTAGATTTTGGTAACGAGGAGGGATATATTGCAGATGCTGGTACGCGAAGCGGAGTGCAGTTTAAAATGTGGGGCACCAGGCTGGATGAGCCGACGTAATCGGGCAGGGATAGCTTGTAGGTCCGCAACGGGCGGGGATGAGATATTGTTCGGTAAAGGGTGAAGATGATTTCAGGAAGTGGTAATGAGGTGGGAAATAAATTATTGCGGAGTAATGAGGTGGATAGATTTTAGATGGGTACGAGGTGGGTGGGGATAACTAGATGTGCCCACGTGGGGACAGATTTAACATGTAATGAGGAGCAGACTGTAACTGTGGCAATGAGGTTGGGGATTCAATTGTAGATGGGTAATGATTGGGGATAGAAATGTAGATGGGTAAAGAGAGAGGATGATTGCAAGTAGGAAAGAGGGGTAGATTGTAGGATGGGTAATGAGGTGAGTATCATTATTCATTAGGATAATGGCTGGTGATAGATTGCAGTTGTGGGAAATTAGGTGGAAAATTGATTGTAGATGTGGGTAATGAGGTGAGGGATAGATTGTGGCTAGGACAATCAGGTGGGGTAGACTGTAGATCTGTGTAATGAGATGGAGGAGGATTGTAAGTGCTGGTAATGAGGTGGTGGATAGAATGTACATGTGCATAGTGAGATGATGGATAGATTGCAGATGCGTATAAAGAGGTGGGGGATAAACTGTAGATGTGGATAATAAGGTGATGGATAGATTGTAGATGTGTGTAATGAGGTGGGGATAGATTGCTGATGCCGGTAATGAGGTGAGGGATAGACTGTAGATGTGAACAATGAGGTGAAGGATTGACTGCAGATGTCGGTAATGAGGTGGGGGATAGATTGTACATGTGGGTAATGAGGTGGGTAATAGAATGTAGATCTAGGTAATGAGGTGGGGGGAGATTTCAGATGTGAGTAATGAGGTGGGGGATAGATTGTAGATGTGAGTAATGAAGTGAGGGATAGATTGCAGATGTGAGTAATGAGGTGGGGATAGATTGCAGATGTGTGTAAAGAGGTGGGCATCGATTGTATATGTGGGTAATGAGGTGAGGGATAGATTATAGATGTGGGTAATGAGGTGGGGTACAGACTGCACATGGGAGTAATGAGGTGAGGGATAGAGTTTAGATGTGGGTAATGAGGTGGGGAAGGTTTGTGGATGTGGGTAATGTCGTGGGGATAGACTTTAGATGTCAGTAATGAGGTGGTTTATAGATTTTAGATGTGGGTAATGAGTTGGGGGCTGTGTTTTAGATGTGGGTAATAAGGTGGGAGTTTGATTTTAGATGTCGGTAATGAGGTGGGGATAGATTTTAGATGTGGGTAATGAGGTGGGAATAGATTATAGATGTCAGTAATGAGGTGGGGGATAGACTGTAGATCTGGGTAATGAGATAAGGGATAGATTGTTGATGTCAGTAATGAAATGAGGGAGAGATTGTAGATTTGGGTAATGAGGTGAGGGATATATTGTAGGTGTGGGTAATGTGGTGAAGGATAGAGTTCAGATGCGGTAATGAGGTGGGGATGGTTTTTAGATGTGGGTAATGATGTGGGGGATAAACTTTAGATGTGGGTAATGAGGTGGGATATAGATTTTAGATGTGGGTAATGAGTTTGGGGATATGTTTTTCATGTGGGTAATATGGCAGGGAATAGATTTTAGTTCTGGGTAATTAGGTGGGAATAGATTGTAGATGTTGGTAATGACGTGGGGGTTCCACTGCAGATGTTCATAATGCGCTGGGGATAGATTGCAGATGTGGGTAATGAGGAGAGGGATATACTGTAAATGTGGGTTATCAGGTGGGGAGTAGATTTCACATGTAAGTAATGAGGTGAGGGATAGATTGTAGTTGATGGTAATGAGGCTAGGGATAGATTGTAGATGTGGGTAATGAGGTGGGGAATAGACTATAGATTTGGGTAATGAGGTGAGGGTTAGAATGTAGATGTGGGTAATGAGGTGGGGGATAGACTGTAGATGTGTGTAATAAGGGTAAAGATTTATTTTAGATGTGGGTAATGAGGTGGGGATAGATTATAGATGTGAGTAATGAGGTGATGGATAGATTGTAGATGTGGTAATGAGGTGGAATAGAGTGTAGATGTGGGTAATGACTTGGATGGATAAATAGTAGATGTGGGTAATGAAGGCCAGGATTGCAGATGGGCTATGAGGTGGAAGTACAGAGTCTAGATGTGGGTAATGAGGTGGGGATATACTGTAGTCTTGTTAATGAGGTGGAAGGACAGTGTTTAGATGTGGGAAATGAAGTGGGGAAGCTTGGTAGATGTGGGTAATGAGGTAGGGGATAGACTTTAGATGTGGGTAATGAGGTGGGGGATAGACTGTAGATGTGGCTAATGAGTTGGGGGATAGGTTTAGATGTGGGTAATGAGGTGGGGATAGATTTTTAGATGTGGGTAATGAAGTGGGGGTGGAATTTTAGATGTGGATAATGACATGGGAATAGTTGTAGATGTTGGTGATAGGGTGGGGATCATTGAGATATTGGTAATTAACTGGGGATAGATTATAGATGTGGGTAATGAGGAGGATACTTGTAAAATGTGAATGAGGTGAGGATAGTATGTGGGTCTGGTAATGAGGTGAGGGATTAACTGTAGATGTAGGTAATGTGGTGGGGGATAGATTATAGATGTGGTAAATGAGCTGATGGATAGACTGTAGATCTGGGTCAAGTAGAGGGGGGGATTGTTTGCAGATGTGGGTAATGAGGTGGGATGACTCTAGGATGTGTGTGAGTGGGGTGATGGATATGTGTGGATGTGGGTAGCGTGTTGAGCATAAGATTGCAAGCAGTGGTTAATGATGAGGGATATACTGTAGATGTGGTTAATGAGGTGAAGGATAAAGTCTTAGATGAGGATAATGAAGCCGGTATGTTTGCAGCTGTGGAGTAAATGAGGTAGGATAGACTTTAGATTGGGAGTAATGGTGGGGATAGATTTTAGATGTGTGTAATGAGTAGGGATAGGTTTTATTAGTGGGTAATGAGGTGGGGACATAAGATGGTGTGTAATGAGGTGGATAGCTTTAGATGTGCTGAATGACGGGAATAGATTGTAGATGTCCGTAATCAGGTGGGGGATTCATTGTAGAAGTTGGTAATGGGCTGGAGGATAGATTATAGATGTGGGTAATGAGGAGGGGGATATATTCTAAATGTGGGTAATGAGGTGAGGAGTAGATTGTAGATGTGGGTAATGAGGTGAGGGATAGATTGTAGATGAGGGTGATGAGGTTGGGGATAGATTGTAGATGTGGGTGATGAGGTGGGGGATAGACTATAGTTCTGAGTAATAAGGTAAGGGATAGATTGTAGATGTCAGTAATGAGGTGAGGGATAGTTTGTAGATTTCAGTAGTGAGGTGGGGGATAGACTGTCGATGTGCATAATGAGGAGAGGGACACATTTTAGATGTGGGTAATGAGGTGGGGATAGATTGTAGACATGGGTAATGAGGTGAAGGACAGATTGTAGATGTGGGTAATGAGGTGGAGATAGTCTATACATGTGGTAATGAGCTGAAGGAGAGATTGCAGATGTGGGCAATGAGCCAGGGTTTAGATTCTAGATGTGGGAAATGAGGTGGGGATAGCTTGTAGACATGGGTAATGAGAAGGGGGATAGATTGTAGATGTGGGTAATGAGGTGGGGTAGATTGCAGATGTGAGTAATGAGGTGGCGAATAGAATGGAGGTGATTGTAATGAGGTGAGGGATAGACTGCAGATGTGGGTAATGAGGTCGGAGATAGATTGTATATCTGGGTAATGAGGTAGGGGATTGATTGTATATGTCGATGAGGAGGTAAGGGATAGATTGCAGATGGGTAATGAGTAGGGGACAAACTGCAGATGTGGGCAATCTATATGAGGACACATTGCAGAACATGGTTAATGAGGTGAGCCATAGATCACACAGTGGCAATGAGTTGGGATAGATTTTAGATGCGGTTTATGAGGTGGAGAACAGATTTTAGATGTGGGTACTGAGGAGGGCTATAGATTTTAGATGTGGATAATGAGGTGGGGGATAGATTTTAGATGTGGGTAATGAGGTAGGGGACAGATATTAGATGTGGGTAATAAGGTCGGGGCCAGATTTTAGATGTGGGTAATGAGGTGGGAATAGAATGTTGATATGGGTTATGAGGTGGGTGATAGATTGCAGAAGTGGGTAATGAGGTGGGGAATCGAATGGAGGTACTGGTAATGAGGTGAGGGAAAGATTTCAGATGTGGGTAATGAGGTGGAAGACAGATTGCACATATGGTAATGAGGTAGGGACAGATCATATGCTTGTAATCAGGTGAGGGATAGACTGTAAATGTGGGTAAAGAGGTGGGGTAGATTGTAGATGTGTACAATGAGGTGAGGTATAGATTGTACATTAGGGTAAAGAAGTTGGGGAAAGATTGTGGTTGTGGGTAATGAGGTGGGGATAGACTGTAGATCTGGGTAATGAGATGAAGGATAGGTTGTAGGTGTGGGTAATGAGGTGGTGGGTAGATTGTTCATGTGCGTAATGAGATGATAAATTGAAGAAGAGGGTAAGGAGGTGGGGCAGATTGTAGATGTGGGTAATAAGGTGATGGATAGATTGTAGATGTCACTAATGAGGTGATGGATAGATTGTAGATGTGAAGTATGAGGTGAAGGATAGACTGCTGATGTGGGTAATAATGTGGGGGTTAGATTGTACATGTGGGTAATGAGGTTGGGGATAGATTGTAGATGTGGGTAACGAGGTGATGGATAGGCTGTAAATGTGGGAAATGAGTTGAAGCATATACTGCAGATGGGGCAGTGAGGTGAGGATTAGATTCTACAGGTGGGTAATGAGGTGGGGATAGATTGTAGATGTGGGTAATGAGGGGGATATTTTGCAGATGTGAGTAATGAGGTGGGGGATATATTGCAGATGGGGAATGATGGGTGATAGATTGCAGTTGGAAAATGAGGTGGAGGAATAGAATTTTAGTTGTTGCAAATGAGGCTTAGGGACTGATCAGAGATGTAGGTAATGTAGTGGGCCATAGATCTGAGATATGGGTAATGAGTAGGGGATAGATTGTACATGTTGGTAATGAGTTGTGGGATAGATTGTTGATGTTGGTAATGAGGTAGAGGATAAATTGTAGATGTGGACAGTGAGGTGGTGGATAGATTGTAGATGTGAACAGTGAGGTGGTGGATAGATTGTATATGTGGGTAATGAGGTGGCAGATAGATGGTTGATGTGGGTAATGAGGTGGGGATAGATCGCAGATATGGGTAATGAGGTGGGAGACATACTGCAGATGTGAGTAATGAGGTGAGGGATATATTTTAGCTGTGGACAATGAGGTGAGGGGTAGATTTTAGAAGTGGGTAATGAGTTGGGGATAGATTGTAGATGTGGGTAATGAAATGGGGATAGATTTTAGAAATGGGTAATGAAGTAGAGGATTCGTTGTCAATATAGGCAAATGAGCTGGGGTATAGATCATTGATGGAGTAATGAGAAGAGAGATACACTAAAATGTGGGAAATGAGGTGGGGGTAGATGTAGCTGGGGTAATGAGGTAAGGGATAGATTGTAGATGAGGGTAATGAGGTTGAGGATAGATTGTAGATGTGGGTAATGAGGTGAGGGATAGATTATAGATTTGGGTTATGAGGTGTGGGATAGACTGTAGATCTGGCTAATGAGGTGAGGGCTACACTGCAGATGTGGGTAATGAGGTGGGGGATAGATTGTAGATGTGGATAATGAGGTGAGGGATAGATTTGCAGATGTGGGAAATAAGGTGTGGAATAGATTGTTGATGTTTGTAATGAGGTGAGGGATAGAATGAAAATGTGGGTAATGAGGTGGAGATAGATTGTATATGTCAGTAAGGAGTTGAGGGATAGATTGTAGGTAGGGGTAAGGAGATGGGGGACAGATTGTAGATGTGGGTAATGAGGTGAGGGATATATTGTAGATGTGAGTAATGAGGTGAGGGATAGATTGTAGATGTGGGTAATGAGGTGGGGATAGATTTTAGATGAGGTAATGAGGTGGCGGATAGATTTTAGATATGGGTAATGAGGTGGGGGATAGATTTTAGATGTGGGTAATGAGGTGGGGATAGATTTTAGATGTGGATAATGACATGGGAATAGATTGTAGATGTCGGTAATCAGGTGGGGATTCATTGTTGACGTTGGTAAGGGGCTGGAGGATAGATTATGGATTTGGGTAATGAGGAGGGGGATATATTGTAGATGTGGGTAATGAAGTGGGGATAGGCTACAGTTCTGAGTAATAAGGTAAGGGATAGATTGTAGATGTCGGTAATGAGGTGAAGGATAGTTTGTAGATTTTGGTAATGAGTTGGGGAATAGCCTGTCTACATGCATAACGAGGTGAGGGATATATTTTAGATGTGGGTAATGAGGTGGGGGATAGATTGTAGATGTGGCTAATGAGGTGAAGGATTGATTGTAGATGTGGGTAATGAGGTGGGGATAGACTGTAGATGTGGGTAACAAGGTGATGATAGGCTGTAGATGTGGGTAATGAGTGGAAGGAGAGATTGCAGATGTGGAGGGCAAATGAGGTGGGTTTAGATTCTGAATGTTGTAATGAAATTGGGATAGCATGTGGCGTGGGTAATGAGGAGGAGGGATAGATTGTAGATGTGAGTAATGAGGTGGGAATTGGTGCAGATGTCTGAAATGATGGCTGATAGATTGCAGTGTGGTAATGAGACGTGAGCTAGAATGGAGGTGTAGTAAGGAGGTGAGGATACATTGCAGATGAGGGTCATTGGGGTGGGCGATAGATTGCAGGTGTGGGTATTGGAGTGGGGACAAATGCACGTGAGTAATGGGGTGAGGGATATATGCTGCAGAATATGGTTAATGAGGTGGCGAGAGTATCATACACTAGATACTGGAGCTTGGGGATGGATCTTAGGATGAGGGATGAGGGGGATAGATATTGGATGTGAGAAATGAGGTGGGACAGATTATGGGTTGTAGAGGTGGGGAAGATTGATCAATTGTGAGGGAGGTGGAATGGATTGTTAGATGTGAATGGTGGAGGTAAGGGAAAGTTTTGGGATCGTGGGTAATGACGTGGGGATAGATTGTAGATGTGGAAATGAGGTGGGGGATAGAAATGAGAGTTGTGGATAAAGAGGTGGGGGATAGATTGTAGATGTGGGAAATGAGGTGGAGGATAGGAGATTTAGGATGAGAGCAAGCAATGAGCTGGGGGATTACAATTTTGAGTTGTAAGTAAATGAGGTGAAGGGATAGACTGCAGATGTGGGTAATGAGGTTGGAAGTAGAAGACGAGTATCTTGGTAATGAGGTGAAGGGAACCAACTGTAGATGTAGGTAATGAGGTGGTAGATATACTGCAGATGTGACTAATGAGGTGAGGGTAGATTTAGATGTGCGTTGACAGGTGGGTATCGTTTAGATCAGGTAATAAGGTGGGCTAGATTTTAGATGTGGTGAATGAGGGTGGGTAGAGTTTTTGATATAAAGTGATCAGATTGGTAGATGGGTTTGGATCATGGGTAATGAGGTGGGAGACATGAGAGCTCTTAGATGTGGTTAAAGAGGGTGGGTATAGATTTAGGATGCTTGAGGTAATGAGATGGTTTTAGATTGTGGCTATATGGGTAATCAATTGGGCTATTCTTTGTGGATGTGAAGTAAAGGCATGGAGGATGAGATGTGGATGTGGGTGAGAGGGAGGATGGATTGTAAAATGTGGGTGAAGGGATGGGGTGGATTGTGGGCGTGGAGTGATTGGGTGGGACAGATCGGTACAATAGGGGTAATGAGGTTGGGGATGGATTGTAGTTGTGGGTGATGAGATTGGGATTGATTGTAGATGTGGAGTAGTAGGGAGGACATGTGTGAATGTGGGCGATGAGATTTGGGGATGGGGTGTAGATCTGGGTAGTAAGGATGAAGGATAGATTATAAGTGTGGAATGGGTGAGATGGTGGTGGATGGATTGTACATGCGCTGATGAGGATGATAGATGGATTGTGTAGATGTGGGTAGGAGGACAGACAGATTGAAGGATGTGGGGTAATAAAATGATGGATGAAATTGTAGATGTGCATTATGAGGTGGTGGATTGATTGTTGATGTCAGTGAGGAGGGATAAGTTATGATTTAATAGTTATGAATTCAAGGATGGACTGCAGATGTGTGACAAGATTGGGGGACAGATTGTACATATGGGTAATAGGGTGGGCAATAGAGATGTGGATCTGGGTGATGGGGTGGGGATGGATTCCAGATGTGAGTAGTGGGTGGGGATGGATTGTAGATGTGGGTAATCAGTGGTTGTAGATTGAGATGTGGGTGATGAGGGTGAGGGATAAAGTTGTACATGAAGGTAATGGGGTTGGGGATGGATTGTAAATGTGGGTAATGAGATTGGGGATAGATTGCAGATGGGTGAGTGGAGGTGGGGCATGGATTGTAAGATGTGGGTAGTGGGGTGGGGGATGGATTGTAAATGTGTGCATGATGAGGAGGATAGATTAAAGATGTGGGTAATGAGAGGGATGGATTGTAGATGATGGGTAATAAATTGAGGATGGTATGGAATGTGGTGTGGAGTTGCAAGATGGAGTTGTGGATGTCGGTAATAAGGTGATGAATAGAGATTTGCATGAATAATTGAGGGTCAAGGGTGGTTTGGAGATGTGGGAGAAGTAGGGTGGGGATAGATTTGGATGTGGGTAATGGGTGGGAATATATTTTAGATGTGGGTGACAGGATGGGGACTAGAATTTGGATGTGGGTAATGGGGTGGGGATGGATTTTAGATGCCTGTAATGTGGGGTGGGATGGAGTTTTGGAGTGAGATGATTAGGTGGTGGACAGGCTTGGATGTGGGTAATGAGGGTGGGGATAGATGCTCAGATGTGGAGTAATGAGTTGGGGATAGATTTAGGATGTGGGTAACGAGGTGGGGATAGATTGTAGTAGTGGGTAAGGTGGGTTGATCATTATAGATGTAGGAAATGAGGTGGGAACAGATTGCAGATGTGGGTAGTGAGATGAGGGATAGATTGTGGATGTGGGTGTAGGGTGAGGATGAGGTTTAGATGTGGGTAATGGGATGGGAATGGATTGTAGATGTGGGTGATGATTGGAATTATGGATTGTAGATGTGTGCGTAATGAGGTGTGGGATGGAGTTAGCAGATGTGGGTAGTAGGGTGGAGGATGGATTGTAGATTCTAGTAGTAATGACTGGTGAATAGATTAGGCTGTGGGTAATGAGGTGGGGAATGGATTGTAGATGTTCGTAATGGGGTGAGGGATAGGTTGTAGATGTCAGTGTGGGGTGGGATAGATTGCCAGATGTGGGTAATGAGGTGGGGAGGATTGTATATGTAGGTAATGGTAAGGGATAGATTGTAGATGTGGGTAGCTGAGGGTAGGAGTAGAGTTTAAATGTAGGTAATCAGCGGGGATGGATTGTAGATGTGGGTAATGAGGTGGGGGATGGATTGTAGATGTGGGCCAATGAGGTGTGGGATATATTTTAGATGTGGGTAATAAGTGTGAGAAATAATTTAGATGTGGGTATTGAGGTGGGATAGATGGTTGCTGTGGCTAATGGGGTGGGGAATTCATTGTAGATGTGGGAATAGGTGGGGACAGATTACTGGATGTGGGTAGTGATGAGTGAGGGGTGGGTTTAGAATGTGGGTAATGAGGTGGGGATAGGGATTTGAATGTGGGTAATGAGGAGGATAAATTTTAGATGTGGGTAATGAGGTGTGGGATGGATATTAGATGTGGGTAATGAGGTGGTGGACAGAGTTTAGAAATGGTAATAAATTGGGGATAGACTGTAGATGTGGGTTAAGGTGGGGAATTCATGGTAGATGTGGGTATGAGCTGGGGATAGAATGGACGTGGAGTGGTAAGAGGTTTGAGTTGGGTTGTGGAAATGTGGGTGATAGAGTGGGTATGCATTTGCGGATGTGGGTGAATGAGGTGAGACATGGATTGTAGATGTGGGTAGTGGGGTGGGGATGGATTGTGGATGTGTGTAATGAGGTGGCGGATAGAATGAGATGTGGATAATGAGGAAGAGGAAAGATTGTGAATGTGGGTATTGGTGATGGATCGATTGTAGATGTGGTAATGAAATTGCCAGGATAGATTGTTGGTAGTGTCTGATTAATAGGTGATGAATAGAGGATTTGGATGTGAATGGTGGGGGTGAAGAATGGTTTGGAGATGTATGGAGTAATGGGGTGGGGATGGAATTGTAGAAGTGGGTAATGAGGTGGGGGATAGAGATGTGATGGGGTTAATGGGGTGGGGATAGATTGTAGATGTGAGGTAATCAGGTGAGGGATAGACTGTGGATGTGGGTAATGAGGTGGGGGACATACTGAGATGTGGGTAACAAGGAGAAATATATTGCTAGATGTGGTAATGAGGGTGGGGGATATGTTGGCAGATGTGTGGGTGATGGGGGTGGGGACGGATTGCGGATGATGTGGGTGTTGAGGGTGTGGGATTCATTGTAGATGATGGAAATGAGCTGGGGGGATATAATGTAGATTTGGGTTAAGAAGAGAGTTGTATAAATGTGAATAAAGTAAGGTGTGGGGGTTGATTGTAGATGTGGGTAATGAGGTGAGGGATAGATTGTGGGTCTGGGAGTAAATGAGTTGAGATAGACTTTAGATGTGGGAGTGACTGAAGTTGGGATATGTATTTCAGATGGTGATATAATTGGGGTATAGATTTTAGATGTAGAGTATGGGGTGAGGATAGATTTTAGATGTGGGTAATGAGGTGGGGAATTCCATTGTAGATGTTGGAAGTATGGTGGGGGAACAGATTGGAATGTGGGTAGTGGTGGGGGATGGATTGGATTTGGATGATGAGGGTGGGGAGATAGGAGATTTAGATGTGGGTAGTAGGATAGGGATGGATTTTTAGATGTGAGGAATTGAAGATTGGTGGACGGATTTTTAGATGCGAGGTAATAGGGTGGGAAGATTGTAGATGTGGGTTGGAGGTGGAGGATTCATTGTAGATGTGGGTAATGAGATGAGGTTAGGAATATTGAGCGTGGGCAATGAGGATGGAGTTAAGCTTTTAAATTTAGGAAATGAGGTGGGGTAGATTGTAGATGGGGTGATAAAGTGAGGAATAGATTGTACATCAAGGTAATGCGGTTGGGGATAGATTGTAAATGTGGGTTAAGAGGTGGGGATAGATTGGAGATGTGGGTAATGAGGTGTGGGATATATTTTAGATGTGGGTATTAGGGTGGGGATGGGCGTTAGATGCAGTTAATGAGGGAGGATGGATTTTAGATGTGAGGATGAGGTCTTGGCATATATTTTAGATGTGGGTAATGAGGTGGAGAGTGAATTGCAAATATGGGTATTGAGGTGTGGGTTCATTGTAGATGTTGGAAATGAGCTGGGGAGAGAGATGTGGTTTGGGTACTGAGAAGAGATTGCTTATAAATATGGATAATGGGTGAGGGGTTGATTGTAGATGTGGTAATGGGGGTGAGGGTTAGATTGGCATATGGGGGTAGTAGGGTGGGGAATGGATTGCGGATGTCGTAATGGGATGAGGGATAGATTCTAGATGCGTTTAATGAGAGTTGGATGAGATTATAGATTCTGGCAATGAGGGTGGAGGATAGATTGAAGATGTGGGTAATGTAAGGATAGATTGCAGATGTTGGTAATGGGGTGAGGGATATATTGTAGATGTAGGTAATGAGGGTGGGGATAGAGGTGCAGATGTGGGCAATGAGGGTGGGGATAGAGGTTTAGATGTGGGTGATCAGGTTGGGGATGGATTAGCAGTATGTGGATGAGGTGGGGATGGATTGTAGATATGGGTATTGAGGTGGGGGTTATATTTAGATGTGGAGTAATGAGGTGGGGTATGGATTTTAGATGTGGATAATGGGGTGGGGATGGATTTTGGATGTTGGGTAAATTGGAGGATTAGACTTTAATGTGGAGTAATGAGGTGGTGGATAGTTTTTGATCTCGGGTAATAGAGGTGGGTATAGATCTTAGATGTAGGTAATAAGGGTGGGGGATAGATTTTCGATTAGGATTAATGGGGTGGGGATGGATTGTGAGCTGTGGGTAATGAGGGTGGGAGTTCATTGTGGATGTGGGAAATGAGGTGGGAACAGATTGCAAATGTGGATAATGAGGTGAAGAATAGATTGTAGATGTGGATATTGAGGTGAGGGATAGAGTTTAGATGAGGGTAATGAGATGGGGATAAAATGTAGCTGTGGGTAATGAGGTGGGACATAGATTTTAGATGTGGGTAATGAGGGGGGATAGATTTTAGATGAGGGTAATGAGGTGGGGTATAGATATTAGCTGTGGGTAATGAGGTGGGGACAGATTTCAGATGTGAGAAATGAGGTGAAGATAGAGTGTAGATGTGGGTTAAGAGGTGGGGGATTCTTTGTAGATGTGGGTAATGAGGCTGGCGGATGGGAGATGTAAATATGGGCAGTGTGGATGGGGATGAGCTTATAGGTTTGGAAATGAAGTGGAGGTGGATTGTAGATGTGGAACGAGGTGAGGGATAAATTGTACATGAAGGTAGTAGGAGTTGGGGAATAGATTGTAAATTTGGGAAATGAGGTGGGGTAGATTGTAGATATGGGTGATAAGGTGAGGGATAAATTGTACATCAAGATAATGAGCTTGGCATTAGATTGTAAATGTGAGTTAAGAGGTGGGGAAAGATTGGAGATGTGGGTAATGAGGTGTGGGATATATTTTAGATGTGGGTAATGAGGGTGGGGATAGATAGATGCAGGTAATGAGGAGAGGATAGATTTTAGATGTGGGTTATGAGGTGGTGGATAAATTTTAGATGTGGGTAATGAGGTGGGGCATATATTTTAGATGTGGGTAAGGAGGTGGGGATAGATTTCAGATGTGGGTATTGAGGTGTAGGATTCATTGTAGATGTTGGAAATCAGCTGGGCGATAGAATGTAGATTTGGGTAATGAGAAGAGAGGTTACTTGTAAATGAGGATAATGAGGTAGGGGTTGACTGTAGATGAGGGTAATGAGGTGAGGATAGATTGTTCATGGTAGTAATAAGGTGGGAATAGATTGTGAGATGTCGAATTGGCGGAGGAGATGGATTGAGATGGGGTAATGAGGTGGGGACAGATTATAGATTCTAGCAATGAGGTGGAGGATAGATTGAAGATGTGGATAATGATGTAGGGAATAGACTGCAGATGTTGGTAATGAGGTGAGGGATATATTGTTGATGTCGGTATTGAGGTGGGGGATAGATTGCAGACGTGTGTAATGAAGTGAGGATAGATTTTTGATGTGAGTAATGAGGTTGGATAGATTTTAGATGTGGGTAATGAGTTGGGGTATAGATTTTAGATGTGGGTTATGAGGTGGGGATAGATTTTAGATGTGGGTAAAGAGGAGGGGGTAGATTTTTGATGTAAGTAAGGTGGTGGATAGATTTAGAATGTGGAAAAAGGTGGAGAACAGATTGCAGATGTGGGTATAGGGTGGGGGATTGATTGTAGATGTGGGTAGAGGGTGGGGGATGGAGTTTGATGTGAAGTAATGAGATGGAATAGAAAATAACAGTGGGGAATAAGGTGGGAGATTGATTTTAAGATGTGGGTGATGGGGTGGGTATAGAAATATTGGATGTGGGTAATGGGGTGGGGACAGATTTCAAATATGGAAATGTGGTGGATAAATTTTAAAGTGGAAATGAGGTGGTGTACAGATTTTTAGATGTAGAATGATGTGGTGGGGATGGACAGAATGTAGATGTTGGTTGAGAGGTGGGAGATTAGATTGTAGATGTGGGTGGCAAATTTGAATTGGATGGGAATGTAGATGTGGAGCATGAGGATGAGGGTTGCCTTGTAAATTTCAGGAAATGAGGTGGGGATAGATTGTAGAGTATAGGTGATGAGTAAAGGATAAGTGTACATGAAGGTAATATGAGTAGGGACAGATTATAAACAGTAGGTAATGAAATGAAGAGATATAATGGAGATGTAGGTAATGGTGTGGATAGATTCTAAATGTAGACAATAGGGAATGGGGGATGGACCGTAGATCTGGGTAATGAGGGTGAGAGCATGAGATTGTAGATGTGGGTAGTGAGTTGGGGGATAGATTGTAGATGTGTGTAATGAGGTGAGGGATAGATATAGATGTAGATGTGGGAAATGTGGAGGGGGATAGGTTGCAGATGTGGGTAATGAAGTGATGGATCGATTGTAGATGTGGGTAATGCAGTGTGGGATAGAGTTTAGATGTGGGTAATCAGGCTGGGATAGAGTTTAGATGTGGGTAATCAGGTGGGGATAGATTGTAGATGTGGGTAATGAGGTGGGGATAGATTTTAGATGTAGGTAATGTGGTGAGTAGTAGATTTTAGATGTGGGTAATGTGGTGGGGGATAGATTTTTGATGTGAGCAATGAGGTGGTGGATAGATTTTAGATGTGGGTAATGAGGTGGGGTATAGATCTTAGAAGTGAGTAATGACATGGGGATAGATTTAACATGTGGATAATGAGGTGGGGATAGATTGGCAGTGGGTAATAAAGTTAGGATTCGTATGATGTAGGTAATGAGCACAGGGGATAGAGATGTGAATGTGGCTAAGAAGGAGGATACCAGTGTACATGTGGGTAAAGAGGATTAGGGTGGATTGTAGATGTGGGTAGTGGGTGAAGAGTGAATTGTTCATTCAGAGACAGAGTTGGTGATAGATGATGGTTGTGGGTAATGAGGTTGGACATTGATTGTGAATGTAGAGGTACCACGAGGGTGAAGGGAAGATTGTAGGTTGGGCAATGAGGGTGGGGATAGACTGTAGATCTGTGTAATGAGATGAAAGAGATTGTAGGTGTGGGTAATGAGGTGGTGGACAGAATGTACATGTGCATAATGAGATGATGGATAGATTGCAGATGTGCATAAAGAGGTGAGGGATACATTGTAAATGTGTGTAATAAGGTAATGAATGGATTGTAGATGTGCGTAATGAGGTGGGGATAGATTGTTGATGCCAGTAATGAGGTGATGAATAGACTGTAGATGTGAACAATGAGGTAAAGGATGGACTGCAGATGTGGTAAATGAGGTGGGGGATAGATTGTACATGTGGGTAATGAGGTGGGCAATAGAATGTAGATTGAGGTAATGAGGTGGGTGATAGATTTCAGATGTGAGTAAAGAGGTGGGGATAGACTGTAGATGTGGGTGATGAGGTGGAAGATAGATTGTAGATGTGGATAATGAGGTGAGGGATAGATTGTAGATGTGTGTAATGAGGTGGGCATAGATTTGTATATGTGGGTAATGAGGTGAGGGATAGATTACAGATGTGGGTAATGAGGTGGGGCACATACTGCACATGTGAGTAATGAGGTGAGGGATAGAGTTTAGATGTGGGTAATGAGTTGGGGAAGTTTTTTGGATGTGGGTAATGTCATGGGGGATAGACTTTAGACGTCAGTAATGAGGTGGGGATGGATTTTTAGATGTGGGTAATGGGGTGGAAATAGATTGTAGATGTCAGTGTGGGGGGGGGATGGAGCTGTAGATCTGGGTAATAGGATAAAGGATGGAGTTGATTAATCCAGTAATGAAATAAGGAGAGATTGTAGATTCTTGGTAATAGGGTAGAGGATATATTGCAGGTATGGGTGATGGTGAAGGATAGAGTTCAGATGTGGGTAATGAGGTGGGGATGGTTTTTAGATGTGGGTAATGACATGGGGGATAAACTTTAGATGTGGGTAATGAGGTGGGTTATAAATTTTAGATGTGGGTAATGAGGTGGGAATAGCTTGTAGATGTTGGTAATGGCGTGGTGGATTCATTGCAGATGTTAGTAATACTGGGGATAGATTGCGAAGATGTGGGTGTGAGAGAGGGATATATTGTAAATGTAAGGATGGAGTGTAGATGTGGGTAATGAATTGAAGGGATAGATTATGGGCTGATGGTAATGAGGCTGAGGGATAGATTGTAGATATGGGTAATGAGGTGGGGGATAGACTGTAGATCTGGGTAATGAGATAAGGGATAGATTGTTGATGTCAGTAAGGAGATGACTGAGAGATTGTAGATTTTGGTAATGAGGTGGGATAGACCGCAGATTTGGGTAATGAGGTGAGGGATAGAATGTAGATGTGGGTAATGAGGTGGGGGATAGAGATGTAGATCGTGTAATAAAGGTAAAGATATGTTTTAGATGGGGTGTGGGGTGGGGATAGATTGTAGATGTGGGTAACGGGTGATGGATAGATTGTAGATGGGGTTCTGAGGTGGGGGATAGAGTCTAGATGTGGGTAATGAGGTGGGGGATATACTGTAGTTGTAATTAATGAGGTGAAAGATAGAGTTTAGATGTGGAAAATGAAGTGGGGAAATTTGGTAGATCAGGTAATGAGGTGGGGAATAGACTTTAGATGTGGGTAATGAGGTGGGGGATAGATTGTAGATGTGGCTAATGAGTTGGGGATAGGTTTTAGATGTAGGTGACAAGGTGGAGATAGATTTTAAAGTGGGTGGTGGGGATGGATTTTGGATGTGGGTATGGCATAAATGATGTGATGTAGGTGAGTCAGGTGGGGATTCATTGCGAACACTGGTAATGAATAGGGATAGATTATAGATGTGGGTAATGAGGAGGGGATATATTGTAAATGTGGGAAATGAGGTGGGGACAAACTGTAGATGTGAGTAATGAGGTGAGTTATATATTGTAGATGTGGGTAATGAGGTGAGGGTTATATTGTAGAGGTGGGTAATGAGGTGAAGGATAGAGCTTAAATGTGGGTAATCAGCGGGGATAGATTGTAGATGTGGGTAATGAGGTGGGGGATGGATTGTAGATGTGGGTAATGAGGTATGGGATATATTTTAGACATGGGTAATGAGGTGAGGGATAGATTTTAGATGTGGGTAATGAGGTGGGGGATAGATTTTTAATGTGAGTATTGAGGTGGTGGATAGAGTTTACATGTGGATATTAGGTGGGGGATAGATTGAAGATGTGGGTATGTAAATTAGGATAGATGGTAATGGCTAATAGGGTGGGGAATTCATTGTAGATGTGGGAAATGAAGTAGAGACAGATTAGAGATAAAGGTAATATGGTGAGGATGAATTGTTGATGTGGGTAATGAGGTGGGGTAGAGCTTAGATGTGGGTAATGAGATGGGGATAGAATTTAAAATGGGGAGTGAGGAGGACTAGATGTAGATGTGGGTAATGAGGTGGTGGACAGATTTTAGATGTGGGTTATGAGATGAGATAGACTGAAGATATGGGTTAAGAGGTGGAGGATTCATGGTAGATGTGGGTAATGAGCTGGGGGATAGAATGTGGATGTGGGTAATGAGGTTGAGGTTAGATTGTGAATGTGGGTAATGGGGTAGGGACACTGCAGATGTGGGTAATGAGGTGAGGCATAGATTGTAGATGTGGGTAGTGAAGTGGGTGATAGATTGTAGATGTGTGTAATGAGGTGATGAATAGAATGAAGATGTGGATAATGAGGAAGGGGATAGATTGTAGATGTGGGTAATGAGGTGATGGATCGATTGTAGATGTGGGTAATGAGGTGCAGGATAGATTGTTGATGTCGGTAATAAGGTGATGAATATAATTTAGATGTGAATAGTGAGGTGAAGGATAGTTTGGAGATGTGGGTAATGAAGTGGTGATAGAATGTTGATGAGGGTAGTGAGGTGGGGATAGATTGTAGATGTGAGTGATCAGGTGAGGATAGACTATAGATGAGTAATGGTAGGACATACTGAAGATGTGGGTAATGAGAGAGGAATATATTACATAGATGTGGGTAATGAGGTGAGGATATATTGTAGATGTGGGTAATGAGGTGAGGATATATTGTAGATGTGGGTAATGAGGTGAAGATAGATTTTAGATGTAGGTATTAGGGGTGGGGATATATGTTTGAAAGTAATGAGGAAATTGGATAGATTTTAGATCTTCAGGTAATAGGGTGAGGATAGAATTTTAGATGTGAGGTAATGAGGTGGGGTGAGATTGTAGATGTGGGTTAAAGGTGGGAATTATTGGCGATGTGGATAATGAGATGAGGGATTAGAATGTAGTGGATAATGAGGGATGGGTTAAACTTGTAAATTTGGGAAATGAGGGTGGGGTGGAATTGGCCAAGATGGGGTGATGGGGTGGGGAATAGATTATCGATCTGTAGCAATGAGGGTGGAATAGATTGTAAATGAGGGTTAGAGGTGAGATAGATTGGAGATGTGGGTGATAGGGTGTGGGATATGTTTTAAGATGTGGTTAATGAGAGGTTGAGGATACATAGATGCAGGTAATGAGGAGATGATAGATTTTAGATGTAGGTTGTAAGTGGTGGATAAATTTTAGATGTGGGGAATGAGATTGGGACATATTTTAGATGAATGGGTAATGGGGTGGGGACAGATTGCAGATGTGGGTATTGAGGAGTGTAGGATTCATTGTAGATGCTGGAAATGAGCTGAGGATAGGAGATGAGTGGGCACTAAGAAGAGATTGCTTAAATGTGGATAATGGGTGGGGGTTGATTGTAGATGTGGGTAATGAGGTGAGGATAGATTGTGGAGGCTAAAGGGCAATGAGGGTGGGAATAGATTTTGAATGGGTAATGAGGTGGTGATATATTTCAGATGTGGGTAATGAGGGTGGGAATTATAGATTTTGGATGTGGGTAAGGGGTGAGTGATATATTTTGAAGAGGGTAATAAGGAGAGGTGGATAGATTTTGAATTTGGGTAATGGGGCGAGGGATAGATTTTAGATGTGGGTATGTGAGGGATGGGGGTAGATTTATGATGTGGGTAATGAGGTGGGGATAGATTGTAGCTGTGGGTAATGAGGTGGGGAATTCATTGTAGATGTGGGAAATGTGGGGAACAGATTGTAAATGTGGGTAGTGAGGTGAGGGATAGATTGTAGATTTGGGTAATGAGGTGAGGGATAGATTTTAGATGTGGGTAATGAGATGGGGATAGATTGTAGATGTGGGTAATGAGGTGTGACAGATTTTAGATGTGGGTAATGAAGTGGGGATAGTTTATATGAAGAGTAATGAGGTTGAGGTATAGTTATGATGTGGGTAATGAGGTGGGGACAGATTTCAAATGTAGGAAATGAGGTGAAGATTAAGATGTAGATGTGGGTTAAAGTGTGGAGGATTCGTTGCAGATGTGGGTGATGAGCTGGCAGATGGGAGATGTAGATGTGAGCAGTAGGGATAGGGATATCTTATAGATTTGGAATGAGGTGGGGTGATTGTGAGATGTGGGTGATGGGGTGGGGGATGAATTGTACATGAAAGTAATGAAGTTGGGAATAGATTGTAAATTTGGGAAATGAAGGTGGGGTAGATTGTAGATGTGGGTGATAAGGTGAAGGATAGAGTGTACATCAAGATAATGAGGTTGGCGTTAGATTGTAAATGTGGGTAAAGAGGTAGGGATAGATTGGAGATGTGGGTAATGAGGTGTGGGATATATTTTAGATGTGGGTAATGAGGTGGGGGATAGACATTGGATGCAGGTAATGAGGCAAGGACAGATTTTAGATATGGGTTATGAGGTGGTGGATACATTTTAGATGTGGGTAATGAGGTGGGGCATATATTTTAGATGTGGGTAATGAGGTGGGGATAAATTGCAGATAATAGGTATTGAGATTAATAGGATTCATTATGAAGTTGAAATAGGCTGAAACTAGAATGTGAATTTGTGTAATGAGGAGAGATTACTTGTAAATGTGGATAATGAGGTAGGGGGTTGACTGTAGATGTGGGTAATAAGGTGAGGGATAGATTGTACATGAGGGTAATAAGGTGGGGAATAGATTGTAGATGTGCGTAATAACGTGAGGGATTGATTGTAGATGTGGGTAATGAGGTGGGGACAGATTATAGATTCTGGCAATGAGGTGGAAGCTAGATTGAAGATGTGGTTAATGATGTAGGGAATAGACTGCAGATGTCGGTAATGAAGTGAGGTATATATTGATGTAGGTAATGAGGTGGGGATAGATTGCAGATGTATTATTGTAATAGAGGTGAGGATGATTTAGATATGGGTATTGGGGTGAGGATAGATTGTAGATGTAGGTAATGAATTGGGAGATATATTTTGATGTGGGTAATGAGGTGGGGTACAGATTTTAGTCTTTGGGTAATGAGATGGGATAGAAAACAACAGGAATAAGGTGGGAGATATATTTTAGATGTGGGTAATAGGGTGAGGAAAGATTGTAGATGTGCAGGTTAAGGGTGGGATTCATTGTAGATGTGGTAAATTAGATGAGGATTGGGAAATAGATGTAGGTAACTGAGGATAGGGTTAAGCTTGTAAATTTGGGAAATGAGGTGGGTGGGTGTAGATGGGGTGATGGGGTGAGAATAGAATTGTACATCAAGGTAATGGGTTGGGGATGAATTGTAATGTGGGTTGGAGGGTGGGGATAAGATTGGTGATGTGGGTGATGGGGTTGTGGATATATTTTAGATGTGGGTGTGGGGTGTGGGATAGACATTAGATGCGAGTAATGAGGAGAGGATAGATTTTAGATGTGGGTTGTGAAGGGTGAGATCGTTTTAGATGTGAGGAATGAAATTGGGCATATATTTTAGATGTAGGTATAGAGGTGGGGACAGATTGCAGATGTGGGTATTGAGGTGTGGATTTCATTGTAGATGTTGGAAATGTCTGGGGGACAGAATGTAGATTAAGGTACTGAAGAGAGTGCTTGTAAATATGGATAATGAGGTAGGGGAGTTGATTGTGAATGGGTAATGAGGTGATGGAATAGATTGTGTACATGAGGGTAATAGGTGGGAATAGATTGCAGATGTGCGTAATGAGGAAAGTAGATTCTAGATGTGGCTATTGGTGGGATAGATTATAGATTCTGGCAATGAGGTGGAGGATGGATTGAAGATGTGGGCCATTGATGTGGGGATAGATTGCAGATGTGAATGAGGTGAGGGATGAGTTTAGATGTGGGTAATCAGGTGGGGATAGATTGTAGATGGGAGTAGTAGGGGTAGGGATAGATTGTAAACTATGGGTAGTAGAATTGGGGGATATAATATTTTAGATGTGGGTAATGAGGTGGGGTACAGATTTTAGATGTGGATGGTGAGATTGATGGATGGATTTTGGATGTGAATTAAGGGGAGAATGGACTTTGATGTGGCGGGTAATGAGGGAGGTGGATGGATTTTGGATGTGGGTGTGGGGGTATACATTTTTAGATGTGGGATAGATTTTTAGATGTGGGTAATGAGGAGGGATGGATTGTAGCTGAGAGGTAATGGGTGGAGAGTTCATTGTAGATGTGGGAAGTGAATTGGGAACAGATTGCAGATGTGTATAATGAAGGTAAAGGGATGAGTGTAGATGTGGGTAGCAGGGTGAGGATTGAGTTTAGATGAGGGGCTAAGAGATAGGGATAAAATGTATGGGTATTAAGGTGGGATATAGATTTTAGATGTGGGTAATGAGGTGGGGGACAGATTTCAAATGTGGGAAATGAGGTGAAGATTAACTGTAGATGTGGGTTAAGATGTGGAGGATTCATTGCAGATGTGGGTAATGAGCTGGCAGATAGAATGTAGATGTAGGCAATGAGGATAGGGATATCTTGTGGAGATTTGGGAGTAGGAGTTGAGATTGTGGATGTCGGTGATGAGATTGAGGGATAAAGTGTACATGAAGGTAATAAGGGTTGAGATAGATTGTAAATTTGGGAAATGAAGGTGGGGTAGATTGTAGATGTGGGTGATAAGGTGAAGGATAGATTGTACATCAAGATAATGAGGTTGGCGTTGGATTGTAAATGTGGGTAAAGAGGTGGGGATAGATTGGAGATGTGGGTAATGAGGTGTGGGATATATTTTAGATGTGGGTAATGAGGTGGGGGATATACATTGGATGCAGGTAATGAGGCAAGGACAGATTTTAGATATGGGTTATGAGGTGGTGGATACATTTTAGATGTGGGTAATGAGGTGGGGATAAGTAGCAGATGTCGGTATTGAGGTGTAGGATTCATTGTAAGGAGTTGGAAATAGACTGGGCGATAGAGATGTGGGTTGGTGATGGGAGATTACTTGTAAAATTATTGGATATTGGGTGGGGGTTGACTGTGGATGTGGGTAATGGGGTGAGGAATAGATTGTACATGAGGGTAATAAGAGTGGGGAATAGATTGTAGATAACGTAATAGTGAGGATTGATTGTGAACATGTGGGTAATGAGGTGGGGACAGATTATAGATTCTGGCAGTGAGGTGGGAAGCTAGATTGAGATGTGACGGTTAATGATGTGTGGGAATGGACTGCTGGATGGGTGTGGAGTGAGGATATCGCTGTTGATGTGGGTAATGAGGTGGGGATAGATTGCAGATGTGTGTAATAAGGTGGGGATAGAGTTTAGATATGGGTAATGAGGTGGGGATAGATTGTAGATGTGGGTAATGAGGTGAGGAGCAGATTGTAGATATGGGTAATGAGGTGGGGGATATATTTTAGATGTGGGTAATGAGGTGGGGTACAGATTTTAGATGTGGGTAATGAGATGGGGATAGAAAGTAACAGGGGGGAATAAGGTGGGAGATATATTTTAGATGTGGGTAATGGGGTGGGGTATAAATATTAGATGTGGGTAATGAGGTGGGGAACAGATTTCAGATGTGGGAAATGAGGTGGGGAACAGATTTCAGATGTGGGAAATGAGGTGGAGGATAGATTTTAGAAGTGGGAAATGAGGTGGTGGACAGATTTTTAGATGTGGGTAATGTGGTAGGGATACAGTGTAGATGTCGGTTAAGAGGTGGGGATTCATTGTAGATGTGGGTAATGAGCTGGCGGATAGAGATGTAGATATGGTAAAGAAGGAGAGGATACGAGTAGCAGATGTGGGTAGAGGTTTGGGTGGATTGCAGATGGAGTAATGGTGAGATAGAATTGTTCATTAGGGCAACGAGGATTTGGTGAGACTGTAGTTATGGGTGTGGTGGAAATTGTGGTAATGGGTAATGAGGTGAAGTATAGATTGTGGAATTTGAGGCAATGAGGTGGGGATAGACAGTGACCCAGTCTGTGTAATACAAGAATGGGCAGAATTGTAGAGTGTGGAGTACTGGTGGTGGATGGAATGTACATGTTCATGATGAGATGATGGATAGATTGCAGATTTGCATAAAGGGTGGGGATAAACTGTAGATGGGTAATAATTATTAATTAGATTGTAGATATATGAAATGAGATGGGGATAGATTGATGAATATGGGGTGAAAGACTGAGAAACAGATGTGAACAATGGATGGAAGTGGACTGCAGATGTGGTAAATGAGGTGGGATGGGGTGTACATATGGGTAATAGGGTGGGCAATGAGATGAATCTAGGTAATGAGTGGGAGATAGATTTCAGATGTGAGTAATAAGGAGGGGGATGGGTGTAGATGTGGGTAATGAGGTGAGGATGATTATAGTGGGTAATTGGGTACAGACTGCACATGTGAGTAATGAGGTGGGGATAGAGTTTAGATGTGGGTATAAGGTGGGAAGGTTTATGGATGGGTAATGTCATGGGATAGACTTTAGATGTCAGTAATGAGGTGGGTAATATAATTTAGAATGAGTAATGAGTTGGGTATGTGTTTAGATGTGGGTAATAAGGTGGGGATTGATTTAGATGTCTGTAATGAGGTGGGATAGTTTAGATGTGAATAAAGTGAGAATAGATTAGATATCAGTAATGAGGGTGGATAGACTGTTGATCTGGATAATAAGATAAGGAGAGTTATTGATGTCAGTAATGAAATGGGAGGTTGTAGTTCAGTGACGGGTGGGGATATATTGGAATTAATGGGTGTGTGGTGGAAGGATAGGGGTTCAGATGTGAGTATTGGGGTGGGGATGGTTTTTTGGATGTGGGTAATACCTTGGGGAGCTTTAAATCAAGGAATGAGGGTGGGGTTAGATTTTAGATGTGGGTAATGAGTGAGGATATGTTTTACATGTGGGTAATAAAGGGAATAGATTTCAGATATGGATAATGAAGTGGAATAGATTGTACATAAGTGGTAATGACACGGGTGGATTACACAGACCAGTAATGCACTGGGGATGATTACAGATATGGGTAATAAGGGAGGATATGTGCAAATGGGTAATGAGGTGGGGAGAAACATGGATGTGGGTAATGGTGAGGATAGACTGTAATGATGGTAATGAGAATGGAGTACAGACTGCATGTGAATATGGTGAGGTTAGAGTTAGATGTGGGTAATAGGTGGGGAAGGTTTGTGGATGTGGGTAGTAATAGGATAGACTTTAGATGTCAGTAATAGGGCGGTAATAGATTTTAGATATGGGTAATGGTTGGGTTATATGTTTTAGATATGGGTAATAAGTGGGGATGATTTTAAATGTCTGTAATGAGGTGGGGATAGATTTGGATGGTATGGGACAGGAATAGACTGTAGATGTCAGTAATGAGGATAGCTGTTGATCTGGGTAATAAGATAAGGATAGTAGTGATGTCATAAGAATGAGGGGGGTGGTAGGGTAATGGTGGGAGATATTGCAGGTGTGGAGTGGCTAATGGTGGAAGGATCAGAGTTCGGATGTGGCTGTATTGAAGATTGGGGATGGTTTTGGATGTGGAGTGGCCAAGTGCAGGGGAATGGACATTAGATGTGGGTAATAAGGTGGGTTATAGATTTTAGATGTGGTATGGGGTGGGATATGTTTATGGGTAATAAAGGAGAAATGATTTTAGATGTAGATAATAAGTGGGAATAGATTGTAGATGGTGGTAATGTTGTGGGTGATTCCTGCAGATGTTAATGCGCTGGGATAGATTGCAGATGGGAAATAAGGGAGGGATATATTGTAAATATGGGTAATCAGGTAGAGTGAATTAGATGTAGGTAATAAGGTGGGGATAGATTGTGATGAGTGGTAATAAGGCTGGGGATAGATTGTAGATGTGGGTAATAAGGTAGGATAGATTGCAAATATGGGTAATGGAATTAGGGATATAGTTTAGATGTGGGTAATGAGGTGGGGTACAGATTTTAGATGTGGATAATGAGGGGTGATGGATAGATTTAAAGATGGGGTAAAAAGGAAGGAAATAGACGTTTATTGTGAGTAATGAGAGGTGGATAGATTTTAGATGTGGGTGAGAGAGGAGAATTATAGATTTTAGATTTAGGGATAGAATTTTAGATGTATGGGTAATGAGGAGGGATAGATTGTAGCTGAGGGGGTAAAATGAGGGGTGAGGATTCATTGTAGATGTGGGAAATGAGGTGGGAACAGATTGCAGATATAGATAATGAGGTGAGAGTGAATTTAGATGTGGGTAACGAAAGGTGAGGAATTGAGTTTAGATGAGGAGTAATGAGATAGGGATAAAATGTAGCTGTGGGTAATGAGGTGGGACATAGATTTTAGATGTGGGTAATGGAGGTGGGGATAGATTTATATGAGGGTCAGGAGGTGGGTATGAGATTATTAGATGTAGGGTAATGAGGTGGGGGACAGATTTCAAATGTGGGAAATGAGATTGAAGATTAAGTGCTAGATGTGGGTTGAGATGTGGAGGATTCATTGTAGATGTGGGTAATGAGCTGGGCGGAATGGGAGATGCAGATGTAGGCAATGGGATAGGGATATCTTGTAAATCTGGGAAATGGTGAGGTGGATTGTAGATGCTCGGTGATGGGGTGAGGATAAATTGTACATGAAGGTAATGGGGTTGGGAATGGATTGTAAATTTGAGAAAATGAAATTGGGATAGATTGGCAGATGTGGGTGATAATTGAAGGATAGACTGTACATCAGATAATGTTAGATTGAAATGTGGGTAAAGATGGGGATAGATTGGAGATGTGGGTAATGAGGTGGGGGATAGACATTGGATCAGTGCCATTTAATGTTCATGCACAGTTGATGAACATTCATGAACAATTTGATGCATGCTTAATTTTTGTCGGCTGAATTCCTGAACTGTTGTGAATAATTCATAAACTGTCACAAACCGTTCATGATCATTTTAACTGGGATAACACTGTCAGAACAGGATGCAAGACTCAGGTTTATGCAAGTCCCTTCCTCTCGGGTATCTATGGCTGATCCTCTGGTCCATGGGTCAGTTTTCAGACATTTGTTCTAATCGTGAAAGCAAACTTCAACTTTTGATTACCTCCGGATGCATTTTTTTTTCAGTAAAGGGCAAAATGTGTCAGCCTGCATTTTCAACTTTTACTTTCGATCTGAAGTAGGCTAAAGGGCAACCACAGCTCTCTGATATTTCAAAGTGTTCGCTCAAGGCAAAAGTTAATTTAGTTCAACCTTTTCTGTGCATATATTTCTTGAATTCTGGACTGAATACGTCTTATACTGGGGAAAAGCACATGTTCTCTTGTTAATTATTAAGATGCTGCTATGTACAGCCATACCTTGTTTTCCATTCTTCATGCCATAGTGTCCTGAACTGTTCTATTTCCTCCCTCGACTTGGTAAGTAGCTTGATTCTTGACTGAATACTACTACTGTACACACGACCACAACACTGTCCAACAAGTCCAGCACAGTAGATCAACTCCAACACTGGTACTTATAGCGTGCCATAGAAACCAATAACACTGCTGCATCTCCAATTGGACTAATCCTACTGCCGTGATGGTTACCCCAACCTACCTGACCAACTAGCAGCTAGTCAGGTGACATTGAGATGGTCTGTGTCCATCACGCAGGCACAAGTAGTGGGAGGAGCAGAGAGCAATGCAGCCGAGCATGCAAGGGGGCTGTATTTTGGCAGCAGTGACATTCTCAGAGCTGACAACTAATTTAAATAGTTGTGGTCACTTAGTAGGGCACGAGTGAGGCTATCTAATAATGGAGTTAATGTAAATGAAAAGTTCTTCCCTTGGCTGCACCAAAAAAAAAAAAATACTCTATATGACAATGCTCACTGAGTGGCTCCCCCCTTCCTTTCCCTACTAATTCCTCCTCCCTATCTCCTCCCTTCTACCCCCACCAGCTATCCCCAACCTTCAGTTTCTCACCTTTTGTCATTTTTTGCTTCGTGGAGATTGAATTCTATTGTAACAAAATTGTAATTGAACTGTAACTTTTCTGTTTGTAAGTATTGTGTCCCTTGTACTACTGTTATGATGTCCTCTTTGTGACGAGGTACCTTTGTAAATGAGCCTCTGGCTCAAAGGTTTCTAAACTGATGTTTAACTAAATAAATAAATAAATAAATAAATAAAACTTTAGTCCTGGGACAGTATGAGGGACTGCCAGGGGACTGAATAATAGTAGCCATGTTATGATGTTCTGACCCAGACAGACAGCCAGTAGGATAACTGGGTGCCCTAAGACTGTTAAGAGGGCTCGTAGGAAAAGGTGTTAATTTCAGGTGCCAAGAGACCTTCACCAAGCAATCAATGTTCAGAGAGGCTAATCGCTATGGATATTTGAGATTGACAGCTGGATACAGCCAAGCAGAGGGCAGGATTCTCAAGGGAAACCCTATAAACATTGGGCAGCGGAGTCAGTCTGTTCTGGGCTCTGGTCAGGTCAAGAGGGCTCTGTGCAGTGAGGAGTGCTTTTAAAGCCTTTCACAGGACTTAAACTGAAGTTGGTTTGTGAGATAAAGGAATAAAAGCCTTGCTGTTGAGAGGAATTGTGCTGTTGTAATAAGCGACCCATCCTCCCTTACAAAAATGTCTTCGTAATACATTGTATTACCTATTCTTTACCATTGTACTACCACTGCAGTTTCCAATGTACTACCATTGAGGGTTTCATGAATGGAATCACAGTGGATTTGTTCCAGTTCCATTGTGATACCATTGTAACCACTGTGATACCATGCAGACAGTGGTAGTTCACTGGTAATACCACCTCTGCTGGTACCAAGCTGTAGTAACGCGGTAACGACTGTGATACCACTGGTTGGTGGTATCAGTGGTTTTGTTCCAATTCCAGTGTGATATCACTGTGGCCACTGTGATACCATCGACATACAGTGGTAGCACATTGTCAAACACTTGTGCAGTGGTAGCACAATGGTAAACACCAGTGTGATACCACTGCAATTGGTATAGAAACATAGAATTTGACGCAGATAAGGACCGCTTGGCCCACCTAGTCTGCCCATTTCCCTACCTGATGGATAAGCTGCAGATCCTAGTTAACCAGCAGCCTACTTCTTCCTACCCCACCCCCTAGAATTGCCTTATGACTGTCCCATGCATGCTTGAATTCCACCACTGTTTTTGACTCCACAACCTCCTCGGAAGGCCGTTCCATACATCCACAACCCTCTCTGTGAAAAATACTTCCTTAAATTACCTCTGGCTGCCCCCATCTTCAAATTGTGCCCCTTGTTCTTGCACACCTCTTTTTGAAAGATGCTACCCTCTTGGACTTTGTTGATTCCCTTGAGGTACTTGAAAGTTTCTATCATGTCCCCCTCTCCCTCCTTTCCTCGAGGCTATACATATTAAGTTCCTTAAGTCTCTCTTCATATGTCTTCGGTGCAGACCCTGCACCATTTTAGTTGCCCTACTCTGGACAGCTTCCATCCTGTCTATGTCTTTATGGAGACTGGGTCTCAGAACTCACGCAGTACTCCAGATGGGGTCTCACCAGCTGTCTGTACAGAGGGATAATAACTTTGTTTTCTACTGGTGATGCCTCTCCTTATGCATCCCAGTATCCCCAAAGCCTCATTGCTGCCCTCTCACATTGCTTGCCCACCTTTAGGTCATCTGATATGACTACCCCAGGTCCCTTTCTATTTTTTTGTTGTTGTATATCTCACCCCCACTGTGTACTCTTCCCTGGGTTTCTGTTTCTTAGGTGCATTACCTTGCACTTCTTAGCACTGACACTAAGCTGCCATACATTTGACCATTCTTCTAACCTTGCAAGTCCCTTCTCATCCTTTCCACCCCACCTTGTGCATTAACTCTGTTGCAGATCTTTGTGTCATCTGCAAAGAGACATACTTTTCCTTCAGTCCTCTGCAATGTAAACATAAAGGCATTGAGAGGACGATCCCTAATACTGAACCCTGCGGTACCCACTAGTAACCCCTTTTTCAGAGTGGACTCCATTTACTATTACTCTCTGTGTCCTATTCTCCAGCCAATTCTTTACCCAGGCTGTCATCTTGGGACCCACTCCCAGGCTGGCTAACTTGTATATTAATCTTTGTGTGGGACTGTGTCAAATGCCTTGCTAAAGTCTAGGTAGGCCATGTTCACAGCCCTCCCTGATCAACTACTTGGGTCACCCAGTCAAAGAAATCTATCAGATTTGTCTGGCATGACCTTCCGCTGTGAATCCATGCCACCTTGGGTCCTGTCCCCTAGATACTGACAATTCTTTCCTTCAAGCGATTCCATCATTTTCCCTACCACTGAGGTTAAACTAACAGGTCTGTAGTTTCCTGCTTCTGCCTTGCTCTCACTTTTGTGAAGGGAATCACATCTGCCCTCCTCCAGTCCTCGGGTACCACCCCATCCTCCCATGATTTGTTAAAGAGGGTAGTCAGTGGTGTCACTAGCCCTACCCTTAGTTCTTTTAGAATTCTGGGAAGAATCCCATCAGGCCCCATTGCTTTGTCCACCTTCAGTTTTAAGAGCTCTTTCAGAACCCTTTCTTCTGTAAATGGGCTGGTATCAACTTCTGTATCAGAGTGTTTCTACTGTTTGTTTTATGTATCTCCCCTCTTCCTTTGTAAATACTGAGCAAAAATATTTGTTTAGTATCTCTGCCTTTCACAGTCACCCTCTGCCCACCCTCCTCCCCTTTATTAAGCCTCACTATCCCTCCTTGGTCTTCTTTAGCACCTGATGTACCCATAAAGGTTTATCCCCACTTCTTAACTGAGTTGGCTATCTTTTCCTCGGTTTGGGCTTTTGCTGTTCTGACTACCTTCCCAGCTTCCTTTTGCTTTAACTGATACAGTTCTCTGTCCTGCTCCTTCTGTGATTCCTTGTACTCCCTGAATGCTTTCTTTTCTCTTGAACCTTCACTGCCACTTCCTTTGAGAACCATAGTGGTTTCTTACCTCGTTTCGTTTTGTTTGAGTTGGGGTATGAAAGTGCTGGGTGTTAGCCAGATTTAGGACCAAGTGCAGACAGAGCAGCTCAACAAGGCAGAATGGAATAATCTTCTAAAAGTGTAAGATGCAGAGCAGGACTGAAGTGTGGAGAAGATGCCATTCCATTGTCTAGGAACAGCTGAGGTGAATGCCTGGGTCCTTTTTGTTGTGTGACCTGGTGATGAATAGCTGTGCATCATCAAAGCTCTGAGTGTGTAGTATTGTAAGCAGGGGCAGGAGGGAAGCCAGGGATGGAGCTGTCCAGTGGTAAGAACTTTATGGACTATTTTGCCAAGAGACTACTCAAGAAGAAGCGGTTGGAGAGGCCAGCCTAGTTTGCTGTAAAGTTGGCAGTGATGGGTGAGGCAATTACAGGACAGGGCAAACCTACATGTTATTGTAACAAATAGACCACTTGTGACATACTGTAGATAATTAGAGGATTGGGCAAACACAGGCAGGCCATGTGACAGTTTTGGGAGCAGGAGGCAGTAAGCAGCTACTATGCATGAGAAAGCGGAGAGGATTCTTGCGTTTAAGCTCGGTGGGCGGGTACTGAGACTGGCATTGACAGATCTGCACACAGTATGAATGTGAGAGGCCAAATCAAGGGTGGGGTCAAGTAGAATGCCTAGGTATTTGAATGAGGGAGAGTGTCAACAGCAGAGCAGGGAGGCACATTATTTCTGGCTTTATGAAAGCGGTGAAGTAAGGGGTAGGGTGGGGAGCTTGTGCAGGAGGAGGTGAGAAGTGGGGAAGAGAGAAGGAGGGATAGAAAGATAAGAGGGTGAGCAGACAGAGACAGGGTGGAACTAGGGCCGACATGATGGGGGCAGAGAGAGGATGGGGAAACAGGGCCTTGACCGGAGGAGGAGAAAAAATTTAATGGCACTTAGTAGTGGAATAACTAGAAAGGGACAGGATCAGTTGTGTTCCAGTACAGTAGCTGCTTCTTCTTGTTTTACAGGGTTTCTTGTGGATTTTACTTGGCAGAGGGTTTTCTTTTCTTTCTTACTTCTAAGGGCTAGCAGGGTATCGCTTTTGGGGTTGTTGGAAGTTTGAAAACTGGTTTGGTGGCTGAGTAAGTGGGCTCATTTGTTGGATGTTTCACTGTGTAACAGGCTGCGCTGGTGGAGGCCTATTTCTTCTGATTTAAAACCTATTTGGTGGGATTTGCTTGGGGCTGGTACTTTGGCTGCAGGGCTTAAGGGGCAAACACAGGGCTGATACACTGTCTCGAGATGGGTGGAGGCCAAATCCACCGCCCTCCCCAGAGCTCTGCTTATTTATGGGGAACACCTGCCCTGCAATTGGAGGAAAAAGCCACTGGGGGTTGGATTTAAAGGCTGGGAGAGAGGAGCTTGGGAGTTGTTCACTTCCCTTCTGAGTTTACTCTGTTGTACTGCACCTAGTAACAAGGTTACGGTTTACTGTGGGACTGTATCTATGATTAGTGGGTGACCTGATTAGGCAGTAGGGGTGTATCTTGGACTAGTGAGGAACTTGGTGGCTCACCCAAGGAAACCTACTTGGAGGGATGAGACCACACGTCATTAGGGCGGCATCTTTGGGAGGGTGTTGGGGTGCACAGGGTGTGGGGCAGCCATGATACTGGACTGGGCTTGGAAGTTCGGTGGTTGCCAGTGTGCTACTGGCTGGCACAGCTTGGGTTGGAGGTTGCGGGATTAGGAGACAGCTGGGGAAAGGGGAACTTATGGTTGGGGAAGAGGGCAGGGGATCTCCCATGGGGTTGCACCAAGCACTAGGGGCAGGGGCATAGGGAAAGGAGTGCAGGAGAATACTCTGGGGTCACATAGGGACCCTGGTAGAGGGGCCCAAAGCAGGACACTACCAAGGAAGCAGGCAGGTAACTGGGGACCCTCACAAGGGGCCAGAAGGACAGCATTCTCAGGGAAGTAGGCAGATGGCGGGGCTGGACAGAAGGAAGCAAGGTAGGGAGGTGGATCGGACCTTATGCTCAGTAACCACTTCAGTTACATAGAAACATAGAATTTGCTGACAGAATGGAGCCTTGGTCCCACCCAGTCTATATGGCCTTTGTATGGCTTGACTCTATTGCTGTGTTTATTGTGAACCATACTGTTTGATGGTCGCTAGTTCCCAGATGGCTACCCACTTCTACATCTGTGATCCTCTCTCCATCTCCACTTGAGAGGACCAGGTCTAAGATTGCTCCCTATCAAGTGGGTTCCAATACTAGTTGTCTAAGGCATGCTGTCTGTAGGACATCTAGAATAACCCCACTCTTAGAAGTGGCTGCTACAACTGCACTCCAGTTAACATCTGGCATATTCAGATCACCCATCAGCAATATCTCCCTTTATCTGCCATTCTAAGTATACTTTGTATAATTTCCTAGTCCATTTCCTCCCTGAGAAGTCTGATCTAACCCTGTGCGGATTGTGGTGCCATTCGTGCCTCAAACTGACCCACAGTGCTTCTTCTCCTCCCTGTTTACCCTTTTGTTCTGTTGCTTTGATTCCTTCTCTTATGTGAGAGCTACTCCTCCTCCTCTTTACCCTCCCTGTCCCTCCTGTAGATAGTGTATCCTGGTATGTTTACATCCCAGTCAAGGTTCTGTGTGTACCATGTTTCTGTGACTGCCACGATATCCAGATGTTCCTCCTCCATCAAGGCCACTAATTCAGGAAGCTTGTTACCCAGACTACGGGCATTGGTACTCATTGCTCTCCATTTTTGATGGCTTTACCTTCTGTACTAGCATCCCCACTGACCTTTCTACCTTGGTCTTTTCTCATTTAGTACCCTGTTTTGCAGGGGACGCTGGGATTTTCCTGCTGCTTATCAGTGCCTCCCCTTGACTAGTTTAAAAGCTTGCTAATAAGCATTTAAACCGATTGCCGAAGACTTGTTCCTTCCTGGACAGATGCAGACCATCCTGCCAGTATAGGCTGGTGTCCTCAGGTGGAAACCCAGTCCCAATGAAGCCAAACCCTGTGCTCCATACCATCTTTTCAACCATTCATTAAACTGCATGGTGCAAAGTACCTCACCTCACCCGCCATTGACAGGCAGCACCTCTGAGAAGGATACTGTGTGCTGCTTGTCTTAGGCCCCTCCCCAACTCAACAAAGTCTGTCTGCACTGCTCTAATCTCATGATGAGCCAAGTCATTTGTCCCTAGGTGGACAATGACGTCCAGCTCGGACTACCGTGCAACTGTTCCCGTGATCCTGAGGATGCGCTTCCTGTCCCTCAAGCCATGGCACCAGGCAGGCACCTTACTTGTTTCCTGCTCCCCCAGTTCTATCCCCTAATAATTGGAGTCCCCCACCAGGAGCTGCTTCCTTTCCTTGTAGTGCCCTCTGCCTCCTTCCTGAGGGCCTCCCTTGTGACAGTTGTCTGCACCCTCCTTAGTCTCCTCTGTGGTGCATCCATGGGGAACTATGCTCCCCAGAATGGTGTATGGACTGTGAGTGGAACAACTGACTGGGTGTGCCTCTGTTCCACCACCCTTACCCTCCCTGAGCCCACTGTGGTCCAACTGCTGTGCTTCTTTGCAACCTCTGAGGTAGTGGTGGTGGATCTGGTGCTCGCTGGATGGGGAGGTTGCCTTGCTACTGTCCAGTGCAACCTGAAGATGGGCAACTTCCTCCCTCAGGGCAGATAGTTGCCTGCAAACAGGGCAGCATCTCAGCCTCCAGAAAGACTCCCGGAAGACTGCTGCCCCATAGCCATTACATTGCACTTCTCCCCACATAACTGTCTACCTTGTTTAGTTTTTTTTTTTGTGTGTTTGTGTGTGTGATTGGTTTGTTATATAGAAATATATGTATTTATATAATGTGTATGCTTATATTGTCAGTGCAGTGTGCTAGAGAGGATATGACAGTGATATGCACCTTGCCCTCTTGAGAAGTGATGTCAGAACCCCAGGTATAAAGGAACTATTTCCAGGGGTGGGTGGGGTGAGGGTGGGAAGGGTTTGAGCCTAAACTGTACCCTCCGCAGAAACAATCAGCTAAAAGCTCTGACCTACCACTGCGATGAGTGCCTTCCTGTCAGCAAAATGCCCTACACGACAATTTGACAGAGAAAATACCCTGCTAATCAAACAGAAAAATCCAAACATCCAAGTCAGATACAGGTAAACCTCCCAGCCCCAAAACAGCCTGGTGACTGTGCTCTGAAAGCAGTCAGCCCCAAAACACGCTCAGCTGTGCAGAAGGGCAGACACAGAAAACAGTATTCAGCCCCTGTGAGTTTAAACTCTTCCTGCACTGAAAATCTTAACAATTGTAACAAAAGTAAAGCAAGCTCCACCTCCTCTGTTGATTGAAAGACTGCCTTTTCTGATAATTCTAAGTTCATTATTTCACCCTTCGGTTAGAAGTATCCTCCACCTGAAGAATATTAACTTTCCTAAGGAATCTGCTTCAAACCAAAGACAATTGTAAATTGTAAAGTTCACCTCCCTCTGTTGTGAGCACAACTCGCTTTCTTGCAAATCCTAAGTCCAGTGTTGCAGCTTCCAGCCAGAGGTAGCTTCACCTGAAGACTATTAAGTTATTGGGAAAAGGACCAGTCGCGAGCAGTGAGGTGAAGTTAGCGGTACAGAAGGATACTCGGGAGGAGAAGAGGCATAGGATCGGAGGGAGGGTGGCCAGGGTAAATAAGGAGGGTGGCATGTGGCACCCAGATAGGGGAGGAATAAGGAGCCGGCTGGGTGGAGGGCCGTAGAAAGGATGAGGGACATGGAAGGGAAATGGAGGAAAAGGAGTGGTCAGAGTGCTCCTGCTGGGGGTTCTATGATCAGGGTATCAAATGGGATAGGGAGGAGAAGCCTGGCCAGTTAGAACAAATGCTTACCTGGACTAACAGTGCATAGGGCCAAACCCAGGTATATCAGCTGGCAAAGGATTGTGGGGGTTCTCCGGACATACTGGTCACCTGGGTACAAATGACATTGAAGGAAATAGCGAGCTAGAGATACAGGCAAGGTTCTGGGAGCTTGCCAGGGTCTGTCATGACATAGGATGCACAATTTCCTTCCGGAAGTCCTGCGGTGCCAAGGGCTAGTGGGGAACACAAAAGGAAGATTAGGGAGATAAACCAGTGGCTCAGGGAGTGGTGTGAGGCCAGAGGGTATGGGTTGATGGGGGATTGGGGGAGACCTGGGAGGATAAGGAGCTGTATGCTGAGATAGGCTCCATCTCAAGTTGGAGGGAGGGAATCTTAAGTTGAAAATAGAGGGGTTCATTGGTGAAAGGTGGGGTTTAAACTTGTGAAGGGGAGGGATAGGAGAAAGGCTGGGGAGCTGGAGGAATGGGAAAAGGCCGACTGGTAAAGTGCAGACCAGGGAAAACAGAATCCCCATTCGAACCACGAGCAGGGGAAGCGGAAGTATAGGGAAAGGGTGGAAGGTAGTCCTGCTAAATGGCAGGAACTTGGGCAATAAAATGCCTGAGCTCCAGGTGATGCTAACTGAGGGGCGGTGGATGTGGCAGCGTCACTGAGACCTGGGCCACCACAGGACACGACTGGGCCTGAACCTGGAGGGTTACACTATGTTCAGGAAGGACAGGGGAGGAAGGGAGGAGGGTAGCAATGATAGTCAAAACTGCATTGGGCGTGGGGGAGTAGAGGAGGTGGAGGGAACCATGGAGCGATTGGGTCACCTTGATAACAAGGGGGGCAAGAGAGTAAAAATAGAGTGGTGTATAGACCCTGCACTGATGGAGGAGCTGGAGGAGAGTCTGCTGGCAGATGTTGGGAGACACTGCAGATTGGGCAGGGGAAGGGTGGTGGTGTTGTGGGACTTAAACATGCCAGAAATAGTCTGGGAGACTATGACATCCTCGGTGGCCAGGAACAGAGGTTGTTGGATATCTTTCAAGGCGCATTCCTAACTCAGCAGGTGGGGAACCAGCCAGAGAGGCGGGTACTGGATATGGTCCTGGCAGACAGTGACCAGATTGGGGCCTGGAGGTAAGGAACCCGTTGGCGGGCAGTGACCATGCCACGGTCTGGTTCTGCCTGGACCTAGGAGGTAGAAGGCTGCACACAGGCGGAGGTAACTGACTGGGGGACGGATTTTAAGGAAATGGGAAGGATCCTTAAGGAGCATTTGGATGTGATTGGGCGGACATGGGCGCTGATAGTAGGGGAAATCATCAGGAGAGGGGTGCAGGATGCTACCAGCACCTGTGCAAGAGTTAGACGAAAATGAGGTAGGCCCAACTCTGCTGGTGGACCAGGGAGGTCCAGGAGATGGTGCCGAGAAAGAAGGCAGCCTATAGGCAATTCAAGTGCTCAAGGGTGAAAGGGATCGAGCGGAGTACAAGCTGATGGCTAGAAGGGCCACTAGGGTGATGAGGGTGGCTAAGGCAAGGAGCAGAACCTGGCTAGGGAAATTAGGAGAGGAACAAGGGTTCTTTAGATACATTGGGGAAAAATGAAGGGTGAAGGGCAGATTAGCAGGATTAAAACAGGGAGAGATCGGCACAAGACCCGGGAGCAGGCTGAGGTACTAAATGAGTACTTCACCTCAGTTTTCACCAAGGAAAATGGAGTGCTGCATCATACATGGGAGGAGACAGTGATACTGAGGAGGGACCCTTACCAATCAGCGGGTCTGGGAGAGGGAGGCATCACTGGCAGGAGGGGAAGGCTAAGCAGGAGAAGAGGTAGCAAGTGGAAATCACAGCAGAGAGAGTGAGGGAAGCCCTCAGGTCCTTAAGACGGAGAAAGCACGGGGCGGATAAATTTCATTCCAGAGTGCTAAAGGAACTTGCAGATGTCCTGGCAAAACCCTGGTGGAACTTTTCACCATCTCTCTGAGGACAGGGTGGGTGCCCAGGACTGGAAGGTGGCGCACATAGTGCCTACCCACAAGGGGGGATCAAGGGAGGTGGCAGGGAACTACAGGCCTGTCAGCCTGACATTGGTGGTGGGTAAGGTGATGGAGGGCACTGTCAAGGAGAGGCTGGGGGACCTGGAAAAGTCAGGGCGCCTGGATGATAGCATGGACTCGTCCCAGGGAAACCATGTCAGGCGAACCTTGTGGAGTTCTATGACTGGGTGCGAGTGCCTTGGACCTGGGTAGACCAGTGGATGTCCTCTTTCTAGACTTCAGCAAGGCATTTGACTCTGTTCCTCACGAGGGCCTGTTGGATAAGCTGGGAGAAATGGGGTGGGAACCAGATGATCAGATGAATAGGCAATTGGGTCCAGGGCCGTGAGTTGGCGGGATAGTCTCATCCCAAGGAGGGTCATTAGTGGGGTCCCACAGGGATCAGCCCTTGGGCCCCCTGTTCAACGCCTACGTCTCTGACATAAGGACAGGTATCAGAGTGAGATGAGTCTCTTTGCGGATGACTCAAAACTGGGGGTGGTGGGATGGGGAGGAGGGAGGGTGGCCCTACAGGGGACCTGGAGGCTCTGGAAGAGATGGTCTAGAAAGTGGAAGCTGAGGTTCAATGCAGGGAAATGCAAGGTACTGCACCTGGGGCCAGAAACTCTGGCCAAGTGTACACCCAGGGGAGGAATGCTACAAGTCTCTGCTGAGAGGGACCTGGGGTGGTGGTGGATGTCAAGATGAACAACTTGGAGACTTGTGGGAGGGCAGTAGCCAAGGCCAACAGGATGCTGGGATGCATCGCTAGGGGATCACCTCCAGAAGGAGGAAGTGATACTCCTCTGTATAACTGCTTGGTGAGGCCGCACTCGAGTACTGCGTGCAGTTTTGGAGGCCACACTTAAAGAGGGACATTAAACTCCTGGAGAGGGTCCAGAGGAGGGCAACCAAAATGATTTGGGGCTTGGGGACAGGACCTATGAGGAGAGCTCGAAGAGCTAAATATGTACACATTTGAAGAGAGAAGGGACCGGGGGACATGATAGAGGTCTTCAGGTACATGAAGGGTAAATAGCAGAGGAGCAGTCAGAGTGCTTGAAGGAAGGAGGAGTGGCCACTAGAGGGCATGGGTGGAAGCTGGAGGGGAAGATTCAGGGAGAAAGGAGGAGGTGCTACTTCACTGAGAGGGTGGTGGAGCCATGGAATGCACTGCCTAGGGGCTGGTGGATGCAGAGACAGTGGAGGGGTTCAAGAAGGGTGGGACAGGTGCAGGGGAAGGGTTCTGCAAGCAAAATCCAATGCAGCGAGAATATCCGGAACTGGGAAGGAGAAGCCAGAGAAGGCGAGGGGCAAGGTCAGCTCCCAGGGTGGGCTGACCAAGCGAGCAGAGACCGAACCCGTTAGGCCTATTCTGCTGGCGTTTTAGTTTGTTAGTATGTTAGTATGTAAACAAAATAGAATGTATTTACATATATACATATACATATAGATTTAGACAAAACTCATTTTATAAGTGCAATATAACACTCCAGGATTTGAGATATTATGGTCTGAAACAGTTCTATGGGCCTGTGGCCTTGTGCCTCACCAGACTTGTATACATTTATCAGTGTATATCCCACACCCTGGAGTGTGTTATTGTTTTCTTATAAGGAATAATATGGGTTGCATGCTGTTTTATCTTTTCACAAGAGAAGTGATGTTAGGGTATTCAAAACTGGCTGAGAACACTAATGATAACCTTTTTTTTTATTTATTTTCACTTAGCAAAGATGACATCCTCATACAGAGCATTCATAATATATAACTCATATTCAATATACATTCTACTAAACAAGTGATGCCAGAACAACATGACGTCTTAGTGCCTGCTTGGTGGTGCAAGCGGTCAGGTACAATTTGACACACATACACACACAGAATTAGGCACACTGACATCACGGACAACTGGCAACACTCACATCCTCTCCCATTTTAATATACTGACATCCTGGTACAGTCACCATTCATGCACACCCAAAAGTCAGGCATCCTAGATATCACAGTGGATGGGCACTACTTTATGCCTCCCACCCTCAAGTCAGGCACTTAACATCATTGTACAAATGCACCACTAACCCTACCCACAAATCAAGCATCCAGACATCACAATCAACTGGCACCACTCATGCCTCCTCCACTGAAGACATTACGGTACACTGTCAACATGCCCTTCCACTGAAGACACCATGATACTCTGTCAACATGCACAGTCAGGCATCCAGATCAAGTTCAAACATGATGTCAAGGATGTCCAACTGGCGTGCTGCAATGGTGCCTGCATACAGGGTATCAGCATGCCAAATGGGGGCATGAGTGGGAGCAGTGATCATTGATCATGATGCCCATTTGGTGGTATGCGTGACTGCTGTCAGTGCCATGGTACACAGCGCCACCATCACGCTGACCACCTATCAGGCATCATGGTCATCTGGCACCACCCATGCCCCCTTCCCAATAAGCATTCAGACATCCAGCTTACCATTCACGCACACCACCAATTAGGCATCCTGACAACACAGTTGACCGGAAACACTCCTGCTCTCCTCCTGGTGCATGCCATCCTTCACATTGGCAGGGCGCAGTGTAGTATTCCACACCCACCATGCTGTGTGTGGGACAGTATACACAATGAGGCAGGTACACCCCAGTTTGTCAGAAACTGGAGGCCAAGGAGCAGGGCATCAAGTGGTCCCAATCCCTTGTGGAGTTGTCCACCTGGCACATGGAAGTCCTTCTCCCAAGGCAGCATGGAAGAGTTGGGGGCAGGTCTGTAACTTAAGCTGTAGATACTGCAGCACAAGCAGACTAGATAATCAAATGTCCTTCCTCTGCTAGCTTTTTAGAATGAACGTTCCTATTTGACGACCAAAACATAAGGGCTAAAATCTCATCCTACAGCAAATGATGCCTGGATTCTGTCCTTCCATCTCATAGCTGCCTACACACTCTATATCTGTCCTCAGCACTCCAAATGGTTTGATGTGTTCTTCTAGTGAGCGTCTGTCTTGACAGAAGTTGGAAATAGATTCGTATGGCTACCCCATCCCTCAACAACCTTTCACCGCCATCTTCTCCCTTGTGCACCCTGGCTGTTTGTTTAGGTCTCCCTCCTCCCGTTCTTTCGACATCTTGACATCAACATCTCCCTGCCAACTAGACCCTGCCCAGACACAGTACTGTGCCAAACATTTAAAGGTAATGGCTTGCATGGTACATATAGCTGGACCACACTCTTATGTTCTAGCATAGATAATACTAAAGAGCACTTACCTGGGTCCTTGGGATTCCCGTATGAGGGGGATTGGGTGACTGGAAGAGAACATCCAGTTGTACTTGTAAAAAAAAATAGAACAAGGTCACAAGGCTCTGCAGCTCTTTAGTAGCTAACTGACCAAACAAGGTACTAAAATGATAAAACAATACTTATCTGATACACGTGGTCAATGTCCTGCCACATTGTGGTCACTGGGACCTGTAGACAAAGCAAAAATGAGTTAATATTAGTAATCAAAATTGGGATTAGCTGGGTTGGGTGGGTGGTTTAAAATTATAAAGGTTTTTTTTTTTTTTACTTTTGTTTGTTTGTTTAAATGGGTTGGTTGGGAGGTAGATACTAGAACCAGGGCAGCAACCAGAGTTTATGAAAGACCCCAGTTACTGATGGAGGCCAGCATGAGGAGGCAGACAAGATTCAGCATTGCATGCACATAAAAGCAGGCTCAGCTGCCCCCCACACACACATCACCCAGCTCCTTCCATCCATGCAAAGCCCTTCCGCACACACTCACGCCAGTTCCTCCACACAGCTCCTCCCAAACACACACATGCACATCCAGCCATACAAACTGCTCCATACAAAAAACAAACAAACAAAACAGCCCCGATGCACAACCTGCTCTGCAAAAGATATGCAGCGTGTATATATACACACACACACACACCACATTACATGCCACACTGACTAGATGGACCTTTGGTCTCTTCCTCTTCTGTCATTGTCTGTTTCTGTACAAACCAGCCAACACACACACACACACACACACACACACACACACACACACACACACACGCTCAGCCCCCAAGCATACATACATACAGCCAGCTCCCCACCCACCCATGCATGCATGTATGTATGTATGAATGCTCAACCCACACAATAAATTGCCCATTTTATACCACTGTTTGGAAAACTGAAACAATACTAAGCCATTGTTTTGTTTTGTTTTTAAATGGATTAAGTATTAGCCATGGTGTGCTGACATCCACAACTAGATTGTCAACACGAATAATCTGTCAACTCCAATTACCAACAAGGGCACCCTCAAGCCCTATGATGCTGGATTCAGGCCAAGAGTCAGGAAAATGGCAGACATGTAGACAGTGGGGAGGGAAATTCAACCAAAGAGAAAACTACCTACAGGACTGGAACAACTGCAGTGCCTGTGGACACCGGGTGTGTGAAGGAGGAGACAGTACTTACCTTCATCATGACAGCTGCTCTGGGCTCTTTCGTGTCCGCAGTGTCATGCAACATCACTCCCATGACTCCTTCCGTCATCTTCACAGCAAATCAGCCTAAAGGGTCACAGATGAAAAGAAAGATTAGTTGCCATGGCAACATGTCAGCATGAAGTATGTATAGCACATCATCAGCCTATAGTGGATGTCAAGACCCGAAGTGACCCTTTAACACCTATGTAGTTTAAGTGGCTCCCAAGTCTCTGCAGCATTTTCAGTTTTTTTTAATATATTAATAGACAGTAGAAGCCTGTAGGGCTGGTTTACATTGCCTGGGGCCCTAGCACAGCAATAACCAGGGCTCCCTTCCACACAGGGACAGTTTACGTGGCCAAACCTTGTAACACAAGCATTCCATACTTCAATACTGCAGCTGCCAAATAAAACAAATGAGCATTGTCACCACACAACAATATAATAAACATATAATCAGTTGATATGCCACTCTACACACCAGGCTATAGTGTGATTCAGCTCTCAAAGGGTTCAAGATTAAAAGAAAACATAAGAATTCAGACATCATCCTGCAGATGGAAGTAACAAAAAAAAAGCACCTTACAGTATTTGTGCAGAGTGTATATTAAACAGATTGCCCTAGAGTGAAGTGGAAGACAAAAATAAAGTTCAGGAACTGCTGGGGCTTAGTGGGGAGCCCAAGAGCAGCCTGGGGGACCCTTTAGGCAAGGCTGTTGGCAGACACATGCTCAATGCGCCTGAGTACAGAAAAACTAAGGTGGCATCAAAAGAGCTGTGGTTAATTAAAACACTTTTGCGTCCGACTCTTTAAAATGTTTTTACTGCAAGTTGTTTGAGGCTGAGACCAGTCCGAGATGGGGAGGGTTAACAGTCAGAACTGTGAGTCAGATACAAGTCAGCAATTCAGGACGTCTTCTGTCATTATGCCTCTGCTGCTGATAATACTAATTTTACAATTTCAGAAAGCTGATCAGCGCATGACTTTAAACTGCCATCTGTTTCTTGTGTGGCAGGATCGGATTCAACGTGAAGGACAAGTGGTTGTCCAACTTGTCAACAGTGGCACAGTACCTAGTTGGTGGTGCAGGTCGCAGATCACCAAGATCATCATCAAGTGACTGGCTAGCAGAGACCCCCAACAGAAATGGATTCATTCATCCAACGCCAACTTTAAGGGAGCAGTGTTCATAGTCCGATCAAGAAAACAGGCACGTGCAGCAGCAGAACGAGGGAGGGGGAGGGCTAAGGTGAGAAAGACTGTTAGCTTAAACAATTTCAGTTACTCACAAGCAAGCAGGGTAGTGCTGCAAGGCAGTCAGTTTATTATGTGTTGGTGTTATAATAAATGATGGACTGGACTGGTCGAGAGGTGGAGGGCAGGTACTGAGGTGCGGATCCGTGGGCTTTGGAAAAATACTCCCTTTTTGGGGAATGCTGAGGCATTGAGCAGAGTGAAGACAAATCTCCCCTCCCAGAGTCCCCAAGTCATCTCAGTGGCCTTCAAGTCGGTCGGACTTGGAACACACCACAAGGAATAGACATAGAAGACCCGTTGACAGCACCACAGCAACTGACATTGAATCCGGCAATAACTGTAACTGACACTAAAATCAACAAGCCCTTCTGCCCTTGACTGCCAGCGTTGATGCGATACTACCCATCACTGAGGATCCTGAAAAGCCGGAAGGGCCACAGCATGACCCAGAGAAAGAGCTGTTAATCCAAAATGCTCTGGGAACTGTCTCAACTCTACTAGGGAGTTTTATGTTCAATTTTCAGAACCAGAAAGGAGAAGGTAAAATCTTCCTTTGATCGCAGGGTGGCTTCAGTTGTGTTGTGTTTAATTAAAGTTTACCCTACGATTGTCCTGGTCTGACATGGCAGAGTGGTGCCTGATAAGGGAGTAGATGTTGTAGTGTTAATTCTATATTAAAGTTTAATTATCAAAGCCATTAAGATGGGGTCACTTAGATTTACTTAAAGAGCGCTTAAGATTTATTCAGTTAAACAGTTATCTGACAGCAATACAGTTAATTATTACTTACTACTTAAAGTGAATACAATTCAAGCAGTGTTTTAAGCAGCAGTCTTCTAATGTATCTTTAGCTCAATGCGATTCAAAGCTGCTCATTGCTTTTATATGATAATGAGTTAAAAGAGGCTCCTCAGTTAATAATGCCCAAGCATAGGTCACCTAAGAATGACTTTGAAGGCCTTTCAACATTGAGGTACAGGTCTCCCTTTGTGATAGCCACCCTACAGCCTTGTGTTAGTTGGGGTATTCTTAGTACTGTCTTAATAATGCCTTGGGATCCCTATGTCACCAGTAGCCAGTAGTAATGCAAAGTAAAACATCTATAAGAAAAGAATAATTTGTCTGATGATACTGATCATTGGGGAGGGAGTTATGGCCTTAACACATGAGCAGAGCCAGTGATACAGATATTTGCACCATCATGGAATACCACACGGTTTTATGGCCTGCATAGTAAGGAGGGTTGCACCTCATGGCGAGACAAGGCTTTGTGGGGGGTCCAACTAAAAAGATATAACTGAAAAAGATAGGAAAACTATATAACGATACTATGATGGTCAAATGGTAATGCATATTCCTCTGTTCAGGTAAGCAAATCTGTGAGCAGATCAATTAATGAATCAGTTAATGAATCAGCCGATCAGTTAAAGAATAGACCTCAGTCATATACTAGATGTAAATCCTGAATTCTTACACAGATTGTGACAGGACATCACTAGGTTGGGGCTTGCTTGATGAAATCAATAGAGTCACAATGGGTTGGGATTAGTCTCCCTCGGACATTTTAAGGTCTAATCAGTGACAAGCACCAGCGGTTCCACTCTCCCCTTTAGCATTATGAATCCTCCTCACCTTGTCGCAGGGGTATTAAGGTGAGTGGAGAACAGTACACCATCAAATACAAAGGTCTCACCCACAAGCATGGATAGAACCCTCCAGGGCCAGATGGAGCATTTGTATTGGCATTTGTATTTATCACAAAAAATATTTAAAAACTTGCAAGGGGTGGGGTGGGGGGGTCGGAGCAACCAGACCGACATCCATAAGAGCAGCTATAAAAAACAAAAACCTGGGGGTAGTTGAGAATGTGGAATAAGGTGCAAGGAAACCTGAAATCAAACAACAAAAATTGAAACAATCTAGGCACAAATGTAGAGACTGGGTTGTAAAAAGTAAACAGCAACAAACAGAGGCACACCATTTTGGGGACATGGTGGAGGGAGGCACCTAGATTAAATAGTTGTTGATGCTGAGGGTAGAGGAGAAAGGATAGGGTACACAGTTGCATAGAGACCTAAATTGTATCAGGCAGACAAGGGTAGGCACCACATTAACACCAGTGCTCCCTACGTATGTCAACAATTTTATTATCAACAGTGTGATAATGAGGTCAGCAGGTTGAAAATAGAATAAAGATAGAGATAGCTAGGTTCTGATCTATTTATTTATTCTAACTGGCAAGCAGAAATTTTAGATAATAGGCAAAACCAGCTGATCTGCAACACACATTTCCTAATAGGTATTCCAATGTAGGGCAGAATGGGCTAAATGTACAAGATCTGAACCTTCCACAGTATCAACAATATCCACATTCCTAAAGAAATCAATAGTCAGAATATTAAGGCCCTGGATAGTGCAACTCCTACAGAAGAAAATGGCATAGAAAACATTAAAGTGGGATCAGGGGACAGGGCGGCCAAAATGACTTAGTGAAGGTACAGTATTCTTTCGATTGCAGGTCATTGTCCACCACATTCATGGTGCCTTTACCAATGGGATAACAATGGATGCTGCTGAATCCATGAAAGAAATTACTTCAAAGTACTTCAATGAGGGACGCGAGGGGTAGAGAGCCAAACTTCTACTAACAAGGCTTTTTTTTCTTTTTTCAGCAAGTACAGCAGTAAGATTGATAGATAGATACTTTATTTGTAAAGTGCCTTTACAGGGACTCAGAGCGCTGTACAATAAAAATATGCATATGCAAACAACATAGCAACAGCTGTGAGTCATTCATCAAATTAAAACTATCTCATAGTAATGCGGCAAAAAAAAACAATTCAAGTATTAAAACCTGCTGAAACAAAAAGTCTTTAGTCCCTTTTGATGGTTTCTACTGAGGAGGCCTCCCTAGATGTCTAGGCAGTGAGTTCCACAGGGTAGGTATGGCCACCAAAAAACATTGATCTCCTGAATGTCACAACTAGCCCTGGGAACTCCAAGGAAGCCTCCCTCAATAGAATGAAGAGCCGGGGGGGTGATGAGAGCAAGGAGCTCTTGCAGAAAGACTGACCCCCCTTCTCCAGTATAGGGTCTTGTAGGTCAGAAGCCGTACCTTGAAAACAGTCCTCCACCTGACTGGCAGCCAGTGCAGTTTGGAGGACCAGGGTGATACGATCACTTCTTTTCACTCCCATCAGCAATCTTGCCGCCACGGTCTGCATCAGCTACAGCTAGTGGAGGCTGCTTCCAGATAACCATAGGCACAGGGCATTGCAGTAGTCCAGTCTTGATGTGATGAAAGCGTGCATCAGTGTGGTCAGGTCCTCAGGTGGATTCAGGGCTTGGATCCGGCAATGTTCCTAAGAAGATAAAATCCGTTTTATTTTATTTTTCTAGCTAACAAAAAAATGGACCCATTGTATAATCGCTATATACCCTTGAGGGGTGTTGGTGATGCCAGGTTTACCTACTTCTGGTGTGTTGTTGGTCACTCGCTGCCTCGTGAGCGGACAACACCCCAAGGCATGGGCAAATCTTGACATCACCAACACCTCTCATGGTACGTTGCTTAAGTATTCTTTTCTGTTACTTTCCCAGTCCATCTACATGCTGCTGCTGCAGATGCAAGGCAATCTAACCTTATCCAAAACAGATTTTACAAAGTATGGGGCATGGTCTATTATTTTAAGATAAGTAAGAGTCTGTTAATTAGCTCTAAAATGCAGGAAAATGCACCGTTTACATTGACGCTTTAAAAATGTCGGGGGGCATGCCCCCAGACCCCCAAGCTTTATACTCTTTTGTCCTCTTTGTTCATTGACTCTGTGCACACCTATGGGGGCAACATTACCCTCTAGGGGCAAGTTGCCTAAGTTTTCAGTACAAGTTTTAAATTCCTGGCTACACCCCTGCCTTTAGGGACATATTATGAAATGGGCATGCTGTAGCCTGCACACTGAACAACATGTCTCCTGTAGCATGGCTGTACAAAGAAAATGGCAACCAGTCACAGCAACTCCCACCATCAGTTTCCCCAGTTAATGGATGCTGCAGCCAGAACAGTCAGCAACCTCACAATCCCTAGCAGATCTTGTTTAAACTGCCTTCTGCCTTACACCCAGCCCCCACAAAACAGGCAATGCTGAAAGAAGCAGCCATGCACTGGGACTCATCTAGGCAAGGCAGCCAGTTAAGTCAAACCACCTTACTTAATGCATAAGCTTAGCCTTAGCTGCCGGACCATCGGTGCAGTGGCTGGATTTCAGTTTATGATGCCGGTGACCCGGTTTGGGAATGGACCCGGATGCTGGAGGGTCATCCAGGAAGAGTAGGCTGGAGCATCTGACAACTGCTCACCTTCTCTCAGGGGAGGGGCCGATCCAGCGCTGCTGACTCCTGGCCAAGTGGGCATGGTGAACATCGGCATATGCCTGATGTTAGTGGCACACCACACCCTGGGGAGAAAATAGAAATAACGCCTCCACAGTTGACCAGATAACAGTCCGCCGTCTCCCGCTGCCATGGGACCCTGGGCAGCCTAAAGACCACTTCAGCAGCACTCGGGCCAATAAGGAGTGCACTGGCCTCCCTCACCAGTGCCTTCCCCTCAGAGAGAGAGGACCCATCCAGCGGCGACACTGCAGGTTACCTGGGGGCTCCGATGTGGGGTAGCGATGGCTGTACACCAGGGCAGGCGGCAAATGAGGGCATAGGCAGCCCGAAGGAGAGTCTGGCCATAAGCTAAAACAGCCTTAATCATTTTTTCCATTAAAATCTGTCTGACACTACAGAAAGACTGGCTGCTCATGATTTGATATGACAGCATCATAGGGAGGAGGCAAGGATAAGGAGCTACTCTGGCAAGCTTGGCAACAGCAGCACATACAGGCTTGGCTGCCAGTGGTGGAAAGGAGCTCTACAATCAGTGAAAGCACTGACACTCCTGATATTTGGTAAATTGTAGTAGCCAGAATTCTACACATTGAGTACAGTCAGGCAGTGTAGTGTATACACAGTGAACAGGCAGCCTCTAACGGAATAAAGACCAGCATAATGTTATAAGAAGAATTACACAATGGGGTAAATGTAATTGGCCAGTCCTTGCAATCTGATTGGTTGGCTGGCACCTTTTCAGCGTGATGAATCCTCCAGTGCACAAACTAGAAAAGGTGCCAGCTACCAGTAAGCTACAACAGGAACCTCCTCTGAAATCACTCCGATAACGTCAGCCCTGTACTGCAAACCACGGCAACAGTCGGACGGCGAGATGATCTGGCAGGCACAGAGCAACTTTGACTGGCACAGAGCGAGCAGCGAATTTTAAAACTGGTGGACACACTATACCAAAAGGCATTATACAGCCTCCCAATAATAATAATAATAATAAACTAAAGTCTTACAACACTAAAACCACCTCACCGACTCAGTCCCATTTCACCAGAGCTCGTTACCTGACAACTTCTCAGACTCCCTCGGTTTTGTTCCTGCCAAGCTGGCTGCTATATCGATGATTTCCTCCCACTACCTCCATTCAAAATAAACAAGCAAAAAGTGATTCTCCTGCACTGAGATGCTCCCTCCTCCATTACTTACACAACTGGCTGCTTTGTCCATTATTTCCTCCCGCCTGCTTTACAGTATGGCTAGCTCCAGCTTCCGTTACGTTGCCATCAGTACCAGCTCCTTGAATCACTCCTCCCACCTCCATTCTGGTACCAATACCTCCCACTCCCACCAAAGGACTCCCAAGCAGTCTCACTCCATTTCTAAAACTAAAACCTCAGTGTCAAGTTCCCACAGTACCACTACTCACTGGCTCTTCCTCCATACAGTGTCACTTTCTTACTCTCCGCTTTTCTTCATGAAAACAATGTATAACATGAAACTTTTTTTCCCCATACACAGACGATCATCATCAGCTCTCCTCCTCCAAGCACAGCATGCCACTTTTCAAAAGCAAGTGCAATCAGAAAATGCACACTAACACACTAAACAACATCATTATTTTTCTTTTACTATCAGTTTGTTATAAAGATGCTCAGGACAGAAACAACGTCTAGGCAACGAATACTCTCCCAAGCAACAAAGGATTATTTGGTACTGTGGAGTAATAAAAAAAAAATTAAAAAATAATTTAAAATACAAAAAAAAGTTTTTTTCCACTTAAAAGGGGGATATTGTATAATAGCAATATACTCTCCAGAGGAGGGGAATGGGTATATTTACCACCTTTGATGTGGTTATGGTTAAGTCACTCGGCCGTTGTGACCGAAATCCACACCAGCCATGGTAAATCAGGGGTTGAAAATCCTCAAGTCCGAGGTCCGGGACCCACAGAAAGCGCTGTAGGACTTGTACACTAAAGCGTTTTAAGTCTGATGGACTTGGCTGTATTTATTTTTGCTAGTTCATACACAGATCTGTAACTAAGTGCAGCCTCCCTGCCTGCCAGCTTTCGAGCTGTACAAAGCTTCGCCTATGCTTTCTCCTGACTGGTTGCCTGCACGAGATATCCATACCTACTTGCGAGACCAGGTGGGTTGGCATGGATATCTCGCGCAGGAAACCCAGGCGGAGAAATGATAGTGGAGCTGATATACTGCTGGGAAGCAGCTTGAGAATAGCATGCAATGTAATTGGCTGTGAACGGTGACATGGCGGGACTGAGCGGCATGCGAGAAGGAAGACTATGGCGATTTCATTTTAGTAGGAGCATCATACTGTGTGGATGCCAGTTCCATTTTTCATTTGTGCAGTAAGTAAGGAGTGCATTTATTAAAAAAAAATAGGAAAGCTGCAGGGACAATCATATGCTGTTCAGCACAGCTAGAAGGGCAATGGGAGTTGCTTGCGAGTGTGTGCGAGGGGTTTAAGACAAAGCATTTAGCTTTACTCTGGTGCAGTCTGGTGGAGGTTTGAAGGCAACAATGCAACTAAGTCGATATGGAGAGGGCAGGGTGAGGTGGAACAAGTAAAAATAGCATATTTCTTTTTATTGCTCCTGCTTATGTCAATGTGGTTGTACACATCTACATGTGCTTTATCCTGGGCTTGGGTACTGTACGATCAGACAACCCTCTAATATCTGTATCTTGTTTTTCTTTTTTTCTTTTGTTCTTCTTATACATAAACTCAATAAACTTAAATTTCAAAAAGAAAAGAAAAAATAGCATCTGTGTGAAAGGAAGGTATTTTTATAGGGGCAAATACTGAGCAAGATTTTTCTTTCTACATTGACTTTCTGTTTGAGTGCCTCAGTCTTGGTGTGACTGATTTGCTTCTACAGCAGGATTCTTTAATTAATGGAGGTATTTGTTTCTGAAGTATGCACTTTCCAATTAGGGTCAGGAAGTAACTGTGGGGTCCTTGAGACTACTGGTGCTCTCTCTTACTGCATTCAACCTCAAATATTTCTGCATTTTGTTTTAGGTGAATATCTTTGTCTGGTTTTATGCTTTTAGCTTTTCAGTTTGGACTTCTTCTGAAAAGAAAGGATAAACCCTCACTTATCTCCCAAGACCAATTTGTCTGTATTCCAGTCCCTGGAGATATTAAGAGATTTGCCACTTTCACTCTCAAATCTAGAATGCCTCCCACCCCACCTCTGGGGGTGGAGATAACAGGTGGGGTAAGTGGGCCATCAAGGGAAAGTCTTGGGGTACCTAAGTGGTGGGATGAGTAAGGGTTCTGCCGTCGATCAGGAAGGAGGCACTAGTCAGAGACATTATTATTAATAGCATACCAGGTGATCGGGAGGGTGGGAGGAAAGACCACCTGCTGTGGCTATCTTAATATAAAAGGACTTCAACTAGCACAGGAAAGTAACAAGATTTCAGAAAAGTGGGATTCACTGGTGCGTGCTGGGCTATAAAATTTAATTCAGAGCCAAGCATAGAGTCCATTTTGAATCCAGACTGCGAACTGCAAATAATTTGGCTTGTAGTGGGGTCACTGTTGCTTCCTGTAAATGAGAAAAAGTGATTTGCTTTGATAAAATGTAGCTGAAAAATGTGACTTACCAATGCTTGCCATGGACTTATGGACCAAAAGTAACAAAAGTCCTGGACTTATGGCCTCCCAAAAATTTTCAACCCCTGTAAATCCTCCCATGTACCCACACCCTGGAGTGGTGTATTGCTTATTATACAATGGGGCAAAAAATACACAGAATCCTGCATTTTGATTGGCTGGCTGGCACCTTTTCAGTGTTTAAATCCTCCAGTGTACCACTGGAAAAGGTGCCAGCCGACCTGATCTGATGCCACCAATAAAATATCCCTTCGACCCCCCACAGCACCAGAAATCAGAGCCATATTGAATGCCGTCAAACACGCTTACTCGGTAAATTTAAAAGCCACGCCTTCCATGTCTCATCTATACGATTTAAAACGAAAGCTAGAAAACATATTCAGTACTGAAAATAATATCTCCATGCAGAAAATATTCCTGAAACCCTGACATTAAATCTTGTACTCTTACCTAGTACTCCAGTAGTGACCCAGCTACTACCACAGAGTAGCCACACAGAAACTGCATGCACGCCACGAGCAGAACAGATAGATCGGGAACACTTCAAGCAGCCTCCGTGATCTGAATACCTCGGAAAATCAGGCCATATACAAATATAGAACTAATTTTTCTCATGGAAGAATAAAACTATTTAAAAATCATTTAAAAACAACAAATATATATTTCCTTTTATTTTGCTTATCAAAAAAGCAAACATTGTATAATAGCAATATATCCCTCCAGGGAGTGGGTATACTGGTGGATTTACCACTTCTGGTGTGGTTAAGTCACTCGACTGTGCCTCATGATCGAATCCACACCAGCTGTGGAATCCAACAGTATACCCACTCCCTGGAGGGGTATACTGCTTAAATGGACACACAGACACACACTGCACACCTGATTTCCTTAACCACTAACCATCCTCAAGTAAACATTAGACTGCACAATAATTATAGCAGGGAGGGAGGGAGGGACAGGGCTATAAAAACAAACTTTTTTTCACCTTTTCTGCAGCACCCCCACCTACTGCGATGACCTGTGCTTGCTTATCAATGTGGCTGCTGCTCTATCTGCTCCAGTCCTTCAGCTTGCCCACACCACCACACTAACTCACTGGCTGTGGTCTGGGATGTCAAATTGGGTTACCTGGCCACTTTAGTACTCTGTAGGTGTGTGACTGTTGGCTCAGTTCACTCGGTAATGTGGTCACCAACAGATCGCTCAGGCCTCCAGTCAAGCGGACTCTGCTATACACCCTCCCTGCTCCACCCTGACCTTCCTCCCACCTCAGTCTGCCTGGCTGTGGCTTGGCGTCCACTGGCCTCTCACTATTCTGCCCTCATGGCGATCTCAAAATAAAACTTTTTTTTTTTTTTAAAACATGTTATTTTGGCTGACCTCATCCTTCCCTCCTCCTCCTTGGCCCTCATCTCCTTGACCTGGCTTCCGCTGCATCCATAGAAACATAGAAATCTGGCAGATAAGGACCGCTTGGCCCATTTAGTTTGTCCATTTCGCCTACCTATTTGAACCACTGATCCTAGTTGACCTAAAGCTTGTCCCTTTTTTTCCTGTCCCTAGGGTACCCTTATGCCTATCCCATGTATTTTTGCAATCCCCAACTCTTTTGCCCCAACTTCCTCCTTTGGGAGGTCGTCTCCAAGCATCCACCACTCTTTCAACAAAGAAGTACTTCCTCATGTTGCCCTGAACCTCTCCCCCAACTTCACTCCATGACCCCTTGTGCTTGCACATCTTTTGAAAGATGCTACCCTCTTGTACCTTGTTTATACCGGGTACTTGAATGTCTATCATATCCCCCGCCTTCCAGGGAATGCATATCTAGTCCCCCAGCCTCTCCTCATAAGATTTTTCATGCTGGCTCTGAACCATTATTTTTAGCCCTCATCTGAATAGCCTCCAGTCTGTCTATGTCCTTTTGAGATGTGGTCTCCAGAAGTGAACACAGTACTCCAGCTGAGGTCTGACCAGCATCTGTACAGGGCATAACCACCTCCTCTTTCTGCTGGTGATACCCTCCAGATGCACCTCAGCATCCTACTAGCTTTCCCCACCGCTTTTCACATTGTTTGGTCACCTTTAGGTCATCTGATACAAGTTTAGTATGGTTGCGTAAGAACTTACCGTAACAGTAGATCTTCAAGATTATCTCTTGCAGCAGATCATAACTTGTAGGATTCAGCCACAGGCATAATTTCCTCCTGAAGATTTTTCTCAGCAGTCAACCCTGGGACCTTCCCCAGCACCACCACATGGTGTTCACCTGGCAGGTATAACAGGATGAGGTCCCAGCTACTCCTCAGTTCTTTTCCATGCTGGTGATCGAATGTAAACATATCTCAGGCCTCCAATGGGAACAAAGGAGGGAAATCAAGGCAGCAGCTTGTGGAGTCTTAATAGACAGGCACAAGGAATCCTTCTGAAACAACAGCAAGGGAAAGGAGAGGGCTGCATGACCTGCTGCAAGAGATACTCTTGAAGAGCTACTGTTACGGTAAGTTCTTATGCAACCATACCATCTTCTTTGAGGCCATCGCTTGCAGCAAGTCATAATGTGTGGGAAGATTTCCACAGTCATTTTACCCATCGGGAGTAGGGAAGTAATCATAAAGGCTTATCGGACAGCTCGTCCAAAAACTGTTTGCCTCTTGAAGCAGTGTCTAGACTATGATGCTTGGTGATGGTATGTACAGTAGACCACGTGGGCTTGGCAGATATTCAAGGCAGAAACGCCCTGGAAACATGCCATAGAGGCAGCCATGCCTCTGGCAGGATGTGGTTTCACAACTCCTGTGAGAGGTTTTTCATATTTTGTATAAATAAACGTAATGCAGTTGGCCAACCATGTGGACAAGCACTGCTTTGAAACATGAACGCCTGGTTTCAGGGGTGAAAGAAACAAAAAGTTGCTCTTCGGTAACTGTAAGTGCAGAGAAGATTACTGCTCAATGTTCTATGCACAACGAGAGTATGAAGCAGGGCTTCCCTGGATTCTGAGGTTTCGCAAAGTATACTGGAAATCAGATGATATGATTTGAAGTAAATTCAGAAACAACTTTGGCAAGAATGCCAGGTTAATGAGTAAAGACACCCGGTCATTATGAAATTGTATATGGCAGTTTGCACATTAGTGCATTCAACTCTGAGTCACGCCTGCCAGACAAAATGGTAACTAAAAATATAGCTTTCTATGAAAGATAAAGGAGATCACTGGTTTCAGTGGGCTCAAACAGACTCATGATCAATTTTTCAAGCACAAAATTCAAATCCCAGAGATGGACTGATCCCTGATAGGGATATAGGTGCAGAATACCTTTAAAAGGTTTGAATCAAAAGGTAACTCAGACAAAGGTATGTTGTCCACAGGTAAATGAAATGTGGCAATGGCTGAAAGGTGGACTTTCACAGAGGAAAGTTTCAGTCCACCCTCTGATAAGGAGAGCAAATAATGTAAGATGCATCGAGAGGAACATCCATAACGGTCTAAGTCCAGGGAAGACCACATTTCCACTTCAAGTAATAGGAAGATGGAGATGGCTTCCGAGCAGCCCTGAGAACTTCCACAACCTTTGGGGACACCCTGAAGTGCGAGAGGACTACGTCCTCAGGAGCCAGGCAAGTAGGTGGAGGGACAAGGTCCGGTGTAACAGGGAGCCTTGCGCCTGGGACAGTAAAGCCTGGCAGATTGACAGAGGTATTAGCTCTGGTTCCAAGAGCTGCAGAAGTAGAGGGAACCAAATTTAGCTTGGCCAGAATGGTGCTGTGAGAATCACAGATGCCCTGTCCTGGACCAGTTTAAGTAGAACTCTGAACGAGTGGAAAGGGTGGGCAGGCGAAAGAAATCTTTCTGTCCAGGAAAGAAATAATGCATCCCACACACAGTTCCAGGACCTCATACTAGAGAGCAGTAAAGCATCAATTTTGCATTTTATGGAGAAGCAAATAGGTCCAACCCAGTCAGCCCCATAAGTGGAAGACATTGTTTCAATGTCAGACAAGATTTCCACTTGTGAGCCTGGGCAGTGGACCTGCTTATGGCATTTGTCAGGGTGTTTGACACCCCTGGGATGTGTACTGCTAGAAGATGAATATTTCTCTGGATCGCCTAATACCACACCCTCATTGATTCTCTGCAGGAGTGTATGAATGGGTTCTCCCAGTTTGTTCTGGTAGTGAACTACTGTAGAATTGTCTGATTGCCCTTGCAGGCAACCTGGGGAGGTTAGTCTCGAATGCCTGTAAGGCATAGAGAAACTGCCCCAGCTCCAAGACATTGATGTGGAGGGAGGTCTCCACCAACGCCCAAGAGCCTTGTGATCTGACATGTAGGAGATTAGCACCCCACCCTGACAAGGAGGCATCTGTATTCAAAATGAGACTCGGACAGAAGATTGGAAGAGGCATGCCTCAGATTAGATTGTCTCTGGACTTCACCATTGTAGAGCTCGGAGAGCTAGAAAGACATCGAATCGTCTAATGTTTGGTCTCACTGGATTCTGAGGAACCACTGAAAGACCCTCATATTTAATCTGGCATTGGGGACTGTCGGTATTGTGGCGCCAAATGTTCCCAGGAAACTAAGGTAGTCTCATGTGGAGAGTAATCTGCCATACTCTGAACTGCATGCCAAAGCAATCAGGATGTCTGCCTGAGCTATAGGCAGATACACCTTCCCACGGAGGTGCCTAGCATGACTCGGATATACCGGAGGCGTGCAGGGTCCATCTTTGATTTTGGATAGTTTACCACCATTCACACTTGGGCAAACAACTGTAGGGTTCAAGAAAGCATGAAAGATAGCTGTTGGCTGGAGGATGCTTTCAGGAGCCATTTGTCCAGGTAGGGAAAGACATAGAGGCCTTCCCCACAACTGCCACTAGGCATTTTGTAAATACCTTGAGGCCGAGGAAAGTTCAAAGGGAGGGCCCTGAATTAGTAATGATGACCCTGAAACATGAAACTGAGAAAACGCTCTGAGCTAGGTGCATCATGATATGGAGATATGCATCCCTCATATCCAGAGAGCAGAGCCAATCTCTCATGTTCAGCAAAAGGAGAAGTGTTGGAAGAGACACCATGCAGAATGTTTGGTAAGTGATGTAGAGGTTGAGACACCTCGGATCCAAAAAGGGCATAAATCTCCCATCCATTTGGGAACCAGGAAAAGTAGGAGTACAATCCCACACTCTTCTGAAGAAGGGAACTTGTTCTATGCCATTTTTGAAAGCAAGGCATCAATCTCGGTCCAGAGGATTAATGCCTGGTCTGGGGCATAATGAGAGACCCTGGGAGGGAAAGAAAGCAGTATCTCCATGAATTCCAGTGTTTGTCCTGTCTGGATCAGCTGCAGGAGCCACTGGTCAGAGGAGTTATCTTGTAACCTTGCAGTTGCAGGGAAAACCTGCCCGAAGGGCCATGGGTAGGGCTCTTAGGCCCTCGACTGGAGGAAGACCTTCAGGAGAGGCTGCCTGCTGGGGAGCAGCAGGAGGCAACATGGTTTTTGAGCATTTCTAGGACCCAGCAACTGTAAATGAGGTTTGCTCTTGTTGTCAGGATGCGTTGGAGTGGAGGGATGGCCCTTGTAGGGCGGCTCTCGAGCAGCCCCTGAGGCTGTTTTAGCTTTTGACTGAAAAGTATTCACACCAATTTGAAGGGTATGGACCGAGTCCTGTAGGTCTTTCAAGAAGGCTTGAGTCTGTGGACTGAACAACTGAACTCCTTTAAAGGGAGCATTCAGGTTAGATTGCTGTACATCCTTTGAAAATCCTGACGCCTTGAGCCAGGCGTGTCATCTGAGGCAGACTCCTGCTGAGAATGTACGAGCCACAGTTTCAATGGCATTATAAGTGGTCCTCACCAGGTGGTGGCATGCAGCTGCTGCAGAAAATGGTTTGTCAGATCCTCCTGGACAGAACCCGCTGAGAGGGACTGGACTGTTACCTTGGAGGCGTTAGATTTCCTCCTGATATCTCAGGAGGTGGTCCATGTAATTAAGTATACATGGGGCAAGGTGGCTGAAGGAAAAAGTTTTCCTATGATATCCAGTTTACTGGATTCCATATCTGGGGCTGTGCACTCATGTGTTGAGGCCCAGAGGATCTATCATGCATGGCATTGATCGCTACCAAGTCCACCTGAGATGGAGACATGAAATAGGATTTATCAGGCTCCAGTAGATCACCTCATCAGCTTTCCATGGATTGCAGGGCACCTTAAAAACTGCTTCCAAGTAGCCATGATAGCTTCCTCAAAGGCATCCAATGGGGGGCAGGGCCACAGTGGGGCACTCTGGCACACCCAGGTACTGAGCCAATGTTTTCCTAGAAGCATCTTGCTCAGTGCCCTGAAACCAAACATTTTCTGGAGGTGGATCATAATGTCCAAAAACATTGGGTCATCTAGAGAACAAGGAAGTTCGGGTAGTTTCCCTGAATAAAGGAGGTGGCAGAGGAGGACTGAGAAGAATCCTCTTGGTCCATGTTGTCTCTCATCCTCCCTGTCCGCCAGATCCCAGTTCTGCAGGAAAGGGTCTTTCATGTCCATGTTCTGGGTGTACAGACCTGAGGAGACAGGGAAGAGCTAGTTGTCTGCTGGGCCAAAGAGGGCCTAGAGGGAGCAGATACTGAGTTGACCCTCCCTAGTGGGGTGTGGGGTCTGAGATAGTTCCAGAATGGTATTAACCAGAGTCTGGACATCTGTCATTGCTAGCTATCCAATGGTAGTAGCTGTGGTGGACTGGACATAATGTATGGGGCCACTGACAGAAAGGAAGCAGGCAGTGGTACCAGATGTGCAGTCATTGATGAGGGTATACATAGGGCCCCAGGATCGTTGGACGATGGTGGCAGCATCATGGGAAGGCCAGTCATCGACAATGGATTGTCAACGGCCTGAAGGCCCTGCAATTGATGAAAAGATTGGAATGTCCTGATTTACCATCGATGACAGGATTGTCATCGCAATGCCATGCAGCATCGATAACAAGATTGTTGACAAGCTATGAGGCAAGGCCGATGACAGGGTCACCGATGAGCCTGCAGCCACTGTCAACAGATGATGGCTGGGAAGCATGGAAGGGAGGCAGCTTAGAAGCTGCAGGGCAATCCATGAGCCCACAGTCAGTGGAGGAGCCATCAACGGGGAAGAGAGGAGCTCATGATAGTCACCGTGTGGAAGACAGTGTATGGAGGGCTACATTCTTTTTTTTTTTTTTATTTCTTTTTTTGGAGTTTTTCTTCACACATTTCAGATAGTAAAGGGTTACAGTAAATTAATAAATGCTTACATGCTAGCATTGGATTTACAGCAGATTCATTAACTTCCAAGGGTAAAACGGTGTCTTGGCAAGTCAGGTGTCCAGCTTATGGTACAGAATAAGTAATCCATCTCCATATAATGCTGTTCCCCAATTAATAGTGTCAGGAGGGGGTAATCTTGCATTATTATATTGTAGTAAAGTATGGTGAATTTTAGGTCAATTTGACCCTTTTCTGACCCACATCACCCCTCTATTCACCAAGTGAATAACTCAGAGGGCTACATTCTCAATACTCACTTTTGGTGAAGCTGACACAGGGGTGGTACAGACATGCTTGTTTTTGAGGCATGTTTCTTACCATGGCCCAGTGCCAACATGGAGGAGTACCTCAGAGCAGTGAGATCCCTAAGATGATCTAGATGGTTCCTGTGAGGGGAGCTACATTGCTGCTACAGGAGGGTTACTTTGCTCCATGAGGAACTCACGAGCTGCTGCAGCTGTCGGCATTTTATGTCTCTGAACTTGTTGCAGAAGGCACACTTCACTTAGTCATGTTCAGGACCATGGTAATGAACACAGATTTTGTGGAAGGCTTCTTTTGTGATTCTGTGGCCACAGTAACAACTTCTGAATAAAGGTTCCAAAGACATTAGTATCACTTGTAAAAATAAATAAATAAATAAATAAATAAATAAATAAATAAGTCTGGTTGATAGAACTCTTCTTTGATGACTGGAAAGCAGGAACTCCGAAGGAGAACCTGTTGCATTCAGGTCGTGAGTTGAAAAGAACTGAGGAGTAGCTTGGACCTCCCCTTTTATACCTGCCAGATGACCACCACATGGTGGTGTGAGGGGAGGTCCTAGGTCGACTGTGGAGAAAAGTCATCTGGAGGAAATAACGCCTCGTCTGAATCCCACACATTATGACCTGCTGCAAGAGACTGCCTTGGAGAAGATCCCCAGATCCCTTTCCTGCCTGGTGGTTGGCAGTGCCCCTCCTATTTTGTGTATACCTCTCCTGTATTTATGCTCCCAAGTGCAAGACCTTGCACTTTTTGGTACTGAATTGAAGCTGCCACACTTCTGACCACTCCTCCAACCTTCTTAGGTCCACTCTCATTTTGTCTGTCCCCTCTGGAGTGTCAACACTGTTGCAGATCTTGGTGTCATCTGCAAAAAGACATACTTTGCTCTCCAGCTCCTACCCAATGTCACTTATAAAGACATTGAAGATGACTGGTCCCTGAACATATCTCTGTGGCACCCTGCTGGTCACCTCCCTCTCCTCAGAGTGAACACCATTTACCAGCACCCTTGTGTCCTATCCTTCAACCAATTTCTGACCCAGTTTACCACCTTAAGGTCCATCTCCTGCTCCTAGCTTGTCAGCCAACCTTCTATGTGGGACAATATCAAAGGCCTTATAAAGTCTAGGAAGGCCACATTCACTGCCCTGATCTATCTCTCTGGTCACCCAGTCAAAGAAATCTAATAGATTTGTTTGGCATGACCTTCACACTATACATCCATGCTGCCTTGGATCCTGTGCTCCACTAGCTTCAAGGAATGACACAATCCTCTAATAAATGCCTCCATGAGCTTCCCCACCACCGAGGTCAGGCTGACTGGCCTGTAGTTACCTGCCTCTTCCTGGCTCCCACTTTAGTGGAGAGGGACCACCTCTGCCCTCCTCCAATTTTCTGGGACTTCCCTGTCTCCAGTGATCTGTTGAGTAATGTGGTCTGCTAGCACCTCCCTGAGATCTTTTAGTATTCTGTGGTGAATCACATCTGGACCCATTGCCTTATCTGTTTTCAGGTTCCCGAGTTTCACCAGGACTCCATCTACTATGACTGGAGAGGTGTCCACCCCCCAGTTTGCTATTTTGGCGATTTGTGGGCCATTGCTTCTCCGTCCTTCATGAAAACTGAACAGAATTGTTCAGTATTTCTGCCTCTCCATGTCCTCCTGCACAGCCTCCTCCTTCTCCTTTATCTTGACAATCCCACTCCTTGTCTTCTTTCTCTCACTGATATATTTGAAAAGGTCTTATCCCCTTCTTTACAGCTTGGGCTATGTTTTGTTCTGTTTGCACTTAGCATCTCCGACCACCTTCCTGCCTCCCTATGCCTCTCTAGAAACTGCTCCTGTCTTCTTCACATGTGTGTTTCTTTGTATCTCCTGAATGCTTTTTTTTTCTCCTCACTTTCCTACCCACTTCCTTCCAGGACCAAAGCAGTAATTTCCTTCATTTACTCTGGCTTTGTTGCTCATTTGTTCTCATAGACGCTATATGGTGTCAGAACCATTCATTGTTAGAATGGACCCAAAATGGCCACCGAGCAAATGAGTTAACACTGAGGTTAGTTGCTTCTGTTATAACCTCCCGAGTATAAACCACTACTTTTCCACTCCCCCTCATGTCCTCCGTTGCCAGGGCTCCCTGAGGCATTTTGCCAAAGTTGGACATCTTGAAATCCAAGACCTCGACTTTAGTGTGGTTAGCCTCCTTCACTGTGGTTACATGAAACCACACTGTCCTGTGGTCACTGGTTCCTATATGACTGCCCACCTTCACATCCATAACTCTGTCCCTATTGGGGAACACCAGGTCCAAATAGCCCCTCATGGGTGCTTTCAGCTACCAGCTTTCTAACACATGCCCCTGCAGTTCAGTCAGTATGTTCCAGCTTTTGGCTGAGCTTGTTGTCAAGGTGCTCCAGTCTACATCTGGTAGACTGAAGTCCCCTAGTAGCAGTATTTCACCTTTGGTTGCCATTTGTGGATGACTTTGATAGTGTTTCATCCGACTCTTCCCCTGTGTTAGGGACCTATAGATCACCCCTGTTCTGATGCTAGTTCCATATCTTGTCTGCTGGGTGACCCACAGTGCCTCTGCTCCATCCCTTACCCCCTGCACCTCAGTTGCTTTGATTCCCTCCCCTCACGTACATGGCCACCCCTCCTCCCTTTCTTCCTTCCCTGTCTTTTCTGAATAGTGCATATCCTGGTATGGCTATATCCCATTCATGGTTGTCTGTGTACCATGTTTCTGTTACAGCCACTGTGTCCAGCTTCACGTCTACCATTAATGCCTCAGGTCTGGGATTTTGTTTCCCAGGCTATGGGCATTGTGCATAATGCTTTGACATTTGGTCCCCTCTTTTCTCTCCTCTGTCCCCTTTTGCATTATGTCCTGTTATCTGTTTTCTCCCATGTTACCTATGCAGGTTTTCTGTTTACTTGGTGGTCTTTTGCCCATAGTATTTTCTTTTATGACTGTTCCTTTCTGGGGCTATATTTTTCCTGCCTGCTTTTACCTCCCCATGGCTAGTTTAAATAGTTGCAAATGAAACATGCAAGTCTTTACGTTGCATCCTGAGCTGAGCCACAATTAGGACTGATTCTATTCTGCTCAGCTGTTTTTTGTTTTTTTTTATATTACTCCTGTTTTTTGCCTCTGAGAAGTGGACCCAGCGATCTCCAGCCGCCAGCACCCGCACCCTCGGAACCAGGTCTGGCACATGAATTTATATGCCCATGCACATGGGGTAGCCACACCCGTGAAGGCAACCCATCGTGTCCTGGGGCACGCCAATGGCCACTGAGATCGCTCCAGTATTTTCCACCATTTTCTTGCCCTGGGAGCCAGACGTGCAATGGTGTCAGATGCATGGCTGTGCTGATGCCTGCTGTGCTCCCCCACTTTTCCAGGCATGCAGCTGTAGTGCAGCAGGCCTCTACCAGTTGCTGTTGCAGCACGATGCATTGCACCCACCCACCCCCAGAGGAAGGAGAGCAGTTATGGGACGCTCAAGCCTTCCTCTCCCTGCCAGCCCGAGTCCATTCCCAAACCCAGGTCACGGTGTGGCGCACACCTCAACCCTCAGTCCCACTGGGCCATCTCAGCTGTTTTGAACTCATCAACATGATGTGCCCTTGCTTGCAATAACTAACTGTGATGGCACGAATGTACAGGACTTAAGGCTGCAGATTCTTATGAAATGGTGATTAGTACCAAAACCGCTGCAGCCTTGTTGAGAAGACAGGGATAGTCTGTTGGGAAGGTAGTCAGAAGTATGGAGAGTGGTAGATGTGGAGACACAGGAGCTGAGTCAGATCTGTATTGCCTGCCTGTCTGTCTGTCAGTAGAGGGAAAAAAACACTTTGAAACTCAGCACCTAAATCCCAACATGTAAAACATTATATGGAGGAACCAGTATATGGAGTATGCAGTTCAGACAGAAGGCCCCCAGAACATTACAGGCCATAACGCACTAGCATAGTTTGCTTAATAGTAAAATCCAGCCTTACCAGTGTCAGATTTACATTGTCATGGTCCCTATGCACAGTAGTATCAATGGGCCCCTCAGCATCACCTGACCCTCCCAACCAGATAAAAGGACAGCACACTTGGCAGTATAGCACCTCCCTGTACTACATGGGCATGACTGTGTTTGGGGTTATTGAGACCATCTTTGTGTTGGACTAGAACCCATGACTCTCTGGCCCAGAGGCAGATGCTGCAATTTAGCCTCTAAATATCATAACATGGTTGCCAGCACTAAGAGACATAAATGAGGCCCAGCCCTGTTTAATCTACAAAGGTTAAATCGACTAGTAGTAAAATCTGATGATCCATTTCCAACCATCTAAACAGCCTTGGGAGAGGGAGCTTATGCACACTAAGAAGGTTTTCCTTCCCAGATTGTTTTAATTCAGAAAAATTGTATCAAAACTCATCGTAAGTAAAAAAAAAAAAAAAATCAAAATTGGTTATTTAAACGCTTACTCATGTCCTTCCTCACACTGACATGGTGCCCGATTACAGATGGGCATTCCTAGATTACACTGTGTGGGCCCGGCTGGCAGTTTGAGCAGTCTGTGCACCTGCAATCAACTGATCAGAGTAATATATTCTCTGAACATATAAGGTGGACCGTGGATGGAAAGAGCTGGCTGGGGTTCCACGTGCAGGAGCTATAGAGAGAGATGGTCCCCTGAAAGAACTGAGCCCGGTAGCAAACAATCCAACATCATCCACGATCCAAACAACACATTTTTGAAACATAACTTCACATCCTAACAGAACAGACCCTAGGCTACAAACCAAGTCCTGCATTGTGAGGTCTGGACAACAGAAAAGAGTAAAATAAAATGCTAGAACCTGGACTTTAAACAGTGCTGAATGAACTGTAATGAATGCTGCAGCCCCTCCTCCCTGCTGAACTGAGGCAAATGTTTTCTCTGAGAACCTAAGAAATTGAAAGCATAAGAATAGCAATGGCTAGCCTAGAAATAAATGTCCAACATGCAAATTATAAAGTGTATGCATTGAAAGCAGAGTAAACTACACAGAAGTGGTTGTCTCTAAGCTAGAACTACATGAGCAGAAACCAGATTCGCTACTTATTAGAAAAGTTGATTAAAAAACACTTGTTGGAGGAGTAACCTGAGATTATGGAATGCCTGGGGTGACAAAGGGACAGAATCTCTTTTACAAAACTTTCTTCCCAAACTTTTAAACATCGATCCTGAACAGCAAATAATCATTGAAATAACTCACATCTCTCATCTCAGCACGACAACAGGAAAAGCTAAGACCTATATAATTGTCTATTTCATAAACGTCACACAAAAAAAGCTCATTTTAAAAGTAGCCACAGATAACAGAAATTGTAAAGAGAATAGAAAACTAATTTTCCAAGACTTTTCATCAGAACTCTCTTACAAAAGAAACAGCTTACTTCAGTTAGTCAGACTTTACAGTAACAAGATTACATTTCTTTCCCTAAATATGGCAGTACACACACTTTTCTGATCCAAAACAAGCAAAGAACTTGCTGAATTCCTGAGTAAAAGACTGCATTCAGCAAATCTTCACAGTTCCCAGCTTAATTTGAAATGGCTTTTCTCTCCATAACTGAAAGAGGGATTGAACTTTCACCCAGGAGGAGGAGTTGCAATTAAAGGAAACAGCCTGAGCCTAAGAATTTAAAAGAGCATCGTCCAACTGAAGCCAAATTAGTTAGAAAGGGAGGACAGCAACCAAGAGGAAGAATCAAAGCCCAGAAACCCCATCCCCTATAAATTCCAAGAAACAAATCAGCCAGCGAAGGACAAATCCTTGATTCCTGAAATATAGCATCTCATTTCTCCTATCTGAAAAATCTTGCCCCACTACTGAAGATGAGGAACCCATGGGGTGACAGACACATCCTTCCTTTCCCCAAATAATAATCATCATGGGACATAGGCTGTAATACCCCAAAGACTGGGTCCCCAGAAAATCAGTATCCCAAGTAGAGGTGCCCTTATAATTCAGGAGCAAGCAAAGCGTCAGTAAACTGGTTGGCAGAAGCCTCTATAGAAATAAACTGCGGCTTGCAGTTTAAAAGTTTTTTTTTATTTGCTCAGCTTGGTTGGTAAGTTGGCATGAACCTGTGCCAGCTAAAGGTCTAGCTGATGAGACAGCTGGTTGGTTCACTGTTTACTAGGGACTTGGCATCCCAAGGAGGGCTCTGGAGTGTGTGGCCATTAGTTTTTGAAAAGAGTGCAGACTGAGGAGAGAACCAGTAGTAACAGCAGAAGAGGAGCCAGTCTCCAACTGGCCAGTGACAGCAGTGGGGACTTACCTCAGGCTTGCTGGGGGTCCTTGCTGCACCCAGTCATGAGAAGACATTCAGTCCCTGTTCTGTTGGAATGGTGACCCGTGGTGTCAGTGATCAAGACAGCGAGCTGAAGAATTAGCGGTCAGCTGGCCACGGTGCAGGCTCTGTTTAGCCCTATTTGTTATTTTATTTAGTCAAAAAGAAAATGTTTCAGTCCCTCGGCAGTGGCACGTCAGGCCATCGGAGTGTCAGAGTGGAGCAAGCAACCAGTAAGGCCCAGAAAGAAGCCTGCCCATCACCGGCTGCAGCAAATCCCACCTCCTCCTTCACCAGCCCTCCTCTCTGTAACTTCTCCCTAGGCTGGGGCAGTGAGTCAGCACCATTGTGTAGATGATGTCTGCCAGAACTAATTACGTAAAGAAAAAAAATGTATTTAATCGGCACGGACGGTGCAGCAAAGGATGGCCACAGCTTTTGTGGGCTGGGACAAGGCCCCAGAGACAAGGACCACCAGAAGGCAGTATTTGCAGGAGAGGGTCGGTAAAGTAGATAGCTCCAAGAGGAAGAGTCAAAGGGTAAACAGGCCCTGTATTCAAAAGTAAAGGGTCCAGTGAAGAAGCAGGGCAGAGAAAGGCCCCATTCTCAGATAAGTTAGTCAAGGTTGGCTACTGAACTAGGGGCCAGCTAGCCCAAATGTTTCATTTATTTAAAATAACAGGTGGGCCAGTTGGTGCAAAGCAAGCCTAACTGTAAAAGAGATAGCGCCCAGGGTGGAAAGGGTGGTTGATAGCCAGATGGCCACCATTGGCCAAATCTAGGGCTAGTGTTCTAAACTGCAAATTTTGCTAATTTAAGCACACTAGAGTAGCAGCTCCAGCCAAAAGAAAGGGGAAGGAGTGTGACAGCCAGTCAGCCACCCCAGCAGTATAGCTGCCAGTGCCTAGCCAAGGGCTAGTAATCTGTTAAGTGTATAACTGACCCATAGCCCCTTAAGACGCCAAACTTAAGAGTATCAAAGTACTCAAACAATTGCTACTGCACAGACCTAAGCATATGTGCTTTCATGAATTCATAAAGAAAACTTACCTTCACTGTTTAATTTTATTCCTTATTATGCAAATAAGGTGCACAACATCGCAGTTTGTAAAAAGAATGCATGTACATGCATAAATATTGGAGGCGGGCGACTACATCATTTAAAACCACATGGAAAAACAAACACATGCCTGCACTACAGTAAGTGCTCCCATAGCAGCTTATTGCCTACAGCAATGTGCACTCAAGAGATGTTACGTCATGGATAGCTAATCCATGACACAGCACCATTTCTTTATGAATTCTGAAAGCACATGTGCTCAGGTCTGTGCGGTAGCAATTGTATGAGTACTTTGATACTTTTAGGTTTGGCATCTTGTGTGATTTTAGCTACAGGCACCAAACTGGATACACATAGAAGTGAACTGAGCCCTACAAATGTTTGGTTGTTGACCATAGCCCCTGAGCCAGGGAGGGACAGTCAGTGAGGATTCTTAGCATATAGGCTAGCTAGATTGCCTCAGCCAGAACTCAGGACCCTTTAACATCTGGGCGTTCTATAATAGCGCAATAGATAAGGGAAAATCTGTCTGAAGCTGGATTCACCTAGCTACACAGGGACCCTGAGGGGCATCCTTCCTCCCACAGGCACTTGTTTGGGTTCACCCCACCTTTCTTTGGTCAGGTCATTGTTTGCTATATGTCCCCTTTCACTGCCTGTTTGTGCAGCTCAGCAAATAACATTGCACCCAGTGGCTTGCAGCTCCTTCCCTGTTAAATGTGTCATCTGGTCTGGCTTTTTTTTTTATTGGTGCCGATTCCTTGTCTCACTCTGGATGTTGTTCTGTCTCAAGTGCCATTTGTTCCCAATTATTAGAAGCAGCAACAGGTGGCAGCAGGCACACTTGACGACAAGACGATCCCAGAGGTCACTAGATAAAGTTGCAGGGTAGGGACCAGTATAGATTAACATAGAAACATAGACTTTGAGGGCAGATAAGGACCACTTGGCCCACCCAGTCTGCCCATTTCCCTACTACTGGATAAGCTGCAGATTCTAGTTAACCAACAGCCTATTTCCTGCAACCCCCACTATAATTGCCTTATGTCTGTCCCACGATGTTTGAATTCCTCCACTGTTTTAGACTCCACAACCTCTCCAGGAAGGTGGTTCCATGCATCCACCACTCTCTCCGTGAAAAGAATTTCCTCACATTACCCCTGAGCCGTCCCCCTCTAACTTTAAATTGTGCCCTTTGTTCTTACACATCTCTTTTCTGAAAGATGCTACCCTCCTGGACTTTGTTGATTCCTTGAGGTACTTAAAAGTTTCTATCATGTCCCCTGTTCCTCCTTTCATCAAGGGTATACATATTAAGCTCACTCAGTCTCTCTTCATATGGTTTCTGATGTAGACCCTGCACCATTTTAGTTGCCCTCCTCTGGACTGCTTCCATCCTGTCTATGTCCTTGCGTAGATGAGGTCTCCAAAACTGCACGAGTACTCAGGAGGGGTCTCACCAACTGTCTGTATAGAGGATAACCACTTCCTTTTTCTACTTGTGATGCCCCTTCCTATGCATCCCAGTATCCCCCGGCTTTCCCTACTGACTTCTCACATTGCATACCCACCTTTAGGTCATCTGATATGACTTACACCCAGATCCCTTTCCATTATTGTTGTTGTAAGTACCTCCTCCTATTGTGTACTCTTCTCCTGGATTTTTATTTCCCAGGTGCATTACTTTGCACTTCTTTGCATTGAATCTAAGTTGCCATACGCCTGACCATTCCTCCAACCTTGCCAAGTCCCTTCTCATCCTTTCTACCCCCTTGTGTATCAACTCTGTTACAGATCTTTGTGTCATCCACAAAGAGGCATACCTTTCCTTCCAGACCCTCTGCAATGTCATCTATAAAGACGTTAAAAAGGACTGACCCAGTACTGAGCCCTGAGGTACTCCACTAGTAACCCCTTTCTTCAGAATGTGTTCCTTTCACTATTACCTTCTGTGTCCTGTTGTGCAGCCAGTTTTCTACCAGGCTACCACCCTGGGACCCACTCCCAGGCTGGCTAACTTGATTATTAATCTTTGTGCGAGACTGTGTCAAATGCCTTGCTAAAGTCTAGGTGGGGTGATCACTGGACACATCTAAATGGAAACACAAACAGGAGATGTTGCAGCAACAATTTATTTAATTATTTAGGATTAAAATAGAATTAAGATTAAAAGTAAAGTTTCACTGCAGCTGACATCAGCTTTGACAGAATTGCAGCTTTAGTGGTGGTGATTTGGGAATCAAGGTGGGAATGTGATATCCTCTCCCAGGAATAACCCTGAATTATTTTGCATCCCAGAAGGACTGAAGCCAGGAGTGAGCTACAATAGGAGGTGGGCAGATGAGGTTGCTGTGCCAACCCTGTGATGTTGACATCTTCCTGGCTCCTCGCTCCTGACTCTTAATAGAATAGACTTGCTCCTGACTCTAATAGACATTGCACTGAGTAGTGGAACAACAGCCGGGTCCTAGTTAATGAAATAAATTGTTGCTGCAACATCTCCTGTTTGTGTTTCCATTTAGAGTGTGCCAGTGATCACCCCAACCCCAGTCACCACACTAGTGTAGATTATTAATTTCCTCAGTGTCCAGTGGCCCCACCCTTAATTATCCCACCAGTAAAAGTTCTTAATTTACCTGCTGTCCAGTTCTACCCCATCCTACAATCACCCTGCAGGTACAGTAGGTTGTTACTATCCTTGCTCTCCAGTGGTCCCCATTGCCCTGCACATCCAAAGCACCCTCATCATGACTCAAGTAGTTCTTACTGCTACCACTACCCCTGGCTCCTAGGCTTACAATATTTTGTCAACCCATCACATTCAGCACAGACCCTCCTCTCAGCTACTCGATCAGCCATGAATGGGTGACAGTCCGTGATCATGTGCTAACTGTACACAGCTGTTTATACAGTAGGCATGTGAGCACTGACTAGTATTCTGTCCTCGGCTGGTGACAGAAGTGAGCTGAGTGCCTCTGCCAGTTGCACTGGGAGGAGAGTGCATAAGCATAGGGTGGGGCCATGATTGGCGATGGTGGGAGTGGTGGGGACTGGGCAGGCAGGTAGATATTGGGAACTTCAGATGTACGGGCTGGGCAGGGAACCACTGAACACTGGTGAAGTGCCATATAACTGACGGTTAGTTCCAAAAGATCATTTATGTTCCTAGAATGGAGGACACTGCAGTGTCAGTAATGGGTGAGTCATAGTCTTGGCTGTGGAACTTGAACCCAGCTCTAATAGGCAGCAAATGCTCCCCAGTACTGCCTTGCAATGTCATTGAAGGATGAATCAAAGTACCTGCTGTGGGACTTGAATCCATCTTCCAATAGAGCAGTAACGCCTACTCCAATACTGCCCTGTAGTGTTGGTGATGGATAAGCCAAAGTCTCTGCTGTTGAGCTTAAACCTAGCCTCCAGTAAGGTGGCAACCCTTCCTCAGTACTGCCTTGCAGTGTCATTGATGGATGAACCAAAGTTTCTGTTGTGGGACTTAAACCCAGCCTCCAGTAATATAGCAGCCCCTCTCCAGTACTGCCCTCATTGTCACTGGTGGAGAATCCAACATCTCATATGGTGCCTGAGCCCAGCTCCCAATAGTGCAGAAGCCCTCCTCTGTACTGTACTGCCCTGCAATATCAGTGAAAGCAGAGCTGAAGTCTTTGTTGTGGGACTTGAACCCAACCTCCCATAGTGCAGCAGTCTCTCCCCAGTAATGTCCTCAGTGTCAGTGATATGTCATAGAGGCATAGGTCAGAAACATAGGCGGATCAGAGATGTTACACAAAATGCAATAATATTTTTTCCATTGACCTTCCAGTGTCCAGCCTGAGAGAGTACATTAGTATTCTTTTCTGGTGCCACCAATTAAGTCATTCAGTCCCAAGGCAGATTTCCTGCTGAGAGCTCTGCAAATGAGATTGTGGGGGTCAAACTGCCTCTTAAGGTTAACTCCCTGAGTTCTAAATAGCTTTCCATAATCATTTCAACAATATAATTATATTCATTTGGAAACCACGGATCCCAGTTTCACATAAACATTCACATATTTTTTAACCACAGAAAACAAGGAGAGAATGAAATAATAAAAACAGCAAGAGAAGGAAGGGAAGAACGGGAAATTGAGGGACTGTTGGAGCAGCTAATTCCTAGAATCCACAACCAAAATTTGATTGTGTAGTCAGACAGGGAAGAGATAGACAAGTGACAGAAAAGGAGAGGTGATAAAAGATCCCTGCTTTGTAACTTTCTCTGCATAAAAATGGGACAGGATCTTGTTCAACCCTGTCACATGATTGATAGGCCAAAGTCTCTGTTGTAGTCTGAACCCAGCCTTCATTTGGGTAGAAACCCTCCCAGAACTGCCCTATAATGTAAATGATGGAAGAGCCAATGTTTCTGCTGTGAGACTTGAACCCAGCTCCCAATAAGGCCCCTCCTCCAATTACTACCCTGCAGTGGCAGTGATGGGAGAACCAAAGTCTCTGATGTGCTACTAGATCCCAGCCATCAGTAGGGAAGCAACCTTCCTCCAGAATTGCCCTGTAGTGATAGTGATGTATGTGAGCCAAAGTCTTTGCTGTGGGACTTGTTCCCAGCCTCCAGTTGGGCAGCAGTGACTTCAGTATTGCCCTGCAGCACCAGTGATGGATGTGTCAAAGTCTTTACTGTGGTGCTTGAACTCCACCTAAAATCATTCATACTAAAACATACTAAAACATACTAAATGCCAGCAGAATAGGCCTAACGGTCTTCGTCTGCTTCTTTGGTCAGCCCCAACCTGGGTGCTGACCTTGCTGTCCCCTCGCCTTCTCTGGCTTCTCCTTCCCAGTTCCGGATATTCTTGCTGCATTGGATTTTGCTTCCAGAACTCTTCCCTGTACCTGTCCCACCCCTCTTGAACCCTCCACTATCTCTGCCTCCACCAGCCCCTAGGCAGTGCATTCCATGGCTCCACCACCCTCTCAGTGAAGTAGCACCTCCTCCTTTCTCCCTGAATCTTCCCTCCAGCTTCCACCCATGTTCTCTAGTGGCCCTTCCTCCTTCCTTCAAGCACCCTGACTGTTCCTCTCCTATTTACCCTCTTCTATTCAACAACCTTTCCCGCAGTACTGCCCTGCAATGCCTGTGATAGATGAGCCAAAATGTCTTTTGGGACTTGAATACAGCCCCAATACAGCAGTAACCCTCCCCAATACTGCCCTGCAGTGTCAGTGATAGATGAGTCAAACTCGGCTATGGGGCATGAACTCAGCCTCAATCATTTAACAACACAACCCCAGTACTGCCCTGCAATGCCAGTGATGTGTGAGCCACAACTTTGTTGGGGGACTTGAAACCAGCCCCAATACAGCAGTAACCTCCTCTAGCACTGCCCTGCAGTTTCAGCGTGAATGAGCCAAAGTCTCTTTGTGGAACTTGAATACAGCCTCCAAAAGAGCAGTAACCCTTCCCAGTACTGCCCTGCAATTTTAGTGATGCAAAGTCTCTTTGTGGGACTTGATCCCAGCCTCCAATACAGCAGAGATCCTCCCCAGTACTTCCCTCTGTGTCAGTGGTAGATGACCCAACATCTCTCATGTGATATTTGAACCCAGTCTCCAATACTACAGAGACCCTCCCCAGTACTCCTCCATGTCAGTGGTAGATGACCCAACATCTCTTATGTGATATTTGAACCCAGCCCCCAATACAGCAGAGACCCTCCCAGTACTCCCCACTGTGTCAGTGGTAGATGACCCAACATCTCTCAACGCCTGCTAGCATCCCAGCATGCCACAACAGTGCACAGTGGTGGACACTGCCACCAATTGCCATCCGACCACCCAGCGACATGCAGATGGCACAGGACATCAGTAACACCAGAGCAGCACTGGTGACGGCCGGGCGACACCCATCCCACCAACACCTGGTACCGTGGCATGGCCGCCCCACAGTGGCATGCATCAAGCACAGTGTGCAGCACACAGCTGACATGGCACATGGCACAGGTGGTCATGGCGCACCCACCCCCTGACTACCCGGTACTGAGTAGAAGAAGACAATGGTGTTTAGCTGCCTGCTGTGGTTCCACTCATGCCTGCCCTGCTGCTGCTCCACCTCCACCTCTTGACCTGCAGCGGCTTGCTGCGCCCACTAGACACCCCTACCGCCTCGACAGCGCCCACTCTCAGGCCCTAGGAATGGAACAAATACAGGTACGCATCAGAGAACAACCACAGCATGTGCCCACCACCCCCCACCCTGTGCACAGTCTGTGCCCCAGCTGACATGTCCCACAAGGCAGTGGCGCAGTGCAACCGCAGCCAGCAATGCGCACGCCAACAGTGTACCCTGAGGGCATGTCAGGCTGCCCAGCCAACACAACTGTACAACAGTAGGGCACATGCAGCATGTGATGACTTGCCTGGCCATGGCACGCCCACCTGTGGACGCATGCCTGCAGCTGTCTCAGCTGCTTGGGGTCCTGTCACGATCATGTCCCCATACCGGTGGCGGCATTGCTCACCGTATGTGGCACCCCAGTGTTATACTATGCCTGCAGCGATGACCTGCCAGACCTCCGTCCTGGCCTGCTGCAGGGCACTTGGCCAAACAGCCCTGGTGCATGTGGCTTCACAAGAGCCACAAGGTTGACCAACTCTAGGTCAGACCAGTTGTGGGCACATCGCACACCTCACCATGCTGTCATCTCCATGCAAGGTGTCGGATCAAAATGGCGGGCAGAGGCGTTACATGTTGCCAGTATGCGCAGGACCGCGCGCCTCATGTCAGCATGCACCTGGCGCCACCAATCGCATCTCTGCGGATGTGTGGATTGGGCGTGGCCCACCCGGCATGTGGTGGTGTAGTCCAAGGGGCAAAGGGTCACAACAGGGGTCAGGGTCACCTGGCTCTGAGCGACAGTGCACAATAGGCGGTGGCACTGGCGCCTGATGCATGCACACTGTGGTCCAGCGCACTGTGCATCTCTTGGCATTTTACCATGACATGTGCCAAAGCAATTGCGCAGGAAGCAAGTTCACGATATTCAGCCACCACATGCTAATGAGCTCATCAGCCAATGTGTGGTGCACTGGGAAATTGGCATGTCATTACCGCCATGCCACTGCTCATTTGGCATGCGATGCGCTATAAAGGTGCCACACAACAGCGCAGGCCAGGGACCGAGCATTGCAACCATCCGAGGTGTTGCGACACTGTGGGACCAGCCAGCACAGCAGGGTGGATGCAGTGGGCAGCTGCAGTCACTGACACACATGTCCATGTCCACAGGTAGCACTATGTCCAAGTGTGAGGGAGACTGAGAAGCGTGGGCCTGCTGCATGGCGCGGGCCCAACTCTACGAGGCAGAGGCCGATGCCCTGTTGAGGCCTACCTCAACAGGGAGCAACTGCTGAGTGGTGCCACAGGCACACACCACAGGCCGGAGCTGCGGCCTGCGTGGAGGTGGCAGCATGTGTGAATCAGCAGGGCAGCCACCAGCGGACTGTGCAAGAATGCAAGAAGAAGGTGGGCACTGATAAACGCCGCAGATCAAAGAGAAGGTGGCAGCCATACGGGCAGCCAGGTCAGCCACTGAGGAGCCATGCTGACGGCTACAGCTCATGGCGCGAGGAGGAGCTGATGGCAGCCACCATACATTGCAGCACCGCTGAGGGTGTGCCAGGTGGTGGATTCCAGACAGGAGGGAGCCCATCACTGCATGGTACATATGCCATGCCCACGGAGGCGGCAATGCAGCACTAACACATCTGTCTTCTCTTACAGCACTGGCACACCAGCATACAGTGGAAGGAGCGCCAGCAGCAACCATGGAGGCAGGCCCAGCCCTGGCAGAACAGCCGCTCACCTCCACTGGCATCCGGGCCTGATTCACTGCAGCACCACCGCTGTCCAGCCAGATGTCCTGGGCTTGGTTTTGAACAGGCTCTGGCTGTGTTTCAGCAGGATGCCAGCCATGGCATACTCTGCGTGGAAACACAGATTGGGACGGATCCAACACTGATGATGACATGACCATCATCCTAGACTGCATGGGTGGTGCTGTGGGGAGACACCCATACCTACTACCATCACTGGCAGCGCACCCAGTGGCCTGTCGGCAGTGGGACAGCTGCCCACCACCACTGCAGGTGCTGCCTGCGTACAGCCATGGCAGTGCCATGTGGTGGTGCATCCGCTCAGGCACTGGCCAGCGACAGGGACTGGAGGGCAGCAGCAGATGGCTGGGGACATTGGGCAGCGGATGCAGTGTCCACTGCCAGGGCATCAGACAGAGATCTACCCCATGGGGACCCCACTGTGCAGTGTCCACATGAGCGGGGGCTGTGCAGCGTGGTCCATCACCACCGGTGGGTCAGTGGGCTGCCCAGGCTCCCTGGGCACTGGGTGCTGACACATTGTCAGAGCACACCTGATTGCTGCAGGCCTCCATGGAGCAACAGGTGCTGTAGCTGGGGTGCATGCACTTCACGCAGAGGTGTGCCAGGCAGCTGAGATGCACGAGAGAGGCATCGCGCGGGTCCTGGAGGCCATACAGTGCCTGCGGGGAGGACATGACCACATACCAGGATCGCATTGCCAATGTGATCTTGGTTGGCTTGCACTGCTGGCTGCCACAGGGCATGGCCGTAGCCAACATACACCACGGAGTGCACTGTCCACCCCACGGACCCGTGTTGAGCGACACCTCCCTGTTGACACCAGCCTCTGCTGTTGGCATCCCAGGCATGCCTGGGGCAGGCCTGTTTGGGTGCCCACACCCCTGCATGAACCGGTCATGGTCCCACAATACGACCCCTGGGGCAGTTGCATACACCCCTGTGGCTGATGAGCAGCCAGTGGCTGCCGATCAGACCCAGCGAGGCCGCCCGTGTCCGCGTGGCCATGGTTCCGTGTGGCAGACCTGATGTTCATGCTGCCCTGGCTGCAGTCTGCTGCCACTGCCCTGTGCAAACATGGGCGTGTGTGTGGTGCATGCCACAGTCGTGGCAACTGTGTGCTGTGCCGGCGGTGCCTGTGTGCACACCTGCCTGACTGCTGGCCCTTGTGGGCGTTGGCATGATGAGAGCAGAACTGCACTGGTTGTGCCTAGTACTGGTGCCCTGCATCTGATCCATGCCACGCTTGCACCTGGGCACGTGTTTGCGTTGTGTGTGTGTGTGTGTGTGTGTGTTGTTGCACAGTGCTGCGTGCTGTTGTGTGTGGCTGTGTGGCACTGCCACCTCCACCCCTGCACCACACCTCTGTGTGTGCATGCCCATTGCCATGCCTGCCCATGCCCGGTGCCATACCGCTGTGTGTGGCCACTGCATGGGTGTGGCTCCACCTACCCGCAGCACCACAGTGCTCCTGTGCACTGTGTCTAGGAGCTGGCGTGCCATCTGCTAGAGCCGGGATCCTCCACCCGGGGCTGCCCACCATCCCTGGCCCATTGCCCTCGTCATCCCACTGCTGTCCCCTCTTTGGCCTCAGCAGCTATCCCATGGTCAATGGTCATGTTGTGCAGGCCAGGAATAGGCCACAGGCTTTTGAGGGCTGTACTGTAGGGCACTGCCAGACCTGTCAAGGCAACAGAATCATGCCTTCAGCATCCCAAACACATACTCAGTGATGTTCCACGTGCTGGCAGCCTCATTGTACCAGTCCTCTGCTGGGGATGACAAGCTCGGTAGAGGGTGAGCAGCCAGGGCCTGAGGGGTAGCCACTGTCACCTGTGTGGACAATTACATGGTTAGCCTACTGTCCTATGTTGCTGTGCTCCTTGCCCATACCTGGCATCCTCACCAGCTCACCCACCCTGCCCGCCCTTCCCATGCCCTGCTGTTCCCAGCTCCCATGGCCGTCCATACTCACCCACTAGGTGGCCCATGGGGATGTCCCCACACTCAAACCTGTGGCACAGTGCAGAGCTGTGCCAGATGAATATATCATGCACTCCCAGGTGTGTGTTACAAACATTGGTTATGCACCCCTGCACCGCACACCACCTGGCAGTTGACACTAGGGTAGCCCTTCCTGTTGACGATGTTGCACCTTCAGGGCCAGGTGGCATGTGGATGCCCACATGGGTGAAGTCAATGGCCCCAAGCACACCAGGCATCCGTGCTACCTGTGAAAGTCTGGCATGGTTGTTGTACGCTCTGCCTGTGTGCTTGGGAAATGGATGTATTCCAAAGCATGTGGCAGCAGGGCGTTGAGGAATTGTGTGAGAAGGCGTGACGTGGCTGACTGGGTTATGCCTGTGGTGTCCCCTGTTGGTCTCTGGAAGGTGCTCATGGTGAGCAGACACATGACGGATGTCACCTTCATCTAGTGGGTGCCTGCATCTCCTCACTGCACAGCACACAGAGCTGCCTCAGAATCAGCTGGTTCAGGTGATACCGCTCACAATCTCTGTATTGGAGTAGTTCTCGAAGGTGGTGTGGGCACGGTACCACCTGTTCTGGGCATACCACTGGCGGGCCTTTCCATGGCCTTGCCGCTCTTCCTCTGCCTCCTCACACCCCTCATAACGGCCTCCATCTGGAAGGCTGTGCTGGCCATGGCCCCTGCTGTCCTGTCTCCCTCTGGGTGGTCGGCTCCTGTGGTTTGCTTGCCACCGTGGGCAGTACACTTCTCTCTGCCTGCCTCTCCCTGTTGCTCCCTCTGCCCCTGGTTCACACTCCACTGCCACCTCTGTCCCACACTACTGTGGCTGCCTGTTCCACTCCCTCTGTCCTTCACAGGGTCTATCCCCTTGTTCCTTATGTTTCCTCCTTCCACTGTCCAGTTGCTTGCTCTCTCTCTCTCTCTCTCTCTCTCTCACACTCTCTCACTCTCACCCTGGCACAAGTGCTGTCCCTGTGCTTGTGCCCTGTGATATAGGCTTAAGTCTGCTCAGCGCATCTGGGCGTTGCTCCACACTTGCGCCATGGGTCCAGGGTTGAATATCGCACTGCACCACATATTCATGGTCATACCCTCTGCCCTTGTGCATGCATCCATTAGGGTTGTGCATTGGCGCACTGCAACTTGCGCTGCATACTGGCTCCTACTGAATATCACTCCTTGGCGATTTTAGCAGTTGCGCCGCAACTGCTTTGACTATCCTGCCCAAGGTGTACAAACGTGCATATTATTCAGACTAACTTGTTAAGACTGCACTGGCTTTACAATTATATGCACAGATTTTGTGCTAAATAAAGTTTTAGTAAGGTCAGTTGTGAGGTTATCAGGCAGCTGAGCAAGTCTCTGACTTGCACAGCAATAAAATGACAACCACACTTGCGGTAGTTGAGGTCACCATGTCCACCACTCACCTTTAGAAAATGCCACAGTAGCATGCACATTATTAGTAAGATAAAGCAGTAGTAAACTGTTTATAAAATATAAAGGTGTTGTCTAAAACAGTAATAAGATGCCAGTCATGACTATTACAAAAAATAAGCAACCTAAGAACAGTAACTTTTGAATCTCTGCCCAACATTTCAGTTTTGACCAAAAATGCATTTGCAGTAACAGTGTGTTTGAGGCAAACAGTCTTTTAGTGCAACAGAAATACATACAATAACATTTTTCGTAAGGCATAAATTAACATGCAGTGAGCCAAGTCTGAATGCAACTAGTTTGTCATGACACAAGGCGCTGTTTAAGTTAGTCAAATATCATTTCAAACATACTGTTAGTACACTACTACTGCACTAATTAAACACAATTATTCACAGATTTGTGCTAAATTAATTTGCAATGGTGTAGGTTGTTATGAGGTTAGCTGAGCAAGTCTGTCTTGCACAGCAATAAAATAATCAACTACCACAGTGCTTAAGATGGGGACTGGCCACCATGCAACCCAATTTAGAAAAATGCCACTACAGAAGCATTGAAACAGTTTTCATAATACAGCTGCAAGCCACAAAACTGTTTTTGAAATATGAATGAAAATAATATGTTGTTGAAAACATTAGTATCAAGGTGCCAGTCATCTAAAAGCAACTACCAAGAGCAGTAATTTGTGTTTTCTATGTCAGCCTGTTTGATAGAATTTCAAACACAAGACGTCGACTGTGGAGAAAAAGCAATTCAAGACTGACGTAAGTTAAAGACATTTTGCAAGAATCTCCAACACAGCAAAAGTTATGAAAAGAACAACATCTGATCTATTTTCTTTTCCTGTTAGGTCTACGATGCAGCGCTGGACACCTTGAGGTGCATCTTGGTATTCTTGAGTTTGAAGGAGACCACGCCTGTCCTTCTCTGATGCCCAGATTTCAAATGCAGTTTTGAAATCAACAAGTATAATGTCATCAGGAGCCTCAACCAGACGAGCCACGAGGCGTTCACATTCCACACTTTAAGGCGATTCCTCTCTGCAGTCTTAATGCTGTTCTTGCATTAAACCCGTTCACACTCAACTGAAGTTGATGGGATTGCAAGACATATTGAATATAGTTTGGACATGTTTTGCCAAGATTCCTTGTTTGGGACTGCCACTTTGACATTGAATTCTTCAATAGTGCACTCTTTGTGTGCCAATAATATTCTACGTATTAATGACCATTCAGGTCTGTTTTTTCTGGGTTAACTGGCAGGATGTTATCTAGGACTCCTTTAAGGACACCATAGTGAACAATAAGATTCTCAATCTCCTGTTCTCCGTAGCTATCAATGTTCTCATTTTTGAGTGCATTGCATGGGTCTAAACTCTAATGCCTTCCAATTGCCCAACAGTGTCCCTTCTGGAAAGTAACTTTTAAGTTGTTAAACTGTAGACTGTATATAAGAAGTCTGCAGATTGTAATCTTTGATCCCATGTATCAAGCACTGTATGTGTTCTAAATACAGATTTTCCTCCTCTGGTGGTTCACTTGCATCTCTGACAAAAACTTTCAAGTGTGGTGCTGGATTTTCAGTAAGTCCCGAAGTGCATCAGTGGTGCTAACGAGCTGCTGCCTTGCCTCCGAGAAGATGGCAGACCGTTTCTGGAAAAGTTTCAAAGAAGACCTACTGTATCAGTCAGAAAGAAAGTAATGGCAACAGATTTGAAAGTCCCCATTTTTTAAGGCACCCCATAACAAGATTTCACTGATAGTTATCCTCTGCCATTTGTGACAAAGCAGAAATAAGTGAAGCGATACAGACTTGTAATGCCTGAACAGAATCAGAAAATGAAAGCCATCTAGTGAAGAAAATCTGTTTTAGCTTCACAGCATGTTCTGGTGTATGCCTTTACTCTGTTCAAGTATTCGACAAAATTTAGGTGAGTACTTTATCAGTTTTCCAAGCTGATTCACTGTGGACATATAACTGACCAGATACTGCTGTTGGTTGGCTGCTTTCTCTGATGCTAAGGCAAGTCTATGTGCAGACAATGAGTGGCAACTAAATATGGACAATCAAGTCTGGCAAGAGTGGTCACACTTTTTGCATCCTGTCATTACAGAGGCCCCATCAGCTGCACGTCCTATGAGCTTTTTATTTCTGAGATTTTTATCAGAGATCATGTTTTTACAGTATTGTATACTGATTCTGAATTACATTCTGTAAGCTCAGTCACACCTAAAATTGTGACTGTACATTACCCTTGCTATCAGTGAATCTGATGTATACCATTAGAGTACTCTTGTTGGCCACATCTTTTCCTCATCAATTTGTAAGGAAAATAATTGTATGGAAAATTCTCCAGTTCGTTTAGAAAGCATCCTGCACTGCCTTAGATATTGCTTTATAAAAGCCATTAATGGATTCAGTGTGTGTGTAGATGCCTGTGCCTTGAGGACTGATTGCTTGATTGTAAAAGGCATTAATGAATTCAGAATGTGTGTAGATGCCTGTGCTTTGAGGACTGATTGCTTGATTGCAAAAGTCATTAATGGATTCAGAGTGTCTGTAGATGCCTGTGCCTTAGAGGACTGATTACGTGATTGTAAAAGTCATTAATGGATTCAGAGTGTATGTAGATGCCTGTGCCTTGGAGGACTGATTACGTGATTGTGAAAGTCATTAATGGATTCAGAATGTGTGTGTAGATGCCTCTGCCTTTGAGGACTGATTGCTTGATTGTAAAAGGCATTAATGAATTCAGAATGTGTAGATGCCTGTGCTTTGGAGGACTGATTGTGATTGTAAAAGTCATTAATGGATTCAGAGTGTCTGTAGATGCCTGTGCCTTGGAGGACTGATTGCGTGATTGTAAAGTCATTAATGGATTCAGAGTGTATGTAGATGCCTGTGCCTTGGAGGACTGATTGCTTGATAGGGGCTAGCAGAGTGATTCCTGTGTGCAAAAAGAAAAAGGAATTCAACTGACGGTGGCAAGATACTCCCCATACCCCGTGACTTTTTAAGCACTACGAGAATCCAGCTGTATTTAAAAAATTGATTCAGAAAATGGCAAGTGCAGATATTTACATTGTGAACCTGTAGTTCCAACAGTTTCTGTATGTTACGATTTGCAGTCAGAGTTTTGCCCATGTAATAAACTATTCACATTTTGCTATGATGGCACTTTCACGATGAATAAGCTGTACTCACTGCCTTTGTCATTCCTTTTTCCCCTCTTTCTGCCTCCATTGCAAGCCTTATTAAACAGAGAAAATACAGTTTTAAAACCGTGACAATAATTAACACATAGTAAGGACAACAACTAATGGCTGGCCAGCAATAATGAAACTCACTTGTGATCTTTGGACATCTGATGTTTATTGAAATCATCAGACTTTGGCTTACTGGTTGGTTTTCCTTCTGTGAAAATATTTCAGTGGCCAAGTTCTTTGCAAATTCTGCAATAGAATAATGCGCATCTTTGTCATGAATGAGCCATGGGGTAGGTTTTAACCATGAATCCTTAATGTCTCTATGGCTGTCTGTCATAGAATCTGGTTTTCTTGCTTGCAGTTTGAGAGTTGGTACTCTTCATTGCTACAGACTGGGTGCCGCCATGTGTTCAGACTCAGTTTCAGGGACAGGACTTGTTGATCTGGGTCTTTTGAAAATATCTGTTATCTTGCTTTGCTTTACTGTGGCCACCCAGCTACTGGCACTCTGTTTAGCAGTTTCAGGATTTGCTGCTTCCAACATTTTCGATAGTTTGATGGCACAAGAATATGTGTGACGCACTGTTGTCAAGACAGAGTTGATGTTTGCACAAGAATATATGTGACGCACTGCAGTCAAGACAGAGTTGTTTGCTCAGAATATATGTCACACTGCAGTCAAGACAGTTGTTTACACAAGAATATATGTGACACACTGCAGTCAAGACAGAGTTGTTTACACAAGAATATATGTGACACACTAATGTCTTGATTTACTTTGTGTAAATAAAATATATGATGCAGCACTAGGCTGTGCACCGTCACAGAAATAGCTTTAATGAACGGTGTTAATAAACTTATTGAAAATGAACTTGGGTCCCTGAGAGTTTTATTTTTGGAGACAGTTACAGAATTTCTTCACAGAATCACACGAGCACCCTCACGTATGTTTTCATGGGCAGATATCCGTGTGTGGGGCGTACAATTTTGACAGGGTCTTCTTGTATTGAATATGCTTCAGCACGATAATGTAATGTTTCTCAAAACACAGTGCAATCTAGATCCACAGACAGCTTGCTGCCAGTAGTGTTTGCTTTTACATACGCAGTAGTGTAGTCACATGACTCAGAACTACTTATAAAGTAATTATTTGCCTTGGCTTAGTTTCTTTCTGGCAGGCAGACAGCTGTTTAAACTTTTGTATTGTTTTCAGTAGTCCTCCTCTGCCTGGATGTAAGTATGTTCTCCTGTTTCTCCTGTCCTTGGTTTTTCTGTAAATGTTCTTCTAGCTCTCACTTACTATATAATGGCTTGCCTCTTTTCACTTTCCTGGCTCCTTCAGGCACACACAGACTTGTTCTTTCCTCTCAGTTTCTCTTCTGCTATGTTTTTTGTTCAAATCGTGTCTTTTCTTTCAGTTGCTTTTTGATATTTATGTTTAATTACCCCGATGTTGTTTTACTCTATTGTAGCCTGCTTCACTTAGTGCAGTGCTCACTTGAGTGCTACACAGAGTAATTGTTCCCAGATCCACACTGCTCAAATATTAGTATTTTGTATTAGTCTGCCCTTTTTCAGTAGACACACCACTTTATTCAAGTCTGAAATCAATAGCTTCATTCTCATAAGTTATATTATGCCTTTAATATGGCTCCTTGCCATTTTTGTTTGTGGCAGGTTCAAGCCTTTCACGTTCAGGTTTACACAAAATGTGCATATGTCAAATGATAGCTAGCCCCTTTCTGTCTTCTCAGATTTCAGTAACTCACAGTCAGATTTATTTGTGCCCAGATATTCCACACTGCTCTCTTTGTTTTCTTTGTCTGCCTTTTTATGTTGGCTGGCGCTTGCCTATGCAATGGCTATATTGCAGTAGTAACAGATTTGGAGGTCGCGGTCACTGTGGGCGAGATGTAGGGCCGCATCAGTAGGTGCTGCCCTCATTCCCCAATAAGGCAGCATGCAGGCGCCCACACCAGCAACACGTGACGTTATGAGCACATCTGAAGGAAAGGTACGCTGCAATGAGAGCTAAGACGCCATGCAGCGGCACCTCCCGATGTGCCTTTCCTGGTGAAGCATTCTTGAAACATGGCGACAGTGACTGCCACCACCGCCTGCCATAATGGCAACTTTGGGGGTGCCCAGTCCCCTGTCAGCATGCTCTGACCCAGTTCGTGATGCCGATGGGGAGCCTAATCCCCATCGGCATAATACCCCCATTTGTTGTGTGCTGAGCGGGAAGCCCAATCCCCCTCAGCTCTGATCCCCCTTGGTATATGCCGATGGGGTGCCTAATCCTATCAGCTAGCCCCCCAAACACTCAGGTGGCACGCTGGGAGCCCACCCCTATCTCCGGACACAACTCTTTGGGTTCAAAGCTACCTCAGTGGCGCGAAACACAGCAGGTAAAATTGGCAAACCTTCTCAACACCCCTCTTGGTCCAATCAGGGTACCACAAGGATCGATCCTGGGTCCTATGCTTTTCAGCATTTTCTTAAACAGCCTCCTTCATCTTGCTCCAAAAATCCTACTCTATGCTCATGATGCTGTCATCTTCACTCCCACTCTGACCCTCCTTTCTTCAGTTGCTACTACAAGAAAGCTTCACTGATGTAGAGGCATGGTTTAAATCCCACAAGCTTATTCTTAACTACAGCAAACCAAATCAATGCTGTTACATGGTACCCACAGCAAACATAAAACAGAGACCTCTGTATCTCAAACAGCAAAGGGCCACCCTTGAACAAGTACATCTATTTAAATATCTTGGGGTGATTCTTGACCCAATACTTGGATATTCTGAACATATCAACCTACGTAGCAAAAACTGTGACTACCCACATAGGCCTACTCTATAAACATAAGAACTGCCTCACGGATGAAGCCTTAAGCACTGCCATTCACAGTTCAGTAATCTCTATAATAGACTATGGGCTTGTGTGTCTACTGGGTCTGCCACTGCCACACCTCTCCGACGCATTGCCATAGCACTAAACAAGGCATGTCGCCTCCAAACATCTGCAAACCGCTCTACACACATCTGCAAGATCTACTTAACACTAAACTGGCTCCAACTATCTGGCAGAATTAAATATCAAACCTGCATCCTAGCAAAACGCAACATTGGACCTACCACCCCTGGATTACAGGCACTGCTGAGACCATATAGTGGCCCACGACAAACCAGGAATTCAAACAACTTCTCCTTCACTGTTCCCTTTGCAGGACTACCCAAGGCCAATGGTCATTCTTTTCAGAGCTCTCCTGGATCAACACCCTGCCAGCAGAAGTTACCAGCAAAGCAACCCTGGGTGCCTTTAAGCTCAGCCTGTGTCAATACCTCATCTCCTGTACCTCCTGTGACTGCTACACCTAAATGGTTTATCCCCCACCCCCATACCCCACCCTTCCTCCCTACTCCTTCCCTCCTCCACTACTCCCTCCACACACCTCGCTGCCCCTGCCCCGACCCACCCCCACCCCTCTCTTCTCCTCTTTACACCAGCCTCTGGCCTCACCTCCTCTGTCGGGTGGCTACCAATACAAATCTGTATTGTTTAATTTGTTATAGAAGTGATTTGCACAATTGTGATGTTTTTAGTACTGACAAAGCCTCCGGCTGCTATGTTTATTTCTTTTGCACAATACCACTGCCTGTCCTAATGTTTCAAGTAACCTGACGGAACCTTTGTAAAGAGCCCCTGGCTCAAAGGTGTATCTGATTCCCTTAATTAAATAAATAAATAAAATACCCTGTAAAAAAAAAAAAAAAGTCCCGCACTGTTTTTTTTTAACATGTGAAAGAAGAAAATGGTCCTCGTGGTTTGTCCTACGCCTCCCCAACCCATGCCCACCCTCTGTGCACCTTGCCTCCCACACCCCCCACCCCATACTTACCTCTGAGCTGACGCAATGATTTTCGGTGAACTGGGAACATGTCTGCACCTTCAAAGCTGACCACTTAACTGAAGAAATGCCGGTAAGCTGTATAGGCATAAATAGGGTTTTTTCAACTTTGTATATATCTCAGGCATTTTTGGATTTTGCACCAAATTTTCAACATGGGGTTATTAGGCCCCTCCTCATGAATTCAGTCACTGTCATGGTGTTATTCGGTCCTGAAAGGTGATTTCAAGGTCACTGTGCAGAATCACTTTTGGACCGACAACAAAATGACAGTGCCACTGTTCATGAGGTGGGCTCTCAAAATGCCTATGTTGCAAATTTGGTGAAAAATCTAAAAATGATTGTTTTACAAGAGTGCATCATGCAATTTCCATGCCACTCGTAACTTTGTGAATTTGTAATATTTTTATCTAGATTTTCAACTTTGGCATTTTTCCACACCTCCTTATGAACAGTACAGCTGTCATTTTACAAATCCCACGAAATGTGTTTGCGACTTCCGCGCAGAATAGCGCAGTTGCTTGGCTAAATCAGTTTTCAGGACAGTTTGAGAAAATGACAGTGACACTGTTCATAAGCAGAGGTCCTAAATGCATGTGTTGAAAAATTGGTGATGAAAGTCCATAAATGACTGTGTTACAAGCAACACAGTGGGGTGGGGTTGCCTTTAGTAATCACATCCTTATACAAACTGTGACACTCATAGCTTGATTTAGGAGTTATCTGCTTCAGCAGTGTTATCTTATGTCAATTAAATTTATATGCAGTAGGATTCTTTGTATGTGTGTTCCTCCTGGCTAAGGCAGTATGGTACTGTTAAACTTCTCGGACATCATCTTCTGTTTTTTTTTTTTTTTAAATGAGTATTTTAAACCAATGGAGTTTTTTCTGTTTTCTCTGCATTATCTAGCTATTATAAGTATTGTATTTTCTAAACAACTGCCATGAGCTTCTGAAGAAGGACTGGTTGGTCCGAAAGCTAGAGCACTTTGTTCTTGTTGTTACATCTATGTTGGTCCGTTAAAAGGTATCAAATCATTTGCTTCTGGATTTATGTGTTAACAAGCATGCATTCTGGTTTCCATGCACCCTTGTAACTTTGCAAATTTGCAATATTTTCATACTAGATTTTCAACACTGGCATTTTTCACACCTCTTTATGAACAGCGTAGCTGTCACTTTTCACATCCTGCCCAAAATGTGTTTTCACACCTGTGGCGAATGGGGGTTCTGTGGAAAATCAACTTTTGGGACAGATTAACAAAATCACAGTGCCACTGTTCATGAGGGAGGTCCCAAAATGCCTATGTTGAAAATGTGTCTCTTCAGGGTGGGGTGAGGTTGGCGTCAGTTCAATACTTCACTGCCATTCCTATTATACATCTCTAACGCCTGCACTACCAGTGCCAATGCCAGTGAGACAACATTCGACATTGACAAATGCTTGTTTTATAATCCCCAGTTTTTATTTCTTTCAGTAGAAGCTGCCTGTCTATTTCAAACTTCCTGTTTCTGTGTAGAAAGGCACAGTACCTTGCTAATACCCGCCTTCTTTTCTATTCCAACTCACATTCAGGTTTCATTACTGCTGTGCAAACTTTTATACTTGAACAGCCAGCTTTAAAATTTGTTTGCTCTGTCTCCTGCCTCCCCAACTGCTCTCGAGGTTTATGCTCTTTCTCCCATTTCTTTCCAGTCTCTGTCATTTCTTTCCTGCCTCCACCCTTTCTCTAGTGCCCTCCCTACCTAACCAGAACCTCTAAGCCAGCAAATATAATAATTATATAATATTTTCAAATTTCAATGCGATTGCCGAAACTGGTAAATCACGTGTCCCTTACACCGCACAAGCCCGAGTGACTCGCTCGCACCACAAGGAGAGCCCATGCAGAATATCAAACCACTACTGATTGGCTGGAGGAGACATTTCTACATAATCTCCAATCAGCACATGTCTCCTCCACACAAGAATCCAGTCAGGTGCTTGAGGTCTCGCACAGAATCAAGTCAGGTGGCTGCCAGTGACCTGGTCATCGCGTTACAGCACTCCAAAGGTCACTGCAGCATAGTTCCGTGAGATCAGATATGGGGTCTGCCCCTGTAGTTTTCTTGCTACTCTCACTGTAGTTCTGCAGTTTGTGGTGAGAGAGTGGTGAAAGCACTTGCAGGCTGCTTCCTTTCGCCTGCGTGACGGCAGTTGACAAAACATTTTGCCACATGGACTGTGGCTTCGCTGGTGGCAATGTGGTGAGCAGCCAGTGGGAACAGAGTGTTTGACTTGAATCCACCCTCCAGTAGGAAAGCAACCTGTCCTCCAGCACTGCCTCTGCAGTGTCAGTGATGGGTATCTACTTAAGTTTCTGCTTTGTTACTTTTTTTTGCAAAGATATTTTTATTATTGGGCATATTCATAGAGAGAAATGCATATAGAAAATTATCTCAGAAACACACATTTGAGGGTGCAGGTGTTCATAACTTGTATATCTTATTTCCAAGTAGAAACAGAATATAAAACATCCAGTTTCACTTAACCTACTTCAAACAAGCTATAAAATTGTGTTTGGTACAGTCCTTTAGCCTCTTATTATAGTCTCCAAACTGACCCATAGTCTGAAAAGTGGTTGTAATTACAGAGTGCGCTTAAAATAACTGTTTCCATTCTAATGTGGAAACCTTGTATTAGCTGTGGTTCATTTCCAATTTTTAAAATTAGTCTTTTAATTGCCAATGCTTGCTTTGAAAATAATTGTTGATTATACATCTCCATAATTATGAAGGATAGTTTTCCCAGTTTTGCAACTGGAAACCAGTTTTTAAAAGTCAATGGACTGTTCCCACCATGCTTTACTGCGATTACAGTTCCAAAACATAGTATAAAGTCTGCATCTATTGTCCCGAAGTGCCAGCGTGTATTTGTAAGTGACAGTTTCATTTTATAAAGCCTGTATGAAGTATAGTCGGCTCTGTTTATTAGTTTAAATTGTATAGCCTTATCTCTTGCTAATTTATAGTTATGTATTTGAGTCCACATCAGATTCTATCAATCAGTTATTTGTCGGTTTAGCTCCTTCTCACATTTATTATGTTTGCTTGCACAAGAAACATAGTGCCACCATACAACTTTTTGGAGGTGTGCTGCCCGCTGTCAGTGCTGTGATCCATTTGCAGGTACAGTTCAGAAGCAGTGGTATGCAGTTGAAAGAAAACCACTGCTGTAATCAGCGGTGGTAACGCAGGGCAATTTGTATATTGATGGCAAGTGCTGCTGTCACCGCTGCCTCTCAGTCCCATAAAAGTCGACGGGTGCCCAATCCCCTGTTGGCATGCCCACTCCCCAGTTCATTTGCTTACTGGGTTGCCCAATCCCGTCAGCATAATGTCTCCCGCAATTGTTGTGTGCCAAGGGGTGCCCAATCTCCCTCAGCTCATGCCCCCAAGCACACTGTATGGCCGGTGAGGGTGCCCAGTCCCTGTCTGCTCCAGCACCCCTGCCAACAAACACCCAGGTGGCATGCTGGGAGCCCACTCCTGCATGCCAAAAGTGTCCTGTTGTCATTTTTCCCCGGTATAAATGAAAAATGGTCCCCATTGTCTCTGGTGCCCATCCCCAACCCGCACCCCCATCCCATACTTACCTCCTGAGTTCGGCACAATGATCTTCGGTGGATCAGGAACACGTCTGCACTCTTCAAAACCAACCGCGAACTGAAGAAATGCCGGTAAGTTATATAATGGCATAAATGGGGGTCAACAAATGGATATCCTGGCCATTTTGTGAATTTTGGCACTCAATTTTCAACATGGGGTTCTTGGGACCCCACTTCATGAATTCAATCACTGACATATCATTATTCGTTTTAAAGGTGATTTCATGGTCACTGCATGGAATCACCTTTCAGGACTGATTGATGAAATGACAGTGTTACTGTTCATGAGGTGGCCTACCAAAAAGCCTATGTTGCAAATTTGGTGACAAAATCTAAAATCTGTTACAAGCATGCATTACTAGTTTCCATGCACACTCGTAAATTTGCGCATTTGTAATGTTTTCACTACAGATTTTCAACATTGCCATTTTCACACCTCCTTATGAACAGTACAGCTGTCATTTTTCACATCTTGGCTGAAATGTGTTTTCATCTGGACACACAATAGCATCACTGTGGGAAATCAGTGTTCAGGACAGATTATGAAAATCATAGTGAAACTGTTCGTGAACAGAGATTCCAGAATTCCTATGCTGAAAATTTGGTGATAAAAGTCCATGAAATGACTGTTATGAGCGTGTGTTGTGCAGTTTCCATGCACACTTATAACTTCGAGAATTTGTAATATTTTCATGCAAGATTTTCAGCACTGTTAATTTTGCATATCTCCTTATGAACGGTACAGCTGTTATTTTTACATCCTGCCCAAAAAGTGTTTCGCATATCCAGCATACAATCCTGCAGCGCTGTGGGAAATCAATGTTCGAACAGATTCAGAAAATCATTGTGACACTGTTCGTGAGCAGAGGTCACAAAATGCCTATGTTGAAAATTCGGTTAAATAATTCCACTAAATGACTATGTTACAAGCGGGTGTTGTGCAGTTTCCATGTACACTCATAACTTAAAGCATTTTTAATATTTTCACTCCAGATTTTCAACATTACCTATCTCTTCACACCTCCCTATGAAAGGTGCAGCTGTCATTTTTAACATCCTGCCTGAACTGTGTTTTTGTACATCTGGTGCAGGATGGCGTGGTCGCTGTGGGAAATTAATGTTCAGGACAGATTAACAAAACCACAGTGCCACTGTTCATGAGCAGAGGTCTTAAATGTTTTCGTGAGGTGGGGTCACAAAAGGCCATGATGAAAATCTGTAGTGCAGATACCAACAAACACCCAGGGCATTAGGGTTTCTAACCATAACGTCCCACCCTGTACAGACTGACAGGCATCAGGGTGTGCCTTTGGATTGCCAACTGTAATGCTCACACCATTCCACCCCCACCCCACACCATGAAACCAGTGACAGGCATCAAGATGTGCCTTGGACTCTTCGGCCCCAGAGTTCACCTCATACTCCTATACTGCACCCATTTCAGCATATGTCCTCATGAAATGGGGTGACTGTGAAGCCGAACACCCCAAGGCACACCTCAACACTTGTCAGTGTCTGCAGGATAGGATGAGGTGAAATGCCATGAGCGTTATGAGCGAATCCAAAGCCACACCCCAATGCCTGTCCATCTCTGCAGGGTGGAGGTGGGGTTAACGTGAGTTCAGTACTTCACTGCCATTCCTATTCTGTATGTTTAACTCAGTCACGCCCAGTGCTTATATCAGCAAGCAAACATTCGGCATTGACAAATGCTTGTCTTTTGTGTTTTTGTAGATTGTAAGTGGAGACCTATAAAATTTGAACATTATCCAAGAATAAAGCTTAACATTATGCTTATAATTTAAAATTCAATAGGTTTCAATTCAATGAGTTTTATTAGGGCCCTCTCCCATCTTTGATAGTCTTTTGTCAATACTGTACTTGATTGTGATAGAACTGATGTGCACTTTTCAGATGAACCTTAAGTTTAAATACATTCCAGGGAATATTATAGTTCCATTCTGATAAAGGTTATCCCCATGCACACATGCACAAGCAACATCTTGTGGTAGTAGCTCTTTCAAAGGTGTGTCAGCATTGTGGTGAATCCAGCGGATGCTTTAGTTGATGTGTCCCTCAGCCGCCAACCAGTGAGCATGTTGCCAATGACAGCAGTTTCAGAGCGCACCACCAACCTGAAACAGCTTCTACGCTGCAATGAGAGACAAGCTCATCATTCCAGTGGCAGATCTGACATGCCTAGATTACATGCCATTCTGGTGAAATATTTCAGTAAACATGGTGGTGGCTCTCACTGTCCACCTCTCACAATCCCTAGAAAGTCAACTTCGGGGTGCCCAATCCCCTGTTGGCATTCCTCCTCCCAGTCCAATTTGTTTGCTGACAGGGCTGCCCAATCCCCATCAGCATAATGTCCCCCAGTTTAATTTGTCTGCCGATTGGGGGTGACCAATCCCCTGCATCATGCCCCTCCAACACAGACACACTTTTGCTGACAGGGTGCCCTATCCTTGTTGGCTTCAGCCCCCAAAAAGCAGGTAGCACACTGGGAGCCCACCCCAGTGTGTTCAAATGTATTTATAAAACCTGTAAATAAAAAAAACCAACAAAAAAAAAAATCCCTCAATGTTTTGTTTTTTGGCCCTGTAAACCTGAAAAGGTCCCTCATCATAACGACGATCCTCCTCCTAACCTGCACCCAACCTTTGCGACCCCACCTCCTGCACCCTCCTCACCCCATACTTACCTCTGGAGACCCAGTGCTACAATCTTCGTGGAGCGAGAGATCGTCTGAACTCTTCAAAAGCCGACCATGAACTGAAGAAATCACGGTAAGCTGTATAATGGCATCATGGGGGTTAACTTAGGTGGATATCTTGGCCATTGTTTTGACTTTTGGGTTCAAATTTTCAACATGGGGTTCTTGGGACCCCACCTCATGAAAATCAGTCATTGTCATTTCGTTATTCGATCCTGAAAGGTGATTTCGCGTTCACTGCCGCGGATACAATGTTTGGGACAGATTACTGAAACAACAGTGCTACTGGGCATTAGGTGGGCTCCCAAAAGTCTATGTTGCAAATTTGGTGAAAAATTTCAAAAATGAGTGTGTTATGAGCATGCATTGTGCAGCTTCCACGCCGTCAGAACTTCAAGAATTTTAATATTTTCACTTGAGATTTTCAACATTGCCATTTGTTCACACTTCCTTATGAACAGTGCAGCTATCATCTTTCACATCCTGCCCAAAATATGTTTTCGCACATCTGGTGCACAATAGCTGGTCGCTGTGGGAAATCAATGTTCGGGACAGATTAAGGAAATCACAGAGACAGTGTTCATGAGGCGAGATCCCCAAAGCCCATGTTGCACATTTAGTGAAAAAATTCCAAAATTACTGCATTACCAGCATGTGTTGCGCAGTTTCTATGCACACTGTAACTTGCCAATTTTTTATATTTTCACTCCAGATTTTAACATTACCATTTTTGCACACCTCCTATGAACAGTACAGCTGCCATTTTTCACATCCTGCCTGAAACATTTTTTCACACCTGTGGTATACAATGGCGTGAGTCGCTGTGTGAAATCAACTTTGTGACAAGTAACAAATCACAATGCCACTGTTCATGAGGAGAGGTCCTAAAATGCCCATGTTGAAAATCTGGTAAAAATTCCCAAAATGACTGCATTATGGACGTGCATTGTGCAGTATCTCACGCACACTCATAAGTTTGCAAATCTTTCATATTTTCTCTCCAGATTTTCAACATTGCCATTTTTACACCTCTCGTGAAAAGTACAGCTGTGATTTTGCCATCCTACCTGAAATGTGCTTCAGCACCTGTGGCTCCTAATGTCACAGTTGCTGTGCAAAATCACATTTTAGGATTAAGTAACAAAATAACAGTACCATTGTTCATGAGGTGGGGTCCCAAAAGCCAATGGTGAAAATACCAACACCCAGGGCATTAAGGTTTCCAACCATACACCCACCCTGTACAGATTGACAGGCATCAGGGCGAACTTGGGTTGCTCAGCCATAATGTTCATAAAATTGACCCCACCTCCACCCTATAGCCACTGACAGGCATTGAGGTGTGCCTTGGGTTCTGTCACCTGACGTTCACCCCATCCTCCTATATTGCATCCATCTCAGCTTATTTCCTAATGGAATGGAGTAAGCATACAGGCCAAAGACCCCAATGCACACTCCAACACCTGTCGCTTCTGGAGGATGGGGTGAGGTGGAACGGCACACATTATGGCTGACCCAAAGCCACACTCCCAACGCCTTTCAGTCTCTTCGGGGGGCTGCGTACTTCAGTACTTCACTGACTCACTGCCATTCCCATTTTGTATTTCTAACTCCTGCACTACCAATGCCAGTGCCAGCAAGCCAGCATTCAGCATTGACAAATGCTTGTTATAAGTTGAATTTTCCCCAGATAGATAAAGGGAATTTGTTCCATCCTAGAAATTTAGTTTTGAGGAGATGTATAAATGTTCAAAATTTAATCGATACCAATCTTCTAGTTTGGTTGATATAATTATACCAAGATATGTCATCCTGTTTTCTTGAATTATGGCATTAATTATGTTTTAGATTTATCTGGATGTTCTATGTTAAACATAATCATTTCAGATTTTGACTTATTTACCTTATATCCTAATATTTTGGAAGAATGTTCAATCAGTCCTTTTATTTCTGTTAAGCTCTGCTCTGTTTCTTTCCTTAGATGCCACTAAGGCATTTGACATGTTGGAGTGGAAGTACCTGTCCCAAGCAATGAAAATGTTTTACTTTCCTGATCAAGTCATAAAATATATTCAGAATATATACAATAAACTTTATGCACAAATTAAAATAAATGGACACTTATCCAAGCCCTTTCACGGGTAAGACAAGGCTGCCCTTGTCTCCTCTCCATTTATGATAGGTTTGGAGTTATTCTAAAGGAAATAGAGGTAAGTATAAGGATCTCCGTATTAAGGTTTCCCATTAGAACTTACATTCATTGCCTATGCAGACGATTTACTAATTCTGATCCAAGATCCCAGTGTAACCCCTAGATGGCGCTATCCCAGGGGCTACTACCCCTGCCTGATTTGCCACTAACAGGTTGAGGGCCTGGATCCAATGAGGGTGCCTCCACCCAGAGGTCAGGGTTTGCAATAGTTAAACTAACTTGGTCACAGCCCTCTGGGACACTGCAACCCCTTTCTTCCACTAGTGGCCCACACAATATATCAGAATTACCTTCACAGTATACACTTACCCCAGGTCTGGTTCCGGCACTGGGACCTCCTGTGAAATGAGATACAGTGCAACAATCACAGTACAGTACTTTAACATAGACAAATACCTCAGGCAGTATAACTTTGCTGAAACAAGCAGCTCTGATTTATTTAGGGGATATAACAAGGACAGGGGAAATCAGGTTAATTAGCTTATCACTCTAATAATCTACCTATGGCTCTGTGCACAGGCCTATCCCTATCAGTTACTGTCCTGGGTACCCAAGCCCTAGTGGCTAGTCCAAACCCGTGGCAGCTGGTAGGGGCCCTTTCACAGAGAAAAGGAAAATTAAACAGTCAGCAGTACAGTAATTCCATTTGGATTTAATGTGGCAATTCAACAGGAGCGACCCTGAATTAGTACTCACGACCTCCAAATAAGATAGGGTCCTTCAATGTCAGCAGGGCTCACTTGAGGTACACAAACCTCTTCACACATCCATATAAGAAAGCACTATACCAGGCAGGCTGCATCTGTATCCCGATCGCATTACTGCACAATACCGGGAGAACACACAGCAGATTCAGTTCCTGACAGACCGAATGCAATTTTCAGCAATTCCTCCAGTCTTACAGGGTGAGCCTGGTTTCTACTCTTCAGAGACCTTTGATTCTTTTCACAGGACGTATTCAGTCCTAACAGCTGTTACACAAGCTGCAGACCGAACTCTGGGCCTTACACGCTTTTTGACTAAAACTGCACACTGAAAAGCACAGGGCTCCTTCCTTCTTCACTGCCAAAGCTCAACTGAAACTCCAACCGACAAAACCGGGCACTTCCTTTGAGTTCCTCCCAGTTCTTGACTGGATTGGCTGTCACCACAATAGACTGCTGCTGTTGGTCCAAAAGGCACTGAAGTCTAAACTACATCTCCCAGAGTCATTGCCCATACAATCCTCTTGTGGCTGGCTCAGATTATGAGTCCAAGTTCTGATTCGTCCAAGGCACCATTTTAGAGCTAGCTTACTCCACACTGATTGGTCCAGTTCAGCAGTTCAAAACTAGAATGGGGAACTAGCAGACACAGTTCTGACTGCAAAGAAAGCAGGTTAGACAAACTGTAATTTCATTATTACTCTAAATAATTTCTGGCAAACAGTTACATCTTTCAGATAGGTTCCTTTGCACTCCTAGTGACTGCAAAAATGAAGTGAATTGGCAGCAGCTTGAGTGGTACTCAATCAAAGAAACACACAGTCCCCCATACAAATTAATTATGTCTGCAAGCAGACAGCTCTTAAAGAGACAGTACCAGAGGCTCTAAAACACTCACAGATAAATGGCTTAAACACCAAACACCATTCAGGCTTGGAGCATTCAAGCAAGCTCCTGAAGTCTTTTGGGAACCCCATTTGCAGGGGTTACACCAGTCTCTGCTTTGTTACTGGAACTCATGACCCTTTGGCGTGGATGAGGAGTGGACCCTGAGTCATTGTTCCCATCTGATGCATAAGTCTTCCTGTCAGAGATCTGCTCTATTCCAGCTGTTGATGCACCAAATGAAGGATTTGTTGCATCTACACACTGAACAAAAATGTAGAGACAATGTCATTCTGCAATGAGTGAGCCAAAGATAAATATTTGTTGTTGTCAGATGACTCCATTTGGGAGTTGGCTGTTTACATTGTCAAACACAGAGACTCTATTCAGTGAATACATCTCTAAATGTTCCGTACAGAGTGTGATTATCTTCTTAACAGAAGCAAGATTTGAGACCCAGAAAACTATGTGACATTGACTGTGAAAGATGAAGAACCCTCAGTATTGAGTCGATGAACAGGAATGAGACTGTACACCAGCAGCCTCCTGAAGAAAACACCATCATCAGTAAGTAGATGGTCTGGCAACTGTTACATATAGGATAGATGCTGAGAGCCCTGCTACTGATCTAAGGGTGGAAAACCTGAGTTCATTTTTAACCTGAGACTCTCAGGTGCCAGTGCAGGTGTTCATATGTGTATAATTCAGTACAGTACCAGTGTGGGAAAACTGAGTCCATTTTCAAACCCTGGACTTCCAGTATAGTACCAGGGTGGAAACCAGAGACCATTCTCAAACCCTGGACTTCCAGTTGGCAGTGTACAGGGTTATGTGTGAATCTCTGGTATAATACCAGGTGGGAAACCTGAGTCCATTCTCAAACCTGGGACTCCCAGTTGGCAGTGCACTGGGTTATGTGTGAATCTTTGCTATAATACCAGGGTGAGAAACCTGAGTACATTCTCAAACCCAAGTCTCCCAAGTGGCAGTGCAGGATCAAGTACTGGCAAGTGCCAGGACCCAGAGGAGCCAGGAACCCAGGCTGTCATATAGGCGTGCAATGGATTTTCTCTCTGTTTTGATCCCAGCATCCCCTGCTGTGCACTTAGCTTCTGGGCCTTGGATGCATGCAGTGATGCCTCTGTCGAGACAGCAAGCTTCCTTGGCCCTGAGCAGAGGTCACCGCAGCAGCAGTAGTGCAGCAGGAACCTCCTGACTGCAACATACTGCCAGGTGACAGTTGTTGCAGTCAGGCCTGAAGCCTGGCATAGCATCCCAAACTCATTCCCAAACTAGGTTCCTGGCATGGCAGTGCAGTGTGCTGCTGGACCACCAGGGGCAGTCGAGGAGATGTCAAATTTTTAACATTGTTTTTTTTTTTATTTCAGAATTTTGGGCTGGGAAAGGCACACTGAGCTATATCATTGATTTAATGCTTGGGTGGGAAACCTGAGTCATAGAAACATAGAAGGAGACTGCAGATAAGGACCATGTGGCCACCTAGTCTACCCCTTTACCCTACCTAATGCAATACCACAGACCCTAGATGATTTGCAGCTCACTCTGATCCCTATTGTGAGAGTACTTATGTCTATCCCATGCATTCTTGAGTTCTCCTACCATTTTGCTCCCATCACCTCCGCAGGGAGGCTGTACCAAGCATCCACTAGTCTTTCTGTGAAAAAGTACTTCTCACGAGCCCTGAGCCTACCCCCTAGAAATATAGAAATTGATGGCAGATAAGGGCTTCTAGGTCCATCCAGTTTGCCCATTTTCCTACCTACAGCAAAAGCCTCAGACACTACTTGATCTCTGGCTTTAACTTCTGCCTTTTGCTAGGGTCTGCTATGCTTGTCCCACATTTTTAATTTCCCATTGTGTTTGCTCCTCACCATCTCTGCCTGGAATCTGTTCCATGCATCCACCACCTTTCCATGAAGAAAACTTTGTCACACTAGCACTTAGTCTACCCCTTCCAGCCTCATGTTATGCCCTTGTTTCTGAACATCTCCTTTTCTGAAAGATGCTCTCTTCACTACCCCATTTATGCCCTTTAGATATTTGTAGGTTTCTGTCATATCTCTCCTGCCTCCACTCCTCCAGGGCATACATATTAAGGTCTCCCAGTCTTTCATCATATGACTTTTGGTGCAGGCACTGCACCCTTTTTTGTTCTTCTTGAACTGCCACCACCCATATGTCCTAAAGGAGATGTGGCCTCCAGAACTGGACACAGTACTCCAAATGAGGCCTCACCAATGATCAGTACAGTGGCATCACCACCTCTTTCCTTCTGCTGGTGATACCTCTCCTGTGTACCCCAGCATCCCACTGGCTCTCCCCACAGCCTTGGCACATTGTATAGTCACCTTTAAGTCTTCAGATATGCTTACTCCCAAATCCATTTCCTGTTTGGTGACTCAGTACCCCACCCCGAATCATGTAACCTCTCCTTGGTTCTCCAGTTTACCTAGGTCCTTCCTCATGTTTTCCACCTCCCAAAGTATCCACATTTGTAAATCTTGGTGTCATCTGCAAATAGACACTCCTTCCTTCCAGCCCCTCTGCAATGTCTCTTATGAAGACTTTAAACAGGACTGGTTCCAGAACTGATCCCTGTGGCCCCCACTGATCATCCTTCTTTCCTCAGATTTACCATCACCCTCTGTCTTCTATCACTCTACCAGTTCCTAACCCACCTTGTGACCCACTCCCAGACTGCCAAGCTTCATACAAGTCTCCTATGTGGTCTTGCTGAAATCCAGGTGGGCCACATCCACCACTCCCCAATCCACTTCTCCAGTCACCCAGTCAAAGAAATCAATAAAATTTGTTTGACATGACTTTCTCGCTGTTAATCCATGCTGTCTCAGATCCTGTGCTCTGCTGGCTTCAAGGTGTTTCACAATCCTTTCTTTAAGTAGTGAGTCTATAATTTTCCTTCTATTGAGGTGAGGCTGACTGGTCTATACTTTCCAGCCTCTTCCTACTCCCACTTTAGTGAAGAGGTACTACATTTGCCCTCCTCCAGTCCACTGAAACTACTCCCCGTATGAGTGATTTGTTAAACAGGGCTGCCAGTGGTGCTGCCAGCACCCCATGTAGTTCCCTTAATATTCTAGGATGCATCCTTCTGGTCCCATTGCCTTGTCCTGTTTCAGTTTTATGAGTACTTTAGGAGACTCTCTTTATAAATGGACTGGTGTCCACCTCCCTCCTATATCTGCTCATGTTGCTATACTGTTGTCCCTCACCTTCTCCTTCTTCTGTGAATACAGAACAAAATATATTGTTCAGTATTGATGCTTTTCCAGGTTCCTTCCACACACTTCCTTCTTCCTTGTATTCTCAAAGTCTGATCTCCTTGGTTTGCAGTGCGGGAGTTATGTCTGTATAATTCCCCATAAGCCCTCAAAAGCCGAATACTTCCCCTCTTTTAACACATTGATATGGCCACCCTTCCAAATTTTGAGGGTTGTGCAATCCTGTTCTCCCTCCCCACTCAACCTCCCATACCACTGCTCAAGGTCAGAAATTCCACCCTGTCTGCCCTCCCACACTGTAGTGTCTACTTCCAACACCTTCTTCACCTCATGCACTTCTTCATTCCTTGCCATTTTCCCTCCACTTTGTCTACCACTCTACTAAACCTTCCCCACAAACTCCAATACAGTACCCCCATTTTCCTTCTTACCCATCTCTCTCAAGTGTCGCCTTTAAAGCCCTCCTTGCTTTAATCCTGCAAGGGTAAAGCTCCATGGGCTCAATTCCAATTCTTTTCACCTCTCTGCCCATGCTATCTACATAATTCTGGCCACACTCACTAAACCTATATTTCTCTCAAGCTTCAGTCCCTACTAGTGGAAACTCTCTACAGTCATTCCTCTCCTAAAGGTGGTGACCCTAAGAACCCTGGTAACTATCACCCAGTCGCATTGCTGCCTATTCTGGCTAAACCACAAGAACACATTGTGCTTTCCCAGCTCTCCCTATCTTGACTCATCCTCCATTTCCCCTTTACAGGCTGGCTTCCGGAAGTCCCACACCCACACCACCTTCCTCATTCAGCTTACTGACCCATATTCACCAGTATGGACTGAAGCAGATCACCTCCGCAATATTTGTTGGCCTGGCAAAGGCCTCAGACACAGTATCGCACTCACCTGCTCCTCCACCAACTAACGGCCGCTGATCTTCTAATACAGCTACCACATGGTTCCAATCCTACCTACAAAGCAGGATGCAATCAGTCAAGATTAGCCACCCCACCCCCATCAATACTGGAGTCCCACAGGTTCAGTACTCAACTCAATCCTATTTATTTTTTGTTTAAGATTTTATTGATTTTATTTTAGTTACTGAATTTTGGTAACTGGTAGGCCCACTGAGACAAGAAGGTCCTTTTCAGTGGCAGCCCAGTAAGTGTAGTACATTGATAGTGCAACGCTTGACACACAAAACCATACAGGTATGACAATTGCATAACAAGACTGACTAATATAGTTACAGGAACATGTCATAATACAACACAATTATGTCACAGAAACATTACAACTAGCATAAAAAATGTACAGAGAGCATAATTACTACAGTTGAGAACCACTAGTATAGATAACAGTACCATAGAGTATACCATGACAGACAGTAACATAATTATCAATCCCTATTTACAGATAACATTGTACATAATTCAGATTGTACATATAACATTGTACCTAATTGGAAATCCAGTGATCCTAAGCACACAGGCAGTAGAGAGATAAATAGCCGTAGATTTTCACAAAGACAACCAAATCGCATACAAACAGTTCAAACATACAGTACTATGTTATCTACAGTACAAGAGCTACATTTCTAATAAATTATCACTGTCCGTCTACTGCATTTGGGACACCCCTTCCGCCTAAAGTCCTATCTTTCTCTAACATTTAAAAACTCAACCCTTCTGCGTTTCTGCATGATCTCAATATGGTTGACTGGTCCCCTGTATACGACCGATGACATTAACACTGCAGTTGAATACTTCAATGATACCCTACTGTCTCTTCAGAACATTCATATTCTGGTCACCACACGTACTGTAGGGTAAAAGGCAAAGTCACTAAATGGCTTAGTGCCCTCTCCAGCTGCTAAAATGTAGGGATAAACTCTGGCCAGTTTGAAAGTCCTCATCAACTCAAGCTGACTTTGAGGCCTACAGATCCTTACATAACAATTGCAAAGGGAGATTACGCTTACAAGAGCATTTACTACCAAAACCATCGTGAGGTCCTCTACCTTGAATTCTAAACGTTACTGGTCCCAAATTAAGGAGATTCTGAGAACAAGAAGTCTATGACTCCAAAAGAAATGCTAATAAATGATACCCACTGCAATAACCTTCTTTATTTATTTATTTTTTTTATTTATCAAGTCTAGGATTACAAATACCTTTGAGCCATGGCTGTTTTACAAAGGTTCCACATCAGAGAAATACAATTATGGGGAACATCATGACAGGCATTACAACAATGTGGACATTGCAAACAGAATACAGATTAATACAGTTCAAGGGTAGCATTGTAACAAGGCAGCCAGCGGCATTTGTCAGAGAAAATAGACAACAGATAAGAAGTGCCAGAGTCATAGCGAGAGGGAAGCGGGTGGGGGAGAAGGAATGTAGGAAGGGTGGCAGAGGGTGAAAAGTGCAGCATTGGGTATACCAAGATGTGAGGGTAGAATCCAGTGAGGAGGGGAGGGAGGGGAACAACTAGAGCAGAAAGGGAAGTGGAGAAACAAGGTTAAGTTGGGCAGTCACAGGAGCTGTTGGTAGAGATAGTCCTGGAGCCTAGTTTTAAACATACCAATGGTTGGGGCAGAGGAGATGGTTGGGCTGAGGCCATTGAACGAAAGTGGTGCTCGTAAGCAAAAGAGCATTGTCCCTGTGAAGTGTGACAGTGGGGACTTTCAGTAGCTGTAGCGTGGATCTCCTAAGGCACCATTTGTTAATTCGGTGTTGTAACAGAGTTGAGACCCCAGAAGGTGCAAGGCCAAGGTAGATTTTTTGACCATGAAGCAGGTAAGAAACTTTATGCGGTTTGATAGTTGGAGCCAGCCGTCTGAGTGTACAGGTCACATGTGTGGGTGAGACGGTGAGCACCAGTGATGAGCCGACATGCTTTATTTAAGGCAGTTGAGAGGCATCTAAGGGTTGTGGTTGTGGCTGAGCCATAAATGATGAGACCATAGTCTATTACAGAGATCACAGAGCTCAGGACTGCAACCTTCAAAGCTTCTGGGCGTGAGATGTGGTCTGTGTTTGTAGAGGAGACCAAGCCGTGTATTAGCAGCTCTAGCTACATTATCTACATGAAGTCCATAGGAGAGATTAGGGTCAAGCTGTATCCCTAAGTATTTGAAGGAAACCACCTGATCTAGAGTGTTCCCTGGGTGGTGGAGATAGCCAGTGGTGTAGCTTGTGTGGGTTATGAGAGCTGCAGAAGAGCATAGATTTGGCTTTTCTTGTCATTGAGGACCAGTTTATGATTAAGAAACCATGTCTCTACAGAACTGAAAACCGAGTTGAAGCTTGTGTTGAAGAGTTGCAGGATCTTTGTGAGTGGAGAATACAACAGCATCATCGGCATATAGTATGATCTGTTCAGAGCAGTGGTAAGGAGGGAGTTTAAGAAAAGGCTAAAAAGGAGGGGTCCCAGTATGGATCCTCGGGACACCCCAGCGAACAGGCAGGGTGTTAGAAAGAGCGCCTGGAATTTTTACCTCTGTGACCGGTTTTCTAATTAGCTTTTAAACTAGAGAGAAGAGTCAGGTGATAGCCCGCATTCAGTAGTTGGTGTATTAGTAGTCCATGGTGTACTGTATCAAAGGCCTTGAGAAGGTGACAAACGGCCCTGTGAGAAGGCCGCTTGTCAAGGATTTGTGCAAAGCTCGAGTGAACTCAAGAAGGGCTGTGGTGGTGCTGTGACCTTTCCGGAAGCCGTGTTGTTGAGAACGAGGTAATTGTATTTATCCAAGTGGTCGGTAAGTTGATCAGCCACGAGGTATGGTCTTGCCCAAGACTTCCTTGTCTACCTGGCTTACCTTACCGCACATATGCTGTATTGCTGGACATGACAGTAAAGCACTTTTCTAAGTTTGAAAAGTTGGTTCTTAAGGGAGAAGAATGTTTTAGCACAAACAACACTTGAGGCATATCTCAGGCCAAAGAGTTCCCAGAGGGCTCCGTGATAACGAGAAACCCTCACATGGAATGGACAATGTTAATTTCAAGAGTAACTGGTATGGAAACATACAGGAAGCCTCCATAAAAACATGCAATTGATTTTGAAATTTGCTGAACCAGCTAGAAATGCTTTAACTGAGGAGGTTAATAACATGGAGGCATCATTAAAAGCCTGCATGTTACCAGAATATTTGAGAAATGCAATAAAATTTTAATGGACAAAGTGATTAAATACGACATTAAAATTAAAAACTCAAACAGAGAAAATTTATAAGGGATGAGAGAGACTATCTAAACAACAGGGTATTCAGCTGAAATGAAGATGAGACAAAGTTAAAATCCATTATAAAAAAGGTACTGGTAACAGAATTGAAATACAGGGGAAGATACAGTATTAGACTACACTACAGGCCCTCTGATACTGATGGTTCAGATGCCCTTCTGATGGAGATGCACGGAAGCAGAGGGGGACAGTCTCCAACATATGTCGAGGGGGACGGCAGTCAGCACCAGCGCAGAACGTGCTTTCAAACAACATACCATTCAAGAGGAGGACAAGGGGGCAGCGTGGAAGAAGAGGCAGAGAACAAGTATTAATTCAGACCACATTGCAACAAGCAGGTGTATCTCCTATGCCTGGCCTCACATCTGCCCTCACCCCCACCTTCATACAGTCCAATGAAGATAATGCAAATTTGGATACAGACTTATTTTTGAAATTAACACTGTTGATTCTCATCTTAAATCTCTTTACAGATTTAACACCTGTTGTTAATATATCAAGTTATGAGCTAACAACTTCAGAAATGTCTGTACTAAGTAAGGTTAGCTTTTTGTCCTACATCTGACATAAATTTCTTTAGCACTTGTGTAGACCTGAATAAATTTGGTAGAAATTTAACATTGAAATGCATGTTTGAAAATCCTGAAAATAGCATTGATAATAGGCCATCAGATAAGAGAGTGAGTCCAAGATCTGTATTCTGTCCCCGTTAAACCCACTGTGTCCACATTTATACGTAAATGTGAATTAGATCTTGCCAAATTGAAGGAAATGCCTGTGGACACCTATAGGAATAATTGTAATAAGGAAAAGATCAGCTATTGATTCATTAAGCAGCAATACTAATATAACCATCAAAGTTGCAGATAAGGGAGGGCAGTGGTAGTAATGAATACAACTGATTATGTAAGTGAAGTACTTAGATTGTTAAATGACACCACGCTTTGCAAACAGGTTTTGAGACAAATTACAATGCATTTTAAAAAGAAATTGATAACATGCTGAGCAACAGCTTTGTCAAAGGTCACATCACTGATTTATTGTATAAAACTATGACTGTAAGCTGCCCCAAAATCCCAGTCCTATATATTCTACCTAAAATACATAAAATGTGTCACCACCGCCAGGTCGCCTAATAGTTTCAGGTAGAGGCTGGCTCACTGAACCATTATCAATGTATGTTGATCAGTTTCTACAGCCCATAGTACAGAATCGGAGGTCCTATGCAAGATATTCAATGAAATTGTTAAACTAGTTGAAGATTTATGGATGGAACCAGAGTGTTTTTGCTGTAGTAGATGTTAATTCATTATACACAGTTATTCCTCATTCAGAGGACTTGATGCATTGCCCTATTTTTTAGAACTAAGATCTATATCTGAATGTGTGGCAAGTCCCACTCATTTTTACTAGAGTTGGCTAGAATAGTGTTCAAACAATGTTTTTCTTCCAGGACCAGTTGTACCATCAAGTTAGGGTACAGCTATAGGCACCATAATGGCCCCTAGCTATGCAAACTTGTTTGTGGGCAGATGGGAGTGTGAATATCTGTATAGGCTGCTCAAATCCATTCTTATCTAAGGTGGATTTGTAGCGGCGCTTATTGATGCAATATTAATAGTGTGGAAAGGGACAAGAGAAGAATTCACACTTTTCATTAAATGGATGGAATAAACTAGCAGTTGTTTGACATATAAATATGAATTGGATCAAACAACCATCCAGTTCTTGGACCTTAAACTGTATAAGGACAGTAGGGAGGTGTTTGTTCAACACTGTTCCAGAAAAGACAGACTGCAACAGCTTATTGAAATTTGAAAGTTGCCACCCTTGTACGTCACAATATACCAAAGGGCCAGTTAGTACGCTTTTCAAAACTGTACTGAACAATCAGAATTTATACATAAAAGGGAGTACAGGTCCGTAGATTTCAGGAACGAGGATATAGTAGGCACAGCATTGCCACAGCAATTCAAAAGGTGGATAATATGAACCGAGAACACACACTACAATATGTCTGTAGAACTAGTGAAAATAAACAGTGATGTTCATTTATAACACATTTTTCTAGCAGAGCTGAAAAGTGAAACAAATCATTAGTAGCAATTGGTTCGACATTACAACTTGAGTCCAAACTTAATTTGATTAGTGAAAAGAACTAGCATAGTGTTCCGTAGGTGCAGAAGCATTGGAGACATAGTTGTCAGCAATACAATGCCAGGTCCTGAGCCATTAAAACAAATGCTACTTGGTCCTGCACCAACAGGAACACACCATTGTGGTAGGTGTGGTTTTTGTAAATATGTAAGAACTTGTAAAGAATTTACACATCCAGTAACTAACAAGAATGTTCAGATCAATGATTTGATCACATGTGACAGTAGAGGGTGGTATACATGCTCACATGCAGCTGTGGGGCCTTTATATAGGCCACACAGTTAGAAAATTCCATACAAGGATAGGTGAGCATGTAAGAGCACTGGAAAAAGGTGATTTATCCTATGCAATTACAAAACAGGTGCTGGGGAAAATAACAAAACAACACAACATTCACTTTATAGGCATTGAATTAGTAAAAATAGGCAGCAAAGGTGGGGATTTGAATAAATTTATAGGACAAAGAGAAAGTTATTGGATATTTAACTTAGGAGCTCCAGAATAAAAGGCTTAATGACAGTATAGATTTGAGTGCTTTCCTGAATAAATATAGATGCTAAAATGAGGGAGATACACAACAAACAAAAAGTAGTTTAGTTGTGTTACATTCAGTAGCTATCTAAAGGGTAGGAGATGTCCCTTACGCTAGCAGTATAACAATAATAATAAAAAAAAATGGGAAGGGGGCAATCTAATAAATGATTCCACCCAAGAGTGCAATGCAACAAAATACTAATATATTGTGCCTGGAATAGTTCCACTAGCAGACAATTTTGAATTTTGGATGTATTTACAATATGTGATTGCTATGGAAAACAATTTCAAGTTTAATACAAACATGTATATTAACACATTTAGCACTTTAACTTTGGAGGTGGTGTTTATTCACTTGAAAGATGTCTCTGATTGGCTTTTAATGCTCACATGAGTGTTTGAATTTTTTATAAAAAGGCACCCTTTTATTGTAATGCATAAATTCTGAAGAAGCCTGGCAGCACACCAGGAGAAATGTTAGTTTTTTACTGTGATTTGAGCCACCCTTTCGGGTTATTGCAATAAAATATTGACCTTATTGGCATTCATTTGGTCAGTGAGCTTTGTTTGGCGCCACGGATGCTTTGACATTTTCTTTGCATTGCTGGACATGACTATGTTAAGTGATAAAGATCACCCCTGATTGGTGGCACCTCCAGCAATTGTCATGTCCCAGACCTTTAGCTTTGTGTAGGACTGTAGGAGTCTTGCACCACCAGTGGAGTGGTTTGTTATGTATTAGTCAGCTGCGAGCATCAGCGTGGATTTTATGGCCAGTAGACCAACACTGCTACTGTGGGACTGAAATAGTAATATTGAGGGCGTTTTCCCATTTATGCTTCAAGTCATCTGATTGACTTGGGAGGGTATCCCTGAGCTGGTTGTATATGGCTCCTGCTCTACCCATAGGCAGGGCTAGCCACCTGTGATGGGTGTGGGCAAGGGGAGAGCTGCCCATTGAAAGGGAAAGTCTGCCTTTATTGCATCTTGGAGCTGCAGATATTTCCAAAATTCTTTGTGGGAATGTCCCAACATACTTGTAACTTCTGAAATGTGTCCACATGTTGGAGTGTCGAGTCAAGTAGATCTCACACAGCAGATGCCCTGGCCAGAGGCATCATCTATAGTGAGATGGGAGTTCTGCCATAGGGGTGTAAGTGAGGGGGCACAGGGGCAATTTAAGCTTCTTGTGGAGTTGCTTCCGTATTTTAGTGTAGGGGCCTCTCTCTGATGCCGGGGTTGTTGCCTAAAAAAGTGAGGCCTGGAAAGGGGAGGGGGTCTTTGCCTGATCCTGTTCCATCCAGAGCCATTGGGAGAGGTGGGGACCAAGGTCAAAACCAGTGTAGAATTTGGTCAGGCTGAAAAGAAATGTTGTACCCATCCATCCATGAGAGGCCTCATCCCTCCCACTTTCCAATGAGCCTCAGTTTGTTTCGACTGTATTGTGGTTTTGTTGTCCCCAGAGAAAGTTGCTAAAATGTTGACAGTTTTTGATGCCAGACATTGGAGAAGCTACAAGGGATGTGGGATAAGAATGCATATCTTGGGGCCAAAGACACTTTGAGGGCTGCGACTTTACCTGCCATAGTGAGATCCAGATGTTCTCATCTTTCTAACTCTCCTTTACATTCGGCTAACAGAGGCTACCAAGTTTTTCTCCCACAGGAACCTGCCTTTGAACTGATTTTAATATCTAAATAGGTGAGTTCATCAGGGACCCATCTCAGCCCTGAAATGGGTGAGTTTTGGGAATGGCAGAGGAGGCTTGGGGAAGAATCTTGGTCTTTGTTTCATTGACCTTGAGGCCAGAGTATGTAGTGAATTTGTGTAAAAGTGCATCACGGGGACCAGAGATGTATGTCAGCTAGGGGATCAGCAGATTGTCCACATGTGTTAGAGTAGAGTATCAGGACTCCCTATTTGAATGCCAAAAATATCTTTATGTTGTCTAATGACCACCGCTAGGGGCCCCCTGCCAGCACAAAAAGAAGAGGGGACATCCCTGCCTAGTTCCCACTCCAGTGGGAAGGGGCAGAAAGGCTGGAATTCTGAGTACCTGGCTTTTGGGGAGGAATAAATTGAGTTGATCCAGGAACAGAATCGAGCCGAATCTAAACTGAAGTAGAAACCAAGTTGAGATAATCCTCTAGCTGCTGGAGGTCTGCCTCTGAGCAAGTAAGTGGTCTACTGAGAAATATAGGATATTCTTGTCTCAGAACAGGACAAGCAGGAGCTTAAAGGGCAACAGGCAGAAAGTAAGGAGAGAGAGAAAAACAGAGGAAAGAGTAAGGATTGCAAACAGTTAAGGGCCAGAAATAAGACATGATTGGAGTGGTGCAGTGCAGTGGCTGTGGAGCAGCAGTCTCTGGGAGATGCTCTGGAGGATGCGGTGTTGTCCCATCTGCAGGCACCCTCTGGGCTGAGGGAGGAGGTTGCCATCTCCAGGCTGAGTTGGCCAGGATTTATACGACCTCCTCTTCCATCCAGGACCACCAGTGCCACTGCCGTTGCCTCAGAGGTTGCCAAGAAAGAGGAGGCGGTTGGACCACAGTGGGCTCAGGGAGGGTGAAGGTGGTGGAACAGAGGTGCATCCTCCAGTTGTACCTCTCCACAATTCCTATGCCATTCTGGCAAAGTGTGGTTCCTCCATGGAGGCACCCACAGTGGAAACCAAGGAGGATGCTGGGAACCTACACAAGGAGACCCACAGGAGGGTGGAAGGGACCCTGCAGGGGAAGAAACAACTCCTGGTGGGGACTTCATTGTTAGGAAGGTAGAACTGGGGAGGAAGGGGAGAAAGGTAAGGTGCCTGCCTGGCACCATGGCTTGGAGGGACAGGAGCAAATCCTCAGGATTGCCAGAGCAGCTGCACAGGGAGGGAGTTGGATGTCATTGTCCACCTAGGGACAAATGACCTGGCTAGAAAGGATTAGAGAAGTGCAGGAAGAGTTTGTGGAATTGGGAGGGCCTTAGTCAGAAGTATGCACGACGGTAACCTTCTCGGAGGTGCTACCCATCTATGGCATAGGAAAGGCTAGGTGTTCCGCACCATGGGATTCAATTAGTGGTTGAAAACTGGTGTGGAGCTCAGGGATTTGGCTTCATTGGGGACTGGGGTCCACCTGGAGTGATGCAAGCCTATACTGGCATGATGGGCTGCATCTGTCCGGGAGGGAACCAGGATCCTAGGTGATAGGTTTAAATGCTTCATTGGCAAGCTTTTAAACTAGCCAAGTGGGGAGGCACTGGAAAGGAGCAGGAAAATCCTAGCCCTCCCAAATAATCACGGAAGGTGCTGCAAACACCAACATAGAGGTGTTGATAGGGAGAAGGGCAGGGGTAAATGGAGAAAGTGCAAAGGCAAGAAGGACAGGGATGGGGCAAAGGAAGTAAGGCCATCAGGAAATGGAAGGTAATGAGTACCAATGCCTGTAGTCTGGGCATCAAGCTCGTGAGCTGATGCCCTTAATGGAAGAGGGATGCCTGGATATCGTAGAGTCACAGAAACATGGTACACAGAGAACCATGACTGGGATGTTAACATACCAGGGTATATAACCTACAGGAGAGACAGGCAGGGGAGAAGAGGGGAGGAGTAGCTCTTCTTGTAAAGGAAGGGATAAAAGCAACTGAACAAAAGAGTAAACAGGGAGGAGAGGAGGCACTGTGGGTCACCTTGGAGACTGGAAGGGCATCACAACCGCACAGGGTTGTGTACAGACCCCCATGTCAGGGGGAAGGAATGGACAAGGATATGATAGAAGGCATTCTTAGAATGGCAGAGAAAGGGAGATACTGTTGATGGAGACCTGAATATGCCAGATGTTAACTGGTGCACATTTGCTGCAGCCACATCCAAGAGCAGAGCCATTCTTGATGCCCTACAGGTGGCAGGCATTAGACAGCTAGTTTGGACCCACTGGTGAGGGAGCAATCTTAGACCTCGTACTCTCAAGCGGGGGCAATGAGAGGATCTCAGATCTAGAAGTGGGTTGCCATCTGGGACAAGTGACCATCAAACAGTGTGGTTCATGTTAAACTCAGCTACAGAGTCAAGCCATACAAAAGTGAGGGTACTGGACTTTAGGAGGGCTGACTTTGGCAAGATGGGAGAGTGCCTCAGAAAAGCACTAGCAAACAGGCTAGAAGGAGGTGTGGAGCAACAATGGGGAATTATCAAACTGCCATCACAGAGGCAACAAGCCTTTGTGAAGCAAATAAACAAATCAAAATGAAAGAAGAAGCCACTATGGTTCTCAAAAGAGGTGGCTGTAAAAGTCAGGAAGAAAAGATAGCATTCGAAGTATAAGGAAACACAGAAGGAGCAGGACAGAGAGCTGTACCAGTTAAGGCAGAAGGAAGCAGGAGGAAGTCAGAATAGCAAAGGCCCAAACTGAGGAAAAGATACCCAACTCAGTTAAGAAGGGGATAAAACCTTTATAGGTACATCAGCAGCATAGAAAGACAAAGGGAGGGATAGTGAGGCTGAATAGAATGAACAGTGGGTGGGCAGAGGGGACAGTGAAAAAGCAGGAATACTGAACAAATATTTCTGCTCAGTATTCATAAGAGGAGGAGGAAGTGCCTAATCCAATTAACAGAAGCACTCTTGATAGGGGGTCGATCCCAGTCCTTTCATAGAAGAAGGGTTCTGCAAGAACTCCTAAAACTGAAGGTGGACAAAGCAATGGGTCCTGATGGAATTCACCCAGAATTCTAAAAGAATTAAGGAGGAACTAGTGAAACCACTGGCTACTCTTTTAATAAATCATGGGAGGATGGTGTGGTACCCGAGGACTGGAGGAAGGCAGATGTGATTCCCTTCACAAAGTGGGACCAAGACAGGGCAGGAAACTACAGACCTGTCAGTCTGACCTCTGTGGTAGGAAAAGTGATGGAGTCACTTCTGAAGGAAAGAATAGTTGAGTACCTAGAGGCCAGTGGAGCACAGGACCCAAGGCAGCATGGGTTCCAGCGGGAAGGTCATGTCAGCGAATCTAATAGATTTCTTTGACTGGGTGACCAAAGTAGTAGACCAGGGAGGGGCTGTGGACATGGCCTACCTAGACTTTAGCAAGGCATTTGACACAGTCTCACACAAAAAGATTAATAGTCAAATTAGCTCAGCCTGGGGTTGGACCCAGGGTGGTAGCCTGAAATAAAACATTGGCTGGACAACAGGACACAGAAGGTAATTGTAAGTGGAGTCCACTCTGAAGAAAGGGTTACTAGTGGGGTACGCAGGGTTCAGATTGGGTCCAGTCCTTTTAATGTCTCTTATCAGTGACATTGCAGAGGGACTGGAAGGAAAAGTATGCCTTTTGCAGATGACACAAAGATCTGCAACAGGGTTGATACACAAGGAGGTGTGGAAAGGATGAAAAGGGACTTGGCAAGGTTGGAGGAATGGTCAGAAGTATGGCAGCTAGGATTCAATGCAAAGAAGTGCAAAATAATGCACCTGGGAAACAAGAACCCAGGGAAGAATACACAATGGGGGGTGGGGAGGAAACAACAAAAAGGAAAGGGACCTGGGGGTAATCATATCAGATGACCTTAAGGTTAGCAAGCAATGTGAAGGCAGTAGGGAGGCTGGGGACATACTGGGATGTATGGGAGAGGCATCATCAGCAGAAAACAGAAGTTGTTATCCCTCTGTACAGACAGTTGGTGAGACCCCATCTGGAGTACTGTGTCCAGTTCTGGAGACCCCATCTCCATAGGACATGACAGGATGGAGGTAGTCTGGAGGAGGGCAACTAAAATGGTGCAGGGTCTGCAAGAGAAGCCGTATGAGGAGAGACTAAAGGAGCTTAATATGTATACCCTTGAGGAAAGAAGGAGAGGGGACATGATAGAAACTTTAAGTACCTCAGTGGAATCAACAAAGTCCAAGAGGGTAGCATCTTTCAGAAAAGAGACTTGCAAGAACAAGGGGACACAATTTAAAAGATAGAAGGAGGCGGTTCAGGAGCAATGTGAGGAAGTATTATTTCACAGAGAGGGTAGTGGATGCATGGAACAACCTTCCTGAGGAGGTTGTGGGGTCTAAAACTGTGGGAGAATTCAAGAATGCATGGGACAGACATAAGGCAATTCTTGTGGGGTGTAGGAAGAAATAGGCTGTTGGTTAACTAGGATCTGCGGCCTATCCTGTAGGTAGGGATATGGGCAGACTAGATGGGCCTAGCAGTCCTTATCTGCCATCAGAGTCTATGTTTCTATCCCATTCTGTAGAATCAAATGCCTTCTCAAAGTAGACAGCCAGCATTGAGAAGGATCGCACCACATGCATATGATTCATAAGAGGCCATATGTGGTCTGTGCTGTAGCATCCGTGAACAAAATCCACTTGTGAAGGGTATATCAGGGTGGGAAGCAGGAGTTTAGCCTGTTTGCAATAGCCTTAGCGTATACTTTGTTGTTGGTGCATATTAAAGAGCTGCTGACTCCTCAAAGGAAAATATAATTAGTACAATTCAGCTTGCATTCTGTATGTAGTGTCTGAATTTTGCTCCCAGTTATTTATTACTGAGGACATTTGCATGAATACATGATCTTTATCCCTTAGAGTTCATCGGCCTCTATAGCTTACTTCTACTTCAAGTCATAATACTGTGTTGTGACATCAATTGTTGCCATGGAAGTAACTGTGATGTCACAGGCAGTGCATTATGACCTCAGATAGGAAGAAAGCCACAGGAATAGATAAACTTTTCAGGAGCAAATATCCTGTTTTCATGCAAATAACCCAAGTAAAAAAATTATGGGCTGGGAAATACAGAACTAATGTAAAATACAAGCTGGCCAGTGTCTCAATATTATGTTTTGTTAAAGTTCCCTGAAGGCATGAGCTGCTATTTAAGGATATCAGCCTATACTACTGTGGCTGTCGGGTATTTTCCTTTTTTGGTAAGACTGTGATAGTGGCCTCCCATAGCATGGGTGGGAGTACCCCAATGTGTTCTTCAGCAAAAACTGGCATAGGATGGGTGAGACCAAAGGATGAAAGCCTGTAGAAGTCAGCAGAGAAACCTTCTCCTCCCAGGGCCTTGCCTTTTTAATGACATCAGAGACCATCCTAACTTCCTCATTGGTTGGGGGCATTCGATAGAGTCCTTCTGGTGTGGGGATAGCTTGGGTAGAGAAGCTGTCTAGAAACTCCTGTGTGTCCTGGGGATGGATTGGCAGGAAGTAGTAAATAGTTTTGTGTAAAAGTCAGTCATTATTCTATTGACTTCCATAGGTTTAGTGAGCACCTTTTGAAGTCTGGGTCGAGGAAGCCAACAATATGTTTGTTGGCTTGTTGCTTTCTCAGCTGATAGGTCAGTATTTCCCCGATTTGTCCCCTCCTCCCTCCCAGTATACATGCTGACTTTCAGCAGAGCTAGCTCAACCTTCCTAGAAAGGAGTTTTATTGACCTCTAGCCTTGACCTCAGAACTTACTTCCAGCTTGATGGGAGGAAGGTTGGGTGTTTATGCGCTTTAAGCCAAGCTTTGCTGCTCCCAGTTCTATCTCTAGGGCAGTATGTTTTGCTCCCTCATCTTCCTCCTAGGGAGGCATATTCTATGATTTTGCCATGAACTGTGGCTTTATATGCCTCCCAGGTATTCCTGCAGTGGTTTCAGTAATCAGGTTTTCTTGAAAGAACTTCTTAGATTCTCTGGTAACTATGACAGAAGCTCAGGCTTGCCCATTAGAGAGGGTCTAGTCTTCAAGAGGGGGATCGGCATGTCTCTGGGTCTCATACAAGTACCAAATGTAATGGTGCATTGTCAAAGATTATTATGGGAAGGATGCAAGATTCTGTTGTGGATTGGGAGATTGTGGGAGAGACTAGCCAGTAGTCCAGTCAACTGAGTGTACCATGCACACTGGACTAGAAGGTATAATCCCTTCCTTGGGGTGTGTCAGGCACCATATATCTTCCAGGCCACATTTTGCATTAGTTGGTGGGCTGCTGTTATGTTCCTGGAGTGGGTATCCTTCCCAGCGTGCTTTTATCTACTATGGTGATAAGTGGTAGGTTCAGATCTCTACCCAGCATTATGGAAACATTTCCTCTCCTTAAGGCACCCATTTTGTCCAAAACCTCTTGGAAAAAATCGGGTCATCCTCATTGGGGCATAAATGTTGATCAATAATATTGGACCCTTGGGAGTGTCCAAAAGAGCCAGGAGATATTGCTGATGGGTGATCTGAATATGCCAGATGTTAACTGGAGCGCAGTTGCAGCTGCCACTTCAAGAAGTGCAGTTATTCTAGATGCCCTACAGGGGCATGCCTTAGAACAACTAGTACTGGAGCCCACTCGAGAGGGAGCAATATTAGATTTGATACTCTCAAATGGAGATGGAGAGAGGATCACAGATGTAGAAGTGGGTAGCCATCTGGGAACTAGCGACCATCGAGAACAGTATGGTTCACAATAAACACAGCAATAGAGTCAAGCCATACAAAGACAAAAGTACTGGACTTTAGGAGGCTGACTTTGCCAAAATGGGTGAGTGCCTAAGGAATGCACTTAGCAAATGGGTAGGAAGGAGGGTGGAAGAACAATGGGGAATAATAAAACTGCCATCACAGAGGTAGCGAGCCTTTGTGTGAAGCAAATAAACAAAACAAAGAGATGTAAGAAACCACTATGGTTCTCCAAAGGAAGTGGCAGTGAAGGTTCAAGAAAAAAGCATTCAGGAAGTACAAGGAATTGCAGCAGGAGCAGGACAGAGAACTGTATCAGTTAAAGCACAAAGGAGGCTGGGAAGGCAGTCAGAACAGCAAAGGCCCAAACTGAGGAAAAGATAGCCAACTCAGTTAAGAAGGGAATAAAACCTTTTATAGGTACATCAGGGAGCAAAGGAAGACCAAGGGAGGGATAGTGAGGCTTAATAAAGGGAGGGAGGGTGGGCAGAGAGAGAATGTGAAAAGGCAGAGATACTTAACAAATATTTTTGCTCAGTATTTACAAAGGAAGAGGGGAGGTACATAAAACAAACAGTAGTAACACTCTGGATACAGAAGTTGATACCAGCCCATTTACAGAAGAAAGGGTTCTGAAAGAACTCTTAAAACTGAAGGTGGACAAAGCAATGGGGCCTGATGGGATTCATCCCAGAATTCTAAAAGAACTAAGGGTAGAACTAGTGACACCACTGACTACCCTCTTTAACAAATCATGGGAGGATGGGGTGGTACCGAGGACTGGAGGAGGGCAGATGTGATTCCCCTTCACAAAAGTGGGAGCAAGGCAGAAGCAGGAAACTATAGACCTGTTAGTTTAACCTCAGTGATAAGGAAAATGATGGAATCACTTCTAAAGGAAAGAATTGTCGGGTATCTAGAGGCCAGAGGGGCACAAGACCCTAGGCAGCATGGATTCACAGCGGGAAGGTCATGCCAGACGAATCTGATAGATTTCTTTGAATGGGTGACCAAAGTAGTAGATCAGGGAGGGGCTGTGGACATGGCCTACCTAGACTTTAGCAAGGCATTTGACACAGTCCCACACAAAGATTAATATATAAGTTAGCCAGCCTGGGAGTGGGTCCCAAGATGACAGCCTGGGTAAAGAATTGGCTGGAGAATAGGACACAGAGGTAATAGTAAATGGAGTCCACTCAGAAGAAAGGAGGGTTACTAGCGGGGTACAGAGGTTCAGTATTAGGACCAGTCCTCTCAATGTCTTTATAAGCGACATTGCAGAAGGACTGGAAGGAAAATATGTCTCTTTGCAGATGACACTAAGATCTGCAACAGAGTTGATGCACAGGTGGGGTGGAAAGGATGAGAAGGACTTGGCAAGGTTAGAGGAATGGTCAATTGTATGGCAGCTTAGATTCAATGCTAAGAAGTGCAAGGTAATGCACCTGGGAAACAAAACCCAGGGGAAGAGTACACAATGGGGGTGAGATACTAACAACAACAAAAATGGAAAGGGACCTGGGGGTAGTCATATCAGATGACCTAAAGGTGGGCAAGCAATGTGAGAAGGCAGCAAGGAGGCTGAGGGGATACTGGGATGCATGGGGAGGCATCACCAGTAGAAAACAGGAAGTTATTATCCCTCTGTACAGACAGCTGGTGAGACCCCATCTGAGTACTGTGTGCAGTTCTGGAGACCCAATCTCACAAAAGACATAGACAGGATGGAAGCTGTCCAGAGGAGGGCAACTAAAATGGTGCAGGGTCTGCACCGAGGAGGACATATGAAGAGAGACTTAGGAGCTTAATATGTATAGCCTCGAGAAAGGAGGAGAGGGGGACATGATAGAAACTTTCAAGTACCTCAAGGGAATCAACAAAGTCCAAGAGGGTAGCATCTTTCAAAAAAGAGGTGTGCAAGAACAAGAGGGCACAATTTGAAGATAGAGGGGCTCAGAGGTAATTTAAGAGTATTTTTTCACAGGAGGTTGTGGATGCATGGAATAGCCTTCCGGAGGAGGTTGTGGAGTCAAAATCAGTGGTGGAATTCAAGCATGCATGGGATAGTCATATGGCAATTCTGGGGGGTGGGGTAGAAAGAAGTAGGCTGCTGGTTAACCAGGATCTGCAGCTATCCAGTAGGTAGGAAATGGGCAGACTGGGTGGGCCAAGTGGTCCTTATCTGCCGTCAAATTCTTATGTTTCTATGTTTCTATGACCCACCTGCCCTGGGCATCCAGTTGACTAGAAGTAATGGTCCAGGGGAGGGCCTTGTGTATCAGAATGGCCATCCTCCCCTTTTCCCTGACTGGGCACTGGCATGTACCTCTTGGCCAACCAGTCTCTAAGCAGGTATGAATGGTCATTTCTGACCAGCTTCATCTCCTGCAGTGAGGGTATTTGTGATTTTACTCTCTTCAGATGTGACAGAACCTTTTGTGTTTTATAGGGATATTTAGCCCCGAACATTCCAAGTGTGACAGGATAGTTCAGCCATGGTCAAGGATATCTCAGACAATGAGGTGTTTTGCTATGTGTCTGCACTTAAGATATAGAGAGGTATGTGTGCCTGAATGGAGAGTCCAGCCATAGTCTGTATTAAGCTTGAGTACAGGACTGGAAAAAACAGAACCCAAAAAGCACAGGCTTTCCCCATACTTGATATTTAACAAGATTACCTAGAATGCTACACAGCAAAAACTACTAACACTAGTACAACTATTTACAGCAGAAGCATATACTAGGGCTGACAAGAAGGCGGATATCTGAGGCAGGGGTGTAAACCCATCCAAAGCTGACTCTGTCTCGTGTGTGTGTGTGTGTGTGTGTGTGTGTGTGTGTGTGTGTAGGGGGCAGGATCCACATGAATCTACTGTGGACTAAGGCACTTCCAAAGGGAACTGAGTAGGAAACTAGTGGCACCTGAGCTAGTCATTGCTCCATTTCCTGAGTGATTAGTGTAGTCAAGCATATATGTCCTCCTGACTTCTGTAACATTCAGGGACAATTCTCCCACTCTGTTCTATGGAGCAACCTTGCTCCAGTCGCTGAGGCTATGGGAAGACAGCGACTGGGCACACTCTACCACAGGGTCAGCCACTTTACCAGGGCAGAACAGATGGAACACCACTGCAAGGTGCTCCAAGCCTTAGAATAGCCATCCCTGGAAGCAAGATTACCTTATCTTTCCCTGTGCATGGCATTTATGCTACTGCAACCCGGGCCCCTCCTGGCTGCGGGCTCTGCTTGTCCCCAAGACGATGAGATGTGAGCTCAGGTCTACCGATTGGACACTACTAGAAATCCACAGACTAGATCATCCTTAGGTCATCGGTCATTCAGGGCTGCACTCCCCAAACTCTGGAGCGATCTCCAGAGAGAGAGATACAAGACAGCTCCACTACTGAGGGTTTCAAGAAGGGGCTAAAATACACACTTGGGAAGGGCCTACATGCTGCTGCTTCACTTAAGGTCCATAGAGAAGATCCAACACAGGGTGTTGTCTCTGCTAAAATAAAAAAGACACAGTAAATTGGATGGAAAGGTCCAACAGCTTGATGGCAGAACCGATTTCTGCACTTATATAGGTGTATAACTGTTCAATGGTCTGTTCCTAACAAGCGTATTGATTATTGTTGTATCAGTCTCTGTGCTGTTATGTATATTCACTCCCTCAATGTAAGCCTTGCTGTACTGTACTTATCAAAGCATTGGTTTTCCCTCCTCTAGGTACATGTAACTAATCCCGGATCACCCTGAAAAAGGGACTGCAAGGTTCCAGTAGGTCTACTCGGTCACCAAAAATTTAAATAAATAAATAAATAAATTCAGTTTGAAGAGCAGCTGACATATGCAGGAGTACTTTAGCAAAACATAATATTTAGACACAGTGAAGTTTGTATTTCATATTAGTTACGATTTCTCTCCCCATTATTTATTACTGTGGTCATTTGCAGGAAAATAGGATCTTTGCTTCTGAAGAGTTCATCTATTCCTTTTGCCTTCTCCCTACCTGAGGTCAAAATGCACTGCTTGTGATGTCACAGTTACTCCCATGGCAACAGATTGTGATGTCACAAAGAGGATTATGAATTGAAGTAGGGAGTAAGCTATAGAGGCAGATGAATTCTAACGGATAAAGATCATATACGTGCAGATTTCTATTAATAAATTATGGAGGAGAAACCTATAGAATGTATAAGACATGCAAGTGGAATTGTACCCAAATATTATTTTTTCAAAGTTTTCTTTGTGGTATCAGCAGCTGTTTAACCTAGACTAACACTAGGATGCAGGTTTATTAGGCTGTGTCTGCTTGTTGTCCTCCTACCCTCAGTAGGTAGGTAGCTAGGGGAAGCCCTTGTTGTGAGGATGAGAATGATTTTAATAGTCAGTGTACCCTTCCCTAGTGGCCAGACAGCCTAGTGTTGTAGGTTATACTGATATAATAACTGGGAGTATTTTCTCCCATATGAAACCAGGTTATAATTCTCCATTGTAACAGCAAACACGTGTTGGGTTTCCAATGCTCCACGCATCGCCTGTCTCCACTTGTTCCCAGCATGGACACTTTGCCATTTGACGGACACCACCAGGATCTCATGGCGGTAAGTGAAAATAATGAAAAAACTTTCCTCTCAGATTTTGACTCGCTCTGTAAAACAAAAAAGAAAAAACATTTCAGCCACTGCTCGATCACAGACTGTGCTTCCTCTAGCTTCCTCCACACTGGCACGCAGCTTGGCTGTTTAGTTCTATATAATTGCTGTAGCAGAAAACACTCCCAGCAATTATATAAAATAAAATATGAGGGTGAGTGTGTTTTTAGCGAAATTTTACACCCCTCGGTGTTGGATGCTAAATAAACCCCTCAAGCATTTATGTAACATCCAACACCTCGAGAGTGTAAAAATCTCATAAAACACACCACCCTATTATTCTATACATAATACACTAGGAAACTTGGGAGACAGCAAGCTGCCATGTCATATGAGCTGTTCTGCATCTCTTGTATTATCTGAGTAGTTGACCAACTGACAAAGTACAACATCATATAATATACAATTGCTGTTGCTACTTTATATTCTCTGGTTTGATAAAGAGGTGATGTCTACTACACCTGATCCACCAAGAGTGTACTTATTTAGCCTCTGCCAACCAGCATGGGGAGGAGAACTGGCATTATCTCACCCCAGGGTCTCCGAGTGCAGAATGGGACATATTACATCTACTGCTATATTGAGGAGATATGACCACTCTCTAAAACAGAGAGCTTGGTGTTAAGCTATCTGATACTATCACAGGTACAGATGGTCTGTTTGAGACTAGGTGAGTCTCCTCTGGCATTGATAACATGGGCGTTCTAAAAGAAAATTCCCAGAAAATCTATAAAGCAGATTGTGTCTGGCATTCTGTACATAGTATGGAAGTGGAGGGCAAAAGCTCTGGCACCTGCAAGCGAACCCTGAAAAAAAAATATATATATATATATATATAATATCTGTATAACATCCCCCCTGTTGGGGCTTACTGAAAAGGCTAATTTTCCCTGGGTTTTGCTTCCACCCTCATTCTTTTTTCTTTCTTCTGGGTCCGGTTTCCTGGCTTGCCCCTGTTTTCTGACTCTTCTGCCAGCCCCAAATGGGTTTTGGAAGGCGGGGCCAGAGGAGCAAGATTGCAGAGCCACTAGTTTCAGGTATGGCACCAGTGGCATCACCACGCTGATTTTGGGAGGCTACAGCCCCCCAATCAAATTAAAGCCCCAATCATTTCAGTAAAAAATAACATAAAATAAGACAGCAGCAGCGTGAGCTGAGTCTGACAGTTCAGCTAAGCTGGAGGCTAGTAAAAAACATCGCACTTGACTTTAGTTAGTTCCCACCCTGTCTCTTCCCACCACACTGACCACAGCATCGCCGTCACATTGTTCTCCTCCGATTTTATCTCAGTCTGAACTGCATGCAGATCGTTGATCTGATTCTGCAGCATGCATTTCAGACTGAGGTAAAACACTGATATTCATGTCATGATGTTAGCCATTGCCAATAGTCACCATCCAAATACCTGGAAATGCCAGCTTTGCCAGGAGATGTTGCACTACTGTATCCCTATCCCGACTCCCATCGTGGACCACAACTACACACCGACCGGACCGGCTGCGCTGCAGTGCAACTAATGCCCATTGTCCACCAATCTGCACTCATGACTGCAGCCGCAGACTGCAGCTAGCCTAGGATTAGCCAGAGAAGTTGGCTTTGGTGCAGTCACATAGACTTTGTTGGTAAGTTTCAGACCAGGGGTTTTGACTCCCGGAACGTGTCTCAGGTTCTCTCTCCTCTCCAGCTCTGCATGCATCAGACCCCTACCTGCCCAACCACACACAACCCTTTGGACCTTCCAATCTCTCACCTTCAGCTGCTGCATCTTGCCAACATGCATCGCTTTTTCAGCATTTATTTTTTGGGGGGATAGCGTGGTATACTCCAGCCTACCCCAAAACAACCAACGAGACACTATAGATCAACTAGCAATCAGCATGACAGAATAATAGCCTGCAACAATTCAAAGAAATCAAGGAGGGTGGAGAAACAGAAAAGGCTCCCAGCAAATTACCCATCCTTTCTGAAGTAGGGCAAGCAGTGGAATCTTTTTATTTGGGGGTGATTGAGAAAGGACCCTTCTTGTTGAGGTGGTGATTGAGAGAGGCCCCTCCTGCTTCTGTAGGGTGCCTGATAGTATGGTTGTTTTTTGATGGGAGTAGGGGTGATTGTGTACCCTCTCCTGCTGAGTCAGGGTGGGCTGTAAGATATTTTGGAGGAACTGAGCCTCTAATGAGTGTAAGATTGCCTTTTATGGGGGTGGTCTAGCATGCAAGGTCTGTCCCTACCTTCGGACTGGTTTTGAGCCCTCACAGTACTGTCATACCTAGATGAGGAAGAAGGTGAGGCGGGTACACTCGCAGGGGAGGGTAGCAGGCAGCAATGAGGGAAGGGCTACAGACGCCAAAGCCAGCTATCCCTTTACCATCCCAACTTTGCTTGGTAAAATGTGCAACCGGTTCAATTCAGTTACTTCATACAGACCAGTGGGGATAGTTTGTGTTGACATTTGGAAGGTTTCTTCATGCCGGGGTCTCTGAGGAGGAAGAACAAGCCGCTGACTAGCCCTGCCGGATCCTCGGAAAAAAGACCTGCCGCTGACCCTTCCAGGGTCTCGGAGAAAGAGCTGCTGATCCACCTGCCCAAAGTTTCGGAGGAGGAACGAGCAGCTGATGCGCCTGGGGTCTCGGAGGAGGAATGAATAATTGACCCGCTAAGGGTCTCGTCTTGAGGGAACAAGCCACTGACCCATCGTTTGCTGTTGGGTTGGTGAAGTAGACTTCGAGCACCCCACATTTTGCCCTGTCAGTGACATCTGTGGATGAACGGCTCGCTGGCTGGGCACGTGGAGAGTGAGACCACCAAGAAGGAGCATCGGTGCTGTAGGGTGAGTACCGCCCGGACAGTGCTTTCGTGTTCGGGGACCGGGGGCACAGTGGGGTCTGGGATAGGAGGGGCACTGTCTGGGGACAGGATGGTGCACTCTGGCTGTTCTGGTCTCTTATTTGCTCTGGGGTCCTTCTGCAGCCTTCCCAGCAGATGTGCTGGGATAATGGTGTGTCTGGCTGTTCTGGTCTCTTATTTGCTCTGGGATCCTCCTGCAACCTGTCCTCGGTGGACCAGTAACCACATTTTTCCACATCAATCAATCAATCAATCAAAATCTTTATTTATTCAGGCGAACATCATTGAGCAAAGCTCATTTAAAGATGGACCTGGTGGTCATACAAATGAGGATACAAGTATTATTACATAGACAAGAATAGAATAAATAGCAATACAATGGCATGAAATGATTATATACAACAATTTACATATATACAAGTAACAATAGAACCATTTAGCCTGTAGGAAAAAAAGAGGACAAAGGTATAGCAGTCCTAAAATATAAGTTATATGGTCTAAACTAGTTTTTAAGTGAATATAATAGGTGATTCGGAAGAAAGAAATTGAGTTAATATAATGGATAGAAAAGGAGGTTTAGTTGGGTCAGATAGGTGGGGGATTATGCTTTATAAAAGCAATTGCAGATAAATATGTACCATATTAAATATATGGCTGATAACTAGGCTTCTCAAACATATTTATTATAAATATGTACCATATTAAATATATAGCTGATAACTAGGCTTCTCAAACATATTTTCACCACTAAAATGCAGGAAAAGCCACCATTTGAAGGTAAAATTTTAAAAAATTTCTGGGGCATGCCCGGACCCCTAGCTTTGTTAGGATTTTGACTAAGGGGCATTAGCCCCCCAACTTAGTACCCCTGGTGACGCCTTGTATGGCACTATGGTGCTGGTGAGCTTAGCGATGTGCAGAAGCAGATTTTGTGCAGTCATTTACAGCCTGTGTGGTTTGACTCTGTGGTGGTCCTGGTCCCTAGGCAGAGCAAAGAGGGACCGGAGACCTGAGCTGGGAGGAAGAGGCAACCGAAAGGAAGAAAATGTACTTTTGGTAAAGTGCCAATTGGCGGCTGGGAATTGGGTTGCTACCTCATTAATATTCATGAGCCAAGCGTGAATAATGCATGAACTGGGAGCCTGTCTACCACTGGGGCATAGTGAACAGCGCTAATGACGGGCAGGGGAGAGAGAAAAATAAATACTTAAGAAAGTGCAAGGAAGAAGGAAAGGCTGCCAATCTGTGGGATTTAAATAAACAAAAGGGCTTACACAGGCTGTAGCAGACAGGAGGCTGGGGCATACATGCACTGCACTGGGACTGTGTCAGTCTACCTAGGGTATGAGAAACAGCAGCAGCGACTAGGAAAGGGCAGGAGAAATATGCTGCAGAGTACATTTGCTTTACAGGGCACAGGGTTGGCTACCAAATGGTGGTTCAAACGTGAATTAAAAGTAAAAGGTTTGGCTGCAGTAATATTTTAAACCTGGGACACTAACATTTGTGATGGACTGTTTATCCCAGCCACCATGTTTAGCAGCCATCTGACACCAGCTAGCCAACCACCAAGCCAGAATTCTTGCCAGGGACTCTGGGACTGTGTAAACTAACTTCGGGGAAAATACTGAGGAATGTTTAGGCACCTTTTCTGCACCAATGAGGCATTGAGAGAGCCTCATGCATATTAATGTTTGCTAGGACAGTGGCTACAGCCAATGGGGAGCAAGGAAAGGGCTCCCAAATGCCAAGAACAGCTGGAGTTTGAGTCAGTTTGGTGAGAGTGTCTCGGGGGCTCTTGCCCTGAGAGAATGGGGCTTCAAGATGAGCCTGCCTGGGGGTGCCAGCAATTTGTTCCCAGGGCAGGGAGTGTTGTCCAGCAGGAAAAGGAAAAGCAGAAGCAAGGCAGAAGCAGCTTTGAAGAGAAAAGGAAAGCTGTAGGCTGCTGAATGTTTTGCATTGTTCTGAATTTGCACCACAGCGGTGAAATAAAGGTAGCTCAAATGGAAAGGAAAGCTGCAGATTACCAGAAATTTGTATTGAATTGAAGAAACACTGACGGTGGGAAAGGAGAGGAAAGGTTGCATCCTGAGCCTGGTAAAAGGACAAAGGTTGTGTCTAGCCTGAGAAAAGATGGGTTACAGAGGAATGATGAGGAACAAGAGAATATAAATGTGCTGAGAAAAGGAAAGGAAGAGTGAGCCTCTTCACTTGGAGAAGTGCTATGTGTCTGCATGGTGAGAAAAGGACTTTGAGTGCAGGAATTGTGTATGCAGTCAGAGCGAGAATGAGGCTTTGTTGAAGTTAAGAGACTGTGAAAGCAGAAGGATGGACAGGTGCCTTCGGGGTCAGGTGCCTGTTGTCTGCTCCTGAGATACATAAAGGAAAATAAATAGATTGCTTTGGCTACACCCCATGGCAGAAAAATTAGAGAAAGAGAAAGAAGCAGCAGAAGAGAATGTGCTGAATGTTTCTGCTGACACTCAGGGTAAGATGGGGAACTCGCTAACCCCATGAGGTGGGGTCTACCACTGTAGGGGATCTCAGGTCTTGTACCCAAGTGCTGGGCGCTCTGATCGGAGGAGCCAGGCCATGGGGCCACCTGGTCTGGGTCCCTGTGAGTTGGCAGGCCTTGTGTACATGCCCTGCAATGAGGCATGCAGTGGGCTGAAGAGGACAAGCTGCAAGATCTTCAAGCAAGAGGAAGAGGGGCAAGTTGCAGCCGCTATGCCCCTGTTACAAGCACTGTGCCGGGTTCTGCCTGCATTGACATCCATCCCCAGGACTTCAGCAAACTGTACCATCCAAGGACTGATTCTGCAGAACCAGGAGTAAAATGCAGGAATTGCCTTGCACCTGGGGACTGTAAATAGTTTAAGCATGCATACCAGGGCTGGAGATAGAGCCAAGGTTTAGACAAGGAAAGGATACCAAAAGTTAAAATTCTTCAAGCACGCCAATGCTGGCTACCAGCTGCACCTCAGGCCTGCAACTTAAATCTGAGTACCCAGTAAACAGACTTTGGGGTTTGAAATGGACTGGGACCCATGGGTCTGGGTTTGGGTTTGGGCACTTTGCAGCAGTTAGCTAGTAGTTAGATCTGGTGGCTGCAAGTGATTACAATATGGGGTTGAATTAATGAGGAATGAGATTACTGGGAGAACGAGATATTAAAAATGCTTCAGCTCTAGTCCTCTAACCCCATCCTAAACCCTCCCTTATAAATAAACCAAGATGTTATTATTTTGCAGCAGAGATAACTCCAGAGCCTAATTTTAGTGAGCATATTATTCAATGGAATGGTAAAGGTAAATGGTATTACTAAATCTGGGAGGTTCAAATCCTGGTTAACTCCATGTTGGGGTAACTGTTGGGGAGGTGGGTTGATACGACATTCCAGGGGTTGAACTGCTGGTAATCAGACCCACTAAATATGTACTCTTTTTAACTTTTGGGAAAGGAGCCCCATAGGTCAGTTATGGAACCCAAGCTCTAGCTATATATATGTATATCTATATATATATATCTATATATATATATATAATATATACACACACATACATGCATATACACAGACACAATAGTAGGGGATACATGATGTGCACAAGTGTGATATGGAAAATATTTTGCTTCTTTAGAGTGACCTCAGAATATTCGCCACTCATGATTATTCTACAGTGGGTCCCCTCCTACAACGAACTGCTTGTCACCGAATCTCGGGCCGGGGTTGAGGTGCCAGCTGGTTTGCTGTCACTGGGTGGACCTCAACTGGCAAAAAACTGGGACAATTACTGACTTTTCCTGAATCGGTGGATTGATGATTGGGGCTCTCTCCGCAGCTGTGGAGGGTTCAATTCAGGGACTTTCCTAGTGCTAATTTCTGTGCCACTTCAGTGAGCTGAGGCAAAGGAGTTTTAGGTGCCAATTTTGAAAAACAGCACCAGCGCCCGATTGGCTCCTCTGTTTGCTGTGACGTTTTGCTCAGCCTAGCATAAGGCTGCTAACTAAGCCAGCGGCTCATTCCTGCCAATGGCAAGAGACCTAGGTAGGCGAGGGAGACCCTTCTACAGTGGGTCCCCCCTCCTGCAATGGACTGTTTGTCTGCGAATCTCAGACCGGGCTTGAGGTGCGGCGCTTTGCCATCACCGGGCAGACCCCGGCAAAGAAACTGGCGCAATTACTGACTTTTTCCTGCATCAGAGGATTGGTGATGAGGCTTCTATCATGTAGCTGTGAAGGGTTACATTTCCTCCCACCTGCCCCATGCCTTCTGCCCCTTAAATGCTCGCTAGCCCCTCCCACTCAGCCTGGGCACCTATTTCATTCTCCAACTCAGTTGGCTCAGTGCCATGCTTACTGGGAAAACCAAGTGAACTCTTATCAAATGTGCATGTGAAGCTTTACCTCTGTTTACTTGCGCTAGTAATAATTACATACTGTCTGATCAACCTGTGCATGTCTAGTAATTTTGGAGCCAGAAACAGCAACCAATTGTTTTATAAAATTAGAGCTAGTTAATCAACTAGGGCTTGCTGTCCCAGAGTGAAGTAACCTGTTATTGCTACAGGGACGTAAGCTATTTTAAGGTGAGAGGTGCTGCTTGCTCTTCACCTTTAGTAACAAACCTAGACCATGCTTGAGCCGCTGCTGCCAGTTGTGCTTCTGTGACCTACCTTGGCCTATTCCTGCTAACTCCCAGGCTCACCCCCCATGGCCATACAAGATGCGGCCACTGAGTAGTTGCTCTGTTCTTTTCACGGTCTGGCTGGGGCCTCGCCCACAACCCTGGTCCTCTGGTTGCCAGCCCCCCACCTGGCTCATCTGCCAAAGGCATGAAATTGGCATGCTTGAAAGTACAAAGCCTGTTACCTAACCTAGCAGCTAATAGCATGGGTGGCACATTACAACCCCTGATATTATAGGGTCTCGGAAACCTGGCTGAAGCCCCACACGAAGACTCTGCATGTGCCTCCACAGGCCTACAACCTTATGTAACAAGACTGAGTAGGGAACAAGCGGGGGTGGAATGCTCCCATACTATAAGATGCACTTAAATGTGTGTGTCATAGGACATACCCACACTCATCCCCTACTTGTGAGTTCTTGCATGCTCTTCTCCTGCTAGGCAACACCAAAAGGTACACCTGATCTGTGCCTACAGTCCTCCTGGGGTAGAGTGCTAGGGCTGTCCTCCCTCCTTGACAACCTCAGTGCCACAGTTGGCTCAAATGAGTTATTAATCCTAAGTGACTTCAACCCTAAACTGGATGGGCGCAGCACCCAGCAATACAAGCCCCTGCTTATCTGGTCTAGCCCTCAGCCAACTCATTACTGAACCCACAAGGCTCTCCTCACGCGTGGAGACAAGGGATCCCTCATTGACTGGGTGCTGAGCAACAGACCTGATAGAATTGTCTCCTGTGGTATTCTCCCTGATGTCATCTCGGATCACTCTCCCACCTACTGTATATGGGGCATCTCCCTCCCAAAATCCTGTAAAGTGACCCAGATGGGGACTGCTCCAAACTTAGCGTTGGAGACTACCTTGCTGACCTGTGACAGACTGGTCCCAGGTCACTGCTGCAAAAACCCCTCAGGGGCCCTTGACAACTTTCTCACTGTCTTTATTCCCCTGCAAAACAAGCATGCTCCCCTCACTAAAATGAGGTGAGGGGCACTGTCACAAAGTGGCTCCATGGTAGCCCTATTTTCCCTTATGAAGCAAAGGGACAAATGCTGGGTAAGGTACAAGGCCTCCCTCTCAGTACAGACCTCCTTGAGTACAGACAGCTGAGGAACTCATGTAAGAGCCATCCGCTCTGCCAAGGTGAGCTCTGTCAATCTACCCATCTCTCCTCAGCCAGAAACCAGAGAACTTCTAAAAAACAGGTTGGAGGGTCCATGCGAGCCCAAGTCACTGATATGCATATTGGCGGGGTTAGCGCAACAATTCTCACTATTGCCAATGCCTTTAACTCCCTGTTCTCTGACCTGCCCACCTCTCCTATCAGCCCCCACCCCAAGGATCAGGACCGCCCAGTGGGAAAACCCCCGACCTCCCTTCTACCTCAGGGTCATCTCTGTCATGGAGACCCAGAAGCTTCTTGCTGGTCTCTCCCCTCACACTGGTGCAGGGCATGACTGCCTTGAGCTAAAACGCTCAGTCTAAGGCATCTCTCCTAGCCTGACCCATCACCCACATCTTTAATAGATCGCTAATCTGGAATCATCCGGACATCTGGAAAGTGGTCAAAGTTGTCTCTCTTCTTAAAAGGTAACCCTGAGATCTCAAGAATTATCGCCCATAGCGATCCTGTCAGCGATCAGCAAGCATCTTGAAAGGTGGTTGCCTCACAGCTCACCCACTACCTACAGATCCACGATCTACTCTGCTCTGCACAACATGGCTTCAGAAAAGGGCACAGCACTTCACTGCCCTAGCTGCTCACCTCAGAGATCAGGTCTGCTGCTGATCAAAGCAAACTGACCAGAGCCATCTTTATGGATCTCTTGAAAGCCTTCAATCAGGTTGACACTCACCCCAGTGCTCTTCTCTCTCTGGTCCCTTGGCTTCTCCTCCCCTGCCCTTGCCTGGATCACTAACCACCTCTTGGGCAGACAGCAATACACCAAATTCAACAAGGCCCTGTCTGATCCTCTCCGGTTATGTGGGGTCCCCAGGGCTCCGTCCTTAGTCCTTTCCTGTTTTCCCTCTTCATATATGAGCTGTCCTCAGCCCCGGCTCATGGGCGATCCACCCTGTCGTAGATGACCTCATCATACTGACCAGTTCCCACCTCTGTCATCAGCCAAGCTAAACTCCGACTTTCAACCAAATCCAAACCTGGCTAAAGTACCACAAGCTCACTATCAACCCTGTAGAAAACTCAGACTGTGCTCTTTGGCTCCACAGCCAAGACAAAAGCCATCCCTGCCCCTCTAAAGATCTCAGGGCACGATGGGTCCCCTCCTACAAGTCGTGATTCTGTCAAGTACCTGGGGTGACACTTGACCCGCAATGGATTTGCTCTGCATATTCACAACACATGTAAGGCCTTGAACTGTAAGTTGGACCTTGCATACAGAGCAAAAAACTGTCTCACCCTGGCTGCACGTCTGCCCTAGTCAGGGGGTCTCCTATCCACGCTCTGCTATGGACTTGTCTCCTTGCCCATGTCACAAAACCAATATCTCAAAATGGGACACAGCATACAACAGTGTATGTCACTTTGCACTTTCTGCTCCTTGCCTCACCCACCACTGTGAGGCTTTACTATCGGCTTGAGTGGCTTCCACCAGAAAAGAACAACACCTTTGTCTTAGGCAACTTCATCGACACTGCTGTCAGAACTGCCACCCCTTCTGCTCTTGCCAAATCACTCTTACCCACAACCCTCCTACCACTTAAAATCCAGTGACTCTCATGTCCTCCTGGTTCCTAAAACTCACACTCAAATGGGCGACCGAGCCTTCACCGCTTATACACCCAGGTTGTGGAACTCCTTCCAGCAACACTCGCTCCTCCACCTCCCATCTCGGCTTTAAAGCTTCCTCTGGGCTTCCTCAAGTTGGCCTCTTCCTGCCTCTGCACTTAACTCAACCCCTTCAGCTCATTCCAGTCTGGCTGGCTGATTGTTTACCTAACTTGACTGCTTAGGTGACAGGTCTCCTGTTACTGTATGCACCTTATCCACTGGCAAGCTCATGGCTATTGGAAGTATTAATTGTGTTGGCTCATGAATTGTGTACTTGTAGTGTTCTATCTTCATGTTTTCCTAGGTTCTCTCTTAACTCAAATTGCGACTACTCGCTTTACCTGCTACCTTATCCTTTAGGGCGTTGCCCTGAGGATGTTGATTATTGCCTTCCATGCTTATACTATGCTGTTATCTACCTTCTGCTTGTAATATAAACACCGATGTTCTTGTATGGACCCTGTTTTGCCTGATGTTCTTGACTGTACCTTGTAATCTCCGGGTCGCACCTGAAAATAGGCATTAGGTTGTTTAGTGTGCAAATAAATAAAATAAATAAATATACAGAGGTCACTGTGCAGGAGTGAAAATATTTTCCATATTACACAAGTGCACATCATGTATCAATTTAAACAACAGAAGTGTGTTTCCTGCTGTTTTTGTTTGATAGCATCACCACAGTGAAAATAAATGCAAGTGGACATCACCACCATGCAAAATAAATGCAGGTCACACACCAACACACACACACACACACACACACACAGACAGTGTTGGCAGATAAGGCCCACGGCCCACCCAGTCTGCCCATTTGAGCTTGTAAGTTCACTTTATGTTTTCCTAGAAGTCTGCTGCCTTTTACCTCTGACCTCCAGAATTCCTTATGTCTATCCATGCATTCTTAAATCCGTGATTTTTCAGCCCCACTACTTCCTCTGGCATGGTGATCCACTTGTCCACCATCCATTCTGTAAAGACATTCTTCCTCATTTTCCTCTGAATCACCCTCCTCCAACTTCATCCCATGCCCTCTAGTCCTGGAACATCTTTTTCGCTGAAAATAGTGTATTTGTGCACTCTGTTCCTCTGTAAGATACTTGTATGTCTCTATCATATCCCCTGTCTCCTCATCTCCTCCAGGAAGTACATATTCAGGTCCTTCAACCTGTCCTCATAGGACTTGTGATGCAGTATATTCACACACACACACACACACACACACACACACACATATGCACATACACACATCAATCAATCAATCAGAGTCTTTATTTAACCAGGCGATCACCGCTGAGCAAGCTTTTATACGAGGTGGACCTGGGTTTGTTAACAAGGGACAGTATACATGGGATGCAACACACAAGAAAATAGTAATAATACAAATAAAGTGAGATACAATAATATATATATACAAAGTATCAGCAGGTAGCATTGACACTAGTGTATGTTTGGAACAGAAGATACAGCTAGTTTTGGGTAGGACACAATTTTTCATAAAAGTAAAGAAATATACATATCAGGTGCACTGAACACAAATAAAATCTAATATAAAAAGATATATAGTGATACAGTATGGAGAATTTAGAGCTGGAACCAGGGTCAAAGGAATGTGGAAGGGACAGATATGGGGTAGAAAAGGAGAGAGGAAGAGTGATTATAGATGTGATCAGTCTTTTAACAGTAGTAATAAGAGTATGATTGGACTTTTAGGGTCACTGTTTAGGTAGACAGGCACAGGACTCTTATTATGATATAGATATTGAACTTCAAAAGCTGCTAGGCTGATGGGGTGAGTTAATTTCAAAGTTTTTGCAGCTTGTTCCACAGTTGAGGGAACACAAAACTGATGGCTGCTCTGCCAAACGAGATTTTGCTTTGTAAACACAAAGGTAGATATATGAGGTGCTTCTCAGGGCATACTTCCTCAGAGTGCACAAAGGTAAACAGACAGAGATATACTGGGAAGTTCATATTTGAGATAGCTTTGTATGTCCAAACTGCAGTATTTTTATTGCCATCTGCCAAGGGATGACCATCTCACTGCCGGTACAATGCACAGTGGTGGGTTGAGTATGGAATACCCGTGATAAATCTTATGGTTCTGTGATAAAGCGTATCGAGTTTGGCTAGGGTACCTGCAGGCCCCTGACTATATAGAAAGTCTGTGTAATCCAATAGGAAAGAAAGGTAGTTTGAACCAGTTTCAGTTTAGCATCTTTGTGAGGAGATTATTAATCCTAAAGAACAGATCAAGTCTTTGTCTAAGTTTCTTTTGCCAGTTCTTCTAAGTGATCTGTGAAAGTAAGTCTATGGTCTAACCAGACCCCAGGTACTTGAACTTTGTACGTAGTCCAACTGCTCACCTAGAATGGTAGTGATCTGCAGGAGTGTCCCAGCAATTGCAGGATTTATTGCATTTGAAGGGGCGAGGAACATCTATGTTTGTTTTTGCATTTAAGAGCAGTTTCTGGTTTATAAGCTGATGTTGTAGCACATTAAATTCATTTTGAAGGGCTTTACAGGCCACTGCAGGTGTGGGGTTACTAGCATAGAGCACCATATCATCCGCCGAATAGGTGTATTTGTGCTTCTTTGATGGGGCATCTACGTTATTAATATAATGGTGAAGCGCAGGGACCAAGAATGGAACTTGCGGTACACCCTCAATAGGGTTTTGTGGAGAAACTTCTTCTGCCTTTACTTGTTGAAGTCGTCCTGAGAGGTAGTTGGAGAACCATTTAAGGGATAGGAAATCCAAACCAATATTCTGGAGGGACAACAGAAGCAGTCTGTGATCAACGATATTGAACACCTTGCTTAGGTCCAAGAAAACTGTGCAGACAAAATTTTTTGTCTAATTCAAGCTGCCAGTCGCTTGTCACCCTGGCTAGATCACAGATTGTATTGTGCTCCAAAACAGATTGTAACGGGTTGAGCAATTTTCTGATTCCAGGTACTTCCAAGCTGGGAGTTCACCATTTTCTCCAGCATCTTTGACAGAATTGGAAGTAGGGAGATTGGCTATAGTTATTGAGGTCACTAGGATCTCCTGACTTAAACAAAGGGACCACAAGTGCATTTTCCAAATGGGCGGTAGGTCACCCTGGGACAAGGATAAGTTGAAGAGGTGAGTAATTGGGACTGCGAGGACATGGTAGCCGACTTTAAGAAGTATCGGTCAATGAGGTCGGCCCCAGCACTTTTCCTAGTGTCCAGCTGAAGAAGAAGATCTTGTACTTCTTTCAGGGAGGTAAGCTGCAGAGAGAAGGATGGACTGAGGATTGGTTTTTCTTGTGTATCCAATCTAAGTTGTTGGCAGAGGATATTCACGGGAGAGGAGTCAAAGGCTAGCCCTGCAGTGGCAAAATGATTATTGAGAGCATCGAGGATAGACAGTCTGTTGAGATGACAGTATTGTTGATCAATAATTTAGTAGGTAGGGAATTTACAGTGGTGTGACCTTCAATGTCTTTGATAGTCTTCCAGAATTTGGAGGCATTTCTTGAGGAGCTTCCAGCTGACAGCGTAGAAATTAGCTTTGGCTTCTGGACCATTTGGTGCAGAGGTTCCTTGTCTTCGGAAAGAATTTCAGTCATTTATTAAATTAGTTTTTCTAGCAGTTCTCAGGAGTACATCCCTACTCTGCAAAGCATCTTTCAGGTCTTCTGTAAACCACTGACAGGATTTGTTTCTGGCACAAACTTTTACTTTGGGAGCATACTTGTTGAGAGCCCTAGCATAATTTCTGAGAAAATATCATAAGCCGTAGTCAGGGCTTAGCTAGATAGAAGTCCTGCATTCACGTGAGTCTTAGGTCTGATATATACCCATGAAGATCAAAGTTGCATATGCACCTTTTAAAGGAGAACTATGTTACAGTTGTGGATTTAAGAGTGGATCTTACACCTAATGAAGCAGTGGTCGCTAATATCAGAGAATAAGACACCATCATGGAGAATAAATGGGGTTTGTTAACTAAAATGATATCCAAGAGAATACTGTTATTAGGGTTGAGCTTGTTAGGATGAGTAGATTCGTTTACTAGCTGTGACAACCCAAGGAATCGCAGAACATTTAAGTGGGGTGGATGCACTGGAGAGCCAGTCTAAGTTGAAGTCCCAGTATGATACACTCTGAAGATGCCAACTCACGATGTTTTGAGATGTTTTAACAATTGTAGTCTAGCTGATGGGGTTTGTAGCATCCTATTATACAAAGAGACACGGTGATAATTTAATTCTTTAATGACAAGCTTTCAAATTATTTTGGGACAGAGGTTGAGTCAATTATGGAGGCATGAAATTTATCCTTGATGCAAATAGCTACCCACCACCTCTGGTTTGCCTGTCGGCTCTGAACAAAGAGTAGGAGGGGATGTTAACTTCTGTTACTGGTCGCTGGTCAGAGCCAGACTCCATAATCACCAGAACATCTGGAGCAGTATGACATACCCAGGCCTGAACAGAAGTGATTTTTTTTTAATAGGCTACATACATTAACATGTAAGAATGTAAGCCCTTGAGGCATTGTAGCTGTGCTGGGATTCCATGGGTGCCAGAGGCCTGGATTAAGCTCACATTTCCTGAGCATAGTAAAAGTAAGAAACAAGAGTTTCCTGCAGAGTCCTAGGAGAAGTGTGGGTGGTTGGGTCTTCTTTCAGTTACCTGATTTGTCTGCGGCAGTATAGGGAGTTCTGAGGCTAGTTCAGTTTTCCTGATGCTGCATACAGTAATACCCTGACCGAGAGAGTCAATGGGAGTAGGGGGAGTATGCAGAAGGTGGTGTAGCCCTGTGGGCAGGCTCTTGAGAGTCCTGTATGCCAGTGCAGGTGAAGGACCAGCAGTGGGCTAGGGAAGTAAGAGCACATACAAGTTCTTCTACATGATAGGAAAAGTCCCGGTCGGACAATGTAAAAGAGAGCCATTCTCATCTCTAAGAGCTATTTTTTGATTCACGCTGGGTCCAATACATGTAAGATGAGCAGAGACAAGCATAGAAGCAGGTAATATCCCTCATTATGAGACTATACCCAGTGGGCACTACAAGTGCAGGCAAGAGAAGGGATTCTCAATGGAGGAGATTTCTTAATCCCTGCAGAATAGTACTATAGGCAGTGGAGCCAGAAGCAGTAATCCTTAAGTACAGCTCCTAGTCAGGCTAATAAGAAAGAGTTCTCCTGACTATAGAGTAGTACTAGGGCAGAGAGGCTTTGAAGCAAATTTTTAGCTACTACTCTGGAGCAGACTAAGTACTAGAGAGATCACCTGACCTAAATCAATTGCCTTACCAAGACAGGATATGCTAGTCAGCAATAAGCAAACCTAAAGTACCAAAATGGTATGCCTCAGCAAGACAGAATGAGATAAAGCTGCTAAAAAGCTTAGTTGCAAAAGGGGATAGTAGGAATTACAGTTGTTGGCAGTAAGTAACCAATAAATTGAAACATCAGATAGGAGTGGGTGGAGACTGTGTGCATTTAAAGGAGGCCTGGAAGGGAGAGGAGGGACAAAAATCAAGGGAAGTTTGCAGAGCTAGCACTGAATCAGTGCACATACAGTTGGAGAGAAACTGCAGTGGGGAATGGTAAGTTACTTTACACAGGCTGAGCAGAACAGGCTAAATTAAAATATATAAATTAGAAGCTGAGTACAGGGATGCAGGCTTACATTAAGCCACACTCTCAGGTGCTCCTGTCTCGGGGTGAGTGAGACTAGCCAATCAAGAAGCTCTACACAGGCATGGAGCTAATAGCGCTACCATGAGAAGGGCTGAAATTGAAAACAGCAAATTGCAAGTGATGATCCGATTCAGCGTTCACACAGCCCAGAGAAATTGGCAATTTTTCGCGCCATCCCTTATCGATCTCTTTGGGGTGGGTGGATCAGGCCCTTGCACCGTCAGAGTGCTATGGCTGGATCATGACCGCTGCCCGTGGGGGCAATTGGCACTTGTAAGGGAAGGAGACAGCAGATTAAATAGGAGCAGATGGGGGTGTCTAAACAGAGACACACAAAGAGAGCTGAGCACCAACTTGAAAGACAAGTCAGGGGCGGTCTCAAACAGAGGCAGGTGCCGGCTAACTCAGGAATCCAAAATAAGCACAAAAGAACAGACTGATGGGGAAGGCAGGAGGCACAGAACAGAGACAGAGGAGGACAGGGGACAAAGGAAGATAATTATGAAAGTCAAGGGCAGAAGCCTTAGGTTCAAGACAGAGAATACACAGATTTTACAATTCACTGAATTTTCTAACTAAGTCCATAGCGTAAACATATAAACACAGTGCAGTCTTAAATAGGAGTAAAAAATATATATTAACAAAGCTAGTAAAACTTTTTACAAATCAGTTTAAGGCGGTGTAAAAGAGGAAAGCTTAATTAGGAAAAACCAAGGGAAGTTTGCAGAGCTGGCATTGAATCAGTGCACATACAGTTGGAGAGAAACTGCAGCGGGGGAATGGTGTTACTTTACACAGGCTGAGCAGAACAGGCTAAATTAAAATATATAAATTAGAAGCCGAGTACAGGGATGCAGGCTTACATTAAGCCACACGTCTCGGATGCTCCTGTCTTGGGTGAGTGAGACCAGCCAATCAGGGAGCTCTACACAGGCGTGGAGCCAATAGCACTACCCATGAGAAGGCACTGAAATTGAAAACAGCAAATTGCAAGTGATGATCCGATTCAGCGTTCACACAGCCCAGAGAAATCGTGGCAATTTTTCAAGCATCGTACCTTATCTATCTCTTTGGGGGTGGGTGGATCAGGCTGCTTGCACCATAGAGGTGCTATGGCTGGATCGAGACAGCTGCCCATGGAAGCAAGTGGCACCTTATCTATCTCTTTGGGGGTGGATGGATCAGGCTCCTTGCACCGTAGAGATGCTATGGCTGGATCATGACCACTGCCCGTGGGGCAAGTGCTGTATCTATCTCTTTGGGGGCCGGGTGGATCAGGCTCCTTGCACCTTAGAGGTGCTATGGCTGGATGTGTGACCGCTGCCCGTGGGGAAAGTGGCACCTTCTATCTCTTTGAGGAGGGTGGATCAGGCTCCTTGCACTGTAAAGGTGCTAGGGCTGGATCATGACCACTGCCCGTGGGCATACATACACACACATATATATCAAGGCATAAAATAAGTGGGATCGCGACGCAATTTGCAACCCAAGATCGAAAAAGCGAGTCAAATCTGGCAATGATTAGCAGTCATTTCTAATCATTGCCAACTGATCCTAGGTCCTGTAAAGTACCTTAATGAGCTGTCACTTTAATTTTTTAATTTTTTTTGCCCATGTATCAAGTCATTTCCATCCTCTCTGCCCCTTGAACCCCGAGTTGTTCCATGATTGATCAAGTGATGCTCTTGCCCCACAACCAGGTCTCTGCATGGGAGAAACGTGACTCAGTCCTTTTGCAGCACTCCAGAAGAGGAAGCAGGCATTGGGAGGTTGAGCAGGAGTCCAAGGTGAGTTTTCTTTTATTTTATTTCTTTTTTTTTATTGTTATCGCTGTCATCCAGTTAACTAATTGTGTCATTCTGTTTTACAGGTTGGTGGTGGAGACAAGAGCCAGAGCCAGGAGGAGTGGTGGCCACACTGAGGAGAAGCCAGAGGGAGAAGGTCTGGCTGAGAGTATGAGAGGGCATGGGGACTTGGATGATGGAGCTGAGCAGAGCACTGGCAGCTGCATCGCAGGGCGAGGCGGAGGGACAGGCAGGGGTGCAGCAGAATCAGGAAGCTCAGTAGCAAAACAAGTAAAACATTTTCATTTGGTTGGGGTTGGAGGAGGGAAGAGGGCACACGGGCTCCAGGGCACAGATGGGGGTGGCATAATGGCAATGAACGGGCAACCTAGAGCTGGACTGTGGGTGGGGAGAACAAGGGCATGAAAGGGTCAGCCTGCTTGCAGTGAAGGTGGGAACAAGCAGTGAGCGTAATGGCAGTGAACTTTGGGAACAGAATAAAGACTATGTGTTCTGCTTTGAAGAAATTATGGGTGAACCAGAACTTAATGTGCCCTGCTACTATGTTGTGCACCCTGCATCTTTGCAGTGAACATTTGAGAACACTTAGAGAACAGATAAAGTAAGCAGCCCTGCCTGCTTTGAGATCTCAGTAACCAAAAATAATGTGCCCTGCTATTTGTGTGCCCTGCTCTTGACTTTGCAGTGAATTTGGAAAGAGAAATAAAAAGACTAAGTAAAATGTGCCCTGCTTTGCAGACATTGGGGAACCAGAACTTATCTGGGAACAGAATAAGACTAATGCTTCCTGCTTTGCAGAGATCTGTGTGCCCTGCAGCTAGTTTTGTGTGCCCACATGCAGTGAACTTTGGTAACAAAAAAGAGACTAAGTGATGTGCCCTGCTTTGCAGAGATTGGGGAACCAGAACTTATTTGGGAGCAGAAGACTAAGTTAATGCCCTGCTTTGCAGAGATTGTGCCCTGAGTCACAATGGGAGGGACTGACCATTTACAGTTAGGAACAGAATTTGGTCTGAGAAGTGCTATTAACTGGGTCGGGGGCTGGGGTCTCAAATCAGCTCGCTGCCATTTTCTTTTTTCAGGAAAAGCCTCATCATATGTTAAGTAGTTGCACACCCTGACACCTTGTTTTGCTAACTTTAAACTTTTTAATATTACAGTCTGACATGGATGGAGTTAAATTAGCAACTGCAGAGTGATGGCTCCAAAAATATGATCCAGAAAAAATTGGCTACAGATTAGCAGTGAGGGAGACTGTGCAGTGCGTGTTAGTTATGAAATGTGCTGTGAGTACAGAGATGAGCTATGTGGGTTGAGGAACTTCAGTGAGGCATTAGTTGCATGGATTACAGGCCCCAGTATAAAGGTGACGCAATCCGGAAACATCTTTTTTTTTTTTTTTTTTTTTTTTTAGTTTTGTTGACTGGGTAAGTGCACTAAACAAATCCTGCCTATTTTCAGGCACGACCACCTGGGAAGGGGATACAGGTAAATGCCAACTGACCTTGAACCAGATTAAGCTGTTGCGGTATTTTTAGTGAATGAGGGAAATTTGCAAGGACACTGGGAAATTCCCTACTCTCTTCGATAAGTGCCATGGGATCTTTAACATCCACCTGAGCTACCACCAATCCAGGCAGATGGGACCTCGGTTTAACGTCTCATCCGAAGATGGCACCTCAGAAGTGCAGCACCCTCTCATGCTGTACTACAGTGTCAGTACTGGATATAACCCAAGTGCCAGATGTGGAACTAAACCCACAGCCCTCTGATCTCCCGGCCTCAGAGGCGAGTGTGCTACCTACTGATCCACTGACACTGATTCTGACAGAGCAGCACAAGAAAGCTGTTAACATTTTCAAATTTGGTAGAACTAGGTCACCCCTGGATATATATTGCCATACAACAATTGGTTAAGTTTAAAATGGCGGGGGTTAGGGGTTTGGAGTGAGTTTTAAAACTTATAGTTAATTTATTTGCAGGAGAGCTTTCAGTAATGCAGAGAAACAGCATAGAACGATTCTAGGCAGGCTGATGAAGATCCTGTATATGGTGGCCAAAGAGGACATCCCTATTAAAAGTCTGAAGGATAGCAGAACAAGGTAAGTGCCATGGAGTTCATTTGACAATAAATACATTAATGCTGTTAGTGGAAAGAACTCACAATGTATATTGGCAAGAACCTAGAATAAAACCTGCTGGCAACTGTCAAAAATGCAAACTCTTTTTCAATGCAGTGGACGGTAGTACTGACAGTGGTATAATTGAAAAGGAACTGGTTTACATAATTTATGTAAATCCCATCAGTGGTCAAGTGGAGACTAAGTTTTACTGAATGAAAGCTGTATCAGATGGTACAAGTGAGGGATTGAAAAATCTCCTTTTAGACATTTTACAGAGTCTGGCCGTTGGATTTGGGGCTGATGGGGCATCTGCCAACATGGGTGTAAGACGGGGTCTTGCTGCTCTTTTAAGGGAAGACATACAGTGGTTAGTTGGTGTTCATTGTTTCTCTCACAGATTAGAACTGGCCATAAAGACGATTTGGATAACTCCTATTTTAGCTATGTTTCAAACTTTCTGACCAACTGTTTAATCTGTATCAGAAAAGTCCTAAGAGACTCCGAGAGTCACGGTCCCTTGACCAGGCCATGGAGATGTCAGTTGAAAAGCCCCAGAAGGCCCATGGCACCGTTGGGTGCAGCATAAACTTCTTGCCACCCATGCTGTTACCAAATCATTTCCGTAATTTGTGCACATTTAGAATATATGGCTGGCTGCAGACCCAAGTCATGGCAAGGCCAAAGCCAAGGAGCGCTGCAAATTATGACTAAATTCCAAATGGTGGCACACCTTTTGTATTTTGAACAGCTGCTTCAGCCACTCGCCAAGTTCTCACTAGCACTTCAAAAGAAGCAGTTGAAATGCCAGAGCTACTTAGCTCTCTTGAAACTTATAAACACTCTTGACCATGCTACAGCAGAGTGGTCCTAGGTGGCAGTGAACTTGACATTCTCTTTAAAATGGGTCTGATGTTCTTTCAAGAACATGTGCTCAAGTCACATACAAGGTGTGAAATTAACACATTTTATTTATTTCATCTATTTATTTATTTATTAAATTTGGTGACTGGGTAGGCCCACTGAGCCTCGAAGGTCCCTTTTCAGGGGACCCAGGATAACAACACAAGATAAAATACAGTGGAGAAAAACTTTTTATTACATAGGTTGTTCAAGCATAAGGTGGTTACAGACAGTGGTTACAGACATGGTTATCATCATGACACAGTTTTGCCTTGGTACTACTTGGCATAGTGATATACATGAGTAGCATATTAGTGCTAAGTTGTTAAAACTTTTAAACAAACTAAGAAATACATTACAAACATTGAGAACTGTTGTGAAGAAAGGTCTGGTTTAAATGATGAAAGTAATATCTATAACCTGCAAAAGTGTTAGATACCAGACTTTGGCTAGCCATTGCAGCAGAAAGGAACTGGAGCTGTATGGTAACAGTAACATTACTGCAGTAGCTGACCACTTTTCAGCACTTTGCAGCCTGTGTGTGACAGCTACTTGCAAAATGGCAAGAGTTTAAGATTTTTCCTCAAACCAATTTCATCAATCTTTCTGGCTCTGCTATCTGGTTAAAGCTGGCATGTGATTTCCAGAAATCTTATCCAAATCTGTTGAAGTTTGCAATGCGTTGAGAGTATTTCCTGTGTCTAATGTAATTGTAGAAAGGTATTTTTCAACTGTGAACAAGGTAAGACTGTAACGGATGCTCTCTCATGGTAACAATGTTTTTGCTGTTCTTCTGTAAATATCTGTATCCCAAACTGTATATAATGTTTGTAAACAATGTCTGTAACCCGTACATGATGGCTATTCCTTTGTAATTTATACCATCTCTGTTTTTGCTGTCCTCCACGTGATGAGGTACTTTTGTAAATGAGCCGATGGCTCAAAGGTTGTAAATCGATACTTCAAATAAACAAAAATAAATAAAATCTGACTGGAGACCAAGTCTGGCAGAGGATACTGTAGAAACATTGATTTGCATTAAAAGCTGCCCCCCACAGCTGAATTCACCCAGACAGGGCTGTAGACATATTTTTAGTGCTAAACTGAGACGTCCCTGGTGATTTGGCAGCTGAGGATGGTGGACCACCCCAGGTTCCTCCTTCCAAAACAGTCCAGAATTACTGGCTACATGTCTGGTGGAGAAGAATAGCAATAGATCGCACCCAGTACTTGTTGGTAACTGTGTCGATCCACGATCCCAGCCTGTTACTGTACTGGTCAATCACGGTCCCGGTATGCTGGGGCGGGGGTTTTAATTTGTCATGAGACTACGATCGCGCTCATGAATTAACGGTCTGCTTTGGCAGACGTCCCTATCTCGGCTCTTAAAATGTATGTGCTGTTGCACAAGGATTGCTGTATCCTGAAATGGCTAAATAAAACAGATATCAATCTCAGAAACTTGTGTAATGTGTATTTTATCAATACAGAGCAAGAATAAGTACATTTTATGGGGTTATGAGCAAAAATATCAATTTTAGTAATTGCTGATCAACTTCAGTCAATTGCTAATCATTTTACTTTGATTAGTGGAAGCCACTAATCAAGCCTCAACACTAATTTATGCCTTGTATACATATATATACACACACACACACAACACCCCCCACACACATATATATATATATATATAATATAGGACTGTTGGTTTCTAGGAATATATATTGTATATATTCATTCCCTAGGAGATCCACCGATCTCCATGCACACAATACATTTCACTGATAGCATGGTGTTAACTTTATCTCGGAGGCTCTAGGGCATAAGCTTACATACAAGAAAGCAGTTGGGATATCACCACAATGTTGCTTCTAGGGGTGGGTAGAGGTCAGCTTCCTTGCAATACCATTTCTGGTGTGATGTGACCAGCATTACCCACCCCATCCCTTTTACGCCTCATACCCCCAGTACCAATGGGAGAGACAAAAAACACAGCTATCTGACAGCTCATCCAAGGTTATACAATGTCTGCAAATCTTCTGTGCCATGTTCTGGATGTGCTTGCTTCCGAGGCTAGTTCCATAAGTCAGAATGGAGCTTTCAGGATTGTTCATTGGATCATTTAGTGGATTGTCCCATGGGCACAATGTTGGCCCACAACTGCTGTACGGCCGGCTGACAGAGGAAGCTGGATCCGATGCACTCTCCCAATGAGGGGCTTTCATCCCGTGGTCACTGGGGCCTATTGTATGACTCCAGAGGGTATATTTGTTGCTGAAATACTAGCTGGTGATCACCATTTCCTCCACTTCTGGTCTGCATCTTCACTTTTGCTCCTTGTTCTCCATCGGTCTACTGGGTGCTCCCTTTTGTTGTGATGCCCTGTTGTTGTCTGTTTCTATTTCTGGCTGGGAGAACCCTGGCTTCTATTTTGCGGTGCTGTGTGGACTGCACTGGCTGCCAGTTCAGTGACGGATCACTTTAAAGTCAGTCTTCTGACTTTTAAAGCCCTACATGGACTAGGTCCAGACTACTTGAAAGAGCTCCTGGTTCCTTACTGCCCTGGTGATCACTCCGCTCAGCTGACGAGGGGTTGCTAGAGATCCCCAGGGTGAGCTTAAAATCTTCTTGGGCTCATGCATTTATGTTTGTGGCCCCTACCCTCTGAATTCTGTACCCGTCAGTTACGGGAGTGCGTGACCGTGGAGGATTTAAACAGGCCGTTAAGACTTATTTGTGGAGGCAAGCGCTCAGTGGTTAATCTCTTTCTGATTGTATCAGTGGTTTTATTGCTGTTTTATATTTTTAGGACAGTGAGCTGTATGTCGTGTTTTAAAGTTTGTTCAGTGCCTTGGTTTTTGAAAGGCCCCATAAAAATAAAGTTTATTATTAGTATTTTGTTGAGACATCCCTGTTGCTGTCTCTTTCTATTCCTGGCCAGGAGGCTCTAGTTTCTACTGAAGACTGTCCTGGATGCTGAACCTCCATCTCCTGTCTGGCATGCTGGTCCGCCTGCTGTCTTAGGCTGTGACTGAAGCACGTGGAGTTGGAAAGCCTTGTGTTTGCAGCCTGGGTAGGCCAGGTCCTGTGGATGAAGTCCTGCAGCTCCTCCAGGGTGGAAAAGAGCATGGGCATCCTGTTTACTGTCAGTCACATAGTGGCCAGATACTGCAGGAGAATGGGATTCCTAGTGCATTGAGTTGTTTATGGGTTTCGTGTACTCTTTACGCTTGTTTGCAAGGTCCCAAGAGTAGTCCTGGAAAACTAAAACATGGTGGCCATTCCATGAGAGGGATCCTACTTCCCAAGCTCTGGCTAGGACCCAGTTTTTGTTCGAGAATTCATTATGTGTACCAGGACAGGCCTAGGGCACTCACCGGGCCTGGGAGCCAGGTTCCAGTCCTATTTTCAGTATTCATGAATGATTTACCTGCTATCTGCTCATATATCAAAATACACATGTATGCAGATGACACATACTGTACACCTCTAGTGCTTCCCATTCAGATGTGGTGGCAAGACTGCAGCAGAACTTCACTAAGTCACAGCACTGGTTCCAATCCAACCAGCTGTTCCTAAATGCCAAAAAGACTGTCTCCATGACATTCAGCATCAGGCAGACACTTTTTAAATTTTACCCCCCATATTCTACCCCCTGGATGGAACACCATTAGAAAACGTCACCTCCTTTAGATACCTTGAAGTCTGGCTAGACCAACACCTGGACTTCTATATGTGTAAATGCTGTCCTCAAGGAATTCCACCCCAAACTTGGTGCTTTATAGCATAATCATGACCGTATTCCCATGCCGCTCGTCATGCTTTTGTACAGAAAAGGTTCCTCCCACAGTTGACTATGCTGATAGTTTTAGCTTATTATTCAGCAATAATGCCATTACAAAATCACAAGAAATCAGGACAACAAACATTTTGTACACATATAAACAGTCATTTACAATACAATATCATCTAGATTATACTAAACATTCTGCAAATATATTAAAATGTAAAATTACATAGCCCTCATTTGTGTTATTCAGATACCATTTAATACATTTGTTATTGGCTTTATTATATCCATAGTAATATAGCAGTATATTATAAATACATTCAAGCATCTAGAAGCAATCTCCTTTTATAAAATTTCTCACAAGTGTAATATAAAAGAGTAGCTCCATATTGTGTTGAGGGGAATCTACAAGCTTGTATATCAAGACTCTGTTCTATATTATTCATTTCTAGTAGACCTTAAATTAATCGGGTATACATTTGTAGGTGTTATTGACTATGCTATATAGTTTACAGTGCTGCTTCCAAATCCATCCTGGCAAGAATGGACACCCTCTGTAACTCCTTCTGTTGGTTCACTGTACCCTACCCCCCACGCACCCATCACTGTGATCTTTGTAAAGCCCTTCCTTCCCTCCCTTCCTTTCCTTGATTCCAGATGCCACATTTTTCTGCTTCCTTTATAGCTAAATTCTGGTTTGGGTCACTACCCCTTACCTCAGCTCTACTCTACCTGTACCCATCCTAACCCCTACCGTCTCTGCAACAAAGAACCCCAACTTCTAGCCCTCCCCACGGTTGACCACAACTGGACAATCCACTTCTCATATAATTGTCCCAAGCTGTGGAACCCCCACCACCACCATCTGATTTGCCACCTCCCTCTCAACCCGTTCCTCCCTCCTAGATAACTTCACCTCCCTACATGCTCCTGTCCCTAACTTTCCTTTCCCTGAAGCTAGGCCCTCCATCCCTCATGCTAACCTATAATAACCCCATACCTCCCTATTACCCATCATTCATCACACAACAACTCTGACATCAGACCCTCCATTGCCTCGCCCAAACAAGCAAGCTCTATTCTGTGTTGTTTCTCCTCACTGGCCGGCACTCCTCTTATCCACCTACTCCTCTACTACCCTCCTTCTCACTCGACACGCTGCCCAATTAAATATCATGCTCTGCCATCTTGGTATCTCCTGACCCTTGTTCAACACAGTCACCATTGCTCTACTAATAATACTTGTTCAACATGTACTCTATTGAAACATAGAAACATAGAATTTGACAGCAGATAAGGACTGCTTGGCCCACCCAGTCTGCTCATTTCCTACCTAATGGATAAGCTGCAGATCCCAGCTAACCAACAGCCTATTTTGTCCTACCCCCACAAGAATTGCCTTATGTCTGTCCTGTGCATTCTTGAATTCTTCCACCATTTTAGATCACACAACCTCCTCAGGAAGGCTGTTCCATGCATCCACCACCCTCTGTGAAAAAATACTTCCTCACATTCTACCTGAGCCACCCCCATCTTCAAATTGTGCTCCTTTGTTCTTGCACACCTCTTTTTTGAAAGATGCTACCCTCTTGGACTTTGTTGATTCCCTTGAGGTACTTGAAAGTTTCTATCATGTCCCCCTCTCCCTCCTTTCCTCGAGGCTATATATATTAAGCTCCTTTAGTCTATCTTCATATGTCTTCCGGTGCAGGCCCTGCACCATTTTAGTTGCCTCCTCTGGACAGCTTCCATTCTATGTCCTTAGGAGATTGGGTCTCCAGAACTGCACGCAGTACTCCAAATGGGGTCTCACCAGCTGTCTGTACAGAGGGATAACAACTTCCGTTTTCTACTGGTGATGCTCTCCTATGCATCCCAGTATCCCCAGCCCTCCTTACTGCCCTCTCACATTGCTTGCCCACCTTTAAGTCATCTGATATGACCACCCCAGGTCCCTTTCCATTTTGTTGTTGTTAATATCTCACCCCATTGTGTAAACTTTCCTTGGGTTTTGTTTCCAGGTGCATTACCTTGCACTTCTTAGCATTGAATCTAAGCTGCCATACATTTGACCACTCCTCTTAACCTTGCCAAGTCCCTTCTCATCCTTTCCACCCCACCTTGTGTATCAACTCTGTTGCAGATCTTTGTATCATCTCTCCCAGGTTGTGCCTAAAAATAGGCAGGATTTGTCTAGTGCACTTACCCGTCAACAAAACTAAATAAATAGAATAAATCATCTGCAAAGAGGCATACTTTTCCTTCCAGTCCCTCTGCAATGTTGCTTATAAAGACATTTTTTTTATTTTTTTTTTTATTTAGTCTTTGGTAACTGGTAAGCCCACTAGGCACAAGTGCCTGTTTTCAGGGGTGACCTGGGATACTAGTTAAGGACTTGCTCAGAGTCACACAGTATGCAAGTGAAGGTTGTGAGAATCAAACTCAGGTCTGGTCTGCTGGATATATCAAGCTTGTTCACACCTCATTCCTGTAACTCTAGGCTATACTGCCAGCCCATTGAAGAGGACCGGTCCTAATACTGAACCCTGCTGTACCCCACTAGTAACCCCTTTCTTCAAAGTGGACTCCATTTACTATTACGCTCTGTGTCCTATTCTCCAGCCAATTCTTTACCAGGCTATCATCTTGGGACCCACTCCAAGGCTGGCTAACTTGTATATTAATCTTTTGTGTGGGACTGTGTCAAGGTCTTGCTAAAATCTAGGTAGGCCATGTCCACAGCCCTCCCTGATCTACTACTTTGGTCACCCAGTCAAAGAACTCTATTAGATTTGTCTGGCATGACCTTCCGCTGTGAATCAAAGATAATGCATATTTTATTTATTTTTATTTATTTATTTTATTTATTTCAATCTAGGATTACAATACCTTTGAGCTGAGGCTCTTTTACAAAGGTTCCACGTCAGCGTGTGCAACAGTCATCATTTTTAGTTACAAACATAACGTCACTGACTTACAGACATGTAATAACCAGTACAAAGACTTGAGCTATGAGCAAGACAACGGAGGGTCAATGGGGGAGAAGTGAGGGTAGGAGATCGAGGGTAGGAGGTGCAGGGGTAAGGGGGTACAGGAGGTGGGGGTGGGGCAGGAGTGGAGTTCAGGGGAGGTGGGCGAGGGTGGTGAACAGTGCAGCCAGGGGGCTTTGTCAAGGGAATATGCCAGGTAAGGTGTTAGGGTGCAAAGACCGATTGTAAGTGCTGGGTGCTGGGGCATGTGCAGCTGGAAAGGTGGAAATGTTAAGATGGGCAATCACAGGATACAAGCAGTGAGGCGCAGCTTGGACTTGAAAAGGCCGGTGTTGGAGCGGTCACTATGTCGCTGCCAAGAGAGTTGAGCCAGTTGGATGCCCGATAGGCAAATGATCTTGTCCTTGGGTCATGCAACATTGTGGGATATGTAGTTGATGGGAACTGGATCTCCTTGTAGTGACATTCTTATGTCTAGGCTTAAGGAGGGCACAGACACAAGGTGGAGCAAGTCTCATTATGATTTTCTTGGCCGTGATGCAGGTTTGGTATTTTATACGTTTGTCCAGTTGAAGCCATCCAGATTGGGAATAAAGGTCACAAGTGTGGGTATGGCGATGTGAGCCAGTGATGAGATGACAGGCCTTGTTCAGGGAGGTCGCGATACGTTTGAGAGCAGTGGTAGTTGCAGACCCATATATGATAAGACCATAGTCTATGATGCTGACAGTGGAGCTTTGGATGGCCACTGACAGTGCTTCTCGGGTTAGGTGTTTCCTGTGCCAGAATAATATGCCTAACCTCGCATTGGCAGACTTTGCAACATTGCTAATATGGACAGCGTATGAGAGGTGGGGATCAAGGGTGATGCCAAGGTACTTGAACGATTGTGTTTGCTCTAGGATGGCTCCTTGTTCGGTTACAATAGAGAGGTGGAGTTGTTTGTTTTGTTGTGGGGGCTGCAAAGACCATAGACTTTTTTTTTCTGATTGAGAAGCAGTTTATGATTTAGGAACCAGGATTCGATGGAGGAGATGGCCTGCTGAAATTTATTTTGTAATTGCTTGGATCAGGGTCTGAGGTGAGGATCACAGCATCGTCGGCATGAGAATTATTTGTTCTGGGCAGCTATCCGGTAGTTAGTTTAAGAATAGGCTGAAGAGGAGGTCCCAGAATGGAGCCCTGGGGACTCCTCAACGGACCGGTCTAGGGTCCGAGTGTATCAGCGATTCTTACTGTTTGGGACCATTCTTCAAGGTAGCTCTTAAACCAGTCAATGGTGTCGGTTGACAGCCCAGTGTTCTGAAGCTGGACAAGTGAGGCGGTGATTGATGGTGTTGAAGGCTTTAGTTAAGTCAATGTAGATTGAGCCTAGTAGTTCACGGAATCAAGTGCATTGTGGATTGCGCGGTGAATTCAAGTAGGGCTGTGGAGGTGCTGTGACCTTTGCAGAACCCGTGTTGTTGCTTGCACAGGATGTTGTACGTATCCAGGTATTCTGTGAGCTGGTCTGAGACGATGCATTCTAGTGCCTTGGAGAGTGGGGTAGTAGGGAGATAGGTCTGTAGTTATAGTGGGCAGTTTTGTCACCACTTTTATGGACTGGGGTGACAGTGGCAGATTTCCATCTGTCTGGGAACTGGCTAAGGCTGAGGGAGAGGTTGAAAATTCTGGTCAGAGTACTAAGCACTTCATCAAGTGTGAGAGACAGGATTTTGAGATTGAGAGTCATTACTGAATCTTGATTTACCAAGGGCTATGGTAACGTATTTGTGTACTTGGTGAGCCTTGACTGCTTTGAAGTAGAAGCAGGGGGCTGGTGGGAGTAGTGTTCATTCCAGACAGGGCTACACCATCTTTGAAGTAGTCCTGAGGTAGGACAGTGCTGAGGTCGGTAAAGCTTTGTTAAAGGTATCCTCAATGGTTTTGGGTTGAGGGTTTAGTTCCGTTGATGTTGAGTATTGATGGAGGGTTTTGGGTGGATTCCCAGTGAGTTCCTTCATGTTCTTCCAAATTCCAACCATTGCCCCAGGAGTTTGTGAGGCATGCTTACAGTAGGCGGACTTCATTTGCTGGATGGTTTTGATGCAGTCATTGTGGGCACGTTTGTAGTTTTGGATGTCATTTGCTTTCCAGAGTTTGCCAGCTCCATAGGTGGTCTCTTGTTTTAGCATCCTGAGGAGGTCACCTGTGAGCCAAGGGTTACTCAGTGATTTGACTTTGCGTTTCTTAATAGGAGCATCGTGTCACAGGCCACAGTGAAGATGTTTATGAAGTGGTCAAGGGCAGTTTTATGTTGGTTGCATTGAAGATAGGGGACCAGTTTTGGTGGAGGAGGTGGGATTTGAGTTGAGGAGGTGACCACTGTGTAGAACCCAGCTGGTGATTGTTTTTGGTGGTTGTTTGATGAATTTATTGACCAGGTGCAGCTAACAGGGGAGTGATCGCTGAGAGAGTCAGGGAGGACATTAGTGTTAGATATCGCGATGGGTGACTGGTAAGGATCCAGTCCAAGAGTGTGCTGGTGCCAGTCCTGTAATTTTTCCTGGTTGGTGAGTCAACCATTTGTGTGAGGTCTTCACTGCAGCAACAGTATCCCTGTGTGCACCAGCATCAGCCAAGAGGGCCAGTTGATGCTGAAGTCGCCCAGGAGGATCGATTCGGTGTCTGGTAGGAGTGACTTTACAAAGTCAAGCACAGCTGTTAGACCAGTTCCTGTTCTTTGGGAGGGATGTAGATGGTGGCAACAGTGAAGGTTTTGTTTTGGGCACCGAGGAGGATTCTCACTGGCAGTATCTGAGCAGTTGTGGGTTGGATTGAGGTAATGATGTGGTGCCCTTGTATGGAGTCTTTTAGGTAGAGCGCGAGCCTCAGCCTCTTTTGAGAGGTGATCCAGCCTAAAGACGTTGTAGCCAGGAAGGCTGATTGCATGGTCAGTATCGATGGCGTGAGCCAGGTTTCGACAACTGCCAGGATGTCAGGACAGTGTTGGCTGGTGAAGGCCTGTAGGGCATCCATTTTAGGAAGGAGGCTGCAGATGTTGATTGATATGAATGAGAGGCACCCGAAGGCTTGCTCAAATTAGTGTCTTTAGAGCAGAATGGGCCAGGGTTTGGGTGCCGTTGCCTGACAACATTAGGAAAAGGAGGACTAGCCTCCAGAGCTGCGGCCTATTTCTTTAAGGAATGTTTTCACCTGCTGGCATCTCGGGAAGTTGGTGAGCATCAGCGATAGTGGGTGAGGTAAGCATAGACAGGGGACCAGAGTGGAGGCTAGGACCAGTGTGGGTGTAGGACAGTTTCATGGTGGTAGGATGGACCATGGATATGGGGCACAAAAACCCTGGCACAATATATCAGTGTGGGGGGTGAGGATAGCATGCACCAAGCAGGAAAGGTATCTTGAGTTATCGTCTCTGATGACCTGAAGGTAGGAAACAGTGTGACAAGGCAGCAGGTAAAGCAAATAGGATGCTGGGATGCATAGGCAAGGGCATCACCAGCAGGAAAAGGGAGGTCATAATTCCACTATACAAGACATTATTGAGGCCCCACGTGAAGTACAGTGTACAGTTCTGGAGACCTTCCTACATAAGGACATAAGGTAGAGAAGGTTCAGAAGAGGCAACAATGATGGTGCATGGATTGCATCACAAGTCCTATGAGGACAGGTTGAAGGAATTGAACGTGTACTCCTGGAGGAGAGGAGGGAGAGGGGATATGATAGAGACATACAAGTATCTTACAGGGAGGAACAGGGTGCAGGAATACACTATTTTTAAGCGAAAAGATGTTCCAGGACTAGAGGGCATGGGATGAAGTTGGAGGAGGATGATTCAGAGGAAACGTTAGGAAGGATTTCTTCACAGAACTGGTGGTGGACAAGTAGAACACCTTGCCACAGGAAGTGGTGGGAGCTGAAACAATCATGGGATTTAAGAGATGCATGAGACAGACATAAAGGAATTCTGGAGGTCAGGGTAAGAGCAACAGACTTCTAGGAAACATCAACTGAACTTACAAGCTGAAATGAGCAGACTGGGTGGGCCATAGGCCCTTATCTGCCGACACTGTCTATGTATCTATGAATCCATGCTGCCTTGGGTCCTGTGCCCCTCTGGCCTCTAGGTACTGACAATCTTTCCTTCACAAGTGATTGCATCATTTTCCCTATCACTGAGGTTAAACTAACAGGTCTGTAGTTTCCTGCTTCTGCCCTGCTCCCACTTTGTGAAGGGGATCACATCTGCCCTCCTCCAGTCCTTGGGTACCATCCCATCCTCCCATGATTTGTTAAAGAGGGTAGTCAGTGGTGTCCAACCAGCTCCTTTTCATAATACAGAGGTGGGCTCAGAGAGAACAGGCCACAACAAATCTGCATAGGGTGTTGAAAATGGTGAGAGCTTAGATATGGCAGTACTGGAAGTTCCAGAGAAACCACATCCCCATAGTCTAAGCAAAGGGAAAGATCAAGTGTTCTACTACAGATTTTCTAGTGCTAAGGGGAGACAATTATTTACTCTGTAAAGGACCCCAAGGATGGGGAAACACTGTCACAATGTAACTAATGTGCTGGAAGTAGTCAAAATGTTGGTGTAAGAAAATGGTAAAGTATCTTTAAGAAGTTATCTATAGCAGCACTTATGAGTGTAACTTAAGCTGTAGTAGCTGATCTCAGCCAATGGGCAGAGAGAGAGCCATAAAGCATAGAAAACAGTTTTCTTTTGATCCACAGCTAGCTGACAACGAGGAACCAATTATCTACAATGACTAAGTAAAACTGAAGTGGCTGCTCAGTGGAAGAGGGCGAGGGACCAGGTGAAAATGATGGTAATTCATTTGCATACATGTGGCATTTAGGAACAGTTCAGAACTGGGAAGGTCATTTATGAAGACACAGAAAATGAGGGTCCGGACCTAGGCTGACCCGAGACAGAGCTGAGTAGAAATTGAAAATCCTAATTTTGTTTTAACATGAAATTATTTATTATTTTAACACAAACTGACTGAGTCTAGTCCAAAGGTAAAATATGAACTAGCTTAGGAAGGAGCAGAGACCCACAAAAGCAAGTCTGACTAGGAGCAAAAAGTGATTATGATGAATACTGTGGCCAAATCAATGAAGACTGCACCAGTTCACTGACTAGCGACCATGTGTAAATGGAAAGTAATTCTGAGCAGGAGGTGGACTAATCTTGAGTAATCTGGATAGAGAGAGTAGGGATATGGGATAGTTGCTGCCAGGACATCAGTGGGGCCTCTGTTATGGAGTGGGACTACCAAAGCATGTTCCCAGTTGGCAGGGAAGGAGCCAGTAGCCAAGGACTGATTAAAAATGTGTGTAATGGGGTGGCCATGGCTGTGACCTCATGGCTAGAAGTACAAGCAATAGGTCATCAGCCCCCCCCTTTTTTTTTTTTTTAGAGAAACATCCAGAGATCATCATTTTGGATAACATCTGACTCAAGAGATGGAGACAGAAACTTCCAGCAGCCAAGGGAGATACTGGCAACTGGAAGCTAATGAGAGAGATGTGAGCACTGGGACCATCTATGAAGAATCAGTCTGATGCATCAGCAGTCTGGCTTCCAGAACCACTACCACCACCTTCCTTCCAAGGTTCACAGACGCCATCCTCTCTGGCATGGCCCAATGCATCATAACCTCTTCCATCTTTATAGACCTGGCCAAGGCGTCTGACAGTCTCCCATGACCTCCTCCTCCTCACTAAACTCTCCACTGCGGGGCTGTTATCCAGTGAACCACCTGGTTCTGTTCCTGCCTTGAAGGTAGTACTCAACTGGTCAGAGTTGGAGACTCACGATTCCCCTCCCCATCAACACCAGTGTCCCTCAAGGCTCTGTCCTTGGTCCTCTTTTATTTTTGATCTTCCTCAATGGCCTTCCTGCTGTATGTTCCTATTCCTCCTCTATCCACATGTATGTAGACAGCCCTGTATACCTCCGCCCCTCCCTTCTGATGTGAGTCCAGACTTCAGCTTGACTTCATGAATGTCCAGCTCTGGCTCCACTCAAATCAACTGTTCTAGAACATGAAGAAGACCATCTCCATGACCTCTGGCACAAGGTAGACACTGTGGGCCCCACACACACACATTACACACCCTCAATGGGACCATGCTTGAGGATGTCACCCTGTTTAGGTATCTCAGGGTTTGACTGGACCAACACTGACTTTTCTGGTCATGTGGATGCCATTCACAAAATGCACCCTAAACTAGGTACCCTGTTAAGAAATCATGGATATATCTCTTTTCTGCCCGCTGGGCACTTGTCCAACATTATCTAACACTTGACTATGGTGATGTCATCTGCAGTGCTGCTCCTGTACTTCCCTAGCCAGACTGGACACTTTTGTCGCTTTTTTTCTTGCCGCCCCCCCGCACTCACCACTGCACCCTCTCCTAGTCTCTCTTCCCCTCCCTTGAGGACAGACACCTCTTTCACTGCGCCAACTTCATAGTGAAATTCTGATCAGTTCCTCCCCATCTTTCCTCTTCCTTCTCTCCTCCCTTCTCCATCCATAACCTTAACCCCTTACTCTGGCTCGCCCAGGGCCACCTCCATTTGCCAAGCTGCCTTCTTCCATTGTTTCCCCAATCTGAAATATCATCTCCTCCTTGCCCTCTCCTCACTCCTCCCAGTCACACCTCCTCCTGCAGCTGCCTCCATTCCCCTACTTCGCTCTCCCCACAATAATTTTACCACTCCAACTGATCGGCCCTCTCCTACTAAACTCTGACATTCCACATTCACTATTTCCCTCTAATAATGCTACTATACTCCTAGGCTTATTACGTCATCTGATTACCTCCTTGTATTTGCACTTGAAGACTAGTATTTTGTAGCTGCACTGTTTGATCAGTCTTGATTGTATATTGTATTTGTATTACTTTGTATTCTGTACATATGACAACTGTACCATGTACTCTTGCTTTATCACCTCTCCTACCCCCAGTACGCATCTGGAAAGGAGCAACACTGCTCAGTATGCTTTTCCTGGTGAAACTTTTAAACACACAAAATAAAATATGGTATGACAGCTATCAGCCTGGGAGCTCAAGAGAGATGGGAAGCGTTAAGGAGGCAGTGAACTGCTTTCCAAATTTTAAAAGTATCCATACTGCTGAAGAGAAACTTATTTTGGAACTAGGCAACATTGGCCTACTGGGTGTGCAGTATATGAGAGTCAGCTAAGTAAGATCCAAGCTGACCAGGTCAATTACTGCACTCAAGACTTCCTGACTATGCTGAAGCAGCAATGTCGAACTTGTAGAATTAAGCTAAAGTGTGAAGAGTGCTCTATGTGGCTGACCTATAAATGTATGCTGGTGAGGCTTCAGCTCACAACGTAGCCATTACCAGAGTGAGCCCTCACTGGCCAGGTAATGCCACACCTGCTCACTGACACACCCAACTGATTGCTGCGCACCCATTTTGTGATAGTTGCAGGGTTAAACTCTTTAGCATTCACACTCAAACTTGCGATAACAAAGAACTGTACTGAATCTCATAGTTTTTCCCAGTACAAGCTTTTTTTTAAATATTGGTTAAATTTTTGTTATGGTTTTATCTACACAGGCTTTTTACTTATCCCAGTGTGAGTTTCCAATTTATGCGCTGCAGTCAGATCATTTTAGAACTCTGTTTATGTCCCTGTTCTGTTCTTCTATTATTGGTATAATGCATCTGTGTTCTACTACAGAACTCTGGCTTAGAGGACATAAACTCCATAATACAGTTCAGAAATGATACTTACCACAGCATAAATCACAAATGTTCACTGTGGTTACTAAATGACCTCTATTGTTAGAAATAAAACAGAATTTGAACTAGCTCTCCAAACCCCATCTATTGGTAAAAACTATTTATTTAGCTTTTGTTTACTGGGTAAGTACACTAGACCCGTATTTTGCTTATTTTCAGGAGCGACCTGGGAGAATACAGACAAAGGAATACAGATAACTGTACATAAAGGTTGCAGGTACATCATGACAAATATAATGAGACATATGGGAAATAAGGTACATCATTGACTAATAAGAGTAACATACAGGAGTAGAACACTATCCAAATGAATGGTAGGTCATAATATAACTTGTAACTTAAACTTATAACTATATAGTTTAGCACCCCAGGGCACGGAGGTTCATAGACAATCTTCCACAAAGTCATCATGCATTAAGACACATAGATTAAGGCAGGACCAGGATGCATGGGAGTGGACAGTCCAACTTATGATCATGGTGCAATGCTGTGGACAAAAAGTATACCCAACAGTCAGAAACCCAGGGAACTGAAAACAGTTTAATGGGATCATTGGCTCCATGAAAGTATCGAGCAGCTACAGCGAAGGCAGCTTAGGGGCAAGTATGACAAATAGTTTAGGATTCCCTAGGGAGGCTTGAGGCAGTCACACACAGAGGCTAGTTTCAGGTAGCCCCACAGGAGTTGCGAAAACTCTGATAGGAGGGGCAGTGGATGTCACCAGGGAGGGAGTTCCAAAGTCTGGGTGCACTAACAGCAAATCCGATCCCCATGAGAGTACGGGTGGAGGGACTTTGAGCATCCCTGAGGTCTGGGACCTGAGATGGTGGGGTAGCGTCCATTTGTGGTAGGAGCAGGGCTAGCCCTTGGGGATGCCAGTTGTGATCACTTTCCCAGAGGCACCCAACTCGAAATCAAGGTATCTGGCTGGGTAGAGCCAGCAGAGTTGATCATATAGCTCACATCGGTGGGTGAGCCGGGGCAACCAGGCGAAATGGCAGATGCTGTTATATGCCGTGTACCACCGAGTGAGATGAGTTTTGGGAGGCGAGCAAATAGGTGCAGACCATAGCTGAGCGAGGGAAGAAGTACTGCCTCATGTAGGGCATGTCTGGCCCCGGTGTAAGGTTGTACTTAGCCCTGTAGGCTAGGCCTAGTTTAGAGTTCACTGCCCTGCAGATACTAAGGATATGACTCCCCTGTCAAGTTGGGGTCAAGTGTTACCCTAGGTATTTGATAGAGGTCACGACCGGTAGTGGGAGTCCATCGGCACTGGTAATGTTTAGCAAGGCCAATGAGGCTTTGATTTTGGCCTTGGAGCCAAAGAGCATAGCCTGGGTTTTCAGGTTCAGGACCAGTTTATGATTGTGAACCCAGGACCAGATATTGTTAAAGTCATGGGACAAGCACTGGTTTAGAGTGGCGGCATCCTGGGAGTGAGCCAGTATCACCAAGTCATCTGCGTACAAGGTGGCACTACAGCTGGTTGTCACCTTGGGTAGTTGATTGATAAAGAGGAGAACAGGAGGAGGGCCCAGTACCGAACCCTGGGGACTCCAGAGGTCACTGGTAGGGGCTCAGAGAGGATTTTTATTGAAGCAGGTCCATTGCTGTCCATGCAGGTAGCCTGTAAACCATTGCACAGCATGGGGAGAGGCCAAGTGACCACAACTGTGAGCCAAGCAGTTTGTGATCAATGAGGTCAAGGCTTTGGACAAGTCAATGAATATGGCACCAGAGAGTTTACCTGGTCCATGGCTGTTCTGTTGCTTGATGTTACCGAGATCAAGGCTGTGGATGTGCTATGCCCTTCGAAATCCGTGTTGGGCGGGACAGCAGCTCATGGGAGTGGATGTACTCCGAGAGCTGCTCAGCCACTGTCTTTTCAAGGAGCTTACTAAGGGATGAGAGAATAGCAATCGGACGGTAGTTATCCGGTGATTTAGGGATTGTCCTGCTTCAGAACAGAGACAATCCTCCACCTCTTCCAGATATCGGGTATGATCCCCAATCCAAGGGATAGGTTGAAGATGTGGGCTACTGGGGAGGCAATATGTGCAGCACCGAGCTTTAGAAGCTTGGGCTCCAGGTTGTCTAGGCGGGGCTAGAGTACTGGAGGAGCCTGCTGGGCATCGCTGTGTGTCCGGGACTGACACGGCCCTAAGGCAAAACATTTGCCTAGTAGGGAGATCCACCTGTCGAGGTGGGGGTGAAACAGCCTCATCATCCGGGAAGAGCAGTGAAAGCGAGGTCAGAGAAGTGAATTTAGGGAGTTAGTGATGGTATGGGGATTATTGCAGGAAGCCCCATTTATAACCATGTCTGTTACCCCGAATGGGAGGACCCACTGACAAGGGTTTTATATTTCTCCAGAACCTCCTAGGATCGCTGGCAGTACTGAGAAGAGCGGTCTTGCAAAAGTCACTCTTGCAACCCTAATGCCTTTACACTTATTTCTAAGGTGTCTGTATTTTTGAAAAATGGTGGGATCACTGGAATCTTGAAATGGGCCCAACACTTATCTCTCTCTCTCCCAGCATTTGGGCTAGGAATCATTTTAGCCAAGGTAGCAGACCCCGCACCCTATGGGTGACATGGGCATGCTTGTCTTGCAGGGCCCCAAAGGTGGTAAGGAAGTGAGAGTAGCCACCGTAGGGTAAAGTGGCTCCAAGCACCCCAGACCAGTCAGTAAGCCTTAAGTCTCCAGGAACCCCCAGGGTCAAATCTGGAGTAGTTTCTGGCATGCATAATTTTGTGAGGAATTTTGGGGAGGAATTTTCCATCGCAGAAGACCGGAGAGTGGTCGATATGGAGTCAGACAGCGTGCCTGCAGATGAAATCCTGTCCGGTGGTTGGACATGATCCAACCAGAAGGGTGCAGGAGGACCCATTTTCCAACTGTCTAGTTGGCTCCTGGATAAGTTGGGTCAGGGTAAGGTTAGTGAGTAGGGACTCGAAATGCTTCCATTGCCACCTTCCCAGTTAAGGTTAGTATCACCCAGGATAATAAGTTCATTTCCCCAACTCTGGGACCGACTGAGTCCATGAGGTGAGTTAATCAGACAGCCCACCTTTGGAGGGTTGTAGGTGCACACTAGGTGCAGTTTCTTTGTGTCCCCAAGTAGGAGTAGCACATGCAGAAACTCACAGGGGGACACACTGGATTGTGAGTGGGCAACTGAGAGATTTTTCAAATGACTCTGGTAGTAGATCAATATGCCACCCCTTTTATTCCCAGCTCTGTCCAGTAGTGTGAACTCATACCAGTAAGTACACAGGCTGAATTGGATACAGAGGGTTTAAGCCAGGTCTCGGTCACTCCAAGGATGTCGGGCTTATATAGTGCCACCATGCTACTAGCTCATCACGGTTTGGCAGCAGGCTCCTAATTTTGAGATGAGCTTTTTGAAACCCCTACCCGTGCCCCATGCAGGAGGATATTGTGGGCCAGGTTGATTGGGCAGGGTTGGATTCAATATCTCCAGCCATAAGTAATGTTAGGAGGAGGAGTCAGGGAGATACCACTTCATGTGGGATTGGCCAGCTGGAGATTCCGAGCTCGGATGCGCTTGACCCTGGTTGTGCACATTAGGCACCGAAGGTCTAGGTAGCAGGTAATACAGTGGTGGACCTTGTTGCTCACAAGGGAATTTGAGAAGGTGAAATCAGTTGTCTCACAGGAGGAGACCATCTCAGTTTTCATCCAGAGACATCGGAAGGGTGGTGACCAGTTGGAGCAGGGTAAGCCCCAGTGCAAGACCTACAGGGACCAGCATCCTGTGGGTGGCTGTCAGCACACCCCTTTTTATCCATTTTGCAGAGAATCCTCACCTCCCTAGGCAGAGGGTGGGTGCCAAGCCCATGCTCTGACTGGAGACATTAGGCCTGCTAGTAAGTTGTGTCTGATCAGCCAGAGAGGAGCTACAAGGAAAGGAAGAGGCAAATGAAGAATACTGAGTCAAGAATTAGGTTAGCTGAGAGCTTGTTTTGGTTAGTACCAAGCAATTTTGGATAAGGAGATGAGCAGCGCAGGGAATGCTGACAGTTGGGGGAGGAGGAACCAGACTAGACTTCTGGAAGGCAGGAACTGTCCTATCCTTAGGGAGTACACACAACTGTTTTCTGCTCTATAAGTCATCCGCTCCATATGTCATCCCTCCATATGGAAAACAGCTCAAGTAGTTCCACTACTTAAATCAGGTGATCCCATGGACCTTAACAATTACAGGCCCATTTCCATCCTACGGTACTATCCAAGATGCTTGAAAAATTAGTCAATTCACAGTTAAGGGCCTATCTGGACACCAACAACCTCCTAAATCCAGCACAATCTGGATTTAGATCAATGCATAGCACCATCTCTGCCTAGCCAAAGTCACTAACGATTGGCAGACTGCCTTGGATAAAAAAGATAGTACCTGTGCTGTGTTCCTGGATTTGAGTAAAGCATTTGATACAGTGGATCATGAATCATTAATCTCCTTCTTAGCTCTGTAGGCCTTGATTCACTCTCACTCAATTGGTTTAGGTGCTATCTCTCTGGAAGGTTACAATTGGTAAAAATGAAAATTACCTATCTACCTCTAAACCACTGCTAAGAGGTGTACCAAGGCTCTATCCTAGGCCCCCATCCTCTTTGCCATTTATATTAATAACATTGATGCCAACCTCTCTCAATCTAACATTCATCTGTTTGCTGATGATACTGTATTATATGTCAGCAATCCCTCCCATCAAAAGCCTGTGAACTGTTACAGTCAGAATTCTCCATCCTACAACACAACCTATTGGAAAAAAATTTCTTCTAAATGCCAAAAACAAAAGCTATGTTCTTTGCAACAAATAATTGCTCTGCCACTACCCCATCATTCATCACCCCACAATTATCCACCTTATTTGGAGAAAAGCTGGAATTTGTGGATAAATTCAAATATCTTGGAGTCTGGATTGACAATAAAGCTTGACTACTCTGTCCACATTGAAGAGCTATTAAAAGTTGAGACAAAGGCTTGGCCTATTTTACAGAATAAAACACCTTACCAGAGACTCCAAACAAAGATTAATCCAGGCATCATTCCTATCCCTTATTGACTATGCTGACTTTCTCTATGGCCATTGCTCACTCTCCCTCTTAAATAAGCTGGACACCCTGTATCATAGAGCCATCAGATTTATTACAGACCTTCCTCCAGCACCCATCATTGCTCTCTTTACATGGCAGTCAATTGGACATCCCTACAGCACAGAAGAAAAGGAATGCTGCAATCTGGATCTTTAAAGCTTTATCAGGCAAACTCCCTCCTATATCTCAGACTGTTTCACCGAATCACATCTAGGCCATACACCTTAAGGATCAATAAGCTCATTATGCTAAAGATTCCCATTACCTGCACCGGTTTGGGAGGGCTGCTATCAGCTATTCCCTAGCATTTGTCTGGAACTCACTCCAAAACTCTATGAATCTGAATACCCTCTTACCCTTATCATCCTTCAAAAGATTATACACCACCCTATTTCCAGAGTTGTGCAACTGCTTCCATAAGGCCTAGTCTCCCATCCAACCTACACCCTCCCTTCTGTAATCCACTATGTTTAGTTTCCCTTCTCCTACCCAGTCAGTTATCACATTTCATATAAAAGCCTACAAAGACCTATTATTTGATTATTATCCTGCTATATCTATTATCCTCTTCATTTTACAGGTTAAGTTATTTTACTGTGCCTTGTATATCTGTAAATTTGTATATATCTCTTATTTATTTGATTGTACTAATGTTATACTTATTCTCATGTCTTTTGTAAAAACTTGTACCCTTATTTATATTGACCACTCAGGTCCATCTTGTAAAATGAGCTCGGCTCAATGATGTTCGCCTAGAATAAATAAAGATTTTGATTTGATTTGATTTGATTTGATTTGATAAGTCAAATTACAGGTCAGGCAATTGGTTTGGCACTATAGGTAGCAGGATTGGATTTTAGGACAACTTACTACTAGCCACTATAGGCAGGCAGTTCACATCTCTAGCAAGTGAGGACCTGCTCCCTCAATAGCTGGACCTACCATAGACAAAGGGCTGATCTATAGGGACCAACCAGGTAAAATTTCAGCTAGATAAACGATTGAGTATGGCACAAGAACAGTGTGACAAGAAAGAAACTTGGTCAATATAAGTACCATCAACAATCTAGCATCATAACACATGTAATGTCAGTAAAACAGTCAAAGATGATTATACAGTATGATCTGGGGGGTGAGTGGGAGGACTTCACTGAGAAGTATTAAGCTAAGCCACTGAAATATGAGCAGGACCTCCCTATTAGCTGATAGGATGAGGCAGCTCACAAGAGGTGGAGCCAGCGAGGATTTAATGGAAGGAGGGAGGCAGGGGTGGGCGGGAGGGCTGAAAAATTGCGACTCTCTCCTGCACCGGGGCAGGGTGCGGAAGCTGATGTTACAGTTGGTTTATCCACTGGGGAGGCCGCCCGGAGCCATAGAGCCGCGGAACCTCGCTACTCCAGCTTTCTGGAAGAATTTCTGAGTGCTGGAGGGGACCTAAGGATCAGGTCCTCTTGCCTCCCCTCAGCGTGGCGTCTGGCAGGCTTAGGGATGGTGGCACAAGCTCTCCTATTGGGAGCAGTGTGGAGTGTCACCAAACCATCCAGGACCAATGGAGATGGGGCTTTCGGCGTAAATTCAAAAGTCAGTGCAGCGTCAAGGTATGGAGATTACTGCGATGGGGTCCCAGTCACGCTTCACGATCACCACAGTCGCCTCACACGTGGTGCAGTTCTTGTTTTTCTCTAGTAGGTTCTGGTTAGTGGTTCAAGGTAGGGCAAAAGCTGGAGCAAAAACAATTCTGTGGTTGGACTCTGTCCTGCACCGGGGCAGGGCTGGGAGCTGATGTTACAGTTGGTTTATCTGCCGAGGGAGGCCCTGGAGCTGGAGCCCATAGCACCTCTTTCGACTTTCCGGAGGAATTTCTGGCAGATTGCAGGGGGGGGGACCTTAAGGATCAGGTCACCCTCACCTCCCCTCAGCAGCATCAGCACAGTTCTCCTTTAAAGAGCCGATAGATACATCAGTGCTTTAATAGATGAACTGGACAGACATTTCCCCAAGAAACCTTACAACATTATAAGCCTATTTTAAGTCTATGGATGCCAGTAAAGTCCCGGTTGCATCTCTCATGATAGGTCAAGAATCTGTATTTGAATGACCTGCTCTAGACAAACAGATTCAGGAATTTTAAATCCTGCACTGGTCTGAAGCCCTGCCCCTTCCCCATGCACTCTCTGACAATGAAGAAAGGGAATATATACTCCTTACCCTGTTCCTGTGATGCTATTGGTTCTTTGGCACTGTTCTGAAGTAAGTCCATTATGGCATGATCGATTGCTACCCCTTTTGACTGAGTTGGCAGGCATCAGGGTTGTGATCAATCAGGAAACAGGCGGGCCTTTGATTAATTCTATGAGGTACCCTTTTCTACAATTTCCTGGACCCATCCATCTGTGGTGGAATGAACTTATTCCTAAAAGTAGGACAGTCTTCATCCTATTTGGGAAGGAGTCCATAATGTGTCTCACTGTGAGAGCGTTTTTGGACAAGCTGCTCGAGTTTCAATTACTATAGCCTCCCCAGCAGTTGGTGTCTGGGTTTCTGGAGGTTCCATTTCCTATAGCTATTGGGGTTATACATGTTTACTTTAGTTTGTTTACAATGTTCATGATAGTAGTTCCCTGTATCTATACTGGTGGTCTCCATTTTATCGTTGCTGAGTCCCATTGCCCAGAAGAGCTACATTGGCATATGAAAACATGTCACAGCTCGCATTCACACACATCTTTATGCCAGAAGTACAAATACCCTGAAAAAACACTCTGTAAACACACAAACTTCATGCGATTTTAAGGAACAAGCATTTGTTAATGCCTGATGTTTGCTTGCAGTGTAACAAGGCTTTAAAGAGCCCCTGATACTGATGGGACAACTCTGAAAACATATTTAGAAACAATTTTAGCTTATGTCCCTTTCTTGTACCGTGCCATTATTTGTTACCAAGGACATTTGCATGGAAATACAGGGGTTTAAATAAGCTGACAAAATTGATTAGTTTTGCACATGAAAGTGTATCAACTCATATCGGTGTCAGTGGCTCAGTAGGTAGCACATTCGCCTCTGAGGCCGGAGATCAGAGGGCTGTGGGTTCAGTTCCACATCTGGCACAGGTTAATATCCAGTACTGACACTGTAGTGCAGCATGAGAGGGTGCTGCATTTTGAGGTGCCGTCTTTCGGATGAGACGTTAAACCGAGGTCCCATCTGCCTGGATTGGTGGTAGTTCAGGTGGATGTTAAAGATCCCATGGCACTTATCGAAAAGAGTAGGGATTTCCCAGTGTCCTGGCCAAATTTCCTCATTCAGTAAAAATACCACCAACAGCTTAATCTGTTCAAGGTCAGTTGGCATTCATCTGTGTCCCTCCCCGGTCATGCCTGAAAATAGGCAGGATTTGTCTAGTGCACTTACCGGTCAACAAAAGCTAAATAAAAATAAATAAAACTGTGAAAATACTAAACATACTAAAATGCCAGCAGAGTAGGCCTAATGGTCTTTCGTGTCTGCTCGTTAGTCAGCCCCTATCCTGGGTGCCAACTCTGCCATCCCTACCCCACCCCTTGGGTTACCTTTTCTATACCTGTTTCAGCCCCTCTTGAACCCCTCCAGTTTCAGCCTCCACCAGTCCCTAGGCAGTGCATTCCATGGTTCCACCACCCTTTCAGTGAAGTAGCACCTCCTCCTCTCCCCGAGTCCTATTCCTCTAGGTTTCACCCATGTCCTCTAGCTGCCCCTTTTCCTTTGGCACACTTTGACTGAGCCTCCCTATTTATCTCCTTCATGTACTTGAAGACTTCTATCATGTCCCCCACCATCCATCCTCTCCTCCAGAGTGTACATGTTGAGCTCCTCAAGCCTCTCCCGTAGATCCTCCTCCCCCAAAAAGCCCCAGATCATTTTGTTGCCCTCTTCTGGACCTTATCCAGGAGTTCAATGTCCTTTTGAAGTGTGGTCTCCAAAACTGCACACAGTACTTGAGGTGCAGCCTAACCAAACTATTATACAGAGGGAGGATCACTTCCCTCCTCCTGAAGATCCCCCTAGCGATGCATCCCAGCATCCTATTGGCTTTGGCTGCTGCCCTCCTACAAGTCTCACTTAGCGCTCCTCTCCAGGGTACACACTTGGTCTGGGTTGTTGGCCCCAGGTGCAGAACCCTGCATTTCCTGCACTGAACTTCAGTTTCCACTTCCTCGACCACTCTCCAGAGCCTCCAAGTCCTCCTGCAGGGCCACCTTCCCTCCTTCCCATCCACCACCACTCCCAGCTTCGAGTCATCCAAAGAGACTCATTGAAGTCATTGTTCTTTATGTTATAACTTTAAATCAGTGTACTCTAAAATTCGAATGCAGTAATGCCGAAATGTGATGAATGCAATTGTGGTAAACTGCTGTCTGTTGTTCTGTAATTTTGTTTTCTGTATTCCTGTTACTATTGTAAATTGCTATCCCCCTTCCCCCCATGTTGCATCTGGAAGCAGTGAGCAATTAAGCTCAGTATGCCATCCTGGTGAAACATTTCTGTAATTAAATAAATAGAATTCCAGTGGGTGTTCCACCTCTGAATTACCTTTTTCTCTTAACAGAAGCAGAATTTCCAGTCCCAGAAGACTACGTGACACTGATTGTGAAAGAGATGAAGAACTGTCAGTATCATGAGTCAGGGAACTGGAATGGAACCATACAGCAGTCTCTTAAAAGCACCATCGTCAGTAAGTTCATGGCCTAGTAAATGTTATATGTAAAAATAGATGCTGAGAAGCCCTGCTGATCCAAGGGTGGTAAACCTGAGTCTGTTCTCAAAACTGGGACTCTCAGATGTTAGTGCAGGAGTCATCAGTGTGTATCTTTGGTATAAAGCGGGAGGTGCCAGAGTCCATTCTCAAACCCAGGACTCCAAGATGGCGAGTGCAGGTGGATATCTGTGTATCTTTAGTATGATACCAGGGTGGGAAACCTGAGTCTGTTCTCAAATCCTGGACTCCTAAATGTTAGTATAGGGATTATATATGTGTACCGCTGGTTTAATGCCAGGGTGGGAAACCTGAGTCCATTCTCAAATCAGGGTGATTGTCAAGTGATCATGCAGGAAAGTACCAGGGTGGGAAACCTGATTCTGTTCTAAAATCTGGGACTCCCAGGTGACAGTGCAAGGTGTTGTATGTATCATTGTGTAATACCAGGTTGAGAAATCAGGACTCTTCTCAAACTTGGGACACGTAGGTGGCAGTGCAAGGGGTTTATTTGTATATTTTGGTATAACAGCAGAGTGGGAAACCTGATTCCATTCTTAATTCTGGGACTCCTAAGGTTGATAGTATAGGGGATTATGTGTGCATCATTGTTATAATAGCAGGGTGGGAAACCTGAGTCCATTCTCGAACTCTGGATTCCCAGGTGGCAGTACGGGTGGGGGGGTCATGTCTGTATCATTGGTATAATTACAGCATGGGAAACCTGAATCCGTTCCCAGACTCTGATCCCACTGGCTGCAGTACAGGAGATTATGCCTGTATCATTGGTATAATTACAGCATGGAAACCTGAATCCATTGGTTGCAGTACAGAAGGTTGTGTCTGTATCACAGGGTTAATGCTGGTGGTTGTGCCCTTACCTCGATTTACATTTCCTCCTCAAGCAGAACCTGCAAACCCAGAAAACTATGCAACAGTGACTGTGAAAGATGAAGACGCCTCAGTATCGGAGTCTGGGAACAGGAATGGGACCATATATAAGCAGCCTCCTGAAGAAAGCACAATCAACAGTAAGTAGATGGCTTGGTAAATGTTGTATGTAGGATAGATACTGAGAAACCCTGATGATTCCTGAGTGGAAACCTGAGTTAGTTCTTCAAACTGGGACTCACAGGTGACAGTGGTTGGGGAGGGTATGACTGTATCAGTGGTATAATACCAGGGTGGGAAACCTGCGTCTGTACTCAGTCTTAGGACTCTGTGGTGGCAGTGCAGGGGTTTGTGTGTATCATTATTATAATACATGGTGGGAAACCTGAGCCCATTCTTAATCCCAGGACTCTCAGGTGGCAGTGCAGAGTTATGTCTGTATCATTGATATAATACCTGGGTGGGAAACCTGGGACCATTCTTGAACCCTAGACTCTCATGTGGCAGTGCAGGGGAGGGGTGTCATGTCTGTATCATTGGTGTAATTACAGCATGGGAAACCTGAATCCATTCTGAGACTCTGATCTCACTGGTTGCAGTACAGGAGGTTATGTCTGTTTCACAGGGTTAATGCCGGTGGTTGTTCCCTTCCTCTGATTTACATTTCATCTCAGAAACAGAATCTCTAGTCCCAGAAAACTATGCGACAGTGACTGTGAAAGATGAAGAACCCTCAGTATCGAAGTCTGGGTACAGGAATGGGACCATATATAAGCAGCCTCCTGAAGAAAGCACAGTCAACAGTAAGTAGATGGCTTGGTAAATGTTGTATGTAAGATAGATACTGGAATCCCTGATGATTCCAGAGTGGGAAACCTGAGTTAGTTCTCCAAACTGGGACTCTCAAGCGATAGTGCAGGGGTTATGGCTGTATCACTGGTATAATACCAGGGTGGGGAACCTGAGTCTGTAGTCAGTTTTAGGACTCTGTGGAAGCAGTGCAGGGAATTGTGTGTGTATCATTATTATAATGCATGGTGGGAAACCTGAGCCCATTCTCAAACCCAGGACTCCTAGGTGGCAGTGCAGAGAGCTATGTCTGCATCATTGGTATAATACCTGTGTAGAAACCTGAGTCCATTTTCAAACCCAGGACTGCCAGGAGGCAGTGCAGAAAGTTATGTGTATCACTGGTATAAAATCAGGTGGGTAACCTAAGTCCATCCTTAAACCTGGACTACCAGGTGGCAGTGCAGAGGTTTATGTTTGTATCATTGGTATCATTGTAGGAAACCTGAGTCCATCCTCAAACTCTGATCTCCCCTGTTGCAGTGCAGAGGTTTGTCGGTAACACCCTTGGGGCTTAACTTTATTGACCCAGTATCTCCTGCTCTTCCTGCCTGCCTTGGCATCCCATTTTTCCCTCGATGTAGCCAAAGTCCTCCTGGTGCTTCCCAGGTCCCGGAGCAGCCCTTTTAATTATTTTAGCCCTGCTTGGACTTACGTTGCGAGTTGCATTTGGCTAAGAGCAGTATCTTGTCACTGGAGGAGGCGCCTTGATCATGATCTGACAAGTTTTGCATTCATGTGAAGTCTTTCAGTGGTCTCAGTGCCCTCCTGAGCTACATGGGGCCTGGTGACCTAAATGAGCACAGCAGCAGCCTCAGTACTAGTTTTAAATAAAGTTTGAGCAAGGACATAATTTGGGGCTAATACATATGTAACAGCCTCTTATTAATATTCATGAGATGCTGTCTGCCACATGGAGGACAGTATTTCATCGGCAGTGACAACAAAAGTACAGGGGTAATTAAACTTGAGTGGGCCCATTTAAAAGAATACTTCTGAGGTTATATGTGTGTGGGAAAACTGTAAATAAATAACTTTATTCCTGGCTGCACTAGAGCTTTAAGCTTGTAAGACTGCATAAACTGAACAGTATATTTAGCTGCAGCAACCATCTTGTCAGCATGCTAGCCAATCACGAACTGGGATTTCAGTCAGAGACTCTTGGGAATGTACTAAGGACTTTGGGAGATAATTAGAACTAATTTATGGCACCAAAAGGTAACCAATGAGAGGACTAGAACTGTTGCAGACAGTTTAAACAGCCAATCAGATTCTTTGGATTTTGCCTTTGTTTAAGAGGGACAGTTTTGAATTTCAGTTAGTCTTAGAGAGGCAATTGTGAGGACTCAGCTCAGAACCACTGAGGAGCTTGTAGTTTCTGCAGAGATCCGGCTCACGAGAGCCTAGTTTTCCTGGTGTGCATCCTGTGTCCCAAGTGGGGATCAATTGCCAGGAACTGCCTGACTGTAAAATAATTAGTTTGCTTAGTAAATTGGCTGACATTGAGAACCAATCAGGAGCGAAGAAGAAATGGAGAGTTTGATGTTTCCAGAAGTAAATGTGCTGAATGGTATTGTGGGTCAAGTCCTACCATCCAGGGAATCCTGATTGCCAGAGAGAACCCTGCATCTTCAACAGTGACCGAACTGTCTACCAGCTGGAGGGTCACCAGCAAAGAAACTGAACTTTGCCAGAGGCACTTTGTTGAATTGGGGCCCAGGTCCATCCCAGCCCATGCCACCTGTTCTTGTGCCAGCTCCAGTGTTACTGGTGAGAGACCAACTGCGGATCCAGTTCTCACACAGAAAATCACAGCAGGTTGCAGCCACCTTCAGGGAAAGGCTGTGAAGTGGAGGTGAGTCTGACAGCCCAGTTTCCCCATGTGCAGCAGCTTCCACCATATGGTCTTCTATTTCCGCAGGCCATCCTGAATCGACTGGTACAGTGAGTAAATCCAGGGTAGCTCCCTGCAACAGGCACCTTACATTTTCCTATGGTATCATCTAATTGTTCACAGTTTAATTTCCATGATTTCAATAGACAAGGCCAGCCAGCCATGGATACAAATAATTTGTTTTGCCTTGCATTACTTAATAATTATTTTCTTCAAGAGCCTCAACATCAGCTGCAACCCCAGCAATGATTCTGGCCAGCTAGCTTAGTTCCTGAGTCCCCAGCAGATAAGGGACTATTTATCACAAAGACTAAACTGATTGTGTTTATTAATCTGGTCTATCAGAACAGTAATCATTTGCCTAGATTTGCTCCCCTCCTTGTTCATGTCCTCTTAATAAATCTGATTTGTAGTGTTGCTTTGAATCTAGCTTATGATCATATTACTATCTGGCTTAAAGTGATAAGCTTTTTATGGAATGTATTAAAAGTGCATGCAACATTGCCAAACTGTTTTTACAGGGTTGTAGATGTACATCAGGACCAGAGCCCCTGCTGGTAAGTGTGACAACTGTGAGCATATTATTAATGTTGTTTGCAAACTGCTTATTGAGTGCTGGTGAGGGTCATTGTCTGTGTCAAGGTAATTGGTCACTAGGTGGGATTTTGGTGGTTTTAGTTTCCCAGAATGAGACCCACATAATTGTTACTCTGAGTGGTTTCACAATTGACTTTTGCTCCACTTTTATAGACAGCATTATGTCACAAACCCATTCAGCAGGTCAGGCCCTCTACCCCCAAATGCCAACCTCTGTGAGCAGTCTTGTGAACAGCATTACAGACAAGGTAACCCTCTTGTCTGTTTTGTGAGTTCGGATCAACCTTTGGTCTCAAGTTCTGGAGAGAGTCAAACGTTAACCTCTTGCTAGCATACACAATGCACAGACTAGATATATATCTGTCTTTCGGGGCCAGATATCATTGCCTATGGGCACCTAACCAGGTGTACAGAGATGAACCTTTAAAACTTTTAATAAAGATCTCAGATTTAAAACGCTTCTCTTTCCAGTTTGGTACCACCATACAAGCTTATGTCTGCTGTCTGCTATAACCATAAATATTTCTTAGCAAAAGAAAGCAATTCAAAGACAGACCAGGTATGCTCTAAAATTAGAGTTTTACTAAAATATATAATAATATGTCAAACATGCAATACAGAACTCAGTATAACACAAGACATACATATCTTTAAACAAAACAAGGTTTACAACAGTGAAATTCCTACAACAATATTTAGATTTGTCTAGCTTTCTAAATACATGTTTTCAGTGTTCAGATGTTTTCTTGGTCAGTGTCAGAAAAAGTGTCTGTAGTGAAACAGAATAATCTTTAAAAGCTGGTTTTGCCCACCTATTTTGCATGAGATCATCTAGCTCCTCCCTGTCAAAATATCTAAAAATATATATTTCTATATAACTACAGGATGTAATTTCAAAGTATTAATTCTGCAACCTTAGCATAACTCAAATTTCAATGACACCTTTTTTGATTCATGCTGCATCTTCCTCACACAGGCTTCATATAAGCATTTACAACCTCTCTCACCTCTGTGTAATAACCTGTGTCTTCTCTTCAACGTCATAAACCTTTTTATGATTTCCATCTTAACAAAGTTAACTTAAACAACTCTGTAATTAACTCAGAGAAACAAGATCCTTGATTAAAGTCTTCCATGTAACACACTGTCTCTAAAACTGAGTGTGTGTGTGGATACATGCTGTCAGCATTTCTCTTGGCCTGCATCTGTCAGCTGAAATCTGGGGAAGGGGATGAGTGAGGTCATTCTAGAGCATCTGATTTTTCAGCAGAGACAGTCATTAATACATTTTATATAAAAAAATATGATACAGCACTCAGAACTGGCTGTCTATGTCGCACATTATACTTTACTTATAGTTGTTATTTTCAGCTCTCCTGGAAGAGGAAAAACATCAAATTCACTTAAAAAGCATGTAGTTCTCTTATACCAACACTGGCAACGGGTCATAAAAAGTAGACAATTATAGACCTCATTGCTATTCTGAACAACTATAAAATCTTATCAGAATACTAAATAACATAATTTTGAGATTGCTACCTGATATGATCCGCCCGATCAAGGAGGGTTCATATCAGGCTGATTAATGCACTCTGGAATCCATAAAATGCAGTTAGTCATGGAGTAGTTGAACACCAAGGTTGCTGAAGCAGTTTACATGTTATTAGATGATAGTAAAGCATTTAAAGGATACCTAAACAACATTTTGACAACAAACTATTCAAAATCTGACTCTGTAGATGACTAAAGGAAAGGCTGCTGTATTCATTAAGGCTAAAACTACATTTATATAATTTACCTAAATGTGGTTACAGAGCATTTAAATGTTGTAAATCAGCCTTCTAATTTCAAAAACTGTCTTACCTGCTTCCTAAAATGGCCGCCAAATGTGTTTTGTGATGACATCATTTGAGCCAAAGTCAGAAAGATATATGGCTCTCTATAGTGCTAACTAGTTATTTTTTCCCTTTGTATAGAATTGTTTCACCAAATGAGTCAAAACCATGTGCATTATTTTGTATAATACACATGTTAGGCTATGGTTCTTTCATTTTGTTTATTTTAACATGCTGAAATTATGGTTTAATCCAACTGACTTTCTCTGTGGCAAACCACAGTGCAGTACAAATCTTGAATAACCTGGTGGTTTAGTGGTTATGGTGGATCCAAGATGCTACAGTTGGGGTGTTGGGGTGGTGTGCATACTATATGCACTTTTAACATTTTATTAAACCTTTATATTTTCTGCTATTCTTTCCAGTATGTTTTTGACAGAACCTACAAATGTAATCCATAATTTGAATGTAAACACTTGTACAATCAATAAATCAGACTTCTTCAACAAAGTGAAATGCAGCAGCAGCAGCACACAAGTACATTACTATGTGTGTGTGTGTGTGGGGGGGTGCAGCCACACCCTTCAACACCCCCATAGCCACCACTTTTTGTAGCAAAGTTCTTGTTCAGTCCAATGTTAGAGTTCATACTTTCTTGAAACTCAAATATATGCTTGTCTTTTTTCCATGGAAATAATAATAATAAGAATCAACATTTATATAGTGGTTTTCATACACATTATATCCCAAAGTGCTTCACAAGCAGTACTAAACTGGTAGTGAAGTGACTGAAAATAGTAGTGGCAGCCATTTCATACATTTACTATCCACATACAGCCTTGGACAATTGAATGAACTCAGGGCGGTTTTAGGACTTTGGGGCCTCCAGCAAACTCTATGACTGGGGCTCCACAGACAGGGCGGGCCCTCCCAGTAATCATTCTACAATCAAAAGCATATAGTTAAGGAACCAGAGCTCTCACTGCTCTATTACCTCTCCACCACTCTGCTGCATTAAACATCTGCATTGTCCATATAATCCAATATGCTTCCTTATTGTAAATTGTTGAGGGGTTCTTAGTGTCATCATCCAGCTGAATTATGATTAAGCCTGACCACTCACGGCAAAGTGACCACCTCCATCGGTCAGGAACAAATATTATGGTTATAAAATTGAGGGGTTCTTAGTCTCATCATTCAGCTGAATTATGATTAAGCCTGACCACTACGCAAAGTGACCACCTCCATCGGTCAGGAAAAACATTTCATCTTGCCTTTAAGACCTGATGTCCTCCTGCTTTCAGTCTTGTGGGGTAAACTGCACTCCAGCTTTATTATTAGAAAGTATACTTAGAATGGCAGAAAAGAGGAGATATTGCTGATGGTGATCTGAATATGCCAGATGTCAGCAGCCACTTCTAAGAGTGGGGTTATTCTAGATGCCCTACAGGGAGCATGCCTTAGACAACTAGTATTGGAGCCCACTCAAGAGGGAGCAATCTTAGACCTGGTTATCTCAAATGGAGATGAAGAGAGGATCACAGATGTAGAAGTGGGTAGCCATCTGGGAACTACGACCATCGAACAGTATGGTTCACAATAAACACAGCAATAGTCAAGCCATACAAATGCAAAAGTACTGGACTTCAGGAGGGCTGACTTTGCCAAACTGGGCAAGTGCCAAGAAATGCACTAGCAAATGGGCAGGAAGGAGGGTGGAAGTGAAGAACAATGGAGAATAATAAAACTGCCATCACAGAGATAACAAGCCTTTGTGTGAAGCAAATTAACAAAACAAAACAATGTAAGAAATGACTATGGTTCTCAAAGGTGGCGGTAAGAAGGTTCAAGATAAAAGAAAGCATTCAGGAAGTACGAATTACAGAAGGAGCAGGACAGAGAACTGTATCAGTTAAAGCAAAAGGAAGCTGGGAAGGCAGATAGAACAGCAAAGGCCCAAACTGAGGAAAAGACAGGCAACTCAGTTAAGAAGGGGATAAAACCTTTATAGGTACATCAGGGAGCGAAGGAAGACTAAGGGAGGATAGTGATGCTTAAAGGGGAGGGTGGCAGAGGGTGACTGAAAAGGCATAGATGCTAAACAAATATTTTTGCTCAGTATTTACAAATGAAGGGGGAACCTAAAAAACAAAAACAAAAAAAACACAATAGAAACACTCTGGATACAGAAGTTGATACAAGCAGATTTACAGAAGAAAGGTTCGGAAAATTCTTAAAACTGAAGGTGGACAAAGCAATGGGGCCTGTTGGGATTCATCCCAGAATTCTAAAAGAACTAAGGGCTGAACCAATGACACCACTGACTACCCTCTAACAAGTCATGGGAAGATGGGGTGGTACCTGAGGACTGGAGGAGGGCCGATGCAATTCAGCTTCACAAAAGTAGGAGCAGGGCAGAAGTGGAAACTACGGACCAGTCAGTTTAACCTCAGTGATAGGGAATACACAAAGGGGAGATACTAACAACAACAGAAATGGAAATGGACCTGGGGTAGTCATATCAGATGACTTAAAAGGTGGCCAAGCAATGCGAGAGGGCAGTAAAGAGGGCTGGGGGATACTGGGATGCATATGGAGAGGCATCACGGTGAAAAACAGGGAGCTGTTATCCTCTGTACAGAAACCTGGTGAGACCCCATCTGGAGTACTGTGTGCAGTTCTGGAGACCCAGTCTCCACAAGGACATAGACAAGATGTAAGCTGTCCAGAGGGCAACTAAAATGGTGCAGGGTCTGCAGCGGAAGACATATGAAGAGAGACTAAAGGAGCCTAATATGTATAGCCTCAAGGAAAGGAGGGAGAGGGAGACACGATAGAAACGTTCAAGTACCTCAAGGGAATCCAAGAGGTAGCAACTTTCAAAAAGAGTTGTGCAAGAACAAGGGGCACAATTTGAAGATGGGGGTGGGCGCTCAGAGGTAATGTAAGGAAGTATTTTTTCCACAACGAGTGTTGTGGATGCTGGAATGGCCTTCCGGAAGAGGCTGTGGAGTCAAAGAGAGATTGACTTCAAGCATGCATGGGACAGCCATAAGGCAATTCAGGGGTGGGGTAGAAAGAAGTAGGCTGCTGGTTAACTAGGATCTGCAGCCTATCCATTAGATAGGGAAACAGGCAGACTGGGTGGGCCAAGCTGTCCTTATCTGCCATCAAATTCCATGTATGTTTCTATTGGATAGTGTGTTCCAGCCAGCCAGTGGAGCTCACCAGTTTGAAGGTTAGTTTTCCTCCATTCTAAGGTGTATAAGGGATTTGGCAAGCTCAGCCCCAGTATGTGCAGTGAAATTATGCAGGAGTTTTAAAGCTTCAGAGGGACTTTCCGAACTTTTTGTGGATGAATTCGTTGATTAAGTCACTGTAAGGAGACTTTTGCCAACTCGTGCTCAATGGACAGCACTGATAGCCCAGACAGTCTTTCTTGGCTCATTGATGACCTCAGATAAGTCTTTATCAACTTCAGTTTTGAAAAACTGCGTTCTGCTGTAGCCACAGTTACTGGTACCGTCAAAAAATGCGCAACACCACATAGGCATTCATATAGATTTCATGTAGCTGGTTTCAAGGAGAAAATTTAACACTTGTATAGGTGATGTATCATTCTCGACCATTCCTGCCAGGTTCCTAAGTTCATGTGCAAGTTCATGAGCATCAAAATCAGAGTGGTTACTTGTGCTGTCTGTTAATTTTCTTGAGAGCTCACATTGTTTTATCAGGTCTTCTATGGAAACAGAATTTAGCATTTTATGTTCGACAGAAATCCAAATGTTTTCGCAAACTCTGACATTGCTGAAATCGTTCACTAAAGGACATCAGTGTGGTGTCCAGTAGTGTGTTGAAAAACTCAACCTGAAAACTGAGTTTTGGGTCCTGCACTGCATCGCCGTGTCCTTAGTAATCAAATAGTCGCTGACCTTTCTGTGTCTTGTCTGACGGAATCCAGCTGGGACATCCAGTTCTGCAGCAATCTTTGAGCCCTGTGCCAATGCCTGTTCAAACCCACTCTCTCTGTACTTTTAAGTATGTCAGTAGTTGAAGCAAGCACCTTCACACAGGTTGATATGTCAACTGAAGCACTCTGCAATATTTTGCTTGCAGGTTCACTTCAAGCAGGACATCATACCAGATGATGAGACATACAATGAATTTGAATGAGAGGAGTTCAGCACAAAGTGACCTTGCCTCTGCATATGCTGCAGCATCTTTGGCTCTTACAGACTCTGCAATGTCCTGCAAAGCACTCCTAAAGTCTTGGAGCTGATAGCGAAGTTCTTTACAGACTCTATGCGGCACTCCCACGACGAGTCTCACAAAGTGGCTTTGGGTGAGATCTGAACATGTTTTTCAATATTTGCCAGCGGCTTGTTGAGGCAGAGCAAAGATTGTAGACCTGCTGCAAGCAACCAAAGAATGAGACAGCATGTCTTGATGAATGGCTCCATCGCTAATGATGAGGTTCAGGCAGTGGCAAGCGCATGGCACATAAAATGCTCTGCAGTTCAGTTCTCTTATCGCGCCTGCACACCAGCTCGTTTGCCTTTCATGTTGCTCCCATTATCATATCCTTGCCCCGACAGTTGCTGATGTCCAGATTATGTTGCTTCAAAGTCTGAAGAAAGGAGTCAGTCAGTCCTTCTCCGGTTGTGTCATTGACAGGTATGAACCCCAAAAATGTTCCTTGATGATGGCGACATTTTTGAAACATCCACATGTCGAACAACAAGTGTCATCTGCTCTTGGTGGCTAATGTCAGGCGACAGTCCAGGATCACGGAAAAATATCTGGATTCTTGTATCTGTGATGCAATGGTCCGTATAACTGCACCTGAAATTAGTTGAATAATTTCATTTTGAATGTCCTTCCCAAATAGTGGTCCATTATCTCCTTATTCTGAATCCGACGAATATGTTCAGCCATTAGTGGGTCAAACTTTGACAGGAATTCAACCTGCCCAAAAAGTTTCCATTGCCTGGGGTATGAAGCATATCACTTGTGCCACGGAAAGCCATATTCCTCTCAGCCAAGTATTGAATAGTTGCTATGATCGTTCCATTACTCACGCCAGTGTATTACTTCTTTCTCTATTAGCAGCTGTCTCTTTTCATCCAATGTCTGGCGCTCTTCAATCTTGTCTCCAGTTCCTTCCACTTTATCATGCTTGCTGCATGTTCGGTGCACGGTCATGGGAACTTAGAGCCTTTGACATTTCTCTCCATGCCCGATAACCTTCAGTCCGAAGAAGATTGTTTGAGTGTCCAAATAATTTGCAGGCAAAGCAGAACAGTGCATCCTTGGAGACAGAGTACGTTAACCAAGTCGCTTTACTCTCTCACCACTGGGTACAGTGCGAAAATAATTTTCTGCTGTGAATCTTCTCTTTTCTCATTCACTGGGAATTGTGACAGTATGACTTGAACAGGTCCATGCTTCACAGATGACATACTACCTCATCCCTTAGTGTGTCTGGCCAAGTTCCAAGATCCTCAAATGAAATTTCAGAAGATCCAGCTAAATCACAGATGATGGTATCTATGCAGGTGGGCACAGTACTGACAGTGGCAGGTGCATTCGTGGTCTCTTCTGAAGGCAAAACTCCTGGAATGATATGTTGACAGGTGGTGGAAACAGTACAGACCGTGGCAGGTGCATTTTGGTCTCCTCTGAAGGCTGAACTTCTGGGGTGATGGTGGACACCATGTCTTCCACTACAGCAGTTGAAGAACTTGTGCTCCAGGTTCAGGTGCTCTTTCAAGATCAGCTCCGCTTCCCAGGCTTTCACAGGAATGTGACGGGTAGTAAAAAATTTCTCAATGGCACCTCTTCTTGCCGCTTTGTGTCATCATCTCTCTTCTGGTGTAACTTTCTCTTGCAGCTCCTGACAAATATGTGCGCTTCATGTTTTTAAACTGAAGGTGCAAAAAGCAAATGCCATTAAATGTTTGCACCAAATTTTCAAAGTGTACAGCTTTGTACTTTCCCCATTCATAACTGGAAAGTTAATACATTAGGCATTTAAGTTTCGGCTTTGTGGATCCAGCAATACTTGCAATGGCCTGCTCTCTGTGAAGATTGGGTGTGTCCGCCACCCCAGAGGAGTCCATGGCCACTTCACCATTTTGCTACACTGTGAGAGTCCTGGTTCCTCATACCTCATGCTAGGATGATCACATCTCCACCCCGAAGCCATGAGTCTAGCTGGATATCCAAATTTGGGTGGAGAGACATTGATTTTGCCGGACATCAACAGGTAGGCATGTTTACCAGTGGGACTGCACATGTCTGTGCATGTCTCTGTGAGTTAGACTGAATACAAACACACACACGCACACACACACTCTGTATGTTCATGTAAATAAAAGCAATTTTTAACAGAACTTTGCTTGGCTGTTTCTTTAACTACCCACACACCACAGCTTAACAAACTCAGGGGACCCAATTAAGCTAGAGGAGTGGTCAGAGTGGTGGCAGCTGGGGTTCAGTGCAAAGAAGTGTATGCACTTTGGGGTGAAGAACCCAAGGAGAGAGTACTGGCTGGGAGGGGTTAAGCTGGGGATCACTTGAGAGGAGAAGGACCTAGGGTAATGGTAACAGGGACCATGGACAACACTGCCCAGTGCATGAGAGTGGCTGCAGAAGTGAACAAAATGCTGGGATGCATAGCAAGGCGGTTTTCGCTCACGAGAGAGAGAGACAATTTTGGCCCTAAACAGGTCACTGGTAAGGCCGCACTTAGAGTACTGTGTGCTGTTTTGGATGCTGTACCTAAAGCGTGATATCAGGCAACTGGAGGGGTGCAAGAGGGCAACAAAGATGATGTGGAATGGAAGGACACAGAGTATGACAGTAGGCTGAAAGACCTGAATATGTACACCATGGAGGATAGAAGGGACGGGGGGCATGATAGAGGCGTTCAAGTATCTGAGGCAGGAATCAATAAGGGAGGGTCACCAGGGGCATGTGCCAAGAATAGAGGAGGGAGATTTAGAAAGGAAATGAGGACACTATTTAACAGAAGGGTGGTAGCAAAATGGAACACCTTAGCAGAATGGGTGATAGCATGTAAATCTGTGAACAGTTTCAAAAGGGCATGGCTGGGACAGGGAACAGGGGAGGGTGGTGGTGGCAGTGAGATGACAAATGGGAGGGTGGGGTAGTTGCACACTCTAGCAGACTTAGCTGGACCAGGTGGTCCATTTCTGCTGGACAGTCATAGGTGCCATCTCTACAGGCGTTGCTTTAATCATCCTACTTGGTATTTCTGGTTTGACATTGCATGCATGAATTTTTGAACTGTGATGTAGTTTATGACCCGTCGTGATCATTCATTGTTGGCACAATGCATCCATGTTCTGCTGTAGAACTTTGTGGCTGAGAAGGACATAAACTCCATAGAATTCTAAAATGTTATGTAAACAGCAGAGGGTAGATGAGAAACACCACTGAAGTAACTAAAAAGCCTTTAGAAATGGAACAATTACAGAATTAGAAAATATACTGAAAACTGCTTCCAGTGAGCAAGATGACTTCAAATTCAGCGCTGTTCCCCATTAACATGTTCACCTGGTGTGTGATGCAGTATCTACCAAGTACACCCAAGCAGTTGTTAATGAGTTAAATTCCAACACTAAGCTGTCTGCATTTTACATTGTCCTACAGACAATACCAGGTGAGCACAGTAAAGAGCTGCTAATGAGCCCACAGCCACGTGCACTTTTTACATTTGTCCTACTAATGCCGTCTGGATCTCGTAAAGATCTGCTAATGAGTCATGACTTAGCTTAATCACACATTATGTCCCACAGCTGTGAAAGCATTCCAGGTCTGAGACCTCTAGAAAAAAATGTAATTAATGCAACAAATATTTTCTGCCTGGATTGGCACTTTAATTTGCTTTCAAACGGAGTGTGGGTCTTTGATATTCACCTCAGGGCCCTACTGGCATGTCGTCACCCAGGTAGACCACCCATCAGTTGGGTCCCTACACCAAAGTGCATCTGCCTCAAAAGGCTTAACTATATAACAGTAACCCGGCATAAGCGTAACTGAGGTGTGGGCCTCAGCCCCAGCCAATGTGCAGAGCTAGTTAAACCACAACACGAGACAGCAAGAGAACTAAAATCCTCACGCAGAGTTTTTTCGTCACAATACATTCTCCATTAGTAACACGCCTATTTGATTTACTATGAAAAGACTTCTACAGCATGCAGTAGGCTCTAATAGGAACAAGCAGAATTGACTGCCTTTACACTTTTGAAAGCCTTGCAGACTTCTGACTGCAAATACTGAACAACTCCTTTAGTACAGACTCACTACACAGCTTTTAAACTTTATCTGCCACATAGACTATAGAAGCTGAGCTGAGAACGAGTAAAGACAGTGTACTGTACTACTCCTTACAACGCAATAATTAAAGCCTTGCACCTTACAACATTCTTTTACATTTATGTTGGAATTACATGGGAGAGTTGCCTACATAGCTTCGAAATAAGCTCCTGTAGGTAGCTCTTACACAGTTATTGACTTAAACCCCAGAAGCACCAATAGTTCCCAAAACTCCTTAGGTGCAATTCCAATGCTGTTAGTAGCATAGCGTTGCCTTCTGTTGTAAGTCTACGGACATCATAATAAGGAATTTTATACTTCTACAGTATGCTCACAGTAGTGACTTAAGAGATATTTTGCCATGGGCATCCATGCTCTGTCACTTACAAGTTATTACCTCCTTACCCTGCATGCTAGATCTTCCAGTGCTGTATTGGGGCATTCTACAATATCTTGAGTGTACTGAGTCATTGTTGGATACAACCATAGATACATAGACACAGACAGTGTCTGCAGATAAGGGCCTGCTATTGCCCACCCAGTCTGCCCATTTGAGCTTGTAAGTTCAGTTTTGTTTTCCTAGAAGTCTGTTGCCTTAACCCTGACCTCCAGAATTCCTTTATATCTATCCCATACATTCTTAAATACCGTGATTGTTCAGCCCCCACCACTTCCTCTGGCAGTGGCAGAGTGTTCCACTTGTCTACCACCCGTTCTGTGAAGAAATTATTCCTCACGTTACCAGAGGCCAGTCAATCACCAAGTGTGGACCCCTCCCTTTCAGTTCCAGGAGAGGAGAGCTGTTATTCGGATGCTCAATCCTCTCCCTGCCCTGCTCACCTAATGGCCTGGCTCATTCCTGAACCGGGTCACCAGCTTTCCGTGAGATGTGGTGTCCAGCACCTCAACCCTCATCGCCACTAGGCCAGCCCTATATAACCATATACCACCTTTGCTTGTTTATAATGGGTCACTACAGACAGTGCATGGTATAGCCACTATGAGGCGTAGACCGAGGTCCCATCTGCCTGGAGTGGTGGTAGTTCAGGTGGATGTTAAATTATAAAACATTGGTGGGAAGGAATTGAAGCAAACTGTTGATAAAATTGAAAATGTGATTTTATTAGAACAGTTTTATTGGGCATGCCCAGCAGAGCTAAAAACCTGGCTAGAGGACCGAGATCCCAAACCAGTGCAAGAGGCTGCTGAACTCTTGGACCGCTATGCCAAGAGCAGACTGGCTCAGAGCAAATGGGGAGGGCATGGCAGTGCAGTAAGGGAAAAGCATGCCTTCAGGGCAGCTAAAACCCTCACTGCCTCCACCGAAACCTGTTAGCCCCAGGTTTCAGAGAAAAGATTTCTCCGAGAGAAGAAGATGAATGTATGTTGGTTATGTAAAGAAACTGGGCATATTGCCAGACAGTGTCCCAAAAAGGTCAGCAATAACATACCACAGGGTGCTAGAAAAGAAGTGGGTTGTTTGTGTGTCCCTGGAAGCATGCCAGTAAACATGAGGGAACACATGCACCCAGCCATGGTGAATGGTGTACAGACGCAAGGGTTAAGGGACACAGGGGCATCCCTGACCTTGGTAAAGAGGATCTGGTAGAGTCTGGTCAGCTGATACCCAATAAATATGTCACTGTACAGGACTTCACTGATGAGGTGAAAACATTGCCCCTCGCTAGTGTTCTCTTAGACTGGGGTGAAACAGGGGGAACTGTGCAACAGGTAACTGTAGCCAAAACATTAGCAGTGGATGTGATCCTGGGCTACAATCTAAAACAGGGGATGGTATGTGCAGTTACCCGTAGCCAAGTGGCAAGGGAAATTTGTAGTTCCCTGAACCCCACAGAAGCCATTGTGGAAGCCACTGAGAGGCTGGTTCCCCAGCCTGTCTCCTGATATGGAAATTAATGAAGAGGGGGTAGAAATTTCCCCAGTAGCAAGTAACCACACAGCTACAGAGGGTTACTCCAAAGGGGAAGGGGTGACCCTTTGTCAGAGAGTTGGGATTGACAGTGATCCTGAGTGCCCTGGCCGCTAGTGGTAGGGACCCTAGTTTAGCGACTGAAGGGAACATGTCCCATGCATTGGGAATGTGTGAGGGGTTTGCAGCTGCTCAGAGAAGTGACCCTAGTTTACAGAAGCTGAGGGCTTGGGCAGACTTGGACAGTGCAGAGGGAGGTGATGGCAAACAGAAGGTTTATTGGGAAAATGGACTTATGTATACTCAGGCAGTATAGACAGAGGGAGGGATGCTAGGCAGGCAGCTTGTCATTCCCCAGGGGTATCATGAGCAGTTGCTCAAGATTGCACATGATATTCCCTTGTCTGGTCATCTGGGAATCGCACACACAACACAGCGGTTGGCTCAGAATTTCTACTGGCCTAACTTCACCCAGCAGGTGAAGGAGCATTGCAGGTCTTGTCACCGGTGCCAAGAAATAGGGAAGGCGGGCAAGAAGACCCAAGTCACCCTGATTCCATTGCCCATAGTGGAGGAGCTATTCCAGAGGGTGGGAATGGATATTGTGGGGCCTTTAAATACCCCCAGCTACTCAGGGAAGAGATTCATCCTAACTGTGGTGGATTATGCCACCCGGTACCCAGAGGCAGTCGCCCTATCCTCTCTGAGGACAGACAGAGTGGTAGATGCCTTGCTTGGAATTTTCTCCTGTGTTGGGTTTCCACGGAGGTAATCACCAATCGAGGGGGTTCCTTCTTGTCAGACCTGATGAAATGTTTATGGGAGAAGTATGGGGTGGTGCACAGATGCATGACACCATATCACCCACAAGCCAATGGACTTGTGGAACAATTCAATGGTACCCTAAAGTCAATGCTCCGGGCGTTTGCTGAACAGCATGACAGGGACTGGAAGAAATACCTTCCCCACCTGTTGTTTGCATACAGGAAGGTGCCCCCAGAGTCAACAGGATTTTCCCCATTCAACTCTTATATGGATGCTGGGTACGTGGGCCCCTAGACTTGATCCAGGAGGACTGGGAAGGCAAGCACGCCACCCAGGAACTCCCATTGTCGAATACGTCCTTAGGTTTAGGAAGACTGAAGGAGCTTATAGGGACAGCCCAGAGCACCCTAGCAGCTGCCCAACAGAACAAAAAGTGTGGTGCGACCGCAGAGGCCAGAGCTCGCTCGTACATGTGGTGGGTCAGGAAGTCATGGTCCTTATTCCGGTCTGGAAAGACAAGCTGCAGGCTGAGTGGACAGGACCATACAAAGTGGTTAGGAAGGCAAATTACATGAAGTACATTGTGGAGTTACCTGACAGAAGACAGACAGAAAGGATATACTATGTCAACATGATAAAGCCATATGCAAATAGGGCTGACATGGTGTTTGCAGTGTGTAGTCATGGGGAGTGGATGGACAAAGGAGACCCCCTTCTAGATTTGCTGGAAGAAAGTAAGTGGTAGTCCTCTGTGGAGGCAGTAAAATTGTCTCCCCAGCTGGCCCGGACCAGATCTAGAAAGTAAAGGAGGTTTTAGCAGACTTTGCCCCCTTGTTTAGTGCCAATCCTAGACTAACCCCCTTTGTGACACACGATGTGGGGACAGGGACACAGACACCCATACGGTGGACAGCATATCGGGTGTCAGAGGCTGTCTAAAAGGACATTAGGAGGGAAGTGGAGGAGATGCTGGATTTAGAGGTAATCCAGAGATCTCACAGCCCCTGGTCCTCACCCATAGTTCTTGTACCTAAGCCAGATGGCTCTACTCATTTCTGTGTGGACTATCATGGATTGAATGCAGTCACAAAGTCAGACACCCACCCGATGCCCTGGACGGACAAACTCCTGGACAAGTTGGGAGGGGCGACATACCTTACGACCATTAACCTGACAAAGGGGTTCTGGCAGGTATTGCTGACAGACACAGCAAGGGAGAGGTCAGCCTTCATCACTCCGATAGGCTTATGTGAGTTTAAAGTAATGCCTTCCAGAATGAAGAACGCCCCAGCCACTTTCCAAAGCTTGGTGAACCAGGTGTTAAATGGTACTGAGGAGTATGCCGTGGCATACCTGGATGACATTGCCATCTTTAGTACCAGCTGAGAGGAACACCTATCCCACCTTAGGGAAGTGCTGGACAGGATACAGAGGGCCGGGCTCACTGTCAAAGCCGAGAAGTGCCAGGTGGACATGGGAGAAGTGGCATACCTCCAACATGTGGTAGGCCGGGGACAGCTCCATCCTAACTAAATAAAGATAGAGATGATCCAGGCGTGGCCCAGACCAGGAACCCAGAAACAGGTCAGGAGTTTTCTAGGGACAGCAGGGTACTACAGGAAATTTGTACCCAATTACAGTGCCCTGGCTGCTCCCCTATCTGACCTGACAAAGAAAAGGATGCCAAAGAAAATTACCTGGGGCCTAGCCTGTGAGGAAGCTTTTACCAGATTAAAGGCGTGACTGTGCAGTGCTCCTGTTTTGACAAGTCCTGACTATAGCAAAACCTTTATAGTTCAGACTGACGCCTCAGACATGGGTATTGGGGCAGTACTGAGTCAGACATCTAGCCAAGGGAGTGATCACCCAATAGCCTACCTCAGTAAAAAGTTACTTCCCAGGAGCAGGCATATTCCACGGTGGAAAAAGAATGTCTTACCATAGTGTGGACCCTAAAGAAACTGGAGCCATACTTGTATGGGCAGCATTTTGTGGTGCAGACTGACCACAACCCCCTGGTTTGGCTGACGCAGATGGGGAAAAACAATGAGATTGCTAAGATGGAGTCTTGCTTTGCAAGGGTATGATCTGACAATCATACATAGGGCTGGAAAACAAAATCAGAACTCAGATGGTCTGTCTAGGGTCTATGAGGAGTGAACTGATTTGGGAAGTTCATCCCATGCAGGGGATAGGGCCCCCAAATTCAGTCTAGGTGGGGAGGAATGTGATGCTTGGACAGCTGGTTCTGATCACTGTATCATTTTTTGTAAAATAAAAATGGGCTATGGACTGTCTGTCATGAGAGATGCAGAGAAATCTGGTGCTCTTGGAGTGACCTCACTCATCCCCCCCAGATTTCAGCTAAAAGATGAAAGCCATGAGAAAATGCTGAAACAGCATGTGAGATCATACACACACAGGTTTTAGATACAAGATGTTACATAGCAGACCAGAAGCTAATTACAGACTTTTCTAAGTTAATTATAACTTTAGCTGCTAAAAGGGAAATCAGCATCCCTTTTATGATGTTTCAAGAGGAGGAAGCCAGGTTTAGTAAACTGGTGCAAAATCATAAATGCTGATGTCTGTGTGAGAGGGGAAACTAATCAATAGATCAAAGAAATGTCATTTGAAGGACATGAGTCATGCTGAGGATTGCAGAATTTAATTCTTGAAAAAAACATCCTGTTTTTATATAGATATATTTTTTTATATATTCTGACAGGGAGGAGCTAGGTGACCTCATGCAAAATAGGTGGGGAAAACCAGCTTTTAAACATTAATTCTGTTTTCCTTCAGAACACTTCTATCTAAACTCTGACACAAGAAACATCTTTGCAGCACTTTAAGCAGGTATTTAGAGACAAATCTAATTACTGTAGTAAGAATTGCACTGTTTAAAACCTTGTTCTTTTAAAAGATTTGTATGTCTTGTGATATAATAGTTCTGTATTGTATGTTTTACATATTATCTATTTTGGTAAAAACTCTTTTTAGAGCTTACTTGGTGTGTCTTTGATTTTCTTTCATTTGCAAGAAAAATATATATGGTTATAGCTGACACTAGGCATAAGCTTGAATGGTGATACTAAACTGGAAAGAGAAGCATTTAAAATCTGAGGTCTTTATACAAGTTTTTAAGGGTTCATTTCTGTACACCTGGTTAGGTGCCTGTAGGCAAAGATATCTGGCCCCCCGAAGACAGAACTATCTGAGCCTGTGCATTGGGTATGCCAGCAAGAGGTTCACAGTTTGAATCCCTCCAAGACTGGAGACCAAAGATTGATGTGAACTCACAAAATAGACAAGAGGGTTACCTTGTTCTGTTAAACTGTTCACAAGACTGCGCTTGCAGGTTGGCACTTTGGGAGTAGAAGGCTGACCTGCTGAGTGGGTTTGTGACAGTATACAGAACACCAGCGCAAGGGGATAACCTGGACAGAGAGCTAGCTGAGCAAATCAGAAGGGTCTGTAGGAAGGGGAACACAGTGGTGGTGGGGGACTTCAAGTCTACCTGGGGTGGAGTGGAGCACTCCATCCTCCATGAGTGCAAGGAAGCAGGTCATACTAGAAGCACTTCAGGACAGCTTCCTGGTGCAGTTGGTACATGAGCCGGCTTGATTGGAGAGGACACTGGACCTGATACTTTCAAATAGAGGCTGTAAGAGGATGGGGTGGAGGACCCTCTGGCTGGGAGTGACCACCACTCGGTATGGTTTACACTCAATATGGGTAGGGAAACAGGGGGTACAGGGACCAGGGTGATTGACTTTAAAGGGGCAGACTTTAAAAGGATGGGGAAATTTTGGGTAGGTCTTGGGCAGGAATTCAACCAGATATGGATGCTACTCAAAAATGGGATATTATTAAAAAAGGGATAATGGAGACCACTGCAGCTTGTACAAAGACAAGGAGTAAGAAGGGAAGGGCAAAGAACCCCAGTTGGTTGACTTGAGAGGTTATGGAGGGGGTAAGAGCAAGAGGAAGGAATTTCAGAAACTCAAGACATCAGGTGGAGGGGTTGACAAGGATGAGTACATGAAGAAGTCCAGGCAGGTTACTAGGCTAGTCAGAGCAGCCAAGGCTTGAAAGGAGCTGAGACTGGCTCAGGGTATTAAGGAAGGAGAAAAGGACTTCTTCAGATACATTAGAGAAGGAAGGAAGAGCAAGGACAAGATTGTGAGGATTAGGAAGGATGGATGGTGGGGTAGAAAAGGGAGTGGATCAGGTAGAGGCATTAAATGAATACTTCTGTTCTGTGTTCATGAAGGAGAAAGGGGGAGCAGATACCCAAGAGAGAAGTGGAGTGGATAGTGGGGAAGGGGTTACTGACATGGGGATTACAGAGGACAGGGTTCTGGAAGGGTTAAGGGCACTGAGGGTGGACCAGGCACCAAGACCAGATGGCATTCAACCTAGAGTACTCAGGGAGCTAGCGAAGATCCTGGCAGGACCACTGGCTGATCTGTTCAATACCGCCATGGACACAGAATGAGTACCACAAGACTGGAGGATGGCCCATGTAGTATCAATTCACAAAAGTGGCCCTAGGGATGAACCAGGTAACTACAGACCAGTAAGCCTCACATCAATTGTTGGGAAGCTCATGGAGACACTCCTAAAGGAGAGATTAGTAACCTTTTTGGAGGACAATGATCTTCAGAATGGCCAACGACACTGGTTTGTCTCAGGCAGATCCTGCCAGACAAATCTAACTGAATATTACAACTGGGTGACCAGGAAGCTGGACAGGGGCCATGTGGTGGATGTCCTGTATTTAGACTTCAGCAAGGCCTTTGATTCCGTGCTACATGGGAGGCGGAGGGGGAAGCTGGAATTCATAAGGGTGAGAACGAAGATGACCAGATGGATTGTCAAATGGCTGAATGGAAGGCAACAGAGGGTGGTGGTGGGGGTGGGACTCTCATTACCAAGGGGAGTGACGAGCAGGGTGCCACAGGGATCGGTACTGGGACCAGTGCTGTTTGGGATATACACAGCTGATATCTCACACAGGATCCGGAGTAGGATCGGCCTGTTCACTGATGATACGAAGATGGGAGCTGTGGTAGATGACATTGAAGGGTGGAAGGGGATGCAGAATGACCTGACCAAACTACAGGAGTGGTTGGAAAGATGGCAGCTGGAGTTCAATGCCCAGAAGTGCAAGGTACTGCATTTTGGAGCTAGGAACTGGGAGGAAGCTATCAACTGAGAGTGTGCAGCTGGAAAGCACTGAGGAGGAAAAGGATCTGGGGGTGCTTATAATGGGCAGCATGAACAACTCAGCTTAGTGCAGGAAGATGGCAGCAAAAGCCAACAGGATTCTGGGTTGTATAGTGAGGGGAATCTCCTCCAGAAATAGGGAGGTGATCCTTCCCTTGTATAGATCTCTAATCATGCTGTACCTGGAGTACTGCATGTAGTACTGGTGCCCATTCCCGAAGAAAGACATCAAATTGTTGGAGGGGGTGCAACGTAGGGTGACCAAGATGATCCAGGGAAAAGTTCTACAGGGATAGATTGGGCGAGCTGAACATGTACTCCCTGGAGGAGAGGAGAGATAGGGGGATAAGATTGAAACCTTTAAATACCTTAAGGGGATAAATAAGGCTAATACAGAAGGGATTTTCCAGCTTAGAAGAGAAAGGGATACAAGAGGGCATGAGCTGAGATTGGAGGGAAGATTCAAGATGGAAATCAGGAGACATTTTTTCACTGAACAGGTGGGGACAGGTGGAATGCTCTGCCCAAGGAGGTGGCATCCTGTAGAATGGTGGGCAACTTTAAGAAGGATTGGGACAGGGTGGAGGGGTGTTGTGATGAAGAGGGATGGGGAGGGTGGGACAGCTGCAAACTGAGTGGCTAGTTGCACAATCAAGCAGATGTGATGAGACCATAAGGCCTGCTTCTGCTGGCATTTTATATGTTAGTATGTTAATCTGAGTTCATGTTGCTTGTAGCCTGAGTGACAGACTGTCCTAGTGCCACCTGTCCTTCGAGGAGACGGTCCCCCACCTAATGTGCGTCCTCACCCAACAACCCACATACCTCTTTGCTGCTAGAGCTATTAAAGGAAACCCGGTTAATCGAAAAGGGCAGCAATTGCTACAGAAATGCCCCATGAGGGCTTTTAGCATTAAGTAAAATTTTCAAGTAGAGGTACCTGCTTCAATTTCAGTCATCACATATTACTTAGTTTATTATATTGAAAGACCCTCGCTGACTGTCATGTCACTAAACTGCCTGTCATCATCTCGCACACACCAAGCAGTTTCTAGTGTGTGGGGTATGCTAATGAGGGCTGCCAACTAATGGCAAAGTTGGTAGACCTTTTTCTGTTAAATTATTTTTTTCATTTAGGCAAATTAAAGTATTGTAAAAAGATAACTGATACATACAGTATGTTTAAAATTATAACCAGATGCATACATATGCATTTGATAGAGACCAAGTAAATACCATCAAATAGTTCCATGAAAAGTAAAAAGTTTATATAATACATTCTATGAACCGGCACAACTTCATAAGTTTCATAAGTTAATCAAGCCAGAGGACGATGTCCATAATGCTTGCCTCATTTTAATCTAATAACTATATTTTTAATCATCTGTCATTATTGTATCCAAGTTTGTTTTAAAGGCATCGATACTTGTACTATCCACGACAATTGCAGGGAGACTGTTCCATATTACAATTGATCTTATACTGAACCAATTTTTTTTCCTTAGTGAATGCCATTTCCCAATCAATAACTGTTTGTTATGTCTACGGTTGCTTTGCCTAAGTTCAGATTTACATAGCCCCGTACCATTAAGGAGTACAGAATTTTGTAATAAACCGTATGTGAGACATAGGTCTCCCTAAGTCTTCTATAGTTTAGGGAATATAATTTTAATTCCCTAAGCCTATGTTCATAAGCCTTTCCTTTTATTCCTGTGATTGTCCTGGTAAACCGTCTCTGTACTCTTTCTAAATTATTTATTTCTTCCTTGGTTTATGCATCATACTTGAACACAATACTCAATGTGGGTCTCACCTAAAGTACTGTAGAAGGGCAGCATAACTTTTAGTCCTGTTTCCACATGTCTGAGTATACAATTTAAGTTCTGATTAGCTTTTTTGATTTGTTTAGAACAATGTAGTTTAAATTTCATATCAGGTGTAACAACAAGCCCAAGGTCTCTTTCTTCTTCTATTTGGTTTGCCAATTTGTATGTACATTTGGCATTATGTTTTCCCATATGCATCACCTTACATTTATCATTGTTCAATACTAATTTCTTTTCATGGGCCCATAAAGTGACTTCGTCCAAGAAGTTTTGCAGGATAGTGCCATCATTACTATTGTTTACAATGGATCCCAAACAGCAATCATCAGCAAATTTAAGTAGCCATACCTCATTTATATTTGATTGTAGAGAGGAGATGTAAATATTAAATAGGCATGGCCCCAACACCGATCCCTGGGGAACGCCACTAGTCACACCAGCCCAGTCAGACAGTTCACCATTTACTACCACTCTCTGCTTCCTACTCTAAGCCACATCCTTATCCAGTTAATTATATTTTGATTTAATGTAACTTCTTTTAGGGCATTTATTAGTTCAGGGTGGGGAATTTTATCAAATGCCTTAGCGAAGTCTATAAATACTAAATCAACTGAGTTACCATTATCCATTTCTTCAGTAACTTTATTATAGAAAGTCAGGAGATTAGTTAAACATGATCTTGATTTTGTAAATCCATGTTGATTATTATCCATAAGCTTGTTGTTATTAAGATGTTCCAATATGATTTCTTTAACAAACTGTTCAAATATTTTACCAATCAAGGATGTCAGACTTATAGGTCTAAAATTTTCTGGTTTATTAGTGGGTCCTTTTTTATGGATGGGTACAACTGTTGCTATTCTCCAATCATTTGGGACTTCACCACTATCCAGTGAATGTTGGAATATATTAGTTAAGGGCATATAGATTTCATAGGCAAGTTCTTTTATTACTTTTGGATGAATATCATCTGGACCTGGGGATTTATTGATATTTATCTTGTTAAGTTTTTGTAGGACATCTTTAGGTTTAATTATAAATGCACCAGGTATAGATTTTTCAAATTTGTTTAATTTATCCTGTGGTTTATTATTAAATACAGATGAAAAATATTGATTCTGTATATTAGCTATTTCCTGTTTGTTAGATACACATCCAGAATGTGTAGTGAATGGACCAATAGTCATGGAATTACTTCTGGTTTTATTTATACAAGAGAAGAAGGATTTTTGATTGTCTTTTACCCTTGATGCTAATTTAAGTTCAAATTGAGTTTTGTCTAATCTTATTTTTGTTTTTATTATTTTTAATAATTCCTTATATTTGGAATTAAGATGTGTAAAACCTTTTTGGATTTTTTTATAGAGTTTTTTTTTTTTATTAATTAAAGGTTTAGTTTTAGAAGACATCCACTTAGGAGTAGGCTCAACTTTGGATTCATATTTACTATTAGTTGTAATAATAATAAGATACTTCAATTTATTAACTAATAGTAGCCATTTGGCTTCCACAGATAAGTTTAGGAAGAGTGCTTGCCAATCCCAACAACTGAAAATGTGCTTCATATTTTGAAAGTTAGCTTTTGTGAAATTTAGGATCTTAGTTGTACCTGTTGCTAATATAGGTTTACTATCTAATATTTGGAAATGTACAGTATTATGATCACTGTTAGCTAAGGGTGCATTAACATCAATCCCTGTCATGCAATGGGCCACATTAGTCAATATAAGATCTAATACTTTATTCCCTCTGGTGTTAATTTAACAAGTTGTTCTAAACCTAATTCATTAAATATTTTCATATAACTTCTATGTCTTTTGTCAGTTGCAGTTACCTGTTCCCAATTAATACTATCTAGATTAAAGTCTCCCATAATTATATAATTTTTTGAAATATCTAGATGACTAAGAGTATATAATAAGATATTATCATTCTCAATACTCATGGAGGGAGGTCTATATACTAGGGTCAAGATAAATGGGGAACCCATCAACGGTTTTAGTCTAATCCATAATATTTCAAGATCAGAATCTTCCTCAATTTCTTTACTGTCAATAGATTGGTGTATATATATAGCTACCCCTCCCACTTTCCTATATTTCCTATTTTTGTAATATAATTTGTAGCCCTGTATATTTTTATCCCAAGAATCGTTATCCCCCCACCAGGTCTCAGTGATAAGTGCTATACTCATATCATTCATCTCAAGGTACAATTTAAACTCATCAAATGTATTATTTAGACTCTGTGCATTTAATAGGACCCCATTCCATCCATAATCTTTAGTTGTATCTCGATTGTGCATATGGTCTGCCATTACAGGGGTCAAGTATTGTACTTCACCCTTTTACCTAGTTTAAATGAAATTCTATTACCCTATTAATTTTTTAGCCACAATCCTGATGCCAATTTGGCTAAGGTGGATTCCATCATTTTTATAACATTTCATGTTTATAAAGGTCTGGGTATTATCCATAAATCCTATTTTCTCCATTTTACAAAAGTGTCTTAACCAGAGATTTAATTGTTGCGCTTGTTCATTCTTATAATGATGATTTCCTATAAGTGGAAGTGTACCAGACAATATAATATCTCCCTTTTTCCTAATCCTTGCTACTATTTGTCTATAATCTTCCTGAATATCTGTCAGGGTCCTTTTAAATAAGTCATTAACTCCCACATGAAGAATAACCAGTGGTTTGTAAGTATTTTCAAGTAACCCTTTGAGAAGATTAATTATATCATTAGTTTTAGCCCCTGATAGGGCACTTACAGTTGTATGTTCTTTTCTTCCTTCACAGACTATGGTGTCTATTCCTCTCAATATTGAGTCACCAATTATTACAACATCTCTATCAGTAATCTTGTTTGTCCCTATTTCTCCTAGTTTAGGCTCATTATTTGGCATGACGTAATCTCCAGATTTGGGATTTTCAGTTTTTTGTGATTCTTTGTGTTCATCCACTAATACTTCAAATCTGTTATATAGACTAATAGGTTGTACAACATTTTTAAATCCTTCGTATGGAGTGGATGTAATGGTTAATTCAATTTTATGAGCATGAGATGAATTAATCTTTGTAAATTTAACAGGGATATCATCTCCTTTTACATTGATATCTTTCACATTAAACTGGTATGATGTATCAACATGGGGGATATGTTTCTGGGTGTGTTTTTAATCTGTGTTTCAAAATGCTTAATACTTGCTTCTTTAACTGCATCATCAATAAATTGTTCAAGAAGCGTTATTTTCTTGTGTGTTTCCAGTTTATCTTTTAATTTGCAAATTTCTTCTTGTAATGTTACAATCATTTTACATTTATCACAAACAAAATCCAGATCTGGGGTATCTTCTACATACATTAAACATTTAATACACACCCTTTTCTTAATACTTCGTCCTTTTTTACCCTTGGTTTGTACCATTTTAATTAAATCAAACAATTTGTATTTAACTTGCTCACTAGCTTACCCTGTCAAGTCACAGTGTCTCAGTGGACACAGCAGACATGCATGAATCATGTCTCTGTCTTTGACGCGCCCCGCACGCAGCCGGGTCACTAAGTATCCAGCTACCCAGAAGTGGATCAGCAGAGTTTGAGCTGTATTTTGTAATTTGGAACCCAAATAAGCCCAAATATATTTAAAACTGCAGAGTTTTATGTGCTGTAGTTCAATATTTAGCCTGTAAGTAGCGTTTGTGTGAAACGCGATGCAGTAAAAATCAGACCTGTTACGAGGTCTGTCTTCCTGGATACCTTAACACTGTAGTAACCAGGGCTCCTATTAGTACTAAACAACTATTAAAATTAGCATCAGTTTCATACATTAATATCACAGAACCAAGGTATAGTCCCCCCTTTGTTCAACAAGTAGTTCCCCGTGTTGTTCTCATACACTGGTACAAGATTTCAAATGCCCCGCTCGCAGCAGGGGTCGCTTAAGTATCCAGCTACCTGGAAGTGGATCAGCAGAGTTTGAGCTGTATTTTGTAATTTGGAACACAAATAAGCCCAAATATATTTAAAACTGCAGAGTTTTATGTGCTGTAGTTCAATATTTAGCCTGTAAGTAGTGTTTGTGTGAAACGTGATGCAGTAAAAATCAGACCTGTTACGAGGTCTCTCTTCCTGGATACCTTAACTTACTTCAAAGTTCCAATCTGCTACATCGGTATTGTAAAGCACCCAGTAATATTTAATGGTTGGAAAAAAACACTGTTAAAAAAGGAATGAAAATAGTAACCCTGACCATTCTTTATCAGGAAATTTGTAAGTCTATTTTCTTTCCAATATTTTAAAACAATGTGTTGTATCACACTTGTGCAATCTGTATTTTGTAAGTATATGTCTAAGTCCCTAAGAGTTGTCAGCGTCTTTTCCCACCACCGCCTGACTAATTCACATTCCCAAAACATAAGGTGGGCTTATGCCAATTCTGCATAATAGTGCCAAAATTTGGAATTGATAGTTAACTTAACTCTATATAGTCTATAAACAGTAAGATGTGCTCTATTGATCATTTTATATTGAACAGTCTTGGCCCCAATATTCTAAATTCCCCTGCAAACTCGTGCAAGTGCCTGCACTACACATCTGAGATGCGTTGGCCCAAAATAATGAGATATTCAGAAGATGCGCCATGAGATGTGCTCGCACATGTCCAGCTGAATATCCTGAAGATGCACAATCACGCAGTGGGAGGTGTGTGGTGCATGGTGCAGCAAGTGACCTGAGCTCCATGCAGATCATGGGGAAATTTGCAATGCAAAGCCACTTATGCATTGCGCAAAGTTGTAATATTCAGCCTGGCTATGCAAATGACCTCTTTGCACATTCTAAGCCCATCTCCCACATGAGCAACTCATTACTGGAATGTATTCATTCCATTTGCATACCCCGAGCATGCTCAGTTCCAGCTTAGCAGGGCTGCTCTGCTACTCCACTAAGGTGAACAGGAGGTACTGCAGCCTATCGGGCAGATGTGATGGACTTATACATGATATTCAAGGTTCTCCTAATATTGTGTTTAGCTTGCCTTCCTTTAATGAAGCCTCCCCGATCGGGATGTATTAGTTGGGGAAGAACTCTTTCCAGCCTGCTGGCTATTAGTTTGGCTATGATCTTATAGTCAGAAGTAAGGAGCGAGATTGGTCTATTCAAGGAGCTCTTGATGGGGTCTGTTCCCGGTTTGGGGAGGACTGTAATTGTGGTCAGGTACATCGAAGGAGGCGGGGAACCACTACATACGACCTCATTTATTATTTGCAGCATGAAGGGGCCCAGCAACTCCCATGTTATTTTATAAAATTCCACTGGGATACCATCGGGGCCTGAGACCATCCCCCTCTTGGTCCTCCACACCACCTGCTTCTAATTGGACAGGGACCTCCAGTGCCTGCCTGTCCTCCTCACCAACCACAGGGAGTCCCAGATTCTGCAGAAAAGTCCTCGGATTTACTTCTCCAGTATATTCTGATGCATAAAGTTTGGAATAAAATGCTTTAAATACATCATTAATGCCATTCTGATCATATGTAATGGTACACGTTACATTCTCCATTCTTAATATAGTTCTCTCCAACTGCTTCCCCTTTACTAAGCCCATCATCCATTTCCCCACCTTATCCCCATCAAAATAGTTTGCAGATTTAGTAAGCAGGAAGCTTCTTTTAAGATTTCTATTAGTAATTTGGTGGAATTTGACCTTTAGGGGTTTTAGTGTCAGTAGCCTTTGGGGGGGACATTGTTTTTATCAGTTCACCCTCCAGTTTAACAATCTTAGTTTCTAATGAATCTGCTTCTTTAGAGAGGCACTTTTTAATGTAGGATGAATAAGAAATGGCCTCCCCTCTTATAAAAGCTTTCAAAGTATCCCATGTGTTTACCATGCTAGTATCAGTTGGATGATTAAAGGCCAGAACCCCCTTATACTTTCATTAATTTGTGCAATAAAACCCTTATCCAGGAGAAGGGAAGGGTCCATATGCTAACCAGAACTTGGGGGCCCGGGGTCCAAGAGAGAAACCATCACCCTCAAAAGGGCATGGTCCCAGACCAGGATGGGACCATATTTGGCCTCCTGTATTTCACCCACCAACTTATGGGTGTGAGAGAAGAAAGAGTACTTCCTATCTTGAGGATGACAGTGCCTCCAGGCTTCAGTCAAAGCTCTTCCCTCTATCAAACTTCTAAGAGCTGATACACTCCAGGGAACAGGCCTCGATCTAATCCCAGAGTGGTCCAACCATGGATCCCAACAAGTATTAAACTCTTCTCCTAAAATAATATTGTCCGGGAATGGAGCCAAAGTCACAGCTAAATGTGTGAAAAAGTCAGATGAGTCAAAATTAGGGCCGTAGATGGAGCCCAGGGTGTATCTGACCCCACCAAAATCCACTACTGCCAGGACAAAATGCCCTTGGGGGTCTGAATGGGAAGAAATTAACTTGTGTGGGATCCCTGGTCATATCCAGACTGCCACACCCCTTGCGTTTGATGAAAAAGGGGCTGCTACAAGAGAGCTTCCCCAGGAAGTGGCCAGTCTGTAGGTCTTCTCCCCAGTTGGGTGAATCTTCTGTAAAAAAATCTATGCCCCACCTCAACTTTTTGATTTGGTTCCACACTCGTTTTCTCTTCACCACCGTCCTAAGACCATTGACATTCCATGATATTAGGGTCAGTCTTTCCATCTACTTAATCTATTAACTCACTTGCTCCAATAGTGCTTTTTGAAGTCTGAGGATTTCAATCCTTAACCTTAATTCAAAATGTCATCTCAGAGCCGATGAGTTAATAGTAAGAAATGTCCCTGCTACTCCTGTCACCAGTAATTTAAAAGAGATATCACCATAAAATAATGCTGTATATGATTTTTCCATAAAAATAACCTTGGGAACAATAACCTGATTTCCTGCAACATCCACCCCCCCTTAACACCCTCAACAACAGAACAGGTGGAGTAATCCAACATACTGCAATGCATTAAAAAAAGATCAGACCCACCTCACCCCCCATGATGCCCTCTTGTTACACCTGAATTCAAAAAACAAACAAAGCTTACCCTATGTCTCCCACCCCAACATAAAAATAAGTAACATGGCTATAAGATAGACAACCCACCCTGCCTCCCTTCCCTACCGAAAAAGCCATGTCTTCTCTCTCTCCTCTCCTTCTCATGGATTGAGCGGTTGATCCTCCATATAAACTCAGAAGGTAAAAGAAAATGAAAATGCCCTCCATCTACAGAGGAATCCTAAGGGGCATTGTCCCCCCGTACAAGACAGAGAGGAGGAGAGCCCCCCCAATCAATTTTAGCAAAGGAGAGCATCTAGCACAGTCCCCTTGGTACACAACGCCTCCCACACTGAGAGTGGCAGGAAGGTATGCCTCCTTAAGAAAAAATGCATAGAAGAGATTACACCTTAGTGCTCAGATACCCACGTACTTTGTAAAGGGACCATAGGAGCACCCTCCACTGCATCAGGGGCCAGGCAGTGACCCCCCCAACCAAATATCAAGTGGGAGAGAGGAGCACGAGACTCTTCCCAGCCAACCCATATAGTCCTAGCAGTCACCAAAATTATACGCTATCCACGGTCACCTCAGGGGCGAAACATTTCCCAGACTGAAGAAGGCAGGGAAAGATGTCTCCTTAACATGCGAGGTGCAGATTAATCTTAGTGTTCAGACACCCTCGAACTGTAAAAGGGAGACCATTAACAGATTTATCCCAGCGTCGGCAGGTCGGACCCTGACCGCTGACCCCCCCTCCACTGAAACAGCATCTCTAATCTTAAATGTAAACCAAACAAGTCAGCTATCAACAAGCAATAACTCCAAACATGGCAAATGTTGAGCGTATAATCCCTTAGATACGTGATTAAAAAGACTGTAAGTACAATTTGAAAGACTTAAATTGTCATTGGTCCTTGAATCACATGCCTGTAGTTCTGGTAGTTCTGTGCCCAGTTGGTGTCAGCCAAGTCTCTGGTGTTATAGTAGTGCTGAAAAGTTCAACTAGCAGAACCAGTTAACAGCCCTGGGTGAAGCGAAACCCTGATTGGCCCCCCCCCGGGTGTTGCAGTCAGGGTAATATGCTCCCCCCTCCTCTACCCAGCCCATGAAAGCCACTAGAGAATACAGTACCTGCCGCACCATGACTTGAAGAGAATGTGGTTTCTTGTAATTTCATGCATTCAGAGATTCTCATCGGGGCTTCTCCAGCTCCTGCATGAATTCTGAGGCTAGCTCCGGGTTGGTGAATGATTTGCGGCTGAAGCCCTGCAGTCGGATAACCAAACGAGCCAGGTACACCAGAAAGAAGAGACACTCCAAGGCATGGAGCCATTTTTTTTTTAACATCTGCGAATGCTCTTCTCTGCAGCTGCAGTTGCTGGGACTAGTCCGGGAAGATGCTCACTCTGCTCTGCTGCACTATTATATGTTCCTGCTTCCTCACAGCCTCTAAGACACACAGACTATCCCGGTACTGAAGAAATTTAATAATAATATGCCTAGGCCATTGGTCGGGCGAGGGTTTAACTCCGGGTGATCTGTGGGCTCTCTGGATCTCCAGGGATACATCCTGAGGCATCTGCAAAGTTTGCCATAGCCAGTTGTGAATGAATCTAGCACAGTCCCACCCCTCCTGCCCTCGGGCATCACCACAAGGCATACGTTACATCTCTCCCTGTTCTCGTGGTCATCTATGGCCTGCTTCAAAAATTCAGTTTCTTTTAATGCCTTTTGGAGATTGGAATTCATATGAAGTGCAGAGTCCTCTTGAGCCCACAGCCTACCCTCCAGCTCTCCCAGTTTACTCTCATAAGAATTGACCATCTCCGAGATAGTGTTGATGTTCTGCTGAAGGTGTTATAACTGCAATGTCATTCTCAAATCCCGACTCCATTTTAGTGCCTAGGTCATACTTTAGATCCTTAAGCAGGGGCTCAAGTGTATGATACCCTTCAGCCATTTCAACACTGTGTGCCACATACTGCTGAGTTGTACTAGCGCTAGAGAGTTCTCCTAGGCCTTGGTGTTGTGGCTCGCCTCCTGGATCTGCCCAGCTGGAAGCATTCAGATGAGGTAGGGTCCAATTTACTTTCAGGTCTCCCGGCAGTTTAAAGTGCAGCTTCACCTGCTTTTTGTTTCATTTTGCTGTGGAAAACATCGAGATACAATTTGCCACCAAGTTAGTCAGGTTTTAGCTGAAAATAGTGCCAGATGGAGAGGATATGTAGAGGATTCTATAGAAGCTCTTCAGTAAAGCTCCCATCACGTTCCCCCTCTAGGCCACGACCCCATCAGAATTATATATTTTAACTGATGTCAAACTTTCAGGTTTCATCCTCAGAGCTCTGTTCTCCAGATTCCATGGGATCTGGTCATTGCACTGGGTATTTTTCTGCTCATTTCATGTTGTCTGAGGGATTTGTGAACAAATAAATCTTGCATTCATGAACAATCTGCAAAAGAGCTGGGAACACCATCCCATACATAATGTCTGCTTCCCGTAACATTGATTGAACAACACCAAATTTTTATTTTTTTGCCTGGTGGCAAAACTGAGATCAGGAAGATCCAAATAATAACACAGTCCTGTAGCAGTGTTTTCTTCCTTCTTGCCAGTGCTAACACTCTATCTCTGGTTCTGACTCCATCCCGTTGAACTTCTCAATACAGGTCAGATGACCATCAACCCCAGGCCCGAACAAATTGGTGCTCAAGAAGGGGACATCCACCAGTTTGTGCTGGGTATCAGCCATAAATGTCACAATCTACAACCAAGCCCTGCAGCACATAGCCACTGCAGCGGCCATGGACCTGGTACAAGAATCACCAATATCCAGGGCAATTTGTAGCTGCTGTTTGGAAACAGCATGGCCTTGGTCCTGAACCAGCTTGACTGGAATCTGCAGGTCAGCTAGGAGCTCAGGAAGAATCTGATCCAGAGTGCCTAACAAGCCATGGGCAAAACTGGCAGTTTGAAGGGCAGCACTTATCTGTCACAGGTCAAGAGAGGAGGCTACATATACTTTCTTGGCAGTGTGATCCAGCTTCTTTGACTCCCTGTTGGGAGTTTTACCTACATCCCCAACATTTCCTGATCCGCAACCAAGCCATCTGCTGAAGGATGGTCAGTAAACCCAGAAAATGACTCGATAGGAACCACATACTTGTGAGCCATATGGGCAGGCATTGTGGGGCAGGAAGCTGGATGCTGCCACAGGTCCACAGCAGAGCTGAGAATGGCCTCCACAACTGGCAAAGCAACTCCAGGAGACTGATCCCTTTCAATGATCTCCATTAAGGGGTAAGGAGCCTGTTTCTAGATGGGCTCCAGTGGGGTCCATGTAGACTCCGAGATCAAGTGCAGTAAGGCCCTGAAAGAACCAGGCCCTTGCTCTGCCACATGGTCCTCCCCAGACTCCTAGCCACAACCCGGGGTCCAGTGGGAGTGCATCAAAGAAATCTTGTCTTCCAAGGATTCCTCAAAGACCAGATGGGCCCCTGAATCTCCACTGACTTGACAGGGTTCATTGGTCTGGGTCACAGTGACCGGCAGCCAATGGGGAAGCCCCAGGGCTGGCCGAGCTGACTAAGAAGGAGCCCCCTCCTCAGACTTTAGAGGTGTGGTCCACCTGAATGGGTGGAGAGGTAGGTGCTGGCTGAACTGGAGGTGTCAGCACTGGCTTGGGCTGTAGTGGTCATGGAAGCACCAAAGTGCACTGATGCATCAGTAACTACTGCCCATGCCTAGCAGCAACTGCTGCCAAACTCCTCATAGCAGTACTGCATCTTAAAAAACAGCCAATCCTCCCTCAAAGAGGAAGAGGATGAGAAGCATCAATGGCATCTCTTGCCCAAGTGTCAATAACGGGACTGACGACATCAGGAACTGCTCAACCTCAAGCAATGAGAGCTCAACCTCCAAAAATAGTCCTACAGTAAGGAGAGGCAGGGGCTCAAGAAGGATGCCGAGAAAGCCTCAAGAGGTCAGGCTCCAAAGGGGAAGGATCCAGCTCAGCGTACTGATCTGTTCTACCCTGGGAAATAACAGCAGTACCAGGGTCCTGGAGAGGGAGTCATCCCCCTCATCTGGCAAGAGCAGGTTGACTGGCTCGAGAAAAAGCCTGTCAGTCTATGTCTCAGCTGATGGTCCCAAAGGGGAGACCATGGAGCTAGTGGCCTGGTCTAAAGTGTCAGCCAAAGCTAGCAGCTTGACAGCCATTGAGCTAGATGAAGTGCTGGAACCTGAGGCCTGAGAGTGCACCTGGTCCCGCATTCAATCGCGGGACTTCTTGGGCTTGCAGTCCCACTTAGAAAATAGAGAATTTCAACCCCCTGGAAGAGCCCTCCCCAACAGTCAGAAGGTGCTGACAAAGGTCCTTAAATGCCATGGTGAATGAGTTGCCAACATCCACTGCAATGATGTGGACACACAGGAGGTGCCCTCAGTTGCCTGGGCCATAGAAGATTTGAGGGTGGTGAGTTGATTGACCAAATCCACCTTAGAAGAAACCATCCAGCAGACATCCTTTGAGTGAACCGGATGATCCTGTTCATTCGAGTGTCCTAGGAGGAGGGGGCATAATGGTCATCCAAAGTGGAGGGAACTACATAGGCTGCAAGCCCACTGGTCATGATCCATCCCCAAGCAATAGACACACATAATGTGCAGGTCAGTCTGCAACATCTTTTGGCTGCAAGGGCACCATTTAAAACTGGGGCCAGATTTTGAGTCGTCTGGTTCCAAGAGATAAAAATTCCACAAAGGAAAAAAGCTCAAAGGCACTTTTTAAATATTAGGGCCTACACCAAGCATGAAGCTGTGATGGAGGGAACCTAATGCTTCCAGTGAAAAGGAAGATCTGATGTCATAGGGTGGTGCTGTAGACGATACCACCCGGGTGGGTGGGAGGAGACAGCTTGAAGACCTTCTAGCAAGATTTAAAGGGAGAGGACACTGCCAGAAGCGTGGATAGTACACCATATTGACATCCCTAGAATTGTATTTTAATAGGTTTTCAGTTTTTTGGTTAATTCCTAGAGTCAATGCATTCTGTTTGAATTTTGGCACTCCTTATACTTGAAATAGTCATCCTATCTACTATAATGAATGTTAAGATTTCTGAGTTGTGTTCACTTACTGAGTAGCCTGCCACCTGAGAAAAATGGGAAATCATATTTTTAAAGGGGACAGGACAATTGTGCTAATTGGCAGCTGTTTATAAAGTTCTTATTCTCAGAAACAATATGCATTCTCCTGAAGTATCCATATTTAACTGTACGTGAATAAAAAGTGATAGGTAAAACTATGATTTACACTGTTGTGTTTTTATGGGCAGCATTCTGTTACAGTTTACTTCATGGAATCTCTTATATGGAGTTTTTACTATGTCATGATTTGTGTACAGAATTCTAATTATGAGCTGCTGATCTATCAGAACCCTGTTCAGAGTTCTACGCATAAACCATGACATACAGTAGTTAAAACTCCAAATTATTGGTTCCATGAAGAGAACAGTAACAGAATGCTGCCCATAAAAACAAGACAATGCAAAATTCAGCTTTTTATATCACTTTTTTTTCAGGTGAAGTTAAATATGGATGCATTAGGTGAATGCACATCATTTCTGAGAATAAAAACATTATAAACAGCTTCCAGTTAGAAATTATTTCCTGTCCTCCTTAAGTTCTTTTATATGAATTAGATTCATTTATTCCCTTAGATGTATGGATTTCCCATTACTCCAAAATCCTTTATGACCTAAAGATACTTAACAGTAAGTCATTTATGAACAAGGGAAGGGACCAGTTTAGCACAATCTCAATAGCTGAGATATAGACTATAATTGCTTCCTTAAAAAAATGTAAAGCTGTTGGCCCCGACCTTATCCCAGCCAAGGTCTTTTTAATTACACCTTAGGTCTGGGATAGGGTTGTAGCTTCTTTATTTAACTACTGCATTAAGAATTGTTCTATACCTAGTGCTTGGAAGTTTGCCACGATAATCTCAATTTACAAAAAAGGCAATTAAAAAAATCTGGCCATGTACAGACCAATTTTACTGTTGGACAATGTGAGTAAGATTTTTTCCAAAGTAATCTTGATTTGACTAAAAGAACAATCGGATAAATTGGGGTGGTTTATCTGAGTGTCAATCAGGCTTCTGTTCAGGTTATAGTATCACACATAACTGCTACGTCCTTACACATCTTTACAAAAAATATGTTAAATTAAGAAATCAAAAACTATATGTAGCTTTTATTGATTTTAGCTCTGCCTTTGACACTATTTCATGCAAGTTACTCTGGAAACTAATGGCGGAAATGGGTTTTAGTCCCACAATTATTGGGATTATTGAAGAATTATATACAGACACTTGGGTACAGATCAGACTGGGCAGAAAAGGAAAGTTATCCTCCACATTTTCAACTAACAGAGGAGTGAGGCAGGGGGTGCATTTTGGCTCCCCTGTTTTGTGTGTGTGTGTGTGTGTGTGTGTGTGTGTGTGTGTGTTGTGTGTGTCTCAATAAATATTAATAAATTGCTTAATCTTCTCATAAACTCAAACTGACTCACCCAAGACAGGTAACAGAAAATGTGCAATACTTGCATGCACCAATGACCTGGCCTTAGTTTCACTTTCTCAACCTGGTCTTCAGGCAAAGTTAGATATACCGAACTCTTATGCAACAGATTATAAGCTAAGAGTAAATGAGGTTAAGAGTCAGGTTCTTATTTTGGGGTCAAAAAAGATTACTAAGACATGGAGAATGGGTGGAAAAAAGATCAACACAGTTAAGACTTATACATATTTGGGCTTATAATTAACAAACAATGGTCTTTGGTCTAATCATATCAAAAATGTTAACCTTAAACTTAAGCAAACTACCAATTCATTAAGACTATCCAATAATAAATATGGTGGCAATTCCATAACGCCACTGATTAAGGCCATCAAGGCAAAATATTACGCATAAGCTTTATTTCGCTCTGAGGTTTGGGATCGGGAAAATCTGGACTACTTAGTGACACCACTGAGCAAATTATTGTGATCTTCCTTGGGGGTCTGTAATGCTGTACCAGCTTCACTAATATATGAAGAGGTGGGTTTAGCTAGATTAAAGACCACTGTACTTGCAAAGAAAGTAAATTATTGGGTGGAATTACTAGCATCAAATCACAAAAGATTGTCTTTCCTTTCCCTAGAGGAGAAGTAGAAATGGACTAAGCTTGGATTCTTACAATCTAAATGGCTAACGAAAATCTTCCTGATTATCAAAGAGTGTGGATTAGAAGTTTTTCTTGACTGCGTCACCAAACGTATTAGAATGAACTTGAAATATAAGTCCTATATTACGCAAGGAATAATAAATGTCTTCATTAAAAAGGATCTTGATCTAATCTCGTGTTATAAGATTTCTCCTTGGCTGGCAGCAAATGATATCTCCTATAATTACAGGTACTATCTAGATGTATCAACTAACCCTAGGCAAAGGAAAATCTTTGCAAAATATAGGCTGGAATTTTTTCCAAGTAATGTGTTGTCAGCCAGATATAATAAATCAACAAATGTTTCTGATTGATATTGTCCCTGTCTGCATCAAAATACTGACAACCTTTTTCATGTAATGTTTGAATGCCCCTGGTACAATAAATCAAGAATTCATTGGCTTGTTCCTTTATGGAACACAATTCAAACCTTAAATAGGAATCTATTACTGAAACTGATGTCTACAACCAGCGATGAGACAACACTCAGAAGGGTTGCTGGATTTCTTGATGCAATTTTCTTGATTCGTTTAAAAAATAAATAGTGTACTAAACCAGTGGTTGCTTACAACTTAAAGCAGCAGTGCAATGAGAAAATTATTCCAGAAAGCTAATTTTCTGCTATGGTTATAAAAAATATTGGCAGAACTGTTGATTTGTGTTTTCTGGATGCTTCCTATGCTGTATACTGTTTTGTCTGGACTCTCATCCTCCCCAGGTTCTCAATATTATTTCTATATAAAAAACGAGGTGGCCACCTTTTTTCTTAAGAAATAATTACATTAAAATAACATTTTGAAATGATAATGAAAACTGAAAATCTTACCACCAAAATAAACGGGAAGACATCTGACATCAGAGAAGAAGAAAAAAGGTGGGGTCAAATTTTAACACATGTTCGTTGCACTGCTGCTAATGTTAATGCCAATTAATTAAAGAAATAAAGAAAGAGCTTATGATATTTTGCTGTGAGTAGCTCTAGACATTAGGTACTGACTCTGATAAAAAATTATTTGAACTTTGTCCTATATAGAAATGTGTTTTATTGTTAACAATGAATGTTAAAAGACTTTTGTATCATACTTGATATTGCTATATTTATGTACTAAATGTACATGTCTATATTGCTTTTAAATGTTTTGAATTGTATAATTAATGATTCTCTGAAATGATATTTGACCAATCAATAAAGAATTAACAAGTTCTGTTATACTACTCCCCTGAGAGGTTAGTAACAAAATAATGTCATCAGTGTAAGCTCTGAGCATGTCTTCCATATTGCCAATAGAGATCCTTTTTATTTTAGCATCTGATGATATTACTTGAAGTAGAATTTATAATCCCTAAAATGAATGAAGTGGGAGAAAGTGGGCAACCTTGTCTAACCCCTCCGTAGCTCATGAATTCCTCAGTTATATTGTTGTTTACTTCTACAGATGATTTGGCTGAATGATGTAGACTTTATATTACCTCTATAAATTAGTGGGAAAACCCCCATTGTTCAAGAATATAAAAAAGAAAGGGAAAGGGTACATTGCTTAACTAAGAGTAGCACACTATGCTGAAGCTTGTTTCCAGACATGACCTAGGAGCACAAGGAAGTTAAGTGACTTGCTCAGGATCACACAGTATGCACATAGGTGGCTGTGGGACTCAAACCCATGTCTCCAGATCTGCAGCTCAGAACCTTAACCCACTGTACTATATTGCCTCCAAAGGATCACTGTAATATATTAAAGGGTACCTAAACAAGCAGTTTTTTAAAACTGCAAACTCCAAAATCTGGCTTCATAACAAGGTAAAGTAGAGGCTGCTGTTTACATTTATGCTAAAGCTGCATTTATGTAAATAATATAAATGCAGTTTCATAGCTTTTGAAAAATGTAAACATCAGCCTTTCACTTTCAAAAACCAGCCTTGGTTTCTCCCTAAGATGTCTGCCAAGTCTGTTAAGTGATGAGTCATGATGACATCATCTGAGCCAAAGACAGAGACCCACATATATTTCTATAGTGCTTACTAGTTCTTCTTTCCCTCTTTGTTTTGAATTGTTGTACCAGAATGATCAACACCATGTATTAACTCGTGGATTATTTTGATCAGTACACATGTTAGGCAATGATTTTGTTCATTTTGTTTACTTTAACTTGCGGAAAATGTTTTGCAATCCAGCTGACTTTTTCCTTGGCAAACTGCATTACAGTACAACACTTCAATTATCTGATGATCTAGTGGTTATGTGATGCACTGAATTTTGTTTTTTGTTAACCAGGAGAGACACACTAAGCTGAAAGCTTGTTTACAGGTGTGGCCTGGGAGCACAAGGAAGTGTAATGACTTGCTCAGGGTCACAGAGTAAAGTACTGGTCTAGTTCAGTTCCAAAGCCCAAACTCTCTTGTTAATCCACAAATAAGGCTTTCTTTTTCCTTGTGAACCTCCTGCACCTAGCTTGCCTTCTGTTGAACATCTCACCATCCATACCCTGTCCTTAGTACTGCCTGGTGCTGCATATGTGCTTACGGTCTCATGAAGAGAATTATCATACTTCAGATTGTAATCTTGTACCTCAGAGAGTTGTGCACACCTATACCAATATGCATCATCAGCTGGCACTGTTAAAAAATGCCTCCCAAATCACTCTCCAGTCCACATTCTCAGTGTTTGACTTCTGCCCCCACAGTAAACATTGAGTGGATCACCACCCTTCTGCACAGTGAAGGTAGTATGTACAGTTCCCCTGTTGTGTTTTTCCCACCTCATTAACCAACAACTAGGTCTTCCTGGAGGGCCAAGCAATAAGCATCATGATCCACCAGAAAAACTGTTGTTCATGCCCTCATAAGGGCTGCACTTACAGTGTATAACAATATTATTAGTAGGAGAGGCATACTAATACCTTGAGCAAATCCACCCAACTTCCAGTGTCAGTCTACTCCTTTACCTATGATCTAAAGAACCCCGCAGGACAGTTCCCAGCAATTCTTCTCCAGTACTTTTCTGTGCTCTACTCCACAATTTGAATTGACTGGCTACCACCATTCCAAATCTTGAATGACCTATACACAACTCCCTCAATACTGTCCTAACAAACATCAACACCCCTCCCACCCAAGGGTAATCTCCCTACACTGAATTCAAGTAACAGTTTAGGTGCAGACCTGCCACTCTGAGTATTTGTCTTCGCTAGCTACTCTCATTCACAGTCAGGTAGTGATCACGATGTTGGCAGCCCCACATTTCAGATCTCACAGTGATCTGCTCAACGTCCTCCTTCATGTCTTCAACTACCCTGAATATAGCTGTACCCTGCTGGAATGGCCTCTTCAGTCCCTCTCTGGCATTCATTCTTCTCACCTGCTCTACACAAAAACTGGTGAGTTCATTACCCTTCTGCATCATGAATGTGGTTAGTACAGGCTCCCATGTTGTTTTACATATTAATAATAAGCGTGATCTTCTGGTAAGCCAGGCTGATAGCTGCATTGCACAAGTGGAAAAATAGGCTTTCCTACCCATGTAAGATCTAAGCCACCTATGATTAGGCACTGTTAAATGACGTGCATCATGAAGTGCACACCCATCATTTAGCAGTGCCTAATCAAAGGCAGCCTAGATCTTTTAAGGATAGGAAAGCCCATCATTCCCCTTGTTCCCTGTTGCTATCAGCCTGACTTACTGGAAAGATATGTTTATATTTGATATGTCAAAATAAAACAGGGACTCTACTACTTGCATTCATGATGCAGAAGGGTGATGAGCTCATCAGTTTTCGGTGTGAGGAGGAATAGTGAAGAATGAATACCAGAGGGGGACTGAGAAGGCCACTCTTGCAAGGTACTGCTATATTCAGGGAAGACAGAGGAGAGAAATATGAGCAGATTACTGTAAGAAATAAGATGTGGGCTGTCAGCACCTTGATCACTACCTGACCCCGTTGTCCTGGCCAACATTCCCCTTCCCATAAAACCAGTTCATTCAATTGTCCAAGGCTGTATGTGGATAGTAATGTATGAAATGGCTGCCACTACATTTTCAGTCACTTCACTACCAGTTTAGTACTGCTTGTGAAGCACTTTGGGATATAATGTGTATGAAAACCACTATATAAATGTTGATTCTTATTATTATTATTTCCCATGGAAAAAAAAAGACAAGCATATATTTGAGTTTCAAGAAAGTATGAACTCTAACATTGGACTGAACAAGAACTTTGCTACAAAAAAGTGGTGGCTATGGGGGTGTTGAAGGGTGTGGCTGCACCCCCCCACACACACACATAGTAATGTACTTGTGTGCTGCTGCTGCTGCTGCTGCATTTCACTTTGTTGAAGAAGTCTGATTTATTGATTGTACAAGTGTTTACATTCAAATTATGGATTACATTTGTAGGTTCTGTCAAAAACATACTGGAAAAGAATAGCAGAAAATATAAAGGTTTAATAAAAATGTTAAAAAGTGCATATTAGTATGCACACACCCCAACACCCCAACTGTAGCATCTTGGATCCAATAACCACTAAACCACCAGGTTATTCAAGATTTGTACTGCACTGTGGTTTGCCACAGAGAAAGTCAGTTGGATTAAACCATAATTTCAGCATGTTAAAATAAACAAAATGAACAGAACCATAGCCTAACATGTGTATTATACAAAATAATGCACATGGTTTTGACCATTTGGGTGAAACAATTCTATACAAAGGGAAAAAATAACTAGTTAGCACTATAGAGAGCCATATATCTTTCTGACTTTGGCTCAAATGATGTCATCACAAAACACATTTGGCGGACATTTTAGGAAGCAGGTAAGACAGTTTTTTGAAATTAGAAGGCTGATTTTACAACATTTAAATGCTCTGTAACCACATTTAGGTAAATTACATAAATGTAGTTTTAGCCTTAATGAATACAGCAGCCTTTCCTTTAGTCATCTACAGAGTCAGATTTTTGAATAGTTTGTTGTCAAAATGTTGTTTAGGTATCCTTTAAATGCTTTACTATCATCTAATAACATGTAAACTGCTTCAGCAACCTCGGTGTTCAACTACTCCATGACTAACTGCATTTTATGGATTCCAGAGTACAATAATCAGCCTGACATGAACCCTCCTTGATCTGGCGGATCATATCAGGTAGCAATCTCAAAATTATGTTATTTAGTATTCTGATAAGATTTTATAGTTGTTCAGAATAGCAATGGGTCTGTAATTGTCTACTTTTTTATGACCCGTTGCCAGTGTTGGTATAAGAGAACTACATGCTTTTTTTAAGTGAATTTGATGTTTTTTCCTCTTCCAGGAGAGCTGAAAATAACAACTATAAGTAAAGTATAATGTGCGACATAGACAGCCAGTTCTGAGTGCTGTATCATATTTTTTTTATATAAAATGTATTAATGACTGTCTCTGCTGAAAAAATCAGATGCTCTGAGAATGACCTCATCATCCCCTTCCCCAGATTTCAGCTGACAGATGCAGGCCAAGAGAAATGCTGACAGCATGTATCCACACACACACACAGTTTTAGAGACAGTGTTTTACATGGAAGACTTTAATCAAGGATCTTGTTTCTCTGAGTTAATTACAGAGTTGTTTAAGTTAACTTTGTTAAGAGGGAAATCATAAAAAAGGTTTATGACGTCGAAGAGAAGACACAGGTTATTACACAGAGGTGAGAGGTTGTAAATGCTCATATGAAGCCTGTGTGAGGAAGATGCAGCATGAATCAAAAGAGGTGTTATTGAAATTTGAGTTATGCTAAGGTTGCAGAATTAATACTTTGAAATTACATCCTGTAGTTATATAGAAATATATATTTTTTAGATATTTTGACAGGGAGGAGCTAGATGATCTCATGCAAAATAGGTGGGCAAAACCAGCTTTTAAAGATTATTCTGTTTCACTACAGACACTTTTTTCTGACACTGACCAAGAAAACATCTGAACACTGAAAACATGTATTTAGAAAGCTAGACAAATCTAAATATTGTTGTAGGAATTTCACTGTTGTAAACCTTGTTTTGTTTAAAGATATGTATGTCTTGTGATATACGAGTTCTGTATTGCATGTTTGACATATTATTATATATTTTAGTAAAAACTCTAATTTTAGAGCATACCTGGTCTGTCTTTGAATTGCTTTCTTTTGCTAAGAAATATTTATGGTTATAGCAGACAGCAGACATAAGCTTGTATGGTGGTACCAAACTGGAAAGAGAAGCGTTTTAAATCTGAGGTCTTTATTAAAAGTTTTAAAAGGTTCATCTCTGTACACCTGGTTAGGTGCCCATAGGCAATGATATCTGGCCCCCGAAAGACAGATATATCTGAGTCTGTGCATTGTGTATGCTAGCAAGAGGTTAACAGTTTGACTCTCTCCAGAACTTGAGACCAAAGGTTGATCCGAACTCACAAAACAGACAAGAGGGTTACCTTGTCTGTAATGCTGTTCACAAGACTGCTCACAGAGGTTGGCATTTTGGGGTAGAGGGCCTGACCTGCTGAATGGTTTGTGACATAATGCTGTCTATAAAAGTGGAGCAAAAGTCAATTTGTGAAACCACTCAGAGTAACAATTATGTGGGTCTATCTCTGGGAAACTAAACCACCAAAAACCCACCTAGTGACCAATTACCTTGACACAGACAATGACCCTCCACCAGCACTCAATAAGCAGTTTGCAAACAACATTAATAATATGCTCACAGTTGTCACACTTACCAGCAGGGGCTCTGGTCCTGATGTACATCTTGCAACCCCCTGTAAAAACAGTTTGGCAATGTTGCATGCACTTTTAATACATTCCATAAAGAGCTTATCACTTTAAGCCAGATAGTAATATGATCATAAGCTAGATTCAAAGCAACACTACAAATCAGATTTATTAAGAGGACATGAACAAGGAGGGGGAGCAAATCTAGGCAAATGATTACATAGAAACATAGAAACATAGAAGTTGACAGCAGATAAGGACCGCAAGGCCCATCCAGTCTGCCCATTTCTTTTTCTACCTTATAAATGTGCCATCGGCCTTTGCTCTGTCAGTGACCTATCTATTCATAGTCATTTGTATTGCTCCCTTATGCCTATCCCATGCCTGTTTGAAGCTGCACTGTATTCATAGCTACTCACTTTGTGGTAAGCCATTCCATGCATCTACCACCCTTTCTGTGAAAAGAATTTCTCACATTCCCCTTAATCGGCCTCCCTCTAATCTCATGTTGTGTCCTCTTGTCCTGCTATTTTCTTATATTTAAACATGTTAGACTCCTTTCACCCTTGTTTATGCCCTTATGGTGTTTTAAATGTCTCGATCATATCACCTCTCCCTCCGTTGCTCAAGGGTATACATATTGAGCCCGTTAATCTCCTCCTCATATGACTTCGATGCAGTCCCTGCACCATTTTGGTTGCCCTTCTCTGGACTGCCTCAATTTAGTTAATGTCCTTGTGAGAACGTGCGCCTCCAATACTGCACGCAGTACTCCAGATGGGAGCCCTAACCAATGTCTTGTACAGAGGATTATTACCTCCCTCTACGACTTCCAGATACTCCCTACTAATACACCCAACACCCCTAGCCTTACCCACTGCTTTAGAGGTCTGCTTGATGATTTTAGGTCATCAGTGATGATGATGCCAAAGTCTCTTCTTCCTGACAGCTAGCAACTCCTCCCAGCCTATAAGGTAAGCCAGGGTTTCTCTTCCCTATGTGCATGATTTTGCACTTCTTTGCATTAAATCCCAGTTGCCACTCTTCTGGCCATTTTGCTGGGTTTATCCAGATCCCTTCCTCATTCTGCCCACCCATCGGATCATCTACTCTGTTGCAGATCTTGGTGTCATCTGCAAACAGACAATACGCCTACCTCTAGTCCATCTATTGAGGTCACTAATGAAGATGTTGAATAGGACTGGCCCCAGGACTGATCCTAAATTACCCCACTTGTGACTTGCATCTCTTCTGACTGTATACCATTTACCACCACTCTCTGTTTTCTGCCAGATCCAACCAGCTCATGCCCCAGTTGACCAACTTCTGACCCACCCCGAGCCTACCTAACTTATTTATCAGTCTCTATGTGGAACAGTGTCAAAAGCTTGCTGAGTCAAGGTAGGCGACATCAGCTCCTCCCTTGGTCCACCACTCTGGTTACCCAGTCAAGAAATCTATGAGATTAGTTTGACAGGACCTTCCTTTATAAACCCATGCTGTCTTGGGTCCTGTTCTCTATGGATTCCAGGTGTTGCACTATCCTTTCGCCGAGAACTGCCTCCATAATCTGCCCACTACTGAGGTAAGACTGACTGGTCATGATTCCCCGCTCCTCCCTGCTACCACTCTTGTGGAGGCGGGATCACATAAACCCTTCTCCAGTCTTCTGGGACCTCTCCTGTGCTCAGAACTCACTAAACAATTCTGCTAATGGCTCTGCTAGGTTCCTCCTTTAGCTCCTTAAGTACCCTGGGATGTATGCCATCAGGTCCCATTGCCTTATCCACCCTGACAAACAAAGCTTAACAAGCTCTTGTGGGACCCTTTCTTTTGTGAAGGGAGTAGTGCTCACCTCCCTCCCCTGTGTCCATGCTGCTGGTAGTGGGCCCTGCCCTACCTTCTCTTCAGTAAATACTGAGCAAAAGTATCTATTTAGGATAGATGCCTTTACAGGGTCCTCCTCCTCACATAGCTTCCTTTTCTCCATTAAGCTCAGCAATACCCCCTCTGGACTTTCTCCTTTCACTAATGTATCTATAGAAAGTCTTGTCACCTTCTTTTACTGTTCGTGCTAGTGTTTCCTCAGTTTGGGACTTTGCCTGCCTTACTGCCTTACTGTTCTGATAGACCAGATTAATAAACACAATCGGTTTAGTCTTTGTGATAAACAGTCCCTTATCTGCTGGGGACTCAGGAACTAAGCTAGCTGGCCAGAATCATTGCCGGGGGTTGCAGCTGATGTTGAGGCTCTTGAAGAAAATGATTATTAAGTAATGCAAGGCAAAACAAATTATTTGTATCCATGGCTGGCTGGCCTTGTCTATTGAAATCATGGAAATTAAACTGAACAATTAGATGATACCATAGGAAAATTAAGGTGCCTGTTGCAGGGAGCTACCCTGGATTTACTCACTGTCCCAGTCGATTCAGGATGGCCTGCCGAAATGAAGACCATATGGTGGAAGCTGCTGCACATGGGGAAACTGGGCTGTCAGACTCACCTCCACTTCACAGCCTTTCCCTGAAGGTGGCTGCAACCTGCTGTGATTTTCTGTGTGAGAACTGGATCCCGAAGTTGGTCTCTCACCAGTAACACTGGAGCTGGCACAAGAACAGGTGGCATGGGCTGGGATGGACCTGGGCCCCAATTCAACAAAGTGCCTCTGGCAAAGTTCAGTTTCTTTGCTGGTGACCCCTCCAGCTGGTAGACAGTTCAGTCACTGTTGAAGATGCAGGGTCCTCTCTGGCAATCAGGATTCCCTGGATGGTAGGACTTGACCCACAATAAGCATTCAGCACATTTACTTCTGGAAACATCAAACTCTCCAATTCTCTCTTTCGGCTCCTGATCAGTTCACAATGTCAGCCGATTTACTTAGCAAACAAATTATTTTACAGTCAGTGGTTCCTGGCAATTGATCCCACTTTGGGACACAGGATGCACACCAGGAAAACTAGGCCTCTCGTAGGCCGGATCTCTGCAGAAACTACAAGCTCCTCAGTGGTTCGAGCTGGAGTCCCTCACAATTGCCCTCTCTAAGACTAACTGAAATTCAAAACTGTCCCTCTTAAACAAAGGCAAAATCCAAAGAATCTGATTGGCTGTTTAAACTGTCTGCAACAGTTCTAGTCCTCTCATTGGTTACCTTTTAGGTGCCATAAATTAGTTCCTAATTATCTCCCAAAGTCCTTAGTACATTCCCAAGAGTCTCTGACTGAAATCCCAGTTCGTGATTGGCTAGCATGCTGACAAGATGGTTGCTGCAGCTAAATATACTGTTCAGTTTATGCAGTCTTACAAGCTTAAAGCTCTAGTGCAGCCAGGAATAAAGTTATTTATTTACAGTTTTCCCACACACATATAACCTCAAGTATTCTTTTAAATGGGCCCCTCAAGTTTAATTAGCCCCTGTACTTTTGCTGTCACTGCCGATGAAATACTGTCCTCCATGTGGCAGACAGCATCTCATGAATATTAATAAGAGGCTGTTACATATGTATTAGCCCCCAAATTATGTCCTTGCTCAAACTTTATTTAAAACTAGTACTGAGGCTGCTGCTGTGCCTCATTTAGGTCACCAGGCCCCATGTAGCTCAGGAGGGGCACTGAGACCACTGAAAGACTCCCCACATGAATGCAAACTTGGCGATCGGCGCATCAAGGCGCTCCAGTGCGCATGCGCGGGCGCCGGCTCTTTAGCCAAATGCAACTCGCAACGTAAGTCCAAGCAGGGCTAAAATAATTAAAAGGGCTGCTCCCGGGACCTGGGGAAGCACCAGGAGGACTTTGGCTACATCAGGGGAAAAAATGGGATGCCATAGGCAGCAGGAAGAGCCGGGAGATACTGGGTCAATAAAGTTAAGCCCCCAAGGGGTGTTACCGACAAACCTCTGCACTGCAACAGGGGAGATCAGAGTTTGAGGATGGACTCAGGTTTCCTACAATGATACCAATGATACAAACATAAACCTCTGCACTGCCACCTGGAAGTCCAGGTTTAAGGATGGACTTAGGTTACCCACCCTGATTTTATACCAGTGATACACACATAACTTTCTGCACTGCCTCCTGGCAGTCCCGGGTTTGAAAATGGACTCAGGTTTCTCACACAGGTATTATACCAATGATGCAGACATAGCTCTCTGCACTGCCACCTAGGAGTCCTGGGTTTGAGAATGGGCTCAGGTTTCCCATCATGCATTATAATAATGATACACACACAATTCCTGCACTGCTTCCACAGAGTCCTAAAACTGACTACAGACTCAGGTTCCCCACCCTGGTATTATACCAGTGATACAGCCATAACCCCCTGCACTATCGCTTGTGAGTCCCAGTTTGGAGAACTAACTCAGGTTTCCCACTCTGGAATCATCAGGGATTCCCAGTATCTATCTTACATACAACATTTACCAAGCCATCTACTTACTGTTGACTGTGCTTTCTTCAGGAGGCTGGTTATATATGGTCCCATTCCTGTACCCAGACTCCGATACTGAGGGTTCTTCATCTTTCACAGTCACTGTCGCATAGTTTTCTGGGACTAGAGATTCTGTTTCTGAGATGAAATGTAAATCAGAGGTAAGGGAACAACCACCGGTATTAACCCTGTGAAACAGACATAACCTCCTGTACTGCAACCAGTGAGATCAGAGTCTCAGAATGGATTCAGGTTTCCCATGCTGTAATTACACCAATGATACAGACATGACACCCCTCCCCCCCTGCACTGCCACATGAGAGTCTAGGGTTCAAGAATGGTCCCAGGTTTCCCACCCAGGTATTATATCAATGATACAGACATAACCCCCTGCACTGCCACCTGAGAGTCCTGGGATTAAGAATGGGCTCAGGTTTCCCACCATGTATTATAATAATGATACACACACAAACCCCTGCACTGCCACCACAGAGTCCTAAGACTGAGTACAGACGCAGGTTTCCCACCCTGGTATTATACCACTGATACAGTCATACCCTCCCCCCAACCACTGTCACCTGTGAGTCCCAGTTTGAAGAACTAACTCAGGTTTCCCACTCAGGAATCATCAGGGTTTCTCAGTATCTATCCTACATACAACATTTACCAAGCCATCTACTTACTGTTGATTGTGCTTTCTTCAGGAGGCTGCTTATATATGGTCCCATTCCTGTTCCCAGACTCCGATACTGAGGCGTCTTCATCTTTCACAGTCACTGTTGCATAGTTTTCTGGGTTTGCAGGTTCTGCTTCTGAGAGGAAATGTAAATCAGAGGTAAGGGCACAACCACCAGCATTAACCCTGTGATACAGACACAACCTTCTGTACTGCAACCAATGGATTCAGGTTTCCCATGCTGTAATTATACCAATGATACAGGCATAATCTCTGTACTGCAGCCAGTGGGATCAGAGTCTGGGAACGGATTCAGGTTTCCCATGCTGTAATTATACCAATGATACAGACATGACCCCCCACCCGACTGCCACCTGGGAATCCAGAGTTCGAGAATGGACTCAGGTTTCCCACCCTGCTATTATAAAATGATGCACACATAATCCCCTATACTATCACCCTAGGAGTCCCAGAATTAAGAATGGAATCAGGTTTCCCACTCTGCTGTTATACCAAAAATATACAAATAAACCCCTTGCACTGCCACCTACGTGTCCCAAGTTTGAGAAGAGTCTCTGATTTCTCAACCTGGTATTACACAATGATACGGACACAACCCCTTGTACTGTCACCTGGGAGTCCCAGATTTTAGAACAGAATCAGGTTTCCCACCCTGGTACTTTCCTGCATGATCACCTGACAATCACCCTGATTTGAGAACGGACTCAGGTTTCCCACCCTGGTATCATACTAAAGATACACAGATATCCACCTGCACCGCCATCTTGGAGTCCTGGGTTTGAGAATGGACTCTGGCACCTCTCCCCGGCTTTATACCAAAGATACACACTGATGACTCCCTGCACTAACATCTGAGAGTCCCAGTTTTGAGAACAGACTCAAGTTTACCACCCTTGGATCTGCAGGGCTTCTCAGCATCTATTTTTACATATAACATTTACCAGGCCATGAACTTACTGACGATGGTGCTTTCTTTAAGAGACTGCTGTATGGTTCCATTCCAGTTCCCTGACTGCGATACTGACAGTTCTTCATCTTTCACAATCAGTGTCACGTAGTCTTCTGGGACTGGAAATTCTGCTTCTGTTAAGAGAAAAAGGTAATTCAGAGGTGGAACACCCACTGGAATTCTATTTATTTAATTACAGTAAATGTTTCACCAGGATGGCATACTGAGCTTAATTGCTCGTTTCCAGATGCAACATGGGGGAAGGGGGATAGCAATTTACAATAGTAACAGGAATACAGAAAACAAAATTACAGAACAACAGACAGCAGTTTAACACAATTTAGCATTCATCACATTTCGGCATTACTGCATTCGAATTTTAAAGTACACTGATTTAAAGTTATAACATAAGAACAATGACTTCAATGAGTCTCTTGGATGACTCGAAGCTGGGAGCAGTGGTGGATGGGAAGGAGGGGATGGTGGCCCTGCAGGAGGACTTGGAGGCTCTGGAGAGGTGGTCGAGGAAGTGGAAACTGAAGTTCAGTGCAGGGAAATGCAGGGTTCTGCACCTGGGGCCAGCAACCCAGACCAAGTGTGTACCCTGGAGGGAGAAACGCTAAGTGAGACTTGTAGGAGGGCAGCAGCCAAAGCCAATAGGATGCTGGGATGCATCGCTAGGGGGATCGCCTTCAGGAGGAGGGAAGTGATCCTCCCTCTGTATAACAGTTTGGTTAGGCTGCACCTCAAGTACTGTGTGCAGTTTTGGAGACCACACTTCAAAAGGGACATTGAACTCCTGGAGAAGGTCCAGAAGAGGGCAACCAAAATGATCTGGGGCTTTTGGGGGGGAGGAGGATCTATCGGGAGAGGCTTGAGAAGCTCAACATGTACACTCTGGAGGAGAGGATGGATGGTGGGGGGACATGATAGAAGTCTTCAAGTACATGAAGGAGATAAATAGGGGAGGCTCAGTCAAAGTGTGCCAAAGGAAAAGGGGGGGCAGCTAGAGGACATGGGTGAAACCTAGAGGGGAATAGACTCGGGGGAGAGGAGGAGGTGCTACTTCACTGAAAGGGTGGTGGAACCATGGAATGCACTGCCTAGGGGACTGGTGGAGGCTGAAACTGGAGGGGTTCAAGAGGGGCTGAAACAGGTATAGGAAAAGGGTAACCCAAGGGGGTGGGGTAGGGGATGGCAGAGTTGGCACCCAGGATAGGGCTGACTAACGAGCAGACACGAAAGACCATTAGGCCTACTCTGCTGGCATTTTAGTATGTTTAGTATTTTCACAGTTTTTATTTATTTTTTATTTAGCTTTTGTTGACCGGGTAAGTGCACTAGACAAATCCTGCCTATTTTCAGGCATGACCCGGGGGAGGGGGACACAGATGAATGCCAACTGACCTTGAACCAGATTAAGCTGTTGGTGGTATTTTTACTGAATGAGGGAAATTTGGCCAGGACACTGGGGAAATCCCCTACTCTTTTCGAGAAGTGCCATGGGATCTTTAACATCCACCTGAACTACCACCAATCCAGGCAGATGGGACCTCGGTTTAACGTCTCATCCGAAGAGCGGCACCTCAAAAATGCAGCACCCTCTCATGCTGCACTACAGTGTCAGTACTGGGATATTAACCCAAGTGCCAGATGTGGGAACTGAACCCACAGCCCTCTGATCTCCCGGCCTCAGAGGCGAATGTGCTACCTACTGAGCCACTGACACCGATATGAGTTGATAAGCACTTTCATGTGCAAAACTAATCAATTTTGTCAGCTTATTTAAACCCCTGTATTTCCATGCAAATGTCCTTGGTAACAAATAATGGCGACGGGTACAAGAAAGGGACATAAGCTAAATTGTTTCTAAATATGTTTTTCAGAGTTGTCCCATCAGTATCAGGGGCTCTTTAAAGCCTTGTTACACTGCAAGCAAACATTGGGCATTAACAAATGCTTGTTCCCTTAAAATCGCATGAAGTTTGTGTGTTTACAGAGTGTTTTTTTCAGGGTATTTGTACTTCTGGCATAAAGATGTGTGGTGTGAATGCGAGCTGTGACATGTTTTCATATGCCAATGTAGCTCTTCTGGGCAATGGGACTTCAGCAACGATAAAATGGAGACCACCAGTATAGATACAGGGAACTACTATCATGAACATTGTAAACAAACTAAAGTAAACATGTATAACCCCAATAGCTATAGGAAAATGGAAACCTCCAGAAACCCAGACACCAACTGCTGGGGAGGCTATAGTAATTGAAACTCGAGCAGCTTGTCCAAAACGTTCTCACAGTGAGACACATTATGGACTCCTTCCCAAATAGGATGAAGACTGTCCTACTTTTTAGGGAATAAGTTCATTCCACCACAGATGGATGGGTCCAGGAAATTGTAGAAAAGGGGTACCTCATAGAATTAATCAAAGGCCCGCCTGTTTCCTGATTGATCACAACCCTGATGCCTGCCAACTCAGTCAAAAGGGGTAGCAATCGTACATGCCATAATGGACTTACTTCAGAACAGTGCCAAAGAACCAATAGCATCACAGGAACAGGGTAAGGAGTATATATTCCCTTTCTTCATTGTCAGAGAGTGCATGGGGAAGGGCAGGGCTTCAGACCAGTGCAGGATTTAAAATTCCTGAATCTGTTTGTCAGAGCAGGTCATTCAAATACAGATTCTTGACCTATCATGAGAGATGCAACCGGGACTTTACTGGCATCCATAGACTTAAAATAGGCTTATAATGTTGTAAGGTTCCTTGGGGAAATGTCTGTCCAGTTCATCTATTAAAGCACTGATGTATCTATCGGCTCTTTAAGGAGAACTGTGCTGATGCATGCTGAGGGGAGGTGAGGGTGACCTGATCCTTAAGGTCCCCTGCACTAGAAATTCCTCCGGAAAGTCGGAGAGGAGGTGCTATGGGCCCTGTGGCTCCAGGGCCTCCCTCGGCAGATAAACCAACTGTAACATCAGCCCCAGCCCCTGCCCCGTGCAGGACAGAGTCCAACCACAGAATTGTTTTTGCTCCAGCTTTGCCCTACCTTGAACCACTAACCAGAACCTACTAGAGAAAAACAAGAACTCCAACGTGTGAGGGCGACAGAGTGATCGTGAAGCGTGACTGGGACCCCATCGCAGTAATCTCCATACCTTTGACGCTGCACTGACTTTTTGAATTTGGCGCCGAAAGCGCCCATCTCCATTGGTCCTGGATGGTCGGTGACACTCTCCACACTGCTCCTAAATCGGGAGAGCTTGTGCCACCATCCCCAAGCCTGCCAGACGCCACGCTGAGGGGAGGCAAGAGTGACCTGATCCTTAAGGTCCCCCCCTCGCGCACCAGAAATTCTTCCAGAAAGCTGAGTGCGAGGTTCCGTCGGCTCTGCGGCTCCGGCGGGCCTCCTCAGTGGATAAACCAACTGTAACATCAGCTCCCGGACCCTGCCCGGTGCAGAGAGAGTCGAATTTTTCAGCCCTCCCGCCCACCCCTGCTCCTCCTTCCATTAAATCCTCGCTGGCTCCACCTCTTGTGAGCTGCCTCATCCTATCAGCTAATAGGGAGGTCCTGCCTATATTTCCAGTGGCTTAGCTTAATACTTCTCAGTGAAGTCCTCCCACTCACCCCCCAGATCATACTGTATAATCATCTTTGACTGTTTTACTGACATTACATGTGTTATGATGCTAGATTGTTGATGGTACTTATATTGACCAAGTTTCTTTCTTGTCACACTGTTCTTGTGCCATACTCAATCGTTTATCTAGCTGAAATTTTACCTGGTTGGTCCCTATAGATCAGCCCTTTGTCTATGGTAGGTCCAGCTATTGAGGGAGCAGGTCCTCACTTGCTAGAGATGTGAACTGCCTGCCTATAGTGGCTAGTAGTGTAAGTTGTCCTAAAATCCAATCCTGCTACCTATAGTGCCAAACCAATTGCCTGACCTGTAATTTGACTTATCAAATCAAATCAAATCAAATCAAAATCTTTATTTATTCAGGCGAACATCATTGAGCGTAGCTCATTTACAAGATGGACCTGAGTGGTCATATAAATAAGGGTACAAGTTTTTTTACAAAGACATGAGAATAGTATAACATTAGTACAATCAAATAAATAAGAGATATATACAAAATTTACAGATATACAAGGCACAGTAAAATAACTTAACCTGTAAAAATGAAGAGGATAATAGATATAGCAGGGATAATAATCAAATAATAGGGCTTTTGTAGGCTTTTATATGAAATGTGATAACTGACTGGGTAGGAGAAGGGAAACTAAACATAGTGGATTACAGAAGGGAGGGGTGTAGGTTGGATGGGAGACTAGGCCTTATGGAAGCAGTTGCACAACTCTGGAAATAGGGTGGTGTATAATCTTTTGAAGGATGATAAGGGTAAGAGGGTATTCAGATTCATAGATTTTTGGAGTGAGTTCCAGACAAATGCTAGGGAATAGCTGATAGCAGCCCTCCCAAACCGGGGTGCAGGTATTGGGAATCTTTAGCATAATGAGCTTATTGATCCTTAAGGTGTATGGCCTAGATGTGATTCGGGTGAAACAGTCTGAGATATAGGAGGGGAGTTTGCCTGATAAAGCTTTAAAGATCCAGATTGCAGCATTCCTTTTTCTTCTGTGCTGTAGGGATGTCCAATTGACTGCCATGTAAAGAGAGCAATGATGGGTGCTGGAGGGAAGGTCTGTAATAAATCTGATGGCTCTATGATACAGGGTGTCCAGCTTATTTAAGAGGGAGAGTGAGCAATGGCCATAGAGAAAGTCAGCATAGTCAATAAGGGATAGGAATGATGCCTGGATTAATCTTTGTTTGGAGTCTCTGGTAAGGTAGTGTTTTATTCTGTAAAATAGGCCAAGCCTTTGTCTCAACTTTTTTTAATAGCTCTTCAATGTGGACAGAGTAGTCAAGCTTATTGTCAATCCAGACTCCAAGATATTTGAATTTATCCACAAATTCCAGCTTTTCTCCAAATAAGGTGGATAATTGTGGGGTGATGAATGATGGGGTAGTGGCAGAGCAATTATTTGTTGCAAAGAACATAGCTTTTGTTTTTTTGGCATTTAGAAGAAATTTTTTTCCAATAGGTTGTGTTGTAGGATGGAGAATTCTGACTGTAACAGTTCACAGGCTTTGATGGTGAGGGATTGCTGACATATAATACAGTATCATCAGCAAACAGATGAATGTTAGATTGAGAGAGGTTGGCATCAATGTTATTAATATAAATGGCAAAGAGGATGGGGCCTAGGATAGAGCCTTGCGGTACACCTCTTAGCAGTGGTTTAGAGGTAGATAGGTAATTTTCATTTTTACCAATTGTAACCTTCAGAGAGATAGCACCTAAACCAATTGAGTGAGAGTGAATCAAGGCCTACAGAGCTAAGAAAGGAGATTAATGATTCATGATCCACTGTATCAAATGCTTTACTCAAATCCAGGAACACAGCACAGGTACTATTCTTTTTATCAAGGCAGTCTGCCAATCGTTAGTGACTTTGGCTAGGGCAGAGATGGTGCTATGCATTGATCCAAATCCAGATTGTGCTGGATTTAGGAGGTTGTTGGTGTCCAGATAGGCCCTTAACTGTGAATTGACTAATTTTTCAAGCATCTTGGATAGTACCGGTAGGATGGAAATGGGCCTGTAATTGTTAAGGTCCATGGGATCACCTGATTTAAGTAGTGGAACTACTTGAGCTGTTTTCCATATGGAGGGATGACATATGGAGCGGATGACTTATAGAGCAGAAAACAGTGCTGTGTGTACTCCCTAAGGGATAGGACAGTTCCTGCCTTCCAGAAGTCTAGTCTGGTTCCTCCTCCCCCCAACTGTCAGCATTCCCTGCGCTGCTCATCTCCTTATCCAAAATTGCTTGGTACTAACCAAAACAAGCTCTCAGCTAACCTAATTCTTGACTCAGTATTCTTCATTTGCCTCTTCCTTTCCTTGTAGCTCCTCTCTGGCTGATCAGACACAACTTACTAGCAGGCCTAATGTCTCCAGTCAGAGCATGGGCTTGGCACCCACCCTCTGCCTAGGGAGGTGAGGATTCTCTCGCAAAATGGATAAAAAGGGTGTGCTGGACAGCCACCCACAGGATGCTGGTCCCTGTAGGTCTTGCACTGGGGCTTACCCTGCTCCAACTGGTCACCACCTTCCGATGTCTCTGGATGAAAACTGGAGATGGTCTCCTCCTGTGAGACAACTGATTTCACCTTCTCAAATTCCCTTGTGAGCAACAAGGTCCACCACTGTATTACCTGCTACCTAGACCTTCGGTGCCTAATGTGCACAACCAGGGTCAAGCGCATCCGAGCTCGGAATCTCCCAGCTGGCCAATCCCACATGAAGTGGTATCTCCCCTGACTCCTCCTCCTAACATTACTTATGGCTGGAGATATTGAATCCAACCCTGGCCCAATCAACCTGGCCCACAATATCCCTCCTGCATGGGGCACGGGTAGGGGCCTAAAAATAGCTCATCTCAAAATTAGGAGCCTGCTGCCAAACCGTGATGAGCTAGTAGCATAGGTGGCACTATATAAGCCCGACATCCTTGGAGTGACCGAGACCTGGCTTAAACCCTCTGTATCCAATTCAGCCTGTGTACTTACTGCATGGTTCACACTACTGGACAGAGCTGGGAATAAAAGGGGTGGTATATTGATCTACTACCAGAGTCATTTGAAAATCTCCCTAGTTGCCCACCAACAATCCAGTGTGTCCCCCCTGTGAGTTTCTGCATGTGCTACTCCTACTTGGGGACACAAAGAAACTGCACCTAGTGTGCACCTACAACCCTCCAAAAGGTGGGCTGTCTGGATTAACTCACCTCATGGACTCAGTCGGTCCCAGAGTTGGGGGAAATGAACTTATTATCCTGGGTGATACTAACCTTAACTGGGAAGGTGGCAATGTGAAGCATTTCGAGTCCCTACTCACTAACCTTACCCTGACCCAACTTATCCAGGAGCCAACTAGACAGTTGGAAAATGGGTCCTCCTGCACCCTTCTGGGTTGGATCATGTCCAACCACCCGGACAGGATTTCATCTGCAGGCACGCTGTCTGACTCCATATCGACCACTCTCGGTCTTCAGTATGGAAAATTCCCTCCCCCCAAAATTCCTCACAAAATTATGCATGCCAGAAACTACTCCAGATTTGACCCTGGGGGTTCCTGGAGGACTTAAGGCTTACTGACTGGTCTGGGGTGCTTGAGCCACTTTACCCTACGGTGGCTACCTCACTTCCTTACCACCTTTAGGGCCCTGCAAGACAAGCATGCCCCATGTCACCCATAGGGTGCGGGGTCTGCTACCTTGGCTAAAAAGTCTCTTAGCCCAAATGCGGGGGAGAGAGAGAGAGATAAGTGTTGGGCCCATTTCAAAGGTTCCAGTGATCCCACCATTTTTCAAAAATACAGACACCTTAGAAATAAGTGTAAAAAGGCCATTAGGGTTGCGAAGAGTGACTTTTGCAAGACCGCTCTTCTCAGTACTGCCAGCGATCCTAGGAGGTTCTGGAGAAATATAAAAACCCTTGTCAGTGGGTCCTCCCATTCCGGGGTAACAGACATAGTTATAAATGGGGCTTCCTGCAATAATCCCCATACCATCACTAACTCCCTAAATTCGCACTTCTCTGACCTCTCGGCTTTCACTGCTCTCTTCCCGGATGCTGAGAGCCTGCTTCACCCACCACCGACAGGTGGATCTCCCCTACTAGGCAAATGTTTTGCCTAGGGCTGTCAGTCCCGGACACACAGCGATGCCTAGCAGGCCTCTCCCAGTACTCTAGCCCCGGCCTAGACAACCTGGAGCCCAAGCTTCTAAAGCTCGGTGCTGCACATATTGCCTCCCCAGTAGCCCACATCTTCAACCTATCCCTTGGATTGGGGATCATACCCGATATCTGGAAAGAGGTGAGGATTGTCTCTGTTCTGAAGCAGGACAATCCTAAATCACCGGATAACTACCGTCCGATTGCTATTCTCTCATCCCTTAGTAAGCTCCTTGAAAAGACAGTGGCTGAGCAGCTCTCGGAGTACATCCACTCCCATGAGCTGCTGTCCCGGCCCAACACGGATTTCGAAAGGGGCATAGCACATCCACAGCCTTGATCTCGGTAACATCAAGCAACAGAACAGCCATGGACCAGGTAAACTCTCTGGTGCCATATTCATTGACTTGTCCAAAGCCTTGACCTCATTGATAACAAACTGCTTGGCTCACAGTTGTGGTCACTTGGCCTCTCCCCATGCTATGCAATGGTTTATCAGGCTACCTGCATGGAAAGCAATGGACCTGCTTCAATAAAATCCTCTCTGAGCCCCTACAGTGACCTCTGAGTCCCCAGGGTTCGGTACTGGGCCCTCCTCCTGTTCTCCTCTTTATCAATCAACTACCCAAGGTGACAACCAGCTGTAGTGCCACCTTGTACGCAGATGACTTGGTGATACTGGCTCACTCCCAGGATGCCGCCACTCTAAACCAGTGCTTGTCCCATGACTTTAACAATATCTGGTCCTGGTTCACAATCATAAACTGGTCCTGAACCTGAAAAAAACCCAGGCTATGCTCTTTGGCTCCAAGGCCAAAATCAAAGCCTCATTGGCCTTGCTAAACATTACCAGTGCCGATGGACTCCCCACTACCGGTCGTGACCTCTATCAAATACCTAGGGGTAACACTTGACCCCCAACTTGACAGGGGAGTCATATCCTTAGTATCTGCAGGGCAGTGAACTCTAAACTAGGCCTAGCCTACAGGGCCAAGTACAACCTTACACCGGGGCCAGACATGCCCTACATGAGGCAGTACTTCTTCCTCGCTCAGCTATGGTCTGCACCTATTTGCTCGCCTCCCAAAACTCATCTCACTGGTGGTACACGCATATAACAGCATCTGCCATTTCGCCTGGTCTGCCCCGGCTCACCCACCGATGTGAGCTATATGATCAACTCTGCTGGCTCTACCCAGCCAGATACCTTGATTTCGGGGTTGGGTGCCTCTCGGGGAAAGTGATCACAACTGGCATCCCCCAAGGGCTAGCCCTGCTCCTACCACAAATGGACGCTACCCCACCATCTCAGGTCCCAGACCTCAGGGATGCTCAAAGTCCCCTCCACCCGTACCCTCATGGGGGATCGGGAATTTGCCGTTAGTGCACCCAGACTTTGGAACTCCCTCCCTGGTGACATCCACTCGGCCCCCTCCTATCAGAGTTTTCGCAACTCCCTGTGGGGCTACCTGAAACTAGCCTCTGTGTGTGACTGCCTCAAGCCTCCCTAGGGGAATCCTAAACTATTTGTCATACTTGCCCCAAGCTGCCTTCGCTGTAGCTGCTCGATACTTCTTACGGAGCCCAATGATCCCATTAAACTGTTTTCAGTTCCCTGGGTTTCTGACTGTTGGGTATACCTTTTTTGTCCACAGCATTGCACCATGATCATAAGTTGGACTGTCCACTCCCATGCATCCTGGTCCTGCCTTAATCTATGTGTCTTAATGCATGATGACTTTGTGGAAGATTGTCTATGAACCTCCGTGCCCTGGGGTGCTAAACTATATAGTTATAAGTTTAAGTTACAAGTTATATTATGACCTACCATTCAATTGGATAGTGTTCTACTCCTGTATGTTACTCTTACTAGTCAATGATGTACCTTATTTCCCATATGTCTCATTATATTTGTCATGATGTACCTGCAACCTTTATGTACAGTTATCTGTATTCCTTTGTCTGTATTCTCCCAGGTCGTTCCTGAAAATAAGCAAAATACGGGTCTAGTGTACTTACCCAGTAAACAAAAGCTAAATAAATAGTTTTTACCAATAGATGGGGTTTGGAGAGCTAGTTCAAATTCTGTTTTATTTCTAACAATAGAGGTCATTTAGTAACCACAGTGAACATTTGTGATTTATGCTGTGGTAGTAAGTATCATTTCTGAACTGTATTATGTAGTTTATGTCCCTCTAAGCCAGAGTTCTGTAGTAGAACACAGATGCAATATGCCAATAATAGAAGAACAGAACAGGGACATAAACAGAGTTCTAAAATGATCTGACCTGCAGCGCATAAATCGGAAACTCACACTGGGATAAGTAGAAAGCCTGTGTAGATAAAACCATAACAAAAATTTAACCAATATTTAAAAAAAAAAAAAGCTTGTACTGGGAAAAACGACTCGCAGATTCAGTACAGTTCTTTAAGTTATCGCTAGTTTGAGTGTGAATGCTAAAGAGTTTAACCCCTGCAACTATCACAAAATGGGTGCGCTCAGCAATCAGTTGGGTGTGTCAGTGAGCAGGTGTGGCATTACCTGGGCCAGTGAGGGCTCACTCTGGCAATGGCCACGTTGTGAGCTGAAGCCTCACCAGCATACATTTATAGGTCAGCCACATAGAGCACTCTTCACACTTTAGCTTAATTCTACAAGTTCGACATTGCTGCTTCAGCATAGTCAGGAAGTCTTGAGTGCAGTAATTGACCTGGTCAGCCTGGATCTTACTTAGCTGACTCTCATATACTGCACACCTAGTAGGCCAATGTTGCTAGTTCCAAAATAAGTTCCTATTCAGCAGAATGGATACTATAAAATTTGGAAAGCAGTTCACTGCCTCCTTAAAGCTCCCCATCTCTCTTGAGCTCCCAGGCTGATGACCTGTCATACCATATTTTATTTTGTGTGTTTAAAAGTTTCACCAGGAAAAGCATACTGAGCAGTGTTGCTCCTTTCCAGATGCGTACTGGGGGGGTAGGAGAGGTGATAAAGCAAGAGTACATGGTACAGTTGTCATATGTACAGAATACAAAGTAATACAAATACAATATACAATCAAGACTGATCAAACAGTGCAGCTACAAAATACTAGTCTTCAAGTGCAAATACAAGGAGGTAATCAGATGACGCAATAAGCCTAGGAGTATAGTAGCATTATTAGAGGGAAATAGTGAATGTGGAATGTCAGAGTTTAGTAGGGAGAGGGCCGATCAGTTGGAGTGGTAAAATTATTGTGGGGGAGAGCGGAAGTAGGGGAATGGAGGCAGCTGCAGGAGGAGGTGTGACTGCGAGGAGTGAGGAGAGAGGGCAAGGAGGAGATGATATTTCAGATTGGGAAAACAATGGAAGAAGGCAGCTTGGCAAATGGAGGTGGCCCTGAGGGCGAGCCAGAGTACGGGGGTTAAGGTTGCGGAGGGAGTAGGGGGAAGGGAGGAGAGAAGGAACAGGAAAGATGGGGAGTGAACCGAACCAGAATTTCACTATGAAGTTGGCGCAGTGAAAGAGGTGTCTGTCCTCAAGGGAGGGGAAGAGAGACTAGGAGAGGGTGCAGTGGTGAGTGCGGCAGGGGGGCGGGCAAGAAAAAAAAAGCGACAAAAGTGTCCAGTCTGGCTAGGGAAGTACAGGGAGCAGCACTGCAGATGACATCACCATAGTCAAGTGTTAGATAATGCTTGGACAAGTGCCCAGCGGGCAGAAAAGAGGATATATCCATGATTTCTTAACAGGGTACCTAGTTTAGGGTGCATTTTTGTGAATGGCATCCACATGACCAGAAAAGTCAGTGTTGGTCCAGTCAAACCCTGAGATACCTAAACAGGGTGACATCCTCAAGCATGGTCCCATTGAGGGTGTGTAATGTGTGTGTGTGGGGGGGCCCACGAGTGTCTACCTTGTGCCAGAGGTCATGGAGATGGTCTTCTTCATGTTCTAGAACAGTTGATTTGAGTGGAGCCAGAGCTGGACATTCATGAAGTCAAGCTGAAGTCTGGACTCCACATCAGAAGGGGAAGGCGCAGAGGTATACAGGGCTGTCTACATACATGTGGATAGAGGAGGAATAGGAACATACAGCAGGAAGGCCATTGAGGAAGATCAAAAATAAAAGAGGACCAAGGACAGAGCCTTGAGGGACACTGGTGTTGATGGGAGGGGGAAGTGAGTCTCCAACTCTGACCAGTTGAGTACTACCTTCAAGGCAGGAACAGAACCAGGTGGTTCACTGGATAACAGCCCCGCAGTGGAGAGTTTAGTGAGGAGGAGGTCATGGGAGACTGTCAGACGCCTTGGCCAGTTCTATAAAGATGGAAGAGGTTATGATGCATTGGGCCATGCCAGAGAGGATGGCGTCTGTGAACCTTGGAAGGAAGGTGGTGGTAGTGGTGCTTCTGGAAGCCAGACTGCTGATGCATCAGACTGATTCTTCATAGATGGTCCCAGTGCTCACATCTCCCTCATTAGCTTCCAGTTGCCAGTATCTCCTTGGCTGCTGGAAGTTTCTGTCCCCATCTCGAGTCAGATGTTTTCCAAAAATGATGATCTCTGGATGTTTCTCTAATTAAAAAAAAAAAAAAGGGGGGTCTGATGACCTATTGCTTGTTCTTCTAGCCGTAGGGTCTACAGCCATGGCCACCCATTACACATTTTTAATCAGTCCTTGGCTACTGGCTCCTTCCCTGCCAACTGGGAACATGCTTTGGTAGTCCCACTCCATAACAGAGGCCCCACTGATGTCCTGGCAGCAACTATCCCATATCCCTACTCTCCTCTCTATCCAGATTACTCAAGATTAGTCCACCTCCCTGCTCAGAATTACTTTCCATTTACACATGGTCGCTAGTCAGTGAACTGGTGCAGTCTTCATTGATTTGGCCACAGTATTCATCATAATCACTTTTTGCTCCTAGTCAGACTTGCTTTTTGTGGGGTCTCTGGCTCCTTCCTAAGCTAGTTCATATTTTACCTTTTGGACTAGACCCAGTCAGTTTGTGTTAAAATAATAAATAATTTCATGTTAAAACAAAATTAGGATTTTCAATTTCTACTCAGCTCTGTCTCGGGTCAGCCCTAGGTCCGGACCCTCATTTTCTGTGTCTTCATAAATGACCTTCCCAGTTCTGAACTGTTCCTAAATGCCACATGTATGCAAATGAATTACCATCATTTTCACCTGGTCCTCGCCCTCTTCCACTGAGCAGCCACTTCAGTTTTACTTAGTCATTGTAGATAATTGGTTCCTCGTTGTCAGCTAGCTGTGGATCAAAAGAAAACTGTTTCTATGCTTTATGGCTCTCTCTCTGCCCATTGGCTGAGATCAGCACTACAACTTAAAGTTACACTCATAAGTGCTGCTATAGATAACTTCTTAAAGATACTTTACCATTTTCTTACACCAACATTTTGACTACTTCCAGCACATTAGTTACATTGTGACAGTGTTTCCCCATCCTTGGGGTCCTTTACAGAGTAAATAATTGTCTCCCCTTAGCACTAGAAAATCTGTAGTAGAACACTTGATCTTTCCTTTGCTTAGACTATGGGGATGTGGTTTCACTGGAACTTCCAGTACTGCCATATCTAGCTCTCACCATTTTCAACACCCTATGCAGATTTGTTGTGGCCTGTTCTCTCTGAGCCCACCTCTGTACTATGAAAAGGAGCTAGGTTGGACACCACTGACTACCCTCTTTAACAAATCATGGGAGGATGGGATGGTACCCGAGGACTGGAGGAGGGCAGATGTGATCCCCCTTCACAAAAGTGGGAGCAGGGCAGAAGCAGGAAACTACAGACCTGTTAGTTTAACCTCAGTGATAGGGAAAATGATGCAATCACTTGTGAAGGAAAGAATTGTCGAGTACCTAGAGGCCAGAGGGGCACAGGACCCAAGGCAGCATGGATTCATAGATACATAGACAGTGTCGGCAGATAAGGGCCTATGGCCCACCCAGTCTGCTCATTTCAGCTTGTAAGTTCAGTTGATGTTTTCCTAGAAGTCTGTTGCTCCTTACCCCTGACCTCCAGAATTCCTTTATGTCTGTCTCATGCATTCTTAAATCCCATGATTGTTTCAGCTCCCACCACTTCCTGTGGCAAGGTGTTCTACTTGTCCACCACCAGTTCTGTGAAGAAATCCTTCCTAACATTTCCTCTGAATCATCCTCCCTCCAACTTCATCCCATGCCCTCTAGTCCTGGAACATCTTTTTCACTTAAAAATAGTGTATTCCTGCACCCTGTTCCTCCCTGTAAGATACTTGTATGTCTCTATCATATCCTCTCTCCCTCCTCTCCTCCAGGGAGTACACGTTCAATTCCTTCAACCTGTCCTCATAGGACTTGTGATGCAATCCATGCACCATCATTGTTGCCCTCTTCTGAACCTTCTCTACCTTATGTCCTTATGTAGGGAAGGTCTCCAGAACTGTACACTGTACTTCACGTGGGGCCTCAATAATGTCTTGTATAGTGGAATTATGACCTCCCTTTTCCTGCTGGTGATGCCCTTGCCTATGCATCCCAGCATCCTATTCTTTACCTGCTGCCTTGTCACACTGTTTCCTACCTTCAGGTCATCAGAGACGATAACTCAAGATACCTTCCTGCTTGGTGCATGCTATCCTCACCCCCCACACTGATATATTGTGCCAGGGTTTTTGTGCCCCATATCCATGGTCCATCCTACCACCATGAAACTGTCCTACACCCACACTGGTCCTAGCCCTCCACTCTGGTCCCCCCTGTCTATGCTTACCCTCACCCACTATCGTTGATGCTCACCAACTTCCCGAGATGCCAGCAGGTGAAAACATTCCCTTAAAGAAATAGGCCGCAGCTCCTTGAGGCTAGTCCTCCTTTTCCTAATGCTGTCAGGCAACGTGCACCCAAACCCTGGCCCATTCTGCTCTAAAGACACTAATTTGAGCAAGCCTTCGGGTGCCCTCTCATTCATATCAATCAACATCTGCAGCCTCCTTCCTAAAATGGATGCCCTACAGGCCTTCACCAGCCAACACTGTCCTGACATCCTGGCAGTTGTCGAAACCTGGCTCACGCCATCGATACTGGACCATGCAATCAGCCTTCCTGGCTACAACGTCTTTAGGCTGGATCACCTCTCCAAAAGAGGCTGGGGCTGCGCTCTCTACCTAAAAGACTCCATACAAGGGCACCACATCATTACCTCAATCCAACCCACAACTGCTCAGATACTGCCAGTGAGAATCCTCCTCTGTGCCCAAAACAAAACCTTCACTGTTGCCACCATCTACATCTCTCCCAAAGAACAGGGAACTGGTCTAACAGCTGTGCTTGACTTTGTAAAGTCACTCCTACCAGACACCGAATCGATCCTCCTAGGCGACTTCAACATCAACTGGCCTGCGGCTGATGCTGGTGCACACAGGGATACTGTTGCTGCGGCGAACCTCACACAAATGGTTGACTCACCAACCAGGAAAAATTACAGGACTGGCACCAGCACACTCTTGGACTGGATCCTTACCAGTCACCCATCGCAGATATCTAACACTAATGTCCTCCCTGACTCTCTCAGCGATCACTCCCCTGTTAGCTGCACCTGGTCAAATAAATTCATCAAACAACCACCAAAAACAATCACCAGCTGGGTTCTACACAGTGGTCACCTTCCTCAACTCAAATCCCACCTCCTCCACCAAAACTGGTCCCCTATCTTCAATGCAACCAACATAAAACTGCCCTTGACCACTTCATAAACATCTTCACTGTGGCCTGTGACACGTATGCTCCTATTAAAGAAGCATGAAAGTCAAATCACTGAGTAACCCTTGGCTCTACAGGTGACCTCCTCAGGATGCTAAAACAAGAGACCACCTATGGGAGCTGGCCAGAAACTCTGGAAAGCAAAATGACATCCAAAACTACAAACGTGCCCACAATGACTGCATCAAAACCATCCAGCAAATGAAGTCCGCCTACTGTAAGCATGCCCTCACAAACTCCTGGGGCAATGGTTGGGAATTCTGGAAGAACATGAAGGAACTCACTGGGAATCCACCCAAAACCCCTCCATCAATACTCAACATCAACGGAACCAAAACCCTCAACCCAAAAACCAGTGAGGATACCTTTAACAAAGCCTTTACCGACCTCAGCGCTGTCCTACCTCAGGACTACTTCAAAGATGGTGTAGCCCCCCTGTCTGGAATGAACACTACTCCAACCAGCTCCCCCTGCTTCTACTTCAAAGCAGTCAAGGCTCACCAAGTACACAAATACGTTACCATAGCCCTTGGTAAATCAAGATTCAGTAATGACTCCCTCAATCTCAAAATCCTGTCTCTCACACTTGATGAAGTGCTTAGTACTCTGACCAGAATTTTCAACCTCTCCCTCAGCCTTAGCCAGTTCCCAGACAGATGGAAATCTTCCACTGTCACCCAGTCCATAAAAGTGGTGACAAACTGCCCACTATAACTACAGACCTATCTCCCTACTACCCCCACTCTCCAAGGCACTAGAATGCATCGTCTCAGACCAGCTCACAGAATACCTGGATACGTACAACATCCTGTGCAAGCAACAACACGGGTTCTGCAAAGGTCACAGCACCTCCACAGCCCTACTTGAATTCACCGGCGCAATCCACAATGCACTTGATTCCGGTGAACTACTAGGCTCAATCTACATTGACTTAACTAAAGCCTTCAACACCATCAATCACCGCCTCCTACTTGTCCAGCTTCAGAACACTGGGCTGTCAACCGACACCATTGACTGGTTTAAGAGCTCCCTTGAAGAATGGTCCCAAACAGTAAGAATCGCTGATACACTCTCGGACCCTAGACCGGTCCGTTCGGGAGTCCCCCAGGGCTCCATTCTGGGACCCCTCCTCTTCAGCCTATTCTTAAACTAACTACCGGATAGCTGCCCAGAACAAATAATTCTCTATGCCGATGATGCTGTGATCCTCACCTCAGACCCTGATCCAAGTCAATTACAAAATAAATTTCAGCAGGCCATCTCCTCCATCGAATCCTGGTTCCTAAATCATAAACTGCTTCTCAATCGAAAAAAAAACAAGTCTATGGTCTTTTGCAGCCCCCACAACAAAAACAAACAACTCCACCTCTCTATTGTAACCGAACAAGGAGCCATCCTAGAGCAAACACAATTGTTCAAGTACCTTGGCATCACCCTTGATCCCCACCTCTCATACGCTGTCCATATTAGCAATGTTGCAAAGTCTGCCAATGCAAGGTTAGGCATATTATTCTGGCACAGGAAACACCTAACCCGAGAAGCACTGTCAGTGGCCATCCAAAGCTCCACTGTCAGCATCATAGACTATGGTCTTATCATATATGGGTCTGCAACTACCACTGCTCTCAAACGTATCGCGACCTCCCTGAACAAAGGCCTGTCGTCTCATCACTGGCTCACATCGCCATACCCACACTTGTGACCTTTATTCCCAATCTGGATGGCTTCAACTGGACAAACGTATAAAATACCAAACCTGTATCACGGCCAAGAAAATCATAATGAGACTTGCCCCACCTTGTGTCTGTGCCCTCCTTAAGCCTAGACATAAGAATGTCACTACAAGGAGATCCAGTTCCCATCAACTACATATCCCACAATGTTGCATGACCCAAGGACAAAGATCATTTGCCTATCGGGCATCCAACTGGCTCAACTCTCTTGGCAGCGACATAGTGACCGCTCCAACACTCGGCCTTTTCAAGTCCAAGCTGCGCCTCTCACTGCTTGTATCCTGTGATTGCCCATCTTAACATTTCCACCTTTCCAGCTGCACATGCCCCAGCACCCAGCACTTACAATCGGTCTTTGCACCCCTAACACCTTACCTGGCATATTCCCTTGACAAAGCCCCCTGGCTGCACTGTCCACCACCCTCGCCCACCTCCCCTGGAACTCCACTCCTGCCCCACCCCCACCTCCGTGCTCCCCCCTACCCCTGCACCTCCTACCCCCTCGATCTCCTACCTCACTTCTCCCCCATTGACCCTCCCGCTGTCTTGCTCATAGCTCAAGTCTTTGTACTGGTTATTACATGTCTGTAAGTCAGTGACGTTATGTTTGTAACTAAAAATGATGACTGTTGCACACGCTGACGTGGAACCTTTGTAAAGAGCCTAGCTCAAAGGTATTGTAATCCTAGATTGAAATAAATAAAATAAATAAATAAAAATAAATAAAATATGCATTATCTTTGATTCACAGCGGGAAGGTCATGCCAGACAAATCTAATAGAGTTCTTTGACTGGGTGACCAAAGTAGTAGATCAGGGAGGGGCTGTGGACATGGCCTACCTAGATTTTAGCAAGACCTTGACACAGTCCCACACAAAAGATTAATATACAAGTTAGCCAGCCTTGGAGTGGGTCCCAAGATGATAGCCTGGGTAAAGAATTGGCTGGAGAATAGGACACAGAGCGTAATAGTAAATGGAGTCCACTTTGAAGAAAGGGGGTTACTAGTGGGGTACCGCAGGGTTCAGTATTAGGACCGGTCCTCTTCAATGTCTTTATAAGCAACATTGCAGAGGGACTGGAAGGAAAAGTATGCCTCTTTGCAGATGATTTATTCTATTTATTTAGTTTTTGTTGACCGGGTAAGTGCACTAGACAAATCCTGCCTATTTTTAGGCACAACCTGGGAGAGATGATACAAAGATCTGCAACAGAGTTGATACACAAGGTGGGGTGGAAAGGATGAGAAGGGACTTGGCAAGGTTAGAGGAGTGGTCAAATGTATGGCAGCTTAGATTCAATGCTAAGAAGTGCAAGGTAATGCACCTGGGAAACAAAAACCCAAGGAAAGTTTACACAATGGGGGTGAGATACTAACAACAACAAAAATGGAAAGGGACCTGGGGGTGGTCATATCAGATGACTTAAAGGTGGGCAAGCAATGTGAGAGGGCAGTAAGGAGGGCTGGGGGGATACTGGGATGCATAGGGAGAGGCATCACCAGTAGAAAACAGGAAGTTGTTATCCCTCTGTACAGACAGCTGGTGAGACCCCATTTGGAGTACTGCGTGCAGTTCTGGAGACCCAATCTCCGCAAGGACATAGAATGGAAGCTGTCCAGAGGAGGGCAACTAAAATGGTGCAGGGTCTGCACCGGAAGACATATGAAGATAGACTAAAGGAGCTTAATATATATAGCCTCGAGGAAAGGAGGGAGAGGGGGGACATGATAGAAACTTTCAAGTACCTCAAGGGAATCAACAAAGTCCAAGAGGGTAGCATCTTTCAAAAAAAGAGGTGTGCAAGAACAAGGGAGCACAATTTGAAGATGGGGGGTGGCTCAGGTAGAATGTGAGGAAGTATTTTTTCACAGAGAGGGTGGTGGATGCATGGAACAGCCTTCCTGAGGAGGTTGTGTGATCTAAAATGGTGGAAGAATTCAAGAATGCACAGGACAGACATAAGGCAATTCTTGTGGGGGGTAGGACAAAATAGGCTGTTGGTTAGCTGGGATCTGCAGCTTATCCATTAGGTAGGGAAATGAGCAGACTGGGTGGGCCAAGCAGTCCTTATCTGCTGTCAAATTCTATGTTTCTATGTTTCAATAGAGTACATGTTGAACAAGTATTATTAGTAGAGCAATGGTGACTGTGTTGAACAAGGGTCAGGGAGATACCAAGATGGCAGAGCATGATATTTAATTGGGCAGCGTGTCGAGTGAGAAGGAGGGTAGTAGAGGAGTAGGTGGATAAGAGGGGAGTGCCGGCCAGTGAGGAGAAACAACACACAGAATAGAGCTTGCTTGTTTGGGCAGGCAATGGAGGGGGTCTGATGTCAGAGTTGTTGTGTGATGGGTAATAGGGAGGTATGGGGGTTATTATAGGTTAGCATGAGGGATGGAGGGCCTAGCTTCAGGGAAAAGGAAAGTTAGGGACAGGAGCATGTAGGGGAGGTGAAGTTATCTAGGAGGGGAGGAACGGGTTGAGAGGGAGGTGGCAAATCAGATGGTGGTGGCGGGGGGGGTTCCACAGCTTGGGACAATTATATGAGGAAGTGGATTGTCCAGTTGTGGTCAACCGTGGGGAGGGCTAGAAGTTGGGGTTCTTTGTTGCAGAGACAGTAGGGGGTTAGGATGGGTACAGGTAGAGTAGAGCTGAGGTAAGGGGTAGTGACCAAACCAGAATTTAGCTATAAAGGAAGCAGAAAAATGTGCATCTGGAATCAAGGAAAGGGAGGAAGGAAAGGGCTTTACAAAGATCACAGTGATGGGTGCGTGGGGGTAGTACAGTGAACCAACAGAAGGAGTTACAGAGGTGTCCATTCTTGCCAGGATGGATTTGGAAGCAACACTGTAAACTATATAGCATAGTCAATAACACCTACAAATGTATACCCGATTAATTTAAGGTCTACTAGAAATGAATAATATAGAACAGAGTCTTGATATACAAGCTTGTAGATTCCCCTCAACACAATATGGAGCTACTTTTATATTACACTTGTGAGAAATTTTATAAAAGGAGATTGCTTCTAGATGCTTGAATGTATTTATAATATACTGCTATATTACTATGGATATAATAAAGCCAATAACAAATGTATTAAATGGTATCTGAATAACACAAATGAGGGCTATGTAATGTTACATTTTTAATATATTTGCAGAATGTTTAGTATAATCTAGTGATATTGTATTGTAAATGACTGTTTATATGTGTACAAAATGTTTGTTGTCCTGATTTCTTGTGATTTTGTAATGGCATTATTGCTGAATAATAAGCTAAAACTATCAGCATAGTCAACTGTGGGGAGGAACCTTTTCTGTACAAGAGCATGACGAGCCGGCATGGGAATACGGTCATGATTATGCTATAAAGCACCAAGTTTGGGGTTGAATTCCTTGAGGACAGCATTTACACATATAGAGAAGTCCAGGTGTTGGTCTAGCCAGACTTCAAGGTATCTAAAGGAGGTGACGTTTTCTAATGGTGTTCCATCCAGGGGTAGAATATGGGGTAAAATTTAAAAAGTGTCTGCCTGATGCTGAATGTCATGGAGACAGTCTTTTGGCATTTAGGAACAGCTGGTTGGATTGGAACCAGTGCTGTGACTTAGTGAAGTTCTGCTGCAGTCTTGCCACCACATCTGAATGGGAAGCACTAGAGGTGTACAGTATGTGTCATCTGCATACATGTGTATTTTGATATATGAGCAGATAGCAGGTAAATCATTCATGAATACTGAAAATAGGACTGGAACCTGGCTCCCAGGCCGGTGAGTGCCCTAGGCCTGTCCTGGTACACATAATGAATTTTGCGAACAAAAACTGGGTCCTAGCCAGAGCTTGGGAAGTAGGATCCCTCTCATGGAATGGCCACCATGTTTTAGTTTTCCAGGACTACTCTTGGGACCTTGCAAACAAGCGTAAAGAGTACACGGAAACCCATAAACAACTCAATGCACTAGGAATCCCATTCTCCCTGCAGTGTCTGGCCACTATGTGACTGACAGTAAACAGGATGCCCATGCTCTTTTCCACCCTGGAGGAGCTGCAGGACTTCATCCACAGGACCTGGCCTACCCGCAGCTGCAAACACAAGGCTTTCCACATCTCCATGTGGTTCAGTCACGGCCTAAGACAGCAGGCCGGACCAGCATGCCAGACGGGAGATCAAAGTTCAGCATCCAGGACAGTCTTCAGTAGAAACTAGGGCTCGCCTGGCCAGGAATAGAAAGAGACAGCAACAGGGATGTCTCAACAAAATACTAATAATAAACTTTATTTTTATGGGGCCTTTCAAAAACCAAGACACTGAACAAACTTTAAAACACGACATACAGCTCACTGTCCTAAAAATATAAAACAGCAATAAAACCACTGATACAATCAGAAAGAGAGATTAACCACTGAACGCTTGCCTCCACAAATAAGTCTTAACGGCCTGTTTAAATCCTCCACGGTCACGCACTCCCGTAACTGACGGGTACAGAATTCAGAGGGTAGGGCCACAAACATAAATGCATGAGCCCAAGAAGATTTTAAGCTCACCCTTGGGATCTCTAGCAACCCTCGTCAGCTGAGCGGAGTGACGCCAGCAGTAAGGAACCAGGAGCTCTTTCAAGTAGTCTGGACCTAGTCCATGTAGGGCTTTAAAAGTCAGAAGACTGACTTTAAAGATGATCCGCTCACTGAACTGGCAGCCAGTGCAGTCCACACAGCACCGGCAAAATAGAAGCCAGGGTTCTCCCAGCCAGAAATAGAAACAGACAACAACAGGGGCATCACAACAAAAGGGAGCACCCAGTAGACCGATGGAGAACAAGGAGCAAAAGTGAAGATGCAGACCAGAAGTGGAGGAAATGGTGATCACCAGCTAGTATTTCAGCAACAAATATACCCCTCTGGAGTCATACAATAGGCCCCAGTGACCACCGGGGATGAAAGCCCCTCATTGGGAGAGTGCATCGGGATCCAGCTTCCTCTGTCAGCCGGCCGTACAGCAGTTGTGGGCCAACATTGTGGCCCATGGGACAATTCCACTAAATGATCCAATGAACAATCCCCTTGAAAGCTCCATTCTGACTTATGGAACTAGCCTCCGGAAGCAAGCACATCCAGAACATGGCACAGAAGATTTGCAGACATTGTATAACCTTGGATGAGCTGTCAGATAGCTGTGTTTTTTTGTTCTCTCCCATTGGTATTGGGGGTATGAGGCGGTGTAAAAGGGATGGGGTGGGTAATGCTGGTCACATCACACCAGAAATGGTATTGCAAGAAGCTGACCTCTACCCACCCCTAGAAGCAACATTGTGGTGATATCCCAACTGCTTTTGTATGTAAGCTTATGCCCTAGAGCCTCCGAGATAAAGTTAACACCATGCTATCAGTGAAATGTATTGTGTGCATGGAGATCGGTGGATCTCCTAGGGAATGAATATATACAATATATATTCCTAAGAACCAACAGTCCCTATATATATATATATATATATATATATATATATATGTGTGTGTGTGTGGGGGTGTTTGTGTGTGTGTGTGTATATATATGTATACAAGGCATAAATTAGTGTTGGAGGCTTGATTAGTGGCTTCCACTAATCAAAGTAAAAAATGATTAGCAATTGACTGAAGTTGATCAGCAATTACTAAAAATTGATATTTTTGCTCATAACCCCATAAAATGTACTTATTCTTGCTCTGTATTGATAAAATACACATTTACACAAGTTTCTGAGATTGATATCTGTTTTATTTAGCCATTTCCAGGATACAACAATCCTTGTGCAACAGCACATACATTTTAAGAGCCGAGATAGGACGTCTGCCAAAGCAGACCGTTAATTCATGAGCGCGATCGTTAGTCTGTGACAAATTAAAACCCCTGCCCCAGCATACCGGGACCGTGATTGACCATACAGTAACAGGCTGGGATCGTGATCGGCCACACAGTTACCAACAAGTACTGGGTGCGATCTATTGCTATTCTTCTCCACCAGACATGTAGCCAGTAATTCTGGACTGTTTTGGAAGGGAGGAACCTGGGGGTGGTCCACCATCCTCAGCTGCCAAATCACCAGGACGTCTCAGTTTAGCACTAAAAAATATGTCTACAGCCCTGTCTGGGTTGAATTCAGCTGTGGGGGGGGGGCCCAGCTTTTTAATGCAAATCAATGTTTCTACAGTATCCTCTGCCAGACTTGGTCTCCAGTCAGATTTTATTTATTTTTGTTTATTTGAAGTATCGATTTACAACCTTTGAGCCATCGGCTCATTTACAAAGTACCTCATCACGTGGAGGACAGCAAAAACAGAGATGGTATAAATTACAAAGGAATAGCCATCATGTACCGGTTACAGACATTGTTTACAAACATTATATACAGTTTGGGATACAGATATTTACAGAAGAACAGCAAAAACATTGTTACCATGAGAGAGCATCCGTTACAGTCTTACCTTGTTCACAGTTGAAAAATACCTTTCTACAATTACATTAGACACAGAAATACTCTCAACGCATGGCAAACTTCAACAGATTTGGATAAGATTTCTGGAAATCACATGCCAGCTTTAACCAGATAGCAGAGCCAGAAAGATTGATGAAATTGGTTTGAGGAAAAATCTTAAACTCTTGCCATTTTGCAAGTAGCTGTCACACACAGGCTGCAAAGTGCTGAAAAGTGGTCAGCTACTGCAGTAATGTTACTGTTACCATACAGCTCCAGTTCCTTTCTGTCTGCAATGGCTAGCCAAAGTCTGGTATCTAACACTTTTGCACGGTTATAGATATTACTTTCATCATTTAAACCAGACCTTTCTTCACAACAGTTCTCAATGTTTGTAATGTATTTCTTAGTTTGCTGTTTAAAAGTTTTAACAACTTGGCCACTAATATGCTACCTCATGTATATCACTATGCCAAGTAGTACCAAGGCAAAACTGTGTCATGATGATAACCATGTCTGTAACCACTGTCTGTAACCACCTTATGCTTGAACAACCTATGTAATAAAAAGTTTTTCTCCACTGTATTTTATCTTGTGTTGTTATCCTGGGTCGCCCCTGAAAAAGGGACCTTCGGGGCTCAGTGGGCCTACCCAGTCACCAAAATTTAATAAATAAATAAATAGATAAAATAAATAAAATGTGTTAATTTCACACCCTTGTATGTGACTTGAGCACATGTTCTTGAAAGAACATCAGACCCATTTTTTAAGAGAATGTCAAGTTCACTGCCACCTATGGGACCACTCTGCTTAGCATGGTCAAGAGTGTTTTCAAAGTTTCAAGAGAGCTAAGTAGCTCTGGCATTTCAACTGCTTCTTTTTGAAGTGCTAGTGAGAACTTGGCGAGTGGCTGAAGCAGCTGTTCAAAATACAAAAGGTGTGCCACCATTTGGAATTTAGTCATAATTTGCAGCGCTCCCTTGGCTTTGGCCTTGCCATGACTTGGGTCTACAGCCATATATTCTAAATGTGCACAAATTACGGGAAATTATTTGGTAACAGCATGGGTGGCAAGAAGTTTATGCTGCACCCAACGTGTGCCATGGGCCTTCTGGGGCTTTTCAACTGACATCTCCATGGCCTGGTCAAGGGACCGTGACTCTCGGAGTCTCTTAGGACTTTTCTGATACAGATTAAACAGTTGGTCAGAAAGTTTGAAACATAGCTAAAATAGGAGTTATCCAAATCGTCTTTTATGGCCAGTTCTAATCTGTGTGAGAAACAATGAACACCAACTAACCACTGTATGTCTTCCCTTAAAAGAGCAGCAAGACCCCGTCTTACACCCATGTTGGCAGATGCCCCATTAGCCCCAAACCCAACGGCCAGACTCTCTAAAAATGTCTAAAAGGAGATTTTTCAATCCCTCACTTGTACCATCTGATACAGCTTTCATTCGTAAAAACTTAGTCTCCACTTGACCACTGATGGGATTTACATAAATTATGTAAACCAGTTCCTTTTCAATTATACCACTGTCAGTACTACCGTCCACTGCATTGAAAAAGAGTTTGCATTTTTGACAGTTGCCAGCAGGTTTTATTCTAGGTTCTTGCCAATATACATTGTGAGTTCTTTCCCACTAACAGCATTAATGTATTTATTGTCAAATGAACTCCATGGCACTTGCCTTGTTCTGCTATCGCTTCAGACTTTTTAATAGGGATAACCTCTTTGGCCACCATATACAGGATCTTCATCAGCCTGCCTAGAATCGTTCTATGCTGTTTCTCTGCATTACTGAAAGCTCTCCCTGCAAATAAATTAACTATAAGTTTTAAAACTCACTCCAAACCCCTAACCCCCCGCCATTTTAAACTTAACCAATTGTTGTATGGCAATATATATCCAGGGGTGACCTAGTTCTACCAAATTTGAAAATGTTAACAGCTTTCTTGTGCTGCTCTGTCAGAATCAGTGTCAGTGGCTCAGTAGGTAGCACACTCGCCTCGAGGCCGGGAGATCAGAGGGCTGTGGGTTTAGTTCCACATCTGGCAGGGTATATCCCAGTACTGACACTGTAGTACAGCATGAGAGGGTGCTGCACTTCTGAGGTGCCATCTTCGCATGAGACGTTAAACCGAGGTCCCATCTGCCTGGATTGGTGGTAGCTCAGGTGGATGTTAAAGATCCCATGCACTTATCGAAGAGAGTAGGGAATTTCCCAGTGTCCTGCAAATTTCCCTCATTCACTAAAAATACCGCCAACAGCTTAATCTGGTTCAAGGTCAGTTGGCATTTACCTGTATCCCCTTCCCAGGTGGTCGTGCCTGAAAATAGGCAGGATTTGTTTAGTGCACTTACCCAGTCAACAAAACTAAAAAAAAAAAAAAAAAAAAAAAGATGTTTCGGATTGCGTCACCTTTATACTGGGGCCTGTAATCCATGCAACTAATGCCTCACTGAAGTTCCTCAACCCACATAGCTCATCTCTGTACTCACAGCACACCTTATAACTAACACGCACTGCACAGTCTCCCTCACTGCTAATCTGTAGCCAATTTTTCTGGATCATATTTTGGAGCCATCACTCTGCAGTTGCTAATTTAACTCCATCCATGTCAGACTGTAATATTAAAAAGTTTAAAGTTAGCAAAACAAGGTGTCAGGGTGTGCAACTACTTAACATATGATGAGGCTTTTCCTGAAAAAAAGAAAATGGCAGCGAGCTGATTTGTGACCCCCAGCCCCCCCGACCCAGTTAATAGCACTTCTCAGACCAAACCCTGTTCCTAACTGTAAATGGGGCAATCCCTCCCATTGTGACTCAGGGCACAATCTCTGCAAAGCAGGGCATTAACTTAGTCTTCTGCTCCCAAATAAGTTCTGGTTCCCCAATCTCTGCAAAGCAGGGCATCACATAGTCTCTTTTTTGTTACCAAAGTTCACTGCATGTGGGCACACAAAACTAGCTGCAGGGCACACAGATCTCTGCAAAGCAGGACGCATTAGTCTTATTCTGTTCCCAGATAAGTTCTGGTTCCCCAATGTCTGCAAAGCAGGGCACATTTTACTTAGTCTCTTTTATTTCTCTTCCAAATTCACTGCAAAGTCAAGAGCAGGGCACACAAATAGCAGGGCACATTATTTTGGTTATCGAGATCTCAAAGCAGGCAGGGCTGCTTACTTTTATCTGTTCTCTAAGTGTTCCAAATGTTCACTGCAAAGATGCAGGGCACACAACATAGTAACAGGGCACATTAAGTTCTGGTTCCCCATAATCTCTGCAAAGCAGGGCACATAGTCTTTATTCTGTTCCCAATGTTCACTGCCATTACGCTCACCGCTTGTTCTCAAAGTCACTGCAAGCAGGGTGACCCTTTCATGCCCTTGTTCTCCCCACCCACAGTCCAGCTCTAGGTTGCCCATTCATTGCCATTATGCCACCCCCCCATCTGTGCCCTGGAGCCCGTGTGCCCCTCTTCCCTCCTCCAACCCCAACCAAATGAAAATGTTTTACTTGTTTTGCTACTGAGCTTCCTGATTCTGCTGCACCCCTGCCTGTCCCTCCGCCTCGCCCTGCGATGCAGCTGCCAGTGCTCTGCTCAGCTCCATCATCCAAGTCGCCCCATGCCCTCTCATACTCTCAGCCAGACCTTCTCCCTCTGGCTTCTCCTCAGTGTGGCCACCACTCCTCCTGGCTCTGGCTCTTGTCTCCACCACCAACCTGTAAAACAGAATGACACAATTAGTTAACTGGATGACAGCGATAACAATAAAAAAAAAAAGTGAAATAAAATAAAGAAAACTCACCTTGGACTCCTGCTCAACCTCCCAATGCCTGCTTCCTCTTCTGGATGTGCTGCAAAAGGACTGAGTCACGTTTCTCCCATGCAGAGACCTGGTTGTGGGGGGCAAGAGCATCACTTGATCAATCATGGAACAACTCGGGGTTCAAGGGACAGAGGAGAAGGAAAATAATGGATACATGGGCAAAAAAAATTAAGGTGACAGTGCCCAATAAGGCACTTTTACAGGACCCAGGACCAGTTGGCAATGATTAGAAATGACTGCTAATCATTGCCAGATTTGACTCGCTTTTTTTCGATCTTGGGTTGCAAATTGCGATGCGATCCCACTTATTTTATGCCTTGATATATATGTGTGTGTATGTATGCCCACGGGCAGTGGTCATGATCCAGCCCTAGCACCTTTACAGTGCAAGGAGCCTGATCCACCCTCCCTCAAAGAGATAGATAAGGTGCCACTTGCCCCCACGGGCAGCGGTCACACATCCAAGCCATAGCACCTCTAAGGTGCGAGCCTGATCCACCCGCCCCCAAAGAGATAGATAAGGTGCCACTTGCCCCCACGGGCAGTGGTCATGATCCAGCCATAGCATCTCTACGGTGCAAGGAGCCTGATCCATCCACCCCCAAAGAGATAGATAAGGTGCCACTTGCCTCCATGGGCAGCTGTCTCGATCCAGCCATAGTATATTCCTCTATGGTGCAAGCAGCCTGATCCACCCACCCCCCAAAGAGATAGATAAGGTACGATGCTTGAAAAATTGCCACGATTTCTCTGGGCTGTGTGAACGCTGAATCGGATCATCACTTGCAATTTGCTGTTTTCAATTTCAGTGCCTTCTCATGGTAGCGCTATTAGCTCCACGCCTGTGTAGAGCTCCCTGATTGGCTGGTCTCACTCACCTCAGACAGGAGCACCTGAGACGTGTGGCTTAATGTAAGCCTGCATCCCTGTACCGCTTCTAATTTATATATTTTAATTTAGCCTGTTCTGCTCAGCCTGTGTAAAGTAACTTACCATTCCCCCCACTGCAGTTTCTCTCCAACTGTATGTGCACTGATTCAGTGCTAGCTCTGCAAACTTCCCCTTGATTTTTTGTCCCACTCCCCCCCTCCCTTCCAGGCCTCCTTTAAATGCACACAGTCTCCACCCACTCCTATCTGATGTTTCAATTTATTGGTTACTTACTGCCAACAACTGTAATTCCTACCATCCCCTTTTTGCAACTAAGCTTTTTAGCAGCTTTATCTCATTCCGTCTTGCTGAGGCATACCATTTTGGTACTTTAGGTTTGCTTATTGCTGACTAGCATATCCTGTCTTGCTAAGGCAGTTGATTTAGGTCAGGTGATCTCTCTAGTACTTAGTCTGCTCCAGAGCAGTAGCTAAGAAATTTGCTTCAAAGCCTCTCTGCCCTTAGTACTACTCTATAGTCAGGAGAACTCTTTTCTTATTAGCCTGACTAGGAGCTGTACTTAAGGATTACTGCTTCAGGCTCCACTGCCTATAGTAATATTCTGCAGGGATTAAGAAATTCTCCTCCATTGAGAATCCCTTCTCTTGCCTGCACTTGTAGTGCCCACTGGGTGATAGTCTCATAATGAGGGCATATTACCTGCTTCTATGCTTGTCTCTGCTCATCTTACATGTATTGGACCCGAACGTGAATCAAAAAATAGTTCTTAGAGACGAGAATGGCTCTCTTTTTACATTGTCCGACCGGGACTTTTCCTACCATGTAGAAGAACTTGTATGTGCTCTTACTTCCCCTAGCCCACTGCTGGTCCTTCACCTGCACCGGCATACAGGAACTCTCCAAGAGCCTGCCCACAGGGCTACACCACCTTCTGCATACTCCCCCCTACTCCCATTGACTCTCTCGGTCAGGGTATTATTGTATGCAGCATCAGGAAAACTGGGAACTAGCCTCAGAACTCCCTAGACTGCCGCAGACAAATCAGGTAACTGAAAGAAGACCCAACCACCCACACTTCTCCTAGGACTCTGCAGGAAACTCTTGTTCCTACTTTTACTATGCTCAGGAAATGTTGAGCTTAATCCAGGCCCTCTGGCACCCACGGAATCCCCAGCACAGCTACAATGCCTCAAGGGGCTTACATTCTTACATGTTAATGTATGTAGCCTATTAAAAAAAAAATCACTTCTGTTCAGGCCTGGGTATGTCATACTGCTCCAGATGTTCTGGTGATTATGGAGTCCTTGCTCCGACCAGCGACCAGTAACAACGAAGTTAACATCCCCTCCTACTCTTTGTTCAGAGCCGACAGGCAAACCAGAGGTGGTGGGGTAGCTATTTGCATCAAGGATAAATTCCTGCCTCCATAATTGACTCAACCTCTGTCCCAAACTAATTCGAAAGCTTGTCATTAAAGAATTAAATTATCACCGGTGTCTCATTATGTATAATAGGATGCTACAAACCCCCATCAGCTAGACTACAATTGTTAAAACATCTCGAAAACATCGTGAGTTGGCATCTTCAGAGTGTATCATACTAGGGGACTTCAACTTAGACTGGCTCTCCAGTGCATCCACCCCACTTAAAATGTTCTGTGATTCCCTTGGGTTGTCACAGCTAGTAAACAAATCTACTCATCCTAACAAGCTCAACCCTAATAACAGTATTCTCTTGGATATCATTTTAGTTAATAAACCCCATTTATTCTCCCATGATGGTGTCTTATTCTCTGATATTAGCGACCATTGCTTCATTGCGTGTGTAAGATCCACTCTTAAATCCCCAACTGTAACATAATTCTCCTTTAAAAGGTGCATATGCAACTTTGATCTTCATGGGTATATATCAGACCTAAGAGACTCCACGTGAATGCAGGACTTCTATCTAGCCAAGTCCCTGACTACGGCTTATGATATTTTCTCAGAAATTATGCTAGGGGCTCTCAACAAGTATGCTCCCAAAGTAAAAGTTTGTGCCAGAAACAAATCCTGTTGGTGGTTTACAGAAGACCTGAAAGATGCTTTGCAGAGTAGGGATGTACTCCGGAGAACTGCTAGAAAAACTAATTTAATAAATGACTGAAATTCTTTCCGAAGGGCAAGGAACCTCTGCACCAAAATGGTCCAAGAAGCCAAAGCTAATTTCTACCGCTGTCAGCTGGAGAGCTCCTCAAGAAATGCCTCCAAATTCTGGAAGACTATCAAAGACATTGAAGGTCACACCACTGTAAATTCCCTACCTACTAAATTATTGATCAACAATACTGTCATCTCCAACAGACCGTCTATCCTCGATGCTCTCAATAATCATTTTGCCACTGCAGGGCTAGCCTTTGACTCCACTCCCGTGAATATCCTCTGCCAACAACTTAGATTGGATACACAAGAAAAACCAATCCTCAGTCCATGCTTCTCTCTGCAGCTTACCTCCCTGAAAGAAGTCGAAGATCTTCTTCTTCAGCTGGACACTAGGAAAAGTGCTGGGGCCGACCTCATTGACCCGTACTTCTTAAAAGTCGGCTACCATGTCCTCGCAGTCCCAATTACTCACCTCTTCAACTTATCCTTGTCCCAGGGTGACCTACCGCCCATTTGGAAAAATGCACTTGTGGTCCCTTTGTTTAAGTCAGGAGATCCTAGTGACCTCAATAACTATAGGCCAATCTCCCTACTTCCAATTCTGTCAAAGATGCTGGAGAAAATGGTGAACTCCCTGCTTCGGAAGTACCTGGAATCAGAAAAATTGCTCAACCCGTTACAATCTGGTTTTGGAGCACAATACAATCTGTGATCTAGCCAGGGTGACAAACGACTGGCAGCTTGAATTAGACAAAAAAAATTTTGTCTGCACAGTTTTCTTGGACCTAAGCAAGGCGTTCAATATTGTTGATCACAGACTGCTTCTGTTGTCCCTCCAGAATATTGGTTTGGATTTCCTATCACTTAAATGGTTCTCCAACTACCTCTCAGGACGACTTCAACAAGTAAAGGCAGAAGGGGAAGTTCTCCACCAAAACCCCTATTGAGGGGTGTACCGCAAGGTTCCATTCTTGGTCCCTTGCTCTTCACCATTTATATTAATAACGTAGATGCCCCCATCAAAGAAGCACAAATACACCTATTCGACGGATGATATGGTGCTCTATGCTAAGTAACCCCACACCTGAAGTGGCCTGTAAAGCCCTTCAAAATGAATTTAATGTGCTGCAACATCAGCTTATAAACCAGAAACTGCTCTTAAAGCAAAAAAACCAAAGCAATGTTCCTCTCGCCCCTTCAAAATGCAATAAATCCTGCAATTGCTGCAACTCCTGCAGATCACTACCATTCTAGGTGAGCAGTTGGACTACGCCTAAAGTTCAAGTACCTGGGGTCTGGTTAGACCATAGACTTACTTTCACAGATCACTTAGAAGAACTGGCAAAGAAACTTAGACAAAGACTTGATCTGTTCTTTAGGATTAATAATCTCTCACAAAAGATGCTAAACTGAAACTGGTTCAAACTACCTTTCTTTCCCTATTGGATTACACAGACTTTCTATATAGTCAGGGGCCTGCAGGTACCCTAGCCAAACTCGATACGCTTTATCACAGAGCCATAAGATTTATCACGGGTATTCCATACTCAACCCACCACTGTGCATTGTACACGGCAGTGAGATGGTCATCCCTTGCTTACAGATGGCAATAAAATACTGCAGTTTGGACATACAAAGCTATCTCAAATAAACTGCCCCAGTATATCTCTGTCTGTTTACCTTTGTGCACTCTGGGGAAGTATGCCCTGAGAAGCACCTCATATATCTACCTTTGTGTTTACAAAGCAAAATCTCGTATTGGCAGAGCAGCCATCAGTTTTGTGCTCCCTCAACTGTGGAACAACCTGCAAAAAACTTTGAAATTAACTCACCCCATCAGCCTAGCAGCTTTTGAAGTTCAATATCTATATCATAATAAGGAGTCCTGTGCCTGTCTACCCTAAACAGTGACTCCTAAAAGTCCAAGCACACTTTAATTACTACTGTTAAAAGGCTGATCACATCTATAATCGACTCTTCCTTCTCTCCTCTTGTTCTACCCCCATATCTGTCCCTTCCACATTCCTTTGACCCTGGTTCCAGCTCTAAATTCTCCATACTGTATCACTATATATCTTTTTATATTAGGTTTTATTTGTGTTCAGTGCACCTGAATAATATATTTCTTTACTTTTATGAAAAATTGTGTCCTCACCCAAAACTAGCTGTATCTTCTGTTCCAAACATATACTACTGTCAATGCTACCTGCTGATACTTTGTATATACTGTATTATTGTATCTCACTTTATTTGTATTATTACTATTTTCTTGTGTGTTGCATCCCATGTATATTGTCCCTTGTTAACAAACCCAGGTCCACCTCGATAATAAGCTTGCTCAACGGTGATCGCCTGGTTAAATAAAGACTCTGATTGATTGATTGATGTGTGTATGTGCATATGTGTGTGTGTGTGTGTGAATATACTGCATCACAAGTCCTATGAGGGCAGGTTGAAGGACCTGAATATGTACTCCCTGGAGGAGATGAGGGAGACAGGGGATATGATAGAGACATACAAGTATCTTACATGGAGGAACAGAGTGCACAAATACACTATTTTTCAGCGAAAAAGATGTTCCAGGACTAGAGGGCATGGGATGAAGCTGGAGGGAGGGTGATTCAGAGGAAAAATGAGGAAGAATGTCTTTACAGAATGGATGGTGGACAAGTGGATCACCATGCCAGAGGAAGTAGTGGGGGCTGAAAAAATCACGGGATTTAAGAATGCATGGGATAGACATAAGGGGATTCTGGAGGTCAGAGGTAAAAGGCAGCAGACTTCTAGGAAAACAAAGTGAACTTACAAGCTCAAATGGGCAGACTGGGTGGGCCGTGGGCCCTTATCTGCCAACACTGTCTATGTGTGTGTGTGTGTGTGCGTGGTGATGTCACCTGCATTTATTTTCACAGTGGTGATGTCACTTGCATTTATTTTCACTGTGGTGATGCCATCAAACAAAAAAACAGCAGGAAACACACTTCTGTTGTTTAAATTGGATACATGATGTGCACTTGTGTAATATGGAAAATATTTTCACTCCTGCACAGTGACCTCTGTATATTTATTTATTTTATTTATTTGCACACTAAACAACCTAATGCCTATTTTCAGGTGCGACCCGGGAGATTACAAGGTACAGTCAAGAACATCAGGCAAAACAGGGTCCATACAAGAACATCGGGTGTTTATATTACAAGCAGAAGGTAGATAACAGCATAGTATAAGCATGGAAGGCAATAATCAACATACCAGGGCAGCAACGCCCTAAAGGATAAGGGTAGCAGGTAAAACGAGTAGTCACAATTTGAGTTAGAGAGAACCTAGGAAAAACATGAAGATAGAACACTACAAGTACACAATTCATGAGCCAACACAATTAATACTTCCAATAGCCATGAGCTTGCCAGTGGATAAGGTGCATACAGTAACAGGAGACCTGTCACCTAAGCAGTCAAGTTAGGTAAACAATCAGCCAGCCAGAGTGGAATGAGCTGAAGGGGGTTAGTTAAGTGCAGAGGCAGGAAGAGGCCAACTTGAGGAAGCCCCAGAGGGAAGCTTTAAAGCCGAGATGGGAGGTGGAGGAGCGAGTGCTTACTGGAAGGGAGTTCCACAACCTGGGTGTATAAGCGGTGAAGGCTCGGTCGCCCATTTGAGTGTGAGTTTTAGGAACCAGGAGGACATGAGAGTCACTGGATTTTAAGTGGTAGGAGGGGGTTGTGGGTAAGAGTGATTTGGCAAGAGCAGAAGGGGTGGCAGTTCTGACAACAGTGTCGATGAAGTTGCCTAAGACAAAGGTGCGGTGCTTTTCTGGTGGAAGCCACTCAAGCCGAGTAAAGCTCACAGTGGTGGGTGAGGCAAGGAGCAGAAAGTGCAAAGTGACATACACTGTTGTATGCTGTGTCCCATTTTGAGATATTGGTTTTAGTGACATGGGCAAAGGAGACAAGTCCATAGCAGAGCGTGGATAGGAGGACCCCCCTGACTAGGACGAGACGTGCAGCCAGGGTGAGACAGTTTTTTGCTCTGTATGCAAGGTCCAACTTACAGTTCAAGGCCTTACATGTGTTGTGAATATGCAGAGTGGAAATCAATTGCGGGTCAAGTGTCACCCCCAGGTACTTGACAGAATCCACGACTTGTAGGAGGGACCCATCGGTACCTGAGATCTTTAGAGGGGCAGGGATGGCTTTTGTCTTGGCTGTGGAGCCAAAGAGCATGGTCTGAGTTTTCTACAGGTTGATAGTGAGCTTGTGGTCCTTTAGCCAGGTTTGGATTTGGTCGAAAGTCGGAGTTTAGCTTGGCGTTGATGACAGAGGTGGGAACTGGTCCGTATGATGAGGTCATCTCGCACAGGGTGGATCGCCCATGAGCCGGGCAGGACAGCCTCATATATGAAGAGGGAAACAGGAAAGGACCAAGGACGGAGCCCTGGGGGACCCCACAGTTAACCGGAGAGGGATCAGACAGGGCCTTGTTGAATTTGGTGTATTGCTGTCTGCCCAAGAGGTGGTTAGTGATCCAGGCAAGGGCAGGGGAGGAGAAGCCAAGGGACCAGAGAGAGAAGAGCACTGGGGTGAGTGTCAACCTGATTGAAGGCTTTCAAGAGATCCATAAAGACGGCTCTGGTCAGTTTGCTTTGATCAGCAGCAGACCTGATCTCTGAGGTGAGCACGGCTAGGGCAGTGGAAGTGCTGTGCCCTTTTCTGAAGCCATGTTGTGCAGAGCAGAGTAGATCGTGGATCTGTAGGTAGTGGGTGAGCTGTGAGGCAACCACCTTTTCAAGATGCTTGCTGATTGCTGACAGGATCACTATAGGGCGGTAATTCTTGAGATCTTCAGGGTTACCTTTTTTTAAGAAGAGGGACAACTTTGACCACTTTCCAGATGTCCGGGATGATTCCCGAGATTAGCGATCTATTAACCAATTATTTATTTATTTTTTTTTTAACCAATTATTTTACCAGGTGAGACACACTAAGCTGAAAGCTTGTTTGCAGGTGCAACCTGGGAGCACGAGGAAGTTAAGTGACTTGCTCAGGGTCACACAGTATGCAAGTGGGGGCTGTGGGATTCAAACCCAGGTCTCCAGATTTGCAGCTCAGAGCCTTAAACCACTGCGCCATACTGCCTCCTTTTATTAAAGATGTGGGTGATGGGTCAGGCTAGGAGAGATGCCCTTAGACTGAGCAGTTTGGGCTCAAGGCAGTCATGCCCTGCACCAGTGTGAGGGGAGAGACCAGCAAGAAGCTTCTGGGTCTCCATGACAGAGATGACCCTGAGGTAGAAGGGAGGTCGGGGGGTTTTCCCACTGGGGCGGTCCTGATCCTTGGGGTCAGGGGGCTGATAAGGGAGAGTGGGCAGGTCAGAGAACAGGGAGTTAAAGGCATTGGCAATAGTGAGGGAATTGTTGCAGCTAACCCCGCCAATATGCATATCAGTGACTTGGGCTCTGGCGGACCCCTCCAACCGTGTTTTTGTAGAAGTTCCTCTGGTTTCTGGCTGAGGAGAGATGGGTAGATTGACAGAACTCACTCTTGGCAGAGCGGATGGCTCTTTTACATGAGTTCCTCAGCTGTCTGTACTCAAGGAGGTCTGTACTGGAGAGGGAGGCCTTGTACCTTACCCAGCATTTGTCCCTTTGCTTCATAAGGGAAAATAGGCCACCATGGAGCCACTTTGTGACAGTGCCCCTCACCCTCATTTTAGTGAGGGAAGCATGCTTGTTTTGCAGGGGAGTAAAGACAGTGAGAAAGTTGTCAAGGGCCCCTGAGGGTTTGTTTTGCAGCAGTGACCTGGGACCAGTCTGTTTGTCGCAGGTCAGCAAGGTAGTCTCCAATGTTAAGTTTGGAGCAGTCCCTCATCTGGGTCACTTTACAGGGGATTTTGGGAGGGGAGATGCCCCATATACAGTAGGTGGGAGAGTGATCCGAGATGACATCAGGGAGAATACCACAGGAGACAATTCTATCAGGTCTGTTGCTCAGCACCCAGTCAATGAGGGATCCCTTGTCTCCGCGTGAGGAAAGCCTTGTGGGTTCAGTAATGAGTTGGCTGAGGGCGAGACCAGCCAGCAGGGGCTTGTATTGCTGGGTGTTGCGGCCCATCCAGTTTAGGTTGAAGTCACTTAGGATTAATAACTCATTTGAGCCAACTGTGGCACTGAGGTTGTCAAGGAGGGAGGACAGCCCTAGCACTCCACCCCTAGGAGGACTGTAGGCACAGATCAGGTGTACCTTTTTGGTGTTGCCTAGCAGGAGAAGAGCATGCAAGAACTCACAAGTAGGGGATGAGTGTGGGGTATGTCCTATGACACACACATTTAAGTGCATCTTATAGTATGGGAGCATTCCACCCCCTCGCTTGTTCCCTACTCAGTCTTGTCTAACAAGGTTGTAGCCCGTGAGGGCACATGCAGAGTCTTCGGTGTGGGGCTTCAGCCAGGTTTCCGAGACCCCTATAATATCAGGGTTGTAATGTGCCACCCATGCTATTAGCTCTGCTAGGTTAGGTAACAGGCTTTGTACTTTCAAGCATGCCAATTTCATGCCTTTGGCAGATAGCCAGGTGGGGGGGCTGGCAACCAGAGGACCAGGGTTGTGGGCCGAGGCCCCAGCCAGACCGTGAAGAACAGAGCAACTACTCAGTGGCGGCATCTTGTATGGCCATGGGGGGTGAGCCTGGGAGTTAGCAGGGAATAGGCCAAGGTAGGTCACAGAAGCACAACTGGCAGCAGCGGCTCAAGCATGGTCTAGGTTTGTTACTAAAGGTGAAGAGCAAGCAGCACCTCTCACCTTAAAATAGCTTCGTCCCTGCATAGCAATAACAGGTTACTTCACTCTGGGACAGCAAGCCCTAGTTGATTAACTAGCTCTAATTTTATAAAACAATTGGTTGCTGTTTCTGGCTCCAAAATTACTAGACATGCACAGGTTGATTAGACAGTATGTAATTATTACTAGCATAAGTAAACAGAAGTAAAGCTTCACATGCACATTTGATAAGAGTTCACTTGGTTTCCCAGTAAGCATGGCACTGAGCCAACTGAGTTGGAGAATGAAATAGGTGCCCCGGCTGAGTGGGAGGGGCTAGCGAGCATTTAAGGGGCAGAAGGCATGGGGCAGGTGGGAGGAAATGTAACCCTTCAGCTACATGATAGAAGCCCATCACCAATCCTCTGATGCAGGAAAAAGTCAGTAATTGCGCCAGTTTCTTTGCCGGGGTCTGCCCGGTGATGGCAAACCAGCCGGCACCTCAAGCCCGGGTCTGAGATTCGGCAGACAAACAGTCCATTGCAGGAGGGGGGACCCACTGTAGAAGGGTCTCCCTCGCCTACCTAGGTCTCTTGCCATTGGCAGGAATGAGCCGCGGGGCTTAGTTAGCAGCCTTATGCTAGGCTGAGCAAAACGTCACAGCAAACAGAGGAGCCAATCGGGCGCTGGTGCTGTTTTTCAAAATTGGCACCTAAAACTCCTTTGCCTCAGCTCACTGAAGTGGCACAGAAATTAGCACTAGGAAAGTCCCTGAATTGAACCCTCCACAGCTGCGGGAGAGAAGCCCCAATCATCAATCCACCGATTCAGGAAAAAGTCAGTAATTGTCCCAGTTTCTTTGCCAGTTGAGGTCCACCCAGTGACAGCAAACCAGCTGGCACCTCAACCCCGGGCCCGAGATTCGGGTGACAAGCAGTTCGTTGTAGGAGGGGGACCCACTGTAGAATAATCATGAGTGGCGAATATTCTGAGGTCACTCTAAAGAAGCGAAAATATTTTCCATATCACACTTGTGCACATCATGTATCCCCTACTATTGTGTCTGTGTATATGCATGTATGTGTGTATATATATAGATATATATATATATATATATATATATACATATAGATATACATATATATAGCTAGAGCTTGGGTTCCCATAACTGACCTATGGGGCTCCTTTCCCAAAAGTTAAAAAGAGTACATATTTAGTGGGTCTGATTACCAGCAGTTCAACCCCTGGAATGTCGTATCAACCCACCTCCCCAACAGTTACCCCAACATGGAGTTAAGATTTGAACCTCCCAGATTTAGTAATACCATTTACCTTTACCATTCCATTGAATAATATGCTCACTAAAATTAGGCTCTGGAGTTATCTCTGCTGCAAAATAATAACATCTTGGTTTATTTATAAGGAGGGTTTAGGATGGGGTTAGAGGACTAGAGCTGAAGCATTTTTAATATCTGCATTCCCAGTAATCTCATTCCTCATTAATTCAACCCCATATTGTAATCACTTGCAGCCACCAGATCTAACTACTAGCTAACTGCTGCAAAGTGCCCAAACCCAAACCCAGACCCATGGGTCCCAGTCCATTTCAAACCCCAAAGTCTGTTTACTGGTACTCAGATTTAAGTTGCAGGCCTGAGGTGCAGCTGGTAGCCAGCATTGGCGTGCTTGAAGAATTTTAACTTTTGGTATCCTTTCCTTGTCTAAACCTTGGCTCTATCTCAGCCCCGGTATGCATGCTTAAACTATTTACAGTCCCCAGGTGCAAGGCAATTCCTGCATTTTACTCCTGGTTCTGCAGAATCAGTCCTTGGATGGTACAGTTTGCTGAAGTCCTGGGGATGGATGTCAATGCAGGCAGAACCCGGCACAGTGCTTGTAACAGGGGGCATAGCGGCTGCAACTTGCCCTCTCTTCCTCTTGCTTGAAGATCTTGCAGCTTGTCCTCTTCAGCCCACTGCATGCCTCATTGCAGGGCATGTACACAAGGCCTGCCAACTACAGGGGACCCAGACCAGGTGGCCCCATGGCCTGGCTCCCTCCGATCAGAGCGCCCCAGCACTTGGGTACAAGACCTGAGATCCCCTACAGTGGTAGACCCCACCTCATGGGGGTTAGCGAGTTCCCCATCTTACCCTGAGTGTCAGCAGAAACATTCAGCACATTCTCTTCTGCTGCTTCTTTCTCTTTCTCTAATTTTTCTGCCATGGGGTGTAGCCAAAGCAATCTATTTATTTTCCTTTATGTATCTCAGGAGCAGACAACAGGCACCGGACCCCGAAAGGCACCTGTCCAGTCCTTCTGCTTTCACAGTCTCTTAACTTCAACAAAGCCTCATTCTCGCTCTGACTCGCACACAATTCCTGCACTCAAAGTCCCTTTTCTCACCATGCAGACACATAGCAATTCTCCAAGTGAAGAGGCTCACTCTTCCTTTCCTTTTCTCAGCACATTTATATTCTCTTGTTCCTCATCATTCCTCTGTAACCCATCTTTTCTCAGGCTAGACACAACCTTTGTCCTTTTACCAGGCTCAGGATGCAGCCTTTGTCTTTTTCCAGGCTTAGACACAACCTTGGTTCTTTTTCCAAGTTCAGGATACAACCTTTCCTCTCCTTTTCCCACCGCTCAAGTGTTTCTTCAATTCAATACAAATTTCTGGTAATCTGCAGCTTTCCCTTTTCCATTTGAGCTACCTTTATTTCACCGCTGTGGTGCAACTTCAGAACAATGCAAAACATTCAGCAGCCTACAGCTTTCCCTTTTTCTCTTCAAAGCTGCTTCTGCCTTGCTTCTGCTTTTCCTTTTCCTGCTGGGGCAAACACTCCCTGCCCTGGGGGACAAATTGCTGGCACCCCTCCAGGCAGGCTCATCCTGAAGCCCCATTCTCTCTCGGGGCAGGAGGCCCCCCGGACACTCCCACCAAACTGACTCAAACTCCAGCTGTTCTTAGCATTTGGGAGCCCTTTCCTTGCTCCCATTGGCTGTAGCCACTGTCCTTAACAAACATTAATATGCATGAGGCTCCCTCAATGCCTCATTGGTGCAGAAAAAGGTGCCTAAACATTCCCCAGTATTTTCCCCGAAAGTTAGTTTACACAGTCCCAGAGTCCCTGGCAAGAATTCTGGCTTGGTGGTTGGCTAGCTGGTGTCAGATGGCTGCTAAACATGGTGGCTGGGATAAACAGTCCATCACAAATGTTAGTGTCCCAGGTTTAAAATACTACTGCTGCCAAACCTTTTACTTTTAATTCACGTTTGAACCACCATTTGGTAGCCAACCCTGTGCCCTGTAAAGCAAATGTACTCTGCACCATATTTCTCCTGCCCTTTCCTAGTCGCTGCTGCTGTTTCTCATACCCCTAGGTAGACTGTACACAGTCCCAGTGCAGTGCATGTATGCCCCAGCCTCCGTCTGCTACAGCCTGTGTAAGCCCTTTTGTTTATTTAAATCCCCACAGATTGGCAGCCTTTCCTTCTTCCTTGCACTTTCTTAAATTATTTATTTTTCTCTCTCCCCTGCCCGTCATTAGCGCTATACACTATGCCCTAGCGGTAGACAGGCTCCCAGTTCATGCATTATTCATGCTGGCTCATGAATATTAATGAGGTAGCAACCCAATTCCCGAGCGCAATTGGCACTTACCAAAAGTACATTTTTCTTCCTTTCGGTTGCCTCTTCCTCCCAGCTAAGGTCTCCGGTCCCTCTTTTGCTCTGCCTAGGGACCAGGACCACCACAGAGTCAAACCACACAGGCTGTAAATGACCGCACAAAAATCTGCTTCTGCACATGCGCCAAACTCACCAGCATCATAGTGCCATACAGGGGCGTCACCAGGGGTACTAAGTTGGGGAGGCTAATGCCCCTTAGTCAAAATCCTAACAAAGCTAGGGGGGTCCGGGGGCATGCCCCCCCCAGAAATTTTTGAAATTTTACCTTCAAATGGTGGCTTTTCCTGCATTTTAGTGGTGAAAAATATGTTTGAGAAGCCTAGTTATCAGCCATATATTTAATATGGTACATGTGGAAAAATGTGGTTACTGGTCCACCGAGGACAGGTTGCAGGAGGACCCCAGAGCAAATAAGAGACCAGAACAGCCAGACACACCATTATCCCAGCACATCTGCTGGGAAGGCTGCAGAAGGACCCCAGAGCAAATAAGAGACCAGAACAGCCAGAGTGCACCATCCTGTCCCCAGACAGTGCCCCTCCTATCCCAGACCCCAGTGTGCCCCCGGTCCCCGAACAAGCACTGTCCGGGCGGTACTCACCCTACAGCACCGATGCTCCTTCTTGGTGGTCTCACTCTCCCACATGCCCAGCCAGCAAGCCGTTCATCCACAGATGTTACTGACAGGGCAAAATGTGGGGTGCTCGAAGTCTACTCCACCAACCCAACAGCAAACGATGGGTCAGCGGCTTGTTCCCCCTTCAAGACGAGACCCTTAGCGGGTCAATTATTCATTCCTCCTCCGAGACCCCAGGCGCATCAGCTGCTCGTTCCTCCTCCGAAACTTTGGGCGGGTGGATCAGCAGCTCTTTCCTCCGAGACCCTGGAAGGGTCAGCGGCAGGTGCGTTCTTTTTCCGAGGATCCGGGCAGGGCTAGTCAGCGGCTTGTTCTTCCTCCTCAGAGACCCCGGGCATGAAGAAACCTTCCAAATGTCAACACAAACTATCCCCACTGGTCTGTACGAAGTAACTGAATTGAACCGGTTGCACATTTTACCAAGCAAAGTTGGGATGGTAAAGGGATAGCTGGCTTTGGCGTCTGTAGCCCTTCCTTCATTGCTGCCTGCTACCCTCCCCCTGCGAGTGTACCCGCTCTCACCTTCTTCCTCATCTAGGTATGACAGTACTGTGAGGGGCTCAAAACCAGTCCGAAGGTAGGACAGACCTTGCATGCTAGACCACCCCCCATAAAAAGGCGATCTTACACTCATTAGGAGGCTCAGTTCCCCTTCAAAATATCTTACAGCCCACCCTGACTCAGCAGGAGAGGTACACAATCACCCCTACTCTCATCAAAAAACAACCATACTATCAGGCACCCTACAGAAGCAGGAGTGGGGCCTTCTCTCAATCACCACCTCAACAAGAAGGGTCCTTTCTCAATCACCCCCCCCAAATAAAAAAGATTCCACTGCTTGCCCTACTTCAGAAAGGATGGGTAATTTGCCTGGGAGCCTTTTCTGTTTCTCCACTCCCTCCTTGATTTCTTTGAATTGTTGCAGGCTATTATTCTGTCGTGCTGATTGCTAGTTGATCTATAGTGTCTGCTTGGTTGTTTTTGGGGTAGGGTCAGGAGTACACCACGTTATCCCCCCCAAAAAAATAAATGCTGAAAAAAAGCGATGCATGTTGGCAGATGCAGCAGCTGAAGGTGAGAGATTGGAAGGTCCAAAGGGTTGTGTGTGGTTGGACAGGTAGGGGTCTGATGCGTGCAGAGCTGGAGAGGAGAGGAGAACCCTGAGACATGTTCCAGGAGTCAAAACCCCCTGGTCTGAAACTTACCAACAAAGTCTATGTGACTGCACCAAAGCCAACTTCTCTGGCTAATCCTAGGCTAGCTGCAGTCTGCGGCTGCAGTCATGAGTGCAGATTGGTGGACAATGGGCATTAGTTGCACTGCAGCAGCCGGTCCGGGTCGGTGTGTAGTTGTGGTCCGACGATGGGAGTCGGGATAGGGGATACAGTAGTGCGCAACATCTCCTGGCAAAGCTGGCATTTCCAGGTATTTGGATGGTGACTATTGGCAATGGCTAACATCATGACGTGAACATCAGTGTTTTTACCTCAGTCTGAAATGCATGCTGCAGAATCAGATCAACGATCTGCATGCAGTTCAGACTGAGATAAAAATCGGAGGAGAACAAATCGGTGACGGTGATGCTGTGGTCAGTGTGGTGGGAAGAGACAGGGTGGGAACTAACTAAAATCAAGTGCGGATGTTTTTTACTAGCCCTCCAGCTTAGCTAAACTGTCAGACTCAGCTCACGCTGCTGCTGTCTTATTTTTATGTTGATTTTTACTGAAATGATTGGGGGGGCTTTAACTTCGATTGGGGGGGCTGTAGCCTCCCCAAAATCAGCGTGGTGATGCCACTGGTGCCATACCTGAAACTAGTGGCTCCGAAATCTTGCTCCTCTGGCCCCGCTCTCTCCAAAAACCCATTTGGGGCTGGCAGAAGAGTCAGAAAACAGGGGGCAAGCCAGGAAACCGGGACCCAGAAGAAAGAAAAAGAATGAGGGGTGGAAGCAAAACCCCAGGGAAAATTAGCCTTTTTCAGTAAGCCCCCAACAGGGGGGGATGTTATACAGATATTATATATATATATATATATATATTTTTTTTCAGGGTTCGTTTGCAAGGTGCCAGAGCTTTCCCCCCCCCCCCACTTCCATACTATGTACAGAATGCCAGACACAATCTGCTTTATAGATTTTCTGGGAATTTTTCTTTTTTAGAACGCCCATGTTATCAATGCCAGAGGAGACTCACCTAGTCTCAAACAGACCATCTGTACCCGTATAGTATCAGATAGCTTAACACCAAGCTCTCTGTTTTAGAGAGTGGTCATATCTCCCCAATATAGCAGTAGATGTAATATGTCCCATTCTGCACTCGGAGACCCTGGGGTGAGATAATGCCAGTTCTCCCCCCTCCCCATGCTGGTTGGCAGAGGCTAAATAAGTACACTCTTGGTGGATCAGGTGTGGTAGACATCACCTCTTTATCAAACCAGAGAATATAAAGTAGCAACAGCAATTGTATATTATATGATGTTGTACTTTGTCAGTTGGTCAACTACTCAGATAATACAAGAGATGCAGAACAGCTCATATGACATGCAGCTTGCTGTCTCCCAAGTTTCTAGTGTATTATGTATAGAATAATGCAGGGTGGTGTGTTTTGTAAGATTTTACACCCCGAGGTGTTGGATGTTACATAAATGCTTGAGGGTTTATTTAAGCATCCAACACCGAGGGTGTAAATTTCGCTAAAACACACCACCCCACATTTTATTTTATATAATTGCTGGGAGTGTTTTCTTGCCACAGCAATTATATAGAACTAAAACAGCCAAGCTGCGTGCCAGTGTGGAGGAAGCACTAGAGGAAGCACAGTCTGTGATCGAGCAGTGGCTGAAATGTTTTTTTCCTTTTTTGTTTTACAGTTTAGGAGCGAGTCAAAAATCTGAGAGGAAAGTTTTTTTCATTATTTTTCACTTACCGCCATGAGATCCTGGTGGTGTCCGGTCAAATGGCAAAGTGTCTGGCGTTGGGAACAAGTGGAGACAGGCGCATGCGTGGAGCATTGGAAACCCAACACGTGTTTGCTGTTACAATGGAGAATTATAACCTGGTTTCCATATGGGAGAAAATACTCCCCAGTTATTATATCAGTATAACCTACAACACTAGGCTGTCTGGCCACTAGGGGAAGGGTACACTGACTATTAAAATCATTCTCATCCTTACAACAAGGGCTTCCCCTAGCTACCTACCTACTGAGGGTAGGAGGACAACAAGCAGACACAGCCTAATAAACCTGCATCCTAGTGTTAGTCTAGGTTAAACAGCTGCTGATACCACAAAAACTTTGAAAAAATAATATTTGGTACAATTCCACTTGCATGTCTTATACATTCTATAGGTTCTCCCCTCCATAATTTATTAATAAGAAATCTGCAGTATATGATCTTTATCCGTTAGAATTCATCTGCCTCTATAGCTTACTCCCTACTTCAATTCATAATCCTCTTTGTGACATCACAATCTGTTGCCATGGGAGTAACTGTGACATCACAAGCAGTGCATTTTGACCTCAGGTAGGGAGAAGGCAAAGGAATAGATGAACTCTTCAGAAGCAAAGATCCTATTTTCCCTGCAAATGACCACAGTAATAAATAATGGGGGAGGAAACTGGAACTAATATGAAATACAAACTTCACTGTGTCTAAATATTATGTTTTGCTAAAGTACTCTGCATATGTCAGCTGCTCTTCAAACTGAATTTATTTATTTATTTATTTAAATTTTGGTGACCGAGTAGACCTACTGGAACCTTGCAGTCCCTTTTTCAGGGGTGATCCGGGATTAGTTACATGTACCTAGAGGGAGGGAAAAACCAATGCTTTTGATAAGTACAGTACAGCAAGGCTTACATTGAGGGAGTGAATATACATAACAGCACAGAGACTGATACAACAATAATCAATACGTTTGTTAGGAACAGACCATTGAACAGTTATACACCTATATAAGTGCAGAAATCGGTTCTGCCATCAAGCTGTTGGACCTTTCCATCCAATTTACTGTGTCTTTTTTTATTTTAGCAGAGACAACACCCTGTGTTGGATCTCTCTGGCGGACCTTAAGTGAAGCAGCAGCATGTAGGCCCCTTCCCAAGGTGTATTTTTAGCCCCTTCTTGAAACCCTCAGTAGTGGAGCTGTCTTGTATCTCTCTCTCTGGAGATCGTTCCAGAGTTTGGGGAGTGCAGCCCTGAATGACCGATGACCTAAGGATGATCTAGTCTGTGGATTTCTAGTAGTGTCCAATCGGTAGACCTGAGCTCACATCTCATCGTCTTGGGGACAAGCAGAGCCCGCAGCCCAGGAGGGGCCCCGGGTTGCAGTAGCATAAATGCCATGCACAGGGAAAGATAAGGTAATCTTGCTTCCAGGGATGGCTATTCTAAGGCTTGGAGCACCTTGCAGTGGTGTTCCATCTGTTCTGCCCTGGCGGTAAAGTGGCTGACCCCTGTGGTAGAGTGTGCCCAGTCGCTGTCTTCCCATAGCCCTCAGCGACTGGAGCAAGGTTGCTCCATAGAACAGAGTGGGGAGAATTGTCCCTGAATGTTACAGAAGTCAGGAGGACATATATGCTTGACTACACTAATCACTCAGGAAATGGAGCAATGACTAGCTCAGGTGCCACTAGTTTCCTACTCAGTTCCCTTTGGGAAGTGCCTTAGTCCACAGTAGATTCATGTGGATCCTGCCCCCCCTTAATACACACACACACATACACACACACGAGACAGAGTCAGCTTTGGATGGGTTTACACCCCCTGCCTCAGATATCCGCCTTCTTGTCAGCCCTAGTATATGCTTCTGCTGTAAATAGTTGTACTAGTGTTAGTAGTTTTTTGCTGTGTAGCATTCTAGGTAATCTTGTTAAATATCAAGTATGGGGGAAAGCCTGTGCTTTTTGGGTTCTGTTTTTTCCAGTCCTGTACTCAAGCCGAATACAGACTATGGCTGGACTCTCCATTCAGGCACACATACCTCTCCTATATCTTAAGTGCAGACACATAGCAAAACACCTCATTGTCTGAGATATCCTTGACCATGGCTGAACTATCCTGTCACACTTGGAATGTTCGGGGGGCTAAATATCCCTATAAAACACAAAAGGTTCTGTCACATCTGAAGAGAGTAAAATCACAAATACCCTCACTGCAGGAGATGAAGCTGGTCAGAAATGACCATTCATACCTGCTTAGAGACTGGGTTGGCCAAGAGGTACATGCCAGTGCCCAGTCAGGGAAAAGGGGAGGATGGCCATTCTGATACACAAGGCCCTCCCCTGGACCATTACTTCTAGTCAATTGGATGCCCAGGGCAGGTGGGTCATGGCTCTTTTGGACACTCCCAAGGGTCCAATATTATTGATCAACATTTATGCCCCCAATGAGGATGACCCCATTTTTTTTCCAAGAGGTTTTGGACAAAATGGGTGCCTTAAGGAGAGGAAATGTTTCCATAATGCTGGGTAGAGATCTGAACCTACCACTTATCACCATAGTAGATAAAAGCACGCTGGGGAAGGATACCCACTCCAGGAACATAACAGCAGCCCACCAACTAATGCAAAAATGTGGCCTGGAAGATATATGGTGCCTGACACACCCCAAGGAAGGGGATTATACCTTCTAGTCCAGTGTGCATGGTACACTCAGTTGACTGGACTACTGGCTAGTCTCTCCCACAATCTCCCAATCCACAACAGAATCTTGCATCCTTCCCATAATAATCTTTGACAATGCACCATTACATTTGGTACTTGTATGAGACCCCGAGACATGCCGATCCCCCTCTTGAAGACTAGACCCTCTCCTAATGGGCAAGCCTGAGCTTCTGTCATAAGTTACCAGAGAATCTAAGAAGTTCTTTCAAGAAAACCTGATTACTGAAACCACTGCAGGGAATACCTGGGAGGCATATAAAGCCACAGTTCATGGCAAAATCATAGAATATGCCTCCCCTAGGAGGAAGATGAGGGAGCAAAAACATACTGCCCTAGAGATAGAACTGGGAGCAGCAAAAGCTTGGCTTAAAGCGCATAAACACCCAACCTTCCTCCCATCAAGCTGGAAGTAAGTTCTGAGGTCAAGGCTAGAGGTCAATAAAACTCCTTTCTAGGAAGGTTGAGCTAGCTCTGCTGAAAGTCAAGCATGTATACTGGGAGGGAGGAGGGGACAAATCGGGAAAATACTGACCTATCAGCTGAGAAAGCAACAAGCCAACAAACATATTGTTGGCCTCCTCGACCCCAGACTTCAAAGGTGCTCACTAAACCTATGCAAGTCAACAGAATAATGACTGACTTTTACACAAAACTATTTACTACTTCCTGCCAATCCATCCCCCAGGACACACAGGAGTTTCTAGACAGCTTCTCCCTACCCAAGCTATCCCCACACCAGAAGGACCTATCGAATGCCCCCCTAACCAATGAGGAAGTTAGGATGGTCCTGATGTCATTAAAAAAAGGCAAGGCCCTGGGAGGAGAAGGTTTCTCTGCTGACTTCTACAGGCTTTCATCCCTTTGGTCTCACCCATCCTATGCCAGTTTTTCGCTGAAGAACACATTGGGGTACTCCCACCCATGCTATAGGAGGCCACTATCACAGTCTTACCAAAAAAAGGAAAATACCCGACAGCACCCAGTAGTATAGGCTGATATCCTTAAATAGCAGCTCATGCCTTCAGGGGAACTTTAACAAAACATAATATTGAGACACTGGCCAGCTTGTATTTTACATTAGTTCTGTATTTCCCCAGCCCATAATTTTTTTTACTTGGGTTATTTGCATGAAAACAGGATATTTGCTCCTGAAAAGTTTATCTATTCCTGTGGCTTTCTTCCTACCTGAGGTCATAATGCACTGCCTGTGACATCACAGTTACTTCCATGGCAACAATTTGTGATGTCACAACACAGTATTATGACTTGAAGTAGAGTAAGCTATAGAGGCCGATGAACTCTAAGGGATAAAGATCATGTATTCATGCAAATGTCCTCAGTAATAAATAACTGGGAGCAAAATTCAGAGACTACATACAGAATGCAAGCTGAATTGTACCTAGTTATTTTATTTTTCTTTGAGGAGTCAGCAGCTCTTTAATATGCACCGACAACAAAGTATACACTAAGGCTATTGCAAACAGGCTAAACTCCCTGCTTCCCACCCTGATATACCCTTCACAAGTGGATTTTGTTCAGGGATGCTACAGCACAGACCACATATGGCCTCTTATGAATCATATGCATGTGGTAGTCCCTCTCAATGCTGGCTGTCTACTTTGAGAAGGCATTTGATTCTACAGAATGGGATAGAAACATAGACTCTGATGGCAGATAAGGACCGCTAGGCCCATCTAGTCTGCCCATATCCCTACCTACAGGATAGGCCGCAGATCCTAGTTAACCAACAGCCTATTTCTTCCTACACCCCACAAGAATTGCCTTATGTCTGTCCCATGCATTCTTGAATTCTCCCACAGTTTTAGACCCCACAACCTCCTCAGGAAGGCTGTTCCATGCATCCACTACCCTCTCTGTGAAATAATACTTCCTCACATTGCTCCTGAACCGCCCTCCTTCTATCTTTAAATTGTGTCCCCTTGTTCTTGCAAGTCTCTTTTTCTGAAAGATGCTACCCTCTTGGACTTTGTTGATTCCACTGAGGTACTTAAAAGTTTCTATCATGTCCCCTCTCCTTCTTTCCTCAAGGGTATACATATTAAGCTCCTTTAGTCTCTCCTCATACGGCTTCTCTTGCAGACCCTGCACCATTTTAGTTGCCCTCCTCCAGACTACCTCCATCCTGTCTATGTCCTTGCGGAGATGGGGTCTCCAGAACTGGACACAGTACTCCAGATGGGGTCTCACCAACTGTCTGTACAGAGGGATAACAACTTCCTGTTTTCTGCTGATGATGCCTCTCCCTATACATCCCAGTATGCCCCAGCCCTCCCTACTGCCTTCTCACATTGCTTGCTAACCTTAAGGTCATCTGATATGATTACCCCCAGGTCCCTTTCCTTTTTGTTGTTGTTACTACTCCCACCCACCCCATTGTGTATTCTTCCCTGGGTTCTTGTTTCCCAGGTACATTATTTTGCACTTCTTTGCATTGAATCCTAGCTGCCATACTTCTGACCATTCCTCCAACCTTGCCAAGTCCCTTTTCATCCTTTCCACACCTCCTTGTGTATCAACCCTGTTGCAGATCTTTGTGTCATCTGCAAAAGGCATACTTTCCTTCCAGTCCCTCTGCAATGTCACTGATGAAGACATTAAAAGGACTGGACCCATACTGAACCCTGCGTGCCCCACTAGTAACCCCTTTCTTCAGAGTGGACTCCATTTACAATTACCTTCTGTGTCCTGTTGTCCAGCCAATGTTTTACTTCAGGCTACCACCTGGGTCCAACTCCCAGGCTGAGTTAATTTGACTATTAATCTTTTTGTGTGAGACTGTGTCAAATGCCTTGCTAAAGTCTAGGTAGGCCATGTCCACAGCCCCTCCCTGGTCTACTACTTTGGTCACCCAGTCAAAGAAATCTATTAGATTCGCCTGACATGACCTTCCCGCTGTGAACCCATGCTGCCTTGGGTCCTGTGCTCCACTGGCCTCTAGGTACTCAACTATTCTTTCCTTCAGAAGTGACTCCATCACTTTTCCTACCACAGAGGTCAGACTGACAGGTCTGTAGTTTCCTGCCCTGTCTTGGTCCCACTTTGTGAAGGGAATCACATCTGCCTTCCTCCAGTCCTCTCGGTACCACACCATCCTCCCATGATTTATTAAAAGAGTAGCCAGTGGTTTCACTAGTTCCTCCTTAATTCTTTTAGAATTCTGGGTGAATTCCATCAGGACCCATTGCTTTGTCCACCTTCAGTTTTAGGAGTTCTTGCAGAACCCTTCTTCTATGAAAGGACTGGGATCGACCCCCTATCAAGAGTGCTTCTGTTAATTGGATTAGGCACTTCCCCCTCCTCTTTTGTGAATACTGAGCAGAAATATTTGTTCAGTATTCCTGCTTTTTCACTGTCCCCCTCTGCCCACCCACGTTCATTCTATTCAGCCTCACTATCCCTCCCTTTGTCTTTCTATGCTTGCTGATGTACCTATAAAAGGTTTTATCCCCCTTCTTAACTGAGTTGGGTATCTTTTCCTCAGTTTGGGCCTTTGCTATTCTGACTTCCCTCCCTGCTTCCTTCTGCCTTAACTGGTACAGCTCTCTGTCCTGCTCCTTCTGTGTTTCCTTATACTTCCCGAATGCTATCTTTTTCTTCCTGACTTTTACAGCCACCTCTTTTGAGAACCATAGTGGCTTTTTCTTTCATTTTGATTTGTTTATTTGCTTCACACAAAGGCTTGTTGCCTCTGTGATGGCAGTTTTGATAATTCCCCATTGTTGCTCCACACCTCCTTCTAGCCTGTTTGCTAGTGCTTTTCTGAGGCACTCTCCCATCTTGCCAAAGTCAGCCCTCCTAAAGTCCAGTACCCTCACTTTTGTATGGCTTGACTCTGTAGCTGAGTTTAACATGAACCACACTGTTTGATGGTCACTTGTCCCCAGATGGCAACCCACTTCTAGATCTGAGATCCTCTCATTGCCCCCGTTTGAGAGTACAAGGTCTAAGATTGCTCCCTCACGAGTGGGTTCCGAAACTAGCTGTCTAATGCCTGCCACCTGTAGGGCATCAAGAATGGCTCTGCTCTTGGATGTGGCTGCAGCAAATGTGCTCCAGTTAACATCTGGCATATTCAGGTCTCCCATCAACAGTATCTCCCCTTTCTCTGCCATTCTAAGAATGCCTTCTATCATATCCTTGTCCATTCCTTCCCCCTGACATGGGGGTCTGTACACAACCCTGTGCGGTTGCTGATGCCCTTCCAGTCTCCAAGGTGACCCACAGTGCCTCCTCTCCTCCTGTTTACTCTTTTGTTCAGTTGCTTTATCCCTTCCTTTACAGAGAGAGCTACTCCTCCCCTCTTCTCCCCTGCCTGTCTCTCCTGTAGGTTATATACCTGGTATGTTAACATCCAGTCATGAGTTCTCTGTGTACCATGTTTCTGTGACTCTACGATATCCAGGCATCCCTCTTCCATTAGGGGCATCAGCTCACAGCTTGATGCCCAGACTACAGGCATTGGTACTCATTACCTTCCATTTCCTGATGGCCTTATTCCCTTTGCCCCACCCTGTCCTTCTTGCCTTTGTCACTTTCTCCATTTACCCCTGCCCTTCTCCTATCAACACCTCTATGTTGGTGTTTGCCTTTTACTACCGTGATTATTTGGGGAGGGCTAGGATTTTCTGCTCCTTTCCAGTGCCTCCCCCCTTGGCTAGTTTAAAAGCTTGCCAATGAAGCATTTAAACCTATCACCTAGGATCCTGGTTCCCCTCCCGGACAGATGCAGCCCATCATGCCAGTATAGGCTTGCATCACTCCAGGTGGACCCCCAGTCCCCAATGAAGCCAAATCCCTGAGCTCCACACCAGTTTTTCAACCACTAATTGAATCCCATGGTGCGGAACACCCTAGCCTTTCCTATGCCATAGATGGGTAGCACCTCCTAGAAGGTTACCGTATGCATACTTCATGGACTAAGGCCCTCCCCAATTCCACAAACTCTTCCTGCACTTCTCAGTCCCTTCTAGCCAGGTCATTTGTCCCTAGGTGGACAATGACATCCAACTCCCTCCCTGTGCAGCTGCTCTGGCAATCCTGAGGATTTGCTCCTGTCCCTCCAAGCCATGGTGCCAGGCAGGCACCTTACCTTCTCTCCCTTCCTCCCCAGTTCTACCTTCCTAACATGAGAGTCCCCCACCAGGAGTTGTTTTCTTCCCTGCAGGTCCCTTCCACCCTCCTGTGGGTCTCCTTGTGTAGGTTCCCAGCATCCTCCTTGGTTTCCACTGTGGGTGCCTCCATGGAGGAACCACACTTTGCCAGAATGGCATAGGAATTGTGGAGAGGTACAACTGGAGGATGCACCTCTGTTCCACCACCTTCACCCTCCCTGAGCCCACTGTGGTCCAACCGCCTCCTCTTTCTTGGCAACCTCTGAGGCAACGGCAGTGGTACTGGTGGTCCCTTGGATGGAAGAGGAGGTCGTATAAATCCTGGCCAACTCAGCCTGGAGATGAGCAACCTCCTCCTCAGCCCAGAGAGGTGCCTGCAGATGGGACAACACCGCATCCTCCAGAGCATCTCCCGGAAGACTGCTGCTCCACAGCCACTGCACTGCACCACTCCAATCATGTCTTATTTCTGGCCCCTTAACTGTTTGCAATCCTTACTCTTTCCTCTGTTTTTTCTCTCCTTACTTTCTGCCTGTTGCCCTTTAAGCTCCTGCTTGTCCTGTTCTGAGACAAGAATATCCTATATTTCTCAGTAGACCACTTACTTGCTCAGAGGCAGACCTCCAGCAGCTAGAGGGATTATCTCAACTTGGTTCTACTTCAGTTTGGATTCGGCTCCCGATTCTGTTCCTGGATCAACTCAATTTTATTCCTCCCCAAAAGCCAGGGTACTCACAAATTCCAGCCTTTCTAGCCCCTTCCCACTGGAGTGGGGAACTAGGCAGGGATATCCCCTGTCCCCTCTTCTTTTTGTGCTGGCAGGGGAGCCCCTAGCGGTGGTCATTAGACAACATAAAGATATTTTGGCATTCAAATAGGGGTCCTGATACTCTACTCTAACACATGTGGACAATCTGCTGATCCCCCTAGTTGACATACATCTCTGGTCCCCGTGATGCCTTTTACACAAATTCACTACATACTGGCCTCAAGGTCAATAAAACAAAGACCAAGATTCTTCCCCAAGCCTCCTCTGCCATTCCCAAAACTCACCATTTCAGGGCTGAGATGGGTCCCTGATGAACTCACCTATTTAGATATTAAAATCAGTTCAAAGGCAGGTTCCCTGTGGGAGAAAAACTTGGGGCCTCTGTTGGCCGAATGTAAAGGAGAGTTAGAAAGATGAGAACATCTGGATCTCACTATGGCAGGTAAAGTCGCAGCCCTCAAAGTGTCTTTGGCCCCTAAGATATGCATTCTTATCCCACATCCCCGCGTAGCTTCTCAATGTCTGGCATCAAAAAACTGTCAACATTTTAGCAACTTTCTCTGGGGACAACAAAAACCACAATACAGTCGAAACAAACTGAGGGCTCATTGGAAAGTGGGAGGGATGAGGCCTCTCATGGATGGATGGGTACAACATTTCTTTTCAGCCTGACCAAATTCTACACTGGTTTTGACCTTGGTCCCCCACCTCTCCCCAATGGCTCTGGATGGAACAGGATCAGGCAAAGACCCCCCTTCCCCTTTCCAGGCCTCACTTTTTTAGGCAACAACCCTGGCATCAGAGAGAGAGAGGCTCTACACTAAAATACTGGAAGCAACTCCACAAGAAGCTTAAATTGCCCCCTGTGCCCCCCTCACTTACACCCCTATGGCAGAACTCCCATCTCACTATAGATGATGCCCCTGGCCAGGGGCATCTGCTATGTGACAGATCTACTTGACTCGACACTCCAACATGTGGACACATTTCAGAAGTTACAGGTATGTTGGGACATTCCCCACAAAGAATTTTGGAAATATCTGCAGCTCCAAGATGCAATAAAGGCAGACTTTCCCTTTCAATGGGCAGCCTCCCCCTTGCCCACACCCATCACGAGGTGGCTAGCCCTGCCTACGGGTAGAGCAGGAGCCATATACAACCAGCTCAGGGATACCCTCCCAAGTCAATCAGATGACTTGAAGCATAAATGGGAAAAGGCCCTCAATATTACTATTTCAGTCCCACGTAGCAGTGTTGGTCTACTGGCCATAAAATCCACGCTGATGCTCGTAGCTGACTCATACATAACAAACCACTCCACTGGTGGTGCAAGACTCTACAGTCCTACACAAAGCTAAGGTCTGGGACATGACAATTGCTGGAGGTGCCACCAATCAGGGGGTGATCTTTATCACTTAACATAGTCATGTCCAGCAATGCAAAGAAAATGTACAACGCATCCGTAGCGCCAAACAAAGCTCACTGACCAAATGAATGCCAATAAGGTCAATATTTTATTGCAATAACCGGCCAAAGGGTGGCTCAAATACGAGTAAAAAAAACTAACATTTCTCCTGGTGTGCTGCCAGGCTTCTTCAGAATTTATGCATTACAATAAAAGGGTGCCTTTTATAAAAAATTCAAACACTCATGTGAGCATTAAAAGCCAATCAGAGACATCTTTCAAGTGAATAAACACCACCTCCAAAGTTAAAGTGCTAAATGTGTTAATATACATGTTTGTATTAAACTTGGAATTGTTTTCCATAGCAATCACATATTGTAAATACATCCAAAATTCAAAAATTGTCTGGTAGTGGAACTATTCCAGGCACAATATATTTGTATTTTGTTGCATTGCACTGCGGCGGCGGAATCATTTATTCGCATTGCCCCCTTCCCATTTTTTTTTTTATTATTATTGTTTATACTGCTAGCGTAAGGGACATCTCCTACCCTTTAGATAGCTACTGAATGTAACACAACTAAACTACTTTTTGTTTGTTGTGTATCTCCCTCATTTTTAGCATCTATATTTATTCAGGAAAGCACTCAAATCTATACTGTCATTAAGCCCTTTATTCTGGCGAGCTCCTAAGTTAAATATCCAATAACTTTCTCTTTGTCCTATAAATTTATTCAAATCCCCACCTTTGCTGCCTATTTTTACTAATTCAATGCCTATAAAGTGAATGTTGTGTTGTTTTGTTATGTTCCCCCAGCACCTGTTTTGTAATTGCATAGGATAAATCACCTTTTTCCAGTGCTCTTACATGCTCACCTATCCTTGTATGGAATTTTCTAACTGTGTGGCCTATATAAAAGGCCCCACAGCTGCATGTGAGCATGTATACCACCCCTCTACTGTCACATGTGATCAAATCATTGATCTGAACATTCTTGTTAGTTACTGGATGTGTAAATTCTTTACAAGTTCTTACATATTTACAAAAACCACACCTACCACAATGGTGTGTTCCTGTTGGTGCAGGACCAAGTAGCATTTGTTTTAATGGCTCAGGACCTGGCATTGTATTGCTGACAACTATGTCTCCAATGCTTCTGCACCTACGGAACACTATGCTAGGTTCTTTTTCACTAATCAAATTAAGTTTGGACTCAAGTTGTAATGTCGACCAATTGCTACTAATGATTTGTTTCACTTTTTCAGCTCTGCTAGAAAAATTTGTTATAAATGAACATCACTGTTTATTTTCACTAGTTCTACAGACATATTGTAGTGTGTGTTCTCGGTTCATATTATCCACCTTTTGAATTGCTGTGGCAATGCTGTGCCTACTATATCCTCGTTCCTGAAATCTACGGACCTGTACTCCCTTTTTATGTATAAATTCTGATTGTTCAGTACAGTTTTGAAGAGTACGTACTAACTGGCCCTTTGGTATATTGTGACGTACATGAAAGGGGTGGCAACTGTCAAACCTCAATAAGCTATTGCGGTCTGTCTTTTTCTGGAACAGTGTTGAACAAACACCTCCCTTACCATCCTTATACAGTTTAAGATCCAAGAATTGGATGGTTGTTTGATCCAATTCATATTTATAGGTCAAGCAACTGCTAGTTTATTCCATCCATTTAATGAAAAGTGTGAATTCCTCTCTTGTTCCTTTCCACACTATTAATACGTCATCAATAAAGTGCCGCTACAAATCCACCTTAGATAAGAATGGATTTGTGGCAGCGCTATACAGATGTTCACACTCCCATCTGCCCACAAACAAGTTTGCATAGCTAGGGGCCATTATGGTGCCCATAGCTGTACCCCTAACTTGATGGTACAACTGGTCCTGGAAGAGAAAACCATTGTTTTGCAACACTATTCTAGCCAACTCTAGTAAAAAATGAGTGTGACTTGCCACACATTCAGATATAGATCTTGGTTCTAAAAAAATAGGGCAATGCATCAAGTCCCTCTGAATGAGGAATAACTGTGTATAATGAATTAACATCTACTACAGCAAAAAAACACTCTGGTTCCATCCATAAATCTTCAACTAGTTTAACAATTTCAGTCGAATCTCTTATATAGGACCTCAGATTCTGTACTATGGGCTGTAGAAACTGATCAACATACATTGATAATGGTTCAGTGAGCCAGCCTCTACCTGAAACTATTGGGCGGCCTGGCGGTGGTGACACATTCTTATGTATTTTAGGTAGAATATATAGGACTGGGATTTTGGGGCAGCTTATAGTCATAGTTTTATACAATAAATCAGTGATGTGACCTTTAACAAAGCTGTTGCTCAGCATGTTATCAATTTCTTTTTTTTAAAATGCACTGTAATTTGTCTCAAAACCTGTTTGTAAAACGTGGTGTCATTTAACAATCTAAGTACTTCACTTACATAATCAGTTGTATTCATTACTACCACTGCCCCTCCCTTATCTACAACTTTGATGGTTATATTAGTATTGCTGCTTAATGAATCAATAGCTGATCTCTTTTCCTTATTACAATTATTCCTATAGGTGTCCACAGGCATTTCCTTCAATTTGGCAAGATCTAATTCACATTTACGTATAAATGTGGACACAGTGGGGTTTAACGGGGGACAGAATACAGATCTTGGACTCACTCTCTTATCTGATGGCTTATTATCATTGCTATTTTCAGGGTTTTCAAACATGCATTTCAATGTCAAATTTCTACCAAATTTATTCCGGTCTACACAAGTGCTAAAGAAATTTATGTCAGATGTAGGACAAAAAGCTAACCCCCTTACTTGGTACAGACAGTTCTGAAGTTGTCAGCTCGTAACTTGATATATTAACAACAGGTGTTAAATCTGTAAAGAATTTAAGATGAGAATCAACAGTATTAATTTCAAAAAATAAGTCTGTATCCAAATTTGCATTATCTTCATTGGACTGTATGGAGGTGGGGTTGAGGGCAGATGTGAGGCCAGGCATAGGAGATACAACTGCTTGTTGCAATGTGGTCTGAATTAATACTTGTTCCTGCCTCTTCTTCCATGCTACCCCCCCTCGTCCTCCTCTTAAATGGTATGTTGTTTGAAAGAGCGTTCTGCGCTGGCGCTGACTTCGCCTCATCCCCTCGACATACGTTGGAGACTGTCCCCCCTCTGCTTCCCCCACATCTCCATCAGAAGGAGCATCTGAACCATCTGTATCACAGGGGCCTGTAGTGTAGTCTAATACTGTATCTTCCTCCTGTATTTCATTTCTGTTACCAGTACCTTTTTTTAGAATGGATTTTAACTTTGTCTCATCTTCATTCCAGTTGAATACCCTGTTGTTTAGATAGTCTATCTCATCCCTTATAAATTTTTTCTGTTTGTGTTTTTTAATTTTAATGTCATAGTTAATCACTTTGTCCATTAAAATTTTATTGAATTTCTCCAAATCTTCTGGTAACATGCAGGCTTTTAATGATGCCTCCATGTTATTAACCTCCTCAGTTAAAGCATTTGTAGCTGGTTCGGTGAATTCCAAAATCAATTGTATGTTTTTTATGGAGGCTTCCTCCATGTTTCCATGTCAGTTACTCATGAAATTAACATTGTCCGTTCCATGTGAGGGGTTCTGCGTTATACAGAGCCCTCTGGGAACTCTTTTGACCACCAGATATGCCTCAAGTGTTGTTTTGTGCCAAAACATTCTTCTCCCCTTAAGAACCAACTTTTCAAACTTACAAAAAAGTGCTTTACTGTCATGTCCAGCAATACAGCGTGTGTGCAGTAAGGTATGCCAGGTAGGCAAGGAAGTCTTGGGCAAGACCATACCCCTGTCCCCCTCTCTGATGCTATGAGGTATGAGATTCCCTTCCCCGCACCTTTCCACATCTGAAATTAAGTGGTTGCTGCTGTTCAGTACGCAGGCCAAGCGCCAGCTCCTTAGCTACTGGTGTAGTGCTTGGGTCCCCAAGATAGATGAAATTGTTAAGTCTATGAGAAATATTTATGAGATTGAAGAAGGTCTCATCTTATCAAACACCAAAATAGTTAGGTTCGATAAGTGTTGGGCACCCTACCTGGTACACCTTGCTCCTAGAACAGGCATAGGTTCAGAAGTGTCATAACATAGCCCACTGTAGTGCAGACTTGCCCCATATTGGTACATGGGTGACCCAAGAATATATTAAGTCACCTTCCCCTGGTTTATAAATGTTACACCCAATTATTGTATATAGTTATACCAGGTTTGGTAGTTCTATGTTACTTTGTGGGCCCACTTCTCCATTGCAGATGGTGAGTGGGCACGATGCCACAGGAAGTCACTGTGTGATCCTGAGCAAGTCACTTAACTTTCTTGTGCTCCCAGCTCACATCTGGAAACAAGCTTCGGCTTAGTGTGCTACTCCTGGTTAAACAATGTTCCCTAATACTCTGGATCATAACAGATGCCCTGATATGTGATTACACTTCTTAGTTCTCTGTGTGGTTCTGTCATCCCTTCTTGTGTCGAGAGGCAGGTGTCTGCCATACTAATGGTCCCACTCACAAGTGTTCTCCTAAAGGTGACCTCAAAAATTTTATTTATTTATTAGCTTTTGGTAACCGGCTAAGTGCACTAGGCAAAAAATCCTGCCTATTTTCAGGCAGGACCCGAAAGAGTACAATACAACAGTATAACGGTATAACAGCACAACAGCATAGCACTGACAAACAGTTTCAGCAGGCTGGAGAACTGTCCACAAAATACAGAGGCAGCCACAGTAGACTATACACCTCATGGATAGCAGCAACAGTGGTGAGGTTGACAAGTCATCAGGCCTAGCTGAGGGAGAAAACAGGCAGGTAGGCACAAGGTTACAGAAAGATACATAATAGTGCAGTAGACAAGACATTGTGCCTAGTAGGGGAGAAGATCAGACTGTTATTGACTCTTAAGCAGAAGGCAGAAACCCAAAAGTGGGCAAGGCCACAAACAAGGAACAAAAAATAGAGAGACAGGACAGAATGTTATGAGCTGTCGTAGTTGTCAAGAGCTATGAGGTGGGAAAATAGAGCATGTTTAAATGCAGGGTGAGATGTGGAATTCTTGACATGGTTGGGAAGTGAGTTCCAAAACCTAGGGGCAAATAGGAGAAAGCTTGCTCACCCATTTTCATGGAGCAAGGTAGAACAGTGAGTAAGGGGAAGGAAGAGGACCTAAGGGAGCGAGAGTGAGAGATCGGGGTAAGCATGTCCTCCAGAGTGGAGGGACGAGGAGATCTGGTTAAGGAGTCAACAAAACACCCGAGTGTGTATGAATGGAGGGCAACAGGAGACAGCCAGTTTAAGGCACAGTAGAGGAGACAGTGATGGGTTAGGTGAGGAGCAGATGGGGCAAATCTACAGATACTGTTGTAGGATGTGTCCCATTTGTGAAGAACCTCCATATTGGCATGAGATATAACAAGGAGGGCATATAGAAGTTGAGGAAGAAAAATGCCTCTCACTATTTAGATTCTAGCAGCTGGAGTGAGTGAGTGTTGCACCCTGTAAGCAGCACCAATTTTGGCATTTACTGATCGACAAACCATGTTAACATGCGCAGAAAAGTCAAGTGCCGGGTCTAGCGTAACTCCTAGATACTTGAAGGCTGAAGTGTTGGAGACAGCCATCCCATTGCAGCAGCGAACCAGGAGCTTAGGGGACTCAGCAGGCAGCTTTCTAGAGTACCATAAGAGCATGGACTGAGTCTTGGATATGTTTAGAACTTGGTGGATGGATGAGAACCAGGATTGGAGGTTCTGAAAGGCACTGGAGAGATGTAGGTTGATGTCAACAATGGACTTGGAAGCCAAGTAAAGCACCAGGTCATCAGCATACATGAGAATCTTGCAGTGAGGAGGAGTAGGGATGTCGTTGACAAAGAGGGAGAAGAACACCACAGGTGATATGGGTGGGGGAGGAGAGACATTTGCAGAAAGAGAGAGCCTAAGAACATTTTCTAGGTAGCTGCCAAACCAGGAAAGGGTAGAGTGACAAACACCAAGAGTATGCAGCTTGGCCAGTAGAAGGGGGTGATTTACCATGTCACATACTTTAGAGAGATCAGTGAACACAGCCCCAGTAAGTAAACCCTTGTCCATGTAGTTTTTAACGGCACTGGTAAACTGAATAAGAGCTGTAGTAGTGCTGTGGCCAGCCCTAAAACCATGTTGAACTGGGGATAGAAGGTTAAAGTTGAGGAGGTGATCAGAGACCTGGCGATGAACAAGTTTGTGGGCAGGAGAGAAATGGGCCTGTAGTTCGATATGATTCTGTATTCACCTTTCTTAAAGACAGGAATGGTTCTGACAGCTTTCCAGACCAAGGGCACAGAGGCAGAACAGATGGAGAGATTGATAAGCCTAGTTACATGTACTGCAAAGCAGGAGGCAAACTGCCTTAGAATCCTAGGATGGATACCATCAGGGCCAGCACTTCCATTAACAGGAATGGACCTTAGTAGCTTAAGTACCTCTTGACACATGACCGATGCAAGCTCAAGTGCTGGGGGAGCAGTAGCTAGGGGGGACACCTGGGAAGTGACAGTAGAAGAAGGGGAAGGAATGGGTGGAGTGGAAAATAGGGAGTTAAAGGCATTAGCTATGGTAAGAAGGTTATTGCAGTGGGTATCATTATTAGCATTTCTTTTGGAGTCATAGACTTGTTGTTCCCCAGGATCTCCTTAATTTGTGACCAGTAATGTTTAGAGTTCGAGGTAGAGGACCTGAGTAGGTTTTGGGTAGTAAGTGCTCTTGGCCAAGCGAATCTCCCTTTTGCAAGTGTTATGTAAGGACCTGTAGGCCTCAAAGTCAGTTTGAGTTGATGAGGACTTTCAAACTGACCAGAGTTTATCCCTGCATTTTAGCACCTGGAGAAGAGGGTACTTAAGCCATTTAGTGACCTTGCCTTTTACCCTACAGTACATGTGGTGACCAGAATATGAATGTTCTGAAGAGTGAGTAGGGTATCATTGAAGTATTCAATTGCAGTGTTAATGTCATCGGTCGTATAGAGGGAGGACCAGTCAACCATATTGAGATCATGCAGAAACACAGAAGGGTTGAGTTTAGAGATGTTAGAGAAAGATAGGACTTTAGACGGGGGGGGGGTGTCCCAAATGCAGTAGACCGGAGAGTGATCATTTATTAGAAATGATAAGCTTGTGTACTGTAGATAACATAGTACTGTATGTTTGAACTGTTTGTATGCGATTTGGTTGTCTTTTGTGAAAATCTACCGGGCTAGCTATCTCTCCACTGCCTGTGTGCTTAGTATCACTGGATTTCTCAGTTAAGTACAATGTTATCTGTACAATCTGAATTATGTACAATGTTATCTGTAAATAGGAATTGATAATTATGTTACTGTCTGCCATGGTATACTCTATGGTACTGTTATCTATACTAGTGGTTCTTAACTTTAGTAATTATGTTCTCTGTACATTGTTTTATGCTAGCTGTAAATGTTTGTATGATATAATTGGGTTGTATTGTGACATGTTCCTGTAATTATATTAGTCGGTCTTGTTCTTGCAATTGTCATTTCTGTATGGTTTACTGTGTCAAACATTGCACTATCAATGTACTGCACTTACCAGGCTGCCACTGAAAAAGGGACCTTCTTGTCTCAGTGGGCCTACCCGGTTACCAAAATTCAGTAAATAAAATAAAATCAATAAAAATCTTTAACAAAAAAAATAAATAGGATTGAGCTGAGTACTCAACCCTGTGGGACTCCAGTATTGATGGGGGGGGGCTAATCTTGAGTGATTGCATCCTGCTTTGTAGGTAGGATTGGAACCATGTGGTAGCTGCATTAGAAAGATCAGCAGCCGTTAGTTTGTGGAGAAGCAGGGAGTGCGATACTGTGTCTGAGGACTCTGCCAGGCCAACAAATATTGCGGAGGTGATCTGCTTCTGATCTGTACTGGTGAATATGGAGTCAGTAAGCTGAATGAGGAAGGTGGTAGTGGGGTGGGACTTCTGGAAGCCAGCCTGTAAAGTGGGGGAAGTGGAGGATGAGTCAAGATGGGGGAAAGTTGGGAAAGCACAATGTGTTCTTGTGGTTTAGCCAGAATAGGCAGTAATGCAACTGGGTGATGGTTGCCAGGGTTCTTAGGGTCACCACCTTTAGGGAGAGGAATGACTGTACAGAGTTTCCACTTAGTAGGGACCGAAGCTTGAGAGAAATATAGGTTTGGGAGTGAGGCCAGAATTATGTAGATAGCATGGGCAGAGAGGTGAAAAGAATTGGAATTGAGGCCATGGAGCTTTTACCCTTCAGGATTAAAGCAAGGAGGGCTTTAAGGGCTACACTTGAGGAGATGGGTAAGAAGGAAAATGGGGGTACTGTACTGGAGTTTGTGGGGGAAGGTGTAGTGGGAGTGGTAGACAAGGTGGAGGGGAAAATGGCAAGGAATGAAGAAGTGCATGAGGTGAAGAAGGTGTTACAAGTAGTCACTACAGTGTGTGGGGGGTCAGACAGGGTGGAATTTCTGACCTTGAGCAGTGGTATGGAAGGTTGAGTGGGGGGAAGGGGAGAACAGGGATTGCACAACTTTCCAAAATTTGGAAGGGTGGCTTATATTGCGGTTAAAAGAGGGGGAGAACTATTCAGCTTTTGAGGGCTTATGGGGAATTATACAGACATAACCCCCTGGACTGCAACCAAGGAGATCAGAATTTCAGAATACAATGGAAGAAGGGAAGTGTGTGGAAGAGAACCTGGAAAAAGCATCAATACTGAACAAATATTTTTGTTCTGTATTCACGGAAGAAGGAGAAGGTGAGGGACAACAGTATGGCAACACGAGCAGATATAGGAGGGAGGTGGACACCAGTCCATTTATGAAAGAGAGTCTCCTAAAAGTACTCATAAAACTGAAACTGAACAAGGCAATGGGACCAGAAGGGATACATCCTAGAATATTAAGGTAACTACAGGGGGTGCTGGCAGCACCACTGGCAGCCCTGTTCAACAAATCACTCGATACGGGAGTAGTTTCAGTGGACTGGAGGAGGGCAGATGTAGTACCTCTTCACTAAAGTGGGAATAGGGAAGAGGCTGGAAAGTATAGACCAGTCAGCCTCACCTCAATAGAAGGGAAAATTATAGAATCACTACTTAAAGAAAGGATTGTGGAACACCTTGAAACCAGCAGAGCACAGGATCTGAGACAGCATGGATTAACAGCGAGAAAGTCATGTCAAACAAATCTAATTGATTTCTTTGACTGGGTGACTAGGGAAGTGGATGGGGGGAGTGGTGGATGTGGCCCACCTGGATTTCAGCAAAATCATACAGGAGACTTGTATGAAGCTGGGTAGTCTGGGAGTGGGTCACAAGGTGGGTTAGGAACTGGTAGAGTGATAGAAGACAGAGGGTGATGGTAAATTTGAGGAAAGAAGGATGATCACAAGGATCCGTTCTGGAACCAGTCCTGTTTAAAGTCTTCATAAGAGACATTGCAGAAGGGCTGGAAGGGAAGGAGAGCCTCTTTGCAGATGACACCAAGATTTACAAATGTGATACTTCTGGAGGGGTGGAAAAAATGAGGAGGGACCTAGGTAAACTGGAGGAACCAAGGAGAGGGTTACATGATTCGGGGTGGGGGACTACTGACAGTCACCAAACAGGAAATGGATTTGGGAGTAAGCATATCTGAAGACTTAAAGGTGACTATATAATGTGTCAAGGCTGTGGGGAGAGCCAGTGGGATGCTGGGGTACACAGGGAGAGGTATCACCAGCAGAAGAAAAGAGGTGGTGATGCCACTGTACTGATCATTGGTGAGGCCTCATTTGGAGTACTGTGTCCAGTTCTAGAGGCCACATCTCCTTTAGGACATATGGGTGGTGGCAGTTCAAAGAAGGCCAAAAAAGAGGGTGCAACGCCTGCACCAAAAGTCATATGATGAAAGACTGGGATACCTTAATATGTATGCCATGGAGGAGTGGAGAGGCAGGGGAGATATGACAGAAACCTACAAATATCTAAAGGGCATAAACTGGGTAGTGAAGGGAGCATCTTTCAGAAAAGGAGATGTTCAGAAACAAGGGGGGCATGACATGAGGCTGGAAGGGGGTAGACTAAGGGGTAGTGTGACAAAGTTTTTCTTCATGGAAAGGGTGATGGATGCATGGAACAGATTCCAGGCAGAGACGGTGGGGGCAAACACAGTGGGGAAATTAAAAAATGTGTGGGACAGGCATAGCAGAACCCTAGCAAAAGGAACGAGAAGTTAAAGCCAGAGATCAAGTAGTGTCTGAGGCTTTTGCTGTAGGTAGGGAAAATGGACAAACTGGATGGGCCTATAAGCCCTTATCTGCCATCAATTTCTATATTTCTAGGGGGGTAGGCTCAGGGGCTACGTGAGGAAGTACTTTTTTACAGAAAGACAAGTGGATGCTTGGTACAGCCTCCCTGTGGAGGTGATGGGAGCAAAAACGGTAGAAGAACTCAAGAATGCATGGGATAGGTAGGTAGGTAGGTAAAATGTATTTTTATACAGGTAAAACATGTCATTTGGACATAATCCAGTTTACAAGACAGACCTGTGTAAATTCCTAACTAGTTACATACAAATAAGTTCCATGTTAAATACATATAAATACAAACACCACAATATACAAACAACACGGTATACCTAAAAGACTTACAATAGCTGGATTATAAAATCTCAAAATCCCAAGGAACCTTAGAGAAAAAAATATTTAATACTCACAAATGTGAGCATATACTTCCTTTATAGTGTGAGTAAACAATGAATAATTTGGAATTTCTCTTACTTCATCAGGAAGAGAATTCCAAAAACTAGCAGCCTGATATAGCAAAGACCTGTCCCAATATTTATTATAATGTTTACCTACAACTATCTTATTTAGGTGAACTGGTCTTGTCAATATCCGTTTTTGATAGTTATTCACTGTAAATAATATTAAAGAAATTGGATGATTTACAGATGAATATTTCATTTTGTGTATTAAAGATAACCAATGACACTTATGATTTATGTCTAAAGGTGACCAGTTCACTTTCTTCAACAATAAACAATGATGAATCCGATAGTTTCCTTGTCATACATGGAAACACATGAGAGTACTCTCACAATAGGGATCAGAGGGTAAGCTGCAAATCATCTAGGGTCTGTGGTTTTGCATTAGGAAGGGAAAAGGGGTAGACTAGGTGGCCACATGGTCCTTATCTGCAGTCTCCTTCTATGTTCCTATGACTCAGGTTACCCACCCAAGCATTAAATCAATGCTATAGCTCAGTGTGCCTTTCCCAGCCCAAAATTCTGAAATAAAAAAAAAAATACATTAAAAATTTGACATCTCCTATGACTGCCGCTGGTGGTTCAGCAGCACACTGCGCTGCCATGCCAGGGAACCTAGTTCGGGGACGAGTTTGGGATGCTATGCCAGGCTTCATACCTGACTGCAACAGCTGTCGCCTGGCAGTATGTTGCAGTCGGGGAGGGTTGCCGCTGCACTACCGCTTTTGCGGTGACCTCTGCTGTGGGCCAAGGAAGCTTGCTGTCTCGACAGAGGCGTCACTGCATGCATCCAAGGCCCAGAAGCTAAGTGCACAGCAGGGGGATGCTGGGATCAAAAACAGAGAGAAAATCCATTGCACCGCCTATATGACAGCCTGTGTTCCTGGCTCCTCTGGGTCCTGGCACCTGCCGGTACTTGATCCTGCACTGCCACTTGGGAGACTTGGGTTTGAGAATGGACTTAGGTTTCTCACCCTGGTATTATACCACAGATTCACACATAACCCTGTACACTGCCAACTGGAAGTGCAGGGTTTGAGAATGGACTCCGGTTTCCCACCCTGGTACTATACTGGAAGTCCAGGGTTTGAGAATGGACTCAGTTTTCTCACTCTGGTACTGTATGAATTATACACATATAAAGACCTGCACTGGCACCTGAGAGTTCCAGGTTAAAAATGAACTCAGGTTTTCCACCCTTAGATCAGTAGCAGGGCTTCTCAGCATCTATCCTATATGTAACAGTTGCCAGACCATCTACTTACTGATGATGGTGTTTTCTTCACGAGGCTGCTGGTGTACGGTCTCATTCCTGTTCATCGACTCCAATACTGAGGGTTCTTCATCTTTCACAATCAATGTCACATAGTTTTCTGGGACTGGAAATCTTGCTTCTGTTAAGAGAAGATAATCACACTCTGTACTGAACATTTAAGATTTTTTCATTGAATAGAGTCTCTGTGTTTGGCAATGTAAACAGCCAACTCCCAAAGGGGAGTCATCCGACAGCAGTAGATACTGTATTTATCTTTGGCTCACTCATTGCAGAATTACATGAGCTCTACAGTTCTTGTCAGTGTGTAGATGCAACAAATCCTTCATTTGGTGCATCAACAGCTGGAATGGAGCAGATCTCCAACAGGAAGACTTATGTATCAGATGGGGACAATGACTCAGGGTCCACTCCTCATTCACGCCAAAGGGTCATGAGTTCCAGTAACAAAGCAGAGACTTGGATCTTGGATCAGAATTGGTAAATCATCTGCATAGGCACTGAATTTAAGTTCTAATGGGGAAACCTTAATACCAGAGATCCTTTTACTTACCTCTAGTTCCTTTAGGAATAACTCCACACCTATCATAAATGGAGAGGGAGACAAGGGGCAGCCTTGTCTTACCGGTGAAAGGGCTTGGATAAGTGTCCATTTATTTTAATTTGTGCATAAAGTTTATTGTATATATTTTGAATATATTTTATGACTTGATCAGGAAAGTAAAAAATTTTCATTGCTTGGGACAGGTACTTCCACTCCAACATGTCAAATGCCTTAGTGGCATCTAAGGCAAGAAACGGAGCGCAGCTTAACAGAAATAAAAAGGACTGACTGAACAATCTTCCAAAATATCAGGATATAAGGTAAATGAGTCAAAATCTGAAATGATTATGTTTAACATATAGGACATCCAGATAAATCTAAAAACATAATTAATGCTATAATTCAAGAAAACAGGATGACATATCTTGGTATAATTATATCAACCAAACTAGAAGATTGGCATTGATTAAATTTTGAACATTGATACATCTCCCCTCAAAACTACATTTCTAGGATGGAACAAATTTCCTTTATCTATCTGGGGAAAAATCCAATTTATAACAAGCATTTGTCAATGCTGAATGCTGGCTTGCTGGCACTGGCATTGGTAGTGCAGGAGTTAGAAATACAAAATAGGATTGGCAGTGAGGCAGCGAAGTACTGAAGTAATGCCAACAGCCCCCCCCCCTGCAGAGACTGAAAGGCGTTGGGAGTGTGGCTTTGGGTCAGACATAATGTGTATGCCATTCCACCTCACCCCATCCTGCAGAGAGCGACAGGTGTTGGAGTGTGCATTGGGGTCTTTGGCCTGTATGCTTACTCCATTCCAATAGGAAATAAGCTGAGATGGATGAAATGTAAGAGAATGGGGTGAACATCAGGGTGACAGAACTCAAGGCACATTTCAATGCCTGTCAGTGGCTATAGGGTGGAGGGTGGGGGTAGAATTTTATGAACATTATGGCTGACGAACCCAAGTTACGCCCCTGATGCCTGTCAATCTCTACAGGGTGGGTGTATGGTTGGAAACCTTAATGCCTTGGGTGTTTGTTGGTATTTTCACCATTGGCTTTTTGGGACCCCACTTCAGGAACAATGGCACTGTTATTTTGTTACTCAATCCTAAAAGGTGATTTTGCACAGCAGCTGTGACATTGGGAGCCACAGTTGCTGAAACACATTTCAGGTAGAATGGCTACAATCACAGCTGTACTTTTCAAGAGGAGATGTAAAAAAATGGCAATGTTGAAAATCTGGAGAGAAAATATGAAAGATTTGCAAACTTACGAGCATGCGTAGATACTGCACAATGCATGCCCACAATGCAGTCATTTTGGGGAATTTTTTTACCAGATTTTCAACATGGGCATTTTGGGACCTCTCCTCATGAACAGTGGCACTGTGATTTTGTTACTCTGTCCCAAAAGTTGATTTCACTCAGTGACTGCACCCACTGTGCACCACAGGTGCGAAAAAATGTTTCAGGCAGGATGTGAAAAATGACAGCGGTACTGTTCATAAGGAGGTGCGCAAAAATGGTAATGTTGAAAATCTGGAGTGAAAATATAAAAAATTGGCAAAGTTGTGAGTATGCGTAGAAACTGCGCAATGCATGCTGGTAATGCAGTAATTTTGGGGAATTTTTTCACTAAATGTGCAACATGGGCTTTTGGGGATCTCTCCTCATGAATGCTGTCACTGTGATTTCCTTAATCTTTCCCAAACATTGATTTCCCACAGCGACCACACTATTGTGCACCAGATGTGCAAAAACACATTTTGGGCAGGATGTGAAAGATGATAGCTGCACTGTTCATAAGGAGGTGTGAACAAATGGCAATGTTGAAAATCTTAAGTGAAAATATTAACAATTCTTGAAGTTACAATCGTGCGTGGAAACTGCGCAATGCACACTTGTAACACACTCATTTTTTGAAATTTTTTCACCAAATTTGCAAGATAGACTTTTTGGGAGCCCACCTCATGACCAGTAGCACTGTTGTTTCAGTAATCTGTCCCAAAAGGTGTATCCGTGCACTGAACGCAAAATCACCTTTCGGGATCAGATAACGAAATGACAATGACTGATTTCATGAGGTGGGGTCCCAAGAACCCCATGTTGAAAATTTAAACCCAAAAGTCAAAACAATGGCCAAGATATCCACCTAAGTTGACTCCCCCAATGATGCCATTATACAGCTTACTGTGATTTTCTTCAGTTCATGGTCGGCTTTTGAAGAGTTCAGACATCTCTCGCTCCACTGCAGATTGTAGTGCTGGGTCTCTGGAGGTAAGTATGGGGTGAGGGGGGTGCGGGGAGGTGGGGTGTGCAAAGGGTGGGTGCAGGTTGGGGAAGGAGGATCATCGTTATGATGAGGGACCATTTTCTAGTTTACAGGGCCAAAAAAACAAAACATTGATGGATGTTTTTTGTTTTTATTTATTTATTTATTTATTTATTTACAGGTTTTATAAATACATTTGGGCACTGGGGTGGGCTCCAGTGTGCTCACCTGTTTTTTGGGGCTGAAGCCAACAAGGATAGGGCACCTGTCAGCAAAGAAAGTGTGTCTGTGTTGGAGGGGCATGATGCCGAGGGGATTGGTCACCTCCAATCGGCAGACAAATTAAACTGGGGGACATTATGCTGATGGGGATTGGGCAGCCCTGTCAGCAAACAAATTGGACTGGGGAGGAGGAATGCCAACAGGGGATTGGGCACCCCCGAAGTTGACTTTCTAGGGATTGTGAGAGGTGGACAGTGAGAGCCACCACCATGTTTACTGAAATATTTCACCAGGAATGGCATGTAATCTAGGCATGTCAGATCTGCCACTGGAATGATGAGCTTGTCTCATTGCAGCGTAGAAGCTGTTTCAGGTTGGTGGCATCCTCTGAAACTGCTGTCATCGGCTACATGCTCACTGGTTGGCAGCTGAGGGACACACCGACTAAAGCATCCGCTGGATTCACCACAACGCTGACACACCTTTGAAAGAGCTACTACCACAAGATGTTGCTTGTGCATGTGTGCATGGGGATAACCTTTATCAGAACAGAACTACAATATTCCCTGGAATGTATTTAAACTTAAGATTCAGCTGAAAAGTGCACATCAGTTCTATCATAATCAAGTACGTAGTATTGACAAAAAAGACTATCAAAGATGGGAGAGGGCCCCTAATAAAACTCACTGAATTGAAACCTATTTGAATTTTGAATTATAAGCATAATGTTAAGCTTTATTCTTGGATAATGTTCAAATTTTATAGGTCTCCACTTACAATCTACAAAAACACAAAAGACAAGCATTTGTCAATGCCGAATGTTTACTTGCTAATATTAGCACTGTACGTGCACGAGTTAGACATGCAGAATAGGAATGGCAGTGAAGTACTGAACTCACGTTAACCCCACCTCCACCCTGCAGAGATGAATTTTTTTTTTTTCTTAGTTGTTTAACCAGGTATAGCACACTAAGCTGGAAGCTTTTTTACAGGAGCGACCTGGGAGCACAAGGAAGTTAAGTGACTTGCTCAGGGTCACACAGTATGCAAGTGGAAGCTGTGGGATTCAAACCCAGGTCTGGTCTGCTGGATGTCACCAGATTTGCAGCTCAGAGCCTTAGACCACTGCGCTATACTGCATCTAGATTTAGTAGTTGCTGTATTGGTCCTTGCAAGAATAGATCCAGAAGCAAATGATTTGATACCTTTTAATGGACCAACATAGATGTAACAACAAGAACAAAGTGCTCTAGCTTTCAGACCAACCATTCCTTCTTCAGAAGCTCATGGCAGTTGTTTAGAAAATACAATACTTATAACAGCTAGATAATGCAGAGAAAAACAGAAAAAAATCCCCATTGGTTTAAAATACTCATTAAAAAAAAAAAACAGAAGATGATGTCAGAGAAGTTTAACAGTACAATACTGCCTTCAGCCAGAAGCAACCTTGGGTTAAACGTGCTTGGTGGAACACACATACAAAGAATCCTACTGCATATAAATTTAATTGACATAAGATAACACTGCTGAAGCAGATAACTCCTAAATCAAGCTATGAGTGTCACAGTTAGTATAAGGATGTGATTACTGAAAGGCAACCCCCACCCAGATTAAAGACAAACTAAGATTTTTATAGGGCTCATGAAATTTCAATGTTAGCATTAAAGACAAGAATTTACCAGTAAAGTTGTCTTAAAAATGTCAGTGCACACTGTGTGATGTGTAAAACCTAGCTGGACCTGTCACCCAGCTGTATTCTCAAGCCAGATATAAGGCCCAAGAAATTTCAAAAACCTATGGACTATACATAGATACATAGATACATAGACAGTGTCGGCAGATAAGGGCCTATGGCCCACCTAGTCTGCCCATTTGAGCTTGTAAGTTCAGTTTGTTTTCCTAGAAGTCTGTTTCCCCTTACCCCTGCCCTCTAGAATTCCTTTATGTCTATCCCATGCATTCTTAAATCCCGTGATTGTTTCAGCCCCCACCACTTCCTCTGGCAGGGTGTTCACTTGTCCACCACCCGTTCTGTGAGAAATTCTTTCTCATGTTTCCTCTGAATCGTCCTCCCTCCAACTTCATCCCATGCCCTCTAGTCCTGAAACATCTTTTTGCTTAAAAATAGTGTTTTTCCTGCCCTATTCCTCCCTGTAAGATACTTGTATGTCTCTATCATATCCCCTCTCCCCTCCTCTCCTCCAGGAGTACATTTCAGTTCCTTCAACCTGTCTTCATAGGACTTGTGATGCAACCCTTGCACCATCTTTTTTGCCCTCCTCTGAACCTCCTCTACCTGTCTATGTCCTTACGTGGTATGGTCTCCAGAACTGTACACTGTACTCCAGGTGGGGCCTCACTAGTGTCTTGTATAGCGAATTATGACCTCCCTTTCCTGCTGGTGATGCCCCTGCCTATACATCCCAGCATCCTGGCTTGCCTTTACCTGATGCCTTGTTCACACTGTTTCCCTACCTTGGGTCATCAGAGATGACAACCCCAAGATCCCTTTCCTGCTTGGTGCATGCTATACTCACCCCAACTGATATATTGTGCCAGGGTTTTTGTGCCCCATATGCATTATCTTGCACTTCTTTGCATTGAATTTCAACTGCCAAACCCTTGACCATTCTTCAAGTTTCTGCAGGTCCCTTCTCATTCTGTCTACACCCTCTGGTGTGTCTACTCTATTACAGAGCTTTGTGTCATCAGCGAACAGTGAAATTCTGCCTTCTAGATCCTGTGCAATGTCACTGATGAAGATGTTGAATAGGACCGGTCCCAGCACTGATCCCTGTGGTACCCCACTGGTTACTCTTCCCTCTGTGGAGTGACGGCCATTTTACCACCACCCTCTGTGTCACCACCACCCAGGATTACCTACCACCACACTACTGTCCTGCCCACCACCCATATTCCCCAGTTTGTGTAATGTCTTCTATGTGGCACAGTGTCAAAGGCCTTGCTGAAGTCCAGATAGGCCATGTCCACTGCCCTCCCTGATCCACCTCCCTAGTCACCCAGTCAAAAATTCAATGAGGGTTGGTCTGACGCGGCCTCCCCCTGGGTGAAACCATGCTGCCTTGGGTCACTGTGTCCATTGACATAGCCAGATGTTCCACCAATCTCTCCTTCAGTAGTGCTTCCATGATCTTTTTCCCACTACCGGTGAGGCTGACTGGTCTGTAGTTCCCTGCTTCCTCTTTGTTCCCACTTTTGTATAAGGGACTACATCTGCTGTCCTCCAGTCTTTGGGTACCTCCCTGTTTCCAGTGATTGGCTGAACAGGATAGCCAGAGGTTCAGCCACCACTCTCTCAGTTCTTTAGGGACCTAAGGTGCTCCCATCTGGCCCCATTGGCTTTATCAGCTCTTATTACTTCCAGTTCTTCAGGACCCTTTCTCGTGTAAAGGGACTTGTGTCCACTTCTACACCATTCTCACCCCTTGTACTCCTTCAGACCCATTACCCTCTTCCTTAGTAAAGACTGAGCAGAAATACCTGTTCAATATGTCAGGCCCATTTTGTCATCCTCCATGGGCTCCCATCCTCCCCTTCAGTCTCACTATCCCTCCTTTGTCTTTCTTTTCTCATATGTACCTGTAAAGGTTTGTCCCCTTTACCCACTGAGTTTTGCATGTGTTCTTCTGTCTGAGCTTTGGCTTCCCTCTGACTTCCCTGCCTCCTTTGTTTCTCCTGGTACTTCTCCCTATCCTCTTCTGTCTGTGTCTTTTGTATTGCCTGAATGCAATCTTTTTGGCTTTCACTTTCTTTCTACACCTCTTTGGAAAACCATAATGGTCTCCTCTTCCTTTTCCTCATATACCTGCTTAATGCATAATTCTGTTGTTCTTATAATCCCATTTTAAATACTGCCACTGTTCCTCAACCCTGATTCCTGTCCCATTCCCATTAATGCCTCTTTCAAGTATCTCCCCATTTCCCAAAGTCTGCCCCCTAAAATCCAGGATACATGTTTTTGTGTGGTTTGGTTCTGCTCTTTCTGTGATTTCAAACCACAATGACTGGTAGTCACTGTTACCCAAGTGCTCCCCACTGTTACCCCCATCACACTGTCCCTGTTTGTGAGGCACAAGGTCCAGTATTGCCTTCTACTTGGAGTTGGTTCCATGACCAGTTGCTTGAGGAAGGCACCCTGGAAGGAGTCCAGGATAAATCTGCTCTAGTTGATGCTGCTGCTGGGATGCTCCAGTCCACGTCTGGTATATTAAGTCTCCAGCCAGCATTCTACTCACCTTGTCTGCCATCCTTTGGATGGCTAGCATCAACTCCCTATCTGTTTCTTCCTCCTGGGATGGTGGTCTATAGACACACCTGTCTCGATAGCTGGCCCCATATTTCCTTTCCAGCTTAACCCACAGTATCTCTCCCCCATTTTGTTCCTCCTGGATCTGTGTGGCCCTTATATCATGCCACATACAGTGCCACTCCTCCTCCTCCCTTCCCTGCCTGCTCTGTCTCTTCTGAATATGTTGTAGCCAGGTATGGCCATTCTCCCAGTCATGGTTATCATTACAGGTTTCAGTGATGGCCACAATGTCCGGATCTGACTGTACCATGACAGCCTCCAGATCTTCCATCTTGTTGCTAAGGCTCCTGGCATTTGCACACATGGCTTTCCATGATTTGACCTCCCTAGACTGCTTCACTGTTCTACTCCAGCCCCTTCCTTGGTTGTCATTTATCCCTGGTTCTCTTGCTGTTTGCCCTTCTGCTGAATTTTGCCCTTTTCTGCTTATCCACCTTTTGGACACTAATCTCCATCTTTTGCTACTGCTTTGCAGAGATAGCCACTCCTCTGGTTCACTGGTTCCACTACTAGCTGTGGGGGTAGAGCAAGTAGCTACCAATCCTTGCTGGCCTGCCACACCCCCTTTGCTAGTTTAAATGCTTGTCAATGTAGCATTTAAACTTATCATTGAAGTGCTTGGATTCCCTCCAGGATGGATGCAGGCCGTCAGGCTTAGACAAACCTCCATCCCTCCAGGTGGGTCCCCAGTCACCAATGAATCCAAACCCTTCCTCCACAGCACCAGTTCTTCAACCATGAGTTCAAAGTTCCTGGTGCATGCACTCCTATACTCTCCCTTGCCTCTCACAGGTAGTACTTCTGAGAAAGTGACAGAGTAGCTACTTGCTTGAGACCCCTCCCAGTTTCTAAACTCTTCCTGAACTTCCTTTGGCTCCCCATTTGCCAAGTCATTAGTACCTAGGTGGATAATGACATCCAGCTCACCCTCCCGTCTTGCCTTCCCAGTGATCCCCAGTATCTTCCTTCCATCCCTCCATGCCTGGCACCTGGTAGGCACCTCACCTCCTGTCCTCCCCTCCTGTGTTCCTAGCTGGATCCTCTTACAGTGGGTCCCCACCAGGATTCGCTTCCTCCTCCTCCTGGGGGGTCCACTGCTTTCCCACTGAGGTCACTTCCTTGCCTAACCTCCACATCCTTTCCTTCCACTTCCCTAGGTACCTCTATTTGGTTGTCCTCATTTGCCAGTGTGGCATATGGGTTCTTGAAGGAATAGGATCTGGGGATGTGCCTCTGCCTGACTGCTCTAACCCTCCTAGGCCACTGTCATCCAAGTGCTCCTCATTCTCGGCATCCTTTGAGGCAGCTGCATTGGACTGGGTGGTCCCTGGATAGGGGTGATGGTACTCCTGACCCAGTTTGCTTCCACTCTGAGTCTGGCTACCTCATCCCGCAGTCCAGAGAGATGCATGCAGATAGGGCAGCACCTCAGTGTCCAGAAGGTCTGCCTGAATATGGCTGCCCCACAGCCACTGCATTGCACCACTCCCCACATTATACTGCAATTCCACTACTTCTCTGCTACTGAAGCTCTCTTAGTTCTCTTTTTATTTATTTACAGTACTAAAAATCCTGTAACTGATCATCAGATATATATATATTTTTTTTTAAGGAAAAAGAAACCAATAAATAAATAAATGAGTCAAAACACTTGTCGTGCTGAGGGTGGTCTTCACCCTTATGCCCCTCCTACTTCACACCTCTTACTATACCCTGTGTTTAGCTCCTGTCAATCAGATTTATCAGGGCATATAATTAAGAGTTGGGGGAAGGGGTGGGAGGGGAGGCGAAAATTTGCAGCAATTAAAGACAGCACAGAATTACACAGAATGATAATTTAAATATAAATTGATAATATTAGTGTCAAACAAAAAACTCTAGTCAAGGAACCTCAAGGAATTAAGACCATGTAGCCTGATATGTACTGATGTCAATATATACTGAGAATATAGCAACTTGATGTACCACAAGTGTCTAAGGAATCCGGAAAAGAGATAAAAATGTAATTTCTCTCCTCCTCTTCATACAAACAATACAACCTAACCCACCCCACATCACAATAATGTGGGTGGGGGAAATACATAGCTTAAAGGATGTTGTCTCTCTCTCTCTCCTCCCCCCTTTTTTCCTCTCTCTCTCTCTCTCCCACAGACACACACACACACACACACACACACACACTCTCTCTCTCTCCTAGTGAACCTATATTAACTTCAGTCACTGCAATTGTTCCCCAAAGGAATTCAACTTGTCTTGAAATCCTGAGTAAAAGGGCTTATGTCTCCTAATATGTACAGAGTAAAAATGTAACACTATTTAACTGTACTACTATCTGCAATGTAACATTTCCAAGGATACTAGTTAGAACTACCATGAAATAAACCTGCCACCCTCCCCAGGATAAGGTAACTAGAAGTAAACAGGCATTGGGGTGTGCCTTTGGGTCGCTCATAATGCTCATGGCATTTCACCTCATCCTATCCTGCAGACACTGACAAGTGTTGAGGTGTGCCTTGGGGTGTTCGGCTTCACAGTCACCCCATTTCATGAGGACATATGCTGAAATGGGTGCAGTATAGGAGTATGGGGTGAACTCTGGGGCCGAACAGTCCAAGGCACATCTTGATGCCTGTCACTGGTTTCATGGTGTGGGGATGGGGGTGGAATGGTGTGAGCATCACAGCTGGCAATCCAAAGGCACACCCCTGATACCTGCCAGTCTGTACAGGGTGGGACATTATGCTTAGAAACACTAATGCCCTGGGTGTTTGTTGGTATCTGCACTACAGATTTTCATCATGGCCTTTTTGTGACCCCCCCCCTCACCTCACGAAAACATTTAAGACCTCTGCTCATGAACAGTGGCACTGTGATTTTGTTAATCTGTCCTGAACATTGATTTCCCACAGCGACCATGCCATCCTGCACCAGATGTATAAAAACACAGTTCAGGCAGGATGTGATAAATGACAGCTGCACCATTCATAGGGAGGTGTGAAGAGATGGTAATGTTAAAAATCTGGAGTGAAAATATTAAAAATGCTTTAAGTTATGAGTGTACATGGAAACTGTGCAACACCCGCTTGTAACAGTCATTTAGTGCAATTATTTCACCGAATTTTCAACATAGGCATTTTGTGACCTCTGTTCACGAACAGTGTCGCAATGATTTTCTGAATCTGTCCCAAACATTGATTTCCCACAGCGGCTGCAGAATTGTATGCTGGATGTGCGAAAACACATTTTGGGCAGGATGTAAAAAATAACAGCTGTACCGTTCATAAGGAGGTATGCAAAATTAACAGTGCTGAAAATCTTGCATGAAAATATTACAAATTCTCGAAGTTATAAGTGTGCGTGGAAACTGCACAACACACGCTCATAACAGTCATTTCATGGACTTTTATCACCAAATTTTCAGCATAGGCATTCTGGAATCTCTGTTCATGAACAGTTTCACTATGATTTTCTTCACTGATTTCCCACAGCACTTGCACTATTGTGTGCTGGAAGTGCAAAAACACATTTCAGCCAAGGTGAGAAAAATGACAGCTGTACTATTCATAAGGAGGTGTATCTGGAGTGAAAACATTACAAATGCGCAAATTTACGAGTGTGCATGGAAACTGCACAATGCACACTTGTAACAGTAATTTTTTGGAATTTTGTCACCAAATTTGCAACATAGACTTTTTGGTAGGCCACCTCATGAACAGTTTCACAGTAACACTGTCATTTCATCAATCGGTCCTGAAAGGTGATTCCATGCAGTGACCATGAAATCACCTTTTGAAACCAAGTAATGATATGTCAGTGATTGAATTCATGAAGTGGGGTCCCAAGAATCCCATGTTGAAAATGTGGTGCTAAAATTCAAAAAAATGGCCAGGATATCCACCTAAGTTGACCCGTCTCCCCCATTTATGCCATTATATAACTTACGGCATTTTTTCAGTTTGCGGTTGGTTTTGAAGAGTGCAGACGTGTTCCTGATCCACGAAGATCATTGTGCCGAACTCAGGAGGTAAGCATGGGATGGGGGTGCGGGTTGGGAGGGGGGCACCAGAGACAATGGGGACCATTTTTCATTTATACCGGGGGAAAATGACACACAGGACACTTTTGGCATGCAGGAGTGGCTTCCAGCATGCCACCTGGGTGTTGTTGGCAGGGTGCTGGAGCAGACGAGGGACTGGGCACCCCTCCGGCCATACAGTGTGCTTGGGGCATGAGCTGAGGGGGACTGGGCACCCCCCCTTGGCACAGAACAAATGGGGGGGACATTATGTCAACAGGGATTGGGCAACCCAGTCAGCAAATGAACTGGGAAGTGGGCATGCCAACAGGAGGATTGGGCACCCCATCGACTTTTATAGGACTGAGAGGCAGCCGATGACAGCCGCTACTTGCCATCAATATGCAAATTGCCAACACATTACCACCACTGATTGCAGCAGTGGTTTTCTTTCAACTGCATGCCACTGCTTCTGAACTGCACCTGCAAAATGGATCACAGCACTGACACAGCGGGCAGCACACCTTCCAAAAGTCGTACGGTGGCACTATGTTTCTTGTGCAAGCAAACATAATAAACATGAGAAGGAGATAAACCAACAAATAACTGATTGATAGACTCTGATGTGGACTCAAATACATAACTATAAATTAGCAAGAGATAAGGCTATACAATTTAAACTAATAAACAGAGCCGACTATACTCCATACAGGCTTTATAAAAATTAAATTGTCACTTACAAATACACGCTAGCACTGCGGGACAATAGATGCAGACTTTATACGTGTGTTTTGGAACTGTAATCACAGTAAAGCATGGTGGGAACAGTCCTTTGCCTTTTAAAATAAATGGGTTTCCAGTTGCAAAACTGGGAAAACTATCCCTTCATAATTATGGAGATGTATAATCAGCAACACAAAAAAAAGTTTGGAATTATTTTCAAAGCAAACACTGGCAATTAAAAGTCTAATTTTAAAAAAATTGGAAATCAACCACAGCTAATACAAGGTTTCCAGCATTAGAATGGAAACAGTTATTTTTTAGTGCACTCTATAATTACAACCACCTTTCAGACTATGGGTCAGTTTGGAGAGACTATAATAAGAGGCCGAAGGACTGTACCAAACACGATTTTATAGCTTGTTTGAAGTAGGTTAAATGAAACCGGATGTTTTATATTCTGTTCCTACTAGGAAATAAGATATACAAGTAATGAACACCTGCACCCTCATATGTGTGTTTCTGAGGTTATTTTTCTATATATATTTCTCTCTTTATGAATATGCCCAATAATAAAAAAAATTTTTGCAAAAAAAAGTAACAAACCATCACTGACAGTGCAGGGCAGTACTGAAGGACAGGTTGCTTTCCTACTGGAGGGTGGATTCAAGTCAAACACTCTGTTCCCACTGGCTGCTTGCCACATTGCCACCAGTGAAGCCACAGTCCACGTGGCAAAATGTTTTGTCACCGGCCGTGCCACGGAGGCGAAAGAAAGCAGCTCGAAATTGCGTTTTCGCCATTCTCTCACCACAAACTGCAGAACTACAGTGAGAGCAGCAAGAAAACTGCAGGGGGCAGACCCCATGTATGATCTCACGGAACTATGCTGCAGTGACCTTTCGGAGTGCTGTAATGCACATGACCAGGTCACTGGCAGCCACCTGACTTGATTCTGTGTGAGACTGCAAGCACCTGACTGGATTCTTGGTGTGGAGGAGACATGTGCTGATTGGAGATTATGTAGAAATGTCTTGTCCAGCCAATCAGTAGGGGTTTAATATTCTGCGGCGGGCTCTCCTTGTGGTGCGAGCGAGTCACTCGGGCTTGTGCGTGTAAGGGAGCACAAGATTTACCAGTTTTGGCGATCGCCTTGAAATTTGAAAATATTATAAAATTATTATATTTGCTGGCTTAGAGGTTCTGGTTAGGTAGGGAGGGCACTAGAGAAAGGGTAGAGGCAGGAAAGAAATGACAGAGACTGGAAAGAAAATGGGAGAAAGAGCATAAACCTCGAGAGCAGTTGGGGGGGGCAGGAGACAGGGCAAACAAATTTTTAAAGCTGGCTGTTCAAGTATAAAAGTTTGCACAGCAGTAATGAAACCTGAATGTGAGTTGGAATAGAAAAGAAGGCGGGTATTAAGCAAGGTGTTGTGCCTTTCTACAACAGAAACAGGACAGTTTGAAATAGACAGACAGCTTCCTACTGAAAGAAATAAAAACTGGGGGATTATAAAATAAGCATTTGTCAATGTTGAATGTTGTCTCGCTGGCATTGGCACTGGTAGTGCAGGCGTTAGAGATGTATAATAGGAATGGCAGTGAAGTATTGAACTGACGTAACCTCACCCCCACCCTGAAGAGACACATTTTCAACATAGGTATTTTGGGACCTCCTCTCATGAACAGTGGCACTGTGATTTTGTTAATCTGTCCCAAAAGTTGATTTCCCACAGCGACCATGCCATTCTGTGCCACAGTTGCGAAAGCACATTTTGGGCAGGATGTGAAAGGTAAAAGCTGTACTGTTCATAAGGAGATGTGAAAAAATGCCAGTGTTGAAAATCTAGCATGAAAATATTGCAAATTTGCAGTTACAAGGGTGCGTGAAAACTGCACAACGCATGCTTGTAACACAGTCATTTTATGGACTTTCATCACCAAATTTTCAACATACACATTTTAGGACCTCTGCTCATGAACAGTGTCACTGTCATTTTCTCAAACTGTCCTGAAAACTGATTTTGCACAGCGACTACATTATTCTATGCCCAGAAGCTGCCAAAACACATTTTCAGCCACAGAATATGTAAAAATGACAGCTGTACTGTTCATAAGAGATGTGGAAAATGCCAAAGTTGAAAATCTAGATAAAAATATTACAAATTCACAAAGTTACGAGTGCATGGAAGTGCATAATGCACTCTTGTAAAACAATCATTTTAGATTTTTTCACAAATTTGCAAAATAGGCTTTTTGAGAGCCCACCATGAACAGTGGCACTGTCATTTCATTAATCGGTCCCAAAAACTGATTCCGTGCAGTGATCGCAAAATCACCTTTCGGGACCGAATAACGCCATGACAGTGACTGAATTGATGAGGAGGGGCCCCAATAACCCCATGTTGAAAATTTGGTACAAAAATTCCAAAAAATGCCTGAGATAGTTTAAAAAACCCTATTTGTGCCATTATACAGCTTACCGGCATTTCTTCAGTTCGCGGTCAGCTTTGAAGAGTGCAGACGTGTTCCTGGTTCACCGAAAATCATTGCACCAGCTCCGAGGTAAGTATGGGCTGAGGGCGGGTGTGGGAGGCAAGGTGCACAGAGGGTGGGCAGGTTGGGGAGGCGTAGGACAAACCCGGGACCATTTTCTTCTTTCACATGTTAAAAAAAAAAACAGCTGGTTTTTTTTTTTTTTTTTACAGGGTATTTTATTTATTTATTTAATTAGGGAATCAGATACACCTTTGAGCCAGGGGCTCTTTACAAGGTTCCACGTCAGGTTACTTGAAACATTAGGACAGGCAGTGGTATTGTGCAAAGAGAAATAAACATAGCAGCGGAGGGCTTTGTCAGTACTAAAAACATCACAATTGTGCAAATCACTTCTATAACAAATTAAACAATACTAGATTTGTATTGGTAGCCACCCGACAGAGAGAGGTGAGGCCAGAGGCTGGTGTAAAGAGGAGAAAGAGAGGGAGTGGGGGTGGGTCGGGGCAGGGGCAGCAGGAGGTGTGGAGGGAGTAGTGGAGGAGGGAAGGAGTAGGGAGGGAAGGGTGGGGTATGGGGTGGGGGATAAACCATTTAGGGTGTAGCAGTCACAGGAGGTACAGGAGATGAGGTATTGACACAGGCTGAGCTTAAAGGCACCCAGGGTTGCTTTGCTGGTAACTTCTGCTGGCAGGGTGTTGATCCAGGAGGAAGCTCTGAAAAAGAATGACCATTGGCCTTGGGTAGTCCTGCAAAGGGGAACAGTGAAGGAGAAGTTGTTTGAATTCCTGGTTTGTCGTGGGCCACTATATGGTCTCAGCAGTGCCTGTAATCCAGGGGGTAGTTGGTCCAATGTTTGCTTTTTTGCTAGGATGCAGGTTTGATATTTAGTTCTGCCAGAAAGTTGGAGCCAGTTTGCGTGTTCGTAGATCTTGTAGATGTGTGTATGGCGGTTTGGAGATGATATGCCTTGTTTAGTGCTGTGGCAATGCGTCAGAGAGCTGTGTCAGTGACAGACCCATAGACCACAAGCCCATAGTCTATTGTAGAGATCACTGAACTGTGAATGGCAGTGCTTAGGGCTTCATCCGTGAGGCAGTTCTTATGTTTATAGAGCAGGCCTATGTGGGTAGTCACAGTTTTTGCTACGTAGTTGATATGTTCAGAATATCCAAGTGTTGGGTCAAGAATCACCCCAAGATATTTAAATAGATGTACTTGTTCAAGGGTGGCCCCTGTGCTGTTTGAGATAGAGAGGTCTCTGTTTTTATGTTTGCTGTGGGTACGATGTAACAGTATTGATTTAGTTTTGCTGTAGTTAAGAATAAGCTTTAGGGAGGCAGTATAGCGCAGTGGTTTAAGGCTCTGAACTGCAAATCTGGTGACATCTAGCAGACCAGACCGGGGTTTGACTCCCACAGCTTCCACTTGCATACTGTGTGACCCTGAGCAAGTCACTTAACTTCCCTGTGCTCCCAGGTTGCACCTGTAAAAAAGCTTTTAGCTTAGTGTGCTACCCTTGGTTAAACAACTAAAAAAAAAATAATTTACCTCTACATCAGTGAAGCTTTCTTGTAGTAGCAACTGAAGAAAGGAGGGGTCTGAGTGGGAGGTGAAGATGACAGCATCAACAGCATAAAGTAGGATTTTTTCAAAGCAAGATGAAGGGAGGCTGTTTAGGAAAATACTGAAAAGCATAGGACCCAGGATGGATCCTTGTGGGACTCCAGATCGGACCAAGAAGGGTGTTGAGAGGGATTTGCCAATTTTTACCTGCTGTGTTCGGCCACTGAGGTAGCTTTGAAACCAAAGAGTTGTGTCCGGAGATAGGGGTGGGCTCCCAGCGTGCCACCTGAGTGTTTGGGGGGGCTACCTGATGAGGATTAGGCACCCCGTTAGCACATACCAAGGGGGCTAAGAACAGAGGGGATTGGGCACCACCCTCAGCACACAACAAAATGGGGGGTATTATGCTGATGGGGAGTGGGTTCCCCCATCGGCACATGAACTGGGTCAGAGCATGCTGACAGGGGGACTGGGCACCCCCAAAGTTGCCATTATGGCAGGCGGTGGTGGCAGTCACTGTCGCCATGTTTCCAAGAATGCTTCACCAGGAAAGGCACATCGGGAGGTGCCGCTGCATGACGAGCTTGGCTCTCATTGCAGCGTACCTTTCCTTAGATGTGCTCGCAACATTACGTGTTGCTGGTGTGGCGCCTGCATGCTGCCTTATTGGGGAATGAGGGACGCACCTACTGATCGTGCCTCCATTTTAAGCCACAGTGACCGCGCCTCCAAATCTGCTACTATCTGCAATATGTTGGCTGGCGCACAAGCGCGAGCCAACATAAAAAGGGGCAGACAAAGAAAAACAAAGAGAGCAGTGTGGAATATCTGAGCACAAATAAATCTAACTGTGAGTTACTGAAATCTGAGAAGACAGAGAGGGGCTAGCTATCATTTGACATATGCACATTTTGTGTAAACCTGAATGTGAAAGGCTTGAACCTGCCACAAACAAAGATGGCAAGAAGACATATTAAAGGCATAATATAACTTATGAGACTGAAGCTACTGATTTCAGACTTGAATAAAGTGGTGTGTCTACTGAGAAAAGGGCAGACTAATACAAAATACTAATATTTGAGCAGTGTGGATCTGGGAACAATTACTCTGTGCAGCAGTCAAGTGAGTACTGCACTAAGTGAAGCAGGCTACAATAGAGTAAAACAACATGGGGGTAATTAAACATAAATATCAAGAAAGCAACTAAAAGAAACGACACGATTTGAACAAAAAACATAGCAGAAGAGAACCTGAGAGGGGAAAGAACAAGTCTGTGTGTGCCTGAAGGAGCCAGGAAAGTGAAAAGAGGCAAGCCATAATGCGGTAAGTGAGGAGCTAGAAGAACATTTACAGAAAAACCAAGGACAGGGGAAACAGGAGAACATAATTACAGCCAGGCAGAGGAGGACTATTGAAAAAATATAAAAGTTTAAACAGTTGTCTGCCTGCCAGAAAGAAACTAAGCCAAGGCAAATAATTATTTTATAAGTAGTCCGGAGTTATGTGACTACACTACTGCGTGTGTAAAAAAGCAAACACTACTGACAGCAAGCTGTCTGTGGATCTAGTTGCGCTGTGTTTTGAGGCTTATTCATTATCGATGCTGAAGCATATTCAATACAAGAAGACCCTGTGCAAAATTGTGCGACCCCCCACACACACACGCATATCTGCCCATGAAAACATACGTGAGGGTGCTCGTGTGATTCTGTGAAGAAATTCTGTAACTGTCTCCAAAAAATAAAACTCTCAGGGACCCAAGTTCATTTTCAATAAGTTTATTAACACTGTTCATTAAAAGCTATTTCTGTGACGGTGCACAGCCTAGTGCTGCATCATATATTCTATTTACACAACGTAAATCAAGACATTAGTGTGTCACATATATTCTTGTGTAAACAACTCTGACTTGACTGTAGTGTGTAACATATATTCTTGTGCAAAACTCTGACTTGACTGTAGTGCATAACATATATTCTTGTGCAAACAACTCTGACTTGACTGTAGTGCGTAACATATATTCTTGAGCAAACGTCAACTCTGTCTTGACTGCAGTGCGTCACATATATTCTTGTGCAAACATCAACTCTGTCTTGACAACAGTGCATCACACATATTCTTGTGCCATCAAACTATCGAAAAATGTCGGAAGCAGCAAATCCTGAAACTGCTAAACAGAGTGCCAGTAGCCGGGTTGCCACAGTAAAGCAAAGCAAGATAACAGATTTTTTCCAAAAACCCAGATCAACAAGTCCTGTCCCTAAAACTGAGCCTGAACACATTGGCAGCACCCAGTCTGTAGCAATGAAGAGTACCAACTCTCAAACTGCAAGCAAGAAAACCAGACTTTATGACAGACAGCCATAGAGAAATTAAGGATTCTTGGGTTAAAACCTACCCCATCGCTCATTCATTACAAAGATGCTGCATTATTCTATTGCAGAATTTGCAAAGAACCTGGCCGCTGAAATATTTTCACAGAAAGAAAACCAACCAATAAGCCAAAGTCTGATGATTTCAATAAACATCAGATGTCCAAAGATCACAAGTGAGTTTCATTATTGCCGGCCATCCATTAGTTGTTGTCCTTACTATGTGTTAATTATTGTCATAGTTTTAAAACTGTATTTTCTCTGTTTAATAAGGCTTGCAATGGAGGCACAAAGAGGGAAAAAAGGAATGACAAAGGCAGTGAGCATAGCTTATTCATCAGTGATATGTGCCATCATAGCAAAAATGCGAATCGTTTATTACATGGGCAAAACTCTGACTGCAAATCATACAGAAACAGTTGGAACTATAGGTTCACAATGTAAGTATCTGCACTTGCCATTTTTCTGAATCTAAATTTTAAATACAGCCAGATTCTCGCAGTGCTTAAAATGTCACGGTATGGGGGTAACTTGCCACTGTCAGTTGAATTCCTTTTTTTCTTTTTTTGCACACATGAATCCACTCTGCTAGCCCCTATCAAGCAATCAGTCCTCCAAGGGACAGGCTTCTACACACACTTTCTGAATCCATTAATGACTTTTACAATCAAGCAATCAGTCCTCCAAGACACAGGCATCTACACACACTCTGAATCCATTAATGACTAATACAATCAACCAATCAGTCCTCCAAAGAACAGGCATCTACACACACTCTGAATCCATTAATGAATTTTACAGTCAAGCAATCAGTCCTCCAAGGCACAGGTATCTACACACACTCTGAATCCATTAATGGCTTTTACAAATCAATATCAAAGACAGTGCAGGATGCTTTTCTAAAGGAACTGGAGAATTCTCCATACAAATTATTTTCCTTACAAATTGATGAGGGAAAAGATGTGGCCAACAAGAGTACTCTAATGGTATACATCAGATTCACTGATAGCAAGGGTAATGTACAGTCAACATTTTTAGGTGTGACCGAGCTTGCAGGATGTAATTCAGAATCAGTATACAATGCTGTGAAAAACATGATCTCTGATAAAAGTCTCAGAAATAAACTCATAGGACGTGCAGCTGATGGGGCCTCCGTAATGACAGGACGCAAAAAAGTGTGACCACTCTTGCCCAACTTGATCCATATTTAGTTGCCACTCACTGTCTCGCACATAGACTTGCCTTAGCATCACAGAAAGCAGCCAACCAACAACAGTATCTGGTCAGTTATATGTCCACAGTGAATCAGCTTGGAAAACTGATAAAGTACTCACCCAAATTTTGTCGAATACTTGAACAGAGTAAAGACATACACCAGGAACATGCTGTGAAGCTAAAACAGATTTTCTTCACGAGATGGCTTTCATTTTCCGATTCTCTACAGGCATTACAAGCCTGTATCGCTTCACATATTTCTGCTTTGTCACAAATGGCAGAGGATAACTATCAGTGAAACCTTGTTATGTGGTGCCTTAAAAAAATTGGGGCTTTCAAATTTGTTGCCACTGCTTTCTTTCTGACTGCTGCAGTAGGTCTTCTTGCAATTCTTTTGAAACATTTCCAGAAATGGTCTGTCATCTTCTTGAAAGCAAGGCAGCAGCTCGTTAGCACCACGGATGCACTTCGGGGACTTAGTGAAAATCCAGGACCACACTTGAAAGTTTTTTTTTTGTCAGAGATGCCAAGTGAACCACCATAGGAGGGAAGATCTATATTTAGAACACATACATTGTATGATACATGGGATCAAAGAGAACAGTCTGCAGATTTCTTATATACAGTCTACAGTTTAACAACTTAAAAGTTACTCTCCAGAAGGGACACTGTTGGACAACTGGAAGGCATTAGAGTTTAGACCCATGCAATGCACTCAAAGATGAGAACATTGATAGCTACGGAGAACAGGAGATTGAGAATCTTATTGTTCACTATGGTGTCCTTAAAGGAGTCCTAGATAACATCCTGCCAGTTAACCCAGAAAAAAAACAGACCTGAATGGTCATTAATACGTAGAATATTATTGGCACACAAAGAGTGCACTATTGAAGAATTCAATGTCAAAGTGGCAGTCCCAAACAAGGAATCTTGGCAAAACATGTCCAAACTATATTCAATATGTCTTGCAATCCCATCAACTTCAGTCGAGTGTGAACGTGGGTTTAATGCACAGAACAGCATTAAGACTGCAGAGAGGAATCGTCTTAAAGTGTGGAATGTGAACGCCCTCGTGGCTCGTCTGGTTGAGGCTCCTGATGACATTACACGGTTGGATTTCAAAACTGCATTTGAAATCTGGGCATCAGAGAAGGACAGGCGTGGTCTCCTTCAAACTCAAGAATACCGAAGATGCACCTCAAGGTGTCCAGCGCTGCATCATAGACCTAACAGGAAAAGAAAAATAGATCAGATGTTGTTCTTTCCATAACTTTTGCTGTGTTGGAGATTCTTGCAAAATGTCTTTAACTTACGTCAGTGCGGAATTGCTTTTTTTCTCCACAGTGCGACGTCTTGTATTTGAAATTCTATCAAACAGGCTGACATAGAAAAACACAGATTACTGCTGTTGGGTGGTTGCTTTTAGATGACTGGCGCCTTGATAGTAATGTTTCCAACAACATATTATTTTCATTAATATTTCAAAAACAGTTTTGTGGCTTGCAGCTGTATTATGAAAACTGTTTCAATGCTTCTGTCATGGCATTTTTCGAAATTGGGCTGCATGGTGGCCAGGCCCCCGTCTTAAGCACTGTGGTAGTTTATTATTTTATTGCTGCGCGAGACAGACTTGCTCAGCTAACCTCACAACAACCTATACCACTGTAAATTAATTTAGCACAAATCTGTGAATAATTGTGTTTAATTGGTGCAGTAGTAGTGTACTAACAGTATTTTTGAAATAATATCTGACTAACTTAAACAGGTACGCCTTGTGTCATGACGAAATAGTTGCACTCAGACTTAGCTGACTGCATGTTAATTTATGCCTTATGAAAAATGATATTGTATGTATTTCTGTTGCACTAAAAGACTGCTTGCCTCAAACACATTGTTACTGCAAATGCATTTTTTGGTCAAAACTGAGATGTTGGGCAGAGATTCAAAAGTTACTGTTGTTAGGTTGCTTATTTTTTTGTAATAGTCATGACTGGCATCTTATTACTGTTTTTTGACATCGTTATATTTTAAAAACAGTTTACTACTGCTTTATCTTACTAATAATGTGCACTCTTCTGTGGCATTTTTCTAAAGGTGAGTGGTGGCCACGAGTGACCTCAACTACTGCAAGTGTGGTTGTCATTTTATTGCTGTGCAAGTCAGAGACTTGCTCAGCTGCCCGATAACCTCACAACAGAACTTACTAAAACTTTATTTAGCACACAAATCTGTGCATATAATTGTAAAGCAAGTGCAGTCATAACAAGTTAGTCTGAAAGATATGCACATTTGTACACCTTGGGCAGGATATTCAAAGCAGTTGCACCAGCGCAACTGCAAAAATGAGCCAAGGAGCAATATTTAGTGGGAGCCAGTGTGCAGCGCAAGTTGCAGTGCACCAATGCACAACCCTAATGGATGCATGCACAAGGGCAGAGGGCATGCCCATGAATATGTGGTGCAGTGCGATATTCAACCCCTGACCCATGGCGCAAGTGTGGAGCAATGTTCAGATGCGCCGAGCAGACTTCAGCCTATAAATACAGGGCACAAGCTTGGGGACAGCTCTTGTGCCAGGGGTGAGAGAGAGAGAGAGAGAGTGTGTGTGTGTGTGTGTGTGTGTGTGTGTGTGTGTGAGAGAGAGAGAGAGAGAGAGAGAGAGAGAGAGACAGCAAGCAACCGGACAGTGGAGGGAGGAAACAGAAGGAACAAGGGTGACAGATCCTGTGAGGGATAGAGGGAGTGGAACAGGCAGCCACAGGGGTGTGGGACAGAGGTGGCAGTGGAGTGTGAACCAGGGGCAGAGGGAGCAACAGGGAGAGGCAGGCAGAGAGAAAGGCACTGCCCCACGGTGGCAAGCAACCCACAGGAGCCAACTGCCCAGGGGGAGACAGGACAGCAGGGGCCATGGCCAGCACAGCCTTCCAGATGTAGGCCATAATGAGGGGTATGAGGAGGCAGGAGGAAGAGCGGTGAGGCCGTGGAAAGGCCCATCAGCAGTATGCCCAGAACAGGTGGTACCATGCCCACACCACCTTCGAGAACTACTCCGATATGGAGATTGTGGGCCGGTATCACTTGAACTGGCTGATTCTGAGGCAGCTCTCTGTGCTGTGCAGTGAGGAGATGCAGGCACCCACTAGATGAAGGTGACAGCCGTCATGTGCCTGCTCACCATGGGCACCTTCCAGAGACCAACAGGGGACACCACAGGCATAACCCAGTCGGCCACATCACATCTCCTCACACAATTCTCCAATGCCCTGCTGCCACATGCTTTGGAATACATCCATTTCCCCAGCACACAGGCAGAGCGTACAACAACCATGCAGGACTTTCACAGGGTAGCATGGATGCCTGGCATGCTTGGGGCCATTGACTGCACCCATGTGGGCATCCACATGCCACCTGGCCCTGAGGGTGCAGCATACGTCAACAGGAAGGGCTACCCCAGTGTCAACTGCCAGGTGGTGTGCAATGCCAGGGGGCGCATAACCAATGTCTGTAACACACACCCTGGGAGCACACATGATATATTCACCTGGCACAGCTCTGCGCTATGCCACAGGTTCGAGCATGGGGACATCCCCAGGGGCCACCTAGTAGATGAGTATACGACGGCCATGTGGAGCTGGGAACAGCAGGGCATAGGATGGGGTGGGCAGGGTGGGTGAGCTGGTGAGGATGCCAGGGATGGGCAAGGGCACAGCAACACAGGACAGTAGGCTAACCATGTAATTGTCCACACAGGTGACAGTGGCTACCCACTCAGGCCCTGGCTGCTCACCCTCTACCGGTGCCCGTCGTCCCCAGCAGAGGACTGGTACAATGAGGCAAATGCCAGCACTTGGAACATCACTGAGCATGTGTTTGGGATGCTGAAGGCATGATTCTGTTGCCTTGATAGGTCTGGCGGTGCCCTACAGTACAGCACCTCAAAAGCCTGTGGCCTATCCCTAGCCTGCTGCATACTGCACAACATGGCCATTGACCATGATAGAGCTGCTGAGGCCGAAGAGGGGGACAGCAGTGGGGACAATGAAGACAATGGGCTAGAGTGCGGTGGGCAGCTCACCCTTGGGTGGAGGGATCCCCGGCTCCAGCAGATGGTATGCCAGCACCGAGGCAATTGCACAGGAGCACTGTGGTGCTTGCAGGTAGGTGGGGCAACACCCATGCAGTGGCCACACACAATCGTATGGCACACGGGCATGGGCAGGCATGGCAGTGGACATGCACACACAGAGGTGTAGTGCAGGGGTGGGGGTGGCAGTGCCACACAGCCACACACAACAGCACACAGCACTGTACAGCAACACACACACACACACACACACACAAACGTGTGGCCAGGCACCAGCACATGTCATGGATCAGATACAGGGCACTGGTGCACAGGCACAACCAGTGCAGTTCTGCTCTCACCATGCCCATGCCACAAGGACCAATGGTCAGGCAGGTGTGGACACAGGCAGCGTGCAGCACAGCACACAGTTGCCATGACTGTGGCATGCACCTACACACATTGCCTATGTGCACACAGGGCAGTGGCAGCAGACTGCAGCCAGGGTAGCACGCACATCAGGTCTGCCACACGGAACCATGGCCAGCAAGGACATGGGGCGACCTCGCCGGGTTCAATCGGCAGCCACTGACTGCTCATCAGCCACAGGGGGTGTATGCAACTGCCCCCTAGGGGTCATACTGCAGGGCCATGACCGGGGTCATGCACGGGTGTGTAGGCACCCAAACAGGCCCACACCAGGCGTGCCTGGAATGCCAACAGCAGAGCCCGGTGTCAACAGAGAAGGTGTTGCTAGACGCTGGGTCCGTGGGGTGGACAGTGCACTACATAGTGCATGTGGCCAGTGGCCATGCCCTGTGGCAGCCAGCGGTGCATGGCCAACCAAGATCGCATTGGCAATGTGATCCTGGTATGTGGTCACGTCCTCCCGCAGGCGCTGTATGGCCTCCAGGACCTGCGCGATGCCCCTCTCATGCATCTCAGCTGCCTGGCACACCTCTGTGTGAAGTGCATGCACCCCAGCTACAAGCAGCACCTGTTGCTCCACGGAGGCCCACAGCAATCAGGTGTTCTCTGACAATGGGTCAGTGCTCAGGGGAGCCTGGGCAGCCCACTGACCCACTGGTGGTGTACGATCATGCTGCACAGCCCCCCACTCAGGTGGACACTGCACAGCGGGGTCCTCATGGGGTAGGTCTCTGTCTGGTGCCCCGGCAGTGGACACTGCATCTGGCTGCCCAACGTCCCCAGCCATCTGCTGCTGCTGCCCCTCCAGTCCCTGTACGCTGGCCAGTGCCTGAGTGGATGCACCACCACATGGCACTGCCATGGCTGTGCACACAGCAGCACCTGCAGCAGTGGTGGGCAGCTGTCCCACCACCGACAGGCCACTGGGTACACTGCCAGTGATGGTAGTAGGTATGGGTATCTCCCCCACAACACCATTCATGCTGTCCAAGATGATGGTCTTGTCATCATCAGTGTTGGATCCCGCCGCAATCTGTGTCTACACGCAGAGTACACCATGGCTGGCATCCTGCTAAAGCACAGCCAGGGCCTTGTTTGACAACAAGCCCAGGACATCTGGCTGGACGGCGGTGGTGTGCTGCAGCCGATCATGCCCAGGATGCCTGTGGAGGTGGATGGCTGTTCTGCTGGGGCTGGGCCTGCCTCCATGGCGGCTGCTGCTGGCACCCCTTCCACTGTTTGCTGGTGTGCCAGTGCTGTAAGAGAAGACATGTGTTAGTGCTGCATTGCCACCCCCCCATGGGCATGGCATATGTTTAATGCAGTGATGGGCTCCCTCCTCTCTGGAATCCACCACCTGGCACACCCTCAACGGTGCTGCGATGCATGGTGGCTGCCATCAGCTCCTCCTGCGCCATGAGCTGTAGCACGTCAGCATGGCCCCCTCCAGTGGCTGACCTGGCTGCCCGTATGGCCGCCACCTTCCCTTTGATGCGGCGTTTATCAGTGCCCACCTTCTTCTTGCACTCCTGCACAGTCCTCTGGTGGCTGCCCTGCTGGTTTGCACACGCTGCCACCTCCACCCAGGCCGCAGCTCTGGCCTGTGGTGTGCCTGTGGCACCACTCAGCATTTGCTCCCTGTCGAGGTAGGCCTCGAACAGGGCATCGGCCTCTGCCTTCGTAAAGTTGGGCCTGCACTTGCAAGCAGGCCCACGCTCCTCAGTCTCCTCACGCTCGGACAAAGTGCTACCTGTGGACATGGACATGTGTGTCAGTGACTGCAGCTGCCCATTCCATCCACCCTGCTGTGCTGACTGGTCCCACAGTGGGCACAACTTACCTTGGATGGTTGCAATATCAGCCCCTGGCCTGTGCTGTTTTGCGGCGCCTTTATAGAGCATCACATGCAAATGAGCTGTGGTGGCGGTAATGACATGCCAATTTCCCCAGTGCGCCACGCATTGGATGATGAGCTCATTAGCATGTGGTGGCTGAATATCGTGAACTTGCTTCCTGCGCAATGGAATTGCTCCAGCACATGTCATGGTGCAATGCCAAGAGATGCATATTGCGCTGGCCCGCAGTGTGCATGCATCAGGTGCAGTGCCACCGCCTATTATGCACTATGCGCTCAGAGCGCAATAGGGGTCATGGTGCACTGTGCGCCATGGCCTCTATTGCGCTCTGAGTGCACAATGCGCCAGGTGACCCCTGACCCCTGTTGTGACCCTTTGCCCCTTGGGACTACACCACCGCATGCCGGGTGGGCCACGCCCATTCCACACATCCACAGAGATGCACGATTGGCGGATGCGGTGCATGCCAACATGAGGAGTGCGTCCCTTGCACATTGTACACATGTGCCTCTGGCCACCATTTTGATCCAACACCTTGCATGGAGATGATAGCATGGTGAGGTGTGCAATGTGCTCGCAACTGGTCTGACCTGGAGCTGGTCAACCTTGTGGCTGTTGTGTAGCCACATGCACGAGGGCTGTTTGGCCAAGTACCCCCTTCAGCAGGCCAGGATGGAGGTCTGGCAGACCATCGCTGCAGGCCTGGTATAGAACACTGGGGTACCACAGACCAGGAAGCAATGCCACCACCAGTACGGGGATATGATATGGTGGGACCCTGAGCAACTGAGGCAGCTGCAGGCACGCATCCACAGGGAGGCCGTGCCAGGGCCAGGTAAGTCGTCACATGCTGCATGTGTGCCCTACTGCTGTACAGTGGTGTTGGCTGAGCTGCCTGACATGCCCTGCGGGGGGCACACTGTCGGCATGCACACTGCGGAGTGGCATTGCTGGCCGCTGGTTGCGCTGCGCTACTGCCTTGTGGGACATGTCAGACTGGGGCACAGGCTGTGCACAGGGGTTGGGGTGGTGGGCACATGCTGCTGGTTGTTCTCTGATGTGTACCTGTCTTTGTTCCATTCCTAGGACCTGGGAATTGGCACCGTGCGAGGGCGGCAGGGGTGCCTGGGGGGGGCGCAGCAGGCCACTGCAGTTCCGAGTGGTGGAGGTGGAGCGGCAGCACAGCACACACAAGTGGTGCCACAGCAGGCAGTTAGGCACCGTTGTCTTCCTCTACTCACTACCGGGTAGTCAGCAGGGGAGTGGGTGCGGCCATGACCACCTGTGCCATGTGCTATGTCAGCTGTGTGCTGCACACTGTGCGTGGTACATGCCACTGTGGGGCGGCCACTGCACACGTGTACCAGCTGTTGATGGGATAGGTGTGTGCCCGGCTGTCACCGGTGCTTCTCTGGTGTTGCTGATGCCCTGTGCCGTCTGCACGTCGCTGGGCGGTCGGGTGGCCATTGGGGGTGGCAGTGTCCACTGCTGTGCACTGTTATGGCATGCTGAGATGCTGGCAGGCATTGGCCCACCTACTGTGAGTGGCCAGGGTGCCACTCCAGGGGTGTGTGTTCCCACTGCCCATTGTGCACAGTGAGACGGCATAGTACCTAGGACCTTGCCCTGATCACCTGTCCATTCCTTTGTCATAGGCATCTAGAGGGGGTCGCAGCTGCCCCTGTATTGCCACCTCTTACGGCAGATTATTCTGATCATGTCTACAACCCTGGAGGTGGCACAGCAGACAAGATGGATGGTGCTCCAGGACAGGTGGTGGCAGGCGGCCGCAGGCCGTGGCTGCCCATGGATCGTCCCCACCATGTCCCTTTTACCCCTGCCATCCCTTCCCCATCCATCCCACGCTCCCACTGTACAGTCACTGTTCCCTGTTCCCTTCCCTCGTTCTCCTCCCCTTTCCCACCCCATGCCATTGTAAATAGTTTACTTGTTTAATACAGTTTTTCTGCTTACCTGCCTGTGTCCATGTCTGCTTTGTAGCTGGCATATGGAGCCATGCTGCAGTGGCATGATGGGTGTCTGTATGGTGTGCCTGTATCATTGTGTGGGTCATGCATGGTGGTTTCCTGCCTCTTGGTTGGTGGCTGTGCCTTGGGGTAGCCATGGAGCGGCTGTCCGGGATGTGTGGCATGTGTGCTGAGTGCCATGGTCCAGGGTGTGGCTGGTTGGGGTCTGGGTGGGTGGAGGCATGGCACGCAGTGGGGAGTTCAAGTGTGCCCTCCCTTGGCCATTGGTGCCACCTGTTCCCTGCGTCCTGTTCCACAGTTGTGTTCGGGGGTGGGCTGGATGCCTGTGTGTGCCCTGCTGTTGGTGGTCACCTATGGCCTGCCACTGTGCCTCCCTGGCACTGTCCCCAGGTCTGTTCCTCTGCTTGCCCCATGCTTTCCCTCTGCTGCCGTGGTCCTACCATTGACTGGGGCTGGTCCTTGTGTGCCTTGGCACTTGTCCCCTTCCCAGGCCCTGGGCGCATCTCTGGTTCACTGGTGCAGGTCTGGTTACTCCCTGGCACAACTCTGGTTGCAGCAGCAGGCGCTTCAGTGCATATTCAGCCATCTTGCGCTGGCACGTGTCACCATCGCCGCCTTTGAATATGGCCACTGCAACCGGTGCATCAGACTGCGCTGCATCGACTTAGCGCTCTGGCGATTCTGAATATCTGGCCCCTTATGTAAACAACTAGACAGAATGACTTATGCCTTATATGATTTCATTATGTCTGTATTTGTTGCACTCAGACTGCTTGCCTAGTCAAACACACAATGGTATTTTGTTTTCAAACTGGGCTGGCAGTGCGGTGGCCACAACCACTCCTCTTTCTTGCAATGTTACTATGACTCACTGTTTATGTGTTTATTGTTCTGCTTTGTACAACTTGCTCATCAGCTACCTGATAACTTATAAAAACATTTATTTTACTCAGACCTGTGCATATTTATTGCGTGTAACCACTAAAAAACTGCAGAGAATATATAAAGTAATGTGATTTGTACCAAAGAAAGAACTACATAGAAATTTTTACTACTAATCAGTGTGTGTGGCTAAGGGTCCCCAGCAGTGGCTAAAAAATGTGGGGACTGTTTAGCCACGGTGGCTAATCATTTTTAAACCCTAGTGGGAATGTAGAAACAGCAGAGAGTTGGGCTTATACCCTGACCACCACAACAGGGAAGTACTTGAGGATGCATTGCGATCCTGCTGGAGTTCAGCTTCAAGGACCACAGATGAGATGTTGACTCTTTGATCACTGATACTGCATGGAAGTACTGGGGAAGGAGTTGTTGAATGATTGGAGGCTGAGTTTAAGTCAGACAGTAGACTTTGACTCTTCCATCACAGATACTACAGGGAAGTACTGAGGGAAGGGTTGTTGAAAGTCCCACAACAAATACTTTTGCTCATCCATCATTGACACTGCAAGGCAGTACTGAGGGAGAGGGTTGCTGCCCTATTAGAGGCAGGGTTAAAGTCCCACAGCAGAGACATCTGGAGGATTTTCAAAGGCAAGAGAATGATGCAGTGTCCTTGCATCAAAAACAACTGATGCAAGGAGCAGGATGCATCAAAACCTGGGTCAATTCTGATGTTCAAATGGTGCCTGCATCAAAAACAGGTCAGCCCAGCGGCTTGCCATGCTTGCACCAAAAAAAGTGCCTTCACCATGCTGGCAGGGATGCCTGCATCCTGAAATGATGCACAATCCCCTTACTTGGTATTCTCAAGGACTGAAGTCCTGTCCTAGTGCCTAAGATGCATGTCGCTGTGAGGGACACTTGAGCATATAAAGAGGCCCACAGCTTGTGGTTAGACCGGACTATACTACTTTTAAGGGCCAACTAGTTTGGAAAATTTTGGAGGGTTAGTGTTGCCCATTTCATCTGCTGTATTTTTTTTTTTTACTTAACTTGCATCATTCTTGTGCTGTGCATCATTTTTTTTTTACTCAAATTACACCGTTTTTGTTTTGATGCAGCTTACATCACATTCTCAGCCCTGGCATCATTTTGTTGATGCAGCAGACCTCTTGATTCAGTTTGGGGGACTTTGCCACACAGAACCCTTTTCTTGCAAAATATGGCGCACAGTATTTGGTACACCTAGATCTTATGCAAGGTGATTTTTTTCACACAGTTTGCATAGATCTAAGGGCCATTTGAAAATCCAGCCCATTGACTCTTACATCACGGATACTGTAGGACAGTACTAGGGGAGGGGTTGCTGCTGGAATGAAAGCTGGCTTCAAGCCCCAAAATAGAAACTTGGGTTCATCCATCACTGACACTGCAGGGCAGTACTGGGAGGAGGAGTTACTGCACTACTGGAGGTTGTGATTAAGCCCCACTGTGTAACCTTGGGCTCATCCATCACAAACACTGCAGAGCAGTACTGGGGGAGGTGTTACTGTACTATTGGAGGTTGTTTAAACCCACCAGTGTAACCTTGGGTTCATCCATCACTGACACTGCAGGGCATTGCTAGGGAAGAAGTTACTGCACTGTTGGAGGTTGTGTTTAAGCCTCACAGTGTAACCCTGTGTTTATCCATCACTGACACTGCAGGGCAGTACTGGGGAAGGGGTTACTACACTATTGGAGGTTGTGTTTAAGACCCACAGATTAACCTTGGGTTGATCCATCACTAACACTGCAGGACAGTACTAGGGGAAAGGTTACTGCCCTATTGGAGGCAGTGCTCAAGTCCCAAAGTAGAGACTTTACTATATATACACATCACTGTCGCCACTTGGCTGTACTGGGACAGGGTTTACTGCACAATTGCAGGCTGGGTTCAAATATCACACAAGAGATGCTGGGTCATCTACCACAGACACGGAGGGGAGTACTGGGGAGGGGTCTCTGCTGTATTGGGGCTGGGTACAAATATCACATGAGAAATGCTGGGTCATCTACCGCTGACACAGGGGGGTACTGGGGAGGGGTCTCTGCTGTATTGGAGGCTGGGTTCAAATATCATATGAGAGATGTTGGGTCATCTACTGCTGACATAGAGGGGAGTACTGGGGAGGGTCCCTGCTGTATTGGAGGCTGGGTTCAAATATCACATGAGAGATGTTGGGTCATCTACTGCTGACACGGAGGGGAGTACCGGAGAGGGGTCTCTGCTGTATTGGGGGCTGGGTTCAAATATCACATGACAGATGCTGGGTCATCTACCACAGACACAGAGGGGAGTACTGGGGAGGGGTCTCTGCTGTATTGGGGACTGGGTTCAAATATCACATGAAAGATGCTGGATCATCTACCGCTGACACAGGGGAGTACTGGGGAGGGGTCTCTGCTGTATTGGAAGCTGGGTTCAAATATCATATGAGAGATGTTGGGTCATCTACTGCTGACATAGAGGGGAGTACTGGGGAGGGTCCCTGCTGTATTGGAGGCTGGGTTCAAATATCACATGAGAGATGTTGGGTCATCTACTGCTGACACGGAGGGGAGTACCGGAGAGGGGTCTCTGCTGTATTGGGGGCTGGGTTCAAATATCACATGACAGATGCTGGGTCATCTACCACAGACACAGAGGGGAGTACTGGGGAAGGGTCTCTGCTGTATTGGGGGCTGGGTTCAAATATCACATGAAAGATGCTGGGTCATCTACCGCTGACACGGAGGGGAGTACTGGGATAGGGTTTGCTGCTGTGTTGGAGGCTGGGTTCAAATATCACATGAGAGATGCTGGGTCATCTACCGCTGACACAGAGGGGAGTACTGGGGAGGGTTCTCTGTTGTATTGGCGGCTGGATTCAAATATCACATGAGAGATGTTGGGTCATCTACCACCAACATGGAGGGGAGTACTGGGGAAGGGTCTCTGCTGTATTGGAGGCTGGGTTCAAGTCTCACAAAAGAGACTTTTGCATCACTAAAATTGCAGGGCAGTACTGGGGAAGGGGTTACTGCTCTTTTGGAGGTTGTATTCAAGTTCCACAAAAGAGACTTTGGCTCATTCACCACTGAAACTGCAGGGCAGTGCTAGTGGAGGGGTTACTGCTGTATTGGGGGCTGGCTTCAAGTCCCCCAACAAAAGTTATACCTCACACATCACTGGCATTGCAGGGCAGTACTAGGGGTGGTGTTGTTAAATAATTGGAGGCTGAGTTCATGTCCCACAGCCAAGTTTGACTCATCTATCACTGACACTGCAGGGCAGTATTGGGGAGGGGCTAAAGCTGAATTGGGGGCTGTATTTAAGTCCCAAAAGACATTTTGGCTCATCCATCACAGGCATTGCAGGGCAGTACTGTGGGAAAGGTTGTTGCATGATTTTAGGTGGAGTTCAAGTACCACAGTAAAGACTTTAACACATCCATCACTGATGCTGCAGAACAATACTGGGGGAGTCATTGCTGCCCAACTGGAGGCTGGGAACAAGTCCCACAGCAAAGACTTTGGCTCACATACATCACTATCACTACAGGGCAATACTGGGGGAAGGTTGCTTCCCTACTGATGGCTGGGATCTAGTTGCACATCAGAGACTTTGGTTCTTCCATCACTGCCACTGTAGGGCAGTAACTGGGGGAAGGGGCTTTATTGGGGGCTGGGTTCAAGTCTTACAGCAGAAACATTGGCTCTTCCATCATTAACATTATAGGGCAGTTCTGGGGAGGGTTACTACCCAAATGAAGGTTGGGTTCAGACCCTACAACAGAGACTTTGGTCTATCAATCATGTGACAGGTTGAACAAGATCCTGTCCCATTTTTCATGCAGAGAAAGTTACAAAGCAGGGATCTTTTATCACCTCTCCTTTTCTGTCACTTGTCTATCTCTTCGCTGTCTGACCGCACAATCAAATTTTGGTTGTGGATTCTAGGAATTGGCTGCTTCAACAGTCCCTCAATTTCTCCCGTTCTTCCCCTTCCTTCTCTTGCTGTTTCTATTATTTCATTCTCTCCTTGTTTTCCTGTGGTTAAAAAAAATATATGTGAATATTTATGCGAAACTAGGATCCCGTGGTTTCCAAATGAATATAATTATATTGTTGAAATGATTGTAGAAAGCTATTTAAAACTCAGGGGGTTAACCTTAAGATGCAGTTTGACCCCACAAGCTCATTTGCAGAGCTCTCAGCAGAAAATCTGCCTTGGGCCCGAATGACTTAATTGGTGGCACCAGAAAAGAAAACTAATGTGCTCTCTCAGGCTGGACATTGGAAGGTCAATGGAAAAAAAAACATTATTGCATTTTGTGAAAAGTAGGAAGCATAACTTATAAGAAAAGGATGCAGAGATTAAACTGCCAGGCAAAGACTTCTTATAAAAAGAACCGCAATGTTTCTGTTGGGAGAGAGAGCTGGAGATTTTAAGGAGAATGTCAGATGAAGAACATTTTGTTTGAAATGCCTTATGAAAGCTATCCTGACCAATGTATTTTATTGTTATGGATAATAATAAAACACTACTTGCAAATTGTATAACATCTCCTGATCTGCCTATTTTTCTGACCAATGCCTCTATGACATATCATTGGCACTGAGGACAGTACTGGGGAAGGGCTGCTGCACTATCAGAAATTGGGTTAAAGTCCCAAAACAAAGACTTCAGCTCAGCTGTCACTGATACTGCAGGGCAGTACAGTACAGAGGAAGGGGCTGCTGCACTATTAGGGGCTGGGCTCAGGCACCATATGAGATGTTGGATTCTCCACCAGTGACAATGTGGGCAGTACTGGGGAGGGGTTGCTATATTACTGGAGGCTGGGTTTAAGTCCCACAACAGAAACTTTGGTTCATCCATCAAAGCCGGGGGTAGTGGTAGCAGTAAGAACTACTTGAGTCATGATGAGGGGTGCTTTGGATGTGCAGAGGCAATGGGACCACTGGAGAGCAAGGATAGTAACAACCTACTGTACCTGCAGGGTGATTGTAGGATGGGGTAGAACTGGATAGCAGGTAAATTAGGAACTTTTATTGGTGGGATAATTAAGGGTGGGGGGCCACTGGAGAGCAAGGATAGTAACAACCTACTGTACCTGCAGGGGTGATTGCAGGATGGGGTAGAACTGGACAGCAGGCAAATTAAGAACTTTTACTGGTGGATAATTAAGGGTGGGGGGCCACTGGACACTGGGGAAATTAATAATCTACACTAGTGTGGTGACTGGGGTTGCGGTGACCACTGGACACAATGGAAATGGAAACACAAACAGGAGATGTTGCAGAAACAATTTATTTCATTAACTAGGACCCGGCTGTTGTTCCCACTACTCAGTGCAATGTCTATTAGAGTCAGGAGCAAGGGAGCCAGGAAGATGTCAACATCACAGGGTCGGCACAGCAACCTCATCTGCCCACCTCCTATTGTAGCTCACTCCCTGGCTTCAGTCCTTCTGGGATGCAAATTAATTCAGGGTTATTCCTGGGAGAGGAGATTCACATTCCCCACCGTGATTCCCAAATCACCACCACTAAAGCTGCAGTTCTGCCAAAGCTGATGTCAGCTGCAGTGCAACTTTTACTTTTAATCCGTACTGGTCCCTGCCCTGCAACTTTATCTAGTGACCTCTGGGATCATCTTGCTTCGTGCTTTGCCTGCTGCCACCTGTTGCTACTTCTAACAATTGGGAACAAATGGCACTCACAGACAGAACAACATCCAGAGTGAGACAAGGAATACGGCACCATTAAAAAACAAACTAGCAAGACGAGATGACACATTTAACAGGGAAGGAGCTGAGAGCCACTGGGGGCAATGTTATTTTCTGAGCTGCACAAACAGTGAAAGGGGGACATATAACAAACAATGACCTGACCAAAGAAGGGGGGGGTGAACCCAAACAAGTGCCTGTGGGAGGAAGTATGCCCCTCAGGGTCCCTGTGTAGCTAGGTGAATCCAGCTTCAGACAGATTTGTCCCTTATTTAGTGCCTCTTCTAGTGCAGCTATTATAGAATGTGGATGTTAAAGGGTCACTTCTGGGTACTGACTGAGGGCAGTCTAGCTAGCCTATATGCTAAGAATCCCTCGCTGACTGTCCCTCCCTGGCTCAGGGGGCTATGGTCAACAACCAAACATTTGTAGGGCTCAGTTCACTTCTATGTGTATCCAGTTTGGTGCCTGTAGCTAAAATCACACAAGATGCCAAACCAAAGAGTATCAAAGTACTCATACAATTGCTACCACACAGACCTAAGCACATGTGCTTTCATGAATTCATAAAGAAATGGTGCTGCGTCATGGATTAGCTGATCCATGACGTAGCAACTGCGGGTGCACATTGCTGTAGGCAATAAGCTGCTACGGGAGCACTTACGGTAGTGCAGGCATGTGTTTGTTTTTATGTGTGGTTTTAAATGATGTAGTCGACCGCCTCCAATATTTATGTATGTACATGCAATCTTTTGCAAACTGCGATGTCATGCACCTCATTTGCACAATAAGGAATAAAATTAAACAGTGAAGGTAAGTTTTCTTTATGAATTCATGAAAGCACGTGTGTAGGTCTGTGCAGTAGCAATTGTTTGAGTACTGTGATACTCTTAGGTTTGGCGTCTTAAGGGGCTATGGGTCCAGTTATACACTTAACAGATTACTAGCCCTTGGCTGGGAATTGGCAGCTATATTGCTGGGGTGGCTGACTGGCTGTCACACTCCCTTCCCTTTCTTTTGGCTGGAGCTCTACTCTAGTGTGCTTAAATTAGCTAAATTTGCAGTTTAGAACACTAGCCCTGGATTTGGCCATTGGTGGCCATCTGGCTACCAACCACCCCTTTCCACCCTGGGGCGCTATCTCTTTTACAGTTAGGGCCTGCTTTGCACCAACTGGCCCACCTGTTATTTTAAATAAATGAAACATTTGGGCTAGCTGACCCTAGTTCAGTAGCCAACCTTGACTAACTTATCAGAGAATGGGGCCTTTCTCTGCCCTGCTTCTTCACTTGACCCTTTACTTTTGAATACAGGGCCTGTTTACCCTTTGACTCTGCCACTTGGAACTATCTACTTTACACTGACCCACTCCTGCAACTACTGCCTTCTGGTGGTCCTTGTCTCTGGGGCCTTGTCCCAGCCTCACAAAAAGCTGTGGCCACCCTTTGCTGCACCATCCGGTGTGATTAAATACATTTTTTTTCTTTTAAGTAATTAGTTCTGGCAGACATCATCTACCCGATGGTGCTGACTCACTGCCCCAGCTTAGGGAGAAGTTACAGAGAGGAGGGCTGGTGGAGGAGGTGGGGTTTGCTGCAGCCAGCTGATGCACAGTCATCTTTCTGGGCCTTACTGGTTGCTTGCTCCACTCTGACACTCCGATGACCTGACGCGCCACTGCCGAGAGACTGAAAACATTTTCCTTTTAACTAAATAAAATAACAAATAGGGCCAAACAGAGCCTGTACCATGGCCAGCTGACCGCTAATTCTTCAGCTCGCTGTCTTGATCACTGACACTATGGGTCACCGTACCAACAGAACAGGGACTGGATGTCTTCTCATGACTGGATGCAGCAAGGACCTCCAGCAAGCCTAAGATAAGTCCCCACTGCTGTCACTGGCCAGTTGGAGACTGGCTCCTCTTCTGCTGCTACTACTGGTTCTCCCCTCAGTCCGCACTCTTTTCAAAAACTGATGGCCACACACTCCAGAGCCCTCCCTGTGTTTGAGATGCCAAGTCCCTAGTAAACAGTGCAGCAACCGGCTGCCAGCATGAGCTGGACCTTTAGCTGGCACAGGTTCATGCCAACTTGCTAACCAAGTTGAGCAAATAAAAGAACAACTTTTAAACTGCAAGCCGCAGTTTATTTCTATGGGGCTCCTGCCAGCCAGTTTGTGTACTCCTTGCTTGCTCCTGAATTATCAGGGGCACCTGGACACCTTACTTGGGATACAGGATTTTTCTGGGGACCCAATCTTTGGGGTACTACAGTCTATGTCCAAATGATGATGATTATTTGGGAAAGGAAGGATGTGTCCGCCACCCCCATGTGTTCCTCATCTTCAGTAGTGGGGCAAGATTTTTTCAGATAGGAGAAATAAGATGCTATATTTCCAGGAATCAAGGATTTGTCCTTCGCTAGCTGATTTGTTTCTTGGAATTTATAGGGGATGGGGTTTCTGAGGCTTCGATTCTTCCTCTCGGTTGCTGTCCTCCCTTTTCTAACCAATTTGGCTTCAATTGGAGGATGCCCTTTTAATTTCTTAGGCTTGGGCTGTTTCCCTTTTAATTGCAACTCCTCCTACTGGGTGAGAGTTCAATTTCTCTTTCAGTTATGGGAGAGAAAAGCCATTTTCAAATTGAGCTGGGAAGTGTGAAGATTTGCTGAATGCAGTACTTTACTCAGGAATTCAAAAAGTTCTCTGCTTGTTTTGGATCAGAAACGTGTTTGTACTGCCATATTTAGGGAAAAGAAACAGGGGTGTAGCCAGGGATTTCAGATCTGCACACCAAGTGGACTCACTGCTACTCCCCTCCCCCCCCAGGGTGTAGCCAGACAATATGCAAATGTACACCAGGACCATGTTTATTACCTCATCTGGCACAATAAATACAACTTTTGTATCTCATGACAGTGGTTGTTGCCATGCATGGGTAAATACAAATGCCATGCATTGTTCCATAAGATACCCACATACCAGCCCAGAGCCTGTAAAGTTGTATTGTCCTTGGGATGCAATGAGAGTATTAGTGACTAGTCCTTCTAGTTTCGACTCCTATGAATAAAATTACAGAAAGCTTAATTTTTTTCTTTTAGTTTCACGGAAAAAGGAAGCAGTTCAGAGCCTATTTGCTACCCCCTTTAAATAAAATTGCACACCATGGAGTGCTTGGAGTATGCCTGTCTACACCCATGGAAATAAATGTAATCTTGTTGCTGTAAAGTCTCACCAACTGGAGTAAACTGTTTTCTTGTAAGAGAGTTCTGATGAAAAGTCTTGGAAAATTAGTTTTCTATTCTCTTTTGCAATTTCTGTTATCTGTGGCTACTTTTAAAATGAGCTCTTTTTGTGTGAAGTTTATGAAATAAACAATTTTATAGGTCTTAGCTTTTCCTGTTGTAGTGCTGGGACAAAAGAGATGTGAGTTATTTCAATGATTATTTGATGTTCAGGATCAATGTTTAAAAGTTTGGGAAGAAAGTTTTGTAAAAAGAGATTCTGTCCCCTTTGTCACCCCCAGGTATTCCATAATCTCAGGTTACTCCTCCAACAAGTGTTTTTTTTTTTTTTTTAAATAAACTTTTTCTAATAAGTAGCTAATCTGGTTTCTGCTCATGTAGTTCTAGCTTAGAGACAACCACTTCTGTGTGGTTTACTCTGCTTTCAACTGCATAAACTTTATTATTTGCATGTTGGACATTTATTTCTAAGTTAGCCATTGCTATTTTTATGCTTTCAATTTCTTAGGTTCTCGGAGAAAAACATCTGCCTCAGTTCAGCAGGGAGCAGGGGCTGCAGCATTCATTACAGTTCATTCAGCACTATTTAACGTCCAGGTTCTAGCATTTTATTTTTATCTTTCCTGTTGTTCAGACCTCACAATGCAGGACTCTGTTTGTAGCATAGGGTCTGTTCTGTTAGCATGTGAAGGCATGTTTCAAAAAATGTGTTGTTTGGATCGTGGATGATGTTGGATTGTTTGCTACCGGCTCAGTTCTTTCAGGGACATCTCTCTATAGCTCCTGCCGTGGAACCCAGCCGCCCTTTCCATCCACGGTCCACCTTATGTTCAGAGAATATATTACTCTGATCAGTTGATTGCAGGTGCACAGACTGCTCAAACTGCCAGCCGGGCCCACACAGTGTAATCTAGGGAATGCCCATCTGTAATCGGACACCATGTCAGTGTGAGGAAGGACATGAGTAGCATTTAAATAACCAATTTTGATTTTTTTTTTCTTTGTTACTTACAGTGAGTTTTGATGCAATTTTTTTTGTGAATTAAAACAATCTGGGAAGGAAAAGCTTCTTAGTGTGCATAAGCTCCCCCTCCCCATGGCCGTTTTAGATGGTTGGAAAATGATCATCAGATTTTACTACCTAGTCTGAGTTAACCTTTTGTAGATTAAACAGGGCTGGGCCTCATTTATGTCTCTTAGTGCTGGCAGCCATGCCATGATATTTAGAGGCTAAATTAGCAGCATCTGCCTCTGGGCCAGAGGGTCATGGGTTCTAGTCCAACACAAAGATGGTCTCAATAACCCTAAACACAGTCATGCCCATGTAGTAATGGGGAGGTGCTATACTGCCAAAGTGTGCTGTCCTTTTATCTGGTTAGGGAGGGGGTCAGGTGATACTGGAGGGGGGCCCATGGATACTGCTGCGCGTAGGGTTCCATGACAATGTAAATCCAACGCTGGTAAGGCTGGATTTACTATTAAGCAAACTATGCTAGTGCGTTATGGCCTGTAATGTTCTGGGGGGCCTTCTGTCTGAACTGCATACTCCATATACTGGTTCCTCCATATAATGTTTTACATGTTGGGATTTAGGTGCTGATTTTCAAAGTTGTTTTTTTTTTCCCCTCTACTGACAGGCAGGCAATACAGATCTGGCTCCGCCCTGTGTCTCCACATCTACCACCTCCATACTTCTGACTACCTTCCCAGCAGACTATCCCTTCATCCAGCCTGTCTTCTCCAACAAGGCTGCAGCGGTTTTTGGTACTAATCACCATTTCATAAGAATCGGCAGCCTTAAGTCCTGTCATTCGTGCCATCACAGTTATTTACTGCAAGCAAGGGCACATCATGTTGGTGAGTTCAAAACAGCTGAGCTGGCCCAGTGGGACTGAGGGTTGAGGCGCTGTACGCCACACCTTGCGCCATGCCGGTGACCTGGGTTTGGGAATGGACTCGGGCTGGCAGGGGAGAGGAAGGATTGAGCGTCCCATGACTACTCTCCTTCCTCTGGGAGCGGGTGGGTGCAACACATCGTGCTGCAACGGCAACTGATAGAGGCCAGCTGCACTACAGCTGTGTGCCTGGAAAAGGGGGGAGCGCAGCAGGCATCAGCACAGCCATGCATCTGACACCATTGCACGTCTGGCTCCCAGGGGCAAGAAAATGGTGGAAAATAGTGGGATGATCTCAGTGGCCATTGGCCGTGCCCCAGGACACGAGAGTTGCCTTCACCAGGGTGTGGCTTACCCCGTGTGCATGGGGCGTATAAGTTCATGTGCCAGACCTGGTCCAGGGGTGCAGGTGCTGGCAGCCGGAGATCGCTGGGTCCACTTCGCAGAGGCAAAAAACAGGAGTAATATGAAGAAAAAAAACAAACAAACAAAAAAAAAAACAAAACAGTGGAGCAGAATAGAATCCATCCTAATTGTGGCTCAGCTCAGGATGCAACGTAAAGACTTGCATGTTTCATTTGCAACTATTTAAACTAGCCATGGGGAGGTAAAAGCAGGCAGGGAAAACAATATAACCCCCCCCCAGAAAGGAGCAGTCATAAAAGAAAATACTATGGGCAAAAGACCACCAAGTAAATGGAAAGCCTGCATAGGTAACATGGGAGAGAAAACAGATAACAGGACATAATGCAAAAAAGGGGACAGAGGGGAGAAAAGAGAGGGGGCCAAATGTGGAAAGCATTATGCACAAATGCCCATAGCCTGGGAAACAAATTCCCAGACCTGGAGGCATTAATGGTAGATGTAAACCTGGACACAGTGGCTGTAACAGAAACATGGTACACAGACTAGCATGAATGGGGATATAACCATACCAGGATACACACTATTCAGAAAAGACAGGGAAGGAAGAAAAGGAGGAGGGGTGGCCATGTACATGAGGGAGGGAATCAAAGCAACTGAGGTGCAGGGGGTACAGGATGGAGCAGAGGCACTGTGGGTCACCCTGCAGACAAGATATGGAACCAGCATGAGAACAGGAGTGATCTATAGGTCCCTAACATGGGGGAAGAGTCGGATGAAACACTATGGAAGTCATCCACAAAATGGCAACCAAAGGTGAAATACTGCTACTAGGGGACTTCAGTCTACCAGATGTAGACTGGAGCACCCTGACAGCAAGCACAGCCAAAAGCTGGAACATACTGACTGAACTGCAGGGGGCATACATTAGAAAGCTGGTAGCTGAACGCACCCATGAGGGGGCTGTTTTGGATATGGTGCTCCCCAATAGGGACAGAGTTAGGGATGTGAAGGTGGGCAGTCATATAGGAACCAGTGACCACAGGACAGTGTGGTTTCATGTAACCACAGTGAAGGAGGCTAACCACACTAAAGTCGAGGTCTTGGATTTCAAGTTGTCCAACTTTGGCAAAATGCCTTAGGGGAGCCCTGGCAACGGAGGACATGAGGGTGGAGTGGAAAAGTAGTGGTTTATACTCGGGGGGAGGGGGGAGGTTATAACAGAAGCAACTAACCTCTGTGTTAACTAATTTGCTCCCAGTGGTCATTTTGGGTCAGTTCTAACAATGAATGGTTCTGACACCACATGGCGTCTATGGGAACAAGTGAGCAACAAAGCCAGAGTAAGTGAAGGAAATGATTGCTTTGGTTCTGGAAGGAAGTGGACAGGAAAGTGAGGGAGAAAAGAAAAGCATTCAGGAGATACAAAGAAACACAGATGGAAGAGGACAGGGAGCAGTTTCTAGAGAGGCATAGGGAGGCAGGGAAGGCAGTCAGAAATGCTAAGCGCAAACAGAACAAAACATAGCCCAAGCTGTAAAGAACGGGGATAAGACCTTTTTCAGATATATCGGTGAGAGAAAGAAGACAAGGAGTGGGATTGTCAAGATAAAGGAGAAGGGAGGAGGCTGTGCAGAGGAAGAAGTAGAGAAGGCAGAAATACTGAACAATTCTGTTCAGTTTTCATGAAGGACGGGAGAGGCAAAGCCCCACAAATTGGCCAAAATAGCAAACTAGGAGTGGGGGTGGACACCTCTCCAGTCGTAGTAGATGGAGTCCTGGTGGAACTCGGGAACCTGAAAACAGATAAGGCAATGGGTCCAGATGTGATTCACCACAGAATACTAAAAAGAGCTCAGGGAGGTGCTGGCAGACCACGCTACTCAGCAGATCACTGGAGACGGGGGAAGTCCCAGAAAATTGGAGGAGGGCAAAGGTGGTCCCTCTCCACTAGAGTGGGAGACAGGAGAAGGCAGGTAACTATAGGCCAGTCAGCCTGACTTCGGTGGTGGGGAAGCTCATGGAGGCATTTATTAGAGGACTGTGTCATTCCTTGAAGCTAGTGGAGCACAGGATCCAAGGCAGCATGGATGTATAGTGTGAAGGTCATGCCAAACAAATCTATTAGATTTCTTTGACTGGGTGACCAGAGAGATAGATCAGGGCAGTGAATGTGGCCTTCCTAGACTTTAGCAAGGCCTTGGATATTGTCCCACATAGAAGGTTGGCTGACAAGCTAGGAGCAGAGAGGTGGACCTTAAGGTGGTAAACTGGGTCAGAAATTGGTTGAAGGATAGGACACAAAGGGTGCTGGTAAATGGTGTTCACTCTGAGGAGAGAGAGGTGACCAGCAGGATGCCACAGGGATATGTTCAGAGACCAGCCTCTTCAATGTCTTTATAAGTGACATTGGGTTGGAGCTGGAGAGCAAAGTATGTCTTTTTGCAGATGACACCAAGATCTGCAACAGTGTTGACACTCCAGAGGGGCAGAAAAAATGAGAAAGGACCTAAGAAGGTTGGGGGAGTGGTCAGAAGTGTGGCAGTTTCAATTCAGTACCAAAAAGTGCAAGGTCTTGCACTTGGGGAGCATAAATACAGGAGAGGTACACAAAATAGGGAAGGGGCACTGCCAGCCACCAGGCAGGAAAGGGATCTGGGGATCTTCCTCAAGGCAGTGTCTTGCAGCAGGTCATAACGTGTGGGATTTAGATGCAGGTGTTATTTCCTCCAGATGACTTTTCTCCACAGTCGACCCTAGGACATCCCCCTTGCACCACCATGTGGTGGTCATCTGGCAGGTATAAAAGGGGGAGGTCCAAGCTACTACTCAGTTCTTTTCAACTGCAACGTGCATGCAACAAGTCCTCCTTCAGAGTTCCTGCTTTCCAGTCATCAAAGAAGAGTTCTATCAACCAGAATTTAATTAATTAATTATTATTTTTTTTTTTTTATAAGTGATACTAATGTCTTTGGAACCTTTATTCAGAAGTTGTTCCTGTGGCCACATAATCACAAAAGAAGCCTTCCACAAAATCTGTGTTCATTACCATGGTCCTGAACATGACTAAGTGAAGTGTGCCTTCTGCAACAAGTTCAGAGACACACAATGCCGACGGCTGCAGCAGCTCGATGAGTTCCTCATGGAGCAGAAAGTAGCCCTCCTGTAGCAGCAGCAATGCTCCCCTCACAGAGAACCATCTAGATCATCTTAGGGATCTCACCGCTCTACGGGTACTCCTCCTTGTTGGCACAGGGCCATGGTAAGAAACATGCCTCAAAAACCAAGCATGTCTCTACCACTCCTGTGTCAGCTTCATCAAAAGTGAGTATTGAGAATGTAGCCCCTCTGAGTTATTCACTTGACGAATGGGGGAAGGTGATGTGGGTCAGAAAAGGGTCACATTGACCTAAAATTCCCCAAACTTTAACTACAATATAATAATGCAAGATTACCCCCTCCCCCCGACACTATTAATTGGGGAACAACATTATATGGAGATGGATTACTTATTCTGTACCATAAGCTGGACACCTGACTTGCCAGGACACCGTTTTACCCTTGGAAGTTAATGAATCTGCTGTAAATCAATGTTAGCATGTAAGCATTTATTAATTTACTGTAACCCTTTACTATCTGAAATGTGTGAAGAAAAACTCCTAATAAAAGAAATAAATAAAAAAGAGAATGTAGCCCCTCATACACACTGTCTTCCACACCGTTGACTATTGTGAACTCCTCTCTTCCCCCATTGATGGCTCCTCCACTGATGGTGGGCTCAGGGATTGCCCTGCAGCTTCCTAAGCTGCCTCCCCTTCCATGCTTCCCAGCCATCATCTGTTGACAATGGTTGAAGGCTCATCGGTGACCCTGTCATCGGCCTTGCCTCATAGCTTGTCAACGATCTTGTTATCAACGCTACATGGCATTGCAGCGACAAGCCTGTCATCAATGGTAAATCAGGACACTCCAATCTTTTTGTCAATAGCAGGGCCTTTGGGCCCATTGACAATCTCATTGTCGATGACTGGCCTTACCCCATGATGCTGCCACCGTTGTCAATGATTCTGGAGCCCTATGTATACCCCTCGTCAATGGCTGCACATCTGGTATCCTTTCTATCAGTGGCCCCCATACATTATGTCTAGTCCGCCATAGCTACTACCATTGGATAGCTAGCAATGACAGATGTCCAGACTCTGGTTAATACCATTCTGGAACTACCTCAGACCCCACGACCCCCTAGGGAGGGGTCAACTGCAGTCTCTGCTCCCTCTAGGCCCTCTTTGGCCCAGCAGACAACTAGATCTTCCCCTATCTCCTCAGGTCTGTACACCCAGAACATGGACATGAAAGACGCTTTCCTGCAGGACTGGGATCTGGTGGACAGGAGGGACGAGGACATGGACCAAGAGGATTCTTCTCAGTCCTCCTCTGCTGCCTCCTTTATTCACAGGGGAAACTACCCCGAACTTCCTTGTTCTCTGCCAGATGACCCAATGTTTTTGGACATTATGATCTACCTCCAGAAAATGTTTGGTTTCAGGGCACTGAGCAAGATGCTTCTAGGAAAACACTGGCTCAGTACCTGGGTGTGCCAGAGTGCCCCACCTTGGCCCTGCACCCCCATTGGATGCCTTTTGAGGAAGTTATTGGCTACTTGGAAGCAGCTTTTTAAGGTTCCCTGCAATCCGTGGAAAGCTGATAGGGGTGATCTACTAGAGCCTGATAAATCCTATTTCATGTCTCCATCTCAGGTGGACTTGGTAGTGATCAATGCCATGCATGATAGGTCCTCAGGGCCTCAACACATGAGTGCATAGCCCCCAGATATGGAATCCAATAAATTGTATATCATAGGAAAACTGTTTTTTTTTCCCCCTCCTTCAGCCACCTTGTCCCTATGTATACTTAATTACATGGACCACCTCCTGAAATACCTTGGAGGGTTTAAGGATTTCCTCCTGATAACAGTCCAGTCCCCCTCAGTGGGTTCTGTCCAGGAGGATCTGACAAACCATCTTCTGCAGCAGCTGCATGCCGCCACCTGCTGAGGACCACTTATAACGCCATTGAAACTGTGGCTCGTACATTCTCAGCAGGAGTCTGCCTCAGATGACACGCCTGGCTCAGGGCATCAGGATTTTCAAAGGATGACAGCAATCTAACCTGAATGCTCCCTTTTAAAGGAGTTCAGCTGTTCAGTCCACAGACTCAAGGCTTCTTGAAAGACCTACAGGACTCCGGTCATACCCTTCAAATTGGTGTGAACCCTTTTCTGTCCAAAAGCTAAAACAGCCTCAGGGGCTGCTCGAGGGGCCACCCCTACAAGGGCCATCCCTCCACTCAAATGCAACCTGCCAACAGGAGCAAACCTCATTTACAGTTGCTGGGTCCTAGAAATGCTCAGAAACCATGTTACAACCCTGCTGCTTCCCAGCAGGGACAGCCTTCTCCCTGAAGGTCTTCCTCCAGTCGTGGGCCTAAAGACCCTACCCATGGCCGTCAGGGCAGGTTTTCCCTGCAACTGCAAGGGTAGCAAGATAATTCCTCTGACCAGTGGCACCCGCAGCTGATCCAGACAGGACAAACACTGGAATTCATGGAGATACTGCATTCTTTCCCTCCCAGGTTCTCTCACTATGCCCCAGACCAGGCATTGGTCCTCTGGACCGAGATCAATGCCTTGCTTTCAAAAAAGGCTATAGAACCAGTTTCCCTTCTTCAGAAGAGTGTGGGATTGTACTCCTACTTTTTCCTTGTTCCCAAATGGACGTTAGATTTATGGCCCTTTTTTGGATCCGAGGTGTCTCAACCTCTACATCACTTACCAAACATTCTGCATGGTGTCTCTTCCAACACTTCTCCATTTGCTGAAAATGAGAGATTGGCTCTGCTCTCTGGATATGAAGGATGCATATCTCCATATCATGATGCACCCGGCTCACAGACGTTTTCTCAGTTTCATGTTTCAGGGTCATCATTACTAATTCATGGCCCTCCCTTTCGAACTTTGCTCTGCCTCAAGGGTATTTACAAAATGCCTAGTGACGGTTGTGGGGAAGGCCTCTATGTCTTTCCCTACCTGAACGAATGGTTCCTGAAAGGATCCTCCAGCCAACAGCTATCTTTCATACTTTCTCGAACCCTACAGTTGTTTGCCCAAGTGTAAATGATGGTAAACTATCCAAAATCAAAGATGGACCCCGTACAACGCCTCCAGTAAATCCAAGTCATGTTAGGCACCTCTGTGGGGAAGGTGTATCTGCCCATAGCTCAGGCAGACACCCTGATTGCTTTGGCATGCAGTTCAGAGTATGGCAGATTACTCTCCACATGAGGCTATCTTAGTCTCCTGGGAACATTTGGCGGCCACAATACCGACAGTCCCCAATGCCAGATTAAATATGAGGGTCCTTCAGTGGTTCCTCAGAGTCCAATGGGACCAAAAATTGGACGATTTTGATGTCTACCCTAGCTCTCCAAGCTCTACAATGGTGGAAGTCCACTGCCCAGGCCCACAAGTGGGAAATCTTGTCTGACGTTCTAAACAATGTCTTCCACTTATGGGGCCGACTGGAGTTGGACCTATTAGCTTCTCCGCAAAATGCAAAACTGATGGTTTACTGCTCCCTAGTACAAGGTCCTGGAACTGTGTGGTGGGATGCATTATTCCTTTCCTGGGCAGGAAGATTTCTTTACACCTGCCCACCCTTTCCACTCGTTCAGAGAGTACTACTTAAACTGGTCCAGGACAGGGCATCTATGATTCTCACAGCACCATTCTGGCCAAGACAAATTTGGTTCCCTCTGCTTCTGCAGCTCTTGGAACCAGAGCCAATACCTGTGTCAATCTGCCTGGCTTTACTGTCCCAGATGCAAGGCTCCCTGTTACACTCGGACCTTGGCTTCCTCCACCTATCTGCCTGGCTCCTGAGGATGTAGTCCTCTCGCACTTCAGGGTGTCCCCAAAGGTTGTGGAAGTTCTCAGGGCTGCTCAGAAGCCATCTACTTCATCTTCCTATTACTTGAAGTGCAAATGTGGTCTTCCCTGGACTTAGACCCTCATGGATGTTCCTCTCGATGCATCTTACATTATTTGCTCTCCTTATCAGAGGGTGGACTGAAACTTTCCTCTGTGAAAGTCCACCTTTCAGCCATTGCCACATTTCATTTATCTGTGGACAACATACCTTTGTCTGAGTTACCTTTTGATTCAAACCTTTTTAAAAGGTATTCTGCACCTATATCCCCTATCAGGGATCCAGTCCATCTCTGGGATTTTAATTTTGTGCTTGAAAAATTGACTGTGAGTCTGTCTGAGCCCACTGAAACCAGCAATCTCCTTTATCTTTCATGGAAAACTATATTTTTAGTTGCCATTTTGTCTGGCAGACGTGACTCAGAGTTGCATGAACTAATGTGCAAACTGCCATACATACAATTTCATAATGACTGTGTGTCTTTACACACTAACCCGGCATTCTTGCCAAAAGTGGTTTCTGAATTTACTTCAAATCATATCATCTGATTTCCAGTATACTTTGTGAAACCTCAGAATCCAAGGGAAGCCCTGCTTCATACTCTCGATGTGCATAGAACATTGAGCAGTTACCTTTTCTGCACCTACAGTTGCGAAAAACTGAGCAACTTTTTGTTTCTTTCACCCCTGGAAACTAGGGCGTTCATGTTTCAAAGCAGGGCTTGTCCACATGGTTGGCCAACTGCGTTACGTTTATTTATACAAAATATGAAAAACCTCTCTCAGGAGTTGTGAAACCACATTCTAGCAGAGGCATGGCTGCCTCTATGGCATGTTTCCAAGGCGTTTCTGCCTTGAATATCTGCGAAGCCGCCATGTGGTCTACTGTACATACCATCACCAAGCATCATAGTTTAGACACTGCTTCTAAGAGGCAAACAGTTTTTGGACAGGCTGTCCTATAAGGACTACTGTCATAAGCCTTCATGATTCGCTTTCTACTCCTGCTGGGTGTAATAACTGCTTGGAAATCTTCCCACACATTATGACTTGCTGCAAGAAATTGCCTCAAAGAAGATGGTACGGTTGCTTAAGAACTTACCATAACAGTAGCTCTTCAAGAGTATCTCTTACAGCAGGTCATGCAGCCCCACGCTCCTCCCCCCCCCTTGCTGTTGTTTCAGAAGGATTCCTTGCTCCTGTCTTTTAAGACTCCACAAGCTGCTGCCTTAATTTCCCTTCATTCGTTCCCATCAGAGGCCTGAGATATGTTTACACATTCGATCACCAGCATGGAAAAGAACTGAGGAGTAGCTGGGACCTCATCCTGTTATACCTGCCAGGTGAACACCATGTGGTGGTGCTAGGGGGAGATCCCAGGGTTGACTGCTGGGAAAAGTCTTCAGGAGGAACTTATGGCTGTGGCTGAATCCCACAAGTTATGATCTGCTGCAAGAGATATTCTTGAAGATCTACTGTTACGGTAAGTTCTTATGCAACCATACTAAACTCGTATCAGATGACCTAAAGGTGACCAAACAATGTGAAAAGGCGGTGGGGAAAGTCAGTAGGATGCTGAGGTGCATTGGGAGGGGAATTGCCAGCAGAAAGAGGGAGGTGGTTATGCCCCTGTACAGATCGCTGGTCAGACCTCAGCTGGAGTACTGTGTCCAGTTCTGGAGACCAAATCGCCAAAAGGACATAGACAGACTGGAGGCTGTTCAGAGGACGGCTAAAAATAATGGTTCAGAGTCGGCATGAAAAATCTTATGAGGAGAGGCTGAGGGGGACTAGATATGCATTCCCTGGAAGGCGGAGGGGATATGATAGACACATTCAAGTACCCGGTATAAACAAGGTACAAGAGGTAGCATCTTTCAAAAAAAATGTGCAAGCACAAGGGTCATGGAATGAAGTTGGGGAGCGGTTCTGGGGCAACATGAGTACTCTTTTGTTGAAAGAGTGGTGGATGCTTGGAACGACCCCCAAAGGAGTAGTTGGGGCAAAACAGTTTGGGAATGCAAAAATACATGGGATAGGCATAAGGGTACCCTAGGGACAGGAAAAAAGGGGCAAGCTTTAGGTTAACTAGGATCAGTGGTTCAAAAAGGTAGGTGAAATGGACAAACTAAATGGGCCAAGCGGTCCTTATCTGCCAAATTTCTATGTTTCTATGGATGCAACAGAAGCCAGGTCAAGGAGATGAGGAGGAGGGAAGGATGAGGTCAGCCAAAAGAACATGTTTTAAAAAAAAAAAAAGTTTTATTTTGAGATGGTCATGAGGGCAGAATAGTGAGAGGTCAGTGGACGCCAAGCCGCAGCCAGGCAGACTGAGGTGGAAGGAAGGTCGGGGTGGAGCAGGGAGGGTGTATAGCAGAGTCCGCTTGACTGAAGGCCTGAGCGATCTGCTGGTGACCACATTACCGAGTGAACTGAGCCAACAGTTACACACCTACAGAGTACTAAAGTGGCCAGGTAACCCAATTTGCCATCCCAGGCCTCAGCCAGTGAGTTAGTGTAGTGGTGTGGGCAAGCTGAAGAACTGGAGCAGATAGAACAGCAGCCACACTGGTAAGCAAGCACAGGTCATCGCAGTAGGTTGGGGAGTGCTGCAGAAAAAGGTGAAAAAAAAAAGTTTGTTTTTTATAGCCCTGTCCCTCCCTCCTTCCCTGCTATAATTATTGTGCAGTCTAATGTTTACTTGAGGATGGTTAAGTGGTTGAGGAAATCAGGTGTGCGTGTGTGTGTGTCTGTGTCCATTTAAGCAGTATACCCCTCCAGGGAGTGAGTATACTGGTGGATTTACCACGGCTAGTGTGGTTCGATCACGAGGCACAGTCGAGTGACTTAACCACACCAGAAGTGGTAAATCCACCAGTATACCCACTCCCTGGAGGGGTATATTGCTATTATACAATGTTTGCTTTTTTGGTAAGCAAAAAAAAGAAAAATATATATATTTTTTTTTTTAAATGATTTTTTTAATAGTTTTATTCTTCCATGAGAAAAATTAGTTCTGTATCTGTATATGGCCCTGATTTTCCAAGGTATTCAGATCACCAGAGGCTGCTTGAAGTGTTTCCCGATCTATGTGTTCTGCTCATGGCGTGCATGCAGTTTCTGTGCGGCTGCTCTCTGTGGTAGTAGCTGGGTCACTACTGGAGTACTAGGCAAGAGTACAAGATTTAATGTCGGGGGTTTCAGGCATATTTTCTATATCGGAGAAGTTATTTTCAGTACTGAATATGTTTTCTAGCTTGTTTTCGTCGTATAGATGAGATGTGGAAGGCGTGGCTTTTTAAATTTACCACAGTAGCGTATTTGAAGCGGCGTTCAATATGGCACTGATTTGTGGTGCTGTCGGGGGTCGAAGGGATATTTTTTTATTGGTGGCATCGGATCAGGTCGGCTGGCACCTTTTCCAGTGGGTACACTGGAGGATTTACAATGCTGAAAAGGTGCCAGCCAGCCAATCAAAATGCAGGATTCTGTCTATTTTTTTGTGCCCATTGTATAATAAGCAATATACCACTCCAAGGTGTGGGTACATGGGAGGATTTACCATGGCTGGTGTGGTTCGGTCACAAGGCACGGCCGAGTGACTTAACCACATAAAAGGTGGTAAATACACCCATTTCCTCTCTCCCTGGAGGGGTATATTGCTATTATACAATGTCCCCCCTTTTTTTAGCGAGAAAAAAAACTTCTTTTTTTTATTTTAAATTATTGTTTTTTTAAAATTTTGTTACTCCACAGTACAAAATAATCATTTGTTGCTTGGGAGAGTATTCTTTGCCTAGACATTGTTTCTGTCCTGAACATCTTTATAACAAACTGATATTAAAAGGAAAAAAAATGATGTTGCTTTGTGTGTTAGTGTACATTTTCTGGTTGCACTTGCTTTTTGAAAAGTGGCATGCTGTGCTTGGAGAGGGGAAGAGTTGATGATGATCGTCTGTGTATGGTAAAAAAAAAAGTTTCATGTTATGCATTGTTTTTCATGAAGAAAAGCCGGAGAGTAAGAAAGTGACACTGTATGGTGTGGAAGAGCCAGTGAGTAGTGGTACTGTGGGAACTTGACACTGAGGTTTTTAGTTTTAGAAATGGAGTGAGACTGCTTAGGAGTCCTTTGGTGGGAGTGGGGAGGTATTGGTACCAGAATAGGAGGTGGGAGGGAGTGATTCAAGGAGCTGGTACTGATGGCAACGAACGGAAGCTGGAGCTAGCCACTGTGTAGCAGTATGGAGGAAATAATGGACAAAGCAGCCAGTTGTGTAAGTAATGGAGGAGGGAGCATCTCAGTGCAGGAGAATCACTTTTTGCTTGTTTATTTTGAATGGAGGTAGTGGGAGGATATCATCGATATAGCAGCCAGCTTGGCAGGGAACAAAAACGAGGGAGCGCGCGTCTGAGAAGTTGTCAGGTAACGAGCTCTGGTGAAATGAGGACGGAGTCGGTGAGGTGGTTTTAGTGTTGTAAGACTTTAGTTTATTATTATTGTTTCGGTAGGCTGTATAATGCCTTTTGGTATAGTGTGTCCAACCAGTTTTAAAATTCGCTGCTCGCTCTGTGCCCTGCCAGATAATCTCGCCGTCTGACTGTTGCCATGGTTTGCAGTACAGGGCTGACGTTATTGGAGTGATTTCAGAGGAGGTTCCTGTTGTAGCTTACTGGTAGCTGGCACCTTTTCTAGTTTGTGCACTGGAGGATTCATCACGCTGAAAAGGTGCCAGCCAACCAATCAGATTGCAGGGATTGGCCAATTGCATTTACCCCATTGTATAATTCTTCTTATAACATTATGCTGGTATTTATTCCGTTAGAGGCTGCATGTTCACTGCGTATACACTACACTGCCTGGCTGTAGTCAATGTGTAGAATTCTGGCTACTACAATTGTCACCAAATATCAGGAGTGTTAGTGCTTTCACTGATTGTAGAGCTCCTTTCCACCACTGGCAGCCAAGCCTGTATGTGCTGTTGTTGCCAAACTTGCCAGAGTAGCTCCTTATCCTTGCCTCCTCCCTATGATGCTGTCATATTAAATCATGAGCAGCCAGTCTTTCTGTAGTTTGACAGATTTTAATGGAAAAAATTACTAAGACTGTTTTTAGCTCCTGGCCAGCCTCTCCTTCGGGGCCACTTATGCTCCTCACTTGCCACCCTGCCCTGGTACAGCCATCGCCACCCCACAGCGGAGCCCCCAGATAACCTGGCGTCACCCTTCGCTGGATGGGTCCCTCTCCTCCGAGGGGGAAGGCACTGGTGAGGGTGGCCAGCACACTTCTTACTGGCCCGAGTGCTGCTGAAGTGGTCTTTAGGCTGCCCAGGGTCCCATGGCAGCAGGAGCCGGCAACCGTCATCCGGTCAACTATGGAGCTTTATTTCCTGTTTTCTCCCCAGGTTGTGGTGTGCCACTAACATCAGGCATATGCCGATGTTCTCCATGCCCCACTTGGCCAGGAGTCAGCAAGCGCCGGGTCGGCCCCTCCCCCTAAGTGAAGGTGAGCAGTTGTCAGATGCTCCAGCCTTCTCTCCCTGGATGACCCTCCGGCATCCTGGGTCCATTCCCAAACCCAGGTCGCTGGCATCATAAACTGAAATCCAGCCACTACACCGATGGGCCAGCAGCTAAGGCTAAGCTTAATGCATTAAGTAAGGTGGTTTGACTTAACTGGCTGCCTTGCCTAGATGAGTCCCAGTGCATGGCTGCTTCTTTCAGCATTGCCTGTTTTGTGGGGGCTGGGTGTAAAGGCAGAAGGCAAGTTTAAACAAGAAGCTCTGCTAGAGATTGTGGAGTTTGCTGACTGTTCTGGCTGCAGCATCCATTAACTGGGGAAACTGATGGTGGGGAGTTGCTGTGACTGGTTGCCATTTTCTTTGTACAGCCACACTGCAGACATGTTGTTCAGTGTGCAGGCTACAGCATGCCCATTTCATAATATGTCCCCTAAAGGCAGGGGTGTAGCCAGGAATTTAAAACTTGTACTCAAAACTTAGGCAACTTGCCCCCCCTCGGTGGTAATGTTGCCCCCCATGAAGTGTGCACAGAGTCAATGAACAAAGAGGACAAAAGAGTATAAAAGCTTGGGGGTCTGGGGCATGCCCCCGACATTTTTAAAACGTCAATGTAAACGGTGCATTTTCCTGCATTTTAGAGCTAATTAACAGACTCTTACTTATCTTAAAAATAATAGACCATGCCCCATACTTTGTAAAATCTGTTTTGGATAAGGTTAGATTGCCTTGCATCTGCTGCAGCAGCATGTAGATGGACTGGGAAAGTAACAGAAAAGAATACGAAAGCAACGTACCATGAGAGGGTGTTGGTGATGTCAGGATTTGCCAATGGGTCCATTTTTTTAGCAAGAAAAAAAATAAAATCTGCTTTATTTTATCTTCTTAGGAACACTGCCCGGATCCAAGCCCTGAATCCACCTGAGGACCTGACCACACTGATGCATGCTTTCATCACATCAAGACTGGACTACTGCAACGTCCTGTGCCTATGGTTATCTGGAAGCAGCCTCCACCAGCTGTAGCTGATGCAGACCGTGGCGGCAAGATTGCTGACGGGAGTGAAAAGAAGTGATCATATCACCCTGGTCCTCTGCAAACTGCACTGGCTGCCAGTCAGGTGGAGGACTGTTTTCAAGGTACGGCTCCTGACCAAGACCCTACACGAAGGGGGGGGCAGTCTTTCTGCAAGATCTCCTTGTTCCTCATCACCCCTCCCGGGCTCTTCATTCTGTTGAGGGAGGCCTCCTTGGAGTTCCCAGGGCTAGGTTGTGACATTCAGGAGATCGATGTTTTTGGTGGCCGTACCTATCCTGTGGAACTCACTGCCTAGACATCTAAGGGAGGCCTCCTCAGTAGAAACCTTCAAAAAGGAACTAAAGACTTTTTTGTTTCAGCAGGCTTTTAATACTTGAATTGTTTTTTTGCCACATTACTATGAGATAGATGGTTTTAATTTGATGAATGACTCCCAGCTGTTGCCATGTTGTTTGTATATGTTTGTTTTTACTGTACAGCGCTCTGAGTCCCTGGAAAGGGGCACTTTACAAATAAAGTTATCTGTCTATCTATCTTACTACTGTACTTTTCTAAAAAAAAAAAAAAAAAAGCCTTGTTAGTAGGAGTTTGGCTCTCTACCCCCTCCTCCGTGTCCCTTACTGAAGTACTTTGAAGTAATTTCTTTCATGGATTCAGCAGCATCCCATTGTTATCCCATTGGTAAAGGGCACCATGAATGTGGTGGTCATTTTGGCCCTCCCTGTCTCCCTGATCCCACTTTAATGTTTTCTATGCCATTTCCTTCTGTAGGAGTTGCACTATCCAGGGCCTTAATATTCTGACTATTGATTTCTTTAGGAATGTGGATATTGTTGATATTGTGGAATTGTGGGGGGTTCAGATCTTGTACATTTAGCCCATTCTGCCCTACACTGGAATACCCTATTAGGAAAGGTGTGTTGCAGATCAGCAGGTTTTTGCCTATTATCTGCAATTTCTGCTTGCCAGTTAGAATAAATAAATAGATCAGGACCTAGCTATTTCTATCTTTATTCTATTATCAACCTGCTGACCTCATTATCCATGTGTGTTGATAATAAAACTGTTGACATAGGTAGGAGGCGCTGGTGTTAATAGACAAAAGAACCTCTGTGCATAAACACTGAGGCAAGGGTTACCCCAAAGGGCATTTGGCTGGGAAGCCAAGTTTCAAGAAAATACAAAATCACACATGCCCCCACAATGCAAAGCACCATGGGCTGCATATGCAAATCACCACAGAATGTTATGCTGGTCCAACTTTAAGCAAAATTACATAGTGCTGAAAGGCCTCTCACACAGTTTGCAAAGGGTGCTAACAGAAGACATAGACACATGTTTCGTCCAACCAGGACTCATCAGTATGCCTCCTCTGTTTGACACCCCAGTGGAATGGACCAGCTACCCCAAAGGCAGTGTGCCTGGGATATATTGTGGTGAACCCATTAAAATAAAAAAACATTTAAAGAACAAAGAACCTCTGTGCATAAACACTGAGGCAAGGTTACCCAAAGGGGCATTTGGCTGGGAAGCCAGGTTTCAAGAAAATACAAAATCACACATGCCCCACAATTACAAAGCACCATGGGCTGCATATGCAAATCACCACAGAATGTTATACTGGTCCAACTTTAAGCAGAATTGCATGGTGCGAAAGGCCTCTCCCACACAGTTGCAAAGGGTGCTAACAGAAGACATAGACACGTGTTAATGGTGTTAATGTGGTGCCTACCCTCATCTGCCTGATACAATTTAGGTCTCTATGCAACTGTGTACCCTATTCTTTCTCCTCTACCCTCAGCATCAACAACTATTTAATCTAGGTGCCTCCCTCCTACCATGTCCCCAAACTGGTGTGCCCCTCTTTGTTGCTGTTTACTTTTTACAACCCATTGTCTACATTTTTGCCGGTGTTGTTTGATTTTTTGTTGTTTGATTTCAGATTTCCTTGCTTCCTTGCACCTTATTCCACATTCTCAACTACGCCCCCCCCCCATGGGAGCAGTTGCCGTGTTGTTTTTATAGCTGCTCTTCACGGATGTGGGTCTGGTTACTCCCGCCCCAACCCTTGCAAGTTTTTAAATATTTTTTGTGATAAATACAAATACCAATGCAAATGCTCCATCTGACCCTGGAGGGGTTCTATCCATGCTTGTGGGTGAGAGCGTTGTATTTGATGGTGTACTATTTTCCACTCGCCTTAATACCTCTGCGACAAGGTGAGGAGGATTCATAATGCTAAAGGGGAGGAACAGTGGAACTGCTGGTGCTTGTCGCTGATTAGGACTTAAAATGTCTGAGGGGAGACTAATCCCAACCCATTGTGACTATTGATTCATCAAGCAAGCCCTAACCTAGTGATGTCCTGTCGCAATCTGTGTTAGAATTCAGGATTTACATCTAGTACATGACTGAGGTCTATTCCTTAACTGATCGGCTGATTCATTAACTGATCTGTTCACAGATTTGCTTGCCTGAACAGAGGAATATGCTTTACCATTTGACCATCGTAGTACCGTTATATATTTTTCCTATCTTTTTTTTCCAGTTATATCTTTTTAGTTGGAGCCTTGTCTTGCCATGAGGTGTAACCCTCCTTACTGTGCAGGCCATAAAACCGTGTGGTATTCCATGATGGTGCAAATATCTGTATCACTGACTCTGCTCGTGTGTTGAGGCCATAACCCCGGATGATCAGTATGCGCCAGACAAATTATTCTTTTCTTATAGATGTTTTACTTTTCTGACATTACTGGCTACTGGTGACATAGGGATCCCAAGGCATTATTAAGACAGTACTAAGAATACCCCAACTAACACAAGGCTGTAGGGTGGCTATCACAAAGGGAAACCTGTACCTCAATGTTGAAAGGCCTTCAAAATCGTTCTTGGGTGACCTATTCTTGGGCATCATCAACTGAGGAGCCTCTTTTAACTCATTATCATATAAAAGCAATGAGCAGCATTGAATCGCATTGTGCAAAAGACACATTAGAAGACTGCTGCTTAAAACACTGCTTGACTTGCATTCACTTTAAGTAGTAAGTAATAATTAACTGTATTGCTGTCAGATAACTGTTTAACTGAAGAAATCTTAAGCGCTCTTTAAGTAAATCTAAACGACCCCATCTTAATGGCTTTGATAATTAAACTTTAACATCGAGAATTAGCACTACAACATCTACTCCTCTTATCAGGCACCACTCTGCCATGTCAGACCAGGACGATCGCAGGGTAAACTTTTAATTAAACACAACACAACTGAAGCCACCCTGCGATCAAAAGGAAGATTTTACCTTCTCCTTTCTGGTTCTGAAAAATTGAACATAAACTCCCTAGTAGAGTTGAGGCAGTTCCCGAGCATTTTGGATTAACAGCTCTTTCTCTGGTCATGCTGTGGCCCTCCGGCTTTTCAGGATCCTCAGTGATGGGTAGTATCGCAGCAACGCCAGGCAGTCAGGGGCCGAAGGGCTTGTTGATTTTAGTGTCAGTTACAGTTATTGCCGGATTCAATGTCAGTTGCTCTGGTGCTGTCAACGGGTCTTCTACATCTATTTCTTCTGATGTGTTCCTAGTCCGACCGACTTGAAGGCCACTGAGATGACTTGGGGGACTCCGGGAGGGGGAAATTTGTCTTCACTCTGCTCAATGTCTCGGCATACCTCTCAGCCTCTTGCCTCATGAATCAGGGACAAGGCTTAAAAAAATCAGGGACAAACACCCCAAATCAGGGACACATCTGAAAAAATGATACTACTCACACAGAAAGCTGATAGAAAAAAGGGATGTATGTTAAAATGCATTTTCTGATAAAGAACAAGTCTATAACTTTAATGTATGACATTATTCTGTGATTTTAATCTCCACTGTTCTGTCACAAAATGCAAATTTTACGAGGGACAGAGGGAAATTTTGAGGCAAAATCAGGGAAAGTTGAGAGGTATGTGCCTTGGCGCTCCCCAAAAAAAAGGGGAGGATTTTTCCAAAAGCCCACCGGTCCGCACCTCAGTGCCTGCCCTCCACCTCTCGATCAGTCCACCATTTATTGTAACACCAACATAATAAACTGACTACCTTGCAGGCGCTACCTGTTGCGTGCAGGTGAGTGACTGAAATTGTCTAAGCTAACAGTCTTTCTCACCTTAGCCCCCCCTCACTTCGTTCTGCTGCTGCACTGTGCCTGTTTTCTTGATCGGACTATGAACACTGCTCTGCTTAAAGTTGGCCATCGGATGAATAAATCCGTTTATGTTGGAGGTCTCTGCTAGCCAGGCACTTGATGATGATCTACAGTCATCCACCACCTGCACCCACTGACTAAGGTACTGTGCCACTGTTGACAAGTTGGACAACCACTTGTCCTTCACGCGCTGAATTCCGATCCTGCCACACAAGAAGTAGATGGCAGTTTAAAGTCATGCGCTGATCAGCTTTCTGAAATTGTAAAATCAGCATTATCAGCAGCAGAGGCATAATGACAGAAGACATCCTGAATTACTGATTTGTATCTGACTCACAGTTCCGACTGTGTACCCTCCCCCATCTCAGACTGGTCTCAGCCTCGAACAACTTACAGTAAAAAACATTTTAAAGAGTCGGACGCAAAAGTGTTTTAATTAACACAGCTCTTTTGATGCACCCTTAGTTTTTCTGTATGCGCTCGGGCGTGCTGAGCATATGTCTGCCACGACGCCTCGCTTGAGGGGTTCCCAGATGCTGCTCTTGGCCCCCCACTAAGCCCCCAGTAGCCCTGAACTTTATTTTTGTCTTCCTACCACTCTAGGGCAATCTGCTTAACATAAACTCTGCAGAAATACTGTAAGGTGCTTTTTTTTTTTTGTTACTTCCATCTGCAGGACGATGTCTGAATTCTTATGTTTTCTTTTTAATCTTGAACCCTTTGAGAGCTGAATCACACTATAGCCTGGTGTGTAGAGAGTGGCATATCAACTGATTATATGTTTATTATATTGTTGTGTGGTGACAATGCTCATTTGTTTTATTTGGTAACTGCAGTATTTAAGTATGGAATGCTTGTGTTACGGTTTGGACTACCTGTCCCTGTGTGGAAGGGAGCCCTGGTTATTGCTGTGCTAGGGCCCATGGCAATGTAAATCCAGCCCTACAGGCTTCTACTGTATATTAATATATTTAAAAAAACTGAAAATGCTTCAGAGACTTGGGGAGCCACTTAAACTACATGGGTGTTAAAGGGTCACTTCCGGGTCTTGACAGCCACTATAGGGTGATGATGTGCTATACGTACTTCATGCTGACATGTTGCCATGGCAACTAATCGTTCTTTTCATCTGTGACCCTTTAGGCTGATTTGCTGTGAAGATGACTGAAGGAGTCATGGGAGTGATGTTGCATGACACTGTGGACACGAAAGAGCCCAGAGCAGCTATCATGATGAAGGTGAGTACTGTCTCCTCCTTCGCACACCCCGGTGTCCACAGGCACTGCAGTTGTTCCAGTCCTATAGGTAGTTTTCTCTCTTTGGTTGAATTTGCCCTTCCCCACTGTCTACATGTCTGCCATTTTCCTGACTCTTGGCTTGGATCCAGCATCAGAGGCTTGAGGGCCCTTGTTAGTAATGGAGTTGACAGATTTTTCGTGTTGACAATCTAGTTGTGGATGTCAACACACCATGGCTAATACTTAATCCATTTAAAAAACAAAACAAAACAATGGCTGATGTATTGTTTCAGTTTTCCAAAACGTGGTACAAAATGGACAATTTATTGTCTGGGGCTGGGCATTCATACGTGCATATGTGTGTGTGTGTGTGTGTTGGCTGGTTTGTACAGAAACAGACAGACAATGACAGAAGAGGAAGAGACCAAAGGTCCGTCTAGTCAGTGTGGCATGTATGTGGATGTGTGTGTGTGTGTGTGTGTGTGTGTGTGTATACACGCGTGCATGTATAGCTTTGCACGGAGCAGGTTGTGCATCGGGGGCTTTTTTTGTTTGTTTTTGTTTTTGTATGGAGCAGTTTGTATGGCTGGATGTGCATGTGTGTGTGTTTGGGAGGAGCTGTGTGTGTGGAGGAACCGAGCGTGAATGTGTGCGGAAGGGCTTTGCATGGATGGAGAGGAGCTGGGTGATGTGTGGGGGGTGCAGCTGAGCCTGCTTTTTATGTGTATGCAATGCAGAATCCTGTCTGCCTCCTCATGCTAGCCTCCATCAGTAACTGGAGTCTTTTCATAAACTCTGGTTGCTGCCCTGGTTCTGGTATCTACCCTCCCAACCAACCCATTTAAACAAACAAACAAAAATTAAAAGAAAAAAAAAACCTTAATAATTTTTAAACCATCCATCCGACACAGCTAATCACAATTTTGATTACTAATATTAACTCATTTTTTGCTTTGTCTACAGGTCCCAGTGACCACAGTGTGGCAGGACATTGACCACGTGTATCAGATAAGTATTGTTTTATCATTTTAGTACCTTGTTTGGTCAGTTAGCTACTAAAGAGCTGCAGAGCCTTTGTGACCTTGTTGCTATTTTTATTTTACAAGTACAACTGGATGTTCTCTTCCAGTCACCCAATCCCCCATACAGGAATCCCAAGGACCCAGGTAAAAGCTCTTTAGTATTATCTATGCTAGAACATAAGAGTGTAACGGTCCAACTATATGTACCATGCAAGCCATTACCTTTAAATGTTTGGCACAGTACTGTGTCTGGGCAGGGTCTAGTAGGCAGGGAGATATTGATGTCAAGATGATGTCAAAAGAACAGGAGGGAGGGAGACCTAAACAAACAGCCAGGGAGCTCAAGGAAGAAGATGGCGGTGAAAGGTTGTTGAGGGGATGGGGTAGCCATACGAATCTATGTCCCACAGGCTGTCAAGACAGACGCTCACCAGAAGAAAACATTAAACCATTTGGAGTGGTGAGGACAGATATAGAGTGTGTAGGCAGCTATGAGATGGAAGGGCAGAATCCAGGCATCGTTTGCTGTAGGATGAGATTTTAGCCCTTATGTTTTGGTCGTCAAATAGGAACATTCATTCTAAAAAGCTAGCAGAGGAAGGCCATTTGATTATCTAGTTTGCTTGTGCTGCAGTAGCTACAGCTTAAGTTACAGACCTGCCCCCACTCTTCCATGCTGCCTTGGGAAGGACTTCCATGTGCCAGGTGGACAACTCCCAAGGGATTGGGACCACTTGATGCCCTGCTCCTTTGGCCTCCAGTTCCTGACAAACTGGGGTGTACCTGCCTCATTGTGTATACTGTCCCACACACAGCATGGTGGGTGTGGAATACTCAGACTGCGTCCTGCCAATGTGAAGGATGGCATGGAGCAGGAGTGTTTCAGTCAACTGTGTTGTCAGGATGCCTAATTGGTGGCGTCGTGAATGGTAAGCTGGATGTTTGAATGCTTGTTGGGGAAGTGGGGCATGGGTGGTACCAGATGACCATGATGCTGATAGGTGGTCAGCGTGATGGTGACGCTGTGTACCATGGCACTGACAGCAGTCACGCATACCACCAAATGGGCATCATCACGTAATGATCAACTGCCCCACTCATGCCCCCATTTGGCATGCTGATACCCCTGTATGCAGGCACCATAGCAGCACACCAGTCGGACATCATGTTTGAACTTGATCAGGATGCCTGATTGTGCATGTTGACAGAGTATCATGGTGTCTTCAGTGGAGAGGGCATGTTGACAGTGTACCATAATGTCTTCAGTGGAGGAGGCATGAGTGGTGCCAGTTGATTGTGATGTCTGGATGCTTGATTTGTGGGTGGGGTTAGTGGTGCATTTGTACAATGATGTTAATGTGCCTGACTTGAGGGTGGGAGGCATAAAAGTAGTGCCCATCCACTGTGATATCTAGGATGCCTGATTTTTGGTGTGCATGAATGGTGACTATACCAGGATGTCAGTATGTTAAAATGGGAGAGGATGTGTGAGTGTTGCCAGTTGTCCGTGATGTCAGTATGCCTAATTCTGTGTGTGTATGTGTATGTGGTCAAATTGTACCTGACCGCTTGCACCACCAAACGGGCACTATGACGTCATGTTGTATGGCACCACTTGTTTAATAGAATGTATATTGAATATGATTTATATACTATGTATGCTCTGTATGAGGATGTCATCTTTGCTAGGTGAAAATATATTTAAAAAAAAAAGGTTATCATTAATGTTCTCAGCCAGTTTTGAATACCTAACATCACTTCTCTTGTGAAAAGATAAAACAGCATGCAACCCGTATTATTCCTTATAAGAAAACAATAACACACTCCAGGGTGTGGGATATACACTGATAAATGTATACAGGTCTAGTGAGGCACAAGGCCACAGGCCCATAGAACTGTGTTTAGACCATAATATCTACATCCTGGAGTGTTATATTGCACTTATAAAATAATGTTATCTAAATCTATATGTATATATGTAAATACATTCTATTTTGTTTACAAAATAGTTATTCCTGTTATTCAACTACTAAGTGCCATTACATTTTCTTCTCCTCCCCGGTCAAGGCCCTCACCCCCATCCTCTCTGCTCTCCCTTCTTCCATCATATCGGCCCTAGTTCCACCCTGTCTCTGTCTGCTCACCCGCTTATCTTTTCTATCCTCCTTTCTCTCCTCCCCCCTCCACTTCTCACCTCCTCCCTGCACAAGCCCCCCATCTCCCCCACCCTACCCCTTATTTCACCGTTTCATAAAGCCAAAAATAATGTGCTCTCCCTGCTCCACTGTTGACACTGTCCCCTCATTCAAATACCTAGGCATTCTACTTGACCCCACCCTTGATTTGGCCTCTCACATTCATACTGTGTGCAGATCTGTCAATGCCAGTCTCAGTACCGTCTACCAAACGAAAACGCAACCTCTCCGCTTCTATGTGCATAGTAGCTGCTTACTGCCTCCTGCTCCCAAAGCTGTCACATGGCCTGCCTGTGTTTGCCCAATCCTCTAATTATCTACAGTATGTCACAAGTGGTCTGTTTGTTACAATAACATGTAGATTTGCCCTGTCCTGTAATTGCCTCACCCATCACTGCCAACTTTACAGCAAACTAGGCTGGCCCTCTCCAACCGCTCTTCTTGAGTAGTCTCTTGGCAAAATAGTCCGTAAAGTTCTTACCACTCCGGACAGCTCCATCCCTGGCTTGCCTCCTAATGCCCTGCTTACAATACTACACACTCAGAGCTTCTGATGATGCACAGCTATTCATCCCCAGGTCACACAACAAATAAAGGACCCAGGCATTCACCTCAGCTGTTCCTAGACAATGGAATGGCATCTTCTCCACACTTCAATCCTGCCCCGTACCCTACACTTTTAGAAGATTATTCCATTCTGCCTTGTTGAGCTGCTCTTTCTGCACTTGGTCTAAATCTGGCCAACACCCAGCACTTCCATACCCTAACTCAAGCCCCCTCTATAGCCCCTCCTTTCACTTCCTCTTGACTACTTGTATTCATTCTTTACTCTCATCCTCCTCTCTTCTCCCTTCTATCTATCATGTGTACCTCTGCCTGTTATCCTATTTGGCCTTATTGCTTAGGGCACTTATATAATACATACTAAGTGTATTTTCTTCTTGTTTGATGCAGTAATTTATTTACTTATTTATGTATTAGCTTTTGGTAACCGGGTAAGTGCGCTAGGCAACAGACCTGCCTATTTTCAGGCACGACCCGGGAGAGCACAGGACATTGGTTACAATATGCAGAAATGCACAGACATAATATAGGTGTACAGGAGCAAAACAAGATATACATTGGGTAGCACAGTAATAGTTACATACATAAGGGTAATTACCTGAATCTGTCTCCTCATAGTCTGACCACGTGGTCTCCACTGTATTGTACATTCTATATAATTAATTGTAACCTGATGTGATTGTTGTAACCCGATGTGATTGAAGTCTAGCTCCATGACTCTAATCTACATGGTTGCTACTTGTTATGCAATGTATTTCTCCCGGATCGTACCTGAAAATAGGCATATGCATGCCTAGAGTATCCTACCAGGTTCAGGGCTCTCTGGGATACAGGTGCCTGTTTCCTTTACGCACATGTTGCGTGTCGGGACACTCAGACTTTTTTTTTTTTGCGAAAGTCCCCGAGACGCTCAGCCACCATGCCCCGGGAGCCACTTTGAAGCATTTTTTTTTTTTTTTTTATGTTACAGAGGGGGAGTTAAAACAAATTACGGCCACTGCTCAACTAAGAAAGCCCTTGTTAGTTGAGCAATGGCCATAATTTGTTTGAATACACCCTCTGAAACATAAAACAAAAGTAGATTAAAATGCCCCAACAGAAACTAATGGCGCTTGCTGCAGAATACTACAGTAAAGGTAGTGCTGGCGCAGGAGCGCGGCTCCCATGTATTTGCATCTTACCGAGAGTCCTGCAGGTTATCGAAAGCGAAATAAATAAATAACAATTAGGGTGCTATATGCTGTAGTTGTAACCTGTGAATTAAATGTATGCAACCTCAACTTGTTAACTGTACAGTACTGGTTTTACAGTTTTTTGTTTTTTTTTTGTTAACCCTTTTTATATTTGTCCTTTTTTTCAGTAATGGGATGTCAGAGATTGCACAAGTGTTTGTTAAAGAAAGACCCTCCCCATCATGACCATGCAGAGCACATAAAACTTTATGGAGTGGTGAGGAGAGACAGCAGTTCCAAGGTGGGGAGGAGAGCATCCTGGCATCATGTTTTCTTAACAAGCAAAGTTACAGAAGAATTCTGAGAAATGACATGAGAAATCTGAAGCCAGACGTATCTGGATTTATTGGTGGTGAGTGCATTTGCAGTTTAAAAAGAATCTTTCTAAAAAGAAACACGTATGTAAGCCAGATCTGCTTCTTTACATACTTCGCTGCGCATGCTGCCAGATGTGAGCCATAAACTATTCATTAAGATTTCGTTTTGGTTTACAGCTTATTGATCTCTAACAATTCTTGCCTCACTTGCAGCAAAGCCGAGGATACCATGTCCAACAATGTCGCTTCCCAGCTGAGCTGCTGTGTCTGTTGCAGGGAGACATCATTGGAGCAACCCATGGCAGCAAGTAAATCCAGGATGGGCTGAAACTGTCTGCACTCCCTGAAAGACCCTTTCCCCTACTTCTAGGAACACGTTGGATTGGGGTCATTTATTTTCATTTTTGTAGGGAGGAGTGTCCCACAAGGTCACTTTGTGTTTCCATGTGAATAAGGAGGGATCCTACCCCGAGGCCACGCCATGCGGTACCACGCTGTGAGGCTAGGAAAACGGGGGCATGACTGGTGTACAGATAACTTTGGTGGGATTTCCTATGTTCAGCTGGTGATTAGCTGATGTTGGGATGGCATCTACATTACATGCGACTTATTGGTTCAAGACAGAATCTGGCCTACCCTAATCCCTAACAGCCCTGCTGGAAGCTCTCCAGCCATAGAGTTGAACGTATGCTGTCTATTGTTCTGTATTCTCCCCCAACTTATAAATCTAGTCCTACTGTGATTGCATAACGAACTGTCTGTTGTGACTGTCTGATCCCTTGCTGTGCAATGTCTTGATTGTAACCTTACATGCAATTTGTCTTTGTACTACATATGTAAAATGTTTTTACTGTATGTAACTAACTCTGGGTGACCTCTGAAAAGGGACCTTCAGGGTTCAGTGGTCCTACCCAGTTGCCAAAGTTATAAATAAATAAATACATCCATTAAGATGTGTGGAAGTCTGATCTTTTTGGATGTGTCATTACCTTTTTGGGATCTCTCTGCTGCCATGTTTCCCCTACATTGGAGTTATTGTGCTACCAGTGATCCATGCAGGCCATTGTGATACCATGCTGCATGGCCGTTGTGCTACCCCTAGTACAAGGCCTGGAATGAGACCATTGTATTACCACTGCAGGTGCACCCATTCTGCTACCACTGACACATGCTACCACGGTGGTCACAATAGTAACACAATGAAATTGAAACAAATTCATTGTAATACCAATTGCAGTGGTATCACACTGGTGTTTACCATTGTGTTGCCACTGTACAAGTGTTTGCCAATGTGCTACCACTGTATGTCGATGGTATCACAGTGGCCACAGTAGTATCACACTGGAATTGGAACAAAACCACTGATACCAACAACTAGTGGTATCACAATGGTGCACATTGTTGCTGCTGTGGTATCAGCAGAGGTAGTATTATCAGTGAACTACCGCTGTCTGCATGGTATCACAGTGGTTACAGTGTTATCACAATGGAACTGGAACAAATCCACTGTGATACCATTCATGAAACCCTCAATGGTAGTACATTGGAAACTGCAGTGGTAGTACAATGGTAAAGAATAGGTAATACAATGGTATTACGAAGACATTTTTGTAAGGGAGGGTGGGTCGCTTATCACAACAGCACAATTCCTCTCGACAGCAAGGCTTCTATTCCTTTGTCTCACAAACCAACTTTGGTTTAAGTCCTGTGAAAGGCTTTAAAAGCACTCGTCACTGCACAGAGCCCTCTTGACCTGACCAGAGCCCAGAACAGACCGACTCTGCTGCCCAATGTTTATAGGATTTCCCATGAGAATCCTGCCCTGTGTGACAGTATCCAGTTGTCAATCTCAAATATCCATAGTGATTAGCCCTCTCTGAACATTGATTGATTGGTGACAGTCTCTTGGCACCTGAAATTAACACCTTCTCCCATGAGCCTTCTCAACAGTCTTTGGGCACCCAGTTATCCTGTTGGCTGTCCATCTGGGTTAGAACATCATAACATGGCTACTATCATTCAGTCCCCTGGCAGTCCTCATACTGTCCCAGAAATAAAATTTTGGTGCAGACGAGGGAAGAACTTTTCATTTACATCACCCCCATTATTAGATAACCTCACTCGTGCCCTACTAAGTGACCACAACTATTTAAATTTGTTGTCAGCTCTGAGAATGTCACTGATGCCAAAATAGAGCCCCCCTTGCAGTGGACAGGCACACTCATTAATATTCATAAGGGCTCTATTAATATGAATGAGCCCCGATAAGGTCCCACTCCAAACTCCTTATTTACATCTAGAAATGGCCTCTCACTGGCAGTGTTCTGGTCTCCAACCCTCAAATAAGCTGGCAAACGGGGACGGCGTCGGGGGAGTGCAAGGGATGCAACTGCATCTGGGCCCAGAGTGCATGGGGGGTCCAGAGTCCCCTGTAGTGCCCGATTGATTTTACTGTGCTGTGCCTGCGTTGCACCAGGTGTCCTGCCATTTAAATAAACACAAGTATGTGTGCTAGTGTGCTGCTGCTTGCGAGTTGCCAGCATGCGCACTCTCATACCTGAAGTGTATGATGCTGATGTCTCACTGTTGGCTTCTCCTCTCAGGCTCTGACCTGTCCCTCTGCTCTGCTCTGCTCTGGCAACTTCCTTGTATTGCATGCTCAGCTGCATTGCTCTCCTGCTCCTCCTACTTCTTGTGCCTGTCGATGGACACAACCATCTCAATGTCACCTGACCAGCTGCTAGTTGGTCAGGTAGGTTGAGGTAACCATAACGGTGGCAGGACTAGTGCAATTGGAGATGCAGCAGTGTTATTGGCTGTGGCACCTTGGCAGTACCAGTGTTGGAGTTGATCTACTGTGCTGGACTTGTTGGACTGTGTTGTGGTCACGTGTACAGTAGTAGTATTCAATCAAGAATCAAGCTGCTTACCAAGTCGAGAGTGGGAAATAGTACAGTTCAGGACACCATGGCATGAAGAAAGGAAAACAAGGTATGGCTGTACATAACAGCATCTTTAATAATTAACAAGAGAACATGTGGTTTTCCCCAGTATAAGAAGTATTCAGTCCGGAATTCAAGAAATATATATGCACAGAAAAGGTTTAACTAAATTAACTTTTGCCTTGAGCGAACACTTTGAAATATCAGAGAGCTGTGGTTGCCCTTTAGCCTACCTCAGATCGAAAGTAAAAGTTGGAAATACAGGCTCACACATTTTACCCCTTTACTGAAAAAAAAAATGCATCCATAGGTAATCAAAAGTTGCAGTTTGCTTTGCATGATTAGAACAAATGTCTGAAAACTGACCCATGGACAAGAGGAACAGCCATAGATACCCGAGAGGAAGGGGACTTGCATAAACCTGAGTCTTGCATCCTGTTTTGACAGTGTTATCCCAGTTAAAATGATCATGAACGGTTTGTGACAGTTTATGAATTATTCACAACAGTTCATGAATTCAGCCAACAAAAATTAAGCATGCATCAAATTGTTCATGAATGTTCATCAACTGTGCATGAACATTAAATGGCACTGTGTTCACAAATGTTCATGAACATAAAGGTCACTGAAACTTCTCCACTAAGCATTTATGGGCACAGTTCCTGAATATTTTTTGGTGACCAGAAATACCCTGCATATACTGTATAATATTGGTTGATTCATCAGACAACACTGTTTCGTGATTCTGCCCTCTGTACAGGCGAGTCAGGCTGTTCAACCCTTATGTGTTTTATCAAACAACTTACACAATTTATCGTTATAACTTTTTTTTAATAAACTCAACTGGGGGCGGGCGGGACCACATCACGGGGAGACTGGGGCCCACTTCACAGTCTTGCACCAGGGCCCAGTAAATCCTAGTGTTGGCTCTGCTGGCAAAGGAGGTCGGGATCATGGAAATGCCTTCCATTTGACCATGATGGCGGTCGAAAAACTCAGAACTACCTGGATTATGTGCAGACTGCTGGTTGCCATCCTTTACAGACATCAGGGCTCCCACTGTCTGAAAATATAAGGCAGTCGAACTGGGATCGGGTCAAAGGTGCATTATTTTCTGGACCTCCTGTATCGCTGTACATAGGCATAAGTGGATTTTAAGTAAAATATTGTGAGCTGGTATCAAAAGGGTAGTAGTGCAACAGACGACAGCAAAAGGCAATTTTGGAGGATTTTATAAAAAAATTAATAATGAATAAAAATATTGAGTGGTGGTAAAAATATTGAGTGGTACTAACAAATATAGGGGTGGCCCACCGTGCAAATAGAATGAATGGGAACACTGGACACTGACACAGCGGTGCTACAATTCTTCAGCACCCCGGACAGAAATAACACAGGAACTGCTAGTGGAACACCACAAGGACTTGGGCTGTGGTGGTGATGAGGAGGAAGATCAGGGGACGCCAGGAGGAGCAACCTGGACAACGAGGGGCAATTAAGGTAAGCACCCAAAGGGGTTTACACACGGAATGCAGGAATTCAAACTTCTGCAGAGCTCTACTGGATAAATGTTCATCTTTCCCCACAAACACACACAACATTAGTCCTCAGTACAGCCAGTGACTCAATCTATCTCTGCAGGGCAAGTAGCAATAATTTCCCAGGTAGGCTGATCCGGAGCAAATGATCTGATACATTTTATTGGACCAACATAGATGTAACAAAAAAGAACAAAGTGCTTTAGCTTTCGGACCAAGTCATTCCTCGGAAGCTTAATGACAGTTATTTGGTGAGGAGGGAGGAGGGGCTCCACAGTTAAAAAAGAAACTCCAAAATATAAAACTGTAAGTAGTGCTCTACAAATGTGTGTGTGTATATGCACGCGCGCACGCATGCGCAGTGGAATAACAAAGAAAAGAACATTTATTTATTTTTGTTGTTCTTTGTTTCAGAGAGTTTTATTTTTAAGGCCTAAATGAGATTTTGGCGAATAAAACTGGGAGCCGTAGCATTGATGATGTTGTTGTTGTTGTGCCGTGTCCCAATTGCTGGTATATTTTTTCCACCTGTGCATTAGACAGACCCAAGGCATAGGTGCCACCCAATCAGAATGCTGATCCATTTTATAATGTCAGTCCTCCCGGGGAGAGTAACAGCAGCTCCCAATGCACTGGGAAGCATGTAAGATGGAGCCTGATGCCTCCTTCTGTGAGAAGCAGTAACAATCTATAGTACTACATGTAACTAAAGTGGAGGGCTTTCAAGATCTGCGGGACAGGCTCCCAGTACATCAGGAACCGGAGGTAATAGCCGTATGTACAAGTTGTGATGTCTGTACATTTGTCAAGTCCCCCTTGTGGTACAAAGTTTACAGTACATGTGGCCCAGTAAGTTTTAGTTCTGCTTGACATGACTCCCCATATGGATAATAGCTTTTAGTGTTGGAAACCAGTAACTATGTCCAGCAGCACCTTCAGGGGAAATGCTGTCTTGCCCAGTACCCTAACACATTCAAATACCTTACCCAGTTTCCTACCTTGAGGAGCCAGGCCCATGGTACACAACATACAGAAGGGCATGTTACATTCTTTCAAAAAAATTACAGCAGGTTGTGAAATCCAAAGGCCTGCACTGTAACCAGAACAAAAACACTGGACAGTTCCATACCTCAAGAGGTGGGGCCTGTAGTAGCCCATTTCTGGGGGCCAACCAGTTACACTCCCCCAAAAAGTTACTGTAGTTATGAATTCAAAAGGCTCACATTGTAACAGAATAAAGCCCTTGCTGAGTCCCTACATTGAGGGTTGGCCCATAATACCCTACTACCCGAAGGGAGGCAGGTTACACTACTTCAAAGTTACACTTAGTTATGAAATCCAAAGTTCCATATTGTAACTGGAACAAAAACCCTACCTGGTTCCTCAGCTCAAGGGGGGGGGTGGGGCCTACAGTTCCTAGCATATGTGGTGACCCATTACATTACCTCAAAAAGTTACAAGTAGTCATGAATTTGGAAGGCTTGTACTGTAACCAGATCAAAACCCCTAGCTGACTCTCCACCTTAATGGGCAGGGCACACAGTACCTGGTGATCGGGGGCAGAACCAATTAGACTGCTTCAATAAAAGTCATAAGTACTGAAGATTCACTTTGTAACCAGATCAGAAACCGTGGCTGGTTTCCCACCTCAAGGGGTGGAGTACGCAGTTCCTGGTATTCAGGGGAAAATGGTTGCACTTCCTTAGAAAGTTACAAACCATTCAATTTGGAAGGCTCACACTATAGCCGGAACAAAACCTCTGGCTAGTTCCCAACTGGAGGGGTGAGGAATTGTACACACCCAAGGGACCATTTACATTCCCTCAAAAAGTTACCATTAGTTATGAATTCAGAAATCTCACACTGTCGAACGCACATTGGTGCCTGGGTGAATGGCAGCACTGAGTGGCCATGGTCACTTCACTCACTGTTATTTTTGTTAAGTGATTATTTAAAAGCGCTGCCAGCAGGAAAACAGCTATGCAATCGGAAAGCGCATTATTGGAGGGACAGTCTGATACCCACAGTTTGAAAATTCGCCAAGTAATTTTTTTTTTTTCACAATTAAAATAAAATGTCCTGTCAGCTCGGTGGCTGTTTGAAAATACTGCCACCAGTGACAATGCTAAACAGAAACAGCCTATCAGGGAGCAGAAGGGGAGTGTCATCGAAGCACAGGTCAGGAAACATAGGATGATCAGGAGCAGTTGTACAATTCACAATGAATGTTTTATTATTTATAACAGCAAACTAAAAAAATTAAAATTTGTTTAGTGTAACTACTTACAAAGGCAATAGAAACACAGAAAACACCCTTCTGAGTGTTTCTTTTCAGTTTCAAATCTCAGTCTTTCTAGCAAAAATATTGCTGCTCTTTTTACAACAAGCCTTTTCCAGCGAACTTGTTAAGGAACCAGAACTTTGCAAGTTTCTTTCATTGCTGGTGCAGCAAAACAGTACATAGTGTCCCACAACTGACCTCCTGTTCACAGCTCTGCAAAGAGTTTGCAAACCAGCATTTAAGGCTAACCCCTTGAGCTCCAAATAGATTTTTGCAACCATTTCAACAATATAACCATTTACATTTCAAACCAAGGGATGCCAGATTCACATAAGGAATTCACACATATTTTATAACTTCAGATCAGCAAGGAGGAAGAAAAGACCAAGCCTGCAAGTGAAGGCAGAGAGGTAGCAGGAGGGGAGGGAATAGCAAGACGATCGGAGTGGCCAGTTCCTAGATGTCACCAGAAAAGTTGACTGCACAGTCAGACTGACAAGAGACAGAACAGAAGGGCATAAAACAGATCCTTGGGTTCATCTCTTTCTACATAAATCTTTCTACATAACAAATGGAACAGGGTCTTATTCAACCCTGTCACATACCCATCTCTTTAAAAGGGAACCTGTTTTATAAACAAACAAACAAAAAACAGGTTTCAAAATGTTCTTTAAAAGTCACCTTTAACATTAACTTATAATCTTTACAGTTCTCAGCATATGCAGTATCCATTTCTCCTAACAAGCAGTACGGCATAAAGTGAAGTTTAAGCCCACACTTTTTCTTTTTCCAACCTTCAGAATTCTCAATTTCTGATCCATATCTTGACAAAAAATCAGCACTGACATTCTCTCCTTCTGGAGTTGTGTATCACCTGAATTTATATGGCTGTAGTGCCGGTACCACCTTGTGATTCTAGATTTTTTATTCTATATTTGGTTACGCCAACAGAGGATTATGATCAGTTAGAAGCACAAAGTCAGCTCCCAGCAAATAAAACTGAAGGGACTCCATGGGCCATTTTGCTACAAGGATTCCTTTTCAATGGTCGAGACTTTTTTCCTATTGTGCAACTTCCTTCTGATATACAGAATGGGATGTCCTTTCCATCTATATTGTGAATCAAAACTGCACTAGGCCACCTCAGACAGATGCACCTGTCTGTAACAAAACTGCTCCTCAGAGTCTGGGCTTCTTAAAACAGGGACTGAACATAATGCTGCCCTAATGGTTGAAAAGCCTCATCACACTCTGGGGTCCATTTCACAGTATTTGGGCACCGTATCTTCGTGAGTTCAGTAAGGGGAGTAGCTAACTAGGCAAAGTTGGGAACAAATCTACAATAGTAACAAGCCAGCCCTAAAAATGACCCGACATGTTTCTTTGTTTTAGGGATAGGACTGTTAGTTACAGCTTCTATCTTAGAAATCTGTGGCGTTACCGCTCCATTTCCCAAAACATATCCCAAATATCTGGTTTCCTGCATGTCCAATGCACATTTGTTAAGATTAATGGTCAGTCCTGCATTTTTGATAGCTTGGATAACTGCTTGTAGGTGTTCCAGGTGGCTTTTCCAGTCTGAACTGTACACCACATCATCATCCAGGTCGCAGCACAGTGACCAGTGTGAGTAGCTAAAATTACATCCATGTACCACTGGAATGTAGCAGTTGCACCATATAAACCAAATGGTACAGTGGTGAACTGATAGCATCCAACAGGAGTGGCAATTTTTTTTGTCTACTTTTCCATTTGCAAATGATTCTGCAAAGCCACTAGAGGGCAACAACATGTGGAGGTTGCAATCCTTATCCCACTGCTCTCCTCTAACACTCTTAGTCCTGGATCCTTTATACCTAAAGCAAATTACCTACACCTAACAAAGAATCAGTGGTGTGATCAGAGCGATGTAAGCCAAGTACATCTTGGCCAAGTTCACAGCACTGTACATTCCATTCTGCCTGATGTTTCTATTTATTGCTGACTATTTCATAACTGCATCCCTAACTCACCTCCACTGCACAGTGAGGAGGTCCCTACACAGTCTCGATGCTGAACCCTGGTCTGTGTATGTCACTCCCTATTGCCCGTAAAATGTGAAGCTGTATACCTTGGTAGCTGGCTTACCAGAAGACTGCAGTTGTCATCTGTTTTTGCTAAAAATGTAAAGCAGCTACTTACTTCCTCTATCGACCATTCCCACTACTTCTCCTACTATTAACCCTTGTGGGTGAGCGTTGAGTTAAATCCCAGACCCACCATACCTTCATCTCCCCTAACCCCCAACATCATCATATCAAATGCCGAAAGGGCTACAAATTGCTCATTTAAACATAAATAGTCTCAGACCTAAGATGTCTGAGCTAGAAGCCTGGATTAATCAATACACTCCTGACACCATGGGCATCTCTGAGACCTGGCTGAAACCATGCATCAGACGACATGAGGTTGCTGTGCCTGGATACAAATGTTTTAGGAAGGATCAACTGGGAAAAAGGGGTGGTGGTGTCCCTATGTATGCCAGGGAACACTTAGATGCTGTTAAAATACCTGTGTCTGAACGTGGACCTTCTGCTGTTGAATCGGTCTTCATTTCCCTCACCCTTGGCACCATAAAAAAATTCATAGTAGGTTGTGTATACATGGCCCCTAAGGTAGCAGTCCCTGGCCTCCCGCCTTCATAACCTCCCTTGCTAACCTCCCACGGCATGACATCATACTTGGAGGTGACTTCAACATTGGCTGGCTGCATTCTAACTCTTTCAAACTGACCGCCATCCTGGCTGACTCAAATCTGGTTCAAATAATTGGTGACCCCACTCATATTAATACAAAGACAGGTAATCATACTTTACTTGACTAGGTGGTCACAAAGTGTGCCCTGAAGATAAAATTTATGGAGGTCCTCTCAGATGGTATAGCGACCATCACCGAGACACTGTGTCGTAACAACAACTCTAACCCCTCTAAGATCATCATCGTTCGGGACATGTCCAGGTTTGACACAGACAACTGTCAGTAGCATCACGAAACTGATTGGGGTCAAGTAATACCCTGCCGGACGTTAACTTGGCACTAGACTATTTTGTGGCAAAATTCACTAACAGTGTTGATCAACACGGCCCTTTAAAGAGTTGCCGGGTAAAAGGTATTAAAGCACCATGGCTTACCAAGGAATTAAGGCAGCTCATGTCCACTCACAATAAGGCACTGAGGACTTATAAAGATAGTGGGCTACCTACCAACTGGCAGACATATAGGCAACTAAGGAACAGCAGCAAGAACTCAATCCAGAAAGCTAAATGACTCCACTTCAGGAGACTCCAGATTGAGCTTTTAGTAATCCAAAAGAATTCTGGTGACAGGTTAACTCCCTTTTGAAGGGTAATACCTCGGAGACCCCATGTTCCCTTGATGCCCAGGGGGTCTCTCTCACTGACCCCCCATCTATTGCCTCTGACTTCAATGAGTTCTTCACCAATCTGGATAGGTACACATCAGTATTTTCTAATTCATCCACTCCCTCCCAATCTGACCCCCTGCCATCAGTTGACTCTATGGACTGACCTGCCTTTCATCTAAAACTTGCAACCCTTGTGGAGGTTCGCCATCTCCTCATGAACCTAAAGGCTGACAGCTCACCTGGCCATGACACTCTAGAGCCTAAATTCCTTAAGGTGGGAGCTGATGCCCTAGCCCACCCTGTGCAAGATTTATTTAATTGATCCTCCCTTACTTGCACCATCCCTGAAAAATGAAAAGTAATAGTGGTCCTCCATGTCAACAAGGGAGGTCCCAACTCGACAGTGGACAATTTCTGACCTGTTTCAATACTTTGCCCTCTAGTAAAAATACAAAGGTGGATAATCTGTGACCACCTACAGGATTACCTTGACCTCCGTCATCTACTCTTAACCTCTCAGCATGGGTTTAGGAAAAACCACAGTACACTTACAGCTCTGATTATGGTCACCTCTGACATTACGTGAGATGGACCATGGCCGTGCTACTGGAGCAGTTTTCGTAGACTTGACCAAGGCTTTTGACTTGGTTAACCATGGCCTTCTGTTACAACAACTGAAGGTCCTTGGTCTTGATGCCGCTGCCATGGACCCAAAGTTACCTTTACTGCCATACCCAAAAAGTAAAATGGGCAGGCTCCCTATCTCTATATTGGGCCCATTACCTTATTCTCTGTATACTAATGACCTCCCTAATAATTGTGGTGGGGCCTCTGTTCACCTATATGTAGACAATGCTGTCATATACCATTCCTATCCTGATATCGGGTGGCTCAATTCAACGTTAGCCTCTGATTTCCACACCCTTGAGGAATGGTTCCTTCAGAAGCAGCTTGTCCTTAATACTAAAAAAACAAAGAGCATGTTATTCTCCAACTCATCCGCACCAACCCTCGGGCTAGCCTGTCAGATACGGGGGATGCACTTGAGTCAGTCAGGTCCTTTTAAATACTTTGGAGTCACCTTAGATCCCTCACTTACCCTGGATGCACATGTTACAGCCATCACTAAAACTGTAAACCAAAAAAAAAAAAAAAAATCGGTGTCCTCTTCCGCATCCGTCTATTCCTTACATTGACCTCATGCCGCCAGATTGTGGATGCCACAATCCTGCCCCTCCTTATGTATGGTGCTCCATTACTACTTTCTGCTTCCACATCCATACTATCACGCCTATCACAGGCTTACCATAGAGCTGGCAGGATTGCTCTTGGGGCCAATGCTCTGCACCATCACTGTGATGTCCTGTCTGCCCTAGGATGGCTACCCTATGAATTTAAATTACGTTATGCCACACTAAGCTTTATACGTAAGCTTGTACATCGCTTCACTCCTCCTTGCCTTACTGATATTGTTCAACATCGTCTCCCTCGATGTACCCTCAGATATACCTCCTTGCCTCTTCTCTCAGTGCCAAACTTAAGACTCTCTATGGCTTGAAGATCATTTACATTGTCTGCTGTGTCCCACTGGAACTCTCTACCTCCTTCAATACTGGTCTGCACCTCCCTCTCTCAATTTCAAAAGTTGCTGTTAACTCACCTAACTGCTCCACCTTGCTCCTGCTTCTGCTGACTCCTAACCCCTGTTCACTTCTTGCATAATTCTCCTAGCAAAACTTCTCTCTCTCTCTCTCCCTGCTCTCCAAGACAAAAAAAAATGTAACTGGTGTCTAAATGTATGTAAGGTTTTGTTGACTGTGCTTTAAATTGCTTATTTTTGCATAAATGAATGTAATTGATGTACTCTCTTACTGTATGACTGTTGACTGTGCTTTAGATTGCTTATTTTACATAACTGAATGTAACTGATGTACTGTTTTACTGTATGACTACTCCTTGTCTAATTTCTTGTGTCAGTGACTGCACTATCAGTGTACTGCATTTCCCAGGTCGCCCCTGAAAAAGGGACTGTTTTGTCTCAGAGGGTTTACCCGGTTACCAAAATTCAACAAATAAATAAATGCAGTTCTGTCTCTGGATTCTTTAGCTAGGGGACTCTGCCAGTAACCCTTGGAGAGCTTGAGGGTACTGATGTACTTGGTACTTCCCAATCTGTCCACCAAATCATCTATCCTTGGCATAGGATAACTGTCAAATTCGGATACTTGATTAAGTTTCCTAAAAGCAAGGCAGATTCTTACCCCCCTCCCCCTTTTTTTATCACCATTGGTGACGATCAAGCACTCCTTAACTCTTCCATGATACCCAACTCTTTCTTGTTTTGTATTTCCTTAACCACATCTGCTCATAACTACTCTGGTAATCTGTACGTCTTTTGTCTAACAGGGCAAGTATTCCCTGTCATTATTACATGCTCAACCCATTTTGCTCGGCCTGGCAAAAGTACTGTTAAATGCCTTAAGTAAGTCACAGATTTCTGCAGTTTGTTCAGAGGTTAAGGAAACATTCACCTTTACAGCATCAGCAGTTACAGTTTGTTCCAGCATGTCATAAACTATATCAATATCATCGTTATCAGTTTCTGTTCAAACTAGTGTAACCCCCTTACAAATGGAGGTTCCCAAAAGTCTTCCTCGAGCTTGCCTAAATGCTCACTGCCAGGCTGGTGTTCTGTGTTTCAGCAGTTTAAATGTAATTGCCAGAGAGTGCCTGTATAGCCTCTGTGTACTGTCTCTTTAAGACCTGCCTGGATTGCAGTCATAAGTAATCTGAGAGGAGTTCTGTTGAAAGATGTAACTATTTGCTGAAAATTATTTAGAGTGATAATGATAATGTAGTTTGTCTAACCTGCCTTCTTTGCAGAAAGGACTGTTTTGTTTATCTCCACTATCTTGGTCCTGGACTGCGAATTGGACCAATCAGTTCTGGTGGGACCTAAAATGAAACCAGACTAGGAGCTGTCTGGAGTCAAATTCTGTAGGAACTGTAGTTTTGGGCTTTTGGCACCTTTTTGGACCTGAAGGGGGAGCCTTTGTTGTGACTGACAGACAGATCTGCCAACCAAACCTTTTGGATTCTGGGGAAAGTCCCAGGCTTGCTGGCAGTTGAATCAGATCTAAGTTGGGAGCTGAAGAAGCAACAGCTTGAGACAGTCAAGCATCCGTCTGAGTAGTTTTGCATGGGAGAACTGTGGAAAGGCCTGAGTTGTGGCCTGCATATCTGCTTGCTGCCCTGAGAGGAGAGAAAGTGGCGGACTAAATCCCAGTTTGTGAGCAAAGCCACTGATTTTTTACCAGGCTCATACCTGAAGAGACTGAAGATTTTGCTGAATGCGATTGGCCTGTCAGGATTTCCAGCTGCTTTTGAATCCCTGGTTTGTGCAGAGACTTTGCAATCATGACCGGAGAGCGGTTTGCCTGGTACAGTAGAATTTCCTTACATGTAAATGTGCTGTGTATTGAAAGTGGGTTGTGATTTGGTTCCCCACTGTGTGAACTGTGTTCTGCTTGCTGGAAGCTTTATCCAGCCTAATCGGACTGAATCCACATTCATCTCCATTTGGCCTGGGCCATGCCTCGCTGGCCCTGCCAGACTACTCCACTGCACAGAGAAAGCCACCGACGAGAGACCTGCCTGGGGATCAGCACCCTGCTCCATGCTTGAACAGGAACGATGCCTCAGCGATTCGTGTGAGCCCTGCTTCTCCTGGCACTCCAGATTAACCACCTGCTGTCTCGATTTTCATCCAGCCTGTGTCCTGTCTTGGGTATCGTGAGTAATCATCAGGGTAGCTCCCTGCAACAATAGCCTAATCTAAAAGTGTATCATCTGATTGTCTTGTTGTTTTCTTTTCACAAACTGAGCCCTCCAGCTCCGGATTACAAATAGTGTGTGTTGTGCATGTTGTTTTTCTTCCATCACAGGGCCCCAACTAGCTACAACGCTCCTGGCTAGTCCATCGTTCTCCATCTGGGTACCCAGGGTGTGTGACTGTTTATGGACCCTGACGTGCATGCATAACTGTTTGATTGATAGGGCCTTTAAGCAAATAACCTGATTACGTCCCTCCCTTGTTCAAGTCCCTTAAATAAATCAGATCTAACTCTTTTTGCATTTACCCTGACTGTGGTTCCAGTTTGTGCAAGAGTACTGTACTGCTGTTATTTGCTGTGTATAACCTTGTTTGGGGGGTCCCCAGGCTCGAGCCGGAGGAAAGCCCTGGTGGTAGTGCAAAAAGTGTGGGTACTTAGTAGTGTATCAGGGGTATTGTGAAAGTGATTATTGTGTATTGTTCTGGCCACTAGTAAGGAAATAGGGGGATTACAGTGTCCCGGAGGACTGTGCCCAGGTTAGCTTGACCACTACCGACCCTGACCTCCGGGTGGAGGCACCCGATTCAGAACTCAGGCCCCTTAACCTGCTACTAGCCAAGCCGACAGTGGTAGTAGCCCTTGGGATAGCGCCACCTAGGGGTTACACTAGCAAAGCAGCCTTTGGTGTTTTTTCAACCCATTTCTTCAGGAGGTTAGCATGGTATATCTTGGTAGGATTTTTCTTATTGGTTGTCCAGTTCTCACCCACCCCACCCCCCAGTCTTCCCATGGAGTCAATAAACACAGCAGTTTGGGATTTGAATGGCTACAGCCACATATTTATTAAACCAATTTCTAATACAGACTAGGCGTGCTTGAAGAGCCTCTCCAGGTTCATTTCCTGGCCCCCCACCAGGAGAGTAGGAATCCCCCTGCCCTGCCTGGTCCCCTCTCAAGAAGGTTGAGGCTATTGGGGTTCTTAAAGGGGGTCAGACCGACAGGTTGGAGGCCCAGTACCCTCCACGTTAGGTAGGGCCTTGGTCTTCCTCCCTTTTGTCTGACCCCAGGGCCGTGGACCTCCACCATGGGAATCCTGCCCTCCGGGGCCTGTCACAGTGGGCCTCCTGCAGGTCTGGCATGACCCAGTGGTATTTCTGTGACCTCGGCCTTTCCATGCTGGGCACAGGATGGAGTCACCACCAGAAGGCCATAAGAGGGCCCCTATTCCATGCTGGGTGATGGGCCCCTTCCCCACCCCACTTCCTAGTTGGGCTAACTTCACTCACCCTTGAGACAGCAGGCACTCTATCTGCTTACAAGGCTGTGACAGTTTATCTACCCTCCACCAGTGCTGAGTCCGAGAATCTAACTGGCAGAGGCAAAACCCAGGAAAATAACCTGTTAAGCAGGAAAACCTGGGAAACTCTTTCTGCAACCCTTCTGGCAGCTCCCTCAGTAGAGGGCAGTGTTCTGGCTGTGTTTTATGTGGGTGGGAGGGTGGGTTCCTGCCTGGAGGGTGTGGGGGGAAGAGGCCGCAGCTTGCCTGCATCTCATTTTAAGTCACGCTACACCACTCCACCCTAGTCCATGGCCACCCAATCCCCTCAGTGGCCACTGGGACTGCCCATCCCATGAGCGGGCCCCCCACTGCCCACAGGGTAGCCGATCCTGGATTCCTTTGATTGTCAGGGGCATGGGGGAATCCCGGTTGGGACCCAGTCATCCCACAACAAACACTGCAGGAATTAGTTCATTCGAGGGAGGGGGAGCCGGATACCAATATCACCTTCCCCTTGAGGTCTCCGGAAAGAACCATTGGTTGTCCAGATCTCACCCATCCCCAAAATCTTCCCATGAAGTCAATAAACACCAGCTTGGGATTTAAATGTCCACAGCTATATGTATATTAAACTAATTCCTAATACAGACTAGATGTGCACGAGAGAGCCTCTCAAGGTTCATTTCCCAGTTCTTCCCCCTCCACCAGGAGGTGGGAATCCCATGCCCCCGTCGGCCGGACTGTGGGCTACTGGGGCTCATAAAGGGGTCAGACCACCCGGGTTGGAGGCCTAGTGCCCTCATGCTGGTCAGGGCCCTGAATCCTTTCTCCCCACTGTCTGACCCCAGAGATCATGGACCTCCACCATGGGAAACCTGCCCTCTGAGGGGCTCTCATGATGGGCCCCCGCAGGTCTGGCACAACCCAGGGGTATTTCTGGTGACCTTGGCCTGTCCATGCTGGATGCAGGCTAGAGTTCCCCCCAAGACCACCATAAGAGGAGCCCCCATTCCATGCTGGGCACTGGAGGCCTCCCTCCCCCCTACTTCAGAGTCTGGATAACCTGACTTGCCCTTAGGGAACCTTGGAGACTCTCCCTATCCCTCACAAATCTGATCTTCATCAGGTCCCCCAGAGAACGTCACCCCCTACCTTTAACTGCCCAAATCTCCAAGTAATGAGGATAAAACCAGGTAAATGTCTCTGCAAAATAAGTCATGTCCCATGTCAGATAGGTATATTCCATCCTGTTAACAGAGTTGTTTTGCTGTCACCATTATGTGGTCATGCTTGACAACGCCAACCAGCAGTTGAGCCATGAATGTCCCCATTTCTCCATTGATCTGCATTGGGTTCTATCCAGACTCTTGTCCTTAGTCCTTTTAGCCACGTTGCCTCTGCACAATATGCGATCATATGATCCTGGTCCCTGGCATGCTGCGCTGGATGCTGGCTATGTCCTGCTTCATGACATGCAACAATACCACAGACTTCCTTGCACCCATGTCATTCCCTCCCAGGTGGATGACCAAGATGTCCAGAGGCGTACCTTCTCGACATTCCTCTCGCAACCTAGGAATCAAATGATCCCAGCCCATACCCATGACCCATCCATTGCACTTCCATGGGAGTATCACTGAAGCTCTGTACTAGTCCCTCAGCTTGAGACCGTTCCCTGGTCACCGCCCAATGGATGAAGGAGTGCCCACATATCCACACCCATTTTCCGGTTCCCAACCAATCTGTTTAACAAATAAAAACAAGTTAGAGCATGTGTGACTGGACATACCTTTTGAATGCCTTTGACTTCCACCTCCCTAGACCCTTAATTTCTGCCGAGTCATGCCCTTGTTTGCTGCCCTAATCCGGAGCGAATGGGTTCCATAATTCCCTAGCTCCTTCCCTACTGCCATTAAAGCCTTCTTAAAAAATATTGTGCCAGCCCATCAGCACGGCCATTGGATTTCCGCTTGTGATGCCAGCGACCCAGGTTCAGGAGCGGACTTGGGTCGCTGGAGAGCCGGCGGAAGAAGACTTGAGCATCCCAGGAACTGCTCACCTTCTCCAGGGGGAGGTAGTACCAAGGCCTGAAGCTTGCCTTAGCCCGGGCGGAGGCCCAAAGTGCAGCAAGTCCTGTTGATAGCGGGGTAGGCTGGGGAGCTGCGTGGTGGACGTCAGCACTTAGCGCCTTGTCAGGGTGTAACACCATGTAGAAGGAACCGGGGAAAAAATGCTGCAGTGATGAGAAGATGGAACACCAGTACTGGCCCCGATAGCTCTTGCCTACTTGACCACCAGGGGACCAGACGAAACCAGAGAAATATTGGGGTGTAAGGGTCCCACCCCGTGCCTACCTGGGGGACATAACCACGGCTCCATGGGGGAACCTCCCAGGAAAATCAGGTAAGGCAGAGAAGCAGGGCAGTAACAGGTATCTCCTGATGATACGGAGCTCCAGCGCAGAGAGGCAGATAAACAGAAAGTAAAAAAAATAAAAATTCTTGTAAACTGAAACTGTGTCAGTGGTGTTCCATCCCTGTGTCTGAAGTATGTCCACCACTTATCCTGTGTCCCTGCCTCGTACCTCGCTATCTCCTTCCTAACCCTCCATTGGGCCACGCCCCCAATCCCAAAGTGTCGCACACATGCCTTGAGCCCTTTGATCAGTCTCTGACCTCCGGATCCAAACCAACACTCCCTTTCCAGCCAGCACCACATCCGCTGCCTCCAGGCCTCTCCTAGAGGGGACCTGTCTACTGGCTGCCATGACCCTAAAGGCCCCGCAGTAAGCCAACAAGAATGCAGCCCTGAACAACTGTGCCTCCTGATGGCCTGTGCAGAGCATTGGCCACACCCTTACCAGGCGTTTCAATGTCTTGGGGGCACCAGTCTCCTTTTATCTGGGATTCTATGCTGCGTCCTGGCCTCCAGGAGTTTCCCGACCCTAAAAGGCAAGAGTATGGTCCTTCAACCCCATTGCCCTGCTGAACCAGCCCAACCCTGCTAGGTGACGGTTTACCGCCGCTGCTGTGCTCCCTTCCTTTTTCCTTGTCACCATGAACCAGTACAGCAGCCTATCTGGGATTGGCCAAGACTCCTCCCAACTGTGGGAGTCCAGAATCCTCATGAATTCCTCCACTCCTCTCATATATGCTTTTCAGGTGCTGGGTGCCAAAGATTGGCACATCAATGCCAGTTTTCAAGATCCCCAGGTTCCACAAGAACTCCAGGATCTCCACCAGGCTGTCATCTGCTCCAGGTGCCCGGCTCTGAACCGTTCCACTGCAAACAAGATAAAGCATCAGCTATACCATTGCATTCCGGGAACATGTTGGGCCCTAACATGTATGTTGTTTGCCAAACACCTCAGCACAAAACCCATAACAAGTCCCCATGGGCTCCAACCGCCCCTGCTGACCCCATTGATTACATGTGCCACCCCTGTATTGTCTGACTAAATACCACTCTTCTGTCCCCCAATTTCGACCCTCACTACTACAGGTACCAAAATTGAGAAGAATTCCAAGAACGTGATGTTTTTGGTCAGTCCCTACTCTTGCCATGGTGCTGGCCATGTCCCTGCCCTTTCAAATAGCCCTCAAACCCCAGGCCCCCGGCCACATCTGTGAACAGTTCCAAGTCTGAATTGGACATGTTCTCCTCATCGCCATGCTGTCACCCCATTAAAGTCTTCCAAAAGGTGACCCAGATGGCCAAATTCTCCTTCACTGCCTGAGGGATCCTAATCCTATGGGATGGGATGACAGACCCTGGCACTCACCTTGGCCAGTCGCCGTACAAATGCCTGCCCCATTGGTATGGTCCTGTATGCAAAATTAGATGACCCAACAACTGTTGCACTTGTCACAATGTCATCTTTCTTGCACCTCAGCGTCTCCACTATCTTACCCAGGGTCTCCACTTTGTCCTTGGCAACCTACATTCCATTCCTCTGAAACAATCTCTATCCCAAAAGGGCAATACTGTGGTTGGGCCTGTAGCCTTTTCTTTGACCAGGAGGGGCATCAAAGCCAGCAAACCTCTTGCAACCCTGTAACATCCTCTCATAGGCCTCACTCCCTTGGGGCCCATCACCAAAAGTTGCCCATGTAATGAACAATTCCCCCACCCGAGGTTGTCTGTTCCACTGCCCAGTGTAAAATGTACTACATTTTCAAAATATGCACATGCAATGGAACACCCCATTGGTATGCACTTATCCACATATTATACAACAGGTATCTGCTCTTAGCCAATCACGATGCAGAATACCTAGCAGTTATTCTCCCACAAACTACCTGCAAAAACCCCAGAGTAGTTTATTCATCAAAACCCCTCCCACAATCGTTTATTCACCTAAAACCCCGCCCACAGTCGTTTAATCACACCGTAAGAAACCAAAGGTAAAAAAAAAATTGGGCTCATATTGTCTGTGCTTCAAGGTTGCCCATCACAAAACAGGGAAACATTACATTAATAAACAGAGATGCACACATTTTCAAATTATGCTTCAGTAGACCACATTTACAAAGTTTCTCACACTATTTATACAAACCCCTCTAATAACTCCTGTCACATTCTCGGACTAACACACATACTGCTACAGTGCGCGCCCGGAAACTTCGTTATTAGAATAAGTTACGTATTTTCATAAACACAACTAAACCATTGATTTTCATACACCTGCCAACACAGAATAGCACACATTTACTCACAGCCTAAAATGAGCACTGCAAAGCTATACAGTTTCTCTCGAAAACTAAATCAGGATTCCACACATGCGCATTAAAATCTCCACCAGTGCACATGCCTAGACTCCTGCTTCAGTGAATAAAGGCACAGCACACAATTTCCTGACGGTCCACACAAAATGTCTTTGTACTTCAATTTTTTTTACATCACTCCATGTCATATAATAGCAATAACTTTCAGTTGTTTGGAGTATACTCGTAATAACCGGCTTCTGTGAACGATTAAACGGCTCGGCTTCGCCTCAGTGTTTAATCATCCACAGAAGCTGGTTATTGGTTCGTATACTCCAAACAACTGAATGTTATCACTTAAATATTCCCTGTCTACCTTCAATCCCAGCATGCTGTAGTCTTCCAGGTGGACAGGGAGCAACCTGAAAGCAGATTCACTGGCTGCCTTAGCCATCTGTGCCCACTGTCCAAACCTTGTCACCTCTCTCGCCACTCTGTTGAATGTTGCATAATGCACCAAAGTCTGTTCCAGATCTATGAAATCATTCACCGACTCCCCCTCTGAGAAAGACAAGTGAATAATCATTGCAAACTCTTCTGGTGTGCTTTTTGATATCATGCCCACTGGTGAAACTCTAAAGTTATCTAATGGGGGCTCCCAAAAGGCCATGCAATCCTCCCCAAGTGCCTCTCTGTGGCTATCTTTTGCCACTCAATGCCCATGTTATCCCTAGCCGATTTTAAATTTGGGGCCTCGAAGTCTGCCCATGGTCCCATATACGGTATCCTGAACCACTCTGTAAACCCACCCAAAATCACAAGTGCATCCTCCCTGCTGGGGTATCTCTCCAAACACTCCTTCATCTCACTTACCTTTAATTGGTGTCCCCCCTCGCTCCAGGGGTCCCTTTTTATGGAATCCCCCTTTTTGACCAGGGTAGCTCCCCCTGTTTTCCCCCAGGGCATTGTGTAAATGGATGGGGCCTCCCATACACGAGGCACTCATAGGTAAACTTGCACTTTGACTGCGTGCATGTTCCCCAGTTAAACTGGTAACACTGTTGCCAGCCTTGGTTGGCCTTGTGTTCTTATATTCTCCACCCCTCCCTGGGTCCCCTTCATAGGAAGGCCACAGTCCGTACATTGGACACAAGCTCTATCAGTGATTACATCCACCCATAATGGCATATCAACATGATCCCATTCTCTTCCTGGATTCTTATGTAATCGAAGCCTAAAGACTTCATCATAATGAAACCATGCAGAACCCCACCCCGAGCTGCATGCACCCGCATGAATCCTGGACCAATGACTGAGAAGGCCACAGCAGAGATCTGGCTTCTCCTGGCACAGGATGCACTTGTAAATCAAGTACCCTGCTGACCAGTTCTCGAAGTTCTTTTCCACCTGTGGTTTATTTTCTTTAGTCTTGTCTTTTTCATCCCCCTTTCTTCTCATTCTCCTCTCCCCCCTATGCAACAGGGTAAAAATATCCACAAATTTCCTCCTGCTTATTGCTGCCCTTGTCTTGTCTGAGAGGTGGGTCCCCACCTCCTCCTCCATCTAGAATCCGGCTGTTTAGGCAGCCCCCTGGTGTAACCCCTTGTTCCAGATTCTGCCAAGACAGTGGCCAGATTCTTTAATGCCCCAAAACCTTCTCCATCTTGTTTCACTCTGCTCTGCTCCCCCTTCTTCCTCCAAATCAGAAATTATTACCGGTCTCCTAGGCTGCCAGCCGTGCCAGCCACTGGGCTCCCTTTCTGAGTCACTGCTCGACCTCGGCAATGGTGGGACCCTCTCAAACCTGGGGGAGGCATCTGAGGATCTGTGCCTCTGGGCTTCTTACCCTTCCCCTGGAGCCCCAGCCCCCCAAGTCCTTATCTGATAATGACCTGTCCCCTTTCTGGACCTCTTAGGCAAGGAGTGGCAGCAACCTAAGCCAGTTTTTATCAGGCCTGGGAAACCCGGCCAAGGTCCTCTGGAACCACCAAACCTCTGGGCCTTTTTCCAGTCATCCCCTACAGGGACCCCTCTCCTTCTCTGAGGATGAGTTGTATCATCCCTGGCTTTTCAGTACCGGGTGACATGGGCAGAGTGGCCACACTGGACTCCCGTGTGGGGGAAGGGAGACCTCAATCTCAATGTGTGGTCCCCACAGTGATTTCCATGCCCAAGGCCTCCCCCTCCTGCCCCACCCATGCCTCTTTTGGCTCCCTCTCTTCCCAGGGCCTCTGAGGGTTTCCCTTCAGGAGCAGGGGTTTCCACCCTCTGAACCACTGTCCTCCCACTGGAGATCAAGGAGCCATGCCAATATCCGCAAAATGAGCCCTTATATGGCTTTATTTTCTTACCTTTTCGCTGTGTTCTGGGCCTTGGGCTCAGATCTCTCTGACCTCATGGGTGATCCACTGGTGTCTCCAAGCACACCTCAGCCTGCTGTTCCCCACCTTTGGGCCATTTTTCCAGCTGCACCAGTAATCCTGCTCGTTCATGGGTCTTCCTGCCTGACACTTTATTTTATTTATTTTTAAACCCATAGTCCCTTATATCACTATTAACCTGCTTGCACTACTGAGAAAACAGTTTCCTATCCTCCCCTTTTTTTTATTTAACCAGGAGACACTAGGTTGAGCTTGTTTACAGGGCCAACCGGAGAGCACAAGGAAGTTAAGTGACTTGCTTAGGGCCACATAGTCTGCTAGAGGGGACTGTGGAATTCACCCAGGTCTACAGGTTTTCAGCTCAAAGCCTTAAACCCATAAGCTATAATGCCTCCTTTTTAAATTCCCTGTTCTAGCCTGCCTCCTTCACCTTTAAAACTTTTATTTTTTTAGGTACGTCAGAGCCACCCCTCCAGTTGTAGGGTCCTTCCCTTAAGTTCCATGGGCACTATGTTGGCAGTCTTCCTGGTCCCCACTGCCTCTCCCAATCAGAAGCACTTTTACCCTGGACCCTATCCCTGTGCCTCTGAGAAATTCTGGCCTCCCTTCACTAGCCTCAGATCTCGACCCCCTCTGGCTGCACCCTAGGTGAAGCACCAGGCAACCGTGAACACTTTTCCTCTTTATTTACTTAAATGCTGCTAACAATTCCAGTTCTCCTACCCGAGCGAAAAATTGCTGCCTCCTCCTGTCTGCTCGCCGCTGTCATTGCGGCTAATCCCACTCCACCCGAGTCCACCGCATGGCATGCTTCCGCCACACTCCCAGTACACATACTTGTTCCTGCCTGGAGGGTATAGGGGAAAAAAAGAGACCACAGCTTGCCTACATCTAATTTTAAGTCACCCTACACTGCTCACCCCTAGTCCATGGCCACCCAATCCCTCTGTGGCCACGGGACTGCCCATCCCCATCGGGTTCCCTAACCTCCGATTCCTTTGTTTGTCAGGGGCGTGGGGAGGCCCAGTCAGGACCCGCCATCCAGCAGCAAACACCACGTGAATTTGTTCATTCAGGGAGCCCGACACCTAATGTCCCTTCCCCTTGAGGTCTCCAGGAAGGACCATCAAGGGTCTCAGTCTCATATTTAACTGTGCCAATATGTTTAGAAGGCCCATGCCACTTCATTAAGTGTTTATTTTCTGTAGTGGGTAAAAGTAGCAAGACCTTTTACCTGTCTCAAAACGTTTTCTTTCACCCCATGGTCATAGTGCACTTTCTGTTGGTTTGGGCCTGTTCCGATTCGATGAGCAATTTCAACATATTTTGCCAGTTTCCTTCTCAGAGCAATAATATACATAAGATGTAATAAATTGTTTTTGAATGGGGTTATTTTCCCAGGTTTCTTTTATTACATCTAGTGACCCTCTAGGTTGTCTACCATACAGCATCTCAAATGGTGAAAGACCATCTGTCTGAGGGTGATAAGGGGAGGTTCTTATGGCAGAGATACCCAATAGTCAGTACAGCTCCTTCAGTAGTGCAGCACCAAAATTACTACACTGACCAGTAATAATCTCTCTGGGTATGCCCACCCTGCTGAAAATTTTGGCAAACTCTGCTGCCACTTTGGGGCTGTGACAGTACGCATGGAAACAGCCTCCGGGTATTGAGTAGCATAGTCACATACTGCCAAAATAAATCAATTGCCCTTTTTTTTTTGCTATTTTTCTGCTTCTCAGTGAGGTCCCCCATCTAGAGGGCACCACAGCCCCATCCCCGGCATCCACCAGCCAGTGCTGGCACTTATCCCCAAGGGCTTGCTCCCCTGGTGAGGCCAGAGGGGTTCCCCAACCCCCGCCAGAGACTGGATCCAGTTTGGCCAGCACCGTGGCTAGCCAGAAGCGGAGCCCGTGAGGTATCCTCCTTCAACCTGCCTCACTGCTCCTTTTCTCATTTTTTCGTGCCCTCTTGCGGGCGCACAGTGTGCAATGACCCCTATGATGGGGTCATGCACACTTGCGTGCGTGCCCCCGTCAAGTGTCTGCCGCACTCCCACCCCACGCTGTTGCAGCTGTGTGTCTCCGAGCCCTAATATCCGCTGGGGGTCAGGTATGCATTGGTCGCTGGTCCCCCCTCCCCAGAAATGGAGAGCAGTCCGTCAAATGCTCGATCCATCTCCTCCCCTGCCAGCCCACAATGGCCCATGCTCATTCACAAACATGGGCCACTGGCACAGTGTGAGGTGTGGTATCCAGCGCCTCAACCCTCATCGCCACCAGGCCAGCATTAATAACCCTTTTTACTTTTGTTTAAGGGACCAACCACATCCACTGCAATTCTCTCAAATGGCACATCTATTAAGGGTAGGGGCACCATGGGCATCTTGTCTGTTTGTTTGGTTTTTTTAGTCACTGGGGCTATTTTCTGACATTCAATGCAATAACTGCAATAGGTAGCAACATCTTCATGAGTTCCAGGCCAGTAAAATCTGTACAGCAGTTTGGCAAGGTGCGATCCTCCAGTAACCAGCCATAGGACTATCATGTCTTATCTGTAACAACTCAGATCTATACTTTTGTGGTATAGTATAACCAACTGTTCTGTCTGTTCCTGTGTCTGAGGTCTAACATAAACTTGGTACAGTAACTCATTACAGTTTTAAAACATTAGTTCACCCTGTTTTTGCTTCACCACCAGCTGCTTAAAATAACCATGGAGAAAAGTGTCATTAGTTTGCTCTGAAAGAAAATCACAATCGGATATCAGTCTAGTTTCAGCATTTTCATACTTTTGCCCCTTATGTCAATCAGTCTTTTCTGCCACTGCTGTTTATGGTGTTGTCTTTCTTTCTGGTGTAACCCCCAACCTCCTGTCTGTGGGATTTACATTAATCTGCCCTGATTGTCCCCTTCTGCTGATGTTCCTGGTTATTTCCTATTCCCACTGTTGGCATGCCGTATTCTGCTCTGTTTGGGTTTAATTCCATGGTTATGAGCCACCAGTGTATTTGATTTTGCCAGCGTTCATCTGGAGATGAAGAGCATTTGATAACTGTTGTTACAGTCTGAAAGCTGGGGGTCTGCCTTTGGTCCCAGTGCCCCTGCTGGTGATTTGGGGACCAGAGACCTAAAACAAAGCTGGGCAGAAGCCCAGCGTGTAGTCTGAAGGGGGAGCTCATGCAATGGAGCTGCTTGGCAGACTCATGAATATTAATGAGCAGTCCATACATACTAATAAGTTGTTGCCTGCCACCTGGGGACTGAGTTTTGGCAGTAATAAATAAATGGCTGGGGTTACAGTGATGAGAGTGGGCTCTTTTGAAAGGGCTACAATCTGGTGGTAGGATGGTGCAGCTAGGGTAAAGAGTCAGGCTGCACCAGTCGTTGGGGTGGGGAGACTGCATAGAATTGAATGGACTCCATTAGACTGAATGGGAGCTGACATGTTGGTGACCTCTAACCCTTAATTTTTAACCAATCTGTGATCTAGGCACCTAAAACTGTGTCTGAGGGACTCCTGGGAAAAGGAGGGGACTAATTCTGGTGCCTAGATTATGCCCCAATAAACAAGGTGGAAATATTGATCATTATGGAGATCAGTTATTGAAAGCTTCAACAGCCAATCAGGGGACAGATTTCGGCTGATATAGTGGACACTTTCTGGGATTGAATCCGTCTGTTGCTGGGCTCTGGATGAGTCAGGACTGTGGTATGAAAGCAGACTGTCGACTTCAGGGGTTTTTCCATGCCTTAATCTGAAGTGTGGTGCTGTTGAACGATTCCCCAGGTGCTGGAAGCAGGACTGGATTGTGAAGGGAAAAGAGAATGAACCAAGATACTGTTTCCCCAGGTACTGAGAAGATGTTGAATGAGTGTTGGGAGAAATCAACAATGACAGACACCCTGCACTGGGAACTGAGTTAAACGAAATGACTGAGCAGATTATCCAAGTTTTACAGTTGCTGCTGAAGGTCACTTGCTTGTGTTGGCTGCAACTGCATTTTACTCAAAGAGGCGGAACATCTCAGGTCATGGGGTGCTAGCCAGAAAGTGTGTGTCCTGAGTAAACTGATTAAAGAGGCCGAGACTGGTGAACTTGCTGCAGCTGAGTAAAAGAGTTGGACACTGTTAAGCTGAACGTGTGGAGGGGTGTGCAGGGGGCTGTTGCTGAATCCCCCTCTGTTGGACTGCACTGACATGGATTGAATCAGAGGCTAGCACCTGCTAAAATTGGAACTGGACTTCTGTGGAGTGACTGTCTATAATTTTTTCTTGTGAGAGCTCAGTGCAGAGACTGCAGGAGAATCCCCACCATTTGGGAGTCCTCACTCAGAGATGTGGGGAACTCGCCAGTCCCTCCCAAGTGGGACTCACTATCTCAGGAGGTCACGGGTCTCTCACCCAAGTGGCAGGGAACTCTGACTGGGGAGCCGGGCTACAGAGCCACTCCCAGTTCTGGGCCTCCTGGGACGGTGTTGTCCTGCCACAGTGCCCTGCACCAGGCCAGAAGTGCCTGAAGGTGACAAGCAGCCAGAACTACAATCAAGGTGACCAGCTGCAAGATCCTCGAGCAAGTTCCATCTGGGCAGAGGGAAATCTGGCTGGCCTGTGTTTGCTGCATTGTATTAAGGAGATCCATTTCCTTGGTGCTGAGGTCATCAAATCCTTTAAAAAAGGAACTGTGAAAGTTCTGAAATGCGTCAGAAGTGATTGTGCACATTTGTACCCAATAAAATCAAGCGCTTTGGATACTTCAGACTATGAGAATGACTTTATTGCGAGGGTTGGAGAGTGCAGGATTTTTCTTTTTCTGCGATTTGTTGTGATCCTTTGCACCCCTTCCATGTGCAAGTCTCTTTCCCTTATTTACTCTGCTCTTGTTACCACTGTTGCTGAAACTGCAGGCTTCAGTTGCTCTGAGATCAACTCAGTAAATCCTGGGCAGTCATTGCCAATAATCACAGGTACAGGTAACTCGGGTACTACCACCACTTTCATTTAGTGCGACACTCTGTTAACATTCAGTGTAACTTGTGTGGTGGGATAGTATTACGTGTTCCAGTGGATGCAGATGACACCAGAATCTGGTCCTACAGACTGTTTTTCCCCAGCACTTCCACATGCACTAGGATCTGTCTACTTCCTGAATCAATAAGTCCCTTTACAATCTTATCTCTCACCTTGACATCTGTTAAATACTTGCCCCAATTTGCCAAGGCCAAATCTGCTGCAGTGGTACCCTCCTTAATTTTATGGCAGTTTCTTGAGATATGGCCTGGCTTGTTACAGTTACAGCAAACAAAGTTTTTGGGTACAGATTTGCTACCCCTGCCACAGTTTTTATCTGATTTGGAGTTGGATTGGGAAAACGTGGATCCTACCGGTCTCTGGCTGTTACTTTGCTGCTGCATGGTCTGTCTGGCCATCTTGTTAGACCTCGGTCAAAGAAACGGGCTTTATCCCACTTTCTGGTGTTGGTGTTCTTTTACCCAAAGCTGAATGTCTGTAGGCAGGATGTGGATGAATTGCTCCATTGCAAATATATCAGTGATCTGTGAGACTGTTTTTGCCCGCTGGTTGGAGCCATTTACTAAAGCGTTGTCCGAGTTGGGTGAAGGCTTCTTGAGGACTATCGAATGACGTGTACTTCAGGGACCGGAATTTTCTCTCCTGAGATGTACCTTTTTAGGATTTCTCTTTTCACAAGGTCATAGTTTTCTGACTGTGCAGTGTCCATATTGCTATAGGCAAGTTTGGCTTTACCTGTCAGGTAAGGTACCAGCCTGATTGCCCATTGCTGCTTTGGCCACTGACGAGCTCCAGCAACCCTTTCAAAAGTTGTCAGGTATGTTTCGATATCACAGCTTTGAAGTTTATGGTCTTTTAAGTTGTTGGTGTTTTGTTCCTTTGCTGGACCTGTGCCAGATCCACCAGCTTTGACAGCTTACAAGGCATCCAGCCATTGCTGCTTCAGTCGCTGCTTCTCTCTTCTGCTGCTCCTGTCACGGCATCTGTTCTTTTCTGCTGCTTCTTTTATTTTCTCTGCTGCTCCTGTCACTGCACCTCTTCTTTTCTCTGCCGTTCCTGCATTTCTTCTTTTCTGTGCTTCTCTGTCCCTCTTTGTTGTATACCCGTAATCCCACCATTTGAAGAAGGCAGACAGGCGTTCAGGTTCTGTCACTGCCTGTTCCCCTCATCACTGGTGCTAGCTGTACAGTCTCAGCTTGAACTTCTGTCTCTGCTAGTTTGGGTATTATCTTTCTGGCAATGACTCCTGGGCTTGCTGCTGCAGAATCTATACCCTTCTGCTATGTTTCTCTGGTACCAGGTCTAGTACCCACACAAAAAAACTCCTGGCTAAAAGTATGCACAGCATCAATCCCACTTAGTCTGACACCATCTGTCATCAAGGCACAGGTCAGGAAGCATAGGATGACGGGAGCAGTTGTAAAATTCATAAGGAGTGTGTTTTAATTAACAGCTAAATAAAAAATACAAATTTGTTCAGTATAACTATTTACAAAGGTAGTACAAACACAGAAAACAAGGTCCATATTCTGAGTTTCTTCTCAATTTCAAATCTGTCTCTCTAGCAAAAATAATGCTTCTCTTTTTATAACAAGACTCTTTTTTTTGCCAAAGAACTCGTTAAGGAACCAGAGCTTTTGTAAGTTTCTTTCCCTGCAGGTGCAACAAAACAGTACATGATGTCCCAGAACTGTCCTCCTGTTCACAGCTCTGCAAAGAGTTTGCAAACCAGCATCTCAGGTTAACCAGTTGAGCTCCAAATATCTTTTTGCAATCATTTCAACAATATAATCATATACATTTTCAAACCAACAGATTCCAGTTTCACATACTGAGTCACACATATTTTATAACTTCAGATATGCAAGGGGGAAGAAAAGACAGAAACAGCAAGTGAAGACAGAGAGATAGTGGGGGGAATAGCGAGACTGTTGGGAGTGGCCAATTCCTAGATCTCACAAGAAAATTTGACTGCACAGATAGACAAGAGACAGAGCAGAAGAGGATAAGACAGATCCTTGGGTTTAACTCTTACTATATAACACATCTTTCTACATAGCAAATCGGACAGAGTCTTATTCAACCCTAACACAGGGAGGACCAGTGAATACATTATCCTGCAGGCAAATACTGTTAATAACAAGACTGCATGTACATCCTTTAAGCAACTACTGTCATCTGTTAGTGGGGAATTATCCAAATTAAAACTCTCTGCTGACATCATAACAACTAAGTTAAACACTGATGCTGGGACACCGACCTGGTGGCTCAGATGGTCAACTCATCCATGCTTCACCTGCCACCATGCTGGGAATGTAATTTAAACAGTGTCACTGAGACACTGGCCTGGTGGTATGGATGGCTGAAGCATCTATGCCTCACCTGCCACCCCACTGGTAATGTAATTTAGAAGTGCCACTAGCACACCAGCCTGGTGACTTGAATGGGTGAGGCATCTATGCCTCCCACCTGCCACACTGGTAATGTAATTTAAACAGTGTCACTGTGACACCAGTCGGGTGGCTTGGATGGCTGAGGAATCCATGCCTCACCTGCTGCCATGCTGGTAATGTAATGTAAACATTGTCATTGGGACACCGCCTGGTGGCTCACATGGTTGAGGCACCCACCCATCACCTGTTGCCCTGCTGGTAATGTAATTTAAATATTGACACTGGGACACCAGTCTGGTGGCTCCGATGGCAAAGACACCCAGGCCTCACCTGCTGCCATGCTGGTAATGTAATTTCAACAGTGTCAATGGGACATGAAGCACACGAAAGCTCTTTACACGGGCTCCCACAGAGGTGGACTATTAAAATAGAAACTTGTTGAAAAGAGCTGTCTGTGTGCTTCTTTGCACTGATTTATGTGTTGGTTTGAGATTAGTCACCCTGTTGCTGCAGACCCCTTCAGCTCAGTGCAGTTATTTGGACCTTTGGCTTTATCAGTGGGACACTGGCCTGGTGGCTCCTATGGCTGAGGCATCCATGCCTAACCTGCCACCACGCTGGCAATCAGGGTTCAGGAATGAACCTGAGTCACTCTGATGTCAGCTGGGGGGGGGGGATTGAGCATTGCAGCACACATTCTCCTCCTGGGGGGAGGAAGGACAGCCTGCACCACTGCAACATGACCACCTAGCCGATTAGGGTTTAGAAATTAACCTGAGTCATGCGAGTGTCAGCTGGGGGGGATTAAATATCCCTGTGCATTTTTCCCTGGGGAGGGAGGGCAGCCTACACCATCACACCTAGGTTATTAGGGTTGAGGAATGATCCCAAGTCATGCAGGGGGTCAGCTGAGGAGGATCATATATCCCAGTGAATGCTCTCTTCCTGGGGGCAGGAGGGCAGCCTACCCCACCACGCAACATCACCACCTATGCAGTCAGGGTTCAGAAATGAACCAGAGTCACCAGGGGTCAGCTGTGGGGAGGAAGACTGAGCATCACAGCATGTGCTGTCTAGCTTGGGGGGGGGGACTGCCTGCACCACAGCAACATCACCATCTAGGTGATCAGGGTTCGGGAATGGACCTGAGTCACTAGGGGTCAGCTGGGAGAGGAGGACTGAGCATCCCAGCAGACGCCCTTCACCTGGGGGAGGTAGGAGGACAGCCTGCACTGTTGCAACATCACCACCTAAGTGATCATGTTTCAGGAATGAACCAGAGTCACTTGGGGGTCAGCTGGGGGAGGAAGATCGAGTATCTCAACGGGTGCTCTGCTTCTGGGGGGACAGAGGGAGAGAGGACAGCCTGCCCTGCCGCAACATCACCACCTATGCAGTCAGGGTTCAGGAATGAACCTGAGTCATGAAGGGGTCAGCTGGGGGAGGGGAAATCGAGCATTCCCTCCTCCTGGGGAGAGGGAAGGAAGTCTGCACCACAGCAACATCACCACCTAGGTGATCTGGGTTCAGAAATTAATCCAAGTCATGCGGGGATCAACTGGGAGGAGGAGGATCAAGCAGTCCAGAGGACGCTCTCCTCTGGGAGATAGAGGGCAGTCTGCACCACTTCAACATCACCACCTAGGTGATCATAGTTCGGGACTAAATCTGAATCACTCGTGGGTCAGCTGGGGGGAGAAGGATCATGCATCTCTGCAGATGCTCTCCTGGGGGGAGGGACAGCAGCCTGCACTGCAGCAACATCACCCCCTAGATGATCAGGGTTGGCACTGCAGCTAGGAATAGCAGTTCACAGAGAGGGGACATTCCTGGCAGTAGAAGTCAGCACATTGAACAATGTGCACAATTCAAAGCCATCATCGCTACAGAACGTCCATGGTTGGGAGGGGGGGAGAAAACAGGAAAGAGCACTGGCTGTAAGCAGGATGAAGCCTGTGGCTCCTCTCAAGACACTACACCAGCTGCTGGGCACAGGGCCTGCTGCTCCAAGCAAAGCTCATCACAGATAGTGCTTCAGGATAAGCCGCCCCCAGAGACAGAGGATGATGTGGACGGGAAGCACTGGGAGGCAGAAGGGGCCAGGCGGGCAAGAGGGGAAGAAACATGTCACTGGTAGATGAGGTCAAAATGAGAATAGCCTCTCTAGAGGGCATTTAATATTTTATTGGAGAATATCTGGCACATCATGCCAGTAAAATGGAATTTATTCTAAGTAAGCTGCTTAGCTTTTAAAATAGGAGGAACAGCTTGTGTTGTGGTGCCAGAAGCGGTTGAGTGCCCCTGCCTGATCCAACTCCTTCAGGGGTTTCTGCCAGCTATCCTGCACCAATGGTCCCAGGCCCTTGAAGTGCAAAGTGAGGGAGGAAGATCGAGTATCTCAGCGGGTGCTCTGCTTGACTTAGGAGGCAGTATAGCACAGTGGTCTAAGGCTCTGAGCTGCAAATCTGGTGACGTCCAGCAGACCAGACCTGGGTTTGAATCCCACAGCTTCCACTGGCACACTGTGTGACCCTGAGCAAATCACTTAACCTCCTTGTGCTCCCAGGTCGCTCCTGTAAAAGCTTTCAGCTTAGTGTGCTATACCTGGTTAGACAACCAAATTAAAAAAAAAAAAAGTCACGCTACTCACTTCAAGCCAAAACTAAACCTGGGACTAGACCACATTGTATTGCAGTCTATTTCCTAAGATTTTCCATAAAAAAGGAAATGCTTAAGACTGACAGAGAAGGAAGCCTTAATGTGGCAAGAGCACAGAATTTACTTTTTTCAAGACTTTTCATCTGAGGTTATGGAAAAACACAAAACATTTAATGAAGCGAGACGTCAATAATGGTATTGCCTACAAGTTCAGATATCCAGATACTTTACTGATTTAACTGTAATGGCTCCTTTTGTCATGTTTGATTTATCTGAGAAAGTCTGGGAGTTTGTTAAAAATATTGACATGCCTTTGCAGATGCACAATTTCAGCCATTTTCAAATGCACACTATGATTCTGGGGTTGTCAGGGACCTAATGACAGAACGTGCTGCATCACCGTTATATACAGGCCTCCCTGAAACCTAGACACATTAAATGTTGGCAGATACGCCATCACTCCCCACTGTAATGGGGAAACAGAAAAACGAAGGCTAGAAAGGAGCCCCCTGCCAAAGTGCTGCAGTGAATACTCATGAGAAACAACTTATCTAATAAACACTCCTCAGTCACTCAGAGCTCAACTCTCCATTTAAAGTCACTCAAGCTCCTTCTGAAACTTCACCAGGAAAAGAGCCTGTTTCTCCAATGGAGGAAAACAGGGCAGACTACATGGGGCTCACATGCTATGTTTCTAATAAGTTTCTGTTCAGTCTGCTCAGGCTGAAATGTCTGTCCTGGCAGGCCCCCTGAGAACTGCAAGCATCTACTTTACGAATGAGTTACTGACCTGAGCTCATCGGGATTCTGATCACAGCACAAAGGTGGCTCTTGTTGTTGTTAAATGCTCTGTTCTGGAAAGGTTACAAAATAAAAAGGAAAAAAGGACTGTCCAAAGCCAAAGCTTGTTAAAATGAAATATCTCCTTTCCTGGGCTGTTCCTTTACTGTCTTTGTTTAGTGTACAACCTACTACAGAGCAGCAGTAAGTCCATGTGACTCAGGAGGAGGTAATAAGATCTCTGCCTCCACTTGCTGTGTGAAGCCTTAAAGAGATAGTAGCACCTAAGAATCCTTAACCTGTGTTCCTCATTTATTTATTTATTTAAGAGATTTACCAGGAAGGCATGCTGAGCAGAGTACTGCTCGATTCCAGATGCGCCCTGGGGTAGGGGATTACAGCAGAGAAACACAAGAACATACATTGGCAGATTACAGGCAGTAGGTGAGACAGTTCTAGTACAGTTACATAGATACTTAAATCACTTCAACTAGAATGTAGTACCAGACTTGAGTAGGGGCAGAACTACACGTTAGAAACAGAACAAGTTGCAGCACAGCTGGGAGGATTATGGATTTGAGGGGGAGGACTAGGGGGTTACAGTTGCAGTTGGTAGCGAAGTGCAGTTTGAGAAGAGCATTCAGTTGAGGAGTACTTGTGGAATGTCTAATATCGGCGGTCAGGGAGTTCCATAGTTTGGGCAACCTGAAGCTGAAAGCAGCCTGGGCTGACTGGGTGGATCTGTGGGGGATATGTAGGAGCCTAGCGTCAATATTTTGAAGAGCATAAGTAGGAGGAGAGAGGGTGGTTAAGGAGGAAGACAGGTAGGAGGGTGTATGTGACCAGAACTTGTGGAGGTTTTAGCGCAGTGGAGCAGTCTTCTGTTATGAAGATCACAGGAGGTCAGGGATTGGTAGAGGACACAGTGGTGGGTATTGGGAGGAGGTTTAACGAGCGGCAAAAAGAGTTAAAAGGGGATCCAGCCTAGCTAGGGAAGTTTGGGGCAGCACAGTAGACGACATCCCGTAATCAATAATAGGTAGGATCATTTTTGCACTATTGCTTGTCTAGTTTGTAGAGGGATGCAATTTTTATTCCCATAGAGGGCTCCCAACATAGGGTGCAATTTTTGTGTAGTGCATCAATGTGCACTGAAAAGTCAGATGCTGGTCTAGCCAGACCCCAAGATAACGGTAAGTGGTGCAGGCCTCTAGTGGGGATTTATTCAAAGTGTAGAACGTGGGAGGTGGGAAGCTGTGCTATTTTGGATCGGGATCCAAAGGTGAGGGAGACTGTTTTTTAGGGTTTAGGTATAGCTGGTTTAAGGAGAACCAACGTTGGATGGAGTTGAAATCCTGCTGTAGGCAGGCTGACACAGCACTAGAGGATGGGCCAGAGGCGAACAGCACTGTGTCGTCAGCATACATGTGGATAGATGCTTGTAGGCAGGCTGCTGGCAGGTCATTGAGAAAGATAGAGAACAGCAGCGGGCCGAGTAGAGAACCTTGAGGGACACCACTGGTGACAGGGAGTGAGGTGGATCTGGCCGAGCCGATGCGGACTGATTGGGACCTGTCGGCCAGGTAGAGTGAAACCAGTCAACTGCATTGTTGACAGTCCTGCCTGGGTAAGTTTTGCCAGCAGCAAGGGATGGGAGACTGTGTCGAAAGCTTTCGCCAGGTCAATGAAAATGGCAGCAGTTATTTCCCCTTTGTCCATTCCCGTGAGGATGGCATTAGTAAGGCAAAGAAGGGAGGTGGTGGTGGAGAGATTTTTCCTGAAACTGGCCTGGAAGGGGGTGAAAAAGGATGTAGTATCAAGATAGTGATAGAGCTGAGAGAGAACGAGTCACTCTAGAATCTTTGCTAGAACAGGGAGCAAGGATATAGGACGGTAGTTGGATGGAGAGGAGAGGTCCCCTCCTTTAGGTAATGGAATGACAGTGGCTTGTTTCCATAAGTTGGGGACAGCCCCAAGTTTAAAAGACAAGTTAAAGAGCAGGGTTAGTGGGTAGGCTATGGCAGGTGCAGAGAGCAGGAGCATCTTGGAATTGAGCCCGATGGACATTTTCCTTTGATGGGTTTAGCGCCTGCAGTATTTTTAGCACCTGGCTGAGGTGAGACTGGACAGAGAGAGAAGGTGGCGGGTAGGTGCAGAAGGAGGGAGTGGACAAGGGATAGGGATGAGAGGGCCGGAAGGAAGAAGACAAGGAGGAAAAGTAGGAGTTAAATTCGGAGGCTACAAAGCTAGGATCAGTAATGGAATTTCCTGTAATGTTTAGAGTGGGAGTAGGGGTTGGGCAGGTGGGAGAGGAGGGATTTTATAGACTTCCAGAAATGAGTGGGGTGTGAGAAGTTGTTGTTGAATCGCGGTTTTAAAGTAGTTTGATTTGGCCTGTCGTATGAGTCTTGTACAGTTTCTTAATGACTGTGTAGTGTAGCTGAGCCATATGATCACCTGTAGCCTTAAAAGATTTCCAGGCACGGTCTCTGTGCCGAAGGAGTTCCATGAGGGTAGTTGTTACCCATGGTAGTGGGAACCTCTTACCGGGTCTCCTTAGGCGCATGTCTGTCCCAGATAGCGAGGAATTTACAGAGAAAAGTTCAGGGCATCATCCATAGAGGTGGCCCTGGGGATGAAAGACCAATCGATACTAGCGAGGTCATTTAGGAGAGCAGTCAGGTTAAGAGACTTATAAGTTCTATTTTGAAGCACACAGGGTGGGGGCCATGGGGCGGAAGATTTTTCTCATGATAAAAATCATATGGCGATCACTAAGGGAGTCAGGTAGTAGGCCAGCTTTACAGATCTAATGGGGGTGGGTAGTCAAAGCCCAATCCAGGAGTGTGTGCTTTTTTGATTTAAGGTTTAGGCGAGTGGGTTCCACTATTTGCTGGGATAAGTTTAGGGCATTTATTTGTAGACGTGATTTGGCAGCTGTACTGCCTAGCCAGTTCTGGTTGAAATCACCAAGGATATGAAGTTCCCCGCCCTCCGTGTGTGATCTCAGGTTGCCAAGATGGTCAATAATGCAACCCAGAGGGGTACCAGGCTGACAGTATGACCCTGCAATATAAATTGGAATGGAGTGAGGCAGGGAGATTTTGATTAGAAGGGAGTCAAAAGTAAGAATGGGGCAGGCAGGGGGATTCAGAGAACTGGAGATTGGAGGAGATATACATGGCTGTGCCGCCGCCCTTCTTACTGCCCTGTCTGTCCTGGCGTATTAGGGAGAAACCAGGAATGGAGAATTCTGCATCCTGGTTGTGCATGTTTTAACCATGATTCAGTGATAATAACTATATCAGGCGAAGGGCAAGGACAGTAGTTTGCAGGGTTGCTATTTTGTTTAGGATACTGCATATATTTAGGTGGACAATTTTGAGTCCTTTGGGGGGGTGGGTAGCTGATACTGGGGGTTGGGAGGCTAGGGGTGCAGGTGGACCTGGGTTAAGTTCAATGTCCCCGGCTATAATAAGAAGGAGGGCCAGAATGTACCTTAATAACCGCATGGACTTCAGGTATTTTACACGACGAGTGGAGAGGTTGGGTGAATGGAAGTCCGGCCTAGGACACGAGTAGAGGGGGATAAAAAGAGCAGGTTTTGCAGCATGGAACGCAGGAGGAAGGATAGAGGCCCCCAGTGGCCAATTGTGCCAATGGGGCTGGTGTAGGTCTGCTTGAGCCAAGGAGGAGGAGTGGAGGGGTGGCTTGGGCACTGTAGAGAGAAATGGAGATGGCTCAGGTGGCCTGGGATAGGAAGAAGATGGGAGGGAGGGAGGATACATTGAGGCAGAGCATGATGATTGAAAAAGTAAGGAACTGCATTTTCTCTCCTGTTATTTTTGTTTCTAATGTGTAGACAAAAGATGAAAATTAATGTGTCCACAGAGGATGAGATTTGTGAGTCAGCTCAAGGGTGGCCACTGGTGGTAGGTAGATATAAGGAGCTAATGGGAAAGTGGGCTGATTGGTTAAGGACCGCGTGAGGTCACACTATATAAGTAAGAGTCGACCAAGGGTGGTGGTGGGGGTGGTGGGGAGCCTGCGCGCAGCACAGGCAGGGCTAGAGCTCCGGGAGGCAGCTGTGAGCTGGCTGGGAACACTACCTGTGTCTGCAGGGGATCGGCTCCATCCGCGGGGGGTTTCAGGAGGCTGTGGGGAAGGCTACAACTGCCAACCCTCGCGACCGCACTGTGTGTGCAGGGGATCGGCTCCGTCCACGGGGGGGGTTTCAGGAGGCTGTGGGGAGGGCTACAACTGCCAGCCCTCGCGGCCGCACTGCAGGAGGAGGACAAAAAGCAGCAAATTAAATACTTAAGGCAGGTGGGTGGGAGGAGGAGCTTACAATTTCTATTATGCACACGATTGTACTTGGCAGAAATTAGATGGAGAATAGAAATAAAATTCAGGCTGGAACTTGCACTTGTTTAACCAGGTTTCTAAAACAGTCTAATCGGACATTCATTTACACAATGCAACAAACAGTAAAGGAAGCATAATCATGGTGCTTCTTAGTTCTCAGGGTGAAATTATGCTGAAATGGCAGGGAAAATAAAAATCTAGTGCAGTCCTATGTTTTTCATACAAAAAAACGAGGTGCAAGTGAGTAAAAGTTCTGGCTCCTATGAAATTACAGATCCGATGTAGAGAAAAAGGCGCCAAATTCAAAATTTCCTTCACCGCAGCTCCAGGAGGCAGCTATGAGCTGGCTGGGAACACTACCTGTGTGTGCAGGGGATTGGCTTCGTCCACGGGGGGGTTTCAGGAGCCTGTGGGGAGGGCTACAACTGCCAGCCCTCGTGACCGTACCTCATGACAATGTAGGACATTTATTCTTTAAAATGAAGACCAAATTCTATCCATGCAGAGTGGATCTTCCAGTTGATGCATTCAGTAAATGTTTTGTTACTGTTAGTCTAGTACCTGGCTAATGCTGGTGCCCCCCACACACACAAATGGGGGTTCCTAAAATATCTTCCTGGGCTTGCCTAATGTCCTCTGCCAGGCTGGTATCCTGTGTCTAATTAATTTTCTAAGGGCTTGCATGCGAAGTGCCTGCTAGCCTTCACGCCTGACCCAATAAGAGTGTTATTCTCATAGGTTATAATTAATCTTGGTGGGGGCTAAGTGTTTCTAGGCTCAAGTCCTGCCCGGGTTACAGTGCTTTTGCTTCCTTTTGCCATCACTATTTGTGTAGAGGAAGCTCTATTAAGAAATGTGATTGTTTGTTGATTATCCACTTGAATGATAATGATATAGTAGTTTGTCTAACCTGCCTTCCTTTGCAGCGTGGACTTTTCTGTTTGCACCACCATCTTGGCTCTGGACTGCCAGTTTGGACCAATCAGTACCTTTTGGGGCTGTAAAATGGAGACTGCCTCCAGAGGCTTTATGGGAGTGAATTTCTGTAGGAATTGTAGTTTTCACTTTATGGTGCCTAAATGGACCTGGAGAGGGAGCTCTAGCTGTGACAGACAGATGGATCAGCCAACCGAACCTTTTTGGATCACTGGGAAAGTTCAGAGCTGCCTGCAGCAGTATGTCAGTTTGGAATTGGAGCTGAGAGAGTGAAAAGCTCGAGTAATTCGAGCAGCTGCTCCTGAGTGGGAGTCAGCAGGAAGGCTGCGTCTGGCCTTCCTGCCACCATCTTCTCAAGTGAAAAAGTCTGCTAAAATATTGGACTTCATCCGAAAGTGCCTTTTGCAACTTGCTTCCTGCATTGTAACTGAATTTCACCTGAAGAGACTTGCTTTCGTGCGATCGGCCTGTCAGGACTTTAAAACGACCACAGAGCGTACAGTTTGTGCAGAGACTCTGTCAACAGCAACTGGACTGTCATCCAAACTGTGGTATTTACTTGTCTTTACTTTAGGTGTGCTGAATGTGGAGCGTGGGTCACAGTTTGGTTCCCCATCTTGCTGACTGTGTCATGCTAGCTGGAGGCTGCATCCAGCAACATTGCCAGACTGTATTCAAACCGTTCTCTTGGTCTGGGCCTCACCATCTCAGCCCAGATTGCCATTCCCGTTGCAGAGTTTCGATTGATGAAAGACCCACTCGAGGATTTGGCTCCCTGTCCAACACCATCAAACAGGATTCGGCCACTGCGGTGTGTCATGTGGGCCCTGCTTCCCCTGACAAACCATCCTGAGGTCTTCATCTCATCCATCCTGCATCCTGGGTTGGGTATCGTGAGTAAACATCAGGGTAGCTCCCTGCAACAAAGCCCTAATCAAAGTGTGTTATCTGATTTAATTGTTGATTTGTTAAGGGCCCCAACAACAGCTGCAGTGCCAGCCTACCCCGGCAATACTTTAGGCTAGTCTGTAAGACATCTGGGTATCCAGGGTGTGTGACTGTGGTAGAGGGACTCTTAGGCATGCATGCTTGCCCTTAATAAATCAGAAACAGAATCAATCTCTAGATTACTGCCCCTCTCTTGTTCACGTCCCCTCAATAAATCGGATCTAAATCTTTTTGCATCTAATCTGGCTGTGGTGTGCCTCTGTACAGAAAGTACTATGATATTGCTGTTTAGTGCTACAGGCCTTGTTTTACAGAGGGTCTCCAGGGCCATTTCAGCTAATCCAGCCCTGGTGGTAAGTGTATCAAAAGTGGGGCTAACATTGCATCACAGTGTTTATGGTGATTGTTTTATCTCAGACTTGCATTGGTCACTAGAGGGATTAGAGAGGGGTATCAGTGTCCCAGAGGACTGTACCCAGAGCAGCTATGCTACCCTTAAATCTACCCTCTGGGTGGAGGCATTCTTTCTATGAGTTCATGCCCTTCTACCTGCAGTTGATCATGCAGGCAGTGGTTGTATCCCTTGGGGTAGCACCACCTAGGGGTTACACTAGGTTAGGATTTGGGGGGGTTCTTCCCTCACCCAGGGACCACAAAGTCTGCCCCCGCTGCTTCAAAGGATACCAAGGAGGAAGAGCAATTGGACTATGGTGGGCTCAGGAAGGGTAAGGGTGGTGGGACAGAGGCACATCCCTTCTACAGTTCCACTACACAACTCATACACCACTCTAGCGAAGTAGGACTGTCCCAAGGAGGCACCCCCAGGGGTGACAAGGGAGGATATAGGGGCCCTTCATAGTGGAAACCCCAAGGGGTGGCAGAGAACCCTAGAGGAGGAGGAAGAAGAAGCAACTCAAGGTGGGGGACTCTATCGTTAGGGGGTAGACCTGAGGGCAGGAAGGAAGGGAGAGAGGGAGGTTGTGTCTACCTGGTGCCATGGCTTGGAGGGATGGAAAGTGCATTGTGAGAATCACTGGGGCTGCAAGATGGGAGGGAGAGCTAAATGTCACTGTCCAGGCTCCATGTCATAACATCAAAAGTACTATCGTGACTCGCACAACAGTGAGTACACATTGCTGAATGTAAAATTGGCACTGAGTCAACCTCCACCCTAACAAAATGGCAACAAGGACATTAAAATTAACATTCAAAGTGGGACGCTATACACCCCCGCACCTCCATATAAATGTAACCAACTCCATGGGGAGGCAGACACCGGGGGGACAATAGAATACATTTTATTTTTTTTATTTTAGTCTTTGGTAACCGGGTAAGGCCCACTAGGCACAAGTGCCTGTTTTCAGGGGCAACCTGGGAGCACTGAGCAGTTAAGAGACTTGCTCAGAGTCACACAGTATGCAAGTGGAAGTTGTGAGAATCAAACTCAGGTCTGGTTTGCTGGATGTATCAAGCTTGTTCAAACCTCATTCCTCTAACCTTGAGGCTATACTGCCAGCCCATTGGAGGGTGGCCACAGTACATAGGGGGTATACCACGGCTGGGGCAACATAACTTGGAAAAAAGTTTCCAACACCCAAAACAATTTTAAATTTACAACACCCAAAGACAGATTAAAAAAAAAAAAAAGTACCCATGTCATCACAAACTCGAGTCCATCGGCACTGTAGACAGGGCCTGTAGTTGCCATGCAGGCAACCAGCTAAGTAGCAGCCTGCTGCACTCATCTACTTATCCCACATCACTAAACATTCGCTGTTGCTGTTCTGTCCTACATGCATTGCTCTGCCTTCCCCTTGATATGTCTCAACCGTTGCCACTACCATGCGGGCCCAAACTGAGTCACTCTTATTCAAGTCTCTTAATTTGGTTTGTTAATATAACGTGCCCATTGCCCACCTGGGGACAAATGACCTGGCTAGGGAGGAGGTTTGAGTAATGCAGGAAGAATTGAAGAGTTAGGAGGGGTCTTAGGCAGGTGACATGCTCAGTGACCTTTTCAGAGGTGTTAGCTGTCTACAACAAGGGAGGACAGGGTACTCTGCATGGAGCTCTAGGCATAGCTGAAGGACTCATGCAGAGATAGGGTTTGGCTTCATTCAGGACTGGATTACCACCTGGACATATATAGGCCTATAGAAACAACCATAGAAATTTGGCAGCAGATGAGAGCCTTTGACCCACCTAATCTGCCCAATAGCCTCAATAACTGTGCTCTGTTATGTCCTGCTAGTAATATTAGGTTGCCCCCAGGGTGACCCAGGAGCCATGGGACAATACAGGAGAAATGGCCTGTATCCATCCAGGACAGGACCAAGATTCTCAGTGAACAGTTTAAATACTTCATTGGAAAATTTAAACTAGCCAAGGGGTGTGGAAGGAAGCAGTAGAATAAAATCCCCACCCCAACAAGGGAAGCTGTCAGTAGGGAGAACCCTACGGCAGGAAATCACAAAGGTACCTAAAAACAGGAAAAGTTGAATGGCAGAAAAAGGAGGAATAGGACTGAAGACAGGAGAAGTAAATAGAGTAGGCATGAGGATAAAACAGGGCCATGAGGCGGTGGTAGCAACATTTTAAAGGCCATGTACAAACGCTCAAAGTCTGAGAAATAAAATCCGGACCTATTGGCCTTAATGGCAGAGGATGACCTGGACATTGTAGCTATTATTCCCAGATATACTGTAGTGCAATGACAACCAGGAGACTGGGATGTAGCCATACCAGGCTATACTCTGTTCAGGAAGGATAGGGTGGGTAGGAAAGGAGGAGGAGTGGCTCTTTACATGAGGAAGGGCACAAAAGCTACTGAGGTACAGGGAATACAGGTAGGGGCAGAAGCACTGTAGGTCATCCTGGAGGCAGGAAATGGAACCTCAATTTGCACTGGCATGTTCTACAGATCTGGTAAAGTACACACTATCCATACTAACAAGACACTGCCTGAATTTTATTATTGTTTTATGTATTAATAAATGTATTAATCAACTTAAGACTGGAGAGTCTTGTGAATACAGATGATATGTGCTTGACTTTGCCATTTTACTCATTCCTTCTTGTGAAGCAGCTCTAGTGAGGGTGCATAAGGATCTTCTCAGAGCTAGAGATAGAGGACAGGTCAGTTCTTGTTCTTCTCAATCTCTCTTCAGCCTTTGACACTGTGGACTATGTTGTGTTGCTGGATCAGCTTTGTGAGTTTTGTGGGCTTGCCAGTACTGTCATCGGGTGGTTTGAGTCATATCTCTCAGACAAGGTGAAGCGGTGGTGATGGGGATTTCTCCTCCTCCCCAATGCCTCTGTCTTGTGGAGTTCCACAGGGCTCAATCCTGTCACGATGTTGTTTGCAGTGTATATGCTGCCTCTGAGTGAGATCATTCACAATACAGTATGGAGTTTCACTGCTATGCAGATGATACCCAACTGTATTTGTCTTTTGCTTCAGAACATCAGGAGCTGTGGACATTCTTAACATCTGTCTGGCTAAAATCAATGATTGGATGGCTACCTAGCTGAGACTCAGCTCGGCTAAGACAGAGGTGCTGGTGATCGAGCCTGGTCGTGGGCATGATGGATCATTGTCTGGGGTGGTTCCTGGTTTTGTTCTGGGCTCTACCCCATTGGTGGCTTCCCTGAGGTGCGAAATCTGGGCGTGATCCTTGACAGCAGGCTGACTTGAAGATCAGGTGGCATCTGTTGTCAGTAGTGGTTTTACCATCTACGAACGTTGCCAGGTTAAGCCTTGTTTCATTCAGGACACCGCCGCTATACTACGCCTTGTCTCCTCCAGACTCGAGTACTGTAATGCTCCTTACTTTGGGGTCATGAGAGGGACCCTCCGCTGGCTGCAGCTGGTGCAGAATGCCACAGCTCAGCTCCTGACTGGCCTTTCTAGGTTTAGCCATGTGACCCCCTGTTCTGTGTGCTCTGCACTGGCTACCAGTCAGGTGGAGGGTCCTTTTCAAGGTGGGACTTCTCACCTATAAGGCCCTAAATGGACTGGATTCTGGCTATCTGTCACAGCTTCTGACACAGGTGACCTCTGCCCACTCCCTCCGAGCCTCTTCGAGGGGTCTCCTGGCTGTTCCCAGGGTATGACTCAAAACCTCTGGAGATCATGCTTGTAGCATTTCTGGGCCATCCCTGTGGAAAAGATTACCACTGACAGTCTGGAGGCCCCTTTGGTAGAGGTTTTAAGAGGAAGTTGAAGGCACACCTCTTTGGCCTGGCTTTTAATGAATGCTGAATTAGGACATTTGCTATGTCCTAAGTTTTCAATTTCTTTTTTTTTTTTTTTTTTGAGTATTTAGAATTTTATATTTTAGTGTTTAGCATGTGATGTGATTGTATTTTTTTTCCTTTTTGTTTTATTTATTAATTGTAATCTCTGTGAGGCACCCAGAGCCTCTGGGAATGAGTGCCATACAAATAAAATTTGCCTTGCCTTGAAGCAACACCATCCCAGTGCAACCCTTTTCTGTGACCCTGTTCAACAAACCTCCAGCACAAGGGGAGGAGCCGGAAAGGGAGATTAGTGGAAATCATATGTATGATGGTGACCAAGGGGGAGGTGCTGTTAGAGGGAGACTTCAGTCTGCCAGATGTTGATTGGAGCATTCCAGCTGCAGCTTCAGCTAGGAGCAGGGACATCCTGGACTCCCTACAGGGGCTGTGCCTCAGGCAGCTAGTGACAGAGCCCACTCGTGAGGGAGCAGTATTGGACCTGGTACTCACCATGGAAATTGTTACAGATGTCATGCTGGGTAGCCAGCCAGGGTCCAGTGACCACCCTGCAGTATGGTTCAGTATAGGAACAGTGGCAGAGTCGAATCACACGAAGGTGATGGTCCTGGACTGCAGGAAGGCCGACTTTGCAAAGCTGGGGAAATGCCTCAGGGATGTGCTGGCAGGCAGGGAGGACCTTGGAGGGACAGAGGAACAGTGGCCAAACTAAATTAACAGGAGCCATAGTGAAGGCAACAAACTTTTGTGTTGGACAATTAAACAAAAGCAAGAGGGAAAAAGACCACTATGGTTCTCAAAGGAGGTGGCTAAGAAGGTAAGGGTGAAAAGGCTGGCATTCAGAAGGTACAAGGAGACACAGAAGGAGGAAGATAGGGTAGTGAGGCCTTCAACACTGTTCAACATAGGAGACTTGTAAGCAAGCTGGGCAGCCTCAGAGTTGGTCTGCAGGTGGTAAACTGGATTAGAAATTGACTGAGTGGTAGAACACATGAGGTGGTGGTAAACAGAGTTCACTCCAAGGAGAGAAGAGTGATCAGAGTGGTGCCACAAGGATCCGTTCTGGGACCAGTCCTATTTAATGCCTTCATAAGTAACACTGCAGATGGGCTGGAAGGGAATATATGCCTCTTTGCTGAAGATACTAAGATCTGAAACTCTGGGGTAGTGCAAAAAATGAGGAAGGACCTAAGTGAGCTTGAAGAGTGGCCAAGAGCATGGCAGCTAGGACTCAATGTGAAGAAGTGCCAAATCATGCATTTGGGGCACATGAAAATAGGGCCAAGTACACAAGGCCACCAAACAGGAAAAGGACCAGGGGTAATCATGTCTGATGATTTAAAGGTGGCCAAACAGTGTAACAAGGCAGTGATAAGAGCCAGTGGGATGGTGGTGCATAGGGAGAGGTATCACCAACAAAAAAAGAGGTGGTGATATCACTGTGCAAATTATTGATGAGACCTCATCTGGAGTACTTTATCTAGTTCTGGAGGATAGTGGGTGAATGGAACAGCCTCCCAGCGGAGGTGGTAGGGGCAAAAATGGTTGAAGAATTCAAGAAGGCATAGGGGAACTCTAGCGATAAGAAAGAGAGGATAAAGCTGGAGATCAAGTAGGGTGTGCGGTCTTGCAGTAAGTAGTGGAAATGGGCAAACTAGGTGGGTAAAGCAGTCCTTAACTGGTATTATGTTCTATGTTTCTATGCTGAGACTCAATGCATAATGCTAATATACACCTACCTGACCCCATTTATACATGCCTCTACTTTGGGAAGTGAAAAGGAGGAGTATTATGCAATGAGGAGACAAATACTCTTCTCGGGTGCATTTATGACATCCTAGCTGAGTGATGGGGCATGGAGAGGGCCTCCTGTTTGCTGAGGCAAAGTGGACCTACATTCTGCAACAGGGCAAATGCAGATTCTGTGGCAATTCTGTGCTGCAGCTGAAATTCTGCAGCGCTTACCGAGCTCATGGATAGTCATAAGTGAGTATGTTTCAATGAAATATATGTGCACTCACATTCCACTATGAATTTAAAGCAAAACAAAATTTATTGTACAAACATATAGAGACTACAAGCTAATAATGATATACTCTACACAACCACCACCACAAATGAATGAGAAACTGCAATATATAAAGTCAAAAATGAAATGAAAATGTTAAATGCCAATAAAAGTCAATGCTGGGAATAATAGTCTCTAGTCTTCTTTGAGTTTGCCATTAAAGCACAGGAAGACAATCTTCTGTATGTTTGTCCCCTGACAGTCCACGTCGCTGCTCAGTAAAAATCATGTTGTGCACACTGAAACTTCTCTCAGCATCAGCAGAGTTTGTAACAGAATGTATGCATGTCACTGCCAATGCTGCCAACTGTGGAGTTCTCTCTTGGGCACTTTTCCAAAACTGATCGAGATCCTTTCACCAGTCATAATGTCCACATAGTTTGGCCCATGTATCTTTATATAAATTTCAAATTCTTTCCTAAGAGCATCATCCCATAGTGGAATTGAGCTGTAGTCCTCTTTTTTGGGGGCATGAAGGTCATTTTGTCAGATAGAGTATGACCTCCTTTAAGAAAAGATACCCTGTTGACCATTGATGGACATGTATTTTCCAGCTTGTCTATTGCCCCATAAAAAGCTTCTCTAAATTTGATCATCATTTGTGACAGAGTTCTCAGCAGAATAGTTTCTGCCTCTGGCAAATCCATTATATGGCCACTGCCCTCTGCAAGCAGCTGACGCTGTGTTTCAAGGTGGATATGAAGTTCTTCCAGCATATCCATGGCATCTGTTGCGATAGGCACTTGCGACTGGAATCGATCCAGAAGCGTACAGTCTGTCAGTTTATTCTGCAAGGAATCCCAGTTCCATTTGAAGCAGAGCGTACTGTGAATCATCAAATAAAAGATCATTCAAGTCTTGAAGAGACGCACATGGCATTTTGGTGATGCTTATTTCTTTTTGAATAAAACGTTTGTGAAATGTGATGTGTGTTGTGTGATATACGCTGCCTGGTACTGAGAACTCCATCTGGCTGAGCATGGGTCATGTGGCATTGTTGCTCTGTTTATCAGGTTCACTGCTCTAAGAAGTCCTAGGTACCTGCCATTTCTACTACTTGGAAGAGAGAATAGCTTCCTGAAAAGTTTCATGAACATTAGTGATAGAAAATGGTTTTTCAGTGCACCTACAACAAGGTCTAGGATGTGTGCAATGCAGGTGATGAGTACACAGTTGGGGAACAAGTGTTTTGCCAACTCAAACCAGGCACTATTTACTCACTCACACTCACATACACACAATAACAATACAATAAGTACAGCAAGCCAAAGCTTTATTATAACAAAATATAATACAAAAGGTTATACATCACCGATTTAATAAAGCATCATCCAAGCCCTCTTCCAATGGCTGGGAAGCCCCCTTGTCAGCCTGGCTAGGAGTCTCTTGAACCGGGAACTGGCCCCACAGCGATGCGTCCACCCTGCAGGAGAGGCTTTAAACCAGGCATCTGGAAAGTCCCATTTTATATGTTTTATCTGGTATTTAGAAATGCTAAACCACCATGTCCTAAGCACTGGCCAGGTGCCCAGAACATCACGAGTTCAGCATGACAAACACCACTTATTCTCATAATAAATAGTTGGCATTCGTCAGATCATAATGCCCTAAACACTGGCCAGGTGTCCAGAACATCATGAGCCAAACAATGCCAGAGATTCCAAAAGAAAAGTCTCACAACATTTTGTATTCTCATAACATCTTGTACAAAACATCTTATATAACTATGATTAAGCATTAAGCATCATACAAAATGGAGTGACAATAATCAACACAACACATGTATATATATATATATATATATATATATATATACACATCATTCGGTCCTTTGATTATTGTGAATACAATTTGTATGAAAATTGCATCATAAAAGGTTTATCCACATACAGTCTCCTAATTCTATAGGATAAATAACAATTTTACACAGTTAAAACAAGCAATATCACTGCAATTATTAAAATCGGATGGGTCAATCTGTTTAATACTTTAGTGGCAGAAGGAGATCATTCAGTAAATATGTCCCACCAATGGTGAATAGTTTTAGTTTGTATTTTTGAGCCTAATTCAATCACTTGGTCTGCCACTATTACGGTTTGCATTTGGGTTTGGATCAATGTTTTATTTCTAATAACTTTATTAGAAGATACCGATATCCAATTAGTGACTGGTATCCATTGCTTAAACACGGTCCTCCATATAAATTTATTATTACTCATTAAATCACTTTGTGCTTTGTTCTTTTGTGTTAATGCATATATTTTTTTTTTGCATAGTGCATCTTGTCCAATTAATAAACTGCGATATGTTCTGGAATGTGCTTAACTGCAAAGCTTGTGACATATTAAACAATTGCAAGAATTTTGCATTGTAATCTAACGTTAACTTCTGTGGATTAAAAACAGTAGGCATCCATTAAGCTTGTAAATTAACGAACTGTGATACAGCTGTCCTGCCACTTTTAACTTGTTTGCTAATGATTTTATATCTATGCTATTCAATATTCCCACACCAGCACCAGTGCCACCTAGTAATGTATCATACCAAGCTCATCTATTTCTACACTTATGACTAGAAGCAAAGGTTATATTAAAATTAATAACATTTTTTGATACTGTTGCGCTACCGATATGCAAGTAGATGGCACTTTAACCAAGCTATCATTACTAACAATAGGATGATTTTAATACAGTAATATAGTCTACCCAAGTAGTTCTATTTTCTATTACAGTTGCATTCATGCAAAACAAAGTATTTACATTAACTAGTTCAATGGTTTCGTTAAAATGTCTGATTGATTTATGCAATAGTCTCGTCCTTGGTGAGGAGTTATCATGCACATGTCTGATAAGTTGCAGCATTTAATAGCAGTCTTATTCTGCAAAGAGATTTCATTTGTTTTGTAGGCATATTGTACATATAATTGTCCTGGGCCACCAGTTGTCATTCAGAGATTGACCCCTGGTGAAAATGTCATGTTTAGTACCACACACTTCTGTCCGGATGGGCAGCTAAAGTTCCCCTGGGTTTTATTTTTGGTATTATTTTTCAACTCCAGGTTCCTTTACAACCAGTGTCATTACAGTTAACCCTTTGAATCCTTCCTCCAGGGGTAACTAGCTCTGCCAAATGGACCATAAGACACACCAGCATTTTTTTTAAAATTCATTGCTGGACCTAGAAAGACACAAATTTTATTATTTTCGAAGATAACATTTATGTGCGAGCACGTATTCCCATTTTCTTTCCCTGATCTGATGACTAGCACAGTGTTGTCCTTTCCATAGCTATTACTTCAGCCAGCTCGGTGACCATTTGGACTAGTGATCCACACCTAGCTCCATTATTAAAATTGTCGGTGGATCCAAACCCCTTGTCTTCTTTTACTGTCAAAGTAGGGGCCTCCCCTTAGTAATCAACAACTGTGCAACCCTGTCATGTGGCTGGATAAGAAGCTGAAAAGACAATGGACATACATACACAACTCTACCCTCCAGCGTAACTGATTACTTACTGAGGGCAGAAACCCTTGTACCAATAATAGGTGTGAGATTCAACTGTTTGCACTAGAGAAACAGAAGGGCTTGGGCTGGTTTATGCTGTTAAAATACCTTGGGTCTTTTCTAAAACCTGTAAATAAGAAACAATTATTGGCAAATACACATTTTTTTTATACCCTTTGGGGAACAGTGATGTACCTTGCAACCTTTGTGGGTATTACACTGGAAGGAGGAAGGGTAGCTACCCCTCCTCAAGCTCCTACTGGTGGAAGACACAGCTCGAGTGCAAGAGACAGCTCGAATACTGTAGCAATAAAAGGTTAGCTGTGAAACACAGACAAACAACAAAAACAAACACACACCAGTTTAAAAATAAAACAAGATTATTTTCATAGGATAAAAGAAGCCAAGCGTCCCTGGGTTCCTTATTTTAAGCATGACAAAATGTCAGCTGAGTTTATAAAAAATTCAGATTGATGGTAATACCGTACGTACGTATTTCTTAGAATGCATTTTAAAAGACAAAAAAATGATTACACCATGGTCACACATAAAAACAAAAGCCATTGTTTTTAACTGTAGATGTAAACTCTCAAAACAGCTGTAATAGTCCTTTTTTAAAATCGTTATATATATATATATATATATACAATAAAAATATGGGAGATGATGAATAATTCTCCCTTCCAGCTAGATATTGCCTGTGTTGGCTGCAAGTCAGAAGCAGTGAGCGAGAAGAAAAGTTTGTTCCTCTTCACTTAGAATACTAGTTTTGCAATAAAAGTCAAATTACATGGTTCACTCTTGGTGTGCTTTCATGAAAACATACATTTGTGTGAAAAGTTGTGCTTTAGGCATGAAATACACATCAAGTTTGAACTGGTAGTAACATAAAATGTTGAAACACAAGAAGGTCAAATAACGTGCAAAAGGTCACAGTGTGCATGCAAGGGTCATTTAAACCCAGCCATTCCTGTAGTGTCCTTGAACACCACCAATATTAAAATATTTTTAAATAACAATAGAGCTCACAATTAAACTGATGGCCAAGACAGTACACACACATATACACAAAAAGAAATACTTAACACAAAATAAGACTGACATTGTTTCACACCAATTTGCTGAGGTAATGCCCATAGTTCCATTAGAAAACGGTACATGGTTTAGATATATGTGCTGCCTCCTGCCTGTCTTGTAACACTGACAATTTTTAAACCAACACATTTATACATATTGTCATGCCAAATCTTTTTAGAACAAAACACTTAAGCACATTTTAACTCCGTTAAAATGCAGTACTATACTATTTGTGAGTGAACACATCTCGTATAACATGATTACACCTTTTGGCACATAACTAAAATAAGGCACTCTGCCATTTTGCAAAAAGTTTTGGTTTTATGATAAAGCCATTTATAGCTGTTAACACATTACATTTTTACCTAGCAGTGGCTTGGCACGTTGCTTGCAAACTACAACTCTTTTTGCACATTGCAATTTATATGACGTCATAACTCTTCACCATTAACACTACCTGCTCCACCAAACAAAAGTTTTTTACTGACCCTATCTAGGCAGCACAAATGTTCCATTAAAAATAAGCCAATTAAAACAGTCAGCTATGAGGCAAAGAAGCTTCTTCTTTCTTTTTTGTTTACTGTAACATGTTGTTGCACTGAAGGCAATCAATCCTATCTCACAACCTTGACAACAGAACATAAACACAGATATAAGCTAGAAAATATGCACTAGAAAGACGGAGCATTACCTTGTTTAGTATCGATATTACAGAAATAAAACAGACAGACATAAAACAACTTTAAATAAAAAATTTAGACTTACCGGTGCCAAAGTATTTTTCTTCTTCTTTTCCAATACACTAGTCTGAGTAAGAAACTGACTGCAGGACCTTTATGATAATTTTCAAACACTGCAGCTATTAACCCTTTTAAAGGTTTTAACCCTTTCAAATGTTTTTTAGCCATTTTAGTAACCTGCCAAACCAAGCCTTTTTCCAGAGCTCTGGTCTGTAGTTTAAAAACAAAACAAACAAAAATCTCTAACAGTACTAGGTTGAGATCCATTTGGTAGAGGTCCCCAGTACTTGGGTTTGGGATCAAATGTTTCAGCCTCTATAGGAGGCAAGGAACTTGAAATTGATACAAAAAAACTTGAAACTACACAGATGGAAGCAACATAGGAAGTTTTCAAATCATTCCGTCTGTAGTCACCTACTGTGCATACATCCACAATGGTTTATTTTCTTTCTCTAGATGTTGCTTATTTAACTTCACTTAATCAGCGCTGTTTTTCTCCTAAAGCAGCCTGAACTGTAAAGCCATCATTGGCTCTAACAGTATATACTTGCAGCAAGCACAAATTACAAGTACAAAGGGCAGTTGCCCTTGCTTGTTTAGAAGACTTTTCCTTAATACATCTTTCCACATATTTTTCACAGTTTATTAAAGAGAAAAGATAAAAAAAAGAACCCATCCTTTTTCCTAAAAATAGACATTTTATTTTTGAATCCTTGCCGACTCTCAAAAATGTTCTGCCAACTCAAACCAGGCAGCTATTTACTCACTCACACTCACATACACACAATAATAATACAATAAGTACAGCAAGCCAAAGCTTTATTATAACAAAATGTAATACAAAAGGTTATACATCACCGATTCAATAAAGCATCATCCAAGCCCTCTTCCAATGGCTGGGAAGCCCCCTTGTCAGCCTGGCTAGGAGTCTCTTGAACCGGGAACTGGCCCCACAGCGATGCGTCCACCCTGCAGGAGAGGCTTTAAACCAGGCATCCAGAAAGTCCCATTTTATATGTTTTATCTGGTATTTAGAAATGCTAAACCACCATGTCCTAAGCACTGGCCAGGTGCCCAGAACATCACGAGTTCAGCATGACAAACACCACTTATTCTCATAATAAATAGTTGGCATTCGTCAGATCATCATGCCCTAAACACTGGCCAGGTGTCCAGAACATCATGAGCCAAACAATGCCAGAGATTCCAAAGAAAAGTCTCACAACATTTTGTATTCTCATAACATCTTGTACAAAACATCTTATATAACTATGATTAAGCATTAAGCATCATACAAAATGGAGTGACAATAATCAACACAACATGTATATATATATATATATATATATATATATATATATATATATATATATACACACACATCAACAAGCCCTTCAGGATATCTGTAAATGTCTTTTTCATATAGGCTGCATTGTCATAGTCAAATATGAAAATATCTGCAAAGTCAGTCCCATAATTGGTGACTGTCTTGATCACTACCCTTGCCACAGTGCTGTGATTCATGCTGACCAGGAATTTGATGTCCAGCAGGTAGGGTGTATTCGGTCTATGGCTTCCTCCTCCAGGGGTGCAGACAAAATGTTTAAGATAGCTGATGTTCAGTGTCAGTTGTCTCGTCCACTATGATGGCAACCTTCTTTCCTGCAATCTTCTGGCTTTTGATGTATTTTTTCATTGCCATGAACATCTCTTGGGTATGCTCTCTGCAGTTGATCAGATTGGGGTATGGACTCACCATTCTTCACAAAGTCAGAAAGAAAAGCTCTGACTGATGGGTGATTAGCTTTCTCTAGTGGTATGTTAGCCTCCAGGCACATTTTGACAAACACTTGAGTGACGGTCTTCTCTGCCCTGTCACATGTGTTGCACTGAAGAGTGGTCATCAGTGTGTTTTGTTTCTGTCTGTTCCCCTGTTCTTGGAACTTGGCCTTCTGCTTGTTGTGTGTCTTGGACTTAAGATGGTCACTGATGGTAAATTTTCAAACATTGTCCAGAACAATGTTGCATGAAGTGCAGAACAGTTTGCCCCATCCTCATATAGGTCAGCCCCAAACTCATGCATGATCTCAGGCAGTGATGAACAGTGCCGTCTTGGAGCGATTGCATGCGGATGGTGTTCCTTGACCACAAAATTCTCCATTGTTGTTTTAAACTAAGGTCAACAGAAAAATACATCCTAGTGTTAAATAAGCATGCAATAGGCAGACAATGTACATCACATCAAAAATTGACCTGCTAATTACTTCAAATTTTTATGTTCCTAACATAAGTCAACAAGATCCATACACCTCGAGTACCACCATCAGTATTCAACTAATATGGGAAAATAAAAAGCAGAAAGTGGTTCCTGAAACTTTCCATGAAACCCACAGTCTGTTGCTGCATGAAAGTGCATTCAGAAAATTCAGTCACTCTCACACAGCACCAAGTGCAAGAAAACAGCTGCAATCAAAAGGCACTCAGAGTTGCCCCATAAAATGTAATAACCTTTCTTTCAGTTGGTAGCAGTATTACTGGAGACTTAAAACAACATGCAGGCAGACACATCCAATTGTACATATTCACCAAGCTTACCTCGAGTCTCAACTGTCCACATTATGAGGAACAGTTCCTCATTTTACTTTACAAAAACTCCTTGTTCCCCATTGAGAGGACTTTTCCCACATTCAATGGTAAGATTTTAAAGCCAAAATCTATAGTAAATGACCTGAAAAATATATTATTCAATTAACAACAAACTTTTTGAATATAAAGGCAAACAAATTTAAAAGTGTCCTGAGTTCCTTAGGTAAAGATTTAATTAAGTGTTCCACATTTTGCCCATTTGTTCCACATTTTGAGAGGCAATGCTCCACATTTGGGGGACAAAAGGTTGAGAGGTATGTCACCAACTCTTAGCATGAGGCCCTCTTACTTCCTCCCCCTCCCCCAAAAAAAGATGGTTCCACATAGCTGCAGTCAGAGACACATTCATCACAACAGAACAAAAATATAAAACAAGCATTTGTCAATGCTGAATGTTTGCTTGCATGGTGTATGTGTCAGAGGTGTATTAAAGTTATGAGCCTGTGTTAGCAAAATGCAACATAGCCTGATAACTTTATTGTTTTTTTTGCCACATATTCAATATAGCCTTCTTATAACCCCGCCTCATGAGCAGCGGTGGAGAAAATGTTCAGCTCCTTCGGAAGGCGGTTTAGTGCAGCGACTGCGAAATCACCTTTCAGGATGCTGAGAGAACACATTTGAAAAATGACAGCTGTCATATTCATGAGGTGCTGTGTAGAAATGGCTATTCTGAAAATCTGGGGTCATAACACATGCAATCTGTGTTTATATTTCCATGGACATCTACCCGAGCACAACAGCTGAATTGTAAGTATGGAATGTGTGTGAGCATGGTTACATCGCCCTGTTAACTTTGCATGTCTCAAACAATTACAGAAGTAGAAGGGTTAGTGCACTTACTGCTCTGCCAAGCCTTCCTGAAGTCCTCACTGGCCACAAGCAGAAAGCGGTTACCAGGACAGAGAAACAGCAACAGAGGTGGCTGTGATGGACACGGACACCTGTTGCAGTCAATCCACCCAAAGCAAGATCAAATAAAGGGACTTACCTGCCGTAGCATACCTGGGCAGATGTCCAAAGCAGTGATGCCAAGGTACCTGTAAAATAAAACATAAAAAGGGTCACAAAGGATCCACAGCTCTTAGTGGGACCAGCTGGGAAGAAGGGATAGGATAGAAATAAACTAATACTTATCTGATTATGGTAGAAGCCCTCATTTGGTCAGACTTGCAAAAACAGAAGAGAAATAAGTTAGATGAAAAAGCATAAGAAAGCAGAAGGAGAGAAAAGAGAGTGAGGTTAGGGAAAGAGGGGCTCAGCTGGGACTGTTTGCCCCTAGTGGTGGCAGAGTGGTCAGTAATTTATTTAGTAGCCCAAGTGGGCTAGTGGAGGCTAGTAGCCTTTCTGTAGAAATAAAAATAGTATTGGTGGTCAGTGGGGCTTGGAAATGCCCTGTAACAGGGGGTATACCATAAAGCTAGCCCTGGTGGCCTAGTAGGCTAGCCCTGATGTTCTGAGGCCAGCATTTCTGTTAAAATAAATGTTAAACCCTTTCTGGGTCTAAGAGGGGTTTCTCTGAACCCTAGTTATGCTGTGGGCAGTGATGGGGGGTTTATTTGTGTAGGCAGCAGAGGAGCAACTTGGACTGCTGGGCAGCCTGCCGATAGCGTGACCCCACTATAGTGAGAGTACCTGCTGGTGCTCTAGTACTCTCAGCCCATGCAGAGTTTAGGCTGCAGCCTACTCTGCATGGGTGGGAGACAGAGAAAGGCGTGAGCCAGCAGGAGGTGGAGGAGGCATGTAATGAAAGCGCCTCCTCTCCACCTTCTTGATCGCCACTCCGGCAGCAGTTTTTTTAATTAATTTATGCTCTATGGCTACAGGCTTAAGAGAAGGAAGACAGGGCACACATGAAGCCAGCAGAAGGTGGAGGAAGCATGTTAGAAAGCACCTCCTCCCCTCCTTTTTGATTGCCACTCTGGTGGCAATTGTTTTTGTTTAAATTATGCCCTACCAAGCTTACGAAGGGCAGCCAGGGGGCTGGAGAGCAACAAGATGCTACCATAAAGGAAAGGTGCTCTGGTGGCACTGTTGAGAGCCCTGAAGCACTGTACAAGGAAGCAATGGGGCTGAGGAGGAGGAGGAGTGTGCAGGACAGCAGCAGCTGCAGCATTAGTGAGAGCTGGGGGGCCTGTACAGTGCAAGGCGGAGGAGCCACCAAAACTGGAAGTCACATGGTGGCTAAAACAATGTAAAGTGAGGTTAGCGTGGGGGGTTAAGAGAGTGAGGAGACAACACAAATGTTGCATAAATGAAAGCCGTACAACTCATTGAAATAACCGGAAGGAGATAAAATAAGATCCGCACTCTGGTGGGTTGCAAGCCCCAACAGCCTGTAACAGAATGGGGGGCTAAGGAAAAGAGTCATAGCCACACCGGAGGCAGAGGGGAAGCCAGCGCCAGTAAAATACATCACACCCTGGGATGCTGAGGGGGTAATGAGGAGGCAGGACCAAAACAAAGGAAGGACAAAAGAAATACAAATGGGACCAATGGTGGAGGCCAGAGGGACAGAGATGAAGGAGGTAGGGAATGGAAGGGGGAAACAAGCTCAGTGTTGGAAGGGGAAGAAGTAGGTGTTAGCAGCTGGTGCTTTCCTTGAGGTAGCAGTCACTGTTTTCTTCTCTGGGGTGTTTCTTATGCAAATGAGAAGAATGAAGCGCACTCTCTCATTGGTGTGGTTCATTTCTCTCAAGTGAAGGCCAGCTTCCACTGTAAAATTCCAACAGCTGTCTCACTGGCCTTCACTGTTCATTGGTGTTTCAGGGTCAGGCCCACAGTGCAGTGCTCTGTGTTGGACTCTGACACATCTCTGAAATGCGGTACTGTCCTAGGGTGTTTCTTGCGCAAGTGCACAGAAAGGAATTAAATACACCAAAACATGCCTGTAGCACCAACATCCCTGTATCACCAATACTGAACGGAAGAATACCAATCCTTTAGAGAAACAGAAATAAAATGATGTGTGCTTGCAAATGAATACTTAATAGAAGTCGCTGCACTGTGATTATCAATCCAATGTGCATGAACAATAAGCAAGTCTCGAAAAGATCCCATGAAGTCCAGAAAAATAAAACAATTTTGCCTGGCTAACTATTATGGGACAAATAGGCAGAACTTTGAATTGCTAAAAATGACAAAAGTGGCACAGTCAAATTTGCTTAATTTAAAAGGAGATGAAAGCCTCAAGTAATAAAGCTCCTCACTGAGCCACTCTATCTAAGCAGAGCATCAGAACATGCCCATTCAGGTCATCTTGCATTGGCTGTAAAGCTGAAAAGGCAGAAATGATATGTCAGTGCTTAACAGCCTGTTTTGCAACATGATGTACTGTTCACCTTTGAGCAAGCAAGGATTTGTTAAAGGGTTGATATTACTACTCACCGAGATTAATTTTTAACCGATGGGGTCTTTATCCTGCACCATTTACTCTGAACCAACACTACTATGTATGATGATACTGGGCAATAGTCCAGAACGTGGCAGATAAGTGGCTTTTCCATTCAAAGGCTCGTTCACGCTGTGCCTTGACATAGTGGCTACCTTGACTTTTGTGTGGCATATTTTGGCCTTGATGGAGATACAGGTTCCAATATGCTGACTTTGTGCTGCAAATCTGTGAGTCTGTCAGCTGTATAGGGGTATAGAGTGGAAACTTTTGTCCTTTTCTTGCCTAGCCCCTAAAATATCAACCCTTTAACAAATCATTGCTTGCACAAAGGTGAACAGCTTATCTTGTTGCAAAGCAGGTCGTTGAGCATGGATATATAAATTCTGCCTTATAAGCTTTACAGCCAATGCAAGATTCATAGATTAATAGAAATGTGATGGCAGAAAAGGACCTACAGGCCCTCCTAGTCTGCTCATTTGTCTAGCCTGCTAGGACATGCCCCTCTCAAAAACCGCCTGTGGCTGTTCCATGCCTTTTGAAGCCTTCCACTGTTGCTTCTCCAATCAACCCCTCAGGGACCCATTCCATGTATCCACCACCCGCTCCATGAAATAGCACTTCCTAATGTTACCCTTGAACTGCTCCCCCTCACTCTGTAACCCATACCCCCTCTTCCTTTGATTCCCCTTCAGCTGGAAGATGCTCTCCACAGGCACCTGGTTTATACCCTTAAGGTACCCGAAGGTCTCAATCATACTACCCCTCTCCCTCCTCTGTTCCAGGGAGTACATGTTCAAATCTCTCAACCTTTCCTTACAGGACAGATGGCTGAGCCCCTTCACCATCTTCATTGCCCTCCTCTAAACTTGTTGCAGCCTCCCCTCATCCTTTTTGAGGTATGGCCTCCAGAACTGGACTCCATACTCCAAATGTGGTCTAACTAGATGGGTGTACAAGGGTACTATGACCTCCCTTTTTCTACTGGTAATCCCTCTTCCAATGCAGCCCAGCATTCTGCTGACCCTAACCACTGCTCTCTTGCAGTGCCTTTCCACCTTCAGATAACCCAATGACCCAAATAGGGTGTTCTAATGCTCTACTTATATACAGCGGCTCTGTGATGAGCTTTACTTGAGGGTTTCATCTCCTTTTAAATTAAATGAATTTGGCTGTGCCACTTTTGTCATTTTTAGGAATTCGAGGTTCTGACTATTTGTCCCATTATAGCTTACCAGACACAATTTGTTTATTTTCTCTTGTACTTCCTGGGATCTTTTTGAGAATTGCTTATTGTGCAAGATTGATAATCACAGTGCAACCATTTCTATTTCGTATTCATGTTTTAAGCACATAGCACTTTATGTGTTTCTCTGAAGGGTTGGTGTTATTTCAGTATCGGTGCTACAGGGATATTTTTTTGGTGTATGAAATTCCTGTGTTTTGTGTCTTTATAAATAAATTTTCTAGATAACTGAAAAAGTCAGAATATTTTAGAAGGTAAAGTGTAATTGAAAGCAGCACATGTACTAATAAAAAGACAAGAATTTATTTAGTTTTTCTGGTCTGGTGCTGGTATGTTCCCCGGGAGGGGTGGGGTTTGGTTCCATCTATCCTAGCAAGGCTTCACATCTGCTTGAACACACATGCTCTAGTGCACTGATCAGAAGGATACAGGAGCTGGGACCACTTTTTCCTTTCCTTGCACTATAAACCAAGTATGTCTCTTTTTTTAACAGGATTTCTCTCTCTCGCTCTCTCTCTCTTTCACACACACACACACACACACACACACACACACACACACATCACAGGTGTTCTCATTTAAAGTGTTTCACAAAAATGAAAACACCTCTGATTAAATGTAATGCACACTTGCATAATGATATTTCAAAGCTAGATTAAATTGTAAAAACACCACTGGAGGCTTTCAGATACCTAGCTTTAGCTATAATTATAACAGTACACTTGCATACAGTGTGGGTATAATCTAAACTCACTGTGGACATATAAAAAACATAATAAGCTCCTTTTAATAGTGTCCTTGTTTAAAGTATAAAATGAATATGTAGTTTCAACTATGAGCCCAATTTAGTTCTAAGGTGTTATTAAGCAAGCAAACCTTAATCCTCCTTATTGAGAAAAATGGTTTAACAATCGAGTATGGAGACACATAGCGATTCTGTAGGCCAGTGATGGGCAACCTATGATAACCATAGGGCACACAAGTGCGGCCCTCAAACACCCCCGAGGGCCGTAGGACCATGTACCACCCCCACAGGACCCCCTTTACCTTAGAATGAATAAGAAATTACAGATTTGATTGCAATAAACTTTATGAAAAGGATTGGAAACTTCATTAAAAGTTGTAAACTGCATTACAAGTATTAAATACTGTAGAAAATATTAAAGTAAGAAATACTGTACTAAATATCAGTGTGACTTCTGGGTGATTATATTTTTCTAAAGTTAAGAGCAACTCCACTGACACCCGACTGCCAACTGTCATACACAGCTGTTGTAAATGAGAAAAAGTCAGACAAGCACCAGACCCCTGACTTTCAAAACTCACAAACCTTATTGCTCAGAATTGGTTTCCTGACCTGCTTTCAGCCACAACTTCACCACCAAAGCTGTTTGAAACAATAAATTAAATCAAGCACCGACTTTTAAAAAACCCACACCCACAAGCTGTTCAGCAATACCCAACAATGCTCAACCCCCGACTTTCTTTCACTGCAGTTGTAAACAAAGAGATAATTAGGTTCCAACTGCAAATTAATTCACCAGTTTCTAGCATTTATTTATTTAACTTTTGCTAACCAGGTGAGCATGCTAGACAGTCAAGTGCCTATTTTCAGGTGCAACCTGGGAGAATTACAAGGTACAGGCAAAGACAATACAGAGTCAAGGTACAGCAATCAAATAATTACAAGGTACAGGCAGTGACAGAACAGTGTCAAAGTACAGCAGTCAACAGGTACTAGCAGTAACAACATAATGGCAAGTGCAGAGTCGATACATGGCAACAACAAGAAGCAATCAAAACAAGCAAGCATTTGTCAGCAAGGCAGATTCAGAGTAATCACAAGACATGAGTGGCAGCTGCACAAGTCCAAAGACATTCAGCCCACCATACAGTGTGGGACAACTAGGAACAAGGGCAGGAGGATGCTTGCTTTAAGTAGGACCTGAAACAGGTGTGTGAGGAGCAGACCCTGCATGTGTGTGCAGGCAGTAGGTTCCAGGCTCTGGGCGGGCCCGAGCGCGATCCTGTGAGGGAGCAAGTTGTGGGGACCTTGAGGCCAGGCATCACTGGACCTCGGATGGTAAGTGGGGGAGCAGACTTGAGACTTCAGCAAGTGCGGAGGGTGGGCGTTCTGATGATGTTGTCTATGAAGTTTCCCATGACAAGGATTGAGTGGTTGTTGAGGACTCACCCTAGCCTTGAGTAAAGTTGACAGTGGTGGGTAAGGCGGGGGGCTGACAGGATGAAATGACATATGTTATTATATGCTGTATCCCATTTTGTGAGCCAGGTTTTTGGAGCGTACATGAAGGAGGTGAACCCATAGCTGAGTGTGAGAACCCCTTTTGCAAGGGTAAGACGGGCAGCTGAGGTGAGGCAACTTTTGGCCCTGTATGCCAGTCAAACTTAGTTTGTGGCCTTGCAGGAGTTGCGTATGTGCAGGGAGAGGTTGAGCTGAGGATCAAAGTTTACCCCCAAGAACTTGAAAGAGTCAACCACCCGCACTGGGGAGCCATCTCCTCCAACTACTTTAAGAGGAGCAGGGCACACCCTAGTCTAGAGGTAAAAGTCAGAGTTGAGTCTGGAGTTGATGACACTGATGTCCTGTGAACTAGTTAGAAGCATGAGGTCATTGGCATACAGGGTGATGCGTCCAGAGGCAGGGACTGAGGGCACCTGGTTGACTAAGAGGGAGAACAGTAAGGGGCAGAGGACGGACCCCTGGGGCACCTCTGAGGTAACAGGTGTAAGCAGAGAGAGGCTTTTGGAACTTGGTGTACTGCAGCCTACCCGAAAGGTAGTTGGCAAACCAAGCTAGGACTGGAGGGGATAGGCCAAGGGACCGAAGAGCGGCACCCAGGAGTGTGTGATCAACCAGATCGAAGGCCTTAGAGAGGTCTATGAAGATGGCGCCTGTGAGGTTGCCTTGGTCAGTTGCAGTTCTGATTTCGGAGTGACATATCCAAGGGCAGTGGAAGTACTGCCCTTTATAGAACCCATGCTGCACTGGAGAGAGGAGACCATGGGTATGGAGGAAGAGTGCAAGCTGGGAGGCAACCACCTTTTTGAGCAGCTTATTTACAGCAGATAAGATTGGTGTGGGGTGATAGTTTTTAAGAATTTTGGGGTCACCGCATTTGAGGACTGGGACCACACGAGCCACCTTCCATATATCAGGGATTGTCCCAGATATGAGTGAGGAATTGAGAATCTGGGCGATGGGCTGGGTCAGGTAGAAGGCCCCCAGACAGAGTAATTTAGGCTCAAGATTGTCATGCCGGCTCCAGTGTGTGGAGAAGAGACCAGCTAGGAGCTTCCGTGTCTCACTGCAGGAGATAGACTTAAAGTAGAAGGGGGTGAGAGACCAAGCACTACCAGAGGGACCCAGTTCATTGGATACAGGGAGGTGAGGGGGATATAGTCAGACAGGTTTGAGAACTTAGCATTAAAGGCATTGGCTATAGTCAGGGCATTGTTGCAGCTGACTCCGCCGATTTGCATGTCGGAGACCTGAGGGGTGGCAGGACCGCATACTGTATGTTTGCTGGTGTGCCAGAAACTCCTAGGATTCTTGGCTGATGCTTCGAGAGAGGATTTACAGAATTCACTCTTTGATGAGTGGATGGCCTTCCTACAGGAGTTCCTGAGCCGCCTGTATTCGGTGAAGTCTGAGCTATCACTGGGAGCTTGAATTTTTGCCAGCATTTATCCCTGAGTTTGATAAGGGTGAACAGACCACCATGCAGCCATTTATTGACAGTGCCCCTCATCCTCCTTTTTATAAGAGGGGCATGCCTATCCTGTAAAGAGGTGAATATGGATAGGAAGCAGTCAAGGGCAGCAGAGGAGTCGCTGTCAGTAGTGACCTAAGACCAGTCGGTCTGGCAGAGGTCAACAAGGAAGTTGTTGGTGTCAAATTTTGAGTAGTCCCTCATCTGAATAACTTTGAGGGTACCCTAGGGTGGGGACTTTCCAAACACAGTAGGTGGGGAGTGGTCGAGATGGAGTCTGGGAAGAGGCCAGAGGCAGTAATATGGTCTGGCCTATTGCTCAGCATCCAGTCAACGAGGTACCTTTATCCCAGAGGAAGAGGGTCTGGTAGGTTCGGTGATGAGTTGGCCAAGGGCAAGGCCTGACAGTAGGGGTTCGTATGGTTGGCATTGCCACCCAGCCAATTGGAGGTGAAGTCCCCAAACACTAGGGTTCATTAGTGCCCACCTTAGACTAAGGCAGTCAAGGAGAGGCCTAAGCACCCCCTTTCAGAGGATTATACACGAGGCCAGGTGGAGATTTTTGCATTGCCCAACAGATGAAGGGCATGTAGGAACTCACAAGAGGGGAGGGGTGAGGTATGACAGACACCTTTAGGTGGATTTTGTAATAAATCAGTAATCTGCAGCACTTCCCTCTCTATCCTACCTGACAGTGTAGTAGCCAGGAAGGGCTCAGACAGAGTCTGGGTAGACAGGCTTGAGACAAATTTTGGAGACCCCAGGATGTCTGGATTATACAGGGTTTTATTTAACTCTAAAATTGATTAGCGTTTTGCTCATAAAAGTTCTAAAACATTGTGAAAATGCATAGCACTTGCCTCACTGTGTTTAACAAACATAACACTTCTAGAAAACCTATATGAATACTTTCTCTACAGTTAGTATTGTCCCAAAAAAAAAATCACGAATCAATTATTTAAAACCCTGTTATAGTGAGAGCAACCAGGCCATTGCTCTGGGAGGTTATCTAGGAGGCTGCGGACATTTATGTAAGCAATTTGTAGGCCCTTGGCATTGTACCACGGGGGGGAGGGGGCCAGAGGGGATGCATGATGATGGGGGAGGAGGATCCATAGGATTAGGCAATAATCAAGTCCAGGCAGGAAGATGGGGATAATAGTACAGAGGGGGCATAGTACAGTAGAGCAGATACACAATTACACTATAATACTGCTCCTCACATAGGCTGCGGCAGATTGTTTCTTAGCTAAAGTGCATGTATCAGATGCCCTAGATAAATTAAATAGCAGTTTAGTGACAGCTGAGGGGGAGTCAGAAGGGGGGGCTGATATGCAGTTACACCAAATATAGCTCTTTACACAGGTAGATTAATTCTTAGTTAGATATGCAGGAATGAGATGCCCTAGATTTATTACTGAGTAGTTCTAATGACAGCCAAAAGGGAATCAGCAGTAAGTTAGCACAATCAGGCACATGGTTATAGCGTTAAGCATAGTAATTTGTAATAGCAGTTAAGGCAAGAGATTAGCAGAACAAGCATTACATTGTAGTCAGCAACAGTCTGAGAGTTTGAGTGGGAGGAGCCAGCGCCTCAACCTTGTGGCAGGTCTGTTTCTAGGCAAGCAAATCCAGGGCAGAGGGGGGCATGCCAAGAGGTCACCCTCAGCATCCCAGCAGAAGAATCTGAGTGCACAGAGAGATGCCTGGGCATGGGGGCTCGCATCAGGTGCGAGTGTTATCTTTTAAAATTTGTGCCCAAGCCGACCAGCACTGACGTAGCTCCCGAGTAGGAGAGAGCCAGGAATGAGTGAAATAATGCACAGACCACAGTAAAGAAATTCTCCCCCAAGTGATTTAGTCCACAGCAGCTCCATGGTTTCAAAAATCCTCTGTCCCCTTCGTGCACAAACCGCCGATGCAGCCTTCAGCAGAGAAACTTCCTGGAGCAACAAGTGAGAGTAGCCACACACCATAAGTAGCGCTCCCAAATAAAGTTCAGCTCACAGCAGCAGCAGCAAGTTCCGAGAGTAGCAAGTGGTGGTTCAACGAGGGAGGTCATGAGCGCTAAGCAGAAAGCTGGTGCCTCAACCTCGTGGCAGGGTCCATTTCTAGGCAAGCAAGTCCAGGGTGGGGGCCGTGCCAAGAGGTCACCCTCACCATCCCAGCAGAAGAATCCGAGTGCACAGAGAGATGCCTAAAACTTCAGTGCATATTCAGTCATAATATAAGTCACCATGAACACACGGGCAGTAAACTTACCAGATAATGTGTGTGTGTGTGTGTTTGCTCACACTGCGGTGTACTCTAATTGAAAAAACAAAACGTTTAATTTGGACCATCATCCACTGCAAACTGTTCCAATCCTCTGTATTCCAGCTCCTGGCAGAACTTGGCACCATTTCATGAAAACAGAAATCCAGGACAGCTGGGTAGGTGTGTGCATGCATTCGTGCATGTGTTGGAACAGAGGGATGCAGTACACTGCAGACTAGGGAATCTGGAGAGAGCTTACCTGAGCGATACCCAACCCCAGACTTTTATCAGCAGCTGTTTTAAACCAGAATAAAGTAAAACAAGCCCCCAACCATCAATATGATTTCTTTATGCTCACTATCTCCACAGCGATCAAACACTTCATTAGCTCTGCAGAGCTTAACAACAGTGAAATCATTTTTTTGGGGGGCGGATAGATGCAGGGGCCGCAGGTTGCCCAGCACTGCCTAGGCCACTCATGAGTTCCCTCTCACAGGACTCACTGAATATCAAACAGCAACTGTTAGTCATAAGGGGACTATCAATGATCACTTCTTTCTCTTATAATTGAGAATGTAAAAAGAACAAAGAGTCCCAAATTGTGTCAAATATAAAGTTGCACCTGGGAGAAAATACCTCAAGCGAGCGTTTCCCCAGATCTGAAGTTACAGCCATGTCATTAGAAAGGATGAGCAGTTATCAGTGCTATAACACTCCTTTCCTAATTTGGGGTTCAAACGATTCAGAACAGTAAGCCCAAACCATCTAGCCACCTGAGAGTTGTTTATCCTTTCCAGGGCACATCTTCTAATGTTTAGGCAGCAGATTTTAACTCTTTTCGACTCTTCATGGCAGAATTAGCTCTTTCAGCCGTAACATAAAACCCAGTTCACCAAACCTCCATTGTAGTCATTTCTTCAGGCCCAAATTTATATTGTAGTCACATGAGAAAATAAAGAAATAAAATGAATGTAAAATCTGGCATATATTGAGACCCCCACAGCAGTATCATACCTTCTTAAACCATAAATTGGGCATTTCAGCACATATAGTGCATTGAAAACCTCACCAGCATTCTCATCAAAGGTCTCCTGCTCCAGATAAAAGGACAGGTCATCTTCCAAAGACTATTTAAAGTTTCCCTGTTATTGAACAACAGGCAGTAAAATATCTTGGTTCGATACAAAATTACCAACAGCATGTCTCTCGAGCAAACAGCTCCTTGTCAGCAAATGATTAAAAAAGTTCAAAAGCGCTTAAAAAAAAAATCACCACTGTGAGTAAAATACTAAAATAGCAAAGCTTTCATTTCGCTAATTTAGAATTGCCAGGGAATACAAAAGATTTGACAGTAAAAATGAGCAAACCTGCAAGGAATCACACAGAGTGGGGAGCAGAGCTGTGTCCAGCCATCTTGCTGCTCCGTGCCAGACAGACAGCACCAACCCAGCACTTTGAAGTGTGAGGACTGAGGACTACAGAAGTTCACACAAGAGTGCCATTTAGAATTGGCGCCTTAGCAGAGCCGGACCCAACATGACAAGATGAAAAGAAAAAACAAAACATGCATCATGCCGGGACTGGGAGGGGGCTGGATGCTGGGGTGGCAGACAGAAGGGGTTGGAGTGGCAAGAAACTCAAACAGGAGGACATGGCACAAGGCAATTGAGGGGAAACAATATATATAAGAAATTACTGCACGGGGGGCAAGGATTTCTGCACTGGGAAAGTGGGGAGGGGTGCAGAGAGGGAGGGTCAACCGCTGAAACTGTTGTCCTCCAAGTGAGATAAAAAAATAAATCACGTGAGCACCAACTGGACCATGGTGCACAGATGTGGAGGTGACAATTCTCACCTCATGCGTCCTGATTGAAAAGATCGATTCTCTCCTTGCCCCAACAGCTCATCTCCTTTGATTTTTTTGGGGGGTTTGTTTAGTCTGGAGTGCTGTGCTGCCTGCTAGCTTTATGCTGGCCTGAAGATGCACTGTATTCATGGGGAGCTAAGGAAAGGGCCATAGCCACATAGGAGGCCAAGGGAAGCCAGCGTGGTAAACTGATGTCATGCCCTGGGATGCTGATGGGGTGAGGCGGCAGAACCAAAACAAAGGAAGGGCAGAATAAATACAAATGGGACTGATGGCAGAGGCCAGAGGAACAGAGATGAAGGAGGTAGGGAATGGAAGGGAGGAAAAAAGCACAATGTAGGGAGGGGAAGGAGTACGTGTTAGTGGTTGGTGCTTTCCTTGATGTGGCAGTCACTTTGTTTTTTTCTTAGGGTTGTTAAAGGCCATCTCCTGCTGTGAAATTCCAATGGCTGTCACACTGGCCTTCACCATTCATTGGCGTGTCAGAGTTGAGCCCACTGTACATTGTTCTGCATTGGACTTGTTCCTGACACCTCTGAAATGCAGTACTGTCCCAGGCCTGGATATTCAAAAGGATTGCGCATGGCACAACAGTGTTGCACCATGCGCAACCCACTGATGCACCCCGGTGCAATATTCAAACGGGGATTGTGCCTGGCACAAATCCTGATGCACGGAGCGCATCAGTAATGTATGCGGCGCAGGTGGTGGGACGTGCCCATGCATACTCCGCACATCCCGATATTCAGCCCAGGATGTGCTGAGTCCATGCATGTGCAACCCCTACTTGCGCTGCACACAGGTGAGCCACAAAAAAGGAACAACAGCTGGCCACCCACAGGTGAGCTGCCGTGTTGCAGGGTGCAACGGCAGCTGCTACCTTGGTGGCCACAACTCACGGCTGCACCTCCGTGGTGGCGCCCTCCATGCCCAATCACGGGTATCTGTTTAAATTAATAACGTCCTATCTCCTGGTGGTCCAGTGGACGCTCGCAGCCCGATCGCGGCTTAAGTATAAATAAAGCCGTCTATCCCTGGTGGTCAGTGGACCTCTCACAGCCGATCGCGAGCTTAAGTATTAAAAGCCATCCAATATCCCTGGTGGTCAGCGGTACCCCCGCCCACTGAGCCCCACCACCCTGCTCACCCCGGTCAGCGGCAGGTGGCAGCACCACCCGCCCGCCGCCTGCCGACTGACACACGTAGGTAGGGCTGTACACCCATTGGTCCACCAGCGAGCCAATGGGCATGCAGCCCAATGCCGTGCCACAGTCGAATATGTTCACGCCATCTGGAATGTATCTGTTACAAACTACGCCCATAGGCTCACTATGGACCAATGGGTGTACACAATCGAGCAGTGGTGGCGGGGGGCTGTCAAAGCCGTGGCGTGCTGCTGCCTGCTGCTGACCGGGGAGGAGCAGGGATATTGGACATTTATTTCAATCAACATATGCCTGTGATCGAGCAGTGGGGCACATTGCCATGCTGTGCAGGGCGTCGGTCCCTGATGGCTGCTGCCTGGCAGGGCGCCAGGTGCAAGTTGCCGGGGATCGTTGCACCTGCATTCAAATGGGGCCATAATGACATGCAAATGGCCTCATTTGCACCTTGCATACATTATGGCCCCATTTGCATGTGCACTTTTGAATATCGCAGTTGTTGCGCATAGCGCAACGGAACTTGCGCTAGTGCATCCCCCTGCTCCACTCTAGCCACTTGCACTGGTGCAGTGCCACTGCACCATGCACACTGTGGGTGGCCAGGGTACGATATTCAACGATGCTGTGCCATGGCGCGGCTCTGTTGAATATAGCCCAGTCAACGCCCCTGCACAGCCAAGTTGCGCTGCACCCAGGCTTGCGCCACAGCCTGGTGCAGTCTGAATATCTGGGCCCCAATATGTTTCTTGTGCAAGCGCACAAGCAAACACATATATCAGTCTGGAAGCTGCTAACTTAACACCCCAGATCATAACTTGGGCAATAGCTGTAAACCTTATCAATTTTGTGATGAAAGATTGACATTTATGCAATTACCATCTTGAAGTAATAGATAACTGCTGCTTTTAGAGGCTGCTAATATAAAAGTCACACCTGGGCACCTGTAGAGCCAGAGGAGATTAGCAGAGGCCTGTATCATTTGAATAAAGTACAACAATAGCTGGGCAGACATGCTGCTCTGCTGTTTGACATCATAAATGAGTGCCTTCCCTCTCCTAATACATCCACTGTATAAGTGATTCAGAGTAAATGTATTTCAATAAAATATAAATATATATTCTCCCAGTAGGACCAGTATAGTTAAAATTGAAATAGCACTTTAATGTTTCCCTACTTGCTATGGTTACGGAGATATTGGCAAAAATGTGTTACAAAGGCACCAAGGGTGCCTTTTCAGCACTTTTAGTGTCCGTATCTTGTAAATAATGTGAGATATGGATTTGGTCAACTCATCTCATCTCATGTGGAGAACTCATTGTCATGAATACAGTGGCACTTGAATATTTTTCATAGCTGCTATGGTTGCTGAGATATTGACAGATTACTGTTACAAGGGTTCCTTGCCCTATAGGGCTGCTGTATGGCTCCGTTGTTATGTGTAAGTGGCAGTGCATGGCCCTGAGGGCCCGTGCTCCCACATATGCATACCACTATGCAAAACATGGACAATGTGAAGAAAGCGCAGGGCCCGGAGGTCCCGAGCTCCCACTAACACATACCAGTTACCAGTTATGTTACACTTTCTCAAAAAGAAGGGAAATTCATTGCAAAAAAATCCACTAATGCATCAGTTAGAGTTTATAGCACAGCAACAAAAGTTTGGAAATGTGATGTGAGGGTCTCCTCCCCTCCACACACCAGCAGGCATCGAGGTGTGCATTGAATCATCATGCCTAACTGTCACCCCATTATCATATACTGCACCACATCAGCTTCTTTACACATGGAATAGGGTGAGAGGTAGGCTGACGACCCCAATGCACACCCCAATGCCTGTTGGTGTTCTTTACAGAAAAAGAAATAAAGGTTAATCAGCAGAAAAACACATCATGAATTTTATACGGACACAATAAAGCAATCACAGAATTCCTTACACTAAGAAGGTGGTAATTTCTAGTCCCCCCAAACTAGCCCCTAGCCAGTTTGTTAAATGGCACCTGTGACGTAGACAGCCAGCTCTGAGTGCTTGAGTGCTGTATTCATTTTGTTATTACATATAAAATATATGAAGGAAAGGGTCAGTTCAAGAAAAAGCAGTCTTACTGGAACTGACACATCAAACTCCCAGGGATAAGTTCAAAAGACAGAGGTATTTTAAACTGCAGAGATCTAGGGTGCAATTACCTTGTCAATTTGCTTTCATCCCAGGAAATAAGATTAGCCATTCATAATGCCCTCAGGAGATCCTTTGACCTGCATATTTGCCAGGAAGGACTTGTGAGGAGGAGTGTCGAGGAAGCCAGAATGGACATTGAAGAGGTTTGAAGTCTGAACCCTTGAATTACATCAGAGACCTAAGTGTAGATTCCAAGGTCCAGACAGGATTAAAGAGGCCAATACACTTTGCTTTGAATACAGTGACTTAGATCAAAGAAACTTCTGAGATATATGTGCAGCAGAACAAAACCAGTTCTGACCAGCTAAAATGTGGAGAGGAAAGTCAGTGAGGTCATCTCATTTTTTTTTTTAATATTTTATTTGGAGAACCTGTATTGTAAAATATAGAGTTTGATACACCAAAAGGCAGTTAGTGACCTCATGAGAAGGCCGGCTCAGAAGTGTGTTTAAGTTCTGAGAGTGAAACCTGACAGAGACACATGACAATATTATCTGACTGAGGGAGAATCGTCACAGCACTGAAAAGAGTAAGATTAGACCAGTCTAAATGTATGTATTGTAGGAACTGTACTTTTTCCTGTTTGTTTTAAGGCTGTATGTGTTGGGATATATATAATTTGTTCCGTAATTATTATTCTGTTTTGATATTTTTAAAGTAAAGATATTTTTTTTTTTACAAACGAAACTGCCAGAGTGCCTTGACAATTCTTTTTATTTTAAGTGGAGCTTTTAAAGGTTATAAGCACACTGTGTATGGGCTTATTGTATACCAAACTGGGAAATGAATAGAGTTCTCTAAAAGTCTTGCATTGAGTTCTAAGGGTTCATTTGAAAGACCTGGTTGGGTGCCCATAGGCAAAGATATCTGGCCCCCCGAAGACAGAATTATCTGAGCCTGATAATTGGGTATGCTAACAAGAGCTTATCTGTTTGAATCCTTCAGAGCTTGAGACTAAGGTGACTTGAACCCACAAAACAGACAAGAGGGTTATCTTGTCTGTTCTCTGTACATAAATCATATGCTCAGAGGTTGGCACTTTGAGAGTAGAGGGTTGACTGGCTGAGCAAGTTTGTGACAGATTGGTTGGCAGCGTGGCATAAATGTTTGGTGGTATAAGCTTCATTGTTCAGTGTGTTAGCTTGAAACCATTTAGCTCACTTGGAAAAAAAGAAAGGCAGCATTTTATTTCAAAAAGGAAACAGAACTATATCCCTTGACTTACAGTTAAGTTCCCAACCATTTTATTTTTTTTTCTGAAGTGCCAGTCAGTATAGTATTAGTGGTGAGAGAAGAAGAAAATGTCTTCCGACTACAGCAAGCACAGTGTAGATTTCTTAAAGCAGTTGTGCGGGGACAGGGGAGTCCCGTTTGGGGTGAAAGCAAGTAAGCAGAACCTCACAGAGGCCCTGATGGTAGCAGATACCTGGAGCAGCGGTCACCAACCATGACTGAAAGGGACCAGACCTCAGGGTGTGGCAGAACAAGTGGCCAGTGAGGGGTCCCGAGAGTTGATGAGGGCGGACAGCAGGGTCACTGTCCAGTGAAGGGCCACAGCAGCAGGGAAGGTCACCAGTATCCTGGATCCAGAGGTGCTCAAGTTGCAAATTGAGTTGTGCAGGATGGAACTGGAGACAGGCGACAACAGAGGAGGGTGGACTGTGGGGCGTGAGTGCCAGCGAGGCAGAGGAAAGAAAGAGAGTGAGAATGCAGAGCTGCAGAGGAGAGGAGAGAGGAGCATCAGTGGCAACATGAACTGGAGAAGCTACAACTCCAACCAGCGGCACCAAGGCAGGTAAGTGGATTGGGTTTAACTGGGACTGCAGAACTGGGTTACAAATTGAACTCAAAATTAATAGCTGAGTTTAAAGATGGGGAGGACATAGACACCTTTTTAAATTCTTTTGAAAAAGTTTGTATTCAGGCTAAAATTCCTAGAGAGTCCTGGAGCTTCCAGCTGTCCTCGCTACTTACCAGAAAAGTTCGGGATGCATTGGGTCACATGGACAATAAAGACAGTGATGATTACAGCAAGTTAAAAGCAGCACTACTAAAAAAGTTTGAATTAACTGCTTGAATCATACAGATGTAAATTCCGTAAGCTCAGGAGAAGCCTGATATGAGCTATTGGAGCTAGCACAATGTTGGTGGGAAGGAATTGAGGCAAATACTTTGATAACATTGAAAATGTGATTTTATTAGAACAGTTTTATTGGAACTACCCAGCAGAGTTAAAAACCTGGCTAGAGGGACCGAGATCGAAAACAGTACAAGAGGCTGCTGAACTCTGGGACCGCTATGCCAAGGAAACGAACTCTGCTCTGAGAGTGAATGGGGGTGGGCGTGTGGCGCAGAAAAGGAAAAGCATGCCTTCAGGGCAGCTAAAACCCTCACTGCCTCCACCAAAACCAGTTAGCCTCAGGTTTCAGAGAAAAGATTTATCTGAAGTAAGAAATGCTTGTTGGTTGTGTAAAGAAACTGGGCACCTTGCCAGACAGTATCCAAGAAGGGCAAGCAATAATACGCAAAGTAGTACCGGAAAGGAAGTGGGTTGTTTGTGTGTACCTGGAAGCATGCCAGTGAACATGAGGGAACACATGCACCCAGTCATGGTAAATGGCATACAGATACAGGGGTTAAGTGACACAGAGGCATCCCTGACATTGGTAAAGAGGGATCTGGTACAGCCTGGTCAGCTTATACCCAACAGATACATAACTGTACAAGGGTTTACTGGAGAAGAGAAAACATTGCCATTGGCCAGTGTTCTCCTGGGCTGGGGTGAAACAGGGGGAACTGTGCAACAGGTGACTGTAGCTAACACATTAGCAGTGGATGAGATCCTGGGTAACAATCTCCAGCAGCGGGTGGTATGTGCAGTTACCCATAGCCAAGCAGCCAGGGAAAATTGTAGTTCTCTGAGCCCCAAGCCATTTGGGAAGATACTGAGAGGCTGATTCCACAGCCTGTGTCTCCAGAGGGGAAGACTGATAAAAAGAGGGTAGAAATTTCCCCAGTAGCAAATAACCACATAGCTATGGAGGGTTACTCCAAAGAGGGGGAGGGTGACCCTTGTCAGAGGGTAGGGATTGACAATGATCCTGAGGGCCCTGATGCTAGTGCTAGGGACCCTAGTTTAGCGACTGAAGGGGACCTGTCCCATGCCTTGGGAAGGTGTGAGGGGTTTGCAGCTGCTCAGAGAAGTGACCCTAGTTTAGAAAAGCTGAGGGCTTGGGCAGAATGGACAGTGCACAGGGAGGTGACGGCAGACATAAGGTTTATTGGGAAAATGGACTTATGTATACACAGGCAGTACAGACAGAGGCAGGGATGCTAGGCAGGCAGCTTGTCATTCCTCAGGGATATCGTGAACAGTTGCTCAAGGTTGCCCATGATATTCCCTTATCTGGGAATCGCATGAACTATGCAGTAGTTGGCCCAGAATTTCTACTGACCTAACTTCACCCAGCAAGTGAAGGAGTATTGCAGGTCTTGTCACTGGTACCAAGAAATAGGGAAGGCGGCCAGAAAACCCAAGCTGCCCTGATTCCTTACCCATAGTGGAGGAGCCATTCCAGAGGTGGGAATGGATATTGTGGGGCCTTTAAATACCCCCAGCTCCTCAGGGAAAAGGTTCATCCTGACTGTGGTGGAGTATGCCACCTGGTACCCAGAGGCAGCCGCCCTTTCCTCACTGAGGACAGACAAAGTGGCAGATGCCTTGCTTGGGATTTTCTCCTGTGTTGGGTTTCCACAGGAGGTTATCACCGATCGAGGGGGTTCCTTCATGTTGGACCTAATGAAATGTCTATGGAAGAAGTGTGGGGTGGTGCAGAGATACACGACACCGTATCACCCACAAGCCAATGGGCATGTGGAATGCTTCAATGGTACCCTAAAGTCAATGCTCCGGGCATTTGCTGAACAGCATGGGAGGGACTGGGAGAAATACCTTCCCCACCTGTTGTTCACATACAGGGAGGTGCCCCAAGAGTCAACAGTATTTTCCCCCTTCAAGCTGTTGTATGAACACTGGGTACATGGGCCCCTGGACTTGATCTGGGTGGACTGGGAAGGATAGCATGCCAACCAGGGAACTCCTATTGTGGATTATGTCCTATGGTTTAGGGAAAGGCTGAAGGAGCTTATGGGGACAGCCCAGAGCAACCTGGCAGCTGCCTAGCAGAAACAAAAGGTATGGTATGACCACAGAGCCAGAGCTCGTTTGTACATGGTGGGTCAGGAAGTCATGGTCCTTATTCTGGTCCGGAAAGACAAGCTGCAAGCTGAGTGGGCAGGACCATACAAAGTGGTTAGGAAGGTAAATGACGTAAACTACATTGTAGAGTTACCTGACTGTAGACAGAGAGCAAGGATGTACCATGTCAACATGATGAAGACATATGCAAATAGGGCTGACATGGTGTTCGCAGTGTGTAGTCATGGGGAGGGGACGGACGAAGGAGACCCCCTTCTGGACTTGCTGTAAGAGAGTAAGTGGGAGTCCTCTGTGGAGGCAGTAAAATTGTCTCCCCAGCTGACCCCAGACCAGATCCAGAAAGTGAGGGAGGTTTTAGCAGACTTTGCCCCCTTGTTTAGTGCCAAGCCTGGACTAACCCCCTTAGCAACACACGATGTGGAGACAGGGACACAGATGCCCATACGGCGGACAGCATATCAGGTGTCAGAGGCTGTCCAAAAGGACATTAGGAGGGAAGTGGAGGAGATGCTGGATTTAGGGGTAATCCAGAGATCCCACAGTCCCTGGGCCTCACCTGTAGTCCTTGTACCCAAGCCAGATGGCTCGACTCATTTCTGTGTAGACTATCATGGACTGAATGCAGTCATGAAGTCAGATGCCACCCTATGCCCCGGATGGACGAACTCCTGGACAAGTTGGGGGGCAACCTACCTTACGACCATTGACCTGACAAAGGGGTATTGGCAGGTAGAGTTGATGGACAGAGCTAGAGAGAGGTCGGCCTTCATCACTCCGATAGGCTTATTTGAGTTCAAAGTAATGCCTTTTGGAAAGAAGAATGCCTCAGCCACTTTCAAAAGGTTGGTGAACCAGGTGTTAAATGGTGCTGAGGAGTACGCCATAGCGTACCTGGAGGACATTGCCATCTTCAGTACCAGCTGGGAGGAACACCTGTCACACCTTAGGGAAGTGCTGGGCAGAATACAGAGGGCCGGGCTCACTGTCAAAGCCGAGAAGTCCCAGGTGGCCATGGGAGAAGTGGCATACCTCGGGCATGTGGAAGGCCGGGGACAGCTCCGTCCTAACCAGATAAAAATAGAAGTAATACAGGCATGGCCCAGACCAGAAACTCAGAAGCAGGTCAGGAGTTTTCTCGGGACAGCAGGGTACTATCGAAAATTTGTACCAAATTACAATGCCCTGGCTGCTCCCCTATCTGACCTGACAAAGAAATGGATGCCCAAGAAAATTACCTGGGGTCCAGCCTGTGAGGAAGCCTTTACCAGACTAAAGGAGGCACTGTGCAGTGCTCCTGTTTTGACAAGCCTGGACTATAGCAAAACTTTTATAGTTCAGACGGATGCCTCAGATGTGGGTATTGGGGCAGTACTAAGCCAGACATCCAGTGAAGGGAGGGACCATCCGATAGCCTACCTGAGCCTAAAGCTGCTCCCCAGGGAAGAAGCATACTCCTCAGTGGAAAAGGAGTGTCTTGCCCTAGTGTGGGCCCTAAAGAAATTAGAGCCATACTTGTATGGGTAGCCTTTTGTGGTGCAGACTGACCACAACCCCCTGGTTTGGTTGTCACAGATGGGGAAAAACAATGGCAGACTGCTCAGATGGAGTCTTGCTTTACAAGCGTATGATTTGAAAATCATACATAGGGCCAGAGCCAAGAATAAGAACTCAGATGGACTGTCTGGGGTCTATGAGGAGTGAACTGATTTGGGAAGCTCATCCCATGTAGGGAATGAATCCCCCAGATTCAGTCTAGGTGGGGACGAGTGTGCTGTAGACAGCCAGCTCTGAGTGCTTGAGTGCTGCATTCATTTTGTTATTACATATGAAATATGTGAAGGGAAGGGTCAGTTCAAGGAAAGAGCTGTCTTACTGGAACTGATACATCAAGACCCCCAGGGATAAGTTCAAGGACATTTTAAACTGCAGAGATCTGGGTGCAATTACCTTGTCAATTTGCTTTCATCCCAGGAAATAAGATTAGCCATTCATTATGTCCTCAGGGAGATCCTTTGACTTGCATATTTACCAGGAAGGACTTGGGAGGAGTGTCAGAGAGGCCAGAATGGACATTGAAGTGGTTTGATGTCTGAACCCTTGAATTACATCAGAGAGACCTGAGGTGTAGATTCCAAGGTCCAGACTGGATTAAAGAGGCCAATACACTTTTGCTTTGAATACAGTGACTTAGATCAAAGAAACTTTTGAGATGTATGTAGCAAACAAAACCAGTTCTGACCAGTTAACCTGTGGAGAGGAAAGTCAGTGAGGTCATCTCATATGTTTTTTAAATATTTTATTTGGAGACTCTGTATTGTAAAATATAGAGTTTGATACACCAAGGCAGAGTTAGTGACCTCATGAGAAGGCCTGCTCAGAAGTGTGTTTAAGTGCTGAAATGAACCTGACAGAGACACAAGAGAATATTATCTGACTGAGGGAGAATCATCACAGCACTGAAAAAGAGTAAGATTAGACCAGTCTAAATGTATGTATTGTAGGAACTGTACTTTTTCCTGTTTGTTTTAAGGCTGTATGTGTTGGGATATATATAATTTGTTCTGTAATTATTGTTCTGTTTTGATATTTTCAAAGTAAAGATATTTTTTTACAAATGAAACTGCTGGAGTGCCTTGACAATTCTTTTTATTTTAAGTGGAGCTTTTAAAGGTTATAAGTACACTGTGTATGGGCTTATTGTATACCAAACTGGGAAATGGATAGAGTTCTCTAAAGTCTTGCATTGAGTTCTAAGGTTCATTTGAGAGACCTGGTTGGGTGCCCGTAGGCAAAGATATCTGGCCCCCCGAAGACAGAATTATCTGAGCCTGATAACTGGGTATGCTAACAAGAGGTTATCAGTTTGAATCCTTCCAGAGCTTGAGACTAAGGTGACTTGAACCCACAAAACAGACAAGAGGGTTACCTTGTCTGTTCACTGTACACAAATCATATGCTCAGAGGTTGGCACTTTGGGAGTAGAGGGCTGACTGAGTTTGTGGCAGCACCTTTCAAGAGCCTTATTATTTGAACCCTGGCAGTAATCTTTCCCAAAATCTAATTTAAATAGTTAAATCTGTCTTGAAAATGACGCTCCATAGAAGTGAACTGAGCAAGCTTCTGCACTCTCTCTATTCAGATGCCATAAAACATCAGAGTGTGGGGGGCAGAGTGTATTTGTAGGCAATGGAAAGGAATTGTGCTGCCAGCCTGGTGTTGGCAGATTAGGATCTCTGCTCACACAGAGGAGCTACTGTGCAGGTAAGGGAGCTACCCATTCTCTGTTAAAAGTACCACAAAATATGGTACAACCCCAATTATCTGAACCCTGATTAGCCCAAACTCCCTATAAAATGGGCATTGAAATCCCTGTATCCTGACTAGTTGAGACTTGGTTCTAGACTTTGCCTTATAAAGTTCACCCCACAACTTTCTTTTGCTCTACTGTCATTATACTGCAGCAGAGAGTTCCCATCTCCATTCTCAACCTCTTTTCAGGCTTCATAACCCCTTTGTAACAGACGTTCACTCAGTTCATCTGCCCTTTTGTTACAGGTTTAGTATCGATGCAGTTACATGGAAACATAGAATGTATTTTATTTATTAACTTTTGATAACCAGGTAAGTGCAGTAGGCAAAAAAAAACTGCCTATTTTCAGGCACGACCCGGGAGAGTACAGTTTAAATAATACAGCAATGACAACAATCAGGTCCATAATGCAAAGATACTGTCAGGACAAAAATAAAACAGCAGTAACATCAACAGAATTATACAATGCAGGGATGACAGCAAGAATAATACAATTAGATCAGTAATGCAATTATTGCATAATAGCCAGGAAAACAAGTCATATGGCCTAAATAGGGTAATAATAAAAAGATAGACACACATTCACATTAGGAATACAGAAATGGGCATGAGTGCAAGCTGGTGGACAAGCAGAGAGAGAGAGAGACACATAAAAGTTAAGTGCAGTCACAATTACCAAGAGCATTAAGGTGGGAAAAAAGAGCAAGCTTAAATGTAAGGTGAGATGAGGAGTTCTTAACATGAAGGGGAATGAATTCCAAAACCTAGGTGCAAAATAGGAAAAAGCTTGCTCACCCATTTTAGTGGAGCAGGGTTGAACTGAGAGCAAAGGGTAGGTGGAGAACCTGAGTGAGCGAGAGTGAGAGACAAGGGTAAGTATGGCACCCAGAGTGGTGGAATGAGGAGTTCTGGTTAATGAGTCAATAAAACAACCTAGACTGTAAGAACGGAGGGCATTGGGAGACAGCCAGTTTAAGGAAGAGTAGAGTAGGCAGTGATGGGTTAGGTGAGGAGCCAATAAGGTGAATCTGCAGATATTGTTTTATGTAGTATCCCACTTACGAAGCACCCCAGCACTGGCATGAGAGAGTACTAGGAGGGCATATAGCAGTTGCGGTAATAAAACATCTCTAGCTACAGAGATCCTGGCAGCCAGAGTGAGTAAATGACTCACTCTATAGGCCACACCAATCTTGGAGTTAACTGAGTGACATACCTCATTGACGTGTGCAGCAAAATCCAGTACCAGGTCAAGTGTGACCCCAAGATATTTGAAGGATAAAGTGTTAGAGACGGAGACCCATCACAGCAGCAGACCAGAAGCAGGGGACTCAGTAGGCACCTTTCTAGAGGACCCAAGGAGCATGGCATGGGTCTTAGATAGGTTTAGGATTTTTGATTATTGGAAGAAACCAGGATTGGAGGATCTGAAAAGCTGGTGATAATTGTTGGTTGAGGTCAACAATAGACTTGGAGGCAGAGTAAAGCACTGGGTCATCTACATACATAATAGTACTGCAGTGTGGAGAAGGGTTAGGGATGTCATTAATGAAGAGAGAAAGAGTAGAGGACCAAGAATAGAACCCTGTGGAACACCGTAGGTGATGGGGCAGGGGAAAAGAGAACTTTACAGAAGGAGACAGCCTGAGAACGATTTTCTAGGAAGCTGCCAAACCAGGATAGGCAGATAAGGGCCACTTGGCCAACCTAATCTGCCCATGTTCCCTACCTACAGTCACACCACAGACCCTACTTGATCTCTGGCTTTTCCACCCCTTTCCTTGCTTCTTAGTTTCCCCTTATATTTAAAAAGGGCCTTCAATCTTACCTAACAGGCACTGTCATCTGCTCTTGCCCTGACACTCCGAAGTCCTTGTTCTAACAGCCTCACTGGCCTTTTGCAGCACTTCCCCTCATTCTGCACTTGTACTCTCCAACTGCTTTATTAGTCCACTCTCATTCATACCCTAAAATATGTCTGTTTTCCCTCCTTACTGACCCGTCAGTATCCTCAATGTCAATAACTTCAACTGGCCCTTCATCACTGCATCTGCTGATTTCCCAAGGTACTTTAGGATGTCAGGCTAGCAGCTTGTCTGTCTAGCACTTAATATATATATATATATATTATAAAAGGGTAGGGAAATTGCTGCTCTTTTATTGGAGCTTGAGCACCACATGACTGTCACGAATATCAGGCGTGACCGCACACCTGCATTTTACCCCCTAAAAACAATTTTACCATTTTATAAGACAGATAACCCACTCTAGGATGTGCAGTGCACTCTGATATATGCACGCCTTGGTGGTTGATACACACCAAGGCTGTGTATATCAGAGCATGACCGCACACCTAAGAGTGGGTTATCTATTACATATATACATATGGGTAAATGCATTACAGACAAATATGAGCATAGAAAATATAATAAAGAACACTAATATAAGTAATAAAACAAAATAAAACATTATAAGACTGTGGTAAGGCTCTCATGCTTGTAAGTGTATTAGGTTATGGTTACATGTGGGCCAGCTGGTGGTATATAACCTAGGCATAACACTCCCCTCTTTGTTGTCCTAATTGCAAAAGTGGCAACACAACAAAAAGATGACAGGCATATAAAAGGTATATCTAAATGTGTCAACAAGCCTGAGGCACAAGCCCTGTAAAAGAACCCCAGCCATGCAAGATGCTGGATAAAAGTACACCTCAGACAACAAAGAGTTAGTAGTGGATGACTTAAAACAAGATATAAATTACTATCAAGCTTTAAAACATCGATCAGCATAGCTGCTTTTCAAAACACATAAAACTCGTAATGTAAATGAATTATAGTTCTATAAGCATAGATAGAATGACTGTGAAAGTAGACCTATTCAGGAGGACACACAGGGAAATCACAGATGGTCAAATCATAAAATACAAAACAGAAACTAGAGTGCGTCAACACCACAGTGGATATGTATATAAGAAAAATTGTTGATGTGTATTATCACAGAACATTGTTTGCAAAAACAGTGTTAAAGTCATTGTACATTCATAATGAACAGTCCATATTGAGATTTGAAAAGGCAGATAATGGTGGCATACGGGATGGCAGTGTACGTTATTGATTGAAGAATCTAATAACAATGTCCTTGAAAAGGAACCAGTCCATAAGGTTCAAGTTTGTAATCACAAAGCGGTGTAGTTATATTGGAAATGTCATTTGTCGAATGTTTGTAAACCATGGGGCATACATAGCACATGGAGTTGTGCAGATGTATACCAGCACGGTAAGAAAGGTAATATTCATGTAGCTGGTTGCTGGTTGGCTGGATTGGCAAAGGCCTTGGCAAAGGGTTGCATGAGAATGTCCACTGAATGTTTCAATGGAATAGCCATACCCACAGAGGTATAGTTTTTTTTGTAAAAAGAACACATTTTGCATAAATATTAACATTTCATACAGAATATAACCCATGAAAGAGCAACCAAGAGCACAGTTCATATAAGAACAATCAGTTCGTATGAGGTTCCAGCCAAATATGGAAAGCCAGCCATGAAGAAAAGTTACATGTGTTGCTTGAAGATCTTACCAGTACCTCTCTGTAGAAGCCTAAAACTTGTAAAACTTTGTTAAACACTTCGTTTTAAAACACACATATAGTTGTTGTTGTTGTTAAAAGGAAAATGTTATGGTTATTAGCAATGCCTTTAGTTATGGTGTGGTGTGACATAGACAAGGGATGGCATCGGCCATGCACTCGGAGGTGCAGGTCAAAGTCCAATAATAAGAATATACCATTTATTCATCTGTGAATACACCCTGTTTCCAAGTCTCAGAAGAGGTTGTGACAGTAGGGAAAACATAGTTTCCTGCTTATGAGTTGATGTCTGGCCTAGTTTAGGCTTATCTCATGAAATGAAAGTGAAGGTATTATGCTTGCTATATGCACTGACCCTTTATCATATGGCAGTATAGCCATTTACACCATGAAATACATGGGTGTACAACAGCGCCTGTTGCTCCTATGGGATTTGAAAATGTCACTTTTTAAGGTCCGTTGTCTAGGGTAAAATACTCCTAGGTAGTCAACAGTGTGGTGCTCTGATACTGAGTCTTAGCATGTATCAGTTCTATTGAAAAGAGGTCTGGTAACATGACGCTATAAAACCTGGAAGTGTTTATATTGAAGCAGAATTTACATTCTGCCATATTATGTGTATTAACATTATATACAAAGTTACCTGGGAATGATGAAGTAATCAGACCACTAGTCGGTCTGGGTTTATGCAGGGAACATTTGGTGGCTTTTTCTCTGTTGGGGTAATAACAGTTGGAAACATGGTAGTGCATGCAGTGGAAAGAGGTGTACAATACTATGGATGTATGAGTACAGTACAGGTGTGGAAACTTGTGTGGTGTGCTTGGGCCTGGCATGTAGACAGGATGCTCGTGGGTGACCTTCTGGAGTAGGGCCTACCTTGGAGTGTGCCATTAGCTAGGTGGGCCTTATGGATTTGTCATCAATTGCTAGCAGTCTGCCATTTAGTCTATAAGATTGGTTAGGAGCCACCACTATGGTGTCCAGGTGTACGTGGCCATCATGTTGTAATGAATCTTGATGGAACAGCAATGTTGATCCCTTTTGTCTGGGAGTATGAATGGTGGCACATAACCTACAAGAAAGAAATAATCCTTCATGGGGGGTGTTGTTGGGACATTTCAGCTTGTGAAGACAACTAATTTGTTGTGTAAGTGGTTGGTACTTGCTACCCCCATGTGGGTGTGACAGATGTCACCCAGATGGGCCAAATACCCCAACATATCCACGGGTGTGGAGCAGTTTACTGAGCTTATGCTTGATAAGCTGCAACAATGTGTGAAAACAATGACAATGACATAATTACAATGAAACAATAGTCATATTAAACATATTGCAGAAAACACATTTTAAACATTGATCACATTTAAAATGAAGATGGTCGTCAGAGTCCAGGAATGACTGTTGAGAAATTATTGTCTTTTACAAGAGCTAAAAAGACAAAAAGGATATGTGAAAGAATATGGGAATGTAAATAGCCCCCCCCATCAACAGATCAACATAATCTTATCCAAAACATTTATAGTCAACTATTTTTTATTTAAGCATGTCCCACGCACCTTGCGCAGTGAGATAAGTCGAGATGTCTTCTCAACCCAATGCACATTTTAGACATGTTAATAAACAGGGAAATCTTTAAACCATTCTGTAGGTTAACTGCTGTGCTTGCAATCACAACACCCAAACACACATAGAAGGATGGTGTTTGTGAACACCCATGAAGGAAGAATTCACAAAATGAGTAGCAGTCTGCATACGGAGTCTCTAAGCTGCCAGACTTGTTGCTACTTGCTTCTGAGGAAAGTCACATCTCAGACTTCAAATCATGAAGCAAAATGAGTGTAATTCTTTGCCAGACAAAACCATGACTGGCTGGCTTGCCATTGTTACAATATGAAAAGATCACACCCTAGGTGCTTTGCATGGTATGTTGGACAAAGAAAGTAACAAGTAGAAGTAATAAAATAAGTTTATTATGATATTCACGCTATAACAAGTGAAGCGAAGCAATCACAAGGGAGCTGATTACCCACCATTCCTCGAGCATGGTCTCTTTCTCTCTGAGGAGCTGGTGTGCATACAATTATATATGATTGATAGGAGTACAGCTACAGATATGATAAACATACTGCATTGGATAAGGCATGTAAACAAGGTGGCTTTCTTGTGCAATTACATAGGAAATGAAGTAAGAATCTCTGAACAAAGGAAACTCATATTCAGCAGGAATATGTGATGCCTGTTCTTATTTCCAGACAGTTAGTCTGGAAATGTTTGCTTATCGATCATAAAAAGCATACAATGTGTTACAATAGTGGAAAACTACAGAATTTGAGTGATTATGAATATAGCAGAATGTATGAGGAAACTAGAAAGAATATATATTTATGCAACAGGCATCAGGATAAAAACCGGTGCATAAAGGCGTTTATTTAAGACACTGTACAGATAAATGACCATGACGTAAACACTATGAGAATAACTTCCGGTTATTCCCATAGTGATTACATCATACCCCATTTGTCTACACAGTGTCACGTCACACACACACACACATGCACACATACCAGCTGCCACTACATTCATTTAATTTCAGTTTCACTCTGTATCTTAGGTGCTGTCAGCACTACGTGCCAGTTCCCCAGACTGCCCTATTTTCAACTAGCTCACCCAGCTGCAAACACAAACAGTTTCCCAAGTAAAAATAAAATCTGGCTCCATTATTACCAAAGAAAAAACTTTCAGCTACTCCTTTCTGAAGACACTGCAGCAAAACCATGACATATCCAACCCTAGCTACTCCACGCTAAAAAAAGGAACACTCACTTGTTTTGCTTGCTCTTCTAAAACACATGCAAACAAAAATCATTTTCTCTAAACCACAACTGTATTCACTCAACCACCTCCACCCTTACCAATATCAGCACTTCTCCTCATCCTCTTAGTCGCAGATTGTTTCATCTCACCAATCCACTCGTCCACCCGACAGCTAGTCAACCTCACATTCCCATCCTTGCTCTCTAGCCAAAAAGACAATCTTTAAATGAAACTCTGAGTTCTGGTTATTCAAAGTATACAACTGACAGCACTTACTGGCCCAGATATTCAAACTGGCGCCACCAAAGAAGCGCAATAGCAGGAGCAGGCGCAAGTGCAGTGCGCCAATGCACAACACGCGGCGATATTCAAACACAGGCACAGGCTAAGGTGCACTTGCACAACACAACTGAATATCGTGCCAACCATGCCATGGTGCAACCAGGGATGTGCAGTGGCGCAGGGCTGATGCACAGTAGCACAACCAGGGATGCACAGTGGAGCAGGGTAGTAAGCGCAGTAGCATAACCAGGGATGCGCATTAACAGGATGCAGGGTGCACCACCCATGGAAGACATGGGTAGAGGAGCACGCAGCAGACCATGAATCCATCCACCACCAGCAGCATGCGTCGAAGCACAAGTGACAGACATCAGAGCACAAACCCTGCAACAGACACTAGCGACAGCAAGGAGGGGGGACAACAACAGCAGAGGCCACAGTGCCACCCGAGGCAGACGTGCACCACACCAGTGACAGGAGGCAATCCGCCATTGTGCCGGGTCCAGTGGGTGGCCAGCATGGACAGCCACCACTGACATTCCAGCAGACCGTGCATAGCACAGACATGCAAGGGTGTCAGCTGCACGGGCCATGGACAATCCGACAGGGGCACCGTGGGCACAGTGCATGCACTGGGGACCACTGCACACAGGCGTCCAGTGCACAGAGAACAACACACATACCACAGACAGTGACTGAGTCCCCCACCCACACCGTAGGCGGGTCCCTGCCAGACACACACACACATGCCCAGGCCTGCACCACCCCTGACGCCATGCACACCCCTGCAGCCAAGCACCATTAGCCCACTGAAAATCAGAGACCACCACAGTTGTCATAACAAAATGTATATATTTAACAAATCCAACAACAAAACATATGTACACCTGTATACAAGGGTGGGGGAAAGGGCCACAGACCCAGGTGGGGGTGAGCATGGGGCAGGGGTGAACAAATGGGAGAGGGAAGAAGAGGTGTGAGGGTGAGTCCGGGGGGGGAATTCAACAAGGGGGCATAGAGGGCCTATCGCCTGCCCCCTCCCCACTTCTGTGCTATCTCCTTCCTCCGTGGTGCTGTACCCCATCCCACTTCATCCTTTGCAGGATTTCCAGTGTTGCCCTGGCAAGCTGCAGCAGCTCCTGCACCCCTCTCTCCATCACTGTCCAGCATTGTCCACCTAGGACAAGGGGCAGAGTCAATACGCGGACTGTCCAGCCCCTGCAGCCCACCCATTGTGCATGGTGTACAGCCGCGGCCATGCCCTGTGATGGCATGCGGCCACCCACAGTGACCGCGCCCACAAGACCCGCCTACCCAGGCACCCACAGCCATGCGGACCGCTGCACACCCAGCGCCCATGTCCCGCACAGCACCACTGTGGCCGTGACAGTGACATGGCTATGTGGTGCGAAGGCAATGGCACAGCCATGTACCCAGTGCATGCACGGACCACCAGCAATGTCCACCCACACATGCAGTGCCACAGGACAGTGCTGAGTGCACCGTGTGGCATGCACAGCGGTGGGGCCAAGTGCTGGTGGCCATGCCCCACTGCCAACCCTGCAACACAGCATGCACAGATGTGAGAGGAAAAAAGGCAGTCTCCTGCATCCATGCCAGCTGGGCGCTGCTGGCCCATGGCCTCTCCTCCATGACCCTGTTGCGGTGCACCAGCCCTCTCCCGCACAGCTCGGGCTTCCCTCACCCTACGGCGCTCCTCTGGGCCTAGGGTGCAAACACGGAGAGGGGAACATCAGTACAAACCAGTAGCAAAGCCCCCCTGGTGTGTGCGTTCCCACACAGCCCAGCCATGCCGCAATCCCACCACCATCACCACCACCACCACACTGGACAGCCCCCACCTCCCTGTGGGGTGGACACATGCACACCGCGATACCTGGATGGACGCTACCAGTTTATGGATGGAGCACCTACCTGGCTGTGGCATAGCACCTCGCCGGGCGTGTGCCTGTAGATGCCCCAGTCTTTCCGGGTCCCTCCGCTGGAGGTCTCCATACCGGTGGTGACACTGCTCACCGGACTGGGAAATACCAGTGACCTCCTCCATACCCTCTGCAACCTCCTCCCACATGGCACTGTGTGGCCTGTTCAGTGGGTCCTGGCCAAACAGGGCCCCAGCATGGGGCTCAACAATGGCCACAAGGTTCGCCAGCTCTACTGCACTCCACTGCTGAGCTCGCCTGCGTGACATCCTTCTGTCAGTACAGATAACAAAATGGTGCTCTGTAGCACACTTTCCCCATGTGCAGAGGCTGCGCAGTACAGCGCGGCCATTCCCCATTGCGCTGTCACTGAACTGCATGATAGGGTTGCACCCATGCGGACGCATGGTGCCTGGGGGCAAAGATCGACCACAGGGTCAAGGGTCTGTCTGCGCACGGAGCGCCACAATGCTATTGGGACTCCCTGCGTGTAGCGTGGTAGGGTGCCTGTGTGTGATGCCCTGCAGTGGCCTACTGTGCTATGGCTCCATGGCGCCTACGGCGCACCATGGCATGAGTGCCACATGGGAGAACAGCACACTAGAGCCACTGGCACAGTGGTGGCCATGCCCTGCACTGCTTTCCCCACACAGTACATCACCAGTGCTGCACGCGTCAGCACCCTGGGCATGTGCCATGTGATGCCTACTGCGCACGTCACAGAGCTGCGCCACTGCCTGAGCATGCTAAACAACATTGCACAAGGTGCAACAGCACGATATTCAGCCAGCATATGCAAATCAGCTCATCAGCAATTCCATGGCGCAACCACTGCATTAGCATCCACTTAAAGTTGCGTCTCGCCTCATTTGCATGCGTTGGGCTATATGAATGCGACATGGGGCTGCAGAGGACATACAGTAGTTTGGTATTGCAGTCCATTGTGGTGGGTTGCATGCTGTTTGGATGTGTGGACTGTGGTTTGTGAGGGCTGAATGGGACTGCACATTCAAAGGTAATACCTGTCATTCCCACAGGCTCTATCATGACCGAACAAGAGGATGAGGAGGAACAGGGATGGGAGAGAAGGAGGAGGTCCAATTTCACCCAGGCTGAATCAGATGCCCTGTTCGAGGCCTATCTCAACAGGAAACCGCTGCTCAGTGGACAGCGTGGAATGCCACAGTCCCATGCTGTGGCATGGGGTGAGGTTGCGAGTGCCCTGAACAAGCATAGCAGCCACCAGCGGTCTGTGCAGGAGTGTAAAAAGAAGGTCGGCTCGGACAGGAGAAGGATAAAGGATGAGGTGGCTGCCATCAGGGCAGCATTTGCTGCCACCGGTGGTGGACAGCCAGATGTGTCATGCCTGATGCTACAGGAGGAGCGGGTGGCTGGCAGCATGCGGCGTTGTGCCATAGAGGGTGTTCCTGGAGGTGGCTTCCAGATGGGTGGCAGCCCATCACTGCATGGTAGGTCCTGTGTTGTCACTGTGTGGGTGGTGGGGGGAATGCCACAGGGCAGGGCGGAGACAATAACACTACTGTGTTCCCTTACAGCTCCTGAGCGTCTGCATGGGTCAGCGATGGTGGGTGTGTCCACTGAGGGTGATGCCCTGGACATGGAGGAATGCCCATACACCTCTACAGGTGTCCGAGGGACAGGACAAGTGCATACCTGTCTGTCTGTCTAGACTGAAGATGGTGGTGCAGGTGCGGACGAGGCCCTGCCTGTGTCCCAGCATGACAGCACCCACAGACTTCAGCATGCTGGGACACGGACTGGTGCCAGATCCGGCATCGATGATGATGGCTCACATGTCCCGGACAGTGATATGTGTGGGACGCAGGATGGTCCCAAAGCATGAAACAGCACCGGCATAGCCGTGGGTGGTGGTGCCGTGGAGGCCTGCGTGACAACACAGTCCCAGCCTGTGCCTGTATGCCCCAGTGGGGCAGCACTGGTGTGCGTCCAGGCTGGTGGGGCTGTTGAGGCCACTGTGGCAGTGCCAGTGAGCCCTGAAGATCAGCAGCTGGAGGGGCAGTGCCAGTAGTTAGCCAGTGGCGACGGGGGGACAGTGTCGGGGGGTGGTGGCAGTGCACTATGTGTGGACATGCCCCGGCATAGTTCTGGTGTGCAGCACCCATCATCAAGGGGTGCTGCCCAGCAGGGCCAGGAACACCATGAGGGACAGCATGCTGGACGGCGGATGACCTCTTTGATATGCACAACCATCTACTCCAGGCTTGGTGGATCAGCAGTTGTGGCTTGTGATTGTGGTGGATGCACTCAGTGCGGTTCTGCACCAGGCAGAGGAGCAGGGCAGCAGAGACCACGGTCTGCTCCTGGCAGAGATGGCCCGGCAGCAGGAGGATGTGACCGCTGCCACTGACAGGCAGACACATGCATTCACAGCTTTCATGGCCACATTGGGCACCCAATTCGGTGCCCATGCACCGCAGACACCACGCAGTGTTATGTCCACCCCCCCGTTCCTGGTGCCGTGCGACACCTGCTATGTCAACACCGGGTTCGTCTGTAAGCATACCGAGCACACCTGGCATGGGCATGTTCGGTGAGCTGCAGACCCCTGCGTGAACACGGTCATGTTCACGCAGTGTCACCCCTTGGGGACCATCGGTTCCACCCCATGAGGCCAATGGTCAGCCTGGCACGGCTGGCTGGTCTCGGCAGGGCCGCCCATGCATCCGTGGTGGCCGTGGCACTGTGCTGCGTGACTGACCTGTCTCCCACCATGGCCACTGTCTGCCGCTGCCCTGTGTGCAGTGTAGTGTGCATAGTGTGATGCACGGGTGGGGTACCCAGCCCTGCACACACACACGGTCCCTGTGCACACCCTCCCGGCTGCTGGCTACTGTAGCGTGTGCATGATGATGCCTGTGTTGCGCTGTCTGCCAGTGTGCAATGGTGCCCAGCGTCTGAGGCATGCACAGTGATGGCCACTGGGCATGATCATGTGTGGACCTGTGTGGGGGTAGGGGTGGCATTTGGGGTTGGCGTGCCATCTACCCCTTGTGCATGCCTTGTGCTGTGTGTTTGTGTGTGTGTCTGTGTGTGTGTGTGTGTGTGTGTGTGTGTGTGTGTGTGCATGTGCCATGTTTGGACCTGCCTATCCCTGATGGCGTGTGCAGTGCCACACTCCGACCCATTCTCTTACCACCATCCACCCCTGGGGTTCGTCCATGCCTGTCTGTGGGCTGTGCCCTTGCCATTGGTGGTTGCACATGGCTCAGTGACCTACCTGTGTTGACCAAAGTGCTCTTCTGTGATGGTGTTTCGGTGCAGCTGTGACATCCTGATCAGGTGGGGTCCCTTCACCCAGGGGGTGGCTGCCCATCACCATCTGGACCGGCATCCTCATCGTCCCCAACACTGTCCCCCCTCTTCAACCTCTACGGCTATCCCACAGTTGTTGGCCATGTTGTGCAGGATGCAGCAGTCCAGGAATAGCCTGCAGGCCTTCGAGGGGCTGTACTGTAGGGCACCGCCAGACGTGTCCAGGCACCAGAAATGTGCCTTCAGCATCTCAAACACCCGCTCGATGACATTCCGTGTTGTGGCGTGTGCCTCATTGTACCATAGCTGCAATGGGGTCGTGGGGTGCCTGTATGGTGTGAGCAGCCAGGGATGGAGTGGGTAGCCACTGTCACCTGTGTGTAGAGGGTGGACATTAGTATGGTGGTCTGCATCGCTTTGCCATGGGCCGACAAAGCCAGTACCCATGGCACTTCTGACTATGCACCCCCCACGTCTGCTCATGTCATCCTGCGTGATATGCAAACTCACCCACTAGGTGGCCAGTGGGGACGTCCCCACTCTCAAACCTGTGGCACAGTGTGGACTGGTGCCAGATGAAGGCATCATGTGCTCCCCCAGGGTGCATGGCACAGACATTGGTTACACGCCCCATGGCAACGCACACCACCTGGCAGTTGATGCTGGCATACCCCTTCCGGTTGATGTAGGACACACCGTCCGGGCTAGGTGGTGTGCGGATGGCCATATGGGTGCAGTCAATGGCCCCGAGCATGCCAGACAACCGTGGTACCCTGTGGAACTCATGGATGTGTGCTGTGTGCTCCCCCTGTGTGCTGGGGAAATGGATGTACTCTGCAGCATGTGGCAGCAGTGCACTGTGGAATTGTGTGAGTAGGCATGATGTGGCTGACTGGGTTATGTCTGTTGTGCCCCCTGTTGGTCTCTGGAAGGTGCCCATGGTGAGCAGGCACATGACAGCTATCACCTTCGTCTCCAGTGACAGAGCATGGCTCTGTCGTGTGGGTGCCTACATCTCATCACTGCACAGCTCACAGAGCCACCTCAGGATTGCCTGACTCAGGCGGTACGGCCCACAATCTCTGTGTTAGTGTAGTGTTCGAGATGTGGTGTGGGCTTGGTACTGCCTGTTCTGGGCGTACCGCTGATGGGCCCTTCCACGGCCGCACCCCCCTGCTGCCTGACTTCTCACACCCCTCATTACCACCTCCATCTAGAAGGTGGCACTGGCCATGTCCCTGGCTGGTGTCCTCCCCCCTGGCGGCTGTTATCCCGTTCCCCCCACTGTCCATTTATGATGCTCCCCTGCACCAGGTAACCTCCGGCCTTTGGCTGTCCTGACTACTGCCACTGCCCTCAGTCCACTGTGGCACTCAATTTGTGATCCTGCACAGTGGCACAGGCTCCTCACTCCTATCCTGTTCCTGGTTGACTTATAGGGTGCCCTGTCCTGCTCCTGCCCAGTCCTGCTCACTGCTACCCTCTGCCTTGTGCCTGTCAGCTCATTCCCACCTGTGGCTTGGCTGTAGCATTCTTGCGCACCTCTCTTGTTCCTTTTTATTTTGGATCATTTCCACTGTTGTGCAACGTCCGTTAGCTCCCCTATTGCGCATGGCGCATGCTGTTGAATATCACACTGCGCATGTTATTCTTGGTTCCGCCCCCTACGGTTGCACATGCATTCATTACTATTGTGCTCTTGGCATTGCAACTGCAGCGGTGCAGCTACCTCCTGCTAAATAATATCGCACAATGAAGTGATTGCATTGTGCTGGCAAGAGCCCCTGTTGCGCATGGCGCATCCTTTGAATATCCGGACCACTGTGTACAACCAATGGCAAATACAAGAGGTCACTGCCTGCTAAACTGCACCATCTTTTTTCATTCTTCTTACTACTTAAAGCCATGCCAGCTATCCAATCACATAACAAACAGACCTGCCAGTCAAACAATTTGAATCACCATGGAAGAAAATTACCAATGAACAGTTCCACTAAAAACACCTAAAAGTAACAAAAGAAAGCCCTCAAACTTACACACACCAATATTAAATAACAAAAGCCTGTTGCATAAATTTAATATGCGGGGGCACCAGTGGGATAAAGATGTTATTTGTACAGTAGCCTGAGACCTCTCGTAAGCCTCACTCGTGGCTTCACCACTCCTGAGATTACTCGAGGTCACAAGCTACTGTACACATAACTTCTTTAGCCCACAGGTGCCCCATGCATATCCCGTATATATAGGTAAATGCATTACAGACAAATATGAGCATAGAAAATATAATAAAGAACACTAATATAAGTAATAAAACATTATAAGACTGTGGTAAGACACTCATACTTATAAGTGTATAAAGTTATGGTTACATGTGGGCCAGTTGGTGGTATATAACCCAGGCATAACACCGCGGAAGGGTGAGGGGGCTGTGGCAGCCACTGGCTCAGTATGGGTTGGGGGTGTGTGGTGGTGAATACCTACCCACCAGGGAGGGGGGAAGGAGAACTGCTAGACCACCAGGGTGGTTGTCATCCCATGTCAGGGTACAGTGCTTGGGGTTTGGGGGCAGGGGATCATCACCACTACCAGGGGATGGGTGTATGTATTGCCTGTAATGGGCAGTCAGTGGCAGGGGGCACCTGGCTGAAGGAATAGCTTAGGGTCTACCATTGATGGGCATTTGTAGGTCGGGGTGGGGGCACTGCTATACAATGGGGATGTGTATGATGCCCACATATGTGTGCAGTCAGGAAACTGGGAGGGGGCACAGCTATGGGAATGGGTTGTGTGGGCATTCCATATCTATGTGTGATCGGGGTACAGGGAGAGGGAACAGCTATGGAAAGGGGGGCATGTGAGATTTCCACAATTGTTTGCAATCAGTGAACAGGGTGGGGGAGCACTGCTATACGGTGGGGTGCTGTTTGTGTGTATTTGATATGTGTGTGCTATCCTAGCATGGTGTGGGAGGCACTGCTATTCCAAGGGTGAGTTAGTTGCTGTCAGTGACATTTATGAGCAGGCAGGGATTGGGGTGGGATGGGTCCACTGCATCACCACTGACAGTACTGTTTACATACATTCAGGGATAGAAGCTTGGGGGGGAGGCTGGCACGGTGCATTCCACTGGGTGCAGCCATGCAAATGAGCCCATAATGGGCATGCATAATGCCCCTTTGTGACTTGCATGCCCAATGAGCTAATTTGCATGCTTGGGATGAATATCACCCATGTTGGCTGCAGCGCATCCAGGTATGCATCACACATTCCCCAATGGGTGATCTTCATCCCTGTACCCTGAATGCACCACACTATACATGGTGGCCACTTGATGTGTGCTGTGCATTTAGGGTCTGATATTTAAACATGATGTGTGATCTGTTCTGATCGCGCATTCTGTTTGAATATTGCAGCAGAGCTGACCAGCGCACAATATATGCACAACACATCTTTATGCACATACATCCGGGCAGCTCTGAATATGAAGCCCTTTGTCATTGTTTCTCTTTTCATGTCATTGTTTACTAAGTCTTGCAACCACTGAGGAAAGATGGTGGAATCCATCCAAGTTTTCTTGTGGGCTTTGTATTCTACATAAAACTTGGAACTGAAGGTACGAAAGCACTTGGGATTTTTTTTTTCTATTTATTTATTTTTATTTTTCTCTTTTTGCTTGACACGGCTCCCCTAGCCCCATGAACAGGCTTACCTGGCTCCGGTAGCCTTGTCCCCCCATACTCTGGGAAGCAATCCCCGAATGGGGCCACCAGAGGTGCAACTGTTGTGACCAGAGGGACAGGCACTAGGGCCGGCTCATACGCGGGGAGCCAGCATTTTTACTGTTTTTACCCTGGAGCTAAGTGCATGCAATGACACAAGCAGAGGAGGAGCTTGCACGCTTCCATGCACGCTCTCCTCCATGCATCTGTACTAAGCTCCCCCCTGCTTACACACAGCTCCCAAGCCTCTTCCAGGGGGCAACCAGGTTCTGATGCTGCATGTCCCCCCCCCTCCCCGAAGAAGGAAAGCAGTCCTCCAGATGCTCAATCCTTCTCCTCTCCTGCTGACCCCTGGCGGCCCTTGTATGTTCCCAAACATGGGTCACCAACGTGGCGTGAGGTGTGACCTCCAGCGCCTCAACCCTCAACACAGCCTGGCCAGCCAACACCTGGGATTTGTTGATTTCCTAGTCACAAGTGACTTTAACTTTTCAGTACCAACTACACTGCGGCACAGTACAACTGTTACACAGTCTTTACGTTTCTTTAAACCTTTTTTAAATTTGTTGGTGATCAGTGGCCAGTCAGGCAGTATTTTAAAAAAATAAGCCAGTTTCGTCCATGTTAAAGTAGTCCCATGCAGTATACTGCTCTGCTAGTCTCCTTGCACATATCATGCCTTCATTCATTAACTCTTTATTGACAGCAGCATTTTCACCCAATATTATGTGACAGGCAGTGTTATTACGATTGTTAAACATTTGAAGCCAAACATTGGAATAGGAAAACTCTGTAAATTTAAATTGTCTCCCAAATTACTTAGCTTTTTGTTGCAGGATTTCATCAGTGACCATTATGTTTTGAGTCCTTGTGTTCGAGAACCACAGAACAGTGTGTCTTGAAGACTGCCATGCTTCAAAACCTTTTTTGCATTCCAGGAATTTATTTAGTTTTTGTTGACTGGGTAAGTGCACTAGACAAATCCTGCCTATTTTCAGTCATGACCTGGGGGAGGGGGATACTGAACTTGAACCAGATTAAGCTGTTGGTGGTATTTTTAGTGAATGAGGGGAAATTTGGCCAGGACACCAGGGAAATTCTCCTACTCTTTTCGATAAGTGCCATGGGATCTTTAACATCCACCTGAACTACCACCAATCCAGGCAGATGGGACCTTGGTTTAATGTCTCATCCGAAAGAATAAACACCATGATCCTGTCCAGTCCACTCATCTTGTCTGGCAAGAATATCACTGACTGTTTTGGAGCCTAACCCAGTTTCAAAGGGTGGAGACATGTCTTGCGACGTCCTGTTGGCTTACGCTGGGGTTGTCATCGCATATTTCACCATAATAGCTTCACGTGAAGCTGCTAAGACAAGCTTGTCCTCTTACTGGATGCAGATTCTGCCATGCTACTGCAACGCTTCGGTATTGCCACTTCCTGATGTTGTCACTCCACCATGCAATGACACTGTATTCCACCTATGCCCTTATATGACAATTTTACACATGGCGGTACAATATAGTTTTTTATATACAAAAGGAGCACCTAAGTAGTAGATAATACTGTATACTACACCATTTGTTTCTTTCCTTTGTTTCTGTTAAAGATTTAAAAATTGGGACCATGATGCACTGTGAGTGATGTGCGCGGGTGACGAGAAAGCGTAAACAGACATTAATTAGTAAATAGAGGCATACAATTCACAGTCGAGGCCTAAATCAACCACCTACCACTATGTCAATAATTTTAGATGGTATGCTTCCAATTTAATTAAGTTTTTCAGTTATACAATTCAAGACCATGATGCATCATGTCAGCGATTAGTGCGGGTGATATGGACATGGTGGAAGACCGAGGGTGAATACAATGGGGCTGAATACAAGGTGTACATTTCAATGTGCTGACAGATGGCAGACATGGAGTGTGGCAGAAAAGGAATTTCAATGAAAGACTAACAGAACATTAGGTGAGGCTGGAGGTAATGAAGGGTGGCGGATAATCAAGGGGCAGATAATTGAGGGTGCACTGTAAATAGAAGAAGAAGAAGGAGGAGGCACTCCTAAAATGCACAGAGAAGAAATGGCTTAAGGTGTGGCACAGATACACAAAACCACTGCTTCCTCAGTTCACTGATGACACAGCGACAGGCATTTTGTCAACGCCAATTATAGCATGGGCAAAAAGCCACCAGGCATTACAGCACCAGGCATTTTGTTTCCTGGGCCAAAACACCCTCCCGGGGAACAGTCAGCTTTTGTGGGGGCTTTGGTCCCCACACCCTTCAACTTTAAATATATCTCTCCTGGGGCAGGGTATGCCCTGAAGGGGGTAGAAACTGGATGGGTGCAAAGGGCGACATGAATGATGGGCAATCTAAAATCAAGATCGCCCCTTTTGCTGTCATCCTTCTTGTGGCACTGTCATTGCTGCGCCAAACATCAGTCAGCAGCTTGATGGGACATGGCTTACTCCCACCAGGAGGGGGTTCAGGTGGCAAGTTACCATCCAATACTTCAAAACTCAGCTCATATCCTGACATTATAGTACACATAACTCTGATAGGAGTTTAATAAACTGCAGACAAAAAGGCTTGCACAAGTATATTTTTTTAAAACTGCTCAATACTCACTAACATTTGGAGTAAGGTGATTGAAGTAACTGGTTGAATCCTAGCTGACCAACCCTCAGTCCATACTAAAACACAGGCTTCTGTCAGCCCACCGGTGCAGTGGTTGGATTTCCGCTTCCTACGCCAGTGACCTAAGTTTGGGAACGGACCCGGGAGCTGGAAGGCCGGCTGGGAAGAGGAGGATTGAGCGTCCCAAGGACAGCTCTCCTTCTCCAGGGGGAAGGGGGTTTCAGGACTTGGCACTTGTGTGACCTGGGTGGAGACCTGAGGTACTACAAATCCTGAAGTCAAAATAGGGAAGGCGTGCTTGCCATTGGTGCCTCAGGTGCATGGATATCAGGGCGTACAGCACGTCCAAAGAACACCATAGAAAATACCCTCAGCACACCCAGTAGATGGAGCACCAGGCCCCAATCCTCAATACCCCCACCAGCGCCGGAGACAGCATCCTGACAAAAGACAGTCACGTCAGAATGCAAGGGCCCTCACCCACCTGGGGGGGTTCAACCATGGCTCCGTGGGGGATGGACTGCACTGGATGCCAGGTGGGTAGGCGAGTGGGGACAGAAAAAGCCGCAGGTGTCTCCCAAAGAATGGAAGCACTTGGGGGAGAAGGAAGGGAAAAAAACACTGGTTTCTGGGCCTAGCCCCACAAGGGTTAAAAGATAAGAATAAACAATGCATTTTCACTATTTCTGTGGCAACTGTCCTCAAGGTCATTACCCAGCATTGGTTGTTAACTAATCTGCCATCTATGAATGACTGGTTGAGAAGCTGCAAAAACATCAAGGAAACGGAAAGAGTTACAGTCACATTGAGACACAGAGTAGACAAGTACTGGGGCAGATGGTTGGCCTTTCAAGAATACAAAGCAGCCAGGCAGGGAAGGGATATCTTAGGTGTTCTTGTATATATCCCATAACTCCACCACAGAAAGAGTGATCAAGGAATTGAAAACATCACTTGACACATCGTAGGTCACATGTCCATGACCCTCATCTAGAGGGAAGGAGCATCATCCCAGAGGACAGCACTTTAAATGAAATGACTCACTTTCAAATGTTGTGAAATGTAAATTGCACCCAAGCACAGTTTGTGTTACTGTTTGTACTAGTTTTTTTTTGTTATTCTTTTGTTTTACCTTATTTTGTTCCATATGTATGTGCAACTGGCTGCCCAAGATATGCTTTCATGTAACCTTATCGGAGTAATTTATCTTTGTATCGTCAGGGAACACAGCTTGTTGTAGTACAGTCCTGTGTTTGTCAGAATGTAATGCTGTTTTATGAAAAGTCAATAAAGTTTTATACAAAAAAAGAACACAGCTGGGGTAAATGCTGTGCGACTGATAATCAAAAATCACAAGCACTTTCAAGGTCTGAACTGAAAAATATAGTGTATGAGAGCCCATACACAACCACAGTATTCTTGTACTGAGTGGTTTCCATAAGGACCTCAAGAGCAAAGCTCAAGAGGTCCTTTTCATAATGGAAACCCCAAGGTATCGAGAATATTGTGGTTGCATATTTGGGCTCCCATATACTTTTCTTTATAGTGTATGGTGCACAGAAACAAAAAGACTGTTTACTTTTCTCATTCTGTAGTAGCATGTTCTACCAGCCCACACTTCCCGTATGTCTGTTGGCCGGCCAACTTGCACACATGAGGAGTCAACAGCTCCCTGTCCTACGAGCAGCACTGTTGGGGGACTTGTCAGAACTTGCTTCATTCTCTATGTTTTTCTGGCATAGGAGGGCCTAAAGGAATATTCCAGCAAAAATGGCATGAAAACGAGTCTCTCTCTCTCTCTCTCTCTCTCTCTCTTCTCCTTTTCTATTCTTTACTTCCTTTATTTTTTTGTCTGAGAAAGTATAGCAGTAAGTAGACAAATGCACTATTGTATTAAAAAGACAGAATTTTTTTTTATTTATTTATCAAGTCTAGGATTACAAAATATATAGAAATATTGGCATATCCCTTTTACGAGATCACAACAGTTCATAAATCATTGCAATACTGCTTAGTTCTGCAATGCAGCTACTGTAGTTGACCACTTCTGTAACAGAAACATAGAATTTGATGGCAGATAAGGACCGCTTGGCCCACCCAGTCTGCCCATTTCCCTACCTAATGGATAAGCTGCAGATCCTAGTTAACCAACAGCCTACTTTTTCCTACCCCCACCCACTAGAATTGCCTTATGACTGTCCCATGCATTCTTGAAATTCACCACTGTTTTTGACTCCACAACCTCCTCAGGAAGGCTGTTCCATGCATCCACAACCCTCTCCGTGAAACAATTACTTCTGAGCTGTCCCCCATCAATCTTCAAATTGTGCCCCCTTGTTCTTGCACACCTCTTTTTCTGAAAGATGTTACCCTCTTGGACTTTGTTGATTCCCATGAGGTACTTGAAAGTTTCTATCATGTCTCCCTTCTCCCTCCTTTCCTCGAGGCTATACATGTTAAGCTCCTTAAATCTCTCTTCATATGTCTTCTGGTGCAGACACTGCACCATCTTAGTTGCCTCTCTCTGGACCGCCTCCATCCTATGTCTTTGTGGAGATTGGGTCTCCAGAACTGCACACAGTACTCCAGATGGGGTCTCACCAGCTGTCTGTACAGAGGGACAACTTCCTGTTTTCTACTGGTGATGCCTCTCCCTATGCATCTCAGTATCCTCCCAGCCCTCCTTACTGCCCTCTCACATTGCTTGCCCACCTTTAGGTCATCAGATATGACTACCCCCAGGTCCCTTTCCATTTTTGTTGTTGTTAGTATCTCACCCCCCATTGTGTACTCTTCCCCTGGGTTTTTGTTTCCCAGGTGCATTACTATGCTTCTTAGTATTGAATCTAAGCTGCCATACATTTGACCGTTCCTCCAGTCTTGCCAGGTCCCGGCTCATCCTTTCCACCCCACCTTGTGTATCAACCCTGTTGCAGATCTTTGTGTCATCTGCAAAGAGACATACTTTTCCTTCCAGTCCTCTGCAATGTCGCTTATAAAGACATTAAAGAGGACCGGTCCCAGTACTGAACCCTGTGGTACCCCACTAGTAACCCCCCTTTCTTCAGAGTGGACTCCGTTTACTATTACCCTCTGTGTCTTGTTCTCCAGCCAATTCTTTACCCAGGCTACCAACTTGGGACCCACTCCCAGGCTGGCCAACTTGTATATTAATCTTTTGTGTAGGACTGTGTCAAATGCCTTGCTAAAGTCTAGGTAGGCCATGTCCACAGCACCTCCTTGATCTACTTCTTTGGTCACCCAGTCAAAGAAATCTATTAGATTCATCTGACATGACCTTCCCACTGTGAATCCATGCTGCCGTGGGTCCTGTGCCCCTCTGGCCTCTAGGTACTCAACAATTCTTTCCTTCAGAAGTGATTCCATCATTTTCCCGATCACTGAGGTTAAAGGATACCTAAACAACATTTTCACAACAAACTATTCAAAAATCTGACTCCGTAGGTGACTAAAGGAAAGGCTGCTGTATTCATTAATGATAAAACTACATTTGTATAATTTACCTAAATGTGGTTCCAGAGCATTTGAAAATTGTAAAATCAGCCATCTAATTTAAAAAAAAACTGCCTTACCTGCTTCTTAAAATGGCCACCAAATGTGTTATGTGATGACATCATTGAAGCCAAAGTCAGAGAGATGTATGACTCTCTATAGTGCTAAGTAGTTCTTTTTCCCTTTGTATAGAATTGTTTTACCCAAATGGTTACAACCATGTGCATTATTTTGTATAATACACATGTTAGGCTATGGTTGTGTTCATTTTGTTTACTTTAACATGCTGAAATTGTGTTTTAATCCAACTGACATTCTCTGTGGCAAACCACAGTGCAGTACAAATCTTGGATAACCTGGTGGTCTAGTGGTTATAGCGGATCCAGGATGCTACAATGGGGGTGCTGAGGTGGTGTGTATGCGTAATATGCACTTTTTAACATTTTTATTAAACCTTTATATTTCCTGCTGTTATTCTTTTCTAGTACGTTTTTGACAGAACCTACAAATGTAATCTATAGTTTGAATGTAAACATTTGTACAATCAATATATCAGACTTCTTCAACAAAGTGAAACGCAGCAGCAGCAGCAGCAAGCAAATACGTTACTATATGTGTGTGTGTGGGGGTTGCAGCCACACCCTTCACCACCCGCTAGATCCACCACCTCTTTGTAGCAAAGTTCTTGTGCAGTCCAATGTTAGAGTCCATATCTTCTGGAAAATCAAATATATGCTTGTCTTCTTTTTTATGGGAAGTAATAATAATAATAAGAATCAGCATTATATAGTGCTTTTCATACACATTGTATCCCAAAGTGCTTTGCAGGCAGTACTAGACTGGTAGTGAAGTGACTGAACGTGTATTGGCAGCCATTTCATACATTAATATCCACACACAGCTTTGGACAATTGCACAAACTAGTTTTATAGAAAGGGGAAAATTAGCCAGGACAATGGGGTCAGGTAGTGATCAAGGTGCTGGCAGCCCCACATCTTATTTCGCACAGTAATTTGTTCATATTTCTCTCCTTCTGTCACCCCTTCCCTGAATATAGCAGTACCTTGCAAGAGTGGCCTTCTCAGTCCCCCTCCGGTATTCATTCTTCACTATTCCTCCTCACACTGAAAACTGGTGAGCTCATCACCCTTCTGCATCATGAATGCAAGTAGTACAGTCCCTGTTTTATTTTGACATATCAAATATAAGCATATCTTTCCAGTAAGTCAGGCTCATACCAGCAGGGAACAAGGGGAATGATGGGCTTTCCTATCCTTAAAAGATCTAGGCTACCTTTGATTAGGCACTATTAAATGATGGGTGTGCACATCATGATGCACGTCATTAAATAGTGCCTATTCATAGGTGGCTTAGATCTTATATAAGTAGGAAAGCCTACTGTTTCACTTGTGCCATGCTGCTATCAGCCTGGCTTACCAGAAGATCATGTTTATTATTAATATGTAAAGACAGCATGGGAGACTGTACTAACCACAGTCATGATGCGGAAGGGTAGTGAACTCATTAGTTTTTGGTGTGGGGAGCAGATGAGAAGAATGAATGCCAGAGAGGGACTGAAGAGGTCATTCTATGCAGGATACAGCTATATTCAGGTTAGTTAAAGGCAGGAAGGAGGACGCTTGAGCAGATCACTGGGAGATCTGAAATGTGGGGCTGCCAGCATTGTGATCACTACCTGACTGTGGTTGAGAGTAGACAGCAATGACAAATACTCAAAGTGGAAGGGCTGCACCTAAACTGTTACTTTAATTCAGTGTGGGGAGATTACCATCGGGTTGGGGGGGTGTTGATGTTTGTTAGGACAGTATTGAAGGAGTTGTGTATAGCTCATTCAAGATTTGGAAGGGTGGTAGCGAGCCTACTCAAACTGTACAGTAGAGCACAGAAAAGTACTGGAAAAGAATGGCTGGGAACTGTCCCGTGGGGTTCTGCAGATCACAGGTAAAGGAGTAGACTGACACTGGAAGTTGGGTGGATTTGCTCATGATATTAGTATGCCTCTCCTGCTAATAATATTGTTATTCATTGTAAGTGCAGCCTTTATGAGGGCATGAACAGCAGTTTTTCTGAGGGGTCATGATGCTTATTGCTTGGCCCTCCAGAAAGACCTAGTTGGAAGTAAATGAGGTGGAGGGAAAAAAACAACAGGGGAACTGTACATACTACCTTCACTGTGCAGAAGGGTGGTGATCCACTCAATGTTTACTTTAGGAGCAGAAGTGGACTGGAGAGTGATTTGGGAGGCATTTTTTAACAGTGCCAGCTGACGATGCGTATCGGTATAGGTGTGCACAACTCTCTGAGATACAAGATTGCAATCTGAGATGTGATAATTCTCTTCGTGAGACCGCAAGCTCATATGTGGCTCCATGCAGTACTACAGACAAGGTATGGAAGTGGGGTGTTCAACAGAATTCAGGCTAGGTGCAGGAGGTTCACATGGAAAAAGAAAGCCTTATTAGTAGATTAACAAGAGAGCATGAGCTTTGGAACTGAACCAGACTGGTAGTTTGCTGTGACCCTGAGCAAGTCATCAAACTTCCTTGTGCTCTCAGGCCACACCAGTAAACAACCTTTCGGCTTAGTGCGCCTTTCCTGGTTAACAAAAAACCAAATTCAGTGCATCACATAACCACTAGATTATCAGGTATTTAAAGTGTTGTACTGTACTGCACTTTTCCAAAGAAAAAGTCAGCTGGATTGCAAAACATTTTCCACAAGTTAAAGTAAACAGAATGAACAAAATCATAGCCTAACATGTTTACTGATTAAAATAATCCATGAGTTAATACATGGTGTTGATCATTCTGGTGCAACAATTCAAAACAAAGAGGGAAAGAAGAACTCGTTAGCTCTATATAGGAATATATGGGGTCTCTGTCTCTGACTCTGATGATGTCATCATGACTCATCACTTAACAAACTTGGCAGACATCTTAGGGAGAAACCAAGGCTGGTTTTTGAAAGTGAAAGACTGATGTTTACATTTTTCAAAAGCTATTAAACTGCATTTATGTTATTTACATAAATGCAGTTTTAGCATAAATGTAAACAGCAGCCTTTACTTTACCTCACTGTGATGCCAGATTTTGGAGTTTGCAGTTTTAAAAAATGGCTTGTTTAGGTACCCTTTAAACTAACAGGTCCGTAGTTTCCTGCTTCTGCCCTGCTCCCACTTTTGTGAAGTGGAATAACATCTGCCCTCCTGCAGTCCTCAAGTACCACCCCATCCTCCCATGATTTGTTAAAGAGGGTAGACAGTGGTGTCACTAGTTCTACCCTTAGTTCTTTTAAAATTCTTGGATGAATCCCATCAGGCCCCATTGCTTTGTCCACCTTCAGTTTTAAGAGTTCTTTCAGAACCCTTTCTTCTGTGAATGGGCTGGTATCAACCCCCTTATCTAGAGTGTTTCTATTGTTCTATTGTAATTCTAATTTTTAATTGTGATTCTTTCTGCATATCATAAAATGCTAAATGAGCTGTACTACAGAGATGACAGAAATTAATGTAGTGGCATTTTAGTTAAACTTCTTATGATAACAACACTGACTGAAATATAAAGTGATTAGCTAAGTAATTGTTCCACTGAAATGCGCCTGTTTGATGATGTCATATCTTTGTGATAGTATTTAAATGATTGATGAAAGCCTGGATGTTAGCTACTGCCCCCTTGAGCGCACTAAGATGAGGCGCTAGGGTCTTGCACCATGTATTGGAAAATAAATTCAACAGACGTTGATTTAAAGGGCTAGTGCACTGCTTGGAAACTGCCTGCTTTCAGATGTAGTCAGCTATCACTTCTTATAACTCAAGTATTTATTCTTTTCTGTTTGCTAATTAGACGATTTTCCACCTGGTAGTACTGTGGTGATGTGTGGAGCAGCACTATGTCTGGAGGAAAAAAATCAGTTCTGTTTCTCCCACTACATCAACACTGAGACCACACTGACTAGGACATCATTAGTAACCAATGGGAACCATTTCTCACTGCCAGGTTTCACTTTCACATGAAGCAGCAGGGACTGGCTCTCCCTGGTTAGTAGTGATGTCACAATTTCCAGTATTTTTATTGGTAGCTTGTAAGAGTCACTACTCAGGCTGCAAGGATTGTGGTGCCTCAATGTGTTTGGTTTCATTTCTGATGATGTAGTGGGAGGAAAAGAACTGACTTTTCCCTCCTCCAGACAGAGTGCTGCTCCACACATCACCCCAGTACTGGCAGGTGGAAAATCTTCTAATTAACAAAAGAAAAGAAAAAAATACTTTAGATACAAGAAGAGATAGCTGACTGCATCTGAAAATTACTATTAATCCCAAGCAGTACACTAGCTCTTTAAATTCTTTTTTGTCACTTGCTTTTGTGGTACTGCAGCGCAGAACTTTTAGAGATGTTTCAGTGTAGGGCTAGTCACCCTCAGCTGTGCACAAACCCTCGTTTCTGAGCATTGGCAAGTAACTGTTTGGAACCAGCATCGAACCATGTGAGAAACATGAAAACATAGAAACTGTCGGCAGATAAGGGCTGCTAGGCCCATCCAGTCTGCCCGTGGCCCTATACATTGTATGTGGCCACTGACCCTTACGTGATCAATGGCTTTCATCACTCCCTCCCTCGGGCTTCCCTTGTGCCTATCCCAAGCATGCTTAAATCCTCCACTATACTTGCCCCACTACCTCTTGTGGCAGACTATTCCATGTGTCGACTACCCTTTCTGTGTAGAAAAACTTCCTCATATTACCTCTTAATCTACCCCTTTCCAATTTCATATTGTGCCCCCTTGTTCTAGTACTTTTTCTACATTGGAAAACCCCACCTGCACCTTGTTTATGCCCTTGAGGTACTTGAAAGTTTCACTCATGTCTCCCCACTGTCTCCTCTCCTCTCCTCCAGTGAGTACATATTGAGGTCCCTTAGTCTCTCTTCATATGTTTTGTAGTGTAAGCTCTGCACCATCTTTGTTGCCCTTCTCTGGATAGTCTCCACCTTATCTTTGTCCTTGTGCAGGCGTGGCCTCCATAACTGCATGCAGTACTCCATGTGAGGCCTTACCAATGTTTTAAACAATGGCATCACCACCTCCCACGTCCTGCTAGTGATACCCCTGTCTATGCACCCCAGCATGCCACTGGCCCTCCCTGCCACCTTTGTACACTGCTTTGATATGTTAAGATCATCAAAGATGATAACCCCTAGATCCCTTTCCTCTTTGGTGACAGTCAGCTCCTCCTTCCCAACCTGTAGCTCTCGCCAGGGGTCCCTCTGCCCAGGTACATTATTTTGCACTTCTTTACATTGAACCTCAGTTGCCACATCTCCATCCATCTTTCAAGCTGCTCCAGGTCCCTCTTTATTTTCTACACCCCTTCTGGAGTATCCACCCTGTGCAGATCTTGGTGTCATCTGCAAACAGGCAGACCTTTCTTTCCAGCCCCTCTGCAATGTCTCTAACAAAGACATTAAAGAGGACTGGTCCTAGTACTGATCCCTGTGGTACCCCACTGGTCACCCCCCTTCCCAGATTGTGCTCCATTTACCACCACCCTCTGTCTCCTTTCTGTTAACCAGTTCATAACCTAGTTCACCACCTTGTCTCCCATGCCCAGACTACCCATCTTGTTAATCAGTGTTCTATGTGGGACGGTGTTGAAGGCATTGCTGAAATCCAGGTAGGCGACATCTACTGCCCCTTCCTGATTGAGTTCCCTAGTCACCCAATCAAAAAACTATTAGATTCTTTTGACATCAGCTTCCTACTGCGAATCCATGTTGCCTCAGATCCTGAGCACCACTGGATTCCAAATATGCCACTATCCTTTCTTTCAGCAGTGTCTCCATGAGCTTTCCCACCACTGAGGTGAGGCTGACTGGCCTGTAGTTCCCCACCTCCACCCTACTGCCGCTTTTGGCCTCATACAGTCCTCTGGAATGACACCTATGTTGAGTGACTATGTGAACAGGGCCACCAGAGGCGCTGTTAGTTCACTTCGCAGCTCCTTTAATATCCTCTGGTGGATGCCATCTGGCCTCATGGCCTTTTTCACCTTCAGCTTTGTGAGTTCTTCCAGAACTCTCTCCACTGTGAATGGACTGGTGTTCACCTCTGCAACCCAACTGTGGTCCTTGACACACCCTTTCCTTAGTGAATACTGAGCAGAAGTATTTGTTCAGTATTTCTGCCTTGTCCAGATCCCCCTCCTTACACTCTCCCTTCTCCCTTTTGAGTCTCACAATCCTCCCCCAGTTTTTCTTATTTCACTGATATAACTATAAAATGCCTTATCCCCTTTGTTTACAGACTGTGCAAACGCTTCTTCTGTCTGCACCTTCACCCTCCTAACAGCCTTCCCTGCTTCCCTTAGACATTCAAGGTACACCTCCCTGTTCTCCTCCCTTTGGCTCCCCTTATATTTCCTGAAACTCAGCCTTTTAGCCCTGACTTTGTCCCTCACCTCTTCTTTTCCCTTTGGTCACTATCCTAACACATTGGTTTGTTATATCCACTATGGCGCCTTTCAGTTTCTCCCATTGTTCTTCTTCCCCCTCTACTATATCTCCCTTCCCCCAGGACTGCTTGTATACATCTACTCATTTCAGTGAAATCTGCCCTCCTGAAATCTAATACTCTTGCCCTTGTATGGCTTGATTGAGTCCATGTCTCCATGCTGAACCACACCATGTGGTGGTTACTGGCATTGAGAACTCAATCCCTCTACAACTGCCTGATGTATAGTCATAGCTATTTTCTGTCTATTCTTAGGGGTTGGGTCATAATTTAACTTCTGACAAAAAGACAAGTTATCTAAATGCTCTAACACTGCTGCATTATATTTAACTTGGTCCATCACCACCATGGCCCCTCCCTTGTCAGCTGGCCAGATGGTGATGTCTGGTTCTGTTGCAGCACCTTAATAGCCATTTTCTCTTCCTTCATACAGTTGTAGAACTTTGGAAGGGGAGATTCCTCATGAAATATGGCCAAGTCCCGTTCACACCTCTTTAGGAAAACTGAGAAGACGGAGATGGCTTGCTTGCCTGCAAGATCTCTTCATACACCATTTAATTTCAATTACAGTCCAGATAGCACCTGTGAAGACAAGCAAAGATTTTTGTGAAGGAACATACAGAAATCTTTTTACCATTGTGGGAAATAATGTCTGTACTGTGATGTACATGCCTTATTGGGTCTGGAGGAGTCCACATTATAGTAATTATACACAAGCAACATATGCCATCACGTGTTCAAACATCTGAGAACAGAGAAAAAAGGAGAGAACAGAAAGGAAAGGAAAGGAAAGGAAAAACATTACATCATAAAGATAATTACCATCAGAGTACTACTGCTGGCTGTGCAATGGTGTATGTTTTGGTGTCCGTCTTTATTGGAACCAGCGAAACCTGCATTTTAATGCCACAATGAGTCTCATGGACTGATTTTCTGATTCTTGTTAGCTGATAGAAGGGCTGCATTTTCTGAAGAACAGTGCAGGTGTCTTGACATCACAACTGATGAAGAAAGTCCTTGCTGTAGTGTGGTTCCGCGTTTTGAATTCTTGTCTACTTCAGTCAGTGTTGTGACATAGAGTGTAGGACCATCACTTCCTTGGGCTAACAGTTCGAATGTTGTGGCATGCTGTATGATAATTCTGGTGAGGAGGATCAAGGTGAATAAGATAAGAGGAGTACAGAGGAGGTAAGGAAGTGGTTATGTTTATCACATTGCTGGTAGTGTGTGCAGCCTGTTGCATCATTATTACAGTGGTGGAAGTGGCAGCCAATGCTGTTTCATACTTGCTGTGAAGAGGAGTACACAGCTGAAGCAGTCCAGGGAGTACAGGGGAGTTGGTGGAGGCAGTTCTGTTTATCATATTTGGGGGAGCTGGCAGCCTGTGCCTTTCTTTTATTTTAAATTCATTATCCGATGAATTGCTATGCTAGTAGCTACCACTGTGGTGGTCGAAGTGCTGTCCCATGCCGTTTCTGCCTGTGTTGTAAGATCCAAGGCAACTACACCCATGAGATGATAGGAGGAGGAGAAGGAGAAGGCTGAGATGCTGAAGTCACTGCTGCACAGCTGCAGTGTGTCTTGCTGGCTATAGTGGGTGGTCATTGCAAATGCCATAGTGCATTGTTTACAGGTGCTCCATTTGACACAATTAAAAAGCAGCACTAATTAATAGTTGTGGATTTATATCAGTGCAATGAATGCAAACACTATAATTGTTATTAATTTGACATACAGGATTACATTTGGGACGTGTGGGGAGGGAGCAGGAGAAAATAAATTAGAGAGTTTGTTATTCTTCTTCCATGTCATCCGTGAAGCATCTCTCACAATCTTCAAGACTGGAATTGTCACCATAGGGGAACTCCTCTCCGTTACTTCTTCATCTACTTCAGTGTTGTGAGACAATAATGAGGTACATCCTGGTCTGCCAAAGGCACTTTCCACATCATCACTGTCAAGCGGGGGTGTGGCAAGGGACATTACTCTTCTCATTGAAATGTGAGCCTGATTCATTTTAATGAATATCAGCATGCCACCATTTTTAGGGGAGAGATTGGTGCACCTGTCACGCACAATGGCACCCACTGAACTGAACACCTGCTCAGTGCTGACACTCGAGGATGGCAGCTCAGATATTTCAGGGCAGCCGCTGTTAGTGCTGGCCAGTCATTGACCTTAGTGCACCAGTATACAGTGAGCCATCTGCAATGGTGAGGTTCTTTATATCTGCCAAATATGCATCTACCATGCATTTTACTACTCGAAAACATGCAGCATGATCATCCTCCTCCTCCTCAGTTTCCTCCATGTCTGTGACTCCCACCTGACTCAGGGCAGCCCAAAATGGATTCAGCATAGGTTCCTTTAAGTGGCATAGTTTTGGTGAGGTTTTACACCCCTGTGATGATGAGGGTGAGTAGGTGGCAGGAACACCGGCTCGATGTGCAGTACCCTCATGTGGGTTTTCCCCCCTGTGCCCATAGTTGCAACTGTGCACCACTTACCCTCTGAGTGAGAATTTCTGTCAGTCTATCATAGAAACATAGAAACATAGACTTTGACAGCAAATAAGAACCACTTGGCCCACCCAGTCTGCTGATTTCCCGACCTATTGGATATGTTGTAGATCCTAGTTAACCAACAGTCAACTTCCTCTTCCCCCACTATAATTGCCTTATGTCTTTCCCATGCAATCTTGAATTCTCCCACTGTTTTTGACCCCACGACTTCCTCAGGAAGTCTGTTCCATGCATCCACCACCCTTCTGTGAAAAATACTTCCTCACATTGCCCCTGAGCTGCTCCCCCCATCTTCAAACTGTGCCTCCTTGTTCTTGCACATCTCTTTTTCTGAAAGATGCTACCCTCTTGGATTTTGTTGATTCCCTTGAGGTACTTGAAAGTTTCTATCATGTCCCCCTTTCCTCAAGGGTATACATATTAAGCTGCTTTAGTCTCTCTTCATATGGTTTGTCGTTGCAGACCCTGCACCATTTAGTTGCCCTCCTCGGACTGCCTCCATCCTGTCTATGTCCTTGCGGAGATGGGGTCTCCAGAACTGCATGCATTGCTCCAGGTGGGTTCTCACCAACTGTCTGTACAGTGGAATAACAACTTCCTGTTTTCTACTGGTGATGCCTCTCCCTATGCATCCCAGTAACCCCCCAGCCCTTCTTACTGCCTTCTCACATTGCCTGCCTACCTTTAGGTCATCTGATATGACTACCCCCAGGTCCCTTTCCATTTGTGTTGTTGTTTGTACCTCCCCCCATTGTGTACTCTTCCACTGGGTTTTTGTTTCCCAGGTGCATTACTTTGCACTTCTCTGCATTGACTGTAAGCTGCTATACCTTTGACCATTCCTCCAGCCTTGCCAAATCCCTTCTCACCCCCTCCCTTATGTATCAACCCTTTTGCAGATCTTTGTGTCATATATAAAGAAGCATACTTTTCCTTCTAGTCCCTCTGCAATGTCACTTATAAAGACATTAAAGAGGACCGGTCCCAATACTGAACCCTGTGTTACCCCGCTAGTAACCCCCCTTTCTTCGGAGTGGACTCCATTTACTATTACCCTCTGCGTCCTGTTGTCCAGCCAATGTTTTACCCAGGCTACCACCCTGGGACCCACTTCCAGGCTGGATAACTTGTTTAATAATCTTTTTTGTGGGACTGTGTCAAATGCCTTGCTAAAGTCTAGGTAAGCCATGTCCACAGCCCCTCCCTGCTCTACTACTTTGGTCACCCAGTCAAAGAAATCTTTTAGATTCATCTGACATGACCTTCCAGCTGTGAATCCATGCTGCCTGGGCACCTGTGCCCCACTGGCCTCTAGGTACTCAACAATTCTTTCTTTCAGAAATGATTCCATCATTTTCCCTACCACTGAGGTCAAACTAACAGGTCTGTAGTTTCCTGCCTCTGCCTTGCTCCCACTATTTGTGAAGGGGAATCACATCCATCTTCCTCCAGTCCTTAGGTATCACACTGTCCTCCCATGATTTGTTAAAAAGGGTAGTCAGTGGTGTCACTAGTTTTCCCCTTAGTTCTTTCAGAATTGTGTGGTGAGTCCCATCAGGCCCGAACTTAAGTTTTAGGAGTTCTTTCAGGACCCTTTCTTCTTTGAATGGACTGGTATCGACTCCCCTATCCAGAGTGCTTCTATTGTTTGGTTTAGGTACTGTATGTCTGCCTCCTCTTCTTTTGTGACTACTGAACAAAAGTATTCGTTCAGCATCTCTGCCTTTTCACTGTCACCTCTGCCCACCCTCTCCCCTTTATTAAGCCTCACTATCCCTCCCTTGTTCTTTCTTTGCTCACTAATGTACCTATAAAAGGTATTATCCCCCTTCTTAACTGAGTTGGCTATCTTTTCCTTGGTTTGGGCCTTTGTTATTCTAACTGCCTTCCCCACTTCCTTCTGCTTTAACTGACAGAGTTTTCTTTCCTGCTCCTTCTGTGATTCCTTATACTTGCTGAATGCTATCTTTTTCTCCCTAACCTTCCCTGCCACCTCTTTTGAGAACCATAGTGTTTTTTTCCTTCATTTTGTTTTGCTTATTTGCTTCACACAAAGGCTTGTTACCTCTGTAATGGCAGTTTTGATGTTTCCCCATTGTTCCTCCACCCTCCTTCCTGTTCTTTTGCTAGTGCATTCATTAGGCACGCTCCCATTCTGCCAAAGTCAGCCCTCTGAAAGTCCAGTACCCTTGCTTTTATATGGCTTGACTCTATGGCTGTGTTTATTGTGAACCACACTGTCTGGTGATCACTTGTTCCCAGATGGCTACCCACTTCTAAATCCAAGATCCTCTCACCGTCCCCATTTGATAGTACCAGATCTAAGACTGCTACCTCCCAAGTGGGTTCCAACACTAGTTGCATGAGGCATGCCCCCTGTAGGGCATCAAGAATGACTCTGCTCTTGGATGTGGCTGCAGCTAACGTGCTCCAGTTAACATCTGACATTTTCAGGTCCTCCATCAACAATATCTCCCCTTTATCTGCCATTCTAAGGATGCCGCCTATGATTTCCTTGTCCATGTCCTCCCCCTGAGATGGGGGTCTGTATATAACCCCTGTGCAGATTGTGGTGCCATTTCCTGTCTCCAAGGTGACCCACAGTGCTTCCTCTCCTCCCTGTTTACCCTTTAGTTCCATTGTTTTGATCCCTTCCTTATGTAGAGAGCTACTCCTCCTCCTCCTCTTTTACCCTCCTTTTATGCTCCACCTCCTGATGCCCATCTTGTATTATGGCTGTGAACCCATGTTTATGACAGGGGTCGAGTATTGTGGCAATTCTGAACTACTCAGACTGCAGAATATAGCTTATGTGGTGTTGGAGTCTAATGTGGATAGCATGTGTTCCATCAATGAGCAACTTGCTCTGTCACCGCCTGCCTCCAGCTGTTGTTCCATGTTCAGCAGTGTCTGCCTCCGCACACGTAGCAGAGTGATGGACTCAATGATGCATGCAGTGTCCGCACTCACTGCCTGTGTTGCATGCTTGAAAGGCCTTAGAACTGAGATTAGCCCATCCATTTGGTGCCACTGCTCGGCTGTGAAACACATGGATGCCCCACTGCTGTCATGATTTGCATGGAGTAGCAGATACTCTGATATTACCTTGTACTGCTCATATAGATGCTCCACCATGTACATGGTAGAGTTCCATCTGGTGACAACATCAAGTTTGAGACAATAATGAGGCAGATTGCTCTGTACCCGCAAAACATGTAGATGGTCACGCGCTTTTGCTGTACGTGCAATGTGGGCGCAGATGCATCGGGCCACAGTAAAGATTTCTTTGATATGTGAATGGTTGATGAAAGTCTGCACAACAAAGTTAAGACAGTGTGCCAAGCATGGCACCCTGAAAATTCCACCATCACTGATACATTTCCGCACATTGATCCATTGTCACTGGCAATGAATCCAGCTTTCAGTGCATAGGGGTGGAGCCACTCATCAACCTCTGTGAGTAACACATCAAGCACCGTTTCTCTGTGTGTGACCCTGGGATACTATTCATGGTCAGAGTCGCATGCTGCCAAACACCAGGCATGTTGCTACCTCCACAGTTTATCTTAGAGCAATTATTGCCTCACCCCAACCAGATGCTACTCCAGGTATCTGTGCCCAATGTGCTGTAATGCACAATTAAGAGCTACCAGCTGTCTTCCCACTGGTCCACATGTCCATGCTCAGATGTACATACTCTGCTGAGGAATGCTGCAGGGCATGATGTACCATGTCAGAGACATAACTGTATGGTTCTGGGATGGCATGCTTGGAAAAGTACATGCGTAATAGTATATGCCATTTTGGCAAGGCACGGGCCATGAACAGCCTAAACCCAACATTCTCTACAAAGGAGAATGACAACAAATCCAGAACGAGCATTTCTGCAGCTGCTGCATTCAGCTCCCATGCTGTAGCATGATTAGGTGGGAATTTAGTTTGACACTCCAAAATTAAATGCAGCGTAGGCTGAACTTTTCTGGATACTGGCAATGAACCTGGTGTGCTAAACAGCTTGGCTTGGAATGGTGGTATTATTGGGGTGCTATTCGACAGGGGATTGCCAATGTTGCTCTGAAGCACTGCATGACCGACCTCAGTGCCTTTTTTGTTTTTTCAGTACTGGGGTACCTATCATACCTGGATTCTGGGTGGTAGTCCTGCTGCTAGGACCACTACTTGGCCCACTTCCAGAATCATCCACATCCTCTAACATCACATAGATGTCCTCCTCCTCACCTGCACTTCCATCTCCCTTATGTACTGCCATGTTTATTTGGCTTACATTGCCTGATGATTTTGAGGGACCGGTACCACCGGCGCTGGCTGCCTTCTGATGTTGATGCCACCATAAAGGGTGCCTGTTTTAATGTGTATATGTTGCCCACCCATGCTGAGGTGACTACCATTCTTACCCCTACTTGCTCTTGTGTGGCACAGTTGGCAGTGCCACTGTCTCATCAGATGGGTCCAGTACATAAAACTTCACACAAGGGACTTATTTGGCCTTGTTTTTACTTGCGACAGATGACTGCGATAGCAAAGGAGAAGGGTTGGCCTTCGTAATGTTTTGGGATGACTGAAGAAATTGATGAACGGGAGAAACAGTGCTGGGGGTTCCTTGGTGGCTGAAGCAGAGAAGGCAACAGGAAACACACCTTCTGCATCTTTAACACCCTGCTATGACCTTTTTTTTCAGGCCCCCCTAAGGAATCTGAGTCTGACACATCATCATCATTATCAACATCATCTGCAGCAAAAAAGCTGGTATTCTCATTATCCTCTGCAGGTCTGTCCTCCTCAATAGAAACAGGCCCTGTGACATGCACATCCTCTTTATAACCAGTGTCATTGTGTTGCTTGACATGTCTCACCTCATATGTGGGAGGGAGTGTGGGCAGCTGCCGAGATGGTCTGCTGCTGTGGTAGGGAGGGTGGTCAGCAGGGAGTCGCAGGGTACAGGGTTTGGGTCCGTCGCCATGCGTTTTTTTTTCTGCTGCCAGGTGGCATTGATTTTGTTAAGTTTTTCACCCCCGGGTTGAGAATCCTCAAGTGGGGGGTGTGAGAGGCACAGCCCCACATTAAAAATAAGACCCATAGGTCTCGGGCTGCCATTTTGTTCACACTGCTAGTGTGCATTGCCAATATTCCTTTTGGTGATGTACACTCACTGTAATAGTGCTCACTATTCCATGATCGCCATTATGACATGGAACCGTCAGGAGGACAGTGATTTTTTTTCCCTAGAACAGGTGTGCCGACAGGGACGCAAACAACAATCACTCTGGTTAAATTGCACTGAGGAGAACAGTGATTTTTGTCCTAAGGCAGGTGTGCCAACAGGGACACAGTAATCACTCTGATTAAATTGTACTCAGGAGGACAGTAATTTTTTTTCCTAAGGCAGGTGTGCCAACAGGGACACAACAATCGCTCTGGTTAAATCGTACTCAGGAGGACAGTGGTTTTTTCCCCCTATACACATGTGCAAAAAGGGACACAACAATCACTCTGGTTAAACTGTACTCAGGGGAAAGTGATTTTTTCCTAAGGCAGGTGTGCCAACAGGGACACAACAATCGCTCTGGTTAAATCGCACTCAGGAGGACAGTGGTTTTTTCCCCCTATACACATGTGCAAAAAGGGACACAACAATCACTCTGGTTAAACTGCACTCAGTAGGACAGTGTTTTTTTCCCCTATACACATGTGCAAACAGGGACACAACAATCACTCTGGTTAAACTGTACTCAGGAGGACAGTGATTTTTTTCCTAAGGCAGGTGTGCCAACAGGGAGACAACAATCACTTGGATTAAATCGCAGTCAGCAGGACAGTGATTTTTTTCCCCTATACACATGTACAAACAGGGACACAAACAAAAATCACTCTGGTTAAATCGCAGTCAGGAGGACAGTGAATTTTTTTTCTAAAGCAGGTGAGCCGACAGGGACACAACAATCACTCTGGTTAAATCACACCCAGGAGGACAATGATTTTTTTTCCTAAGGCAGGGGTGCCAACGAGAACACAACAATCACTCTGGTTAAATTGCAGTCAGGAGGACAGTGATTTGTTTTCCTAAAATACTTGTGCTGACAGGGGCACAAACAACAATCATCCTGGTTAAATCCCAGTCAGAGGACATCCAGGTTGAAGCTCCAACTCCCAGGAACCATAAAAACATTGTTTTAACTTCTCCCACCACCCAAGTCTCCACTATAACCATCAGGAAGGTAGTATAGATTACCTGCTTTGCGATGCCTCCAAAATTGAGGGAGAAGGATAAGCGAATGGAATTCCTTAAACTGACCACAATGGTAGACCCGCATGACCCTAAGGTCCAGAACAAAAGCAGGGCCGCTGCCACTGCACCACCATCACCTGTAAGCGCCGAGGAGCCTCCAGAGGAAGAATTCACCATAACCTCCCTGAGGCTTTTCCTCGAGCTAGGAAAAATAAATGAAACTCTGGGCAAAATGGAGCATTCAGTAGCAGAAAATGAAGAAAATCACTGAGGTTGAAAAGCACACAGTGGACCTCGAAGCGAGCCTGAATGAAACTGACAGTATGGTTGATCGCCACGAGGATGTGCTGCGACACTGCCTATGATGGGAGAAAGTACTCGTGGAGAAGCTTGATGAACTACAGCTTCTCTTCCGAAGAGACAATCTTACAATTTATGGCATCCCTGAAGACACAGAGCAGGGTAAGATGGAGGAGTTCCTCAATTGATTCCTAAAGGAACTGTTAGACCTGCCAGCAGACCTCCCTTTGAACATCATTTGAGCACACAGGGCTCTGGCCAAGAAGCTCACGGGGCTAAATGCTACTCTCCGGTCCACTGTGCTTAAAATTCCTAGACTACAGGATTAAAAACAGAGTTATGCAGGCTGCCTGGGCTAAAAAGGAAATTGTGTTTGGGGACAAGTGCCTATACTTTGACAATGACTACACCCTGATCACCCAGCAGAAAAGACGGGTGCTCCAGGAGATAAAGAAATGCTTGGCCACAAAAATATTTATATGCACCTGATTGCACCCACCCAACTAAAGATCTTCCTTCATGAGGGTCCATAATTCTTCTGCTCACTGGGGGAAGCTATACCTACACTCTTGAAGCTGGGAGCCCCCCAGGAACTGATGTCCAGACCTACAGCATTAGATCGGGAATGCCCGAGTCCAGAGACTCTTGGTCCAGGGCACCGGGCTCGAGGAAACGTAGCTGTTCATCCTCTGCAGGCCCTCGGGATGCTCAGGGGCCAGGGCCCTCATAGATCCACCAGTGGCAGATCCCCAGGAGTCAGATGAAGAACCCCAACACTGAACAGTTTGCTATCTCTGGCTGTTAGAAGTTTCAACCTTGCTTGTTGTGGGGCATTCCACATGGCCGAGATCCGAGACATTAGTAGGTCCCTCACGGGCCTAGATGGGACTCCCCTGTTATGCCTCATTGCAGCCAATCTGTTAGGCTGCTGGACTTTTTATACATTAATTTCATGACTTACGATAAGTGCACTACAAGGGGTAAGGGGGGCAGGGGTTTCTGGGAGGAGGTTTATACAGTAACAGTAAGGGGCGGTTGGGATACTAGGGGTGGGCTGATTATGTAACTGTTTTCTCCCCTTCTCCTCCCTGACACATACATTTTATCTGTTTTCTTCCTGCTTTCCTCCTTGCAGGTTTCACCTGACCCAGGTACATGGATTGGCGCCCCCCCCGGCAGAGATGTTTGAAGAAGCACAGGCCAGTGACAAATGGAACACTTCTTGGGAAAGTTCATTCTGGAAGATTTTCTCCCCTCTCTGTCGGCGGATCCAGAACTCCTAGAGCTCATCTGAACTCAATGCTGACTTCAGGCCGGTCCAGGGAGCCTGCAACCTAAGGTAAGGGCCTTACGGAGGCCTTCCTAATAATTCTTAAAGAAAGGGGCCAGGAGAGGCCTACTGAGAGGAGCCTGCTGGGTGATCATTCCTAGTGAATGGGCAGGGGTGGAGAGATAAGGGGGACCTAGGGATTTCTTCACAGATATCGGGAGGGTGTACCCAGTATGGATCAGGGACCCGATCTACAGGGGGTTTAAAAATAATGCCCGCCATTGGGTTTCGGGCTTCTCCCTGTTCTAATAACATTTCCTGGGGGAAGGTACAGATACTACTGGGGAGCTAACTTAAGCTTAAGTGTGTCCTAAGACAGGCCACACTGATTTGCTGGTAATTAAGAGGCATTTTGTACAGTGGGTTACACGATAGCAGATGGGATAAGCCTTGTTGCCCAAAAGCACAAGTCTAGTGCAGGGCTCCTAACACAGGGTGTCCCATTCAGTTGGTCCAGTGCCATCCAGTAGATCAACTGGATGTTTCCTTTTTTTTACCTTAGAAGTTACCAAACTGGGTTTTACAGTGTTTTACATTCTGATGTTACTTGTTTCCTGTTTGCTGTTGGGATGGAAGAGATCATGCTACTTAACTTCTCAAGAGGGGGATGGGAGGCATTGGAACCATGGCTGAAGGAGCCATAGCATCGTACAATGTTAGGGGGTTGGGAAGTCCAATTAAAAGAAAAAGGATTTAAAATGAACTGCACAAGGCCAAAATAGAGGTTGCACTCCTACAGGAGACTCATCTAGATAAAAAGGAAAGCGCAAAGCTCAAGCGGGCTTGGGTGGGTTAGGCATACTATGCCTCATACAAGGCTCATTCACAGGTGGGGAGAGACTCTAATTCATAAGAATTGCCCTTTTCAGCTAACTGACACCCAGAAAGACCTGGATGGGAGATTTGTGATACTTAGGGGACTCTATAGAGAATCACTGTGCACAATTCTCAACATAAATGCACCCAATCAGGATGCAAGAGAACAGTGATTTCCTTAGAGAGATAATCCTGAGGTTCACCCTCCACCAGAGTAGCTGTTCATAGGGAAGGGACTTCAATACCATCCTTAACCCCACACTTGACAGGTCAGGTACTTCTTCAGGCCCCCCCACGAGCCACCCAGACATTGGGTTGGTTGGGTAAGGACTTAGGGCTCATTGAGGTTTGGCAGCATGTACACCCAAAAATGCGTGACTGCACCTGTTGGTCTGCACCTCACCAAGCCTATTCCAGGCTGGACATGTTATGGCTGTCGGCTGACTGGCTTTACAAGGTGGAGGAGTCCACAATCCACCCCAGGACCATCTCAGATCATGGGACGGTGTCCATGTGTCCGTGGCCACACCCCAAGGTCAGAAACTCCACCTGGAGATTAAAGGCCTCCCTTCTCAACAGGGAGGATTATGAAGAGTTAATTAAGGATACCATATGGCAATATGGGGCTGACAACCCCAGACAAGACTCCACAGCAGCAGTCTGGTGGGATGGCCTAAAGACCGTGATCACTGGTACCACTATTGGATATGCCTCTAACCTCAAAAGGGCTCAACAAAAAGAAATATTGGAGCTGGAAAACAGTCTCTTTGACCTAGAAGCAGAACATAAAATTGTTCTGAATGAGTGGATCAAAGAAAAGTTGGAAGAAACCAGGAGAAACTTAACAGAATCCTAGGCGAGAACAGCGAAGGACAGTTAAGATACTCCCGTTAGAGGTTTTATGAAGGGCAGGTAACAGAGCAGGTAGACTTCTGGCCTGGCAGCTTAGGTCACGGTCATTCGTGGCTGGCGCAGTGGAGATAGCAGCAATTCCAGCAATTTTATGAACAACTATATAGCCAAGAACAGGTTGGGGACCATCAAGAGAAGCTCTAATGTTTTTTCAACGGGTCATACTTCCTGAACTCTCCCAAGAGGACATGGACAAGCTGGATGCTCCCATAACGGAGGAGGATGTCCATGCAAGTATCAGGGATTTAAAAACAGGGAAGGCTCCAGGGTCTGATGGGCTGGTGACAGAGATGTACAAAGCTCTGGAAACAGAGCTAGCTCCCCTGCTGGGGACAGTCTGCCAGGGAGTACAGGAGGGAGAGGGAACACCCCAGAGCTGGCAGTATGCCCAAATATTGGTTATCCCCAAAGAAAGGAAAAACCCAGAGTTCTGCAGCTAATATAGGCCCATCTCACTCCTGAACATCAACCAAAAAATATATACTATAATAATAATAATAATCTTTATTTTTAATGCGCCTTTCAAAAATCAAGTAGCAGAACAAATTGTAAAATCACATCAAGATAAAACATTACAATAAAACCGATAAAATAAATCATATCTACAACATGATGAAACAATAAAATCAAACCAGGTCAGCATCTTCCCCAAAAGCCCTAGTCCACAGAAAGGATTTTAATGCTTGTTTAAAACCCCCCACTGTCGCACACTCTCTAATCCAATGGAGTAGAGAATTCCAGAGGGTCGGTGCCACGAACATGAAGGCCCAGGCACCAGAAGATTTTAAAACAACCCTTGGAATCTCCAGCAACCTCTCATTGGCTGAGCGGAGCGGTCGCTCCAGGAGATAAGGAATCAGGAGCTCTTTCAGGTAGTCAGGGCCCTATGACCCAGGCTCACAGACTGCAGGGCTGTGTGGGGAGCCTGGTCCACCTGGATCAGACTGGTTTTATCAATGGAAGGCTGATTCACGACAATATTAGGCATCTGCTTAACCTTTTGGCCTGTCAGCAGGCCTTGGGAGAGCCGACGCTAGCAGTTTTTATGGATGCAGAAAAGGCCTTCGACCGGGTGGAGTGGAGATTCCTTCACAGGACCCTGGAGGAGATGGGTTTGGGTCTAAGTTCAGAGCAGGGATAAAAGCCCTGTATGCAGCACCACAGGCTACAGTAAGAGTCAATGGTTATACCATGGACAGGTTCCACCTGACTAGAGGGACCAGACAGGGCTGCCCATTTTCCCCACTGCTCCTTGCCTTATGTATAGAACTGCTGGCGGTGCCAATTAGGGCCAATGAGCAATCCAGGGCATCTGGTCTGGGAATAGGAATCATAAAATATCCCTATATGCAGACGACTCCCTTTTCTTCATAACCTCTCCCAAGACCTCGCTCCCAGCACTGACGAGGGAATTGCAGGACTATGGACAAGTCACAGGATATAAAATCAACTGGGACAAGTCAGAGGCAATCAAATTTGGGGGCAGGCTTCCCTGGGAGGTAGTACAGAATTTCCCCTTTAAGTGGGCCACAGCAAATACGGTACACTATCCGGGGGTCAAGCTTTCACCGCAGTTCTCCAAGCTTTTCAAACTTAACTACAGAAAGCTGTGGGGTGAAATAAAAGTGGATTTGGCCAGGTGGGATTTGCTGCCATTATCCTTGAGGGGAAGGGTCGAAACTATTAAAATGAATATCTTCCCCAGGCTCTTATTCTTGTTTCAGGCCCTTCCAATCAACATCCCGGACTCCTTTTTCAAAACGGTCAACTTGATCCTTTTGGCCTTAATTGGGCAATGAGGTAGGAGGTGAATCATTCATAAACTCCTCACGCAGCCCAGGAGGCAGGGTGGTCTGGCCCTCCCAGACCTTAAATTTTACTACATTGTGGCTCAGATGGTATCAGTAGCTTCCTGGGTTAAAGAGAAAAGGGACAAGGCTGGAGAAAGATAGAGGCACAACAAGTGAGGCTGCTCTCCCTGGCTTCCTTGCCACATGCTCCCCTCACACCTGAAATGTGGAAGGCCATAGAAAACCCCTGGACCAAACACACACTAAGGATACTGGTAAAGGCCAGGAGGATTACACAGTCTCCAGAAGGTAGAGGGCAGCTGACATCAATTGTGGGCAACCCTCACTTCACGTCTCCTCGGTCAGATGCCAGGTATCAGGGTTGGAACGCACAATCTCTGGTGCGCTTCCAAAATTTGCTACAGGGAAATACCTTGGCATCTTTTGCCTCACTTCAAGGTAGATACGCCCTAACCAGGGCAGACTTTCACAGTTACCTGCAGGTCAGGCACTACCTGATGGCCAATAACCTGATTCCCAAGATTAAAAGAGACCTGATGGGATTGGAGACCTTTCTGTACTGGTCTGTACATCTTGGGGGGCAGAAGCAAATTTATGTCAGGGGCTTATAGAGCACTTCAGGGAGAAGGGTGTTTACAGTTTGAGGCCCTGAGACAGAAATGGGAGAAGGAAAGTGGCCTCTTGATTCCAGGTGACCAGTGGACCTTAGCCTGGTAGAAAGGATGGGAAACTACAGCTTCCCCAGGGTGGAGGGAGTTCCACTAGAAGTGTCTCTCCCACTTTTTCCACACCCGCAATAATAATGAAGCACTTTTTAGGGGGTAACCCCAACCAGTGTTGGAGGGGGTGTGGACAGATGGGTGCCCACTTTCATATATTTTGTGCCTGTCCAAGATTAACTGAATTCTGGAAGGGGATCCAAAAAGTCATGCATAGCATGTAGGGTGAACAGATCCCCCATAACCTCCATTTGATGGTAGTGGGTTTCAGGAACCCCACACTAGGCAATGCCAAGCAACAAAGCCTCTTCAGGATTCTGTGTCTGGCAGCCCATAAGGAGATTACAGCAAATTGGCTGAAGACCTCCCTCCACCACTGGAGTCCTGGAAAATCCGGGTCGACAGAATTATGAGAATGGAGGAGCTTGCTGCTAAACTCAGGGTCTCTCTGGATAAACACATAGAACAGTGGAGGAACTGGGATTCCTTGGGGGCACAGACTAGAGGGACAGACAAGACCGGATCTTAAATTAAGGGGCAATGTATGATTTTTCCCTTCCCTCCCCCTGTACTGGCCCCCAACAACTGAACAAAAGAGTCTTCAATACATGAACATAGTGTGGTCTCCTCAAATCCAAGAAGTCTGACTTACGTTGAGTCATTAACTGTATGGGGATGGTGCCCATTGGTGCCCTGCAGGTTTTGCCTCCTCCACTTCTGGTAGAAAGTTTGACAGCCAGAAGACTTAGTTACTTGTTACTGTTACGAAGCATCAGAAATGAAGGAACGTATACCTCTATGTTTTGGGGGTAATGGAATAGCACTGATCTCTAAGTCAAGATGTCCTTAATATTCTTTCATGGAGCCATAGTGGCACATTTGCTATATAACTGTAACCCCCAGGGGGTGCTATCTCAAGGGCTACTACCCCTGCCTGATTTGCCAGTAACAGGTTGAGGGGCCTGGATCCGATGGCAGGTGCCTCCACCCAGAGGTCGGGGTTAAGGCAGTCTGCTATGACTTGGTCACAGCCCTCTGGGTCACTGCAACCCCCCTTTCTTCCCACTAGTGGCCCACACAAATCAATCACAGTACCCTTACAATATGCACTTACCCCCAGGCTTGAACCAATCAGCTTGCTCCAGGGACCCCCTGAAAAGTAAGATGCTGTTACACAATAATCACTGTGCAGTAATTCACCATAAACACACAAGTTAGCCAGTATACCTTTGCAAAACAATCAATCTGATTTATTTAGGGGGAATTAACAAGGACGGGGGTGATCAGGTTAATTAGCTTACCAATCTAATACATAAGTATCTATCTAGGGCACTGTGCACAGGCCTAACCTATAAGTCACTGTCTCTGGGTACCCAGGCGATAAAGGCTAGTCCCTCGATGCAGCTGGCTGGGGACCTGACACAGTAACAGGCATGAGATTCCTATGAAGATTAAATAGAACCAGCAGGCTCAGTTAGTGTAGTCAGCAAAGTAACCAGAAGATCTTGCCCTTACTAGGAACATTTGACAGGGAGCTAACCTGATTTAGTACTCACGACTCCAGAAGGAAAAGCGCTCTCACACCACTTGCAGGACCAAGCCTGGACTTCAAACACTTCTCCACACATATATATGAAAAGCAACAGAGGGGTACCATACCAAGCAGCTGCTCCTAGGGCCCAAAAGAAATCACAGCTAATCGGGAGTCACAACGCAGCTTCACTTTTCCTGACAGACCGAGCGAGATTCAGAAGATTCTCCAGTCCTCTATAGGGTGAGCCTGGTAGGTAGCTGCGCTTTTACACAGCCTGCTCTGACCGCTGCCCAGCAGATTTAGTTCAACACTCGCCGGTGACCGAGCCGCCCGAATCTGGCCTTCCCACACACGCACTTCCCGCGTGAAAACTCAACAGCACAGGAGCCCAGAGCTCCTTCCTCGCTCACAGCCACAGCGTCTCTCTCCTTTGGCAGTTAGGGCAAGTCTCACCATTCGGGTGCCACCCAATCCCATAGGTGGGCTGCAGATGCCAATCACTTGATACTGCCCCTATTGGTGCAAACAAGGCGCCATAATCCAGACTTCACTTCCCAGAATTACTAGCTGTGTCTCATTGGCCAGCTGGCTCCCACATGAGTCCTGATCCTGGTTGGTCAAAAAGGTCTCCATTTTAGTGTTCCCCCATGTCCCATTGGCCCAGTTCAATAGTCCAGGTCCAAAATGGAGGGGCCAAGTGCACACAGTCCCAGCTGCAAAAGAAGCAGGTTAGACAAACTGTAATTCCACTAATACTCTGATTATAGCCAAACAGTTACATCTTTCAAAAGGGCTCCTTTTTGCACTAATAGCGACTACCAAATGGGAGCGATTTCACCGTGGCTCAGGTGTGATTCGAGCAGGGAAAACCCAGTTCCCTTTATACAAGCCACGGGAGCCTGCAAGCAGGCAGCTCTTAAAGAGACAGTACTAGAGGCATTAAGCAAAAAGCAACCAACACATGGCCGAGGTGTGGGTTATCTCCTGATAAGAGCACGCCCTGGTGTATTGTTAGGCACGAGGCGTTTGCGCCGAGTGCCTTATGCACCTGGGCATGCTCTTATCAGAAGATAACCCACACCTCGGAGTGTGTTATTGCGCTTATAAAATGGGCCCCCAAGTACAGATTAAATATTAAAAATAGAGAAAAAAGCTGTTGAGATGGAAAACATTTAAGAAACATTTTTCTTTAGTTGGAGGGATAAAGTAGTTCCTCTATGTAACGTGCTGTACGGTACAGTACATTGTATTTGGCTTGGTCACCCCAACAGTACTCAGTATATCCAAGCCCCCTCCCCAGCAAAACTAAATGAATTTTTTCCACCTGTAATTATTTTCTCCCTGCCATTCCTCCCCATGTACAGCTATCGTGCCCGTTCTTTCAAACGGTGGTATCTGATCTGCTTCTGCATCAGCTGTTTGTGATCTCCGATGTCCAGGATGCCCCCACCAGCACCACCCTTTTCTAACTAAGGTTTGTTTTAAAAAAACACAATCTCCGAAGCCACCACAGAGCACAAATTATATTTTTAAATGCGAACAAGGAAACTGCTCTGTACAGCGGTCATTAAGGGACATGCTCGCTATGAGTCAAGCGGGACTTCCTGGGTGTAAATGTCTGTTCATGTATCCCATAAACACAACCTTAAGAGTGGATTTGTGTTGTGCCATCCCACAATCTCTATTCTCTAAAAAGAAGCTTAGTGAATGCCTCTGCATTTCTCATCAACATTTTCTATCGGGATTCAGGAGTTTCCATGTTGACGCGTCTCTAAAGAAAAGCCGGTAGTGGGGAGAAAACAAGGGTTTACAGTAGGGGGAAGTGCCTGCCGGGTGGGGTTTAGCATGATGGTGTTTCATGCCTCTTCCCCACCCGAATCCTTTGTGTGTCCTTTTTATTATTTTGGTTATCTTTGTCTGCTGAATTTATTTACTGATAGTAAGTGTGTCTCACGGTGTCAATGAGGAAAGCCGTTTTCTTTGCAGCATGCGGGATGCCGTTTCCCTGCTGTGAGCTATGCCAGCCTGTATTTTTGTTTTGGGTTGGCACAGCTCACTGATTTGGTGTTGTAGTGGGGCTCAGGAGTGGAGGGTAGTGCCGGTTGGCTACAATATCTTCTGATAAGGACACGGCTCAGAAAATGTTGTAGCCAATCAGGTAACAGGATTTCTTGAGCCCATTTTATAAAAGCACTCACAGTGCCCACAACTGAGTGGCCTTACACCGAACGCCAGTTAGGCAGGGGGCTCTTAGACAAACCCCAGGAAGGCTTTTAGGAACCCTCATTTGTAGGGCGGTTACATAACTGTTGATGAATAATTAACTGTTTGGGGTATGCGGGGAGTGCACAAGTAGTAATAATGTCTAGATCTCTGTATGATACAAATGTAACCCCCCTACAAATGGGGGTTCCTGAAAAGTCTTCCTTGAGCTTGCCTGAATGCTCACTGCCAGGCTGGTGTCCTGTGTTTTAGCAGTTTAAATGTATTGCCAGACAGTGCCTGTATAGCCTCGGTGTACTGTCTCTTTAAGAGCTGCCTGGATTGCAGTTATAATTAATCTGAGAGGGAGCTCTGTTAGAAGATGTACTTGTTTGCCGATCATTTGTTAGAGTAGTAATAATATTGCAGTTTGTTCTAACCTGCCATTTTTGCAGCATGAACCATTCTGTTTGTTTCCATCATTTTGGTCCTGGACTGTCAGAATGGCCAATCAGTACATTTGGGACTCTAAAATGGAACCTGCCTACAGGGACTTGGTGGGGCCAAAACTTGTAGGAATTGTAGTTTTGGGCTTTTGGCACCTTAAATAACCTGGAGGGGGGAGCCCTTGTTGTGACTGACAGACAGATCACCCAACCGAACCTTTTGGATCTTGGGGAAAGTCCCACACTGCTTGCAGTTTCAGTTAGATGTGAGTTGGGAAGTGAAGAAGTAACAGCTCGAGATAGTTCGAGCAGCAATCCATAGTGGATTCACATGGGAGAACTGTGGAAAGGCCTGAGTTTGGCCTGCATGCCTGCCTGCTGTTCCTGAGAGGGAACTTGTGTTTTTCTCGGACTGAATCTGAATTTGGAGAGCGAATTAAGCCACTGAATTGTGACCAGGCTTTAACCTGAAGAAGACTGAAGATTTACTGAATGCGATTGGCCTGTCAGGACTTCCAGCAACCTCTGAACTCCCGGATTGTGCAGAGACTCTGTAATTGAGACCGGAGAGCCATTTGCCTGGTACAGTGGAATTTCCTTAAATGTGAATGTGCTGTGTGCTTATAGTGGGTCGTGATTTGGTTCCCCACTGTGTGTTTAAACTGTGTTTTGCTTGCTGGAGGCTGTATCCAGCTCCACGAACTGAATCCATATCCATTTCCATTTGCCTGGGCCCTGCTGCACTGGTCCAGCCAGAATACCTGCTATGCAGAGAAAGTTATCAACGAGAGATCGGCCTTGGGATCAGCCCCCTGCTCAACACCTTGAACAGGAATGACACCTCGGTGATTCGTGTGGGCCCTGCTTCTCCGGGCACTCCAGCTCAACAGCCTGCAGTCTCGATTTCATCCTGCCTGTGTCCAGTATTAGGTATCATGAGTAAACATCAGGGTAGCTCCCTACAACAACAGCTAAATCTAAAAGTGTTGTCATCTGATTGTCTTGTTGCCTTTTCTTTCATGAACTGAGCCCTCCGGCTCCAGTTTACAAATAGTGTGTGTTGTGCATGTTGTTTTCTTCTATCACAGGGCCCCAACCAGCTGCAACATTCCTGGCTAGCCCACCGTTTTCCTACCTGGGTACCCAGAGTGTGTGACTGTGTAGGGACTCTGAACTGCATGCATAACTGTCTGATTAATATAGCTTTTAAGCAAGTCAACCTGATTACGCCTATCCCTTGTTCAAGTCCCCTGAATAAATCAGATTTAACTTTGTTTGCATTTAACCTGACTGTGGTTCCAGTTTGTGCAAAAAGTATTGTACTGTTGCTATTTGCTGTGCTTAACCTTGCTTTACAAAGGGTCCCCAGGGTCCAGCTAGATGAACAAGCCCTGGTGGTAAGTGCAAACAGTGTGGGTAATTGCCTGGTGAATAAGGGTCATTGTGAAAGTAATTATTGTATATTGTTCAGGCCACTAGAAGGGAAAGAGGGGGTTACAGTGTCCCGGAGGGCTGTGCCCAAGTTAGCTTGACCACTAACAACCCTGACCTCTGGGTGGAGGCACCAGTTTCATTACCCAGGCCCCTTAACCTGCTACTAGCCAAACAGGCAGGGGTAGTATCCCTTGGGATAGTGCCTCCTGGGGGTTACACAAACCACCTGCATGCCATGCTTGATATGATTTTCTGCCCATGTGATTGTATGTAGCTTCAGTGCTATGGTATAATAATAAAGATGAGTTTAAAAAAAATAAATAAATCGCAGTCAGGAGGACAGTGATTTTGTTTGTCCTAAGACAGGTGTGCCAACAGGGACACAACAATCACTCTGGTTGAATCGTACTCAGGAGAACAGTGATTTTTTTCCTAAGGCAGTTATGCCAACAGGGAGACAACAATGACTCTGGTTAAATTGCACTTAGGAGGACAGTGTTTTTTTTTTGTCCTAAGACAGGTGTGCAAACAGGGACACAACAATCACTCTGGTTAAAGCACTCAGTAGGACAATGAATTTTTTCCTAAGGCAGGTGTGCAGACAGGGACATAATAATCACTCTGGTTAAATCGCAGTCCAGAAGGCAGTGATTTTTTCCTGAGGCAGGTTTGCCAACTGGAACACAACAATCATTCTGGTTAAATTGCAGTCAGGAGGACAGTGATTTTTTTTTTCTAATGCAGGTATGCCGACAGGGACACAGCAATCACTCTGGTTAAATTACAGTCAGGAGGACAGTGATTTTTCCCCCAAGACAGGTGTGCTGACAGGGACACAACAATCACTCTGGTTAAATCGCAGTCAGGAGGACAGTGATTTTTTTCCCCCAAAACACGTATGCCGACAGGGACACAAGCAACAATCACTCTGGTTAAAGCACAGTCAGAAAAGTGATTTTTTTTCTTAAGAAAATACAGGGCAACTGGGCCACTGATTTTTTTATTGAACACAAGTGTGCCTTCTAAATTGCTTCTAGCTTCCCCCACACAAGCCACCAAACCACTAGTTCTCTGTTAAAACAAAACTAAATACTTCTAGTAAAGAATACAGGAGAAAATCAACACAAAAAAGTACTGTGTATGCACAGGGCACTAACAAACACAGTTCTGAAGAAATCTGACCACCAAAGTGCTCTTTTATATAATGTTATATTTAGATTTTGACTCTAGGCTGCCTACAATAAGGACAAGCTCTGCTCTCTAAGTCTCTCTCCAACACACTACACTCAGAGAATGACCAAAACTAGCTTCTCATTAGCTGTTCAGCAACATGTGACCTCCTATCCTATGGTACATTGCAAACTTCTCACATTATGCTAAATTTCAACTGTGAAGTTTCAGCTTCGTGGATCTGGGATACTTTCATTATTAAATTAACAAGCTTTGAAGTCTTCGACTTTGAAATTTCATGAAACTGCCAATAGCACATGAAAAGCAGCTATGAACTGCAAAAAACTTTGTGGAACCATAAAAATATGTGACATTTTACACGGAGCTAATTTTTGCAACTTTGTACACCATTACTTATAACCTGCTGGATTTAAGATGCTCCACCACCTTTTCTAACTTCTTTGTCTGACATTCACATTTACTCTTCAGAGCCTGCTCCCCACTCCTTACCTTCATATGTTTTCTTCTGTTTGGTTGCATTGCTTATTATCTGCATTTCGTCTGTTTTGTGATTGTCCATCAGTCTGATAATAAGCTTGCACCCCCCCGTGCACCATCCATAACTCAGCTGTGTCACACTGTTCCACATTTACTGTGCACCAGCACGTTGATACATTCCAGGTTCACTCGAGGTCATGCAATTCCAGCTCATTTACTCAGCCACTCTGAAACAATCCTCGTGCACCTTGGGTTCCTGTTGCGACTGTCTCTCAGATGAGTTCCAACGAAAGGATCCGTGAGCCTTCTGATTGCATTGTAGCTGTGTATCTCTCCAGTAATTATCTTGTGCTGCATCTGAGTCAAGTATTTAGTGTCTACTTCATCATTTTTGTGTACAGTGCAGTTTTTTTGTGTGTGTGGAGTGCTCTGACAGTTTTGGAAAGTCAGTAAATAATACACTCACCAATGTATTGCTACGTCATGTTATTTTACAGCAATCTCTGAGACTATGGAGTTTCAAAGGTTTTGGGCATCTACCTACATGTAGCCTTTCTTTTTTCCTCTTTACTTTATTGTCGCATACTGTACTGCACAATGCCTCTCCATTCAAATCAACCAGCAATGTTGTACAGAGCCCTGTGCCAAGTGTTATAGCCATCACTCTGTCCATACCCGTAGTGTGCGGTCAGTACTCAAATTGCCTTTTTCTGCATGCGGTCACATGATTTTTTGGTTCTTTCCAATGTTATTCAATCACATGTTTTCCTCTATGTGAGCCACTAAATTGTACACTTAATAAACGTTTTTGTTGATCCGTTCAGTGTTAGCCAAAGCCCACTCTGTCCATAGGTTCTGAACTTCATAAAAACCGGTCGTGCTCTGAATAGATGAATTCCCCACTACCCTGACTAATTTACAGCTAATCCCTGTTACACTTGATCTCTACACCCTTATTGGTAACCCATTGGGCACTGCTGATAATATATATTATGTTATATGATATGTTATGCATAATTACTGCCAACATATAGGGTGTTGGTACTTACCCTACAAGTGTAAGTCACCAGGGACATAACTATGATTATTGCCAATATTATTACTGTGATCACTGGTAAGTAATGCATAAGTATTGTACCGAGAATACACTTCCTGTATGTGTTCTTTGTTTATTCTTCTGAGAAGTCAATTTATAGCTAACACTGCCATCATGTGGATTTATGTAACACCACACTTATTTTCTGTTTTATGAGTAATGCTTTGTTCTCATTTTAGCTGATTTTATACATTCTGTATATATTTAGATAACACTGTGGAGCCACCTACCTTTTGGCCAATAGGGCCCCTGTTTTCTATATCTAACATACGCAAGTAAGAATTGTTGTCATGGTTATTATCCAAGTATATATGTCTATGTCCACCATTTTCCCACTGAGACCATCTTCTTCCCCAGGGGTATTGGGAAACTCTGGTTCCCAGTGTCTATATTGGTAAGACTCTGATTAGGGCAAATGTCTGCTTTTGTGTAATAATCAAGTTTATTACCGCATATGCCACTTGTCTGTTGTTTCTTTTGCTGGTTTATTACCACCAAGAACCTGAGAAGTGCTTGATAACCTGATATTATTGGTGACCATTTGCAGGTGGTCTAAATTAGCAAAGATTCACTGTTTGCTGGCTTCTCCCTTGTGAGTAGTAAGCAGGTGTACACACCCATACCTCCTCGCCCATGTTTTTACTCCATAGCATCTTGTAAAGTTTGGCTGCTTACTGGGCAAGGTTAATGCCATCTCACCTTGTTCAACAGCAGTTTTGAGTTGCAGGATTGTGTGAGTCCAGATGCCCAACCATCTGTTTGGTTCAATCACTGTGGATCGATACACATCAGGGTAACCACTGATGGGTCCATTTGGGTTTCCCAAACTTTTCTTTTCTGTGACCATCATGTCCAATATCTGCACAGATCTGAAACTCAATATCTCTAACTTTCTCACCTCCCCTGGAGGCTGGAGTGACTTTGCGCTGGACGCAGATCACTCCGATAACCCCATACTGGGGATCTCAACCCAGTACTCAGAGGCGAGACAAACAGCCAAAAAGCATGATGCTAAATGGCTGTTGGTCATGGCTCTCTATGCTGCTTTAGAAGCCTCCGAATTGAGGTTTCATTTCCTTGAACTGCAAAACTCAGCTCTTAAAGACATGGGCTTGCAGGCATCTGAATGTTTAAGGAAAGAGCACAGACTGGAAGAAGAACTTCAGTCACTGCATAGTAAGACTGAGACTCTTTTCCACTGTACTGTACAGAATAATGACTGAAAGTTATGCATGTTGAGAGAGGATTGTAATAGGTTGAAGCAGGATAAGAGACAGGTGTTGCAACTGATTTGTTGAGTGATACAAATAAGACTTTGCATGAGGAGCTTGAGAAGATGAGAGAGGACCTGGAATGGGTAAGTGCTGAATTGGATAGGGAACTTAGGGGCAACTGCTAATTGAGCACCACATATAGAGTGTTACAGAGAGAGGTTGCGAAAGGTGTTGGGCTGAACAATGCAAACATTAGTCACAAATAGTTCAGAGCTAAGATGGCGAAACCGCATCATCAGTGAGAGGGGTTGGCTGGTCACGTCAAGGCAATGGGTGGGTTTCATTACACACCCATTGACCTTATGTCATCTGGAGATGATGATTCTGGTGATGACAGCAGCCAAGATGGTGCCCAGCCACTCCCTCAAAATGGTGCATTTCTTAACCACCACCCACAAGATGGCGGCACTCCACGCTGTTACCAGCATGACCCAACGTCATGAGAGATATGACGATTATCATGTGCGACGCCAAGATAGTGACCCCAATTATGGGGGGGAAGCAAGACTTAGCCCCGCCAATTGGCATCCTGAAAAAGGAAGACAGATCGGAGGTCGATCAGATGATCGAGACAAGCCCTCAATAGAACAAAGATGACTGAGGAGCAAAGGCAGGTCTTCTGGGAAAACATGGAAAGCATGTTGATGGAAGCCACTTCTCAGCAGTCACTTGTCCACTCTGTGGCTGATGCCACAGCAGAGGCCACCTCTCATGGAGCACAACTCCACAGTCATTTTCCCGAGGTGTGTCCCATGGTTCAGACTAGTCCTCTTCAGTTGGTCCACTCTGTACAGCAGATTGCTGACAGCATAGGCCACATGACCCCCAATGTCAGTCTCAGCTGTCATTTGAAAAATGTTTGTTACAAATGTGAGATGCTCAGTCTACAGGCAGGCAACCAAGTACAAGTCCTCTGGCAGGCCGTAGACCCTGGACTCTGGTAAAAACTCTCAGAGGAAGTCCACCAAGCCACGGATTCATCTTTTGATGACATTGCTACAGAACTCATTGCTGCACACTCTCCAGGCATGGTTGGCATTATGTTAGGCCATTCTTTTTTTTGTAAAACTTTATTTTCCATTTTGCAGAGTACATCTCCATTGGTCAATAGAAGTTTAATACTCTAGTTCCATTTATCAAATTAATCACATCAATCTAACCTTACAGAAGTTAGATTATCATTCTTGTACATTCAGAAGTCCCCAACCTTCTAAGAATAAGAAGTAACAGGTTTGTGTAACTTATATGATATCATATACATAACTCCATACACTGTACATATTTCCAGAGATTAGGATATACATGTAAATAAGATCCCCCAAAAAGGTTAGGAATGTATTTAAGGCCCCCATGTGGTCCTATCTACCCAAGTAACTGGAATCCATTTCACAGCTTTTGTCCTAGACGTGTCTCTTCCCTTCCAGGTACTTAAAACATAGGGAACCAGTTCTGGGTCATGGCTTGTTCTAACTGACCCCACATTTTTTGGTATTTATCCATCTGATTTCTTACATTATATTGGATTATTTCCATTTTCATGCATTCTAAGAGGAAATTCAACCAAAAAGCTAACATGGGGACCTCATTAGACATCCAGGGCCGGATATTCAAACTGCGCTATTTTGTGGTGCAAGCCCTTGCGCTGCACAAAATAGTTGCGCGAGGTGTAGCCAGGCGATATTCAAAGTTGCACTATTGAGCACTCGCTGAATATCACCCCAGCCATCTCACTGGAGCGCTGAGTGGAACTCTTTGCCACATGAAGTGGTCAGAGTGGAGCATTCAACTTGCGGTGGCGCCAATTTCCATTCTCATGTCGCAAATTTCCGATATTCAAAGGTGACATGCAAATGGGGCCATAATTCATGCAAGGTAGCAGGGGCCCATTTGCATCTGTTTATAGCCCCATTTGCATGCCATTAGCATGCAGGTGCACCGATCCCCAAGGACTTGCGCCTGGCGCCCTGCCGGGCAGCAGCCATCGAGACCGAGCCCCTGCAGTCGGATCGCGGGCAAAGTGCAAACCCCACCCCGACTGGCCCGATCACGGGCAAAAGCATCAAAATCCCCTCCCCGACTGGCCGATCCGGGCAACAGCGAAATAACCCCCACCAGCCCGATCCGCGGGCAGCAAATGTCCCCATAACATATCCCTGGTGGTCCAGTGGACCGCTAAGCCCGATGCAAGCTGCATAATGGTGAAACCCCCACCCAAGACCCTATCCCTGGTGATCTAGTGTCCTCCCACCCACCCACCCATGAAGCCCACCACCGCTCCCCGCGGCGGGTGTCAGCATCCACCGCCTGCCGCCCCATCCCGCCCGACTGACTGCCCGGTAGGGCTGCCGCCCGTTGGTGCAGAGCAGAGCCAATGGGTGTGCAGCCCGCCACGTACAAGGCAGTCAGATATGTGAATGAATGATTCATTCACATATCTGGACTGCTGCTGGTATGGGCTGCACGCCATTGGCTCTTTGCCACCACGATGCAGCTTCACCGGCAGTCGTCAGCTGGTGGCGGGCGCAGGCGGTGGGATGCTGATGCCCACCGCTGCGGGGGGAGCGGGTGGTGGGGTCATGGTGGGTGGGGTGGTGGGACACAGATCACCAGGGATAGGGTCTTGGGAACGGGGTTTTACCATTATGCAGCCCGCGATCGGGCTTAGTGGTCCACTGGACCACCAGGGATACGTGTCGGGGGTTTGTTATACTTCTTCAGCCCGTGATCGGGCTTCCACTGGACCACCAGGGATATGTTCAGGGGGTTTAACATGTCCTCAGCCCGCGATCGGGCTTAGCGGTCCACTGGACCACCAGGGATATGTTCTGGGGGAACACTTTGCTGCCCAGCGATCAGGCTGGTGGGGGTGATTTAAGCTTATGCCCTACGATCGGGCCAGTCGGGGAGGGACTTTTCTGCTTTTGCCCACAGTTGGGCTAGTGGGGGATGGGGGATTTTTACCTCTTGCCACGATTGGTTGCAGGGGCACAGGGGAGTAGGTTAAGGGCCAGCCACAGGTGGCAGCTGCTGTGTGCCCTGCAATGCAGCAGCTCACCTGTGGGTGGCCTCAACCTCCTTTTTTGAGCTCAAAGTTGTGCAGGCGCAGGTTGGGGTTGCACCTGCACAACTCTGCACAGCCCAGCTGAATATCGGGCTGTGCAGTTTATGCATGGTTGCTCCTCCTCCAGTTCAGCATGCATTCATTTGCATTGCGCTGTTGCTCAGCATGTTTTCAGTGGCGCAACTGCCTCCTGCTGAATATTGCAGAATGGCGCAATTTCGGACTTGTGCAGGTGCAACCCTATTGCGCATGGCGCAACCCTTTTGAATATCTGGGCCCCAGTATAGTAAAATACATTTAATTGCTACTACCACTCCTAGTCTGCGGAGATCCTCATATGGCCCAGTCCAACCTCCATGGCCCACATAAAGTCCCAGGAGACTCTCCACCGGATCCAACCCCACTGGGTACCCCAGCACATTTGCCAAGATTTCCACAACTCCACCCCAGAAAGTCTGAATCCTCGGACAACTCCATATCATAGAAAAAAAGATCCTGAGTGGACACAACATCTGGGACAAAGGTCCATTGTCTGGGGATCTATTCTATTTGCCAGTTCTGGGGTAAAATATGCTCTAGCAAAAATATTATACTGGATCGTCCGGAGTTTATTATTGACTGAACACTTTAATAAATGTTTTATAATCTGCAACCAGTCCCCCCGTCAGTCCATCTGGTAAAAAATCTTGCTCCCATTTTGCCTTTATTGGTCCCATGGGATCCTGACAGGCCTCCATAAGTATTCTATAACAGCTTCATATGGGTTTAAAATTCTCATCCTCATTCAGCCCTACAAATAATTCCTCTATAGGAGACCGCTTCAGCTTCTGACCCCCTAGCCTACTAGAGCACATTTTCCCCCGAAGCCTAACCCACAAGAAGTAGTGGGAAACATTCAGGTTAAAGTTTCTAACCAGAAAGTTAATATGGACTGCTTGTTCATCTTGCCACAATTGACCCACTTTATATAAACCCTTTGTTTTCTATATTTTAAGAGTATTAAGATCCCGTCTATTCTTAACAGGGTCATCTAGCAGTAAGGCACAGAGTTCTAGGTCTGACTAAAGAGATCTAGGATGCTGGAGCATAGTATGGGCTTCTTTCCAGGCCGTAAGAGTCGAGTTTGAACAGGGGTTTGGTAATTTGACATGTTCACCAGTGTACAGAAATGTAGTCATATTATAATAATAAAGAGAGCCTCTCCCTCTGTCTTCAAACTCCACCCAACCCGGGCATGCTGGTTTCTCCCTTATCAGGTCTAGAGTATGGGCTAGTTGCGTAGTGACATAATAGTGCTTGACACTCGGGAGGCCATACCCCCCTTTATCAGTTGGAAGCCATAATATTTCTTTTTTTAATTCTAGCTTGTTCCCCCTGCCAAAGAAGTTGAGTGATGGTACCCTCTATTGATTTAATGTATTTCTTAGGTATACACAATGGAAGTGTCTGAAAAATATATAGGAATTGTGGCAGAACACTCATTTTAACAAGATTAACCCGCCCCAGTAGGGTAAGAGGTAGAGCCCGCCAGACAATGCATTGTTCTTTTATTTTTTGAATCACCGGAAGGAGATTAGCTTTATCCATATGGGACATTTTTGTCGTCAGTTTTATACCCAGGTACTTAAGTGAGATAGAGGGAGGGATCCTCGCATCTCCCAGGGAGAGGGTGATTACAGATATCCCCATGTGCATCCACTCACATTTGGACCAATTTATCTTATGTCCTGATAATGGACCATAGGTTTGAAAAATTTTATACAGAATGGGCATTGCCTTGTCTGGATTGTTAAGAAAAAGCAGAATATCATCCGCAAATAACGAAATCACATTTTTGTTTCCTTTCCAACTAAGACCCTCGATTTGTTCTTCACTTCTAATTGTCTCAGCCAATACTTCAATTGTAAGAACATAGATCAGGGGAAAAAGAGGGCACCCTTATCTAGTTCCTCGGGACAGGGCAAATGGAGTCGATGTTATGTTATTTATTAAGATTTGAGCTTTAGGGCTCCTATATAATGCCTGGATCCATCCCATAATCCCTTCCCCAAACCCGAACTTGTGCAGAACTGCCATCATAAAAGGCCATTCTACACGATCAAAGGCCTTTCTCCATCAAGTGCCAAAGGCCTTCTCCTTTTCCTCCCTCCATCTATGCATTATGTTTAGGGTTCTTCTTAGGTTATGTCTGGCTTGCCTACCCTTTACAAATCTCCCCTGGTCCATATGAATCAATTTAGGTAGATATTTTTCCAATCTGGAAGCAATAAGCTTTGCTATCACCTTATAATCCGAATTAAGTAAAGATACTGGGCGGTAAGAGCCACATTTATTAGGATCTTTCCTTGGTTTAGGCAGCACCGTGATTGTAGCCAGTGTTGGGGGGGGGGAGCTCTCCCATTTCCAAAGCATTCTCTATCATCTGAAACATCAGAGGGCCAATTAGGTCCCACATCACTTTATGGAATTCTATTGGGATTCCATCAGGCCCAGGTGCCCTACCTCCATTTGCCTTCCTAACTGCCCATTTTACCTCCTCCAAAGAAACTGGAGAGTCTATGGTTGCCAATTCCTGGGACCCCAGAGATGCATCTGAATACCATTTAGAAAAGAGGAAACATCAGCCCCTACTGGAAATTCCGAGGTATAAAGGGAGGAATAAAATGATTTAAAGGTAGTCTTCATTTCTTGTTGGTCATAAGTAATATTCCCTGCCGTATTTTCAATAGAGAGAATTCTTCTATCTGCTCTTTTCCCCTTAATTAGACTGGCAAGCCACTTTCCTCCCTTATCACCTTCAAAGCAGTTCTGTGATTTTGTTATTATTAAATTCCGTTCTATTTTTAAAGAGGTCCATTGTGATAGCCGCCCCTTAAGGTATCTCAACTCTCTTGAGGTGCCTAATGAATGATTTTTCATATTTGCCCTCTCCAACCTCCCTATCTCACTCTCCAGTTCCTTCTCCTCCTTGATCAAATTGTTACTCTGGAATGTTGCATACAAAATAGTCTCTCCTCTTATGAAGGCCTTAAAACAGTCCCATACATTATTAATACCTGTGTCTTCTGGGAGGTTAAACTCCAACAATTCCTCTATTTTACTCCTAATCTGTTTAATCTATGAGGATCCTTCAGCAATGTTGGGTACATGCACCACTGAGTTGCTGCTTTTTGGCCTTTTGGTATTAAAATAGTTATTCACAATGGGGCATGATCCGAGACCACCAGGGGGCCATATGATGCCTCACTAATACCTCCCAATAAGTCTGGAGAAAGGAACATATAGTCCAATCTGGTGTATAGCCCATGGGCATGGGAGTAGAATGGATATTCCTGCTCCCCTGGATGCATATATCTCCAAGCCTCCTGTAGTGCTCTACCCTTTGTTAAGGCTCTAAGGGCTGCTGAGCTCTTAGGGGGTTTCCATCCTTCCCCTAGAATGGTCCCATTCCTGGTCCAAGTAAGTATTAAAGACCCCGGCTAAAATGATCTTATCAGGGAACGGTCCTAGGGTAACCTCTAATCTTGTAAAAAAATCTGGGGAGTCAAAATTTGGCCCATAAATGGAACCCAAAGTAAGCCTCATAGACCCCAGTTCCACCTTAGCCAACACATATCTGCCCTGGGTATCAGAGAGAGTAGCGAGCACTTTGTGGGGGATCCCAGGCTGGATCCATAGGGCCACCCCCCCAGCTCTGGATGTAAAAGGGGACACTAGCAGTGAACCCCCCAAGAGGCTGCCAGTTTTGAAGCCTCCACTTTATCCATATGAATTTCCTACAAAAAAATAATATCCCCCTTCATCTTTTTAATAGTTGTCCATATTTTTTTCTGCTTAACCACAGTTTTAAGGCCATTAACATTCCATGTTAAAAAATGTAACTGATCCATAAAGTATCTTTGATGTTCTTATACATATCCTTCTATGTAACAGGCATAATGGTATATGTGACTCTGAATGAAAAACAGCAGAAAAACTGAACAGTCCCCAAGATATCACCCCTTAACCTCTCAACTGTAACATTATAACCATACAAAAGTCTCTCCAACGGAGAAGACATAACTTTAGAACAGTTACCAACCTTACACTCTTAACCTTCCCTCCCCCCCCACATTCCATTACTGTACAACCTCTAACTTTTGTGGATAGAGCTTTCAATCCATCAAAACCATTATTTACCCAGTATTTGGTATTTCCAGGTCTCACTAATCTGGAGCCCTCTATACCTCTTTCCCTTTCATCCCATAAGCCCTCCCCGACTGGCGGGAGAAAATATCCCCATCCTTGGAGATGAGAGGAAGCAAAAAGCAGAGGGGGTGCTTGGAGTTGACCCTCAACCTCCCAAAGCTGAAAGGACACCCCATGACCAGGATGAACAGGGCTCTCACCCCACCTCTGTATCCACTACTACCCTTCTAGTCCCCTCCACGCCATCCCCCATCTGAGTTTCCCAAGGGGTGAAACAACCCATTTACAATGCTTCACACAGTTAAAAATCAACATTGCTCCAACAACCACATATATAATTTAAAGAGAGGTAAATCAGTATTTTCCAACATTACCCTCCCACCTGAGCCCTCATACAAACCCCTTCACCTGCCCTCCGGAGATGGCTCCCATCAACAGTAGCATCTTTTTGTCCACTCATACCTCCCTGTCCCCAGTGTATTAGATATTTCCAACTCTCTCTTCCCAACAGCCGGGGGGGTATTTAGAGAAAAGAAAAAATAAATTTGTTGGTTCTCTGACCATTTCTTTTTATTTTAAAGCCCCCTCAGTTTAATTTACATAAGCAGAGCAAAGATTGCTCCTACTACCTCCTGTACCCAATCTAGTTAAGGGGTCCACAATATTCCACACATCTAGACCAGTAGTACTGTATTTATCTTTCATCCCTTCATTCACACATATACTAGGGTCTAATCCCCAGAAAATAACTCCATAATAAGCAATCTACCAGTGTTTCCCAAAGGTCACACAGTAACTTAGGTCTAGTATGAGTCATGGTCCATGTATATTCCACAAGACTTTCACCCCTTATCAATTGGGCCTAATAAAATATAACATAAACAAACTTCCCCATGTCTAAAAAGCCACACGAACTGTCTGATTTGCCGCTTGATCTCCCCAGCTTTATGCTGATCAAAACAGGCTCCGAAATGCAGTACAGTTCAACTCTGTGTCCCTGCCTTTATAATCCCCTTCTCGGAGTTACGGGACAAAGGGAGAAAACAAAGCCTTGAACAGTCAGTCGCTAGGAATCCACCAGCTCTGCATTAATTCCAGCTGTAGGTACCATTTTACTCACTTTCTTGTCCTTGTATCGGCAGTAAATTTCTTTAGGACTCTCTGCACCTTCTCTCTTCCTCCAAATCCACCACAAACTGCAGTGGTGGTTTTCCTTGAGTTCTTACAACAAGGCGGGCAGGGTAAATCAAGGAAAACTGACAATTTATGGCATGCAATCTTCTCTTCTCTTCCCTTCCCTTCTGCAAACGCATGTCTCTGTTGCTGCAATTGAAAGGAGTAATCAGGGAAAATACTCACTCGGCTCTGCTGCACCATTAAGGGACTGTGGGCTCTGGCTTTTTCTACCACTCTCTGTCGGTCCAAGTACCTGAGAAATTTTACTATCATGTGGCGTGGTCTCTGATCTGGAGCGGGATTGGTCCCAGGCAATCGATGAGCTCATTGGATCTCCAGTTTTATCTCAGGTGGGAGATTCAGCTCGTTTCAACCACTTTTGGATATAATTTACACAATCTTGACCTTCCACAGATTCAGGCAGGCCCACTATTCTATTCTTATATTATAGCACCTTTCCCTGTTTTCATGATCATCAATGTTTTGTTTCAACCTTTCAATATCTTTCAGTGCTTTTTGTAAATCAATATGCATTATGTTACTAGCATCTTGCTGAGAACTCACTCTGGCCTCCATTTCCTCAATCCGCAGCTTGTGAGCATCCACAGCCTCAGATAAAACATTGACGTTTTGTTGAAGGCGCTGTAATTGGAATATTACATTCTCAAACCCTGTTTCCATGCGAGTCTCTAAATCATGTTTTAAGTCTTGTATTAGTCTCTCGATTGATCTGTAGTGCTCTGCCATCATTTGTTCTGAGTGCAGTTCCTGCTGATTAAGCGTGTTTCCAGCAGAGGTCCCAAAGCGAGTCCTCGTGGATCAGTTAGTCCTGTAGAACAAGGTAGGCCCTTGTTGGTTACCTGAGATTTAGATCTGTTCAATTAAATCCTTGTTTGTTTTTTCAGAAGTTTTGACATTATTAGGCATTTGTCTTCACTTTAGCTACTATTATTTAGACAAAGAACCAGTAATTACTGCAGGATGGAAGAGATATTCAATGGATTGAACCAGAGCTCAAGATTAAGCCTCCATTCTGCTCTGTAGCTTGGCCACACAACCACGTTAGCCCATTCTGTCAAACAGTGTGCCAAGGAGAGTCCAGCATCATACCATCAGAGGTTATGCTTGGCCTACCATACTAGCAAGGTGCTATTACATGAGATAGTGGACAGAGACCAAATTGAATACAACACCTTGTTCATTCAGAACATAATTCCAGCCATGCGTGACAAAGTCGAGCCCATGGTTTACCCCAGAACTGATAAATCTGTTGACATTCTCAGAAGGATGGATTGTGTCTACCACCTCTACCTCTGAGATTTGAATTCTGGCTCAAAAGCCAAGGTGGCCATGGTACAATCTACCAGCAAGCCCACAATCCACTATACAGTGGAGGGCAAGGCCCAAGACAAAGAGACCGTACCCTCAGATGATAAACAGGCCTACAAGTCAGGGGGAAACTGCAACTAAAATAAGACCTGACATAGAAATTGGAATAATTCTAATTCTGATCAGAATGACAATTGAGGCAAGTTAAATTATTGACAAGACTCTTCCTACCATGATGTAGTAGAGGAGAATAACAACCTCCATACTCTTCTAGGGAAAGTCCAGTCAGTGGCCAAGGCTATGCTAAGGCAGACCGTTGTAGCATTAGATCCGGTAACTCAGTCCCTACTAGGCCAGGGAGATGCTGGAACCTCCTCAGATCAGGTTGCAGCAGGCCCTAATCTAGAGGCTTTATCCATTGCAATGACTATCAGTACCCAAACCTCCTTGTATCCTATGCAGGACCTGGAAGAGGCCAAGTGACATCCTGCTGGCCTATGTTTTCAGGAACCACCTGACGATGGTAGTAATAGTTCAGCATGACAACTACAGGCCCCAGTCCGTATTGTAAACAATATTACCATTGACACAAATGGAAGGCCTTGTACCAAGGCCACAGTCAGAGCTATCAGATGGTTATATTACATATATATATATATATATATATATATATATATATATATATAGAGAGAGAGAGAGAGAGAGAGCTAGCTATCGGGTTCAGGAAGTATGTCTCCTAGTAGAGACATTAAAAGAAGAGTACCCCAGGGTTCCATCCCAGGACCCTTGTCATTCCTGATATTTAATAACAACTTGTCAGGTAGTGCAGCACTCCCAGATGAGACTGTATGTGGATGATACTGCCCTCATTATGACTGGCTGTAGTGTCCAGGAACTTCAGATGAAGATGCAGGCTGATTCTGATAGCTTGAGGAGGTGGTTCGTAAGGTCGGAGCTTATTTTGAATGCAAAGAAAACCAAACTGCTACATTTCATTTCAAAGCAAAAGAATTTCACTCAGATTGATATAAATATAGATAAAGATAGAAGTCTGGAACAGGTTAATCAGTACTGCAATTTGGGAGTTGCAGTTAATGCCCATATGTCCTTTGGTGAGCATGTAAAAGCGTTGATAGAAAGGGTTAACAAAAGAATAGGTGCCTTATGTAGAACTACATAATGCTTGAGCAAGAATGATAAAAAAAAGTGCTTGAACAACTGATAGTACTAGTTTTAACATACAGGGAACTATTATACCATACGGTAAACAAACAATTAATAGATAGATTAGATAAGGTACATCACAGAGTAGCTAGGTATGTATTACATATACAATAATGGATGGGGAAGTGTGCTTAATGAGATATGAATGGTTGCCCAAGGTGTGGGATACTACATAAACCCCAAGGGTGAAGCCCGAGGGGTTTATTGAGGCATCCCACACTGAGGGCAACCATTAATTTCAAATTTAGCATACTTCCCCTTCCTTTATTATTTATAATTGCTGGTCAGCAATTTTTTTGTTTTACATTTATTTGTGGTTGCGATCTTACCGCAGTTGTCTTTTGGTGAGAGTGCTTCCCACCGCCACTTCCTCTTGTGTGCAGCCGGCGAACTGCAGGATCAACCAGATAGCGAGTGAGAGTCAGAAATGCTACGGTTTCTAAATAGTAGAATCAACCAGATATATTGTTTTGTTTTTAAAAAAAGAAGAAGGGATAAGAATGGTTGCTCTGGCAGCTCCTCGCTAAGTGACTGTGGAGCCGCCATGTTTTGGGAACTGAAAGCCCACCCTGGACCACACGTAGAGCCAAATAGGGAGCGGGTTTTCATGACTGACTCAGTGTGTGTTCCCCATTATAACTCACGAGTTATAATGGGAAATTATAACTCGGTCAGGCAATGTAAAAAATTGCTGACCAGTTATTATAATGCAATAAACAAACCCACCACTGTAATTTGTTGTCCTCATTACAATGGCAGTCCCTAGATATTAATTATATAAGATCTTGGCAAAAAATAGTTTATCGATATCATGTATTCTTCCCAAATTATTATATTAATGAAATATTGTTTGATAGGGACAGCCTGACTTCTGAGGACAATTAAAGAATGGTTCATGTAAATAAAATTCCCCTGCCTATTATTAGAAATAAACATGGAGAAAGAACTCCGCAATTTCAAGCAGCTAGATACTGGAACATCTTACCCTATTCAGCTGGAACATCTCCATCATCTGATTTGTTTGTTCAGGAGATAAACAATATGAACAAATTTGACTGCATATGGTATGTTAATGTTGTACAGTTAGGGCATAAAAGTAATTCTTATTTATTTATAGGATTACAATTAATTACAGAAAATCCATGGCTGTTTATGCATTTTGAAAGATGCAATGCTTTAGTTAAATATCAATGGTTGTGTGACCTATTTTAAGATCATATAATTTCTAATAGGAAAGATTTTAGCAGTTTGTCTCCGTGGTTCATGTCTTGAATGTAAGTACTGTGTTTTGTGTCTTTATTTATTTGCAAGTATAACATAAGTATATGTATAGGTAACTTATATGCTGACAGGGCTGTCTTGAAAACTGGGTTGCACAACCTAAATTATATGTCTTCCTGTATAAAAATAAAGGTTTTACTACTACTACTACTATTAGATACAGATGCGGCTGTATCTGTACTACATGATGAAGATCTAGTTAATTCCACTTGGTCCATCAGATGGTGGACCAGTACTCAAGGCATAGATGAAACAGAGAAACATAGAATTTGATGGCAGATAAGGACTGCTTGGCCCACCTAGTCTGCCCATTTCCCTACCTGATGGATAAGCTGCAGATTCTAGTTAACCAACAGCTTACTTCCTCCTACCCCCACTAGAATTGCCTTATGTCTGTCCCATGCATTCTAGATGGCACTAGACTGTCTACCTACTGCTCCATTGTACTCTCTATGGTGTTGGGTAACCTTAGCACGAATCACACTTTTGACCTAATGGTATTACGTCAACACCCCAGCATCCTAGGAACTGATTTCCTAGCACTACATGGCTGTGTAGTAGATTTGGCTAACATGCTCTTGATCCAAATCAAAGGACAATACCATACGGTAATGATTCCTGATTCTCACATGGTTGCCACCATTGTGGTCAATGACAAAGAACACGGCATCATAGCTCTATTCCAGACACATGAGTTCTTCAAATAACTTTCACCCATTCTACAGAAGCACCTTGATGCTTTTACAACACGCAAACATGACTGTGGGAGAATGCAAACCGTCATCGAAATTCCAGGCCCAGAACATGACATGCAAAGGCAATACCTGTTTCCTACAGAGGCCTTACCATCACTCAGAGAAACCATTCAGTCACTTCTTAAGCAAGGTGTGATCAAGCCTTGTGTCTCAGTCATTAACTCGCCCATCTGGCCAGTGAAAAAGCCCAATGCATCTCGGAGACTCACTATTAACTACAAGAGACTTAAGTCACTCCTAGCTGCTCCCCTACAGTAGCCTCAGCACCAGATGTGCTCAAACTGCTAACACCAGATCGTAGGTCATTCAGCACTCTTGACATCTCCAATGGGTTTTGGACACTGCCCCTTGCACAGGAAAACCAGTGCAAATTTGCTTTCACCTTTGAGGGTCGTCAGTACACTTGGACCTGTCTCCCACAGGGCTCTCAAAACAGCCCTTCCCTTTTCCATCTACATATGATGGATGCCTTGCAGGGTGTCTCTACCCCACAGTGCCTTCTGTAATATGTGGATGACTTACTGTTGGCAACTGCCACCAAGGAGCAACATCTTGACCTCCTTGATGAGTTACTGACTCTCTTACAGGGAGCAGGCCTCAAGTGCAATCCTGCAAAAGCACAACTGTGCCAGAAAGAGGTTACCTTCCTTGTCCTGAATATCACAGAACAAGGCATAAGCCTGGCCTGCAAGAAGATCCAAAGCCTACAAGATTTGCCACCTCCCACCAGTGTGACAACACTCAGACGTTTCCTGGGAATGGTCAACTATTCCAGGGATTTCATTTGTGAGTTTGCACAACAGGCTGCCCCTCTGTGTGAGCTCTTAAAAAAGGATGTTCCCTGAATGTGGAGTCCCATTCACACTAATGCTGTGACCCTTCTGAAACAGGCCCTGGCCTCTTCTCCAGTATTCGTTAACCCCAATCCAGCTTTACCCTTCCATTTGGAATCTGCTACTTCAGACATAGCCATGTCTGCAGTACTTGCTCAAAAGGTTAATGTCACTTTGAGACCCATTGCCTATGCTTCCCAGATGCTGTCCACAGTGGAACAGAAGTACAGTCTTTATGAAAGAAACCTTCTGGTTACCTGTTGGGCTGTCAAGCACTTCCTTTACAATATTGGGTATTCACCCATCATTTTGCACACCAACCACACCCTCACAAACTTTTTGCTGTCAGACAGAGTGAAGGATGGCTCTGTGTCTAATACCAGACTGACTCACTGGTCTCTTCTTCTCCAGGATCGTGAAATACAGGTCCATACTGCCAAAATGCCCTCAATTGTAGCCCAAGGTCTTCTATACCAAGGAGACCTGCATGATTACTCACTCCAACCTCCTGATTTGCCTGACCCAGGACCTTTTCTTCCTGCTACTCCAAAACTCCTTGCTGACACCTCCCTGTCATTCTTTACTGATGGCTCTGCCTCATATTACCAAGGAGAACAGATAGCTGGATTTGGAGTGCTCATCATGCACCCTAATGGTAACACTGTCCAGGCTTCCAAATGCTGCAGTGTTGCATTTTCTTAGTATGCAGAACTTTCAGCTGTAGCCTGTGCTCTTAAACTGATACAACATGGTGCCACAGACACTATCAACTTTATAGACTCTAACTGGGTCTGTTGCTTCTGACTGAATTTTTATCGTTCTGGGAGAAGTCCTCTGATGGCACCCCGTGAAATAGAAATCACTCTTTGTATACATTCACAGCTTGACTCAACAGTTTAAACACAAACTGTTCATCCACAAAGTGAAGACCCATTCATAATCTGACCCATACCATGTTTTCAATGATTGAGCAGGCACTCTTGCAAAAGAGAGTGGTTGGGGGGGGCACATGGGACATGGCTCACCCTGTGGCTGCAGCAGAAGAAAACTGAATCTTTTGTGCCACTGGACTTGACCACAGCACAAAAATCTGACCCTAAGCAGAAAGATGTGTTCAGGTTCCTAGGCAAAGATACTGAACAAGAACTGCTGACCCACAACCCTTACAAAAGACATGCTGACCCACAACTCTTACAAAAGACATGCAGAGAAACTGCATCTATCACATGACAACAAGTTGATATGGTACCAGCCTGACAACCTGAATTAAAGGTTGTGGATAATTCCCGAAGCATTGAGATCTGAGTTCATCCATCAGGTCCATGACACCCCAACTGGTGAACACAGGGTGGTGGAGAATACAGTCCAGAGACTGAAATCCATGGCTTGGTGGCCTGGCCTCACTAGGGATGTCAAACATTACATTCAAAACTGTTTAATCTGTGCACAGAACAGTCCTGCCCCAACCAAAAGAAATGCTAAGTTACTTCTCCAGAGACAATCTGGACCCTGGCATGCAATTCAAATTGATTTTATTGGTCCTTTGACCAGTACCAGCAGGAACAAGAAGTACACACTTGTGATCAGTGACCTATGCTCTAAATGGGTCAAGACTTTTTCCACTCGACAATGCACAGCAAAGACAACTGCAAAAGTCCTGGTAAAGCAATTGCTTTCCAGGTGGGGCCTACCTCTAAAGGTAGACTCTGACCAAGGAACCAGCTTTACAGGTGAATTGATGCTAGAAACACTCAAACGTCTTGGTGTACACCTGAAATTCCACATTCCTTACCACCCACAATCTTCAGGTCAGGTAGAAAGAGCCAACATACAGATAATGCAGATGCTATCCAAATTAATTGAGGACAATCCCAAGGATTGTAATTCCATTTTACCTTTACTCCTTATGGCAGTTAGGGTACTCCTTCAGCCACAACCCAGTGTCCACCTTTTGCGGTGATCACTGGTAGAACCATGAGATTACCTGAGCACCTGTTGATCGATCTGAACACACCCACTGCAGACAGAGTGTCCGCAGACACATATGTTGCAAAACTCAGAGATGACATAATCAAAACCCACTTGTACGCTGCATACTGTATGGGCAGGGCCCAACAGCAATCCAAGATTCACTTTGACAAACACACTCAAGAGGTGAATTGGCAAGTCGGAGATCAGGTTATGGTACTCAGATTTGTACATTTTACTCATCTCTTCTCCAATAAATGGGAAGGATCCTACCCCATCATTAACAAACTCAGTCCTGCAGTCTACCAAGTTAGACACATCAGTCAGAAGAAACGTGCTGATAAATGGCTGCATGCTAATGAGCTCAAATTATACAAAGGAGAATAATTACTTTTCCTAGGCACAGGGTCATAATGTCACAAGACATTATGCTGCATGGCAAAATCGCACTGCCAAGAGAGCATGATATTGCCATGCAGCATAAGTCTTTTTTCTGTGGGGGGGCTCTGCCCCCACACCCCCCATACAGGGCTGTGCCTCTGGACCCCCACTAAAGATTCTCAACTCTGGGGGTTCCAACTCGGGAATGCACAGTTTGTGGAGAAAAATAAAATGTCTGAGACCAGGAATCAAACCCGGTCCCAGACACAGCACCTGGGTTCCTGCTGCTGTGGCTCAGTCCAGTAAGCCATGGCAGCTGTATATGTGGTATTGCACCATTCACTGTCATGCACAGCGTTGTTTTGGGGGTTAGCTATAATGTCATACACTATTAAGCGTACAACATTATGACCCGGTAGGCTTTTCCTAACCATATTGAGAAGATTTGTACCTACTGACATTTTTCTTTCTTTCTTACAGGTATCTGTGCAAGATGGCTATCATGCTACTGTTCCTCATTACAGAAATCTTCTCAGTTGTCCATTCACAGGATGCAGCAACAAGCTGCACGCATCCAATGGCTCCGTCAACACTTTGACCCACTTGCACATCCATACCTTGACCTACATCCACCATGAAACCTTCACCCATGCAATGCACCTCCCTCCGCCATCCCTGAAGGAGTCAGCATTGATGTTCCCAACAAATCGATCACTGTTCAGGAAGACACAGATGCCTACCTGACTGCCATGGTTGTGGCACCTGACAAATTGTCCCTCCAAATTGAATGGCAAACTGACAGCAATGGACAGACACTTCCTGTTGCCTGCCTTTACAAAGGCACTTTCCAAGGAGGGCCCAGTACTAGAATTGCCCCAAATAGTACCCTGTTTATTAGCCAAGCCAATTACAGACATTCTGGTTTATATAACCTTACTGCTTTGATTGATCCTACCTTTTTGATAAATATCAGAAGACTCTGCAAGAGACTTTTCTGTTTACAGTTATATGACTACAGCAGCTATGTTTCTGTCTGTAGTACCTCTACTGAAGCAGAACATACTGATTGTCTTTCCACATGAACTGCACTACATGGTGGTCTCACTGCAACCTTCCTTCCAGGCACACTTGTGAGCAATGTGCAATTTATGCACCTTCCATTATTTTTTAATCTCACCTGTTGGAATATGGCTGAATTTGGTATATGTTCTAAAAGTAATACTTTTAGATTTTTCAACATTATGTTATTAGATAGTCTTGCTACATACCAAACACACACACAAGATCATGTGACTGGTCCAAATACCACTGAACACTTAGATTTATTCATGTTAGACCTACTGTAATCCCTGCTAACAAGAAAACCTCTGCATCATGCAGGAGGTGTGCCACTGCTGATGTCACTGGTGCAACTGGCACAATATCCAGACTCTTCAGATCCAGCACGTCCATCTGTATATGTAACATCATGACTGTATTTATGTGGTCCTGAGTCATGCATGAAAACGGGCCTTTGGCTCGTTGCATTTACCTGGTAAACAAAAGTAAATAAATAAATGTGGAACAGGGCAGACATTGCTACCATTAAAAGCCAAACAGTTAAACTCCAGACTGGCAAAAAGAATGATGTTTTACTACCCTTATTGCATGGTGTAGATGGGCTTAGTCAGGAAGAGTGGTACACTGTGTATAACATACTGTACTGCCAAAAGTTTTGATGGTCATGGATTAGCTGATCCATGGCGTAGCAACTCTTGAGTGCACATTGCTGTAGGCAATAAGCTGCTACGGGAGCACTTACGGTAGTGCAGGCATGTGTTTGTTTTATGTGTGGTTTTAAATGATGTAGTCGACCGCCTCCAATATTTATGTATGTACATGCAATCTTTTGCAAACTGCGATGTCATGCACCTCATTTGCACAATAAGGAATAAAATTAAACAGTGAAGGTAAGTTTTTCTTTATGAATTCATGAAAGCACGTGTGCTTAGGTCTGTGCAGTAGCAATTGTTTGAGTACTGTGATACTCTTAGGTTTGGCGTCTTAAGGGGCTATGGGTCAGTTATACACTTAACAGATTACTAGCCCTTGGCTAGGGAATTGGCAGCTATATTGCTGGGGTGGCTGACTGGCTGTCACACTCCCTTCCCCTTTCTTTTGGCTGGAGCTGCTACTCTAGTGTGCTTAAATTAGCTAAATTTGCAGTTTAGAACACTAGCCCTGGATTTGGCCATTGGTGGCCATCTGGCTACCAACCACCCCTTTCCACCCTGGGGCGCTATCTCTTTTACAGTTAGGGCCTGCTTTGCACCAACTGGCCCACCTGTTATTTTAAATAAATGAAACATTTGGGCTAGCTGACCCTAGTTCAGTAGCCAACCTTGACTAACTTATCAGAGAATGGGGCCTTCTCTGCCTCTTCTTCACTTGACCCTTTACTTTTGAATACAGGGCCTGTTTACCTTTGACTCTGCCACTTGGAACTATCTACTTTACACTGACCCACTCCTGCAACTACTGCCTTCTGGTGGTCCTTGTCTCTGGGGCCTTGTCCCAGCCTCACAAAAGCTGTGGCCACCTTTACTGCACCATCCGTGTGATTAAATACATTTTTTTCTTTTACGTATTAGTTCTGCAGACATCATCTACCCGATGGTGCTGGACTCACTGCCCCAGCTTAGGGAGAAGTTACAGAGAGGAGGCTGGTGGAGGAGGTGGGTTTGCTGCAGCCAGCTGATGCACAGTCATCTTTCTGGGCCTTACTGGTTGCTTGCTCCACTCTGACACTCCGATGACCTGACGCGCCACTGCCGAGAGACTGAAAACATTTTCCTTTTAACTAAATAAAATAACAAATAGGGCCAAACAGAGCCTGTACCATGGCCAGCTGACCGCTAATTCTTCAGCTCGCTGTCTTGATCACTGACACTATGGGTCACCGTACCAACAGAACAGGGACTGGATGTCTTCTCATGACTGGATGCAGCAAGGACCTCCAGCAAGCCTAAGATAAGTCCCCACTGCTGTCACTGGCCAGTTGGAGACTGGCTCCTCTTCTGCTGCTACTACTGGTTCTCCCCTCAGTCCGCACTCTTTTCAAAAACTGATGGCCACACACTCCAGAGCCCTCCCTGTGTTTGAGATGCCAAGTCCCTAGTAAACAGTGCAGCAACCGGCTGCCAGCATGAGCTGGACCTTTAGCTGGCACAGGTTCATGCCAACTTACTAACCAAGCTGAGCAAATAAAAGAACAACTTTTAAACTGCAAGTCACAGTTTATTTCTATAGGGCTCCTGCCAGCCAGTTTGTGTACTCCTTGCTTGCTCCTGAATTATCAGGGGCACCTGGACACCTTACTTGGGATACAGGATTTTTCTGGGGACCCAATCTTTGGGGTACTACAGTCTATGTCCAAATGATGATGATTATTTGGGGAAAGGAAGGATGTGTCCGCCACCCCCATGTGTTCCTCATCTTCAGTAGTGGGGCAAGATTTTTTCAGATAGGAGAAATAAGATGCTATATTTCCAGGAATCAAGGATTTGTCCTTCGCTAGCTGATTTGTTTCTTGGAATTTATAGGGGATGGGGTTTCTGAGGCTTCGATTCTTCCTCTCGGTTGCTGTCCTCCCTTTTCTAACCAATTTGGCTTCAATTGGAGGATGCCCTTTTAATTTCTTAGGCTTGGGCTGTTTCCCTTTTAATTGCAACTCCTCCTACTGGGTGAGAGTTCAATTTCTCTTTCAGTTATGGGAGAGAAAAGCCATTTTCAAATTGAGCTGGGAAGTGTGAAGATTTGCTGAATGCAGTACTTTACTCAGGAATTCAAAAAGTTCTCTGCTTGTTTTGGATCAGAAACGTGTTTGTACTGCCATATTAGGGAAAAGAAACAGGGTGTAGCCAGGGATTTCAGATCTGCACACCAAGTGGACTCACTGCTACCCTCCTCTCAGGGTGTAGCGCCAGACAATGCAAATGTACACCAGAATATGTTTATTACCTCATCTGGCACAATAAATACAACTTTTGTATCTCATGACAGTGGTTGTTGCCATGCATGGTAAATACAAATGCCATGCATTGTTCCATAAGATACCCACATACCAGCCCAGAGCCTGTAAAGTTGTATTGTCCTTGGGATGCAATGAGAGTATTAGTGACTAGTCCTTCTAGTTTCGACTCCTATGAATAAAATTACAGAAAGCTTAATTTTTTTTCTTTTAGTTTCACGGAAAAAGGAAGCAGTTCAGAGCCTATTTGCTACCCCCTTTAAATAAAATTGCACACCATGGAGTGCTTGGAGTTTGCCTGTCTACACCCATGGAAAGAAATGTAATCTTGTTGCTGTAAAGTCTCACCAACTGGAGTAAACTGTTTCCTTTTGTAAGAGAGTTCTGATGAAAAGTCTTGGAAAATTAGTTTTCTATTCTCTTTTGCAATTTCTGTTATCTGTGGCTACTTTTAAAATGAGCTCTTTTTGTGTGAAGTTTATGAAATAAACAATTTTATAGGTCTTAGCTTTTCCTGTTGTAGTGCTGGGACAAAAGAGATGTGAGTTATTTCAATGATTATTTGATGTTCAGGATCAATGTTTAAAAGTTTGGGAAGAAAGTTTTGTAAAAGAGATTCTGTCCCTTTGTCACCCCCAGGTATTCCATAATCTCAGGTTACTCCTCCAACAAGTGTTTTTTTTTTTTAAATAAACTTTTCTAATAAGTAGCTAATCTGGTTTCTGCTCATGTAGTTCTAGCTTAGAGACAACCACTTCTGTGTGGTTTACTCTGCTTTCAACTGCATAAACTTTATTATTGCATGTTGGACATTTATTTCTAAGTTAGCCATTGCTATTCTTATGCTTTCAATTTCTTAGGTTCTCGGAGAAAACATCTGCCTCAGTTCAGCAGGGAGCAGGGGCTGCAGCATTCATTACAGTTCATTCAGCACTATTTAACGTCCAGGTTCTAGCATTTTATTTTTATCTTTCCTGTTGTTCAGACCTCACAATGCAGGACTCTGTTTGTAGCATAGGGTCTGTTCTGTTAGTATGTGAAGGCATGTTTCAAAAAATGTGTTGTTTGGATCGTGGATGATGTTGGATTGTTTGCTACCCGGGGCTCAGTTCTTTTGGGGACATCTCTCTATAGCTCTTGCACGTGGAACCCAGCCCGCCCTTTCCATCCACGGTCCACCTTATATGTTCAGAGAATATATTACTCTGATCAGTTGATTGCAGGGTGCACAGACTGCTCAAACTGCCAGCCGGGCCCACACAGTGTAATCTAGGGAATGCCCATCTGTAATCGGGCACCATGTCAGTGTGAGGAAGGACATGAGTAGCATTTAAATAACCAATTTTGATTTTTTTTTTCTTTGTTACTTACAGTGAGTTTTGATGCAATTTTTTTTGTGAATTAAAACAATCTGGGAAGGAAAAGCTTCTTAGTGTGCATAAGCTCCCCTCCCCATGGCTGTTTTAGATGGTTGGAAATGATCATCAGATTTTACTACCTAGTCTGAGTTAACCTTTGTAGATTAAACAGGGCTGGGCCTCATTTATGTCTCTTAGTGCTGGCAGCCATGCCATGATATTTAGAGGCTAAATTAGCAGCATCTGCCTCTGGGCCAGAGGGTCATGGGTTCTAGTCCAACACAAAGATGGTCTCAATAACCCTAAACACAGTCATGCCCATGTAGTAATGGGAGGTGCTATACTGCCAAAGTGTGCTGTCCTTTTATCTGGTTAGGGAGGGTCAGGTGATACTGGAGGGGCCCATGGATACTGCTGCTGCGTAGGGGTCCATGACAATGTAAATCCAACGCTGGTAAGGCTGGATTTTACTATTAAGCAAACTATGCTAGTGCGTTATGGCCTGTAATGTTCTGGGGGGGGGGCCTTCTGTCTGAACTGCATACTCCATATACTGGTTCCTCCGTATAATGTTTTACATGTTGGGATTTAGGTGCTGATTTTCAAAGTTTGTTTTTTTTCCCCCCTCTACTGACAGGCAGGCAATACAGATCTGGCTCCGCTCCTGTGTCTCCACATCTACCACCCTCCATACTTCTGACTACCTTCCCAGCAGACTATCCCTTCATCCAGCCTGTCTTCTCCAACAAGGCTGCAGCGGTTTTTGGTACTAATCACCATTTCATAAGAATCGGCAGCCTTAAGTCCTGTCATTCGTGCCATCACAGTTATTTACTGCAAGCAAGGGCACATCATGTTGGTGAGTTCAAACAGCTGAGCTGGCCCAGTGGGACTGAGGGTTGAGGCGCTGTACGCCACACCTGCGCCATGCCGGTGACCTGGGTTTGAGGAATGGACTCGGGCTGGAGAGGGAGAGGAAGGATTAGGCGTCCCATGACTACTCTCCTTCCTCTGGGAGGCGGGTGGGTGCAACTTATCGTGCTGCAACGGCAACTGATAGAGGCCAGCTGCACTACAGCTGTGTGCCTGGAAAAGGGGAGCGCAGCAGGCATCAGCACAGCCATGCATCTGACACCATTGCACGTCTGGCTCCCAGGGGCAAGAAATGGTGGAAATAGTGGGATGATCTCAGTGGCCATTGGCGTGCCCCAGAACACGAGTTGCCTTCACCAAGGGTGTGGCTTACCCGTGTGCATGGGGTATAAGTTCATGTGCCAGACCTGGTCCAGGGTGCAGGTGCTGGCAGCCGAGATCGCTGGGTCCCGCCGCAGAGGCAAAAAACAGGAGTAATATGAAGAAAAAAACAAACAAACAAAAAAAAAACAAAACAGTGGAGCAGAATAGAATCCATCCTAATTGTGGCTCAGCTCAGGATGCAACGTAAAGACTTGCATGTTTCATTTGCAACTATTAAACTAGCCATGGGGAGGTAAAAGCAGGCAGGGAAACAATATAACCCCAAGAAAGGAGCAGTCATAAAAGAAAATACTATGGGCAAAAGACCACCAAGTAAATGGAAAGCCTGCATAGGTAACATGGGAGAGAAAACAGATAACAGGACATAATGCAAAAAAGGGGACAGAGGGGAGAAAAGAGGGGGCCAAATGTGGAAAGCATTATGCACAAATGCCCATAGCCTGGGAAACAAATTCCCAGACCTGGAGGCATTAATGGTAGATGTAAACCTGGACACAGTGGCTGTAACAGAAACATGGTACACAGACTAGCATGAATGGGGATATAACCATACCAGGATACACTATTCAGAAAAGACAGGGAAGGAAGAAAAGGAGGAGGGGTGGCCATGTACATGAGGGAGGAATCAAAGCAACTGAGGTGCAGGGGTACAGGGATGGAGCAGAGGCACTGTGGGTCACCCAGCAGACAAGATATGGAACCAGCATGAGAACAGGAGTGATCTATAGGTCCCTAACATGGGGAAGAGTCGGATGAAACACTATGGAAGTCATCCACAAAATGGCAACAAAGGTGAAATACTGCTACTAGGGGACTTCAGTCTACCAGATGTAGACTGGAGCACCTGACAACACAATCCAAAAGCTGGAACATACTGACTGAACTGCAGGGGCATACATTAGAAAGCTGGTAGCTGAAAGCACCCATGAGGGGCTGTTTTGGATATGGTGCTCCCCAATAGGGACAGAGTTAGGGATGTGAAGGTGGGCAGTCATATAGGAACCAGTGACCACAGGACAGTGTGGTTTCATGTAACCACAGTGAAGGGCTAACCACACTAAAGTCAAGGTCCTGGATTTCAAGATGTCCAACTTTGGCAAAATGCCTCAGGGAGCCCTGGCAACGGAGGACATGAGTGGAGTGGAAAAGTAGTGGTTTATACTCGGGGAGGGAGGTTATAACAGAAGCAACTAACCTCTGTGTTAACTAATTTGCTCCAGTGGTCATTTTGGGTCAGTTCTAACAATGAATGGTTCTGACACCACATGGCGTCTATGAGAACAAGTGAGCAACAAAGCCAGAGTAAGTGAAGGAAATGATTGCTTTGGTTCTGGAAGGAAGTGGACAGGAAAGTGAGGGAGAAAGCATTCAGGAGATACAAAGAAACACAGATGGAAGAGGACAGGAGCAGTTTCTAGAGAGGCATAGGGAGGCAGGAAGGCAGTCAGAAATGCTAAGCGCAAACAGAACAAAACATAGCCCAAGCTGTAAAGAACGGGGATAAGACCTTTTTCAGATATATCGGTGAGAGAAAGAAGACAAGGAGTGGGATTGTCAAGATAAAGGAGAAGGGAGGAGGCTGTGCAGAGGAAGAAGTAGAGAAGGCAGAAATACTGAACAATTCTGTTCAGTTTTCATGAAGGACGGGAGAGGCAAAGCCCCACAAATCGGCCAAAATAGCAAACTAGGAGTGGGGGTGGACACCTCTCCAGTCGTAGTAGATGGAGTCCTGGTGGAACTCGGGAACCTGAAAACAGATAAGGCAATGGGTCCAGATGTGATTCACCACAGAATACTAAAAAGAGCTCAGGGAGGTGCTGGCAGACCACGCTACTCAGCAGATCACTGGAGACGGGGGAAGTCCCAGAAAATTGGAGGAGGGCAAAGGTGGTCCCTCTCCACTAGAGTGGGAGACAGGAGAAGGCAGGTAACTATAGGCCAGTCAGCCTGACCTCGGTGGTGGGGAAGCTCATGGAGGCATTTATTAGAGGACTGTGTCATTCCTTGAAGCTAGTGGAGCACAGGATCCAAGGCAGCATGGATGTATAGTGTGAAGGTCATGCCAAACAAATCTATTAGATTTCTTTGACTGGGTGACCAGAGAGATAGATCAGGGCAGTGGATGTGGCCTTCCTAGACTTTAGCAAGGCCTTGGATATTGTCCCACATAGAAGGTTGGCTGACAAGCTAGGAGCAGAGAGGTGGACCTTAAGGTGGTAAACTGGGTCAGAAATTGGTTGAAGGATAGGACACAAAGGGTGCTGGTAAATGGTGTTCACTCTGAGGAGAGAGAGGTGACCAGCAGGATGCCACAGGGATATGTTCAGAGACCAGCCTCTTCAATGTCTTTATAAGTGACATTGGGTTGGAGCTGGAGAGCAAAGTATGTCTTTTTGCAGATGACACCAAGATCTGCAACAGTGTTGACACTCCAGAGGGGCAGAAAAAATGAGAAAGGACCTAAGAAGGTTGGGGGAGTGGTCAGAAGTGTGGCAGTTTCAATTCAGTACCAAAAAGTGCAAGGTCTTGCACTTGGGGAGCATAAATACAGGAGAGGTACACAAAATAGGAAGGGGGCACTGCCAGCCACCAGGCAGGAAAGGGATCTGGGGATCTTCCTCAAGGCAGTCTCTTGCAGCAGGTCATAACGTGTGGGATTTAGATGCAGGTGTTATTTCCTCCAGATGACTTTTCTCCACAGTCGACCCTAGGACATCCCCCTCGCACCACCATGTGGTGGTCATCTGGCAGGTATAAAAGGGGGAGGTCCAAGCTACTACTCAGTTCTTTTCAACTGCAACGTGCATGCAACAAGTCCTCCTTCAGAGTTCCTGCTTTCCAGTCATCAAAGAAGAGTTCTATCAACCAGAATTTAATTAATTAATTATTATTATTTTTTTTTTTATAAGTGATACTAATGTCTTTGGAACCTTTATTCAGAAGTTGTTCCTGTGGCCACATAATCACAAAAGAAGCCTTCCACAAAATCTGTGTTCATTACCATGGTCCTGAACATGACTAAGTGAAGTGTGCCTTCTGCAACAAGTTCAGAGACACACAATGCCGACGGCTGCAGCAGCTCGATGAGTTCCTCATGGAGCAGAAAGTAGCCCTCCTGTAGCAGCAGCAATGCTCCCCTCACAGAGAACCATCTAGATCATCTTAGGGATCTCACCGCTCTACGGGTACTCCTCCTTGTTGGCACAGGGCCATGGTAAGAAACATGCCTCAAAAACCAAGCATGTCTCTACCACTCCTGTGTCAGCTTCATCAAAAGTGAGTATTGAGAATGTAGCCCCTCTGAGTTATTCACTTGACGAATGGGGAAGGGTGATGTGGGTCAGAAAAGGGTCACATTGACCTAAAATTCCCCACACTTTAACTACAATATAATAATGCAAGATTACCCCCTCCCCCCGACACTATTAATTGGGGAACAACATTATATGAGATGATTACTTATTCTGTACCATAAGCTGGACACCTGACTTGCCAGGACACCGTTTTACCCTTGGAAGTTAATGAATCTGCTGTAAATCAATGTTAGCATGTAAGCATTTATTAATTTACTGTAACCCTTTACTATCTGAAATGTGTGAAGAAAAAACTCCTAATAAAAGAAATAAATAAAAAAGAGAATGTAGCCCCTCATACACACTGTCTTCCACACCGTTGACTATTGTGAACTCCTCTCTTCCCCCATTGATGGCTCCTCCACTGATGGTGGGCTCAGGGATTGCCCTGCAGCTTCCTAAGCTGCCTCCTTCCATGCTTCCCAGCCATCATCTGTTGACAATGGTTGAAGGCTCATCGGTGACCCTGTCATCGGCCTTGCCTCATAGCTTGTCAACGATCTTGTTATCAACGCTACATGGCATTGCAGCGACAAGCCTGTCATCAATGGTAAATCAGGACACTCCAATCTTTTTGTCAATAGCAGGGCCTTTGGGCCCATTGACAATCTCATTGTCGATGACTGGCCTTACCCCATGATGCTGCCACCGTTGTCAATGATTCTGGAGCCCTATGTATACCCCTCGTCAATGGCTGCACATCTGGTATCCTTTCTATCAGTGGCCCCCATACATTATGTCTAGTCCGCCATAGCTACTACCATTGGATAGCTAGCAATGACAGATGTCCAGACTCTGGTTAATACCATTCTGGAACTACCTCAGACCCCACGCCCCCCTAGGGAGGGGTCAACTGCAGTCTCTGCTCCCTCTAGGCCCTCTTTGGCCCAGCAGACAACTAGATCTTCCCCTATCTCCTCAGGTCTGTACACCCAGAACATGGACATGAAAGACGCTTTCCTGCAGGACTGGGATCTGGTGGACAGGGAGGACGAGGACATGGACCAAGAGGATTCTTCTCAGTCCTCCTCTGCTGCCTCCTTTATTCACAGGGGAAACTACCCCGAACTTCCTTGTTCTCTGCCAGATGACCCAATGTTTTTGGACATTATGATCTACCTCCAGAAAATGTTTAGTTTCCAGGGCACTGAGCAAGATGCTTCTAGGAAAACACTGGCTCAGTACCTGGGTGTGCCAGAGTGCCCCACCTTGGCCCTGCACCCCCCCCCCCCATTGGATGCCTTTTGAGGAAGTTATTATGGCTACTTGGAAGCAGCTTTTTAAGGTTCCCTGCAATCCGTGGAAAGCTGATAGGGGTGATCTACTAGAGCCTGATAAATCCTATTTCATGTCTCCATCTCAGGTGGACTTGGTAGTGATCAATGCCATGCATGATAGGTCCTCAGGGCCTCAACACATGAGTGCATAGCCCCCAGATATGGAATCCAATAAATTGTATATCATAGGAAAACTGTTTTTTTTTCCCCCTCCTTCAGCCACCTTGTCCCTATGTATACTTAATTACATGGACCACCTCCTGAAATACCTTGGAGGGTTTAAGGATTTCCTCCTGATAACAGTCCAGTCCCCCTCATCGGGTTCTGTCCAGGAGGATCTGACAAACCATCTTCTGCAGCAGCTGCATGCCGCCACCTGCTGAGGACCACTTATAACGCCATTGAAACTGTGGCTCGTACATTCTCAGCAGGAGTCTGCCTCAGATGACACGCCTGGCTCAGGGCATCAGGATTTTCAAAGGATGTACAGCAATCTAACCTGAATGCTCCCTTTTAAAGGAGTTCAGCTGTTCAGTCCACAGACTCAAGGCTTCTTGAAAGACCTACAGGACTCCGGTCATACCCTTCAAATTGGTGTGAACCCTTTTCTGTCCAAAAGCTAAAACAGCCTCAGGGGCTGCTCGAGGGGCCACCCCTACAAGGGCCATCCCTCCACTCAAATGCAACCTGCCAACAGGAGCAAACCTCATTTACAGTTGCTGGGTCCTAGAAATGCTCAGAAACCATGTTACAACCCTGCTGCTTCCCAGCAGGGACAGCCTTCTCCCTGAAGGTCTTCCTCCAGTCGTGGGCCTAAAGACCCTACCCATGGCCGTCAGGGCAGGTTTTCCCTGCAACTGCAAGGGTAGCAAGATAATTCCTCTGACCAGTGGCACCCGCAGCTGATCCAGACAGGACAAACACTGGAATTCATGGAGATACTGCATTCTTTCCCTCCCAGGTTCTCTCACTATGCCCCAGACCAGGCATTGGTCCTCTGGACCGAGATCAATGCCTTGCTTTCAAAAAAGGCTATAGAACCAGTTTCCCTTCTTCAGAAGAGTGTGGGATTGTACTCCTACTTTTTCCTTGTTCCCAAATGGACGTTAGATTTATGGCCCTTTTTTGGATCCGAGGTGTCTCAACCTCTACATCACTTACCAAACATTCTGCATGGTGTCTCTTCCAACACTTCTCCATTTGCTGAAAATGAGAGATTGGCTCTGCTCTCTGGATATGAAGGATGCATATCTCCATATCATGATGCACCCGGCTCACAGACGTTTTCTCAGTTTCATGTTTCAGGGTCATCATTGCTAATTCATGGCCCTCCCTTTCGAACTTTGCTCTGCCTCAAGGGTATTTACAAAATGCCTAGTGACGGTTGTGGGGAAGGCATTTATGTCTTTCCCTACCTGAACGAATGGTTCCTGAAAGGATCCTCCAGCCAACAGCTATCTTTCATACTTTCTCGAACCCTACAGTTGTTTGCCCAAGTGTAAATGATGGTAAACTATCCAAAATCAAAGATGGACCCCGCTCAACGCCTCCAGTAAATCCAAGTCATGTTAGGCACCTCTGTGGGGAAGGTGTATCTGCCCATAGCTCAGGCAGACACCCTGATTGCTTTGGCATGCAGTTCAGAGTATGGCAGATTACTCTCCACATGAGGCTATCTTAGTCTCCTGGGAACATTTGGCGGCCACAATACCGACAGTCCCCAATGCCAGATTAAATATGAGGGTCCTTCAGTGGTTCCTCAGAGTCCAATGGGACCAAAAATTGGACGATTTTGATGTCTACCCTAGCTCTCCAAGCTCTACAATGGTGGAAGTCCACTGCCCAGGCCCACAAGTGGGAAATCTTGTCTGACGTTCTAAACAATGTCTTCCACTTATGGGGCCGACTGGAGTTGGACCTATTAGCTTCTCCGCAAAATGCAAAACTGATGGTTTACTGCTCCCTAGTACAGGTCCTGGAACTGTGTGGTGGGATGCATTATTCCTTTCCTGGGCAGGAAGATTTCTTTACACCTGCCCACCCTTTCCACTCGTTCAGAGAGTACTACTTAAACTGGTCCAGGACAGGGCATCTATGATTCTCACAGCACCATTCTGGCCAAGACAAATTTGGTTCCCTCTGCTTCTGCAGCTCTTGGAACCAGAGCCAATACCTGTGTCAATCTGCCTGGCTTTACTGTCCCAGATGCAAGGCTCCCTGTTACACTCGGACCTTGGCTTCCTCCACCTATCTGCCTGGCTCCTGAGGATGTAGTCCTCTCGCACTTCAGGGTGTCCCCAAAGGTTGTGGAAGTTCTCAGGGCTGCTCAGAAGCCATCTACTTCATCTTCCTATTACTTGAAGTGCAAATGTGGTCTTCCCTGGACTTAGACCCTCATGGATGTTCCTCTCGATGCATCTTACATTATTTGCTCTCCTTATCAGAGGGTGGACTGAAACTTTCCTCTGTGAAAGTCCACCTTTCAGCCATTGCCACATTTCATTTATCTGTGGACAACATACCTTTGTCTGAGTTACCTTTTGATTCAAACCTTTTTAAAAGGTATTCTGCACCTATATCCCCTATCAGGGATCCAGTCCATCTCTGGGATTTTAATTTTGTGCTTGAAAAATTGACTGTGAGTCTGTCTGAGCCCACTGAAACCAGCAATCTCCTTTATCTTTCATGGAAAACTATATTTTTAGTTGCCATTTTGTCTGGCAGACGTGACTCAGAGTTGCATGAACTAATGTGCAAACTGCCATACATACAATTTCATAATGACTGTGTGTCTTTACACACTAACCCGGCATTCTTGCCAAAAGTGGTTTCTGAATTTACTTCAAATCATATCATCTGATTTCCAGTATACTTTGTGAAACCTCAGAATCAAGGGGAAGCCCTGCTTCATACTCTCGATGTGCATAGAACATTGAGCAGTTACCTTTTCTGCACCTACAGTTGCGAAAAACTGAGCAACTTTTTGTTTCTTTCACCCCTGGAAACTAGGGCGTTCATGTTTCAAAGCAGGGCTTGTCCACATGGTTGGCCAACTGCGTTACGTTTATTTATACAAAATATGAAAAACCTCTCTCAGGAGTTGTGAAACCACATTCTAGCAGAGGCATGGCTGCCTCTATGGCATGTTTCAAGGGCGTTTCTGCCTTGAATATCTGCGAAGCCGCCATGTGGTCTACTGTACATACCATCACCAAGCATCATAGTTTAGACACTGCTTCTAAGAGGCAAACAGTTTTTGGACAGGCTGTCCTATAAGGACTACTGTCATAAGCCTTCATGATTCGCTTTCTACTCCTGCTGGGTGTAATAACTGCTTGGAAATCTTCCCACACATTATGACTTGCTGCAAGAAATTGCCTCAAAGAAGATGGTACGGTTGCTTAAGAACTTACCATAACAGTAGCTCTTCAAGAGTATCTCTTACAGCAGGTCATGCAGCCCCACGCTCCTCCCCCCCCCTTGCTGTTGTTTCAGAAGGATTCCTTGCTCCTGTCTTTTAAGACTCCACAAGCTGCTGCCTTAATTTCCCTTCATTCGTTCCCATCAGAGGCCTGAGATATGTTTACACATTCGATCACCAGCATGGAAAAGAACTGAGGAGTAGCTGGGACCTCATCCTGTTATACCTGCCAGGTGAACACCATGTGGTGGTGCTAGGGGGAGATCCCAGGGTTGACTGCTGGGAAAAGTCTTCAGGAGGAACTTATGGCTGTGGCTGAATCCCACAAGTTATGATCTGCTGCAAGAGATATTCTTGAAGATCTACTGTTACGGTAAGTTCTTATGCAACCATACTAAACTCGTATCAGATGACCTAAAGGTGACCAAACAATGTGAAAAGGCGGTGGGGAAAGTCAGTAGGATGCTGAGGTGCATTGGGAGGGGAATTGCCAGCAGAAAGAGGGAGGTGGTTATGCCCCTGTACAGATCGCTGGTCAGACCTCAGCTGGAGTACTGTGTCCAGTTCTGGAGACCAAATCGCCAAAAGGACATAGACAGACTGGAGGCTGTTCAGAGGACGGCTAAAAATAATGGTTCAGAGTCGGCATGAAAAATCTTATGAGGAGAGGCTGAGGGGGGACTAGATATGCATTCCCTGGAAGACGGAGGGGGGGGATATGATAGACACATTCAAGTACCCGGTATAAACAAGGTACAAGAGGTAGCATCTTTCAAAAAAAATGTGCAAGCACAAGGGTCATGGAATGAAGTTGGGGAGCGGTTCTGGGGCAACATGAGTACTCTTTTGTTGAAAGAGTGGTGGATGTTGGAGCGACCCCCAAAGGAGTAGTTAGGGCAAAACAGTTTGGGAATGCAAAAATACATGGGATAGGCATAAGGGTACCCTAGGGACAGGAAAAAAGGGGCAAGCTTTAGGTTAACTAGGATCAGTGGTTCAAAAAAGGTAGGTGAAATGGACAAACTAAATGGGCCAAGCGGTCCTTATCTGCCAAATTTCTATGTTTCTATGGATGCAACAGAAGCCAGGTCAAGGAGATGAGGAGGAGGGAAGGATGAGGTCAGCCAAAAGAACATTTAAAAAAAAAAAAGTTTTATTTTGAGATGGTCATGAGGGCAGAATAGTGAGAGGTCAGTGGACGCCAAGCCGCAGCCAGGCAGACTGAGGTGGAAGGAAGGTCGGGGTGGAGCAGGGAGGGTGTATAGCAGAGTCCGCTTGACTGAAGGCCTGAGCGATCTGCTGGTGACCACATTACCGAGTGAACTGAGCCAACAGTTACACACCTACAGAGTACTAAAGTGGCCAGGTAACCCAATTTGCCATCCCAGGCCTCAGCCAGTGAGTTAGTGTAGTGGTGTGGGCAAGCTGAAGAACTGGAGCAGATAGAACAGCAGCCACACTGGTAAGCAAGCACAGGTCATCGCAGTAGGTTGGGGAGTGCTGCAGAAAAAGGTGAAAAAAAAAAGTTTGTTTTTTTTATAGCCCTGTCCCTCCCTCCTTCCCTGCTATAATTATTGTGCAGTCTAATGTTTACTTGAGGATGGTTAAGTGGTTGAGGAAATCAGGTGTGCGTGTGTGTGTGTCTGTGTCCATTTAAGCAGTATACCCCTCCAGGGAGTGAGTATACTGGTGGATTTACCACGGCTAGTGTGGTTCGGTCACGAGGCACAGTCGAGTGACTTAACCACACCAGAAGTGGTAAATCCACCAGTATACCCACTCCCTGGAGGGATATATTGCTATTATACAATGTTTGCTTTTTGGTAAGCAAAAAAAAGAAAAATATATATATTTTTTTTTTTAAATGATTTTTTTAATAGTTTTATTCTTCCATGAGAAAAATTAGTTCTGTATCTGTATATGGCCCTGATTTTCCAAGGTATTCAGATCACCAGAGGCTGCTTGAAGTGTTTCCCGATCTATGTGTTCTGCTCATGGCGTGCATGCAGTTTCTGTGCGGCTGCTCTCTGTGGTAGTAGCTGGGTCACTACTGGAGTACTAGGCAAGAGTACAAGATTTAATGTCGGGGGTTTCAGGCATATTTTCTATATCGGAGAAGTTATTTTCAGTACTGAATATGTTTTCTAGCTTGTTTTCGTCGTATAGATGAGATGTGGAAGGCGTGGCTTTTTAAATTTACCACAGTAGCGTGTTTGAAGCGGCGTTCAATATGGCACTGATTTGTGGTGCTGTGGGGGGGGGTCGAAGGGATATTTTTTTATTGGTGGCATCGGATCAGGTCGGCTGGCACCTTTTCCAGTGGGTACACTGGAGGATTTACAATGCTGAAAAGGTGCCAGCCAGCCAATCAAAATGCAGGATTCTGTCTATTTTTTTGTGCCCATTGTATAATAAGCAATATACCACTCAAGGGTGTGGGTACATGGGAGGATTTACCATGGCTGGTGTGGTTCGGTCACAAGGCACGGCCGAGTGACTTAACCACATAAAAGGTGGTAAATACACCCATTTCCTCTCTCCCTGGAGGGGTATATTGCTATTATACAATGTCCCCCCTTTTTTTAGCGAGAAAAAAACCTTTTTTTTTTTATTTTAAATTATTGTTTTTTTAAAATTTTGTTACTCCACAGTACAAAATAATCATTTGTTGCTTGGGAGAGTATTCTTTGCCTAGACATTGTTTCTGTCCTGAACATCTTTATAACAAACTGATATTAAAAGGAAAAAAAATGATGTTGCTTTGTGTGTTAGTGTACATTTTCTGGTTGCAGTTGCTTTTTGAAAAGTGGCATGCTGTGCTTGGAGAGGGGAAGAGTTGATGATGATCGTCTGTGTATGGTAAAAAAAAAAAAGTTTCATGTTATGCATTGTTTTTCATGAAGAAAAGCCGGAGAGTAAGAAAGTGACACTGTATGGTGTGGAAGAGCCAGTGAGTAGTGGTACTGTGGGAACTTGACACTGAGGTTTTTAGTTTTAGAAATGGAGTGAGACTGCTTAGGAGTCCTTTGGTGGGAGTGGGGAGGTATTGGTACCAGAATGGAGGTGGGAGGGAGTGATTCAAGAGCTGGTACTGATGGCAACGAACGGAAGCTGGAGCTAGCCACTGTGTAGCAGTATGGAGGAAATAATGGACAAAGCAGCCAGTTGTGTAAGTAATGGAGGAGGGAGCATCTCAGTGCAGGAGAATCACTTTTTGCTTGTTTATTTTGAATGGAGGTATGGGAGAAATCATCGATATAGCAGCCAGCTTGGCAGGGAACAAAAACGAGGGAGCGCGCGTCTGAGAAGTTGTCAGGTAACGAGCTCTGGTGAAATGAGGACGGAGTCGGTGAGGTGGTTTTAGTGTTGTAAGACTTTAGTTTATTATTATTGTTTCGGTAGGCTGTATAATGCCTTTTGGTATAGTGTGTCCACCAGTTTTAAAATTCGCTGCTCGCTCTGTGCCCTGCCAGATAATCTCGCCGTCTGACTGTTGCCATGGTTTGCAGTACAGGGCTGACGTTATTGGAGTGATTTCAGAGGAGGTTCCTGTTGTAGCTTACTGGTAGCTGGCACCTTTTCTAGTTTGTGCACTGGAGGATTCATCACGCTGAAAAGGTGCCAGCCAACCAATCAGATTGCAGGGATTGGCCAATTGCATTTACCCCATTGTATAATTCTTCTTATAACATTATGCTGGTATTTATTCCGTTAGAGGCTGCATGTTCACTGCGTATACACTACACTGCCTGGCTGTAGTCAATGTGTAGAATTCTGGCTACTACAATTGTCACCAAATATCAGGAGTGTTAGTGCTTTCACTGATTGTAGAGCTCCTTTCCACCACTGGCAGCCAAGCCTGTATGTGCTGTTGTTGCCAAACTTGCCAGAGTAGCTCCTTATCCTTGCCTCCTCCCTATGATGCTGTCATATTAAATCATGAGCAGCCAGTCTTTCTGTAGTTTGACAGATTTTAATGGAAAAAATTACTAAGACTGTTTTTAGCTCCTGGCCAGCCTCTCCTTCGGGCCACTTATGCTCCTCACTTGCCACCCTGCCCTGGTACAGCCATCGCCACCCCACGTCGGAGCCCCCAGATAACCTGGCGTCACCCTTCGCTGGATGGGTCCCTCTCCTCCGAGGGGGAAGGCACTGGTGAGGGTGGCCAGCACACTTCTTACTGGCCCGAGTGCTGCTGAAGTGGTCTTTAGGCTGCCCAGGGTCCCATGGCAGCAGGAGCCGGCAACCGTCATCCGGTCAACTATGGAGCTTTATTTCCTGTTTTCTCCCCAGGTTGTGGTGTGCCACTAACATCAGGCATATGCCGATGTTCTCCATGCCCCACTTGGCCAGGAGTCAGCAAGCGCCGGGTCGGCCCCTCCCCCTAAGTGAAGGTGAGCAGTTGTCAGATGCTCCAGCCTTCTCTCCCTGGATGACCCTCCGGCATCCTGGGTCCATTCCCAAACCCAGGTCGCTGGCATCATAAACTGAAATCCAGCCACTACACCGATGGGCCAGCAGCTAAGGCTAAGCTTAATGCATTAAGTAAGGTGGTTTGACTTAACTGGCTGCCTTGCCTAGATGAGTCCCAGTGCATGGCTGCTTCTTTCAGCATTGCCTGTTTTGTGGGGGCTGGGTGTAAAGGCAGAAGGCAAGTTTAAACAAAAGCTCTGCTAAGTTTGTGGAGTTTGCTGACTGTTCTGGCTGCAGCATCCATTAACTGGGGAAACTGATGGTGGGGAGTTGCTGTGACTGGTTGCCATTTTCTTTGTACAGCCACGCTGCAGACATGTTGTTCAGTGTGCAGGCTACAGCATGCCCATTTCATAATATGTCCCCTAAAGGCAGGTGTAGCCAGAATTTAAAACTTGTACTCAAAACTTGGGCAACTTGCCCCCTCGGTGGTAATGTTGCCCCCCATGAAGTGTGCACAGAGTCAATGAACAAAGAGGACAAAAGAGTATAAAAGCTTGGGGGTCTGGGGCATGCCCCCGACATTTTTAAAACGTCAATGTAAACGGTGCATTTTCCTGCATTTTAGAGCTAATTAACAGACTCTTACTTATCTTAAAAATAATAGACCATGCCCCATACTTTGTAAAATCTGTTTTGGATAAGGTTAGATTGCCTTGCATCTGCTGCAGCAGCATGTAGATGGACTGGGAAAGTAACAGAAAAGAATACGAAAGCAACGTACCATGAGAGGGTGTTGGTGATGTCAGGATTTGCCAATGGGTCCATTTTTTTAGCAAGAAAAAAAATAAAATCTGCTTTATTTTATCTTCTTAGGAACACTGCCCGGATCCAAGCCCTGAATCCACCTGAGGACCTGACCACACTGATGCATGCTTTCATCACATCAAGACTGGACTACTGCAACGTCCTGTGCCTATGGTTATCTGGAAGCAGCCTCCACCAGCTGTAGCTGATGCAGACCGTGGCGGCAAGATTGCTGACGGGAGTGAAAAGAAGTGATCATATCACCCTGGTCCTCTGCAAACTGCACTGGCTGCCAGTCAGGTGGAGGACTGTTTTCAAGGTACGGCTCCTGACCAAGACCCTACACGAAGGGGGGGGCAGTCTTTCTGCAAGATCTCCTTGTTCCTCATCACCCCTCCCGGGCTCTTCATTCTGTTGAGGGAGGCCTCCTTGGAGTTCCCAGGGCTAGGTTGTGACATTCAGGAGATCGATGTTTTTGGTGGCCGTACCTATCCTGTGGAACTCACTGCCTAGACATCTAAGGGAGGCCTCCTCAGTAGAAACCTTCAAAAAGGAACTAAAGACTTTTTTGTTTCAGCAGGCTTTTAATACTTGAATTGTTTTTTTGCCACATTACTATGAGATAGACGGTTTTAATTTGATGAATGACTCCCAGCTGTTGCCATGTTGTTTGTATATGTTTGTTTTTACTGTACAGCGCTCTGAGTCCCTGGAAAGGGGCACTTTACAAATAAAGTTATCTGTCTATCTATCTTACTACTGTACTTTTCTAAAAAAAAAAAAAAAAAAGCCTTGTTAGTAGGAGTTTGGCTCTCTACCCCCTCCTCCGCGTCCCTTACTGAAGTACTTTGAAGTAATTTCTTTCATGGATTCAGCAGCATCCCATTGTTATCCCATTGGTAAAGGGCACCATGAATGTGGTGGTCATTTTGGCCCTCCCTGTCTCCCTGATCCCACTTTAATGTTTTCTATGCCATTTCCTTCTGTAGGAGTTGCACTATCCAGGGCCTTAATATTCTGACTATTGATTTCTTTAGGAATGTGGATATTGTTGATATTGTGGAATTGTGGGGGGTTCAGATCTTGTACATTTAGCCCATTCTGCCCTACACTGGAATACCCTATTAGGAAAGGTGTGTTGCAGATCAGCAGGTTTTTGCCTATTATCTGCAATTTCTGCTTGCCAGTTAGAATAAATAAATAGATCAGGACCTAGCTATTTCTATCTTTATTCTATTATCAACCTGCTGACCTCATTATCCATGTGTGTTGATAATAAAACTGTTGACATAGGTAGGAGGCGCTGGTGTTAATAGACAAAAGAACCTCTGTGCATAAACACTGAGGCAAGGGTTACCCAAGGGCATTTGGCTGGGAAGCCAAGTTTCAAGAAAATACAAAATCACACATGCCCCCACAATGCAAAGCACCATGGGCTGCATATGCAAATCACCACAGAATGTTATGCTGGTCCAACTTTAAGCAAAATTACATAGTGCTGAAAGGCCTCTCACACAGTTTGCAAAGGGTGCTAACAGAAGACATAGACACATGTTTCGTCCAACCAGGACTCATCAGTATGCCTCCTCTGTTTGACACCCCAGTGGAATGGACCAGCTACCCCAAAGGCAGTGTGCCTGGGATATATTGTGGTGAACCCATTAAAATAAAAAAACATTTAAAGAACAAAGAACCTCTGTGCATAAACACTGAGGCAAGGTTACCCAAAGGGGCATTTGGCTGGGAAGCCAGGTTTCAAGAAAATACAAAATCACACATGCCCCACAATTACAAAGCACCATGGGCTGCATATGCAAATCACCACAGAATGTTATACTGGTCCAACTTTAAGCAGAATTGCATGGTGCGAAAGGCCTCTCCCACACAGTTGCAAAGGGTGCTAACAGAAGACATAGACACGTGTTAATGGTGTTAATGTGGTGCCTACCCTCATCTGCCTGATACAATTTAGGTCTCTATGCAACTGTGTACCCTATTCTTTCTCCTCCTACCCTCAGCATCAACAACTATTTAATCTAGGTGCCTCCCTCCTACCATGTCCCCAAACTGGTGTGCCCCTCTTTGTTGCTGTTTACTTTTTACAACCCATTGTCTACATTTTTGCCGGTGTTGTTTGATTTTTTGTTGTTTGATTTCAGATTTCCTTGCTTCCTTGCACCTTATTCCACATTCTCAACTACGCCCCCCCCCCATGGGAGCAGTTGCCGTGTTGTTTTTTTATAGCTGCTCTTACGGATGTGGGTCTGGTTACTCCGGCCCCACCCCTTGCAAGTTTTTAAATATTTTTTGTGATAAATACAAATACCAATGCAAATGCTCCATCTGACCCTGGAGGGGTTCTATCCATGCTTGTGGGTGAGAGCGTTGTATTTGATGGTGTACTATTTTCCACTCGCCTTAATACCTCTGCGACAAGGTGAGGAGGATTCATAATGCTAAAGGGGAGGAACAGTGGAACTGCTGGTGCTTGTCGCTGATTAGGACTTAAAATGTCTGAGGGGAGACTAATCCCAACCCATTGTGACTATTGATTCATCAAGCAAGCCCTAACCTAGTGATGTCCTGTCGCAATCTGTGTTAGAATTCAGGATTTACATCTAGTACATGACTGAGGTCTATTCCTTAACTGATCGGCTGATTCATTAACTGATCTGTTCACAGATTTGCTTGCCTGAACAGAGGAATATGCTTTACCATTTGACCATCGTAGTACCGTTATATATTTTTCCTATCTTTTTTTTCCAGTTATATCTTTTTAGTTGGAGCCTTGTCTTGCCATGAGGTGTAACCCTCCTTACTGTGCAGGCCATAAAACCGTGTGGTATTCCATGATGGTGCAAATATCTGTATCACTGACTCTGCTCGTGTGTTGAGGCCATAACCCCGGATGATCAGTATGCGCCAGACAAATTATTCTTTTCTTATAGATGTTTTACTTTTCGCACTACTACTGGCTACTGGTGACATAGGGATCCCAAGGCATTATTAAGACAGTACTAAGAATACCCCAACTAACACAAGGCTGTAGGGTGGCTATCACAAAGGGAAACCTGTACCTCAATGTTGAAAGGCCTTCAAAATCGTTCTTGGGTGACCTATTCTTGGGCATCATCAACTGAGGAGCCTCTTTTAACTCATTATCATATAAAAGCAATGAGCAGCATTGAATCGCATTGTGCAAAAGACACATTAGAAGACTGCTGCTTAAAACACTGCTTGACTTGCATTCACTTTAAGTAGTAAGTAATAATTAACTGTATTGCTGTCAGATAACTGTTTAACTGAAGAAATCTTAAGTGCTCTTTAAGTAAATCTAAACGACCCCATCTTAATGGCTTTGATAATTAAACTTTAACATCGAGAATTAGCACTACAACATCTACTCCCCTTATCAGGCACCACTCTGCCATGTCAGACCAGGACGATCGCAGGGTAAACTTTTAATTAAACACAACACAACTGAAGCCACCCTGCGATCAAAAGGAAGATTTTACCTTCTCCTTTCTGGTTCTGAAAAATTGAACATAAACTCCCTAGTAGAGTTGAGGCAGTTCCCGAGCATTTTGGATTAACAGCTCTTTCTCTGGTCATGCTGTGGCCCTCCGGCTTTTCAGGATCCTCAGTGATGGGTAGTATCGCAGCAACGCCAAGCAGTCAGGGCGAAGGGTTGTTGATTTTAGTGTCAGTTACAGTTATTGCCGGATTCAATGTCAGTTGCTCTGGTGCTGTCAACGGGTCTTCTACATCTATTTCTTCTGATGTGTTCCTAGTCCGACCGACTTGAAGGCCACTGAGATGACTTGGGGGACTCCGGGAGGGGGAGATTTGTCTTCACTCTGCTCAATGTCTCGGCATACCTCTCAGCCTCTTGCCTCATGAATCAGGGACAAGGCTTAAAAAAATCAGGGACAAACACCCCAAATCAGGGACACATCTGAAAAAATGATACTACTCACACAGAAAGCTGATAGAAAAAAGGGATGTATGTTAAAATGCATTTTCTGATAAAGAACAAGTCTATAACTTTAATGTATGACATTATTCTGTGATTTTAATCTCCACTGTTCTGTCACAAAATGCAAATTTTACGAGGGACAGAGGGAAATTTTGAGGCAAAATCAGGGGAAAGTTGAGAGGTATGCCTTGGCGCTCCCCAAAAAAAGGGAGGATTTTTCCAAAGCCCACCGGTCCGCACCTCAGTGCCTGCCCCTCCACCTCTCGATCAGTCCACCATTTATTGTAACACCAACATAATAAACTGACTACCTTGCAGGCGCTACCTGCTTGCGTGCGAGTGACTGAAATTGTCTAAGCTAACAGTCTTTCTCACCTTAGCCCCCCCCCTCACTTCGTTCTGCTGCTGCACTGTGCCTGTTTTCTTGATCGGACTATGAACACTGCTCTGCTTAAAGTTGGCCATCGGATGAATAAATCCGTTTATGTTGGAGGTCTCTGCTAGCCAGGCACTTGATGATGATCTACAGTCATCCACCACCTGCATCCACTGACTAAGGTACTGTGCCACTGTTGACAAGTTGGACAACCACTTGTCCTTCACGCGCTGAATTCCGATCCTGCCACACAAGAAGTAGATGGCAGTTTAAAGTCATGCGCTGATCAGCTTTCTGAAATTGTAAAATCAGCATTATCAGCAGCAGAGGCATAATGACAGAAGACATCCTGAATTACTGATTTGTATCTGACTCACAGTTCCGACTGTGTACCCTCCCCCATCTCAGACTGGTCTCAGCCTCGAACAACTTACAGTAAAAAACATTTTAAAGAGTCGGACGCAAAAGTGTTTTAATTAACACAGCTCTTTTGATGCACCCTTAGTTTTTCTGTATGCGCTCGGGCGTGCTGAGCATATGTCTGCCACGACGCCTCGCTTGAGGGGTTCCCAGATGCTGCTCTTGGCCCCCCACTAAGCCCCCAGTAGCCCTGAACTTTATTTTTGTCTTCCTACCACTCTAGGGCAATCTGCTTAACATAAACTCTGCAGAAATACTGTAAGGTGCTTTTTTTTTTTTGTTACTTCCATCTGCAGGACGATGTCTGAATTCTTATGTTTTCTTTTTAATCTTGAACCCTTTGAGAGCTGAATCACACTATAGCCTGGTGTGTAGAGAGTGGCATATCAACTGATTATATGTTTATTATATTGTTGTGTGGTGACAATGCTCATTTGTTTTATTTGGTAACTGCAGTATTTAAGTATGGAATGCTTGTGTTACGGTTTGGACTACCTGTCCCTGTGTGGAAGGGAGCCCTGGTTATTGCTGTGCTAGGGCCATGGCAATGTAAATCCAGCCCTACAGGCTTCTACTGTATATTAATATATTTAAAAACTGAAAATGCTTCAGAGACTTGGGAGCCACTTAAACTACATGGGTGTTAAAGGGTCACTTCCGGGTCTTGACAGCCACTATAGGGTGATGATGTGCTATACGTACTTCATGCTGACATGTTGCCATGGCAACTAATCGTTCTTTTCATCTGTGACCCTTTAGGCTGATTTGCTGTGAAGATGACTGAAGGAGTCATGGGAGTGATGTTGCATGACACTGTGGACACGAAAGAGCCCAGAGCAGCTATCATGATGAAGGTGAGTACTGTCTCCTCCTTCGCACACCCCGGTGTCCACAGGCACTGCAGTTGTTCCAGTCCTATAGGTAGTTTTCTCTCTTTGGTTGAATTTGCCCTTCCCCACTGTCTACATGTCTGCCATTTTCCTGACTCTTGGCTTGGATCCAGCATCAGAGGCTTGAGGGAGCCCTTGTTGGTAATTGGAGTTGACAGATTTTTCGTGTTGACAATCTAGTTGTGGATGTCAACACACCATGGCTAATACTTAATCCATTTAAAAAACAAAACAAAACAATGGCTGATGTATTGTTTCAGTTTTCCAAAACGTGGTACAAAATGGACAATTTATTGTCTGGGGCTGGGCATTCATACGTGTGTGTGTGTGTGTGTGTGTTGGCTGGTTTGTACAGAAACAGACAGACAATGACAGAAGAGGAAGAGACCAAAGGTCCGTCTAGTCAGTGTGGCATGTATGTGGATGTGTGTGTGTGTGTGTGTGTGTGTGTGTGTGTGTGTGTGTGTGTACACGCGTGCATGTATAGCTTTGCACGGAGCAGGTTGTGCATCGGGGCTTTTGTTTGTTTTGTTTTGTATGGAGCAGTTTGTATGGCTGGATGTGCATGTGTGTGTGTTTGGGAGGAGCTGTGTGAGGAACCGAGCTGTGAATGTGTGCGGAAGGGCTTTGCATGGATGGAGAGGAGCTGGGTGATGTGTGGGGTGCAGCTGAGCCTGCTTTTATGTGTATGCAATGCAGAATCCTGTCTGCCTCCTCATGCTAGCCTCCATCAGTAACTGGAGTCTTTTCATAAACTCTGGTTGCTGCCCTGGTTCTGGTATCTACCCTCCCAACCAACCCATTTAAACAAACAAACAAAAATTAAAAGAAAAAACCTTTATAATTTTTAAACCATCCATCCGACACAGCTAATCACAATTTTGATTACTAATATTAACTCATTTTTTGCTTTGTCTACAGGTCCCAGTGACCACAGTGTGGCAGGACATTGACCACGTGTATCAGATAAGTATTGTTTTATCATTTTAGTACCTTGTTTGGTCAGTTAGCTACTAAAGAGCTGCAGAGCCTTTGTGACCTTGTTGCTATTTTTATTTTACAAGTACAACTGGATGTTCTCTTCCAGTCACCCAATCCCCCATACAGGAATCCCAAGGACCCAGGTAAAAGCTCTTTAGTATTATCTATGCTAGAACATAAGAGTGTAACGGTCCAACTATATGTACCATGCAAGCCATTACCTTTAAATGTTTGGCACAGTACTGTGTCTGGGCAGGGTCTAGTAGGCAGGGAGATATTGATGTCAAGATGATGTCGAAAGAACAGGAGGGAGGGAGGGAGACCTAAACAAACAGCCAGGGAGCTCAAGGAAGAAGATGGCGGTGAAAGGTTGTTGAGGGGATGGGGTAGCCATACGAATCTATGTCCCACAGGCTGTCAAGACAGGCGCTCACCAGAAGAAAACATTAAACCATTTGGAGTGGTGAGGACAGATATAGAGTGTGTAGGCAGCTATGAGATGGAAGGGCAGAATCCAGGCATCATTTGCTGTAGGATAAGATTTTAGCCCTTATGTTTTGGTCGTCAAATAGGAACATTCATTCTAAAAAGCTAGCAGAGGAAGGCCATTTGATTATCTAGTTTGCTTGTGCTGCAGTAGCTACAGCTTAAGTTACAGACCTGCCCCCACCACTCTTCCATGCTGCCTTGGGAGAAGGACTTCCATGTGCCAGGTGGACAACTCCACAAGGGATTGGGACCACTTGATGCCCTGCTCCTTTGGCCTCCAGTTCCTGACAAACTGGGGTGTACCTGCCTCATTGTGTATACTGTCCCACACACACAGCATGGTGGGTGTGGAATACTGCAGACTGCGTCCTGCCAATGTGAAGGATGGCATGGAGCAGGAGTGTTTCCAGTCAACTGTGTTGTCAGGATGCCTAATTGGTGGCGTGCGTGAATGGTAAGCTGGATGTTTGAATGCTTGTTGGGGAAGTGGGGCATGGGTGGTACCAGATGACCATGATGCTGATAGGTGGTCAGCGTGATGGTGACGCTGTGTACCATGGCACTGACAGCAGTCACGCATACCACCAAATGGGCATCATCACGTAATGATCAACTGGCCCCACTCATGCCCCCATTTGGCATGCTGATACCCCTGATGCAGGTACCATAGCAGCACACCAGTCGGACATCATGTTTGAACTTGATCAGGATGCCTGATTGTGCATGTTGACAGAGTATCATGGTGTCTTCAGTGGAGAGGGCATGTTGACAGTGTACCAATAATGTCTTCAGTGGAGGAGGCATGAGTGGTGCCAGTTGATTGTGATGTCTGGATGCTTGATTTGTGGGTGGGGTTAGTGGTGCATTTGTACAATGATGTTAATGTGCCTGACTTGAGGGTGGGAGGCATAAAAGTAGTGCCCATCCACTGTGATATCTAGGATGCCTGATTTTTGGTGTGCATGAATGGTGACTGTACCAGGATGTCAGTATGTTAAAATGGGAGAGGATGTGTTGTTGCCAGTTGTCCGTGATGTCAGTATGCCTAATTCTGTGTGTGTATGTGTGTGTGGTCAAATTGTACCTGACCGCTTGCACCACCAAACGGGCACTATGACGTCATGTTGTACTGGCACCACTTGTTTAATAGAATGTATATTGAATATGATTTATATACTATGTATGCTCTGTATGAGGATGTCATCTTTGCTAGGTGAAAATATATTTAAAAAAAAAAAAAGGTTATCATTAATGTTCTCAGCCAGTTTTGAATACCCTAACATCACTTCTCTTGTGAAAAAGATAAAACAGCATGCAACCCGTATTATTCCTTATAAGAAAACAATAACACACTCCAGGGTGTGGGATATACACTGATAAATGTATACAGGTCTAGTGAGGCACAAGGCCACAGGCCCATAGAACTGTGTTTTAGACCATAATATCTCACATCCTGGAGTGTTATATTGCACTTATAAAATAATGTTATCTAAATCTATATGTATATATGTAAATACATTCTATTTTGTTTACAAAATAGTTATTCCTGTTATTCAACTACTAAGTGCCATTACATTTTCTTCTCCTCCCCCGGTCAAGGCCCTCACCCCCCCCATCCTCTCTGCCCCCCTTCTTCCATCATATCGGCCCTAGTTCCACCCTGTCTCTGTCTGCTCACCCGCTTATCTTTTCTATCCCTCCTTTCTCTCCTCCCCTCCACTTCTCACCTCCTCCTGCACAAGCCCCCCCTCTCCCCCCTACCCCTTATTTCACCGTTTATAAAGCCAAAATAATTGCTCTCCTGCTCCACTGTTGACACTGTCCCTCATTCAAATACCTAGGCATTCTACTTGACCCCACCCTTGATTTGGCCTCTCACATTCATACTGTGTGCAGATCTGTCAATGCCAGTCTCAGTAATTGCCTACCAAGCAACGCAACCTCTCCGCTTCTATGTGCATATAGTAGCTGCTTACTGCCTCCTGCTCCAAAGCTGTCACATGGCCTGCCTGTGTTTGCCCAATCCTCTAATTATCTACAGTATGTCACAAGTGGTCTGTTTGTTACAATAACATGTAGATTTGCCCTGTCCTGTAATTGCCTCACCCATCACTGCCAACTTTACAGCAAACTAGGCTGGCCCTCTCCAACTGCTCTCTTGAGTAGTCTCTTGGCAAAATAGTCCGTAAGTTCTTACCACTCGGACAGCTCCATCCTGGCTTGCCTCCTAATGCCCTGCTTACAATACTACACACTCAGAGCTTCTGATGATGCACAGCTATTCATCCCCAGGTCACACAACAAATAAAGGACCCAGGCATTCACCTCAGCTGTTCCTAGACAATGGAATGGCATCTTCTCCACACTTCAATCCTGCCCCGTACCCTACACTTTTAGAAGATTATTCCATTCTGCCTTGTTGAGCTGCTCTTTCTGCACTTGGTCCTAAATCTGGCCAACACCCAGCACTTCCATACCCTAACTCAAGCCCCCTCCCCTATAGCCCCTCCCTTTCACTTCCTCTTGACTACTTGTATTCATTCTTTACTCTCATCCTCCTCTCTTCTCCCGCCTATCTATCATGTGTACCTCTGCCTGTTATCCTATTTGGCCTTATTGCTTAGGGCACGTATATAATACATACTAAGTGTATTTTCTTCTTGTTTGATGCAGTAATTTATTTATTTATTTATGTATTAGCTTTTGGTAACCGGTAAGTGCGCTGGGCAACAGACCTGCCTATTTTCAGGCTACGACCGGAGAGCACAGGACATTGGTTACAATATGCAGAAATGCACAGACATAATATAGGTGTACAGGAGCAAAACAAGATATACATTGGGTAGCACAGTAATAGTTACATACATAAGGGTAATTACCTGAATCTGTCTCCTCATAGTCTGACCACGTGGTCTCCACTGTATTGTACATTCTATATAATTAATTGTAACCTGATGTGATTGTTGTAACCCGATGTGATTGAAGTCTAGCTCCATGACTCTAATCTACATGGTTGCTACTTGTTATGCAATGTATTTCTCCCGGATCGTACCTGAAAATAGGCATATGCATGCCTAGAGTATCCTACCAGGTTCAGGGCTCTCTGGGATACAGGTGCCTGTTTCCTTTACGCACATGTTGCGTGTCGGGACACTCAGACTTTTTTTTTTTTGCGAAAGTCCCCGAGACGCTCAGCCACCATGCCCCGGGAGCCACTTTGAAGCATTTTTTTTTTTATGTACAGAGGAGGAGTTAAACTAATTATGCCACTGCTCAACTAAGAAGCTCCTTAGTTGAGCAATGGCCATAATTTGTTTGAATACACCCTCTGAAACATAAAACAAAAGTAGATTAAAATGCCCCAACAGAAACTAATGGAGCTTTCTGCAGAATACTACAGTAAAGGTAGTGCTGGCTCAGGAGCTCGGCTCCCATGTATTTGCATCTTACCGAGAGTCCTGCAGGTTATCGAAAGTGAAATAAATAAATAACAATTAGGGTGCTATATGCTGTAGTTGTAACCTGTGAATTAAATGTATGCAACCTCAACTTGTTAACTGTACAGTACTGGTTTTACAGTTTGTTTGTTTTTTTTTGTCCTTTTTTTCAGTAATAGGATGTCAGAGATTGCACAAGTGTTTGTTAAAGAAAGACCCTCCCCATCATGACCATGCAGAGCACATAAAACTTTATGGAGTGGTGAGGAGAGACAGCAGTTCCAAGGTGGGGAGGAGAGCATCCTGGCATCATGTTTTCTTAACAAGCAAAGTTACAGAAGAATTCTGAGAAATGACATGAGAAATCTGAAGCCAGACGTATCTGGATTTATTGGTGGTGAGTGCATTTGCAGTTTAAAAAGAATCTTTCTAAAAAGAAACACGTATGTAAGCCAGATCTGCTTCTTTACATACCTCGCTGCGCATGCTGCCAGATGTGAGCCATAAACTATTCATTAAGATTTCGTTTTGGTTTACAGCTTATTGATCTCTAACAATTCTTGCCTCACTTGCAGCAAAGCCGAGGATACCATGTCCAACAATGTCGCTTCCCAGCTGAGCTGCTGTGTCTGTTGCAGGGAGACATCATTGAGCAACCATGGCAGCAAGTAAATCCAGGATGGGCTGAAACTGTCTGCACTCCCTGAAAGACCCTTTCCCTACTTCTAGGAACATGTTGGATTGGGTCATTTATTTTCATTTGTAGGGAGGAGTGTCCCACAAGGTCACTTTGTGCTTTCCATGTGAATAGGAGGGATCCTACCCAGGGGCCGCCATGCGGTAGCTACGCTGTGAGGCTAGGAAAAGCAGGGGCATGACTGGTGTACAGATAACTTTGGTGGGATTTCCTATGTTCAGCTGGTGATTAGCTGATGTTGGGATGGCATCTACATTACATGCGACTTATTGGTTCAAGACAGAATCTGGCCTACCCTAATCCCTAACAGCCCTGCTGGAAGCTCTCCAGCCATAGAGTTGAACGTATGCTGTCTATTGTTCTGTATTCTCCCCCCCACCAACTTATAAATCTAGTCCTACTGTGATTGCATAACGAACTGTCTGCTTGTGACTGTCTGATCCCTTGCTGTGCAATGTCTTGATTGTAACCTTACATGCAATTTGTCTTTGTACTACATATGTAAAATGTTTTTACTGTATGTAACTAACTCTGGGTGACCTCTGAAAAGGGACCTTCAGGGTTCAGTGGTCCTACCCAGTTGCCAAAGTTATAAATAAATAAATACATCCATTAAGATGTGTGGAAGTCTGATCTTTTTGGATGTGTCATTACCTTTTTGGGATCTCTCTGCTGCCATGTTTCCCTACATTGGAGTTATTGTGCTACCAGTGATCCATGCAGCCATTGTGAGATACCATGCTGCATGGCCGTTGTGCTACCCCTAGTACAAGGCCTGGAATGAGACCATTGTATTACCACTGCAGGTGCACCCATTCTGCTACCACTGACACATGCTACCACGGTGGTCACAATAGTAACACAATGAAATTGAAACAAATTCATTGTAATACCAATTGCAGTGGTATCACACTGGTGTTTACCATTGTGTTGCCACTGTACATAAGTTGTCCAATGTGCTACCACTGTATGTCGATGGTATCACAGTGGCCACAGTAGTATCACACTGGAATTGAACAAAACCACTGATACCAACTAACTAGTGGTATCACAATGGTGCACATTGTTGCTGCTGTGGTATCAGCAGAGGTAGTATTATCAGTGAACTACCGCTGTCTGCATGGTATCACAGTGGTTACAGTGTTATCACAATGGAACTGGAACAAATCCACTGTGATACCATTCATGAAACCCTCAATGGTAGTACATTGAAACTGCAGTGGTAGTACAATGGTAAAGAATAGGTAATACAATGGTATTACAAAGACATTTTGTAAGGGAGGTGGGTCGCTTATCACAACAGCACAATTCCTCTCGACAGCAAGGCTTCTATTCCTTTGTCTCACAAACCAACTTTGGTTTAAGTCCTGTGAAAGCTTTAAAGCACTCGTCACTGCACAGAGCCCTCTTTGACCTGACCAGAGCCCAGAACAGACCGACTCTGCTGCCCAATGTTTATAGGATTTCCATGAGAATCCTGCCCTCAGCTGACAGTATCCAGTTGTCAATCTCAAATATCCATAGTGATTAGCCCTCTCTGAACATTGATTGATTGGTGACAGTCTCTTGGCACCTGAAATTAACACCTTCTCCATGAGCCTTCTCAACAGTCTTTGGGCACCCAGTTATCCTGTTGGCTGTCCATCTGGAGTGAACATCATAACATGGCTACTATCATTCAGTCCCTGGCAGTCCTCATACTGTCCCAGAAATAAAATTTTGGTGCAGACAGGGAAGAACTTTTCATTTACATCACCCCATTATTAGATAGCCTCACTCGTGCCCTACTAAGTGACCACAACTATTTAAATTTGTTGTCAGCTCTGAGAATGTCACTGATGCCAAAATAGAGCCCCGCAGTGGTGGACAGGCACACTCATTAATATTCATAAGGGCTCTATTAATATGAATGAGCCCGATAAGGTCCCACCCAAACTCCTTATTTACATCTAGAAATGGCCTCTCACTGGCAGTGTTCACCGGTCTCCAACCCTCAAATAAGCTATGTGGGGACGTCGGAGTGCAAGGATGCAACTGCATCTGGGCCCAGAGTGCATGGGGGTCCAGAGTCCCCTGTAGTGCCCGATTGATTTTACTGTGCTGTGCCTGCGTTGCACCAGGTGTCCTGCCATTTAAATAAACACAAGTATGTGTGCTAGTGTGCTGCTGCTTGCGAGTTGCCAGCATGCGCACTCTCATACCTGAAGTGTATGATGCTGATGTCTCACTGTTGGCTTCTCCTCTCAGGCTCTGACCTGTCCCTCTGCTCTGCTCTGCTCTGGCAACTTCCTTGTATTGCATGCTCAGCTGCATTGCTCTCTGCTCCTCCTACTTCTTGTGCCTGTGCGATGGACACAGACCATCTCAATGTCACCTGACCAGCTGCTAGTTGGTCAGGTAGGTTGGGGTAACCATAACGGTGGCAGGACTAGTGCAATTGGAGATGCAGCAGTGTTATTGGCTTTCGTGGCACCTTGGCAGTACCAGTGTTGGAGTTGATCTACTGTGCTGGACTTGTTGGACTGTGTTGTGGTCACGTGTACAGTAGTAGTATTCAATCAAGAATCAAGCTGCTTACCAAGTCGAGAGTGGGAAATAGTACAGTTCAGGACACCATGGCATGAAGAAAGGAAAACAAGGTATGGCTGTACATAACAGCATCTTTAATAATTAACAAGAGAACATGTGTTTTCCCAGTATAAGAGGTTCAGTCCGAATTCAAGAAATATATGCACAGAAAAGGTTTAACTAAATTAACTTTTGCCTTGAGCGAACACTTTGAAATATCAGAGAGCTGTGGTTGCCCTTTAGCCTACCTCAGATCGAAAGTAAAAGTTGGAAATACAGGCTCACACATTTTACCCCTTTACTGAAAAAAAAAAAACTGCATCCATAGGTAATCAAAAGTTGCAGTTTGCTTTGCATGATTAGAACAAATGTCTGAAAACTGACCCATGGACAAGAGGAACAGCCATAGATACCTGAGAGGAAGGGGACTTGCATAAACCTGAGTCTTGCATCCTGTTTTGACAGTGTTATCCCAGTTAAAATGATCATGAACGGTTTGTGACAGTTTATGAATTATTCACAACAGTTCATGAATTCAGCCAACAAAAATTAAGCATGCATCAAATTGTTCATGAATGTTCATCAACTGTGCATGAACATTAAATGGCACTGTGTTCACAAATGTTCATGAACATAAAGGTCACTGAAACTTCTCCACTAAGCATTTATGGGCACAGTTCCTGAATATTTTTTGGTGACCAGAAATACCCTGCATATACTGTATAATATTGGTTGATTCATCAGACAACACTGTTTCGTGATTTCTGCCCTCTGTACAGACCAGTCAGGCTGTTCAACCCTTATGTGTTTTATCAAACAACCTACACAATTTATCGTTATAACTTTTTTTTTAATAAACTCAACTGGGGGCGGGCGGGACCACATCACGGGGAGACTGGGGCCCATTCACAGTCTTGCACCAGGGCCCAGTAAATCCTAGTGCTGGCTCTGCTGGCAAAGGAGGTCGGGATCATGGAAATGCCTTCCATTTGACCATGATGGCGGTCGAAAAACTCAGAACTCCCTGGATTATGTGCAGACTGCTGGTTGCCATCCTTTACAGACATCAGGGCTCCCCACTGTCTGAAAATATAAGGCAGTCGAACTGGGGGATCGGGTCAAAAGGTGCATTATTTTCTGGACCTCCTGTATGCGCTGTACATAGGCATAAGTGGATTTTAAGTAAAATATTGTGAGCTGGTATCAAAAAGGGGTAGTAGTGCAACAGACGACAGCAAAAGGCAATTTTGGAGGATTTTAAAAAAAAATTAATAATGAATAAAAATATTGAGTGGTGGTAAAAAATATTGAGTGGTACTAACAAAATATAGGGGGGTGGCCCACCGTGCAAATAGAATGAATGGGGAACACTGGACACTGACACAGCGGTGCTACAATTCTTCAGCACCCCCCCCGGACAGAAATAACACAGGAACTGCTAGTGGAACACCACAAGGACTTGGGCTGTGGTGGTGATGAGGAGGAAGATCAGGGGACGCCAGGAGGAGCAACCTGGACAACGAGGGGCAATTAAGGTAAGCACCCAAAGGGTTTTTACACACGGAATGCAGGAATTCAAACTTCTGCAGAGCTCTACTGGATAAATGTTCATCTTTCCCCACAAACACACACAACATTAGTCCTCAGTACAGCCAGTGACTCAATCTATCTCTGCAGGGCAAGTAGCAATAATTTCCCAGGTAGGCTGATCCGAAGCAAATGATCTGATACATTTTATTGGACCAACATAGATGTAACAAAAAGAACAAAGTGCTTTAGCTCTCGAACCAAGTCATTCTCGGAGCTTAATGACAGTTATTTGGTGAGGAGGAGGAGGGCTCCACAGTTAAAAAGAACTCCAAAATATAAAACTGTAAGTAGTGCTCTACAAATGTGTGTGTGTATATGCGCGCGCGCACGCGTGCGCAGTGGAATAACAAAGAAAAGAACATTTATTTATTTTTGTTGTTCTTTGTTTCAGAGAGTTTTATTTTTAGGGCCTAAATGAGATTTTGGCGAATAAAACTGGGAGCCGTAGCATTGATGATGTTGTTGTTGTTGTGCCGTGTCCCAATTGCTGGTATATTTTTTCCACCTGTGCATTAGACAGACCCAAGGCATAGGTGCCACCCAATCAGAATGCTGATCCATTTTATAATGTCAGTCCTCCCGGGGAGAGTAACAGCAGCTCCCAATGCACTGGGAAGCATGTAAGATGGAGCCTGATGCCTCCTTCTGTGAGAAGCAGTAACAATCTATAGTACTACATGTAACTAAAGTGGAGGGCTTTCAAGATCTAGGGACAGGCTCCCAGTACATCAGGAACTGGAGGTAATAGCGTATGTACAAGTTGTGATGTCTGTACATTTGTCCAGTCCCCTTGTGGTACAAAGTTTACAGTACATGTGGCCCAGTAAGTTTTAGTTCTGCTTGACATGACTCCCCATATGGATAATAGCTTTTAGTGTTGGAAACCAGTAACTGTGTCCAGCAGCACCTTCAGGGAAATGCTGCTTGCCCAGTACCCTAACACATTCAAATACCTTACCAGTTTCCCACCTTGAGGGCCGGGCCCATGATACAACATACAGAAGGGCATGTTACATTCTTTCAAAAAAATTACAGCAGGTTGTGAAATCCAAAGGCCTGCACTGTAACCAGAACAAAAACACTGGACAGTTCCATACCTCAAGAGGTGGGGCCTGTAGTAGCCCATTTCTGGGGGCGAACCAGTTACACTCCCCCAAAAAGTTGCTATTAGTTATGAATTCAAAAGGCTCACATTGTAACCAGAATAAAAACCCTTGCTGGGTCCCTACATTGAGGGGTTGGGCCCATAATACCCTGCTACCCCGGGGGGGAGGGGGGGCAGGTTACACTACTTCAAAAAGTTACACTTAGTTATGAAATCCAAAGTTCCATACTGTAACTGGAACAAAACCCTACCTGGTTCCTCAGCTCAAGGGGGTGGGGCCTGCAGTTCCTAGCATATGTGGTGACCCATTACATTACCTCAAAAGTTACAAGTAGTCATGAATTTGGAAGGCTTGTACTGTAACCAGATCAAAACCCCTAGCTGACTCTCCACCTTAATGGGCAGGGCACACAGTACCTGGTGATCGGGGGCAGAACCAATTAGACTGCTTCAATAAAAGTCATAAGTACTGAAGATTCACTTTGTAACCAGATCAGAAACCGTGGCTGGTTTCCCACCTCAAGGGGTGGAGTACGCAGTTCCTGGTATCCAGGGGAAAATGGTTGCACTTCCTTAGAAAGTTACAAACCATTCCGAATTTGGAAGGCTCACACTATAGCCGGAACAAAACCTCTGGCTAGTTCCCAACTGGAGGGGTGAGGAATTGTACACACCCAAGGGACCATTTACATTCCCTCAAAAAGTTACCATTAGTTATGAATTCAGAAATCTCACACTGTCGAACGCACATTGGTGCCTGGGTGAATGGCAGCACTGAGTGGCCATGGTCACTTCACTCACTGTTATTTTTGTTAAGTGATTATTTAAAAGCGCTGCCAGCAGGAAAACAGCTATGCAATCGGAAAGCGCATTATTGGAGGGACAGTCTGATACCCACAGTTTGAAAATTCCATAAGTAATTTTTTTTTCACAATTAAAATAAATGTCCTGTCAGCTCGGTGGCTGTTTGAAAATACTGCCACCAGTGACAATGCTAAACAGAAACAGCCTATCAGGGAGCAGAAGGGAGTGTCATCGAAGCACAGGTCTGGAAACATAGGATGATCAGGAGCAGTTGTACAATTCACAATGAATGTTTATTATTTATAACAGCAAACTAAAAAATTAATATTTGTTTAGTGTAACTACTTACAAAGGCAATAGAAACACAGAAAACACTCTTCTGAGTGTTTCTTTTCAGTTTCAAATCTCAGTCTTTCTAGCAAAAATATTGCTGCTCTTTTAAAGCCTTTTCCAGCGAACTTGTTAAGAACCAGAACTTTGCAAGTTTCTTTCATTGCTGGTGCAGCAAAACAGTACATAGTGTCCCACAACTGACCTCCTGTTCACAGCTCTGCAAAGAGTTTGCAAACCAGCATTTAAGGCTAACCCCTTGAGCTCCAAATAGATTTTTGCAACCATTTCAACAATATAACCATTTACATTTTCAAACCAAGGGATGCCAGATTCACATAAAGATTCACACATATTTTATAACTTCAGATAAGCAAGGAGGAAGAAAAGACCAAGCCTGCAAGTGAAGGCAGAGAGGTAGCAGGAGGGGAAGGGGGAATAGCAAGACGATCGGAGTGGCCAGTTCCTAGATGTCACCAGAAAAGTTGACTGCACAGTCAGACTGACAAGAGACAGAACAGAAGGGCATAAAACAGATCCTTGGGTTCATCTCTTTCTACATAAATCTTTCTACATAACAAATGGAACAAGGTCTTATTCAACCCTGTCACATACCCATCTCTTTAAAAGGGAACCTGTTTTATAAACAAACAAACAAAAAACAGGTTTCCAAAATGTTCTTTAAAGTCACCTTTAACATTAACTTATAATCTTTACAGTTCTCAGCATATGCAGTATCCATTTTCTCCTAACAAGCAGTACGGCATAAAGTGAAGTTTAAGCCCACACTTTTTTCTTTTTCCAACCTTCAGAATTCTCAATTTCTGATCCATATCTTGACAAAAAATCAGCACTGACATTCTCTCCTTCTGGAGTTGTGTATCACCTTGAATTTATATGGCTGTAGTGCCCGGTACCACCTTGTGATTCTAGATTTTTTATTCTATATTTGGTTACGCCAACAGAGAGGATTATGATCAGTTAGAAGCACAAAGTCAGCTCCCAGCAAATAAAACTGAAGGGACTCCATGGGCCATTTTGCTACAAGGGATTCCTTTTCAATGGTCGAGACTTTTTTCCTATTGTGCAACTTCCTTCTGATATACAGAATGGGATGTCCCTTTCCATCTATATTGTGAATCAAAACTGCACATAGGCCACCTCAGACAGATGCACCTGTCTGTAACAAAAACTGCTCCTCAGAGTCTGGGCTTCTTAAAACAGGGACTGAACATAATGCTGCCCTAATGGTTCGAAAAGCCTCATCACACTCTGGGGTCCATTTCACAGTATTTGGGCACCGTATCTTCGTGAGTTCAGTAAGGGGAGTAGCTAACTAGGCAAAGTTGGGAACAAATCTACAATAGTAACAAGCCAGCCCTAAAAATGACCTGACATGTTTCTTTGTTTTAGGGACAGGACTGTTAGTTACAGCTTCTATCTTAGAAATCTGTGCTGTTACCGCCCATTTCCCAAAACATATCCAAATATCTGGTTTCCTGCATGTCCAATGCACATTTGTTAAGATTAATGGTCAGTCCTGCATTTTTGATAGCTTGGATAACTGCTTGTAGGTGTTCCAGGTGGCTTTTCCAGTCTGAACTGTACACCACATCATCATCCAGGTACGCAGCACAGTGACCAGTGTGAGTAGCTAAAATTACATCCATGTACCACTGGAATGTAGCAGTTGCACCATATAAACCAAATGGTACAGTGGTGAACTGATAGCATCCAACAGGAGTGGCAATTTTTTTTTTTTGTCTACTTTTCCATTTGCAAATGATTCTGCAAAGCCACTAGAGGGCAACAACATGTGGAGGTTGCAATCCTTATCCCACTGCTCTCCTCTAACACTCTTAGTCCTGGATCCTTTATACCTAAAGCAAATTACCTACACCCTAACAAAGAATCAGTGGTGTGATCTGAACGTGTAAGCCAGTACATCTTGGCCAAGTTCACAGCACTGTACATTCCATTCTGCCTGATGTTTCTATTTATTGCTGACTATTTCATAACTGCATCCCTAACTCACCCTCCACTGCACAGTGAGGAGGTCCCACTACACAGTCTCGATGCTGAACCCTGGTCTGTGTATGTCACTCCTATTTGCCCGCCAAAATGTGAAGCTGTATACCTTGGTAGCTGGCTTACCAGAAGACTGCAGTTGTCATCTGTTTTTGCTAAAAATGTAAAGCAGCTACTTACTTCCTCTATCCGACCATTCCCACTACTTCTCCTACTATTAACCCTTGTGGGTGACGTTGAGTTAAATCCCAGACCCACCATACCTTCATCTGCCCCTAACGCCCCAACATCATCATATCAAATGCCGAAAGGGCTACAAATTGCTCATTTAAACATAAATAGTCTCAGACCTAAGATGTCTGAGCTAGAAGCCTGGATTAATCAATACACTCCTGACACCATGGGCATCTCTGAGACCTGGCTGAAACCATGCATCAGACGACATGAGGTTGCTGTGCCTGGATACAAATGTTTTAGGAAGGATCAACTGGGAAAAAGGGGTGGTGGTGTCCCTATGTATGCCAGGAACACTTAGATGCTGTTAAAATACCTGTGTCTGAACGTGGACCTTCTGCTGTTGAATCGGTCTTCATTTCTCACCCTTGGCACCATAAAAAATTCATAGTAGGTTGTGTATACATGGCCCCTAAGGTAGCAGTCCCTGGCCTCCCGCCTTCATAACCTCCCTTGCTAACCTCCACGGCATGACATCATACTTGGGTGACTTCAACATTGGCTGGCTGCATTCTAACTCTTTCAAACTGACCGCCATCCTGGCTGACTCAAATCTGGTTCAAATAATTGGTGACCCCACTCATATTAATACAAAGACAGGTAATCATACTTTACTTGACTAGGTGGTCACAAAGTGTGCCCTGAAGATAAAATTTATGGAGGTCCTCTCAGATGGTATAAGCGACCACTCGCCGAGACACTGTGTCTGGCGTAACAACTTCCCTAACCCCCCTCCTAAGATCATCACTGTTCGGGACATGTCCAGGTTTGACACAGACAACTGTCAGTAGCATACGCGAAACTGATTGGGGTCCAAGTAATACCGTGCCGGACGTTAACTTGGCACTAGACTATTTTGTGGCAAAATTCACTAACAGTGTTGATCAACACGCCCCTTTAAAGAGTTGCCGGGTAAAAGGTATTAAAGCACCATGGCTTACCAAGGAATTAAGGCAGCTCATGTCCACTCACAATAAGGCACTGAGGACTTATAAAGATAGTGGGCTACCTACCAACTGGCAGACATATAGGCAACTAAGGAACAGCAGCAAGAACTCAATCCAGAAAGCTAAATGACTCCACTTCAGGAGACTCCAGATTGAGCTTTTAGTAATCCAAAAGAATTCTGGTGACAGGTTAACTCCTTTTGAGGGTAATACCTCGGAGACCCCATGTTCCCTTGATGCCCAGGGGGTCTCTCTCACTGACCCCCCATCTATTGCCTCTGACTTCAATGAGTTCTTCACCAATCTGGATAGGTACACATCAGTATTTTCTAATTCATCCACTCCCTCCCAATCTGACCCCTGCCATCAGTTGACTCCTATGGACTGACCTGCCTTTCATCTAAAACTTGCAACCCTTGTGGAGGTTCGCCATCTCCTCATGAACCTAAAGGCTGACAGCTCACCTGGCCATGACACTCTAGAGCCTAAATTCCTTAAGGTGGGAGCTGATGCCCTAGCCCACCCTGTGCAAGATTTATTTAATTGATCCTCCCTTACTTGCACCATCCCTGAAAAATGAAAAGTAATAGTGGTCCTCCATGTCAACAAGGGAGGTCCCAACTCGACAGTGGACAATTTCTGACCTGTTTCAATACTTTGCCCTCTAGTAAAAATACAAAGGTGGATAATCTGTGACCACCTACAGGATTACCTTGACCTCAGTCATCTACTCTTAACCTCTCAGCATGGGTTTAGGAAAACCACAGTACACTTACAGCTCTGATTATGGTCACCTCTGACATTACGGAGATGGACCATGGCCGTGCATTGAGCAGTTTTCAGACTTGACCAAGGCTTTTGACTTGGTTAACCATGGCCTTCTATTCCAACAACTGAAGGTCCTTGGTCTTGATGCCTGCCATGGACCCAAAGTTACCTTTACTGCCATACCCAAAAGTAAAATGGGCAGGCTCCTATCTCTATATTGGGCCCATTACCTTATTCTCTGTATACTAATGACCTCCTAATAATTGTGGTGGGCCTCTGTTCACCTATATGTAGACAATGCTGTCATATACCATTCCTATCCTGATATCGGGTGGCTCAATTCAACGTTAGCTTCTGATTTCCACACCCTTGAGGAATGGTTCCTTCAGAAGCAGCTTGTCCTTAATACTAAAAAAACAAAGAGCATGTTATTCTCCAACTCATCCGCACCAACCCTCGGGCTAGCCTGTCAGATACAGGGGATGCACTTGAGTCAGTCAGGTCCTTTTAAATACTTTGGAGTCACCTTAGATCCCTCACTTACCCTGGATGCACATGTTACAGCCATCACTAAAACTGTAAACCAAAAAAAACAAAAAAAACAAAAACAAAATCGGTGTCCTCTTCCGCATCCGTCTATTCCTTACATTGACCTCATGCCACCAGACTGTGGATGCCACAATCCTGCCCCTCCTTATGTATGGTGCTCCATTACTACTTTCGGCTTCCACATCCATACTATCACGCCTATCACAGGCTTACCATAGAGCTGGCAGGATTGCTCTTGGGGCCAATGCTCTGCACCATCACTGTGATGTCCTGTCTGCCCTAGGATGGCTACCCTATGAATTTAAATTACGTTATGCCACACTAAGCTTTTATATAAGCTTGTGGCTCACCCTCCTCCTGCCTTACTGATATTGTTCAACATCGCCTCCCTCGATTACCCTCAGATATACCTCCTTGCCTCTCTCTCAGTGCCAAACTTAAGACTCTCTATGGCTTGAAGATCATTTACATTGTCTGCTGTGTCCCACTGGAACTCTCTACCTCCTCTCAATACTGGTCTGCCTCCCTCTCTCAATTTCAAAAGTTGCTGTTAACTCACCTAACTGCTCCACCTTGCTCCTGCTTCTGCTGACTCTAACCCTGTTCACTTTTGCATAATTCTCCTAGCAAAACTTCTCTCTCTCTCGCCCTGCTCTCCAAGACAAAAAAAATGTAACTGGTGTCTAAATGTATGTAAGGTTTTGTTGATCGTGCTTTGAATTGCTTATTTTTGCATAAATGAATGTAATTGATGTACTCTTACTGTATGACTGTTGACTGTGCTTTAGATTGCTTATTTTACATAACTGAATGTAACTGATGTACTGTTTTACTGTATGACTACTCCTTGTCTAATTTCTTGTGTCAGTGACTGCACTATCAGTGTACTGCATTTCAGGTCGCCCTGAAAAGGGACTGTTTTGTCTCAGAGGGTTTACCAGTTACCAAAATTCAACAAATAAATAAATGCAGTTCTGTCTCTGGATTCTTTAGCTAGGACTCTGCCAGTAACCCTTGAGAGCTTGAGGGTACTGATGTACTTGGTACTTCCCAATCTGTCCACCAAATCATCTATCCTTGGCATAGGATAACTGTCAAATTGATACTTGATTAAGTTTCCTAAAAGCAAGGCAGATTCTTACCCCTCCCCTTTTTTTATCACCATTGGTGACGATCAAGCACTCCTTAACTCTTCCATGATACCCAACTCTTTCTTGTTTTGTATTTCCTTAACCACATCTGCTCATAACTACTCTGGTAATCTGTACGTCTTTTGTCTAACAGGGCAAGTATTCCCTGTCATTATTACATGCTCAACCCATTTTGCTCGGCCTGGCAAAAGTACTGTTAAATGCCTTAAGTAAGTCACAGATTTCTGCAGTTTGTTCAGAGGTTAAGGAAACATTCACCTTTACAGCATCAGCAGTTACAGTTTGTTCCAGCATGTCATAAACTATATCAATATCATCGTTATCAGTTTCTGTTCAAACTAGTGTAACCCCCTTACAAATGGAGGTTCCCAAAAGTCTTCTCGAGCTTGCCTAAATGCTCACTGCCAGGCTGGTGTTCTGTGTTTCAGCAGTTTAAATGTAATTGCCAGAGAGTGCCTGTATAGCCTCTGTGTACTGTCTCTTTAAGACCTGCCTGGATTGCAGTCATAAGTAATCTGAGAGGGAGTTCTGTTGAAAGATGTAACTATTTGCTGAAAATTATTTAGAGTGATAATGATAATGTAGTTTGTCTAACCTGCCTTCTTTGCAGAAAGGACTGTTTTGTTTATCTCCACTATCTTGGTCCTGGACTGTGAATTGGACCAATCAGTTCTGGTGGGACCTAAAATGAAGCCAGACTACAGGAGCTGTCTGGAGTCAAATTCTGTAGGAACTGTAGTTTTGGGCTTTTGGCACCTTTTTGGACCTGAAGGGGGAGCCTTTGTTGTGACTGACAGACAGATCTGCCAACCAAACCTTTTGGATTCTGGGGAAAGTCCCAGGCTTGCTGGCAGTTGAATCAGATCTAAGTTGGGAGCTGAAGAAGCAACAGCTTGAGACAGTCAAGCATCCGTCTGAGTAGTTTTGCATGGGAGAACTGTGGAAAGGCCTGAGTTGTGGCCTGCATATCTGCTTGCTGCCCCTGAGAGGGAGAGAAGAGAATTATTTCGGACTAAATCCCAGTTTGTGAGAACGAAGTAAGCCACTGATTTTTTTACCAGGCTCATACCTGAAGAAGACTGAAGATTTTGCTGAATGCGATTGGCCTGTCAGGATTTCCAGCTGCTTTTGAATCCCTGGTTTGTGCAGAGACTTTGCAATCATGACCGGAGAGCGGTTTGCCTGGTACAGTAGAATTTCCTTACATGTAAATGTGCTGTGTATTGAAAGTGGGTTGTGATTTGGTTCCCCACTGTGTGAACTGTGTTCTGCTTGCTGGAAGCTTTATCCAGCCTAATCGGACTGAATCCACATTCATCTCCATTTGGCCTGGGCCATGCCTCGCTGGCCCTGCCAGACTACTCCACTGCACAGAGAAAGCCACCGACGAGAGACCTGCCTGGGGATCAGCACCCTGCTCCATGCTTGAACAGGAACGATGCCTCAGCGATTCGTGTGAGCCCTGCTTCTCCTGGCACTCCAGATTAACCACCTGCTGTCTCGATTTTCATCCAGCCTGTGTCCTGTCTTGGGTATCGTGAGTAATCATCAGGGTAGCTCCCTGCAACAATAGCCTAATCTAAAAGTGTATCATCTGATTGTCTTGTTGTTTTCTTTTCACAAACTGAGCCCTCCAGCTCCGGATTACAAATAGTGTGTGTTGTGCATGTTGTTTTTCTTCCATCACAGGGCCCCAACTAGCTACAACGCTCCTGGCTAGCTCATCGTTCTCCATCTGGGTACCCAGGGTGTGTGACTGTTTATGGACCCTGACGTGCATGCATAACTGTTTGATTGATAGGGCCTTTAAGCAAATAACCTGATTACGCCCCTCCCTTGTTCAAGTCCCTTAAATAAATCAGATCTAACTCTTTTTTGCATTTACCCTGACTGTGGTTCAAGTTTGTGCAAGAGTACTGTACTGCTGTTATTTGCTGTGTATAACCTTGTTTTACAGGGGGTCCCCAGGCTCGAGCCGGAGGAAAGCCCTGGTGGTAAGTGCAAACAGTGTGGGTACTTGTGTAGTGTATCAGGGGTATTGTGAAAGTGATTATTGTGTATTGTTCTGGCCACTAGTAAGGAAATAGGGGGATTACAGTGTCCCGGAGGACTGTGCCCAGGTTAGCTTGACCACTACCGACCCTGACCTCCGGGTGGAGGCACCCGATTCAGAACTCAGGCCCCTTAACCTGCTACTAGCCAAGCCGACAGTGGTAGTAGCCCTTGGGATAGCGCCACCTAGGGGTTACACTAGCAAAGCAGCCTTTGGTGTTTTTTCAACCCATTTCTTCAGGAGGTTAGCATGGTATATCTTGGTAGGATTTTTCTTATTGGTTGTCCAGTTCTCACCCACCCCACCCCCCAGTCTTCCCATGGAGTCAATAAACACAGCAGTTTGGGATTTGAATGGCTACAGCCACATATTTATTAAACCAATTTCTAATACAGACTAGACGTGCGCCGAAGGGGCCTCTCCGAGGTTCATTTCCTGGCCCCCCCCACCAGGAGAGTAGGGAATCCCCCCCTGCCACTGCCTGGTCCCCTCTCAGCAAGGTTGAGGGCTATTGGGGTTCTTAAAGGGGGGGTCAGACCGACCGGGTTGGAGGCCCAGTACCCTCCACGTTGGGTAGGGCCCTTGGTCTTCCTCCCCTTTTGTCTGACCCCAGAGACCGTGGACCTCCACCATGGGAATCCTGCCCTCCGGGGCCTGTCACAGTGGGCCTCCCTGCAGGTCTGGCATGACCCAGTGGTATTTCTGGTGACCTCGGCCTTTCCATGCTGGGCACAGGATGGAGTCACCACCGAGAAGGCCATAAGAGGAGCCCCTATTCCATGCTGGGTGATGGAGGCCCCCTTTCCCCCACCCCACTTCCTAGTTGGGCTAACTTCACTCACCCTTAGGGAACCTTGGAGGCACTCCCTATCTGCTTACAAGGCTGTGACAGTTTTATCTACCCTCCACCAGTGCTGAGTCCGAGAATCTAACTGGCAGAGGCAAAACCCAGGAAAATAACCTGTTAAGCAGGAAAACCTGGGAAACTCTTTCTGCAACCCTTCTGGCAGCTCCCTCAGTAGAGGGCAGTGTTCTGGCTGTGTTTTATGTGGGTGGAGGGTGGGTTCCTGCCTGGAGGGTGTGGGGGAAGAGACCGCAGCTTGCCTGCATCTCATTTTAAGTCACGCTACACCACTCCACCCTAGTCCATGGCCACCCAATCCCTCAGTGGCCACTGGGACTGCCCATCCCTGAGCGGCCCCCACTGCCCACAGGGTAGCCGATCCTGGATTCCTTTGATTGTCAGGCATGGGGGAATCCCGGTTGGGACCCAGTCATCCCACAACAAACACTGCAGGAATTAGTTCATTCGAGGGAGGGGGAGCCGGATACCAATATCACCTTCCCCTTGAGGTCTCCGGAAAGAACCATTGGTTGTCCAGATCTCACCCATCTCCCGAAAATCTTCCCATGAAGTCAATAAACACCAGCTTGGGATTTAAATGTCCACAGCTATATGTATATTAAACTAATTCCTAATACAGACTAGATGTGCACGGAAGGGAGCCTCTCCAAGGTTCATTTCCCAGTTCTTCCCCCTCCACCAGGAGGTTAGGGAATCCCCCCACATGCCCCCCCGTCGGCCAGACTGTGGGCTACTGGGGCTCATAAAGGGGGTCAGACCACCCGGGTTGGAGGCCTAGTGCCCTCCTTGCTGGTCAGGGCCCTCGTCCTTCCTCCCCTTTTGTCTGACCCCAGAGATCATGGACCTCCACCATGGGAAACCTGCCCTCTGAGGGGGCTCATCGCAGTGGGCCCCCCCCCGCAGGTCTGGCACAACCCAGGGGTATTTCTGGTGACCTTGGCCTGTCCATGCTGGATGCAGGCTAGAGTTCCCCCCAAGACCACCATAAGAGGAGCCCCCATTCCATGCTGGGCACTGGAGGCCCCCCTCCCCCCTACTTCAGAGTCTGGATAACCTGACTTGCCCTTAGGGAACCTTGGAGACTCTCCCTATCCCTCACAAATCTGATCTTCATCAGGTCCCCAGAGAACGCCACCCCTACCTTAACTGCCCAAATCTCCAAGTAATGAGGATAAAACCAGGTAAATGTCTCTGCAAAATAAGTCATGTCCCATGTCAGATAGGTATATTCCATCCTGTTAACAGAGTTGTTTTGCTGTCACCATTATGTGGTCATGCTTGACAACGCCAACCAGCAGTTGAGCCATGAATGTCCCCATTTCTCCATTGATCTGCATTCGGGTTCTATCCAGACTCTTGTCCTTAGTCCCTTTTCGCCAACGTTGCCTCTGCACAATATGCGATCATATGATCCTGGTCCCTGGCATGCTGCGCTGGATGCTGGCTATGTCCTGCTTCATGACATGCAACAATACCACAGACTTCCTTGCACCCATGTCATTCCCTCCCAGGTGGATGACCAAGATGTCCAGAGGCGTACCTTCTCGACATTCCTCTTGCAACCTAGGAATCAAATGATCCCAGCCCATACCCATGACCCATCCATTGCACTTCCATGGGAGTATCACTGAAGCTCTGTACTGGTCCCTCAGCTTGAGACCGTTCCCTGGTCACCGCCCAATGGATGAAGGAGTGCCCACATATCCACACCCATTTTCCGGTTCCCAACCAATCTGTTTAACAAATAAAAACAAGTTAGAGCATGTGTGACTGGACATACCTTTTGAATGCCTTTGACTTCCACCTCCCTAGACCCTTAATTTCTGCCGAGTCATGCCCTTGTTTGCTGCCCTAATCCGGAGCGAATGGGTTCCATAATTCCATAGCTCCTTCCCTACTGCCATTAAAGCCTTCTTAAAAAATATTGTGCCAGCCCATCAGCACAGCCATTGGATTTCCGCTTGTGATGCCAGCGACCCGGGTTCAGGAGCGGACTTGGGTCGCTGGAGAGCCGGCCGGGGAAGAAGACTTGAGCATCCCAGGAACTGCTCACCTCTCCAGGGGGAGGTAGTACCAAGGCCTGAAGCTTGCCTTAGCCCGGGCGGAGGCCCAAGGTACAGCAAGTCCTGTTGATAGGGGGTAGGCTGGGAGCTGCGGTGGACGTCAGTGCCTAGCATCTTGTCAGGGTGTAACACCATGTAGAAGGAACCGGGAATAAAGGCTGCAGTGAGAGAAGATGGAACACCAGTACTGGCCCGATAGCTCTTGCCTACTTGACCACCAGGGGACCAGGCGAAACCAGAGAATATTGGGGTGTAGGGTCCCACCCGATGCCTGCCTGGGGACATAACCCCAGGCTCCATGGGGAACCTCCCAGGAAAATCAGGTAAGGCAGAGAAGCAGGGCAGTAACAGGTATCTCCTGATGACAGGAGCTCCAGCGCAGAGAGGCAGATAAACAGAAAGTAAAAAAATAAAAATTCTTGTAAACTGAAACTGTGTCAGTGGTGTTCCATCCCTGTGTCTGAAGTATGTCCACCACTTATCCTGTGTCCCTGCCTCTGCCTCTCATCTCCTTCCTAACCCTCCATTGGGCCACGCCCCCAATCCCAAAGTGTCGCACACATGCCTTGAGCCCTTTGATCAGTCTCTGACCTCCGGATCCAAACCAACACTCCCTTTCCAGCCAGCACCACATCCGCTGCCTCCAGGCCTCTCCTAGAGGGGACCTGTCTACTGGCTGCCATGACCCTAAAGGCCCCGCAGTAAGCCAACAAGAATGCAGCCCTGAACAACTGTGCCTCCTGATGGCCTGTGCAGAGCATTGGCCACACCCTTACCAGGCGTTTTAATGTCTGGGGGGGGGGGGCACCAGTCTCCTTTATCTGTGATTCTATGCTGTCCTGGCCTCCAGGAGTTTCCTGACCCTAAAAGGCAAGAGTATGGTCCTCAACCCCATTGCCCTGCTGAACCAGCCCAACCCTGCTAGGTGACGGTTTACTGCCACTGCTGTGCTCCCTTCCTTTTTCCTTGTCACCATGAACCAGTACAGCAGCCTATCTGGGATTGGCCAAGACTCCTCCCAACTGTGGGAGTCCAGAATCCTCATGAATTCCTCCACTCCTCTCATATATGCTTTTCAGGTGCTGGGTGCCAAAGATTGGCACATCAATGCCCGGTTTTCAAGATCCCCAGGTTCCACAAGAACTCCAGGATCTCCACCAGGCTGTCATCTGCTCCAGGTGCCACGGCTCTGAACCGTTCCCACTGCAAACAAGATAAAGCATCAGCTATACCATTGCATTTCCCGGGAACATGTTGGGCCCTAACATGTATGTTGTTTGCCAAACACCTCAGCACAAAACCCATAACAAGTCCCCATGGGCTCCAACCGCCCCTGCTGACCCCATTGATTACATGTGCCACCCCTGTATTGTCTGACCTAAATACCACTCTTCTGTCCCCCAATTTCGTACCCCTCACTACTACAGGTACCAAAATTGAGAAGAATTCCAAGAACGTGATGTTTTTGGTCAGTCCCTGCTCTTGCCACGGTGCTGGCCATGTCCCTGCTAGCCATGCCCCTTTCAAATAAGCCCCAAACCCCAGGCCCCCCGGCCATATCTGTGAACAGTTCCAAGTCTGAATTGGACATGTTCTCCTCACGCCATGCTGTCACCCCATTAAAGTCTTCCAAAAAGGTGACCCAGATGGCCAAATTCTCCTTCACTGCCTGAGGGATCCTAATCCTATGGTGGGGATGACAGACCCTGGCACTCACCTTGGCCAGTCGCCGTACAAATGCCTGCCCCATTGGTATGGTCCTGTATGCAAAATTAAGATGACCCAACAACTGTTGCACTTGTCACAATGTCATCTTTCTTGCACCCCTAGCGTCTCCCACTATCTTACCCAGGGTCTCCACTTTGTCACTTGGCAACCTACATTCCATTCCCTCTGAAACAATCTCTATCCCCAAAAAGGGCAATACTGTGGTTGGGCCTGTAGCCTTTTCTTTGACCAGGAGGACGCCAAAGACCCAGCAAACCTCTTGCAACCCCTGTAACATCCTCTCATAGGCCTCACTCCCTTGGGGGCCCATCACCAAAAAGTTGCCCATGTAATGAACAATTCCCCCACCCGAGGTTGTCTGTTCCACTGCCCAGTGTAAAAATGTACTACATTTTTCAAAATATGCACATGCAATGGAACACCCCATTGGTATGCACTTATCCACATATTATACAACAGGTATCTGCTCTTAGCCAATCACGATGCAGAATACCTAGCAGTTATTCTCCCACAAACTACCTGCAAAAACCCCAGAGTAGTTTATTCATCAAACCCCTCCCACAATCGCTTATTCACCTAAACCCCGCCCACAGTCGCTTAATCAATCAAGAAACCAAAGGTAAAAAAAAAAATGGCCATATTGTCTGTGCTTCAAGGTTGCCCATCACAAAACAGGGAAACATTACATTAATAAACAGAGATGCACACATTTCAAAATTATGCTTCAGTAGACCACATTTACAAAGTTTCTCACACTATTTATACAAACCCCTCTAATAACTCCTGTCACATTCTCGGACTAACACACATACTGCTACAGTGCGCGCCGAAAGCTTCGTTATTAGATAAGTTACGTATTTTCATAAAACACAACTAAACCATTGATTTTCATACACCTGCAACACAGAATAGCACACATTTACTCACAGCCTAAAATGAGCACTGCAAAGCTATACAGTTTCTCTCGAAAACTAAATCAGGATTCCACACATGCGCATTAAAATCTCCACCAGTGCACATGCCTAGACTCCTGCTTCAGTGAATAAAGGCACAGCACACAATTTCCTGACGGTCCACACAAAATGTCTTTGTACTTCAATTTTTTTACATCACTCCATGTCATATAATAATATCTTCAGTTGTTTGGGTATATCAAGACACTGCTTTGTGAACATTAAACGCCTCGGCTTCTCAGTGTTTAATCATCCACAGAAGCTGGTTATTGTTCTGATACTCCAAACAACTGAATGTTATCACTTAAATATTCCCTGTCTACCTTCAATCCCAGCATGCTGTAGTCTTCCAGGTGGACAGGGAGCAACCTGAAAGCAGATTCACTGGCTGCCTTAGCCATCTGTGCCCACTGTCCAAAGCTTGTCACCTCTCTCGCCACTCTGTTGAATGTTGCATAATGCACCAAAGTCTGTTCCAGATCTATGAAATCATTCACCGACTCCTCTCTGAGAAAGACAAGTGAATAATCATTGCAAACTCTTCTGGTGTGCTTTTGATATCATGCCCACTGGTGAAACTCTAAAGTTATCCAATGGGGCTCCCAAAGGCCATGCAATCCTCCCCAAGTGCCTCTCTGTGGCTATCTTTTGCCACTCAATGCCCATGTTATCCCTAGCCGATTTTAAATTCGGGGCCTCGAAGTCTGCCCATGGTCCCATATACGGTATCCTGAACCACTCTGTAAACCCACCCAAAATCACAAGTGCATCCTCCCTGCTGGGGTATCTCTCCAAACACTCCTTCATCTCACTTACCTTTAATTGGTGTCCCCCCCCCCCTCGCTCCAGGGGTCCCTTTTTTATGGAATCCCCCTTTTTGACCAGGGTAGCTCCCCCTGTTTTCCCCCAGGGCATTGTGTAAATGGATGGGGCCTCCATACAAAGAGGCACTCTTAGGTAGCTTGCACTTTGACTCGTGCATGTTCCCTTGTTAAACTGGTAACACTGTTGCCAGCCTTGGTTGCCTTGTGTTCTTATATTCTCCACCCCTCCTGGGTCCCCTTCATAGGAAGGCCACAGTCCGACATTGGACACAAGCTCTATCAGTGATTACATCCACCCATAATGGCATATCAACATGATCCCATTCTCTTCCTGGATTCTTATGTAATCGAAGCTAAAGACTTCATCATAATGAAACCATGCAGAACCCCACCCCAGCTGCATGCACCCGATGAATCCTGGACCAATGACTGAGAAGGCCACAGCAGAGATCTGGCTTCTCCCACAGGACACACTTGTAAATCAAATACCCTGCTGACCAGCTCGCAAGTTCTTTCCACCTGTGGTTTCTTTTCTTTAGTCTTGTCTTTTTCATCCCCTTTCATTCTCCTCTCCCTATGCAACAGGGTAAAAATATCCACAAATTTCCTCCTGCTTATTGCTGCCCTTGTCTTGTCTGAGAGGTGGGTCCCCACCTCCTCCCATGCTAGAATACGGCTGTTTAGGCAGCCCCCCTGGTGTAACCCCTTGTTCCAGATTCTGCCAAGACAGTGGCCAGATTCTTTAATGCCCCAAAACCTTCTCCATCTTGTTTCACTCTGCTCTGCTCCTTCTTCCTCCAAATCAGAAATTATTACGGTCTCCCAGGCTGCCAGTCAGCAGCCACTGGGCCCTTCTGAGTCACTGCTCGACCGGCAATGGTGGGACCCTCTCAAACCTGGGGGAGGCATCTGAGGATCTGTGCCTCTGGGCTTCTTACCCTTCCCCTGGAGCCCCCAGCCCCCCCAAGTCCTTATCTGATAATGACCTGTCCCCCTTTCTGGACCTCTTAGGCAAGGGTGGCAGCAACCTAAGCCAGTTTTTATCAGGCCTGGGAAACCCCGGCCAAGGTCCCTGTGGAACCACCAAACCTCTGGGCCTTTTTCCAGTCATCCCCCTACAGGGACCCCTCTCCTTCTCTGAGGATGAGTTGTATCATCCCCTGGGCTTTTCAGTACCGGGTGACATGGGCAGAGTGGCCACACTGAACTCCCGTGTGGGGAAGGGGAGACCTCAATCTCAATGTGTGGTCCCCACAGTGATTTCCATGCCCAAGGCCTCCCCCTCCTGCCCCACCCATGCCTCTTTTGGCTCCCTCTCTTCCCCCAGGGCCTCTGAGGGTTTCCCCTTGGGAGCTGGGGTTTCACCCTCTGAACCACTGTCCTCCCCACTGGAGATCAAGGGGAGCCATGCCAATATCCGCAAATGAGCCCTTATATGGCTTTATTTTCTTACCTTTCGGCTGTGTTCTGGGCCTTGGGCTCAGATCTCTCTGACCTCATGGGTGATCCACTGGTGTCTCCAAGCACACCTCCAGCCCTGCTGTTCCCCACCTTTGGGCCACTTTTTCCAGCTGCACCAGTAATCCTGCTCGTTCATGGGTCTTCCTGCCTGACACTTTATTTATTTATTTTTTTAAACCCACCATAGTCCCTTATATCACTATTAACCTGCTTGCACTACTGAGAAAAACAGTTTCCTATCCCCTCCCCCCTTTTTTTTTTATTTAACCAGGGGAGACACACTAGGTTGAAGCTTGTTTACAGGGCCAACCGGAGAGCACAAGGAAGTTAAGTGACTTGCTTAGGGCCACATAGTCTGCTAGAGGGGACTGTGGAATTCACCCAGGTCTACAGGTTTTCAGCTCAAAGCCTTAAACCCATAAGCTATAATGCCTCCTTTTTAAATTCCCTGTTCTAGCCTGCCTCCTTCACCTTTAAAACTTTTATTTTTTAGGACGTCAGAGCCACCCCTCCAGTTGTGGGTCCTTCCCTTAAGTTCCATGGGCACTATGTTGGCAGTCTTCCTGGTCCCCACTGCACCTCTCCCCAATCGAAGCACTTTTACCCTGGACCCTATCCCTGTGCCTCTGAGAAATTCTGGCCTCCTCACTAGCCTCAGATCTCGACCCCCTCTGGCTGCACCCTAGGTGAAGCACTAGGCAACCGTGAACCCTTTTCCTCTTTATTTACTTAAATGCTGCTAACAATTCCAGTTCTCCTACCCGAGCGAAAAATTGCTGCCTCCTCCTGTCTGCTCGCCGCTGTCATTGCGGCTAATCCCACTCCACCCGAGTCCACCGCATGGCATGCTTCCGCCACACTCCCAGTACACATACTTGTTCCTGCCTGGAGGGTAGGGGAAAAAAAGAGACCACAGCTTGCCTACATCTAATTTTAAGTCACCCTACACTGCTCACCCCTAGTCCATGGCCACCCAATCCCCTCTGTGGCCACCGGGACTGCCCATCCCCCATGCGGGTTCCCTAACCTCCGATTCCTTTGTTTGTCAGGGGCGTGGGGGAGGCCCAGTCAGGACCCGGCCATCCAGCAGCAAACACCACGTGAATTTGTTCATTCAGGGGAGCCCGACACCAATGTCCCCTTCCCCCTTGAGGTCTCCAGGAAGGACCATCAAGGGTCTCAGTCTCATATTTAACTGTGCCAATATGTTTAGAAGGCCCATGCCACTTCATTAAGTGTTTATTTTCTGTAGTGGGTAAAAGTAGCAAGACCTTTTTACCTGTCTCAAAAACGTTTTCTTTCACCCCATGGTCATAGTGCACTTTCTGTTGGTTTTGGGCCTGTTCCCGATTACGATGAGCAATTTCAACATATTTGCCAGTTTCCTTCTCAGAGCAATAATATACATAAGATGTAATAAATTGTTTTTGAATGGGGTTATTTTCCCAGGTTTCTTTTATTACATCTAGTGACCCTCTAGGTTGTCTACCATACAGCATCTCAAATGGTGAAAGACCATCTGTCTGAGGGTGATAAGGGGAGGTTCTTATGGCAGAGATACCCAATAGTCAGTACAGCTCCTTCAGTAGTGCAGCACCAAAATTACTACACTGACCAGTAATAATCTCTCTGGGTATGCTCACCCTGCTGAAAATTTTGGCAAACTCTGCTGCCACTTTTGGGGCTGTGACAGTACGCATGGAAACTGCCTCCGGGTATTGAGTAGCATAGTCACATACTGCCAAAATAAATCAGTTGCCTTTTTTTTTTTTTTTTTTTTGCTATTTTTCTGCTTCTCAGTGAGGTTCCCCATCTAGAGGGCACCACAGCCCCATCCCCCGGCATCCACCAGCCAGTGCTGGCACTTACCCCAAGGGCTTGTCCCCCTGGTGAGGCCAGAGGGGTTCCCCAACCCCCGCCAGAGACTGGATCCAGTTTGGCCAGCACCGTGGCTAGCCAGAAGCGGAGCCCGTGAGGTATCCTCCTTCAACCTGCCTCACTGCTCCTTTTCTCATTTTTTCGTGCCTCTTATGGGCGACAGTGTGCAATGACCCCTATGATGGGGTCATGCACACTTGCGTGCGTGCCCCCGTCAAGTGTCTGCCTCACTCCCACCCCACGCTGTTGCAGCTGTGTGTCTCCGAGCCCTAATATCCGCTGGGGGTCAGGTATGCATTGGTCGCTGGTCCCCCCTCCCCAGAAATGGAGAGCAGTCCGTCAAATGCTCGATCCATCTCCTCCCCTGCCAGCCCACAATGGCCCATGCTCATTCACAAACATGGGCCACTGGCACAGTGTGAGGTGTGGTATCCAGCGCCTCAACCCTCATCGCCACCAGGCCAGCATTAATAACCCTTTTTACTTTTGTTTAAGGGACCAACCACATCCACTGCAATTCTCTCAAATGGCACATCTATTAAGGGTAGGGGCACCATGGGCATCTTGTCTGTTTTTTTTAGTCACTGGGGCTATTGTCTGACATTCAACACAATAATTGCAATAGGTAGCAACATCTTCATGAGTTCCAGGCCAGTAAAATCTGTACAGCAGTTTGGCAAGGGTGCGATCCCTCCAGTAACCAGCCATAGACTATCATGTGTATCTGTAACAACTCAGATCTATACTTTTGTGGTATAGTATAACCAACTGTTCTGTCTGTTCCTGTGTCTGAGGTCTAACATAAACTTGGTACAGTAACTCATTACAGTTTTTAAACATTAGTTCACCCTGTTTTTGCTTCACCACCAGCTGCTTAAAATAACCATGGAGAAAAGTGTCATTAGTTTGCTCTGAAAGAAAATCACAATCGGATATCAGTCTAGTTTCAGCATTTTCATACTTTTGCCCCTTATGTCAATCAGTCTTTTCTGCCACTGCTGTTTATGGTGTTGTCTTTCTTTCCTGGTGTAACCCCCACCCTCCTGTCTGGGGATTTACATTAATCTGCCCTGATTGTCCCCCTTCTGCTGATGTTCCTGGGTTATTTCCCTATTTCCCACTGTTGGCATGCCGTATTCTGCTCTGTTTGGGTTTAATTCCATGGTTATGAGCCACCAGTGTATTTGATTTTGCCAGCGTTCATCTGGAGATGAAGAGCATTTGATAACTGTTGTTACAGTCTGAAAGCTGGGGGTCTGCCTTTGGTCCCAGTGCCCCTGCTGGTGATTTGGGGACCAGAGACCTAAAACAAAGCTGGGCAGAAGCCCAGCGTGTAGTCTGAAGGGGGAGCTCATGCAATGGAGCTGCTTGGCAGACTCATGAATATTAATGAGCAGCTCCATACATACTAATAAGTTGTTGCCTGCCACCTAGGGGGACTGAGTTTTGGCAGCAGTAATAAATAAATGGCTGGGGTTACAGTGATGAGAGTGGGCTCTTTTGAAAGGGCATCATTAGGGCTACAATCTGGTGGTGGGGTGGTGCAGCTGGGGTAAAGAGTCAGGCTGCACCAGTCACTGGGGTGGGGGGAGACTGCATAGAATTGAATGGACTCCATTAGACTGAATGGGAGCTGACATGTTGGTGACCTCTAACCCCTTAATTTTTAACCAATCAGTGATCTAGGGGCCCGAAACTGTGTCAGAGGTATTCCTGGGAAAAGGAGGGAACTAATTCTGGTGCCTAGATCATACCCCAATAAACAAGGAGGAATTATTGATCACTATGGATATCAGTTATTGAAAGGCTTCAACAGCCAATCAGAGTACGGATTCCGGCTGATATGGTGGACACTTTCTGGGATTGAATCAGTCTCTTGCTGGGCTCTGGATGAGTCAGGACTGTGGTATGAAAGCAGACTGTGGACTTCAGAGGCTTTTCCAGGCCTTAATCTGAAGTGTGGTGCTGTTGAATGATTCCCCAGGTGCTGGAAGCAGGACTGGATTGTGAAGGGAAAAGAGAATGAACCAAGATACTGTTTCCCAGGTACTGAGAAGATGTTGAATGAGTGTTGGGAGAAATCAACGATGACAGACACCTGCACTGGGAACTGAGTTAAACGAAATGACTGAGCAGATTATCCAAGTTTTTACAGTTGCTGCTGAGAGGTCACTTGCTTGTGTTGGCTGCAACTGCATTTTCCTCAAAGAGGCGGAACATCTCAGGTCATGGGGTGCTAGCCAGAAAGTGTGTGTCCTGAGTAAACTGATTAAAGAGGCCGAGACTGGTGAACTTGCTGCAGCTGAGTAAAAGAGTTGGACACTGTTAAGCTGAACGTGTGGAGGGGTGTGCAGGGGGCTGTTGCTGAATCCCCCTCTGTTGGACTGCACTGACATGGATTGAATCAGAGGCTAGCACCTGCAAAATTGGAACTGGACTTCATGGAGTGACTGTCTATAATTTTTTCTTGTGAGAGCTCAGTGCAGAGACTGCAGGAGAATCCCACCATTTGGGAGTCCTCACTCAGAGATGGGGGAACTCGCCAGTCCCTCCCAAGTGGGACTCACTATCTCAGGAGGTCACGGGTCTCTCACCCAAGTGGCAGGGAACTCTGACTGGGGAGCCGACTAAGAGCCACTCCCAGTTCTGGGCCTCCTGGGGCGGTGTTGTCCTGCCACAGTGCCCTGCACCAGGCCAGAAGTGCCTGAAGGTGACAAGCAGCCAGAACTACAATCAAGGTGACCAGCTGCAAGATCCTCGAGCAAGTTCCATCTGGGCAGAGGGAAATCTGGCTGGCCTGTGTTTGCTGCATTGTATTAAGGAGATCCATTTCCTTGGTGCTGAGGTCATCAAATCCTTTAAAAAAGGAACTGTGAAAGTTCTGAAATGCATCAGAAGTGATTGTGCACATTTGTACCCAATAAAATCAAGCACTTTGGATACTTCAGACTATGAGAATGACTTTATTACGAGGGTTGAGAGTGCAGGATTTTTCTTTTCTGCATTTGTTGTGATCCTTTGTACCCCTTCCATGTGCAAGTCTCTTCCTTATTTACTCTGCTCTTGTTACCACTGTTGCTGAAACTGCAGGCTTCATTTGCTCTGAGATCAACTCAGTAAATCCTGGACAGTCATTGCCAATAATCACAGGTACAGGTAACTCGGTACTACCACCACTTTCATTTAGTACGTCATTAATTGCTAATATCCAGTGTAACTTGTGTGGTGGGATAGTATCACGTGCCCCAGTGGATGCAGATGACACCAGAATCTGGTCCTACAGACTGTTTTTCCCCAGCACTTCCACATGAACTAGGATCTGTCTACTTCCTGAATCAATAAGTCTCTTTACAATCTTATCTCTCACCTTGACATCTGTTAAATACTTGCCCCATTTGCCAAGGCCAAATCTGCTGCAGTGGTACCCTCCTTAATTTTATGGCAGTTTCTTGAGATATGGCCTGGCTTGTTACAGTTACAGCAAACAAAGTTTTTGGGTACAGATTTGCTACCCTGCCACAGTTTTTATCTGATTTGGAGTTGGATTGGGAAACGTGATCCTACCAGTCTCTGGCTGTTACTTTGCTGCTGCATGGTCTGTCTGGCCATCTTTTAGACCTGTCAAAGAAACGGGCTTTATCCCACTTTCTGGTGTTGGTGTTCTTTACCCAAAGCTGAATGTCTGTAGGCAGGATGTGATGAATTGCTCCATTGCAAATATATCAGTGATCTATGAGACTGTTTTGCCCGCTGGTTGGAGCCATTTACTAAAGCGTTGTCCGAGTTGGGTGAAGGCTTCTTGAGGACTATCAATGACGGTACTTCAGGGACCGGAATTTTCTCTCCTGAGATGTACCTTTTTAGGATTTCTCTTTTCACAAGGTCATAGTTTTCTGACTGTGCAGTGTCCATATTGCTATAGGCAAGTTTGGCTTTACCTGTCAGGTAAGGTACCAGCCTGATTGCCCATTGCTGCTTTGGCCACTGACAGGCTCCAGCAACCCTTTCAAAAGTTGTCAGGTATGTTTCGATATCACAGCTTTGAAGTTTATGGTCTTTTAAGTTGTTGGTGTTTTGTTCCTTTGCTGGACCTGTGCCAGATCCACCAGCTTTGACAGCTAACAAGGCATCCAGCCATTGCTGCTTCAGTCGCTGCTTCTCTCTTCTGCTGCTCCTGTCACGGCATCTGTTCTTTTCTCTGCTGCTTTTTTTATTTTCTCTGCTGCTCCTGTCACTGCACCTCTTCTTTTCTCTGCCGTTCCTGCATTTCTTCTTTTCTGTGCTTCTCTGTCCCTCTTTGTTGTATACCCCGTAATCCCACCATTTGAAGAAGGCAGACAGGCGTTCAGGTTCTGTCACTGCCTGCCCCCCCATCACTGGTGCTAGCTGTACAGTCTCAGCTTGAACTTCTGTCTCTGCTAGTTTGGGTATTATCTTTCTGGCAATGACTCTGGGCTTGCTGCTGCAGAATCTATACCCTTCTGCTATGTTTTTCTCTGGTACCAGGTCTAGTACCCACAAAAAAACTCCTGGCTAAAAGTATGCACAGATCAATCCCACTATGTCTGACACCATCTGTCATCAAGGCACAGGTCAGGAAGCATAGGATGACCGAGCAGTTGTAAAATTCATAAGGTGTGTTTTAATTAACAGCTAAATAAAAATACAAATTTGTTCAGTATAACTATTTACAAAGGTAGTACAAACACAGAAAACAAGGTCCATATTCTGAGTGTTTCTTCTCAATTTCTAATCTCTAGCAAAAATAATGCTTCTTTTATAACAAGCCTCTTTTTTGCCAAAGAACTCAAGTATGGAACCAGAGCTTTTGTAAGTTTCTTTCTGCAGGTGCAACAAAACAGTACATGATGTCCCAGAACTGTCCTCCTGTTCACAGCTCTGCAAAGAGTTTGCAAACCAGCATCTCAGGTTAACCAGTTGAGCTCCAAATATCTTTTGCAATCATTTCAACAATATAATCATATACTTTTTCAAACCAACAGATTCCAGTTTCACATACTGAGTCACACATATTTTATAACTTCAGATATGCAAGGGAAAAAGACAGAAACAGCAAGTGAAGACAGAGATAGTGGGGAATAGCAGACTGTTGGGAGTGGCCAATTCCTAGATCTCACAAGAAAATTTGACTGCACAGATAGACAAGAGACAGAGCAGAAGAGGATAAGACAGATCCTTGGGTTTAACTCTTACTATATAACACATCTTTCTACATAGCAAGCGACAGAGTCTTATTCAACCCTAACACAGGGAGGGAGGACCAGTGAATATATTATCCTGCAGGCAAATACTGTTAATAACAAGACTGCATGTACATCCTTTAAGCAACTACTGTCATCTGTTAGTGGGGAATTATCCAAATTAAAACTCTCTCTGACATCATAACAACTAAGTTAAACACTGATGCTGGGACAATCACCTGGTGGCCTAGATGGTCAACTCATCCATGCTGGGAATGTAATTTAAACAGTGTCACTGAGACACTGGCCTGGTGGTATGGATGGCTGAAGCATCTATGCCTCACCTGCCACCGCACTGGTAATGTAATTTAAGAAGTGCCACTAGCACACCAGCCTGGTGACTTGAATGGGTGAGGCATCTATGCCTCCCCACCTGCCACACTGGTAATGTAATTTAAACAGTGTCACTGTGACACCAGTCGGGTGGCTTGGATGGCTGAGGAATCCATGCCTCACTTGCTGCCATGCTGGTAATGTAATGTAAACAGTGTCACTGTGACACCAGTCGGGTGGCTTGGATGGCTGAGGAATCCATGCCTCACTTGCTGCCATGCTGGTAATGTAATATAAACAGTGTCACTGTGACACCAGTCGGGTGGCTTGGATGGCTGAGGAATCCATGCCTCACTTGCTGCCATGCTGGTAATGTAATTTAAACAGTGTCACTGTGACACCAGTCGGGTGGCTTGGATGGCTGAGGAATCCATGCCTCACTTGCTGCCATGCTGGTAATGTAATGTAAACAGTGTCACTGTGACACCAGTCAGGTGGCTTGGATGGCTGAGGAATCCATGCCTCACTTGCTGCCATGCTGGTAATGTAATTTAAACAGTGTCACTGTGACACCAGTCGGTGGCTTGATGGCTGAGGAATCCATGCCTCACTTGCTGCCATGCTGGTAATGTAATTTAAACACTGTCATTGGGACACCAGTCGGGTGGCTTGGATGGCTGAGAATCCATGCCTCACTTGCTGCCATGCTGGTAATGTAATTTAAACACTGTCATTGGGACACCAGTCGGGTGGCTTGGATGGTGAGGAATCCATGCCTCACTTGCTGCCATGCTGGTAATGTAATGTAAACAGTGTCACTGTGACACCAGTCGGGTGGCTTGGATGGCTGAGGAATCCATGCCTCACTTGCTGCCATGCTGGTAATGTAATTTAAACAGTGTCACTGTGACACCAGTCGGGTGGCTTGATGGCTGAGGAATCCATGCCTCACTTGATGGCCATGCTGGTAATGTAATGTAAACAGTGTCACTGTGACACCAGTCGGGTGGCTTGGATGGCTGAGGAATCCATGCCTCACTTGCTGCCATGCTGGTAATGTAATGTAAACAGTGTCACTGTGACACCAGTCGGGTGGCTTGGATGGCTGAGGAATCCATGCCTCACTTGCTGCCATGCTGGTAATGTAATTTAAACAGTGTCACTGTGACACCAGTCGGGTGGCTTGGATGGCTGAGGAATCCATGCCTCACTTGCTGCCATGCTGGTAATGTAATTTAAACACTGTCATTGGGACACCAGTCGGGTGGCTTGGATGGCTGAGGAATCCATGCCTCACTTGCTGCCATGCTGGTAATGTAATTTAAACACTGTCATTGGGACACCAGTCGGGTGGCTTGGATGGCTGAGGAATCCATGCCTCACTTGCTGCCATGCTGGTAATGTAATGTAAACAGTGTCACTGTGACACCAGTCGGGTGGCTTGGATGGCTGAGGAATCCATGCCTCACTTGCTGCCATGCTGGTAATGTAATGTAAACATTGTCATTGGGACACCAGTCGGGTGGCTCATATGGTTGAGGCATCCACCCGTCACCTGTTGACCTTCTGGTAATGTAATTTAAATAATGACACTGGGACACCAGCCTGGTGGCTCTGATGGCAAAGACACCCAGGCCTCACCTGCTGCCATGCTGGTAATGTAATTTCAACAGTGTCAATGGGACATCAGGCACACAGAAAGCTCTGTACACGGGCTCCTACAGAGGTGGACTATTAAAATAGAAACTTGTTGAAAAGAGCTGTCTGTGCTTCTTGCACTGATTTATGTGTTGGTTTGAGATTAGTCACCCTGTTGCTGCAGACCCCTTCACGCCGAGTGCAGTTATTTGGACCTTTGGCTTTATCAGTGGGACACTGGCCTGGTGGCTCCTATGGCTGAGGCATCCATGCCTAACCTGCCACCACGCTGGCAATCAGGGTTCAGGAATGAACCTGAGTCATACGAGTGTCAGCTGGGGGGGGGGGGTATTGAGCATTGCAGCACACATTCTCCTCCTGGGGAGCTGGGGGAGGAAGGACAGCCTGCACCACTGCAACATCACCACCTAGCCGATTAGGGTTTAGAAATTAACCTGAGTCACGCGAGTGTCAGCTGGGGGGGATTAAATATCCCTGTGCATTTTTTCCCTGGGGAAGGGAGGGCAGCCTACACCATCACACCTAGGTTATTAGGGTTGAGGAATGATCCCAAGTCATGCAGGGGATCAGCTGAGGAGGATCACGTATCCCAGTGAATGCTCTCTTCCTGGGGGCAGGGAGGGCAGCCTACCCCACCGCAACATCACCACCTATGCAGTCAGGGTTCAGAAATGAACCAGAGTCACACAGGGGGTCAGCTGTGGGGGAGGAAGACTGAGCATCACAGCATGTGCTGTCTAGCTTGGGGGGGGGGACTGCCTGCACCACAGCAACATCACCATCTAGGTGATCAGGGTTCGGGAATGGACCTGAGTCACTAGGGGTCAGCTGGGAGAGGAGGACTGAGCATCCCAGCAGACGCCCTTCACCTGGGGAGGTAGGAGGACAGCCTGCACTGTTGCAGCATCACCACCTAGGTGATCATGTTTCAGGAATGAACCAGAGTCACTTGTGGGTCAGCTGGGGAGGAAGATCGAGTATCTCAACGGGTGCTCTGCTTCTGGGGACAGAGGAGAGAGGACAGCCTGCCCTGCCGCAAACATCACCACCTATGCAGTCAGGGTTCAGGAATGAACCTGAGTCATGAAGGGTCAGCTGGGGAGGGAATGAGCATTCTCCTCCTGGGAGAGGGAAGGAAGTCTGCACCACAGCAACATCACCACCTAGGTGATCTGGGTTCAGAAATTAATCCAAGTCATGCGGGGATCAACTGGGAGGAGGAGGATCAAGCATTCCAGAGGACGCTCTCCTCTGGGAGATAGAGGGCAGTCTGCACCACTTCAACATCACCACCTAGGTGATCATAGTTCGGGACTAAATCTGAATCACTCGTGGGTCAGCTGGGGGGAGAAGGATCATGCATCTCTGCAGATGCTCTCCTGGGGGGAGGGACAGCAGCCTGCACTGCAGCAACATCACCCCCTAGATGATCAGGGTTGGCACTGCAGCTAGAAGACAGCAGTTCACAGAGAGGGACATTCCTGGCAGTAGAAGTCAGCACATTGAACAATGTGCACAATTCAAAGCCATCATCGCTACAGAACATCCATGGTTCGGGGAACAGGAAAGAGCACTGGCTGTAAGCAGGATGAAGCCTGTGGCTCCTCTCAAGACACTACACCAGCTGCTGGGCACAGGGCCTGCTGCTCAAGCAAAGCTTACACAGATAGTGCTTCAGGATAAGCCGCCCCCAGAGACAGAGGATGATGTGGACGGGAAGCACTGGGAGGCAGAAGGGGCCAGGCGGGCAAGAGGGGAAGAAACATGTCACTGGTAGATGAGGTCAAATGAGAATAGCCTCTCTAGAGGGCATTTAATATTTTATTGAGAATATCTGGCACATCATGCCAGTAAAATGGAATTTATTCTAAGTAAGCTGCTTAGCTTTTAAAATAGGAGGAACAGCTTGTGTTGTGGTGCCAGAAGCGTTGAGTGCCCCTGCCTGATCCAACTCCTTCAGGGGTTTCTGCCAGCTATCCTGCACCAATGGTCCCAGGCCCTTGAAGTGCAAAGTGAGGAGGAAGATCGAGTATCTCAGCGGGTGCTCTGCTTGACTTAGGAGGCAGTATAGCGAGTGGTCTAAGGCTCTGAGCTGCAAATCTGGTGACGTCCAGCAGACCAGACCTGGGTTTGAATCCCACAGCTTCCACTGGCACACTGTGTGACCCTGAGCAAATCACTTAACCTCCTTGTGCTCCCAGGTCGCTCCTGTAAAAAAGCTTTCAGCTTAGTGTGCTATACCTGGTTAGACAACCAAATTAAAAAAAAAAAAAAAAGTCACGCTACTCACTTCAAGCCAAAACTAAACCTGGGACTAGACCACATTGTATTGCAGTCTATTTCCTAAGATTTTCCATAAAAAAGGAAATGCTTAAGACTGACAGAGAAGGAAGCCTTAATGTGGCAAGAGCACAGAATTTACTTTTTTCAAGACTTTTCATCTGAGGTTATGGAAAAACATAAAACATTTAATGAAGCGAGACGTCAATAATGGTATTGCCTACAAGTTCAGATCATACCTCTCAACCTCCTGCCTCGTAAATCAGGGACAAGGCTTAAAAAAATCAGGGGCAAAGGGACAAAATCAGGGACATATTTTCAAAATTGGTGTTATCCACTCATCTGGTAGAGTATAAGGCTTAGTGTAAAATACATTTTCTAAGGAAGAACAAGTCTGTAACTTTAATGTTTGACATTATTTCGTGCTTACAACCCCTGCTGGTTGGTCATGAAAACACAATTTTTAAGAGGGACAGAGTAAAATTTTGAGGCAAAATCAGGGACGTCCCTGAAAATCAGGGACAGTTGAGAGGTATAGTTCAGATATCCAGATACTTTACTGATTTAACTGTAATGGCTCCTTTTGTCATGTTTGATTTATCTGAGAAAGTCTGGGAGTTTGTTAAAAATATTGACATGCCTTTGCAGATGCACAATTTCAGCCATTTTCAAATGCACACTATGATTCTGGGGTTGTCAGGGACCTAATGACAGAACGTGCTGGATCACCGTTATATACAGGCCTCCCTGAAACCTAGACACATTAAATGTTGGCAGATACGCCATCACTCCCCACTGTAATGGGGAAACAGAAAAACGAAGGCTAGAAAGGAGCCCCCTGCCAAAGTGCTGCAGTGAATACTCATGAGAAGCAACTTATCTAATAAACACTCCTCAGTCACTCAGAGCTCAACTCTCCATTTAAAGTCACTCAAGCTCCTTCTGAAACTTCACCAGGAAAAGAGCCTGTTTCTCCAATGGAGGAAAACAGGGCAGACTACATGGGCATACATGCTATGTTTCTAATAAGTTTCTGTCTGCCGTTCAGGCTGAAATGTCTGTCCTGGCAGGCCCCTGAGAACTGCAAGCACTACTTTACGAATGAGTTACTGACCTGAGCTCATCGGGATTCTGATCACAGCACAAAGGTGGCTCTTGTTGTTGTTAAATGCTCTGTTCTGGAAAGGTTACAAAATAAAAGGAAAAAGGACTGTCCAAAGCCAAAGCTTGTTAAAATGAAATATCTCCTTTCCTGGGCTGTTCCTTTACTGTCTTTGTTTAGTGTACAACCTACTACAGAGCAGCAGTAAGTCCATGTGACTCAGGAGGAGGTAATAAGATCTCTGCCTCCACTTGCTGTGTGAAGCCTTAAAGAGATAGTAGCACCTAAGAATCCTTAACCTGTGTTCCTCATTTATTTATTTATTTAAGAGATTTACCAGGAAGGCATGCTGAGCAGAGTACTGCTCGATTCCAGATGCGCCCTGGGGGTAGGGGGATTACAGCAGAGAAACACAAGAACATACATTGGCAGATTACAGGCAGTAGGTGAGACAGTTCTAGTACAGTTACATAGATACTTAAATCACTTCAACTAGAATGTAGTACCAGACTTGAGTAGGAGCAGAACTACACGTTAGAAACAGACAAGTTGCAGCACAGCTGGAGAGGATTATGGATTTGAGGGGAGGACTAGGGGGTTACAGTTGCAGTTGGTAGCTAAGTGCAGTTTGAGAAGAGCATTCAGTTGAGGAGTACTTGTGGAATGTCTAATATCGGGCGGTCAGGAGTTCCATAGTTTGGGCAACCTGAAGCTGAAAGCAGCCTGGGCTGACTGGGTGGATCTGTGGGGGATATGTAGAGCCTAGCGCCATTATTTTGAAGAGCATAAGTAGGAGGAGAGAGGTGGTTAAGGAGGAAGACAGGTAGGAGGGGAGTATGTGACCAGAACTTGAGGAGGTTTTAGCGCAGTGGAGCAGTCTTCGTTATGAAGAGACGGGAGGTCCAGGATTGGTAGAGGACACAGTGGTGGGTATTGGGAGGAGGTTTAACGAGAAGCGGCAAAAGAGTTAAAAGGGATCCAGCCTAGCTAGGGAAGTTTGGGGGCGCACAGTAGACACATCCTCGTAATCAATAATAGGTAGGATCATTTTTGCACTATTGCTTGTCTAGTTTGTAGAGGGATGCACTTTTATTCGAGAGGGCTCCCAACATAGGGTGCAATTTTTGTAGTGCATCAATGTGCACTGAAAAGTCGAGATGCTGGTCTAGCCAGACCCCAAGATAACGGTAAGTGTGCAGGCTCTAGTGGGGATTTATTCAAAGTGTAGAACGAGGAGGTGCGGAAGTTGTGCTATTTTGGATCAGGATCCAAAGGTGAGGGAGACTGTTTTTTAGGGTTTAGGTATAGCTGGTTTAAGGAGAACCAACGTTGGATGGAGTTGAAATCCTGCTGTAGGCAGGCTGACACAGCACTAGAGGATGGGCCAGAGGCGAACAGCACTGTGTCGTCAGCATACATGTGGATAGATGCTTGTAGGCAGGCTGCTGGCAGGTCATTGAGAAAGATAGAGAACAGCAGCGGGCCGAGTAGAGAACCTTGAGGGACACCACTGGTGACAGGGAGTGAGGTGGATCTGGCCGAGCCGATGCGGACTGATTGGGACCTGTCGGCCAGGTAAGAGTGAAACCAGTCAACTGCATTATTTGACAGTCCTGCCTGGGTAAGTTTTGCCAGCAGCAAGGGATGGGAGACTGTGTCGAAAGCTTTCGCCAGGTCAATGAAAATGGCAGCAGTTATTTCCCCTTTGTCCATTCCCGTGAGGATGGCATTAGTAAGGCAAAGAAGGGAGGTGGTGGTGGAGAGATTTTTCCTGAAACTGGCCTGGAAGGGGGTGAAAGGATGTAGTATCAAGATAGTGATAGAGCTGAGAGAGAACGAGTCACTCTAGAATCTTTGCTAGAACAGGGAGCAAGGATATAGGACGGTAGTTGGATGGAGAGGAGGTCCCTCCTTAGGTAATGGAATGACAGTGGCTTGTTTCCATAAGTTGGGGACAGCCCCAAGTTTAAAAGACAAGTTAAAGAGCAGGGTTAGTGGGTAGCTATGGCAGGTGCAGAGAGCAGGAGCATCTTGGAATTGAGGCCCGATGGACATTTTCCCTTTGATGGGTTTAGCGCCTGCAGTATTTTTAGCACCTGGCTAGGTGAGACTGGACAGAGAGAGAAGGTGGCCGGGGTAGGTGCAGAAGGAGGGGAAGTGGACAAGGGATAGGGATGAGAGGAGCGGAAGGAAGAAGACAAGGAGGAAAAGTAGGAGTTAAATTCGGAGGCTACCAAGCTAGGATCAGTAATGGAATTTCCCGTAATGTTTAGAGTGGGAGTAGGGGGTTGGGCAGGTGAGGAGAGGAGGGATTTTATAGACTTCCAGAAATGAGTGGGGTGTGAGAAGTTGTTGTTGAATGCGGTTTTAAAGTAGTTTGATTTGGCCTGTCGTATGAGTCTTGTACAGGCGTTTCTTAATGACTGGTAGTGTAGCTGAGCCATATGATCACCTGTAGCCTTAAAAGATTTCCAGGCACGGTCTGCAATGGAAGGAGTTCCATGAGGGTAGTTGTTACCCATGGTAAGTGGAACCTCTTACCCGGGTCTCCTTAGGGCGCATGTCTGTCCCAGATAGCGAGGAAATTTACAGAGAAAAGTTCAGGGCATCATCCATAGAGGTGGCCCTGGGATGAAAGACCAATCGATACTAGCGAGGTCATTTAGGAGAGCAGTCAGGTTAAAGACTTATAAGTTCTATTTTGAAGCACACAGGGTGGGGGCCATGGGAGGCGGAAGATTTTCTCATGATAAAATCATATGGCGATCACTAAGGAGTCAGGTAGTAGGCCAGCTTTACAGATCCAATGGGTGGGTAGTCAAAGCCCAATCCAGGAGTGTGCTTTTGATTTAAGGTTTAGGCAGTGGGTTCCACTATTTGCTGATAAGTTTAGGCATTTATTTGTAGACGGATTTGGCAGCTGTACTGCCTAGCCAGTTCTGGTTGAAATCACCAAGGATATGAAGTTCTCCCCTCCGTGTGATCTCAGGTTGCCAAGATGGTCATAATGCAACCCAGAGGTACCAGGCAGACAGTATGACCCTGCAATATAAATTGGAATGGAGTGAGGCAGGAGATTTTGATTAGAAGGGAGTCAAAAGTAAGAATGGGGCAGGCAGGGGAGTTCTAGAGAACTGGAGATTGGAGGAGATATACATGCTGCTGTGCATAGCCTTCTTACTGCCCTGTCTGTCCTGGCGATTAGGGAGAAACCAGGAATGGAGAATTCTGCATCCTGGTTGTGCGTGTTTTAACCATGATTCAGTGATAATAACTATATCAGGCTAAGGGCAAGGACAGTAGTTTGCAGGGTTGCTATTTTGTTTAGGATACTGCATATATTTAGGTGGACAATTTTGAGTCCTTTGGGGGTGGGTAGCTGATACTGGGGTTGGGAGGCTAGGGGTGCAGGTGGACCTGGGTTAAGTTCAATGTCCCGACTATAATAAGAAGGAGGGGCAGAATGTACCTTAATAACGACATGGACTTCAGTGTATTTTACACGGCAGTGGAGAGGTTGGGTGAACGGAAGTCCGCCTAGGACACGAGTAGAGGGGGATAAAAGAGCAGGTTTTGCAGCATGGAACGCAGGAGGAAGGATAGAGGCTCCCCAGTGGCCAATTGTGCCAATGGGGCTGGTGTAGGTCTGCTTGAGCCAAGGAGGAGGAGGAGTGGAGGGGTGGCTTGGGCACTGTAGAGAGAAATGGAGATGGCTCAGGTGGCCTGGGATAGGAAGAAGATGGGAGGGAGGGAGGATACATTGAGGCAGAGCATGATGATTGAAAAAGTAAGGAACTGCATTTTCTCTCCTGTTATTTTTGTTTCTAATGTGTAGACAAAAGATGAAAATTAATGTGTCCACAGAGGATGAGATTTGTGAGTCAGCTCAAGGGTGGCCACTGGTGGTAGGTAGATATAAGGAGCTAATGGGAAAGTGGGCTGATTGGTTGAGGACGCGTGAGGTCACACTATATAAGTAAGAGTCGACCAAGGGTGGTGGTGGGGGTGGTGGGAGCCTGCGCAGAGCAGCAGGGCTAGAGCTCCGGGAGGCAGCTGTGAGCTGGCTGGGAACACTACCTCAGTCTGCAGGGATCGGCCCATCCGCTGGGGTTTCAGGAGGCTGTGGGAAGGCTACAACTGCCAACCCTCGCGACTGCACTGTGTGTGCAGGGGATCGCTCCGTCCACGGGGGGGGTTTCAGGAGGCTGTGGGGAGGGCTACAACTGCCAGCCCTCGCGGCCGCACTGCAGGAGGAGGACAAAAAGCAGCAAATTAAATACTTAAGGTAGGTGGGTGGGGAGGAGGAGCTTACAATTTCTATTATGCACACGATTGTACTTGGCAGAAATTAGATGGAGAATAGAAATAAAATTCAGGCTGGAACTTGCACTTGTTTAACCAGGTTTCTAAAACAGTCTAATCTGACATTCATTTACACAATGCAACAAACAGTAAAAGGAAGCATAATCATGGTGCTTCTTAGTTCTCAGGGTGAAATTATGCTGAAATGGCAGGGAAAATAAAAATCTAGTGCAGTCCTGTGTTTTTCATACAAAAAAATGAGGTGCAAGTGAGTAAAAGTTCTGGCTCCTATGAAATTATAGATCCGATGTAGAGAAAAAGGGGCCAAATTCAAAATTTCCTTCACCGCAGCTCCAGGAGGCAGCTATGAGCTGGCTGGGAACACTACCTGTGTGTGCAGGGGATCGGCTTCGTCCACGGGGGAGTTTCAGGAGCCTGTGGGGAGGGCTACAACTGCCAGCCCTCGTGACCGTACCTCATGACAATGTAGGACATTTATTCTTTAAAATGAAGACCAAATTCTATCCATGCAGAGTGGATCTTCCAGTTGATGCATTCAGTAAATGTTTTGTTACTGTTAGTCTAGTACCTGGCTAATGCTGGTGTGCCCCCCCCCCACACACACAAATGGGGGTTCCTAAAATATCTTCCTGGGCTTGCCTAATGTCCTCTGCCAGGCTGGTATCCTGTGTCTAATTAATTTTCTAAGGGCTTGCATGCGAGTGCCCTGCTAGCCTTCGTGCCTGACCCAATAAGAAGTGTTATTCTCATAGGTTATAATTAATCTTGGTGGGGGCTAAGTGTTTCTAGGCTCAAGTTCTGCCCGGGTTACAGTGCTGCTTCTTTCTTTGCCATCACTATTTGTGTAGAGGAAGCTCTATTAAGAAATGTGATTGTTTGTTGATTATCCACTTGAATGATAATGATATAGTAGTTTGTCTAACCTGCCTTCCTTTGCAGCGGACTTTTCTGTTTGCACCACCATCTTGGCTCTGGACTGCCAGTTTGGACCAATCAGTACCTTTGGGGCTGTAAATGGAGACTGCCTCCAGAGGCTTTATGGGAGTGAATTTCTGTAGGAATTGTAGTTTTCACTTTATGGTGCCTAAATGGACCTGGAGAGGGAGCTCTAGCTGTGACAGACAGATGGATCAGCCAACCGAACCTTTTTGGATCACTGGAAAGTTCAGAGCTGCCTGCAGCAGTATGTCAGTGTGGAATTGGAGCTGAGAGAGAGTGGCTCGAGTAGTGAAGCTTTGCTCTAGTGGGGAGTCAGCAGGAAGGCGCGCTCTGGCCTTCCTGCCACCATCTTCTCAAGTGAAAAGTCTGCTAAATATTGGACTTCATCCAAAGTGCCTTTTGCAACTTGCTTCCTGCATTGTAACTGAATTTCACCTGAAGAGGACCAAAGACTTGCTTTCGTGCGATCGGCCTGTCAGGACTTTAAAACGACCACAGAGCGTACAGTTTGTGCAGAGACTCTGTCAACAGCAACTGGACTGTCATCCAAACTGTGGTATTTACTTGTCTTTACTTTAGGTGTGCTGAATGTGGAGCGTGGGTCACAGTTTGGTTCCCCATCTTGCTGACTGTGTCATGCTAGCTGGAGGCTGCATCCAGCAACATTACCAGACTGTATTCAAACTGCTTTCTGGTCTGGGCCTCACCATCTCAGCCCAGATTGCCATTCCGCTATGGAGTTTCGATTGTTGAAAGACCCACTCGAGGATTTGGCTCCTGTCCAACACCATCAAACAGGATTCGCCACTGCGGTGTGTCATGTGGGCCCTGCTTCCCTGACAAACCATCCTGAGGTCTTCATCTCATCCATCCTGCATCCTGGGTTGGGTATCGTGAGTAAACATCAGGGTAGCTCCCTGCAACAAAGCCCTAATCAAAGTGTGTTAGCTGATTTAATTGTTGATTTGTTAAGGGCCCCAACAATAGCCGCAAGGCCAGCCTACCCCGGGCAATACTTTAGGCTAGTCTGTAAGACATCTGGGTATCCAGGGTGTGTGACTGTGGTAGAGGGACTCTTAGGCATGCATGCTTGCCCTTAATAAATCAGAAACAGAATCAATCTCTAGATTACTGCCCCTCTCTTGTTCACGTCCCCTCAATAAATCGGATCTAAATCTTTTTGCATCTAATCTGGCTGTGGTGTGCCTCTGTACAGAAAGTACTATGATATTGCTGTTTAGTGCTACAGGCCTTGTTTTACAGAGGGTCTCCAGGGCCATTTCAGCTAATCCAGCCCTGGTGGTAAGTGTATCAAAAGTGGGGCTAACATTGCATCACAGTGTTTATGGTGATTGTTTTATCTCAGACTTGCATTGGTCACTAGAGGGATTAGAGAGGGGTATCAGTGTCCCAGAGGGCTGTACCCAGAGCAGCTATGCTACCCTTAAATCTACCCTCTGGGTGGAGGCATTCTTTCTATGAGTTCATGCCCTTCTACCTGCAGTTGATCATGCAGGAGTGTTGTATCCTTGGGGTAGCACCACCTAGGGGTTACACTAGGTTAGGATTTGGGGGTTCTTCCTCACCCAGGGACCACAAAGTCTGCCCCGCTGCCTCAAAGGATACCAAGGAGGAAGAGCAATTGGACTATGGTGGGCTCAGGGAAGGGTAAGGTGGTGGGACAGAGGCACATCCCTTCTACAGTTCCACTACACAACTCATACACCACTCTAGCAAGTAGGATTGTCCCAAGGAGGCACCCCCAGGGGTGACAAGGGAGGATATAGGGGCCCTTCATAGTGGAAACCCCAAGGGGTGGAAGAGAACCCTAGAGGAGGAGAAAGAAGAAGCAACTCAAGGTGGGGGACTCTATCGTTAGGGGTAGACCTGAGGGCAGGAAGGAAGGGAGAGAGGGAGGTTGTGTCTACCTGGTGCCATGGCTTGGAGGGATGGAAAGTGCATTGTGAGAATCACTGGGGCTGCAAGATGGGAGGGAGAGCTAAATGTCACTGTCCAGGCTCCATGTCATAACATCAAAAGTACTATCGTGACTGCACAACAGTGAGTACACATTGCTGAATGTAAAATTGGCACTGAGTCAACCTCCACCCCTAACAAAATGGCAGCGGCAAGGACATTAAAATTAACATTCAAAGTGGGACGCTATACACCCCGCACCTCCATATAAATGTAACCAACTCCATGGGAGGCAGACACCGGGGACAATAGAATACATTTTATTTTTTATTTTAGTCTTTGGTAACTGGGTAGAAGCTTACTAGGCACAAGTGCCTGTTTTCAGGGGCAACTTGGGAGCACTGCAGTTAAGAGACTTGCTCAGAGTCACACAGTATGCAAGTGGAAGTTGTGAGAATCAAATTCTGGTCTGGTCTGCTGGATGTATCAAGCTTGTTCACACCTCGTTCCTCTAACCTTGAAGCTATACTGCCAGCCCATGGGAGGGTGGCCACAGTACATAGGGGGTATACCATGGCTGGGGCAACATAACTTGGAAAAAAGTTTCCAAAATCCAAAACAGTTTTAAATTTACAACACCCAAAGACAGTTTAAAAAAAAAAAGTACCCGCATGCAGTCCCAAACCCGAGTCCATCGGCACTGTAGGCAGGGCCTGTAGCTGCCATGCCAGGCAATCAGCTAAGTTGCAGCCTGCTGCACTCATCTACTTAACCCACATCACTAAACATTCGCTGTTACTGTTCTGTCCTACATGCATTGCTCTGCCTTCCACATGCTATATCTCAACGCTGCTACTACCATGGGGGCCCAAACTGAGTCACTCTTATTCGTCACTTAATTTGGTTTGTTAATATAACACGATGTCCATTGTCCACCTGGGGACAAATGACCTGGCTAGGGATGAGGTTCGAGTAGCGCAGGAAGAATTGAAGAGTTAGGGAGGGGTCTTAGGCAGGCGACACGCTCAGTGACCTTTTCAGAGGTGTTAGCTGTCTACAACAAGGGGAGGACAGATTACTCTGCACCTGGAGCTTCTAGGCATAGCTGAAGGACACGTGTAGAGAAGAGGAGTTTGGTTTCATTCAGGGGACTGGATTACCACCTGGACATATATAGCCTATAGAAACAACCATAGAAATTTGGCAGCAGATAAGAGCCTTTGACCCACCTAATCTGCCCCAATAGCCCAATAACTGTGCTCTGTTATGTCCTGCTAGTAATATTAGGTTGCCCCAGGGTGACCCAGGAGCCATGGGACAATACAGGAGAAATGGCCTGTATCCATCCAGGACAGGAACCAAGATTCTCAGTGAACAGTTTAAATACTTCATTGGCAAGAATTTAAACTAGCCAAGGGGGTGGTGGAAGGAAGCAGTAAGAATAAAATCCCAACCCCCAACAAGGGGAAGCTGTCAGTAGGGAGAACCCTACGGCAGGGAAATCACCAAAGGTACCTAAAAACAGGAAAAGTTGAATGGCAGAAAAAAGGAGGAATAGGACTGAAGACAGGAGAAGTAAATAGAGTAGGCATGAGGATAAAACAGGGGCCATGAGGAGCGGTGGTAGCAACATTTTAAAGGCCATGTGTACAAACGCTCAAAGTCTGAGAAACAAAATCCCGGACCTATTGGCCTTAATGGCAGAGGATGACCTGGACATTGTAGCTATTATTCCCAGATATACTGTAGTGCAATGACAACCAGGGAGACTGGGATGTAGCCATACCAGGCTATACTCTGTTCAGGAAGGATAGGGTGGGTAGGAAAGGAGGAGGTGGCTCTTTACATGAGGAAGGGCACAAAGCTACTGAGGTACAGGTAGGGGCAGAAGCACTGTAGGTCATCCTGGAGGCAGGAAATGGAACCTCAATTTGCACTGGCATGTTCTACAGATCTGGTAAAGTACGCACTATCCATACTAACAAGACACTGCCTGAATTTTATTATTGTTTTATGTATTAATAAATGTATTAATCAACTTAAGACTGGAGAGTCTTGTGAATACAGATAATATGTGCTTGACTTTGCCATTTTACTCATTCCTTCTTGTGAAGCAGCTCTAGTGAGGGTGCATAATGATCTTCTCAGAGCTAGAGATAGAGGACAGGTCAGTTCTTGTTCTTCTCAATCTCTCTTCAGCCTTTGACACTGTGGACTATGTTGTGTTGCTGGATCAGCTTTGTGAGTTTTGTGGACTTGCCAGTACTGTCATCGGGTGGTTTGAGTCATATCTCTCAGACAAGGTACAGCGGGTGGTGATGGGGATTTCTCCTCCTCCCCAATGCCTCTGTCTTGTGGAGTTCCACAGGGCTCAATCCTGTCACCGATGTTGTTTGCAGTGTATATGCTGCCTCTGAGTGAGATCATTCGACAATACAGTATGGAGTTTCACTGCTATGCAGATGATACCCAACTGTATTTGTCTTTTTGCTTCCAGAACATCAGGAGCTGTGGACATTCTTAACATCTGTCTGGCTAAAATCAATGATTGGATGGCTTCCACCTGGCTGAGACTCAGCCCGGCTAAGACAGAGGTGCTGGTGATCTAGCCTGGTCGTGGGCATGATGGATCATTGTCCGGGATGGTTCCTGGTTTTCTTCTGGGCTCTGCTCCATTGATGGCTTCCCTGAGGGTGTGAAATCTGGGTGTGATCCTTGACAGCAGGCTGACTTTTGAAGATCAGGTGTCATCTGTTGTCAGTAGTGGTTTTTACCATCTATGGAACGTGCCCAGATTAAGCCCCTTGTTCCGCCCGAGGACCTACCGATGCTAATGCACGCCTTTGTCTCCTCCAGACTCGAGTACTATAATGCTCTTTACTTTGGGGTCATGAGAGGGACCCTCTGCTGGCTGCAGCTGGTGCAGAATGCCACAGCTCAGCTCCTGACTGGCCTTTCTAGATTTAGCCATGTGACCCCCTGTTCTGTGTGCTCTGCACTGGCTACCAGCCAGGTGGAGGGTCCTTTTCAAGGTGGGACTTCTCACCTATAAGGCCCTAAATGGACTGGATTCTGGCTATCTGTCACAGCTTCTGACACAGGTGACCTCTGCCCGCTCCCTCCGAGCTTCTCCGAGGGGTCTCCTGGCTGTTCCCAGGGTATGACTCAAAACCTCTGGAGATCATGCTTGTAGCATTTCTGGGCCATCCCTGTGGAAAAGATTACCACTGACAGTCTGGGAGGCCCCTTTGGTAGAGGTTTTTAAGAGGAAGTTGAAGGCACACCTCTTTGGCCTGGCTTTTAATGAATGCTGAATTAGGACATTTTGCTATGTCCTAAGTTTTCAGTTTCTCTTTTTTTTTTTTTTTTTTTTTTGAGTATTTAGGAATTTTATATTTTAGTGTTTAGCATGTGATGTGATTGTATTTTTTTTTCCTTTTGTTTTATTTATTAATTGTAATCTCTGTGAGGCACCCAGAGCCTCTGGGAATGAGTGCCATACAAATAAAATTTGCCTTGCCTTGAAGCAACACCATCCAGTGCAACCCTTTCTGTGACCCTGTTCAACAAACCTCCAGCACAAGGGAGGGCCGGAAGGGAGATTAGTGGAAATCATATGTATGATGGTGACCAAGGGGAGGTGCTGTTAGGGGAGACTTCAGTCTGCCAGATGTTGATTGGAGCATTCCAGCTGCAGCTTCAGCTAGGAGCAGGGACATCCTGGACTCCCTACAGGGGCTGCGCCTCAGGCAGCTAGTGACAGAGCCCACTCGTGAGGGAGCAGTATTGGACCTGGTACTCACCAACGGGGAAATTGTTACAGATGTCATGCTGGGTAGCCAGCCAGGGTCCAGTGACCACCCTGCAGTATGGTTCAGTATAGGAACAGTGGCAGAGTCGAATCACACGAAGGTGATGGTCCTGGACTGCAGGAAGGCCGACTTTGCAAAGCTGGGGAAATGCCTCAGGGATGTGCTGGCAGGCAGGGAGGACCTTGAAGGGACAGAGGAACAGTGGCCAAACTAAATTAACAGGAGCCATAGTGAAGGCAACAAACTTTTTGTTGGACAATTAAACAAAGCAAGAGGGAAAAGACCACTATGGTTCTCAAAGGAGGTGGCTAAGAAGGTAAGGGTGAAAAGGTTTGCATTCAGAAGGTACAAGGAGACAAAGAAGGAGGAGGATAGGGTAGTGAGGCCTTCAACACTGTTCAACATAGGAGACTTGTAAGCAATCTGGGCAGCCTCAGAGTTGGTCTGCAGGTGGTAAACTGGATTAGAAATTGACTGAGTGGTAGAACACAGGGTGGTGGTAAACGGAGTGCACTCCAAGGAGAGAAGGGTGATCAGAGTGGTGCCACAAGGATCTGTTCTGGGACCAGTCCTATTTAATGCCTTCATAAGTAACACTGCAGATGGGCTGGAAGGGAAAATATGCCTCTTTGCTGAAGATACTAAGATCTGAAACTCTGGGGTAGTGCAAAAAAATGAGGAAGGACCTAAGTGAGCTTGAAGAGTGGCCAAGAGCATGGCAGCTAGGACTCAATGTGAAGAAGTGCCAAATCATGCATTTGGGGCACATGAAAATAGGGGCCAAGTACACAAAGGCCACCAAACAGGAAAAGGACCAGGGGTAATCGTATCTGATGATTTAAAGGTGGCCAAACAGTGTAACAAGGCAGTGATAAGAGCCAGTGGGATGGTGGGGTGCATAGGGAGAGGTATCACCAACAAGAAAAAGGAGGTGGTGATATCACTGTGCAAATTATTGATGAGACCTCATCTGGAGTACTTTATCTAGTTCTGGAGGATAGTGGTGAATGGAACAGCCTCCCAGCGGAGGTGGTAGGGCAAAATGGTTGAAGAATTCAAGAAGGCATAGGGAACTCTAGCGATAAGAAAGAGAGGATAAAGCTGGAGATCAAGTAGGGTGTCGGTCTTGCAGTAAGTAGTGGAAATGGGCAAACTAGGTGGGTAAAGCAGTCCTTAACTGGTATTATGTTCTATGTTTCTATGCTGAGACTCAATGCATAATGCTAATATACACCTACCTGACCCCATTTATACATGCCTCTACTTTGGGAAGTGAAAAGGAGGAGTATTATGCAATGAGGAGACAAATACTCTTCTCGGGTGCATTTATGACATCCTAGCTGAGTGATGGGGCATGGAGAGGGCCTCCTGTTTGCTGAGGCAAAGTGGACCTACATTCTGCAGCAGGGCAAATGCAGATTCTGTGGCAATTCTGTGGCTGCAGCCAAATTCTGCAGCGCTTACCGAGCTCCTTGCGGATAGTCATAAGTGAGTATGTTTCAATGAAATATATGTGCACTCACATTCCACTATGAATTTAAAGCAAAACAAAATTTATTGTACAAACATATAGAGACTACAAGCTTAATAATGATATACTCTACACAACCACCACCACAAATGAATGAGAAAACTGCAATATATAAAGTCAAAAATGAAAAGAAAATGTTAAATGCCAATAAAAGTCAATGCTGGGAATAATAGTCTCTAGTCTTCTTTGAGTTTGCCATTAAAGCACAGGAAGACAATCTTCTCAATGTTTGTCCCCTGACAGTCCACGCGCTGCTCAGTAAAAATCATGTTGTGCACACTGAAACTTCTCTCAGCATCAGCAGAGTTTGTAACAGAATGTATGCATGTCACTGCCAATGCTGCCAACTGTGGAGTTCTCTCTTGGCACTTTTCCAAAACTGATCGAGATCCTTTTCACCAGTCATAATGTCCACATAGTTTGGCCCATGTATCTTTATATAAATTTCAAATTCTTTCCTAAGAGCATCATCCCATAGTGGAATTGAGCTGTAGTCCTCTTTTTTTGGGGGGCATGAAGGTCATTTTTGTCAGATAAGAGTATGACCTCCTTTAAGAAAAGATACCCCTGTTGACCATTGATGGACATGTATTTTTCCAGCTTGTCTATTGCCCCATAAAAAGCTTCTCTAAATTTGATCATCATTTGTGACAGAGTTCTCAGCAGAATAGTTTCTGCCTCTGGCAAATCCATTATATGGCCACTGCCCTCTGCAAGCAGCTGACGCTGTGTTTCAAGGTGGATATGAAGTTCTTCCAGCATATCCATGGCATCTGTTGCGATAGGCACTTGCGACTGGAATCGATCCAGAAGTGTACAGTCTGTCAGTTTATTCTGCAAGGAATCCCAGTTCCATTTGAAGCAGAGCATACTGTGAATCATCAAATAAAAGATCATTCAAGTCTTGAAGAGATGCACATGGCATTTTGGTGATGCTTATTTCTTTTTGAATAAAACGTTTGTGAAATGTGATGTGTGTTGTGTGATATACCGCTGCCTGGTACTGAGAACTCCATCTGGCTGAGCATGGGTCATGTGGCATTGTTGCTCTGTTTATCAGGTTCACTGCTCTAAGAAGTCCTAGGTACCTGCCATTTCTACTACTTGGAGAGAGAATAGCTTCCTGAAAGTTTCATGAACACTAGTGATAGAAAATGGTTTTTCAGTGCACCTACAACAAGGTCTAGGATGTGTGCAATGCAGGTGATGAGTACACAGTTGGGGAACAAGTGTTTTGCCAACTCAAACCAGGCAGCTATTTACTCACTCACACTCACATACACAATAACAATACAATAAGTACAGCAAGCCAAAGCTTTATTATAACAAAATATAATACAAAAGGTTATACATCACCGATTTAATAAAGCATCATCCAAGCCCTCTTCCAATGGCTGGGAAGCCCCCTTGTCAGCCTGGCTAGGAGTCTCTTGAACCGGGAACTGGCCCCACAGCGATGCGTCCACCCTGCAGGAGAGGCTTTAAACCAGGCATCTGGAAAGTCCCATTTTATATGTTTTATCTGGTATTTAGAAATGCTAAACCACCATGTCCTAAGCACTGGCCAGGTGCCCAGAACATCACGAGTTCAGCATGACAAACACCACTTATTCTCATAATAAATAGTTGGCATACGTCAGATCATCATGCCATAAACACTGGCCAGGTGTCCAGAACATCATGAGCCAAACAATGCCAGAGATTCCAAAAGAAAAGTCTCACAACATTTTGTATTCTCATAACATCTTGTACAAAACATCTTATATAACTATGATTAAGCATTAAGCATCATACAAAATGGAGGACAATAATCAACACAACACATGTATATATATATATATATATATATATATATATATATATATATACACACACACACTCATTCGTCCTTTGGTTATTGTGAATACAATTTGTATGAAATGGCATCATAAAAGGTTTATCCACATACAGTCTCCTAATTCTATAGGATAAATAACAATTTTACACAGTTAAAACAAGCAATATCACTGCAATTATTAAAATCGGATGGGTCAATTGTTTAATACTTTAGTGGCAGAAGGAGCTCATTCAGTAAATATGTCCCACCAATGGTGAATAGTTTTAGTTTGTATTTTTGAGCCTAATTCAATCACTTGGTCTGCCACTATTACGGTTTGCATTTGGGTTTGGATCAATGTTTTATTTCTAATAACTTTATTAGAAGATACCGATATCCAATTAGTGACTGGTATCCATTGCTTAAACACGGTCCTCCATATAAATTTATTATTACTCATTAAATCACTTTTTGCTTTGTTCTTTTGTTAATGCATATATTTTTTTGCATAGTGCATCTTGTCCAATTAATAAACTGCGATATGTTCTGGAATGTGCTTAACTGCAAAGCTTGTGACATATTACACAATTGCAAGAATTTTGCATTGTAATCTAACGTTAACTTCTGTGGATTAAAAACAGTAGGCATCCATTGCGCTTGTAAATTAACGAACTGTGATACAGCTGTCCCTGCCACTTTTAACTTGTTTGCTAATGATTTTATATCTATGCTATTCAATATTCCCACACCAGCACCAGTGCCACCTAGTAATGTATCATACCAAGCTCATCTATTTCTACACTTATGACTAGAAGCAAAGGTTATATTAAAATTAATAACATTTTTTGATACTGTTGCGCTACCGATATGCAAGTAGATGGCACTTTAACCAAGCTATCATTACTAACAATAGGATGATTTTTTTAATACAGTAATATAGTCTACCCAAGTAGTTCTATTTTCTATTACAGTTGCATTCATGCAAAACAAAGTATTTACATTAACTAGTTCAATGGTTTCGTTAAAAATGTCTGATTGATTTATGCAATAGTCTCGTCCTTGGTGAGGAGTTATCATGCACATGTCTGATAAGTTGCAGCATTTAATAGCAGTCTTATTCTGCAAAGAGATTTCATTTGTTTTGTAGGCATATTGTACATATAATTGTCCTGTGCCACCAGTTGTCATCCAGAGATTGACCCCTGGTGAAAATGTCATGTTTAGTACCACACACTTCTGTCCGGATGGGCAGCTAAAGTTCCCCCTGGGTTTTATTTTTGGTATTATTTTTTCAACTCCAGGTTCCTTTACAACCAGTGTCATTACAGTTAACCCTTTGAATCCTTCCTCCAGGGGTAACTAGCTCTGCCAAATGGACCATAAGACACACCAGCATTCCTTTTAAAATCCATTGCTGGACCTAGAAAGACACAAATTTTATTATTTTCGAAGATAACATTTATGTGCAGGCACGTATTCCCATTTTTCTTTCCCTGATCTGATGACTAGCACAGTGTTGTCCTTTCCATGGCTATTACTTCAGCCAGCTCCGGTGGCCATTTGGACTAGTGATCCACACTAGCTCCATTATTAAAATTGTCGTGGATCCAAACCCTTGTCTTCTTTACTGTCAAAAGTACGGGGCCTCCCCTTAGTAATCAACAACTGTGCAACCCTGTCATGTGGCTGGATAAGAAAGCTGAAAAGACAATGGACATACATACACAACTCTACCCTCCAGCGTAACTGATTACTTACTGAGGGCAGAAACCCTTGTACCAATAATAGGTGTGAGATTCAACTGTTTGCACTAGAGAAAACAGAAGGGCTTGGGCTGGGTTATGCTGTTAAAATACCTTGGGTCTTTTCTAAAACCTGTAAATAAGAAACAATTATTGGCAAATACACATTTTTTTTTTATACCCTTTGGGGAACAGTGATGTACCTTGCAACCTTTGTGGGTATTACACTGGAAGGGAGGAAGGGTAGCTTACCCCCTCCTTCCAAGCTCCTACTGGTGGAAGACACAGCTCGAGGTGCAAGAGACAGCTCGAATACTGTAGCAATAAAAGGTTAGCTGTGAAACACAGACAAACAACAAAAACAAACACACACCAGTTTAAAATAAAACAAGATTATTTTCATAGGATAAAAGAAGCCAAACGTCCCTGGTTCCCTTATTTTAAGCATGACAAATGTCAGCTGAGTTTATAAAAAATTCAGATTGATGGTAATACCGTGTACATATCTCTTAGAATGCATTTTAAAAAGACAAAAAAATGATTACACCATGGTCACACATAAAAACAAAAGCCATTGTTTTAACTTAGATGGTAAACTCTCAAAAACAGCTGTAATAGTCCTTTTTAAAATCGTACTATATATATATATATATATATACAATAAAAATATGGGAGATGATGAATTCTCCTTCCAGCTGAGTATTGCCTGTGTTGGCTGCAAGTCAGAAGCAGTGAGACGAGAAGAAAAGTTTGTTCCTCTTCACTTAGAATGCTAGTTTTGCAATAAAAGTCAATTACATAGTTCACTCTTGATGTGCTTTCATGAAAACATACATTTTGTGTGAAAAGTTGTGCTTTAGGCATGAAATACACATCAAGTTTGAACTGGTAGTAACTATAAATGTTGAAACACAAGAAGGTCAAATAACGTGCAAAAGGTCACAGTGTGCATGCAAGGGTCATTTAAACCCAGCCATTCCTGTAGTGTCCTTGAACACCACCAATATTAAAATTTTTTAATAACAATAGAGCTCACAATTAAACTGCTGGCCAAGACAGTACACACACATACACATACACAAAAGAAATACTTAACACAAAAATAAGACTGACATTGTTTCACACCAATTTGCTGAGGTAATGCCCATAGTTCCATTAGAAAACTGTACATGGTTTAGATATATGTGCTGCCTCCTGCCTGTCTTGTAACACTGACAATTTTTAAACCAACACATTTATACATATTGTCATGCCAAATCTTTCTAGAACAAAACACTTAAACACATTTTAACTCCGTTAAAATGCAGTACAACATACTATTTGTGAGTGAACACATCTCGTATAACATGATTACACCTTTTGGCACATAACTAAAATAAGGCACTCTGCCATTTTGCAAAAAGTTTTTGGTTTTATGATAAAGCCATTTATAGCTGTTAACACATTACATTTTCACCTAGCAGTGGCTTGGCACGTTGCTTGCAAACTACAACTCTTTTTGCACATTGCAATTTATATGACGTCATAACTCTTCACCATTAACACTACCTGCTCCACCAAACAAAAGTTTTTTACTGACCCTATCTAGGCAGCACAAATGTTCCATTAAAAATAAAGCCAATTAAAACAGTCAGCTATGAGGCAAAGAAGCTTCTTCTTTCTTTTTTTTTTACTGTAACATGTTGTGCACTGAAGGCAGTCAATCCTATCTCACAACCTTGACAACAGAACATAAACACAGATATAAGCTAGAAAATATGCACTAGAAAGACGGAGCATTACCTTGTTTAGTATACATATTACAGAAATAAAACAGACAGACATAAAACAACTTTAAATAAAAAATTTAGACTTACCCGGTGCCAAGGTATTTTTCTTCTTCTTTTCCGATACACTAGTCTGAGTAAGAAAACTGACTGCAGGACCTTTATGATAATTTTCAAACACTGCAGCTATTAACCCTTTTAAAGGTTTTAACCCTTTCAAATGTTTTTTTTTGGCCATTTTAGTAACCTGCCAAACCAAGCCTTTTTCCAGAGCTCTGGTCTGTAGTTTAAAAACAAAACAAACAAAAATCTCTAACAGTACTAGGTTGAGATCCATTTGGTAGAGGTCCCCAGTACTTGGGTTTGGGATCAAATGTTTCAGCCTCTATAGGAGGCAAGGAACTTGAAATTGATACAAAAACTTGAAACTACACAGATAGGCAACATGGGGGGGAGGATTTTCAAATCATTCCTATCTAGTCACCTACTGTGCATACATCCACAGTAGTTTATTTTCTTTCTCTAGATGTTGCTTATTTAACTTCACTTAATCAGCGCTGTTTTTTCTCCTAAAGCAGCCTGAACTGTAAGCCATCATTGGCTCTAACAGTATATACTTGCAGCAAGCACAAATTACAAGTACAAAGGGCAGTTGCCCTTGCTTGTTTGAAGACTTTTCCTTAATACATCTTTCCACATATTTTTCACAGTTTTATTAAAGAGAAAAGATAAAAAAAAGAACTCATCCTTTTTCCTAAAATAGACATTTATTTTTGAATCCGACTACCTCCTAAAATGTTCTGCCAACTCAAACCAGGCAGCTATTTACTCACTCACACTCACATACACACAATAATAATACAATAAGTACAGCAAGCCAAAGCTTTATTATAACAAAATATAATACAAAAGGTTATACATCACCGATTCAATAAAGCATCATCCAAGCCCTCTTCCAATGGCTGGGAAGCCCCCTTGTCAGCCTGGCTAGGAGTCTCTTGAACCGGGAACTGGCCCCACAGCGATGCGTCCACCCTGCAGGAGAGGTTTAAACCAGGCATCTGGAAAGTCCCATTTTTATATTTTATCTGGTATTTAGAAATGCTAAACCACCATGTCCTAAGCACTGGCCAGGTGCCCAGAACATCACAGAGTTCAGCATGACAAACACCACTTATTCTCATAATAAATAGTTGGCATTCGTCAGATCATCATGCCCTAAACACTGGCCAGGTGTCCAGAACATCATGAGCCAAACAATGCCAGAGATTCCAAAAGAAAAGTCTCACAACATTTTGTATTCTCATAACATCTTGTACAAAACATCTTATATAACTATGATTAAGCATTAAGCATCATACAAAATGGAGTGACAATAAGCAACACAACACATGTATATATATATATATATATATATATATATATACACACATCAACAAGCCCTTCAGGATATCTGTAAATGTCTTTTTCATATAGGCTGCATTGTCATAGTCAAATATGAAAATATCTGCAAAGTCAGTCCCATAATTGGTGACTGTCTTGATCACTGCCCTTGCCACAGTGCTGTGATTCATGCTGGCCAGGAATTTGATGTCCAGCAGGTAGGGGTGTATTCGGTCTATGGCTTCCTCCTCCAGGGGTGCAGACAAAATGTTTAAGATAGCTGATGTTCAGTGTCAGTTGTCTGTCCACTATGATGGCAACCTTCTTTCCTGCAATCTTCTGGCTTTTGATGTATTTTTTTTCATTGCCATGAACATCTCTTGGGTATGCTCTCTGCAGTTGATCAGATTGGGGTATGGACTCACCATTCTTCACAAAGTCAGAAAGAAAAGCTCTGACTGATGGGTGATTAGCTTTCTCAGTGGTATGTTAGCCTCCAGGCACATTTTGACAAACACTTTCTCTGCCCTGTCACATGTGTTGCACTGAAGAGTGGTCATCAGTGTGTTTTGTTTCTGTCTGTTCCCCTGTTCTTGGAACTTGGCCTTCTGCTTGTTGTGTGTCTTGGACTTAAGATGGTCACTGATGGTAAATTTTCAAACATTGTCCAGAACAATGTTGCATGAAGTGCAGAACAGTTTGCCCCATCCTCATATAGGTCAGCCCCAAACTCTCATGCATGATCTCAGGCAGTGATGAACAGTGCCGTCTTGGAGCGATTGCATGCGGATGGTGTTTCCTTGACCACAAAATTCTCCATTGTTGTTTTTAAACTAAGGTCAACAGAAAAATACATCCTAGTGTTAAATAAGCATGCAATAGGCAGACAATGTACATCACATCAAAAATTGGCCTGCTAATTACTTCAAATTTTTATGTTCCTAACATAAGTCAACAAGATCCATACACCTCGAGTACCGCTATCAGTATTCAACTAATATGGGAAAATAAAAAGCAGAAAGTGGTTCCTGAAACTTTCCATGAAACCCACAGTCTGTTGCTGCATGAACGTGCATTCAGAAAAGTCAGTCACTCTCACACAGCACCAAGTGCAAGAAAACAGCTGCAATCAAAAGGCACTCAGAGTTGCCCCATAAAATGTAATAACCTTTCTTTCAGTCGGTAGCAGTATTACTGGAGACTTAAAACAACATGCAGGCAGACACATCCAATTGTACATATTCACCAAGCTTACCTCGAGTCTCAACTGTCCCACATTATGAGGAACAGTTCCTCATTTTACTTTACAAAAACTCCTTGTTCCACATTGAGAGGACTTTTCCCACATTCAATGGTAAGATTTTAAAGCCAAAATCTATAGTAAATGACCTGAAAAATATATTATTCAATTAACAACAAACTTTTTGAATATAAAGGCAAACAAATTTAAAAGTGTCCTGAGTTCCTTAGGTAAAGATTTAATTAAGTGTTCCACATTTTGCCCATTTGTTCCACATTTTGAGAGGCAATGCTCCACATTTGGGGGACAAAAGGTTGAGAGGTATGTCACCAACTCTTAGTAACTGAGGCCCTCTTACTTCCTCCCCCTCCCCCCAAAAAAGATGGTTCCACATAGCTGCAGTCAGAGACACACTCATCACAATAGATCAAAAATATAAAACAAGCATTTGTCAATGCCGAATGTTTGCTTGCATGGTGTATGTGTCAGAGGTGTATTAAAGTTATGAGCCTGTGTTAGCAAAATGCAACATAGCCTGATAACTTTATTGTTTTTATTGCCACATATTCAATATAGTCTTCTTATAACCCCGCCTCATGAGCAGCGGTGGAGAAAATGTTCAGCTCCTTTGAAAGGCGGTTTAGTGCAGCGACTGCAAAAATCACCTTTCAGGATGCTGAGAGAACACATTTGAAAAATGACAGCTGTCATATTCATGAGGTGCTGTTTAGAAATGGCTATGCTGAAAATCTGGGGTCATAACACATGCAATCTGTGTTTATATTTCCATGGACATCTACCCGAGCACAACAGCTGAATTGTAAGTATGGAATGTGTGTGAGCATGGTTACATCGCCCTGTTAACTTTGCATGTCTCAAACAATTACAGAAGTAGAAGGGTTAGTGCACTTATTGCTCTGCCAAGCCTTCCTGAAGTCCTCACCGGCCACAAGCAGAAAGCGGTTACCAGGACAGAGAAACAGCAACAGAGGTGGCTGTGATGGACACGGACACCTGTTGCAGTCAATCCACCCAAAGCAAGATCAAATAAAGGGACTTACCTGCCGTAGCATACCTGGGCAGATGTCCAAAGCAGTGATGCCAAGGTACCTGTAAAATAAAACATAAAAAGGGTCACAAAGGATCCACAGCTCTTAGTGGGACCAGCTGGGAAGAAGGGATAGGATAGAAATAAACTAATACTTATCTGATTATGGTAGAAGCCCTCGTTTGGTCAGACTTGCAAAAATAGAAGAGAAATAAGTTAGTTAGATGAAAAAGCATAAGAAAGCAGAAGGAGAGAAAAGAGAGTGAGGTTAGGGAAAGAGGGGCTCAGCTGGGACTGTTTGCCCCTAGTGGTGGCAGAGTGGTCAGTAATTTATTTAATAGCCCAAGTGGGCTAGTGGAGGCTAGTAGCCTTTCTGTAGAAATAAAAATAGTATTGGTTGTCAGTGGGGCTTGGAAATGCCCTGTAACAGGGGTATACCATAAAGCTAGCCCTGGTGGCCTAGTCGGCTAGCCCTGATGTTCTGAGGCCAGCATTTCTGTTAAAATAAATGTTAAACCCTTTCTGGGTCTAAGAGGGGTTTCCTGAACCCTAGTTATGCTGTGGGCAGTGATGGGGGGTTTATTTGTGTAGGCAGCAGAGGAGCAACTTGGACTGCTGGGCAGCCTGCCGATAGTGTGACCCCACTATAGTGAGAGTACCTGCTGGTGCTCTAGTATTCCCAGCCCATGCAGAGTTTAAGCTGCAGCCTACTCTGCATGGGTGGGAGACAGAGAAAGGCGTGAGCCAGCAGGAGGTGGAGGAGGCATGTGATGAAAGCGCCTCCTCTCCACCTTCTTGATCGCCACCGCAGCAGGTTTTTTTTTTTAATTTATGCCTATGGCTACGGGCTTAAGAGAAGGAAGACAGGGCACAAATGAAGCCAGCAGAAGGTGGAGGAAGCATGTTAGAAAGCACCTCCTCCCCTCCTTTTTGATTGCCACTCTGGTGGCAATTGTTTTTGTTTAAATTATGCCCCACAAAGCTTACGAAGGGCAGCCAGGGGGCTGGAGAGCAACAAGATGCTACCATAAAGGAAAGGTGCTCTGGTGGCACTGTTGAGAGCCCTGAAGCACTGTACAAGGAAGCAATGGGGCTGAGGAGGAGTGTGCAGGACAGCAGCAGCTGCAGCATTAGTGAGAGCTGGGGGGCCTGTACAGTGCAAGGCGGAGGAGCCACCAAAACTGGAAGTCACATGGTGGCTAAAACAATGTAAAGTGAGGTTAGTGTGGGGGGTTAAGAGAGAGTGAGGAGACAACACAAATGTTGCATAAATGAAAGCCGTACAACTTATTGAAATAGCCGGAAAGGGGGAGATAAAATAAAGATCCGCACTCTGGTGGGTTGCAAGCCCCAACAGCCTGTAACAGAATGGGGGGGGGGCCTAAGGAAAAGAGTCATAGCCACACCGGAGGCAGAGGGGAAGCCAGCGCCAGTAAAAATACATCACACCCTGGGATGCTGAGGGGGTAATGAGGAGGCAGGACCAAAACAAAGGAAGGGCAAAAGAAATACAAATGGGACCAATGGTGGAGGCCAGAGGGACAGAGATGAAGGAGGTAGGGAATGGAAGGGGGAAACAAGCTCAGTGTTGGAAGGGGAAGAAGTAGGTGTTAGCAGCTGGTGCTTTCCTTGAGGTGGCAGTCACTGTTTTCTTCTCGGGGGTGTTTCTTATGCAAATGAGAAGAATGAAGCGCACTATCTCATTGGTGCAGTTCATTTCTCTCAAGTGAAGGCCAGCTTCCACTGTAAAATTCCAACAGCTGTCACACTGGCCTTCACTGTTCATTGGTGTTTCAGGGTCAGGCCCACAGTGCAGTGCTCTGTGCTGGACTCTGACACATCTCTGAAATGCGGTACTGTCCTAGGGTGTTTCTTGCGCAAGTGCACAAGAAAGGAATTAAATACACCAAAAACATGCCTGTAGCACCAACATCCCTGTATCACCAATACTGAACGGAAGAATACCAATCCTTTAGAGAAACAGAAATAAAATGATGTGTGCTTGCAAATGAATACTTAATAGAAGTCGCTGCACTGTGATTATCAATCCAATGTGCATGAACAATAAGCAAGTCTCGAAAAGATCCCATGAAGTCCAAGAGAAAATAAAACAATTTTGCCTGGCTAACTATTATGGGACAAATAGGCAGAACTTTGAATTGCTAAAAAATGACAAAAGTGGCACAGTCAAATTTGCTTAATTTAAAAGGAGATGAAAGCCTCAAGTAATAAAGCTCCTCACTGAGCCACTCTGTCTAAGCAGAGCATCAGAACATGCCCAATCAGGTCATCTTGCGTTGGCTGTAAAGCTGAAAAGGCAGAAATGATATGTCAGTGCTCAACAACCTGCTTTGCAACACGATAAACTGTTCACCTTTGTGCAAGCAAGGATTTGTTAAAGGATTGATATTACTACTCACCGAGATTAATTTTTAACCGATGGGGTCTTTATCCTGTACCATTTACTTTGAACCAACACTACTATGTATGGTGATACTGGGCAATAGTCCAGAACATGTGGCAGATAAGTGGCTATTCCATTCAAAGGCTCATTCACACTGTGCCTTGCCATAGCGGCTACTTTGACTTTTGTGTGGCATATTTTGGCCTCGATGGAGATACAAGTTCCAATATGCTGACTTTGTGCTGCAAAATCTGTGAGTCTGTCAGCTGTATAGGGGTATAGAGTGGAAACTTTTGTCCTTTTCTTGCCTAGCCCCTAAAATATCAACCCTTTAACAAATCATTGCTTGCACAAAGGTGAACAGCTTATCTTGTTGCAAAGCAGGTCGTTGAGCATGGATATATAAATTCTGCCTTATAAGCTTTACAGCCAATGCAAGATTCATAGATTAATAGAAATGTGATGGCAGAAAAGGACCTACAGGCCCTCCTAGTCTGCTCATTTGTCTAGCTCTCTGCTAGGACATGCCCCCCTCTCAAAACTCGCCTGTGGCTGTTCCATGCCTTTTTGAAGCCTTCCACTGTTGCTTCTCCAATCAACCCCTCCGGGAGCCCATTCCATGTATCCACCACCCGCTCCATGAAATAGCACTTCCTAATGTTACCCTTGAACTGCCCCCTTCACTCTGTAACCCATGCCCCCTCTTCCTCTGATTCCCCTTCAGCTGGAAGATGCTTTCCACTGGCACCCAGTTTATACCCTTAAGGTACCTGAAGGTCTCGGTCATATTCCCCCCTCCCTCCTCTGTTCCAGGGAGTACATGTTCAAATCTCTCAACCTTTCCTTACAGGACAGATGGCTGAGCCCCTTCACCATCTTCATTGCCCTCCTCTAAACTTGTTGCAGCCTCCCCTCATCCTTTTTGAGGTATGGCCTCCAGAACTGGACTCCATACTCCAAATGTGGTCTAACTAGATGGGTGTACAAGGGTACTATGACCTCCCTTTTTCTACTGGTAATCCCTCTTCCAATGCAGTCCAGCATTCTACTGCCTCTAACCACTGCTCTCTTGCAGTGCCTTTCCACCTTCAGATAACCCAATGACCCAAATAGGGTGTTCTAATGCCCTACTTATATACAGCGGCTCTGTGATGAGCTTTACTTGAGGTTTCATCTCCTTTTAAATTAAATGAATTTGGCTGTGCCACTTTTGTCATTTTAGGAATTCAGGTTCTGACTATTTGTCCCATTATGGCTTACCAGACACAATTTGTTTATTTTCTCTTGTACTTCCTGGGATCTTTTTGAGAATTGCTTATTGTGCAAGATTGATAATCACAGTGCAACCATTTCTATTTCAGTATTCATGTTTTAAGCACATAGCACTTTATGTGTTTCTCTAGGGGTTGGTGTTATTCATTTCAGTATTGGTGCTACAGGGATTTTTTTTTTTTGGTGTATGAAATTCATGTGTTTTGTGCCTTTTTTAAAATAAATTTTCTAGATAACTGAAAAAGTTAGTATTGACTAGTTTGAACATTTTAGAAGGTAAAGTGTAATTGAAAGCAGCACATGTATTAATAAAAAGACAAGAATTTATTTAAAGTTTTTCTGGTCTGGTGCTGGTATGTTCCCGGGGGGGGGGGGGATTTGGTTCCACCTATCCTGTCAAGGCTTCACATCTGCTTGAACACACATGCTCTAGTGCACTGATCAGAAGGATACAGGAGCTGGGACCACTTTTTCCTTTCCTTGCACTATAAACCAAGTATGTCTCTTTTTTTAACAGGATTTCTCTCGCTCTCTCTCTCTTTCACACACACACACACACACACACACACACACACACACACACACCACAGGTGTTCTCATTTAAAGTGTTTCACAAAAACAGAAAACACCTCTGATTAAATGTAATGCACACTTGCATAATGATATTTCGAAAGCTAGATTAAATTGTAAAAACACCACTGGAGGCTTTCAGATACCTAGCTTTAGCTATAATTATAACAGTACACTTGCATACAGTGTGGGTATAATCTAAACTCACTGTGGACATATAAAAAACATAATAAGCTCCTTTTAATAGTGTCCTTGTTTAAAGTATAAAATGAATATGTAGTTTCAACTATGGCTCCAATTTAGTTCCTAGGAGTGTTATTAAGCAAACGAAAAGCCTTAATCCTCCTTATTGAGAAAAATGGTTTAACAATCGAGTATGGAGACACATAGCGATTCTGTAGGCCAGTGATGGGCAACCTATGATAACCATAGGGCCACAAGTGCGGCCCTCAAACACCCCTGAGGGCCGACAGGACCATGTACCACCCCCACAGGACTCCCCTTTACCTTAGAATGAATAAGAAATTACAGATTTGATTGCAATAAACTTTATGAAAAGGATTGGAAACTTCATTAAAAGTTGTAAACTGCATTACAAGTATTAAATACTGTAGAAAATATTAAGTAAGAAATACTGTACTAAATATCAGTGTGACTTCTGGGTGATTATATTTTCTAAAGTTAAGAGCAACTCCACTGAACCCGACTGCCAACTGTCATACACAGCTGTTGTAAATGAGAAAAGTCAGACAAGCACCAGACCCTGACTTTCAAAACTCACAAACCTTATTGCTCAGAATTGGTTTCCTGACCTGCTTTCAGCCACAACTTCACCACCAAAGCTGTTTGAAACAATAAATTAAATCAAGCACCGACTTTTAAAAACCCACACCACAAGCTGTTCAGCAATACCCAACAATGCTCAACCCCGACTTTCTTTCACTGCAGTTGTAAACAAAGAGATAATTAGGTTCCAACTGCAAATTAATTCACCAGTTTCTAGCATTTATTTATTTAACTTTTGCTAACCAGGTGAGCATGCTAGACAGTCAAGTGCCTATTTTCAGGTGCAACCTGGGAGAATTACAAGGTACAGGCAAAGACAATACAGAGTCAAGGTACAGCAATCAAATAATTACAAGGTACAGGCAGTGACAGAACAGTGTCAAAGTACAGCAGTCAACAGGTACTAGCAGTAACAACATAATGGCAAGTGCAGAGTCGATACATGGCAACAACAAGAAGCAATCAAAACAAGCAAGCATTTGTCAGCAAGGCAGATTCAGAGTAATCACAAGACATGAGTGGCAGCTGCACCAAGTCCAAGAGACATTCAGCCCACCATACAGTGTGGGACAACTAGGAACAAGGGCAGGAGGATGCTTGCTTTAAGTAGGACCTGAAGCAGGTGTGTGAGGGAGCAGACCCTGCATGTGCAGGCAGTAGGTTCCAGGCTCTGGGAGCGAGGGCCACGAAGGCATGATCCCCTGTGAGGGAGCAAGTTTTGGGGACCTTGAGGGCCAGGGCATCACTGGACCTCGGATGGTAAGTGGGGGGGGGCAGACTTGAGACTTCAGCAAGTGCCGGAGGGGTGGACGTTCTGATGATGTTGTCTATGAAGTTTCCCATGACAAAGGATTGGTGGTTGTTGAGGCGACTCACCCTAGCCTTGAGTAAAGTTGACAGTGGTGGGTAAGGCGGGGGGCTGACAGGATGAAATGACATATGTTATTCTATGCTGTATCCCATTTTGTGAGCCAGGTTTTGGAGGCGTACATGAAGGAGGTGAACCCATAGCTGAGTGTGAGAACCCTTTGCAAGGGGTAAGGCGGGCAGCTGAGGTGAGGCAATTTTGGCCCTGTATGCCAGTCTAAACTTAGTTTGTGGCCTTGCAGGAGTTGTGATGTGCAGGGAGAGGTTGAGCTGAGGATCAAAGTTTACCCCAAGAACTTGAAAGAGTCAACCACCCGCACTGGGGAGCCATCTCCTCCAACTACTTTAAGAGGAGCAGGGCACACCTAGTCTAGAGGTAAAAGTCAGAGTTGAGTCTGGAGTTGATGACACTGATGTCCTGTGAACTAGTTAGAAGCATGAGGTCATTGGCATACAGGGTGACGCGTCCAGAGGCAGGGACTGAGGGCACCTGGTTGACTAAGAGGGAGAACAGTAAGGGGCAGAGGACGGACCCCTGGGGCACCTCTGAGGTAACAGGTGTAAGCCGAGAGAAGGCTTTTTGGAACTTGGTGTACTGCAGCCTACCCGAAAGGTAGTTGGCAAACCAAGCTAGGACTGGAGGGGATAGGCCAAGGGACCGAAGAGCGGCACCCAGGAGTGTGTGATCAACCAGATCGAAGGCCTTAGAGAGGTCTATGAAGATGGCACCTGTGAGGTTGCCTTGGTCAGTTGCAGTTCTGATTTCGGAGGTGACATATCCAAGGGCAGTGGAAGTACTGCCCTTTATAGAACCCATGCTGCACTGGAGAGAGGAGACCATGGGTATGGAGGAAGAGTGCAAGCTGGGAGGCAACCACTTTTTTGAGCAGCTTATTTACAGCAGATAAGATTGGTGTGGGGTGATAGTTTTAAGAATTTTGGGGTCACCGCATTTGAGGACTGGGACCACACAGCCACCTTCCATATATCAGGGATTGTCCCAGATATGAGTGAGGAATGAGAATCTGGGCGATGGGCTGGGTCAGGTAGAAGGCCCCAGACAGAAGTAATTTAGGCTCAAGATTGTCATGCCGGCTCCAGTGTGTGGAGAGAGACCAGCTAGGAGCTTCCGTGTCTCACTGCAGGAATAGACTTAAAGTAGAAGGGGGTGAGAGAACCAAAGCACTACCAGAGGGACCCAGTTCATTGGATACAGGAGGTGAGGGATATAGTCAGACAGGTTTGAGAACTTAGCATTAAAGGCATTGGCTATAGTCAGGGCATTGTTGCAGCTGACTCGCCGATTTGCATGTCGGAGACCTGAGGGGTGGCAGGACCGCATACTGTATGTTTGCTGTGTGCAGAAACTCCTAGGATTCTTGGCTGATGCTTCGAGAGAGGATTTACAGAATTCACTCTTTGATGAGTGGATGGCCTTCCTACAGGAGTTCCTGAGCCGCCTGTATTCGGTGAAGTCTGAGCTATCACTGGGAGCTTGAATTTTGCCAGCATTTATCCCTGAGTTTGATAAGGGTGAACAGACCACCATGCAGCCATTTATTGACAGTGCCCCTCATCCTCCTTTTTATAAGAGGGGCATGCCTATCCTGTAAAGAGGTGAATATGGATAGGAAGCAGTCAAGGGCAGCAGAGGAGTCGCTGTCAGTAGTGACCTAAGACCAGTCGGTCTGGCAGAGGTCAGCAAGGAAGTTGTTGGTGTTAAATTTTGAGTAGTCCCTCATCTGAATAACTTTTGAGGGTACCCTAGGGGTGGGGACTTTCCAAACACAGTAGGTGGGGGAGTGGTCCGAGATGGAGTCTGGGAAGAGGCCAGAGGCAGTAATATGGTCTGGCCTATTGCTCAGCATCCAGTCAACGAGGGTACCTTTTATCCCAGAGGAAGAGGGTCTGGTAGGTTCGGTGATGAGTTGGCCAAGGGCAAGGCCTGACAGTAGGGGTTCGTATAGTTTGGCATTGCCACCCAGCCAATTTAGGTTGAAGTCCCCAAACACTAGGAGTTCATTAGTGCCCACCTTAGACTAAGGCAGTCAAGGAGAGGCCACAAGCACCCCCTTTCAGAGGATTATACACGCAGGCCAGGTGGAGATTTTTTGCATTGCCCAACAGAAGAAGGGCATGTAGGAACTCACAAGAGGGGAAGGGGGTGAGGTATGACAGACACCTTTAGGTGGATTTTGTAGTAAATCAGTAATCCACCCCCACGCTTTTTCCCCTCTCTATCCTACCTGACAGTGTAGTAGCCAGGAAGGGCTCAGACAGAGTCTGGGTAGACAGGCTTGAGACAAATTTTGGAGACCCCCAGGATGTCTGGATTATACAGGGTTTTATTTAACTCTAAAAATTGATTAGCGTTTTGCTCATAAAAGTTCTAAAACATTGTGAAAATGCATAGCACTTGCTTCACTGTGTTTAACAAACATAACACTTCTAGAAAACCTATATGAATACTTTCTCTACAGTTAGTATTGTCCCAAGAAAAAAAATGCGAATCAATTATTTAAAACCCTGTTATAGTGAGGCAACCCAGGCCATTTGCTCTGGGAGGTTATCTAGGAGGCTGCGGACATTTATGTAAGCAATTTGTAGGCCCTTGGCATTGTACCACGGGGGGGAGGGGGCAAGAGGGGATGCATGATGATGGGGGAGGAGGATCCATAGGATTAGGCAATAATCAAGTCCAGGCAGGAAGATGGGGATAATAGTACAGAGGGGGCATAGTACAGTAGAGCAGATACACAATTACACTAAAATACTGCTCCTCACATAGGCTGCGGCAGATTGTTTCTTAGCTAAAGTGCATGTATCAGATGCCCTAGATAAATTAAATAGCAGTTTAGTGACAGCTGAGGGGGAGTCAGAAGGGGGGGCTGATATGCAGTTACACCAAATATAGCTCTTTACACAGGTAGATTAATTCTTAGTTAGATATGCAGGAATCAGATGCCCTAGATTTATTACTGAGTAGTTCTAATGACAGCCAAAAGGGAATCAGCAGTAAGTTAGCACAATCAGGCACATGGTTATAGCGTTAAGCATAGTAATTTGTAATAGCAGTTAAGGCAAGAGATTAGCAGAACAAGCATTACATTGTAGTCAGCAACAGTCTGAGAGTTTGGTGGGAGGAGCCAGCGCAACCTTGTGCCTTGTGGCAGGTCTGTTTCTAGGCAAGCAAATCCAGGGCAGAGGGGGCATGCCAAGAGGTCACCTCAGCATCCCAGCAGAAGAATCTGAGTGCACAGAGAGATGCCTGGGCATGGGGCTCGCATCAGTCAAAGTGTTATCTTTAAAATTTGTGCCCAAACCGACCAGCACTGGCGTAGCTCAGTGGGAAGAGCCAGGAATGAGTGAAATAATGCACAGACCACAGTAAAGAAATTCTCCCCAAGTGATTTAGTCCACAGCAGCTCCATGGTTTCAAAAATCCTCTGTCCCCTTCGTGCACAAACCGCCGATGCAGCCTTCAGCAGAGAAACTTCCTGGAGCAACAAGTGAGAGTAGCCACACACCGCAGCAGTAGCGCTCCCCAAATAAAGTTCAGCTCACAGCAGCAGCAGCAAGTTCTGAGGTAGCAAGTGGTGGTTCAACGAGGGAGGTCCGCCCAGCGCTAAGCAGAGAGCTGGTGCCTCAACCTTGTGGCAGGTCCATTTCTAGGCAAGCAAGTCCAGGGTGGGGGGGCCGTGCCAAGTGGTCACCCTCACCATCCCAGCAGAAGAATCCGAGTGCAGAGAGATGCCTAAAACTTCAGTGCATATTCAGTCATAATATAAGTCACCATGAACACACGGGCAGTAAACTTACCAGATAATGTGTGTGTGTGTGTGTTTGCTCACACTGCGTTGTACTCTAATTGAAAAAACAAAACGTTTAATTTGGACCATCATCCACTGCAAACTGTTCCAATCCTCTGTATTCCAGCTCCTGGCAGAACTTGGCACCATTTCATAAAATAGAAATCCAGGACAGTTGGGTAGGTGTGTGCATGCGTGCATGTGTTGGAACAGAGGATGCAGTACACTGCAGACTAGGGAATCGAGAGAGCTTACCTGAGCGATACCAACCCAGACTTTTATCAGCAGCTGTTTTAAACCAGAATAAAGTAAAACAAGCCCCCAACCATCAATATGATTTCTTTATGCTCACTGTCTCCACAGCGATCAAACACTTTATTAGCTCCGCAGAGCTTAACAACAGTGAAAGAGTTTTTTTTGTTGGGGGGATAGATGCAGGGGGCGCAGGTTGCCCAGCACTGCCTAGGCCACTCACAGAGTTCCCTCTCACAGGACTCACTGAATATCAAACAGCAACTGTTAGTCATAAGGGGACTATCAATGATCACTTCTTTCTCTTATAATTGAGAATGTAAAAAAGAACAAAAGAGTCCCAAATTGTGTCAAATATAAAGTTGGACCTGGGGGGAGAAAATACCTCAAACGAGCATTTCCCCAGATCTGAAGTTACAGCCATGTCATTAGAAAGGATGAGCAGTTATCAGTGCTAGTCCAACACTCCTTTCCTAATTTGGGGTTCAAACGATTCAGAACAGTAAGCCCAAGCCATCTAGCCACCTGAGAGTTGTTTATCCTTTCCAGGGGCACATCTCTCTAATGTTTAGGCAGCAGATTTTTAACTCTTTTCGACTCTTCATGGCAGAATTAGCTCTTTCAGCCTCGGTAACATAAAACCCAGTTCACCAAACCTCCATTGTAGTCATTTCTTCAGGCCCAAATTTATATTGTAGTCACATGAGAAAATAAAAAGAGAAATAAAATGAATGTAGTAAATCTGGCATATATTGAGACCCCCCCCCCCGGCAACGGTATCATACCTTCTTAAACCATAAATTGGGCATTTCAGCACATATAGTGCATTGAAAACCTCACCAGCATTCTCATCAAAGGTCTCCTGCTCCAGATAAAGGACAGGTCATCTTCCAAAGACTATTTAAAGTTTCCCTGTTATTGAACAACAGGCAGTAAAATATCTTGGTTCGATACAAAATTACCAACAGCATGTCTCTCGAGCAAACAGCTCCTTGTCAGCAAATGATTAAAAAAGTTCAAAAGCGCTTAAAAAAAAAATCACCACTGTGAGTAAAATACTAAAATAGCAAAGCTTTCATTTCGCTAATTTAGAATTGCCAGGGAATACAAAAGATTTGACAGTAAAAATGAGCAAACCTGCAAGGAATCACACAGAGTGGGGAGCAGAGCTGTGTCCAGCCGTCTTGCTGCTCCGTGCCAGACAGACAGCACCAACCCAGCACTTTGAAGTGTGAGGACTGAGGACTACAGAAGTTCACACAAGAGTGCCATTTAGAATTGGCGCCTTAGCAGAGCGGACCCAACATGACAAGATGAAAAGAAAAACCAAAACATGCACCATGCCGGGACTGGGAGGGGGCTGGATGCTGGGGTGGCAGACGAAAGGGGCGGAGTGGCAAGCAACTCAAACAGGAGGACAGGGCACAAGGCAATTGAGGGGAAACAATATATATAAGAAATTACTGCACGGGGGGCAAGGATTTCTGCACTGGGAAATTGGGGGGAGGGGTGCAGAGAGGGAGGGTCAACCGCTGAAACTGTTGTCCTCCAAGTGAGATAAAAAAATAAATCACGTGAGCACCAACTGGACCATGGTGCACAGATGTGGAGGTGACAATTCTCACCTCATGCGTCCTGATTGAAAAGATCGATTCTCTCCTTGCCCCAACAGCTCATCTCCTTTGATTTTTTTTTGGGGGGGTTTGTTTAGTCTGGAGTGCTGTGCTGCCTGCTAGCTTTATGCTGGCCCTGAAGATGCACTGATATATGCGGGGGGAGCTAAGGAAAAGGGCCATAGCCACATAGGAGGCCAAGGGGAAGCCAGCGCCGGTAAACTGATGTCATGTCCTGGGATGCTGATGGGGTGAGGAGGCGGCAGAACCAAAACAAAGGAAGGGCAGAATAAATACAAATGGGACTGATGGCAGAGGCCAGAGGAACAGAGATGAAGGAGGTAGGGAATGGAAGGGAGGAAAAAAGCACAATGTAGGAAGGGGAAGGAGTACGTGTTAGTGGTTGGTGCTTTCCTTGATGTGGCAGTCACTTTGTTTTTCTTAGGGTTGTTAAAGGCCATCTCCGCTGTGAAATTCCAATGGCTGTCACACTGGCCTTCACCATTCATTGGCGTGTCGAGTTGTACCCTGTACATTGTTCTGCATTGGACTTGTTCCTGACACCTCTGAAATGCAGTACTGTCCCAGGCCCGGATATTCAAAAGGATTGCGCATGGCACAACAGTGTTGCACCATCGCAACCCATGATGCACCCCGGTGCAATATTCAAACGGGGATTGTGCCTGGCACAAATCCCTGATGCACGGAGCGCATCAGTAATGTATGTGGCGCAGGTAGAGGGCGATGCCCATGCATACTCCGCACATCCCGATATTCAGCCAGGATGTGCTGAGTCCAATACATGTGCAACCCCTACTAACGCTGCACCTGAGGTGAGCCACAAAAAGAGGAACAACAGCTGGCCACCCACAGGTGAGCTGCCATATTGCAGGGTGCAACACGGCAGCTGCTACCTGTGGGTGGCCACCCGAGCTCCGGCTGCACCTCCGTGGTGGCACCCCTCCATGCCCAATCACGGGTATCTGTTTAAATTAATAACGTCCTATCTCCCTGGTGGTCCAGTGGACCGCTCGCAGCCCGATCGCAGGCTTAAGTATAAATAAAAGCACGTCCTATATCCCTGGTGGTCCAGTGGACCTCTCACAGCCCGATCGCAGGCTTAAGTATTAAAAAAAGCACATCCAATATCCCTGGTGGTCCAGCGGTACCCCCCGCCCACTGAGCCCCACCACCCTGCTCACCCCCGGTCAGCGGCAGGTGGCAGCACCCCACTACCGCCCGCCTGGCCGACTGACTATCGAGGTTGTCACCCTGCTGGTTCACAGCGCGAAGCACGGGCACATGTAGCTCCATAACAGACATACAGTCCAGACATGTCTACACATTCGGAATGTGTGCACGGCATAGGCTGTGTCCGCCCATGGGCCCACTATGACCACGGGTGTGCAGCCCTACCTACAGTGTCAGGCAGTGGGCGGCGGGCAGGCCGGGCGGTGACGTGCTGCTGCCTGCTGCTGACCGGAGGAGGAGCAGGGATATTGGACATTTATTTCAATCAACATATGCCTGTGATCGAGCAGTGGGGCACATTGCCATGCTGTGCAGGGGCCGTCGGTCCCTGATGGCTGCTGCCTGGCAGGGCGCCAGGTGCAAGTTGCCGGGGATCGTTGCACCTGCATTCAAATGGGGCCATAATGGTGCAAATGGCCTCATTTGACCTTGCATACATTATATCCTGTTGCATGTGCACTTTTGAATATGCGCGGTTGTTGCGCGCAAGCGCCGCTGAACTGCTAGTGCATCCCCTGCTCCCTCTAGCCACTTGCACTGGTGCAGTGCCACTGCACCATGCACACTAATGGGTAGCCAGAAGTGCGATATTCAACGATGCTGTGCCATAAGCGCGGCTCTGTTGAATATAGCCCAGTCAACGCCCCTGCACAGCCAAGTTGCGCTGCACCCAGGCTTGCGCCACAGCCTGGTGCAGTCTGAATATCTGGGCCCCAATGTGTTTCTTGTGCAAGCACGCAAGCAAACACATATATCAGTCTGGAAGCTGCTAACTTAACACCCCAGATCATAACTTGGGCAATAGCTGTAAACCTTATCAATTTTTGTGATGAAAGATTGACATTTTATGCAATTGCCATCTTGAAGTAATAGATAACTGCTGCTTTTAGAGAGCTGCTAATATAAAAAGTCACACCTGGGCACCTGTAGAGCCAGAGGAGATTAGCAGAGGCCTGTATCATTTGAATAAAGTACAACAATAGCTGGGCAGACATGCTGCTCTGCTGTTTGACATCATAAATGAGTGCCTTCCCTCTCCTAATACATCCACTGTATAAGTGATTCAGAATAATGTATTTCAATATAATATAAATATATATTCTCCCAGTAGGACCAGTATAGTTAAAATTGAAATAGCACTTTAATGTTTCCCTAACACTATAGTTACGGAGATATTGGCAAAAATGTGTTACAAAGGCACCAAGGGTGCCTTTTCAGCACATTTGGTGTCCGTATCTTGTAAATAATGTGAGATATGGATTTGGTCAACTCATCTCATCTCATGTGGAGAACTCATTGTCATGAATACAGTGGCACTTGAATATTTTTCATAGCTGCTATGGTTGCTGAGATATTGACAGATTACTGTTACAAGGGTTCCTTGCCCTATAGGGCTGCTGTATGGCTCCGTTGTTATGTGTAAGTGGCAGTGCATGGCCCTGAGGCCGTGCTCCCACATATGCATACCACTATGCAAAACATGGACAATGTGAAGAGAGCAGGGCCTGGAGGTCCCGAGCTCCACCAACACATACCAGTTACCAGTTATGTTACACTTTCTCAAAAAGAAGGGAAATTCATTGCAAAAAAATCCACTAATGCATCAGTTAGAGTTTATAGCACAGCAACAAAAGTTTGGAAATGTGATGTTAGGGTCACACCCCTACCCCTCTCCACACACCAGCAGGCATCGGGGTGTGCATTGGAGTCATCATGCCTAACTGTCACCCCATTATCATATACTGCACCACATCAGCTTCTTTACACATGGAATAGGGTGAGAGGTAGGCTGGCGACCCCAATGCACACACAATGCACCTGTTGATTATTTCTTACAGAAAAAGAAATAAAGGTTAATCAGCAGAAAAACACATCATGAATTTTATACGGACACAATAAAGCAATCACAGAATTCCTTACACTAAGAAGGTGGTAATTTCTAGTCCCCCCAAACTAGCCCCTAGCCAGTTTGTTAAATGGCACCTGTGACGTAGACAGCCAGCTCTGAGTGCTTGAGTGCTGTATTCATTTTTGTTATTACATATAAAATATATGAAGGAAAGGGTCAGTTCAAGGAAAAGGCAGTCTTACTGGAACTGACACATCAAGACCCCCCAGGGATAAGTTCAAAAGACAGGAGGTATTTTAAACTGCAGAGATCTGGGGTGCAATTACCTTGTCAATTTGCTTTCATCCCAGGAAATAAGATTAGCCATTCATAATGCCCTCAGGGAGATCCTTTGACCTGCATATTTGCCAGGAAGGACTTGTGAGGAGGAGTGTCGAGGGAAGCCAGAATGGACATTGAAGAGGTTTGATGTCTGAACCCTTGAATTACATCAGAGAGACCTGAGGTGTAGATTCCAAGGTCCAGACGGGATTAAAGAGGCCAATACACTTTTGCTTTGAATACAGTGACTTAGATCAAAGAAACTTCTGAGATATATGTGCAGCAGAACAAAAACCAGTTCTGACCAGCTAAAATGTGGAGAGGAAAGTCAGTGAGGTCATCTCATTTTTTTTTTTAAATATTTTATTTGGAGAACCTGTATTGTAAAATATAGAGTTTGATACACCAAGGCGGAGTTAGTGACCTCATGAGAAGGCCGGCTCAGAAGTGTGTTTAAGTTGCTGAAGTGAACCTGACAGAGACACATGACAATATTATCTGACTGAGGGAGAATCATCACAGCACTGAAAAAGAGTAAGATTAGACCAGTCTAAATGTATGTATTGTAGGAACTGTACTTTTCCTGTTTGTTTTAAGGCTGTATGTGTTGGGATATATATAATTTGTTCCGTAATTATTATTCTGTTTTGATATTTTAAAGTAAAGATATTTTTTTACAAAAAAACTGCCAGAGTGCCTTGACAATTCTTTTATTTTAAGTGGAGCTTTTAAAGGTTATAAGCACACTGTGTATGGGCTTATTGTATACCAAACTGGGAAATGAATAGAGTTCTCTAAAAGTCTTGCATTGAGTTCTAAGGGTTCATTTGAAAGACCTGGTTGGGTGCCCATAGGCAAAGATATCTGGCCCCCCGAAGACAGAATTATCTGAGCCTGATAATTGGGTATGCTAACAAGAGCTTATCTGTTTGAATCCTTCCAGAGCTTGAGACTAAGGTGACTTGAACCCACAAAACAGACAAGAGGGTTATCTTGTCTGTTCTCTGTACACAAATCATATGCTCAGAGGTTGGCACTTTGAGAGTAGAGGGTTGACTGGCTGAGCAAGTTTGTGACAGATTGGTTGGCAGCGTGGCATAAATGTTTGGTGGTATAAGCTTCATTGTTCAGTGTGTTAGCTTGAAACCATTTAGCTCACTTGGAAAAAAGAAAGGCATTTTATTTCAAAAGGAAACAGAACTATATCCCTTGACTTACAGTTAAGTTCCCAACCATTTTATTTTTTTTCTGAAGTGCCAGTCAGTATAGTATTAGTGGTGAGAGAAGAAGAAAATGTCTTCCGACTACAGCAAGCACAGTGTAGATTTCTTAAAGCAGTTGTGCGGGGACAGGGGAGTCCCGTTTGGGGTGAAAGCAAGTAAGCAGAACCTCATAGAGGCCCTGATGGTAGCAGATACCTAGAGCAGTGAGTCACCAACCATGACTGAAAGGGACCAGACCTCGAGTGTGGCAGAACAAGTGGCCAGTGAGGGGTCCCGAGTTGATGAGGCGGACAGCAGGGTCACTGTCAGTGAAGGGCCACAGCAGCAGGGGAAGGTCACCAGTATCCTGAATCCAGAGGTGCTCAAGTTGCAAATTGAGTTGTGCAGGATGGAACTGGAGACAGAGCGACAACAGAGGGAGGTGGACTGTGGGGCGTGAGTGCCAGCGAGAGGCAGAGGAAAAGAGAGAGCGAGAATGCAGAGCTGCAGAGGAGAGGAGAGGAGGAGCATCAGTGGCAACATGGGAACTGAGAAGCTACAACTCCAACCAGCGGCACCAAGGCAGGTAAGTGATTGGGGTTTAATTGGGACTGCAGAACTGGGTTACAAATTGAACTCAAAATTAATAGCTGAGTTTAAAGATGGGAGGACATAGACACCTTTTAAATTCTTTGAAAAGTTTGTATTCAGGCTAAAATTCCTAGAGAGTCCTGGAGCTTCAGCTGTCCTCGCTACTTACCAGAAAAGTTCGGGATGCATTGGGTCACATGGACAATAAAGACAGTGATGATTACAGCAAGTTAAAAGCAGCACTACTAAAAAAGTTTGAATTAACTGCTGAATCATACAGATGTAAATTCCGTAAGCACAGGAGAAGCCCTGATATGAGCTATTAGGAGCTAGCACAATGTTGGTGGGAAGGAATTGAGGCAAATACTTTTGATAACATTGAAAATGTGATTTTATTAGAACAGTTTTATTGGGCTTACCCAGCAGAGTTAAAAACCTGGCTAGAGGACCGAGATCCAAAAACAGTACAAGAGGCTGCTGAACTCTCGGACCGCTATGCCAAGAGCAGACCTGCTCTGAGAGTGAATGGGGTGGGCGTGGCGACGCAGAAAGGGAAAAGCATGCCTTCAGGGCAGCTAAAACCCTCACTGCCTCCACCAAAACCAGTTAGCCCCAGGTTTCAGAGAAAAGATTTATCTGAAGTAAGAAATGCTTGTTGGTTGTGTAAAGCGAGCACCTTGCCAGACAGTATCCAAGAAGGGCAAGCAACAATACGCAAAGTAGTACCGAAAGGAAGGGTGGTTTGTGTGTGTACCTGGAAGCATGCCAGTGAACATGAGGGAACACATGCACCCAGTCTTGGTAAATGGCGTACAGATACAGGGGTTAAGGGACACAGAGGCATCCCTGACATTGGTAAAGAGGGATCTGGTACAGCCTGGTCAGCTTATACCCAACAGATACATAACTGTACAAGGGTTTACTGGTGAAGAGAAAACATTGCCATTGGCCAGTGTTCTCCTGGGCTGGGGTGAAACAGGGGGAACTGTGCAACAGGTGACTGTAGCTAACACATTAGCAGTGGATGAGATCCTGGGTAACAATCTCCAGCAGCGGGTGGTATGTGCAGTTACCCATAGCCAAGCAGCCAGGGAAAATTGTAGTTCCCTGAGCCCCCAGAAGCCATTTGGGAAGATACTGAGAGGCTGGTTCCACAGCCTGTGTCTCCAGAGGGGGAGACTGATAAAAAGAGGGTAGAAATTTCCCCAGTAGCAAATAACCACATAGCTATGGAGGGTTACTCCAAAGAGGGAGGGGTGACCCTTGTCAGAGGGTAGGGATTGACAATGATCCTGAGGGCCCTGACGCTAGTGCTAGGGACCCTAGTTTAGCGACTGAAGGGGACCTGTCCCATGCCTTGGGAAGGTGTGAGGGGTTTGCAGCTGCTCAGAGAAGTGACCCTAGTTTAGAAAAGCTGAGGGCTTGGGCAGAATCGGACAGTGCACAGGGAGGTGACGGCAGACATAAGGTTTATTGGGAAAATGGACTTAAGTATACACAGGCAGTACAGACAGAGGCAGGGATGCTAGGCAGGCAGCTTGTCATTCCTCAGGGATATCGTGAACAGTTGCTCAAGGTTGCCCATGATATTCCCTTATCTGGGAATCGCATGAACTATGCAGTGGTTGGCCCAGAATTTCTACTGACCTAACTTCACCCAGCAAGTGAAGGAGTATTGCAGGTCTTGTCACTGGTACCAAGAAATAGGGAAGGCGGGCCAGAAAACCCAAGCTGCCCTGATTCCCTTACCCATAGTGGAGGAGCCATTCCAGAGGTGGGAATGGATATTGTGGGGCCTTTAAATACCCCCAGCTCCTCAGGGAAAAGGTTCATCTTGACTGTGGTGGAGTATGCCACCTGGTACCCAGAGGCAGCCGCCCTTTCCTCACTGAGGACAGACAAAGTGGCAGATGCCTTGCTTGGGATTTTCTCCTGTGTTGGGTTTCCACAGGAGGTTATCACCGATCGAGGGGGTTCCTTCATGTTGGACCTAATGAAATGTCTATGGAAGAGAGTGTGGGGTGGTGCAGAGATACACGACACCATATCACCCACAAGCCAATGGGCATGTGGAATGCTTCAATGGTACCCTAAAGTCAATGCTCCGGGCATTTGCTGAACAGCATGGAGGGACTGGAAATACCTTCCCACCTGTTGTTCCATACAGGAGGAGTGCCCCAGAGTCAACAGTATTTTCCCCTTCAAGCTGTTGTATGAACACTGGGTACATGGGCCCCTGGACTTGATCTGGGTGGACTGGGAAGGATAGCATGCCAACCAGGGAACTCCTATTGTGGATTATGTCCTATGGTTTAGGGAAAGGCTGAAGGAGCTTATGGGGACAGCCCAGAGCAACCTGGCAGCTGCCCTAGCAGGAACAAAAGGTATGGTATGACCACAGAGCCAGAGCTCGTTTGTACATGAGTGGGTCAGGAAGTCATGGTCCTTATTCTGGTCCGGAAAGACAAGCTGCAAGCTGAGTGGGCAGGACCATACAAAGTGGTTAGAAGGTAAATGACGTAAAATTACATTGTAGAGTTACCTGACTGTAGACAGAGAGCAAGGATGTACCATGTCAACATGATGAAGACATATGCAAATAGGGCTGACATGGTGTTCAGAGTGTAGTCATGGGAGGGACGGACGGGAGACCCCTTCTGGACTTGCTGTAAGACAGTAAGTGGGAGTCCTCTGTGGAGGCAGTAAAATTGTCTCCCCAGCTGACCCCAGACCAGATCCAGAAAGTGAGGGAGGTTTTAGCAGACTTTGCCCCCTTGTTTAGCGCCAAGCCTGGACTAACCCCCTTAGCAACACACGATGTGGAGACAGGGACACAGATGCCCACACGGCGGACAGCATATCAGGTGTCAGAGGCTGTCCAAAAGGACATTAGGAGGGAAGTGGAGGAGATGCTGGATTTAGGGGTAATCCAGAGATCCCACAGTCCCTGGGCCTCACCTGTAGTCCTTGTAACCAAGCCAGATGGCTCGACTCATTTCTGTGTAGACTACATGGACTGAATGCAGTCATGAAGTCAGATGCCACCCTATGCCCCGGATGGATGAACTCCTGGACAAGTTGGGGGGCAACCTACCTTACGACCATTGACCTGACAAAGGGGTATTGGCAGGTAGAGTTGATGGACAGAGCTAGAGAGAGGTCGGCCTTCATCACTCCGATAGGCTTATTTGAGTTCAAAGTAATGCCTTTTGGAAAGAAGAATGCCTCAGCCACTTTCAAAAGGTTGGTGAACCAGGTGTTAAATGGTGCTGAGGAGTACGCCATAGCGTACCTGGAGGACATTGCCATCTTCAGTACCAGCTGGGAGGAACACCTGTCACACCTTAGGGAAGTGCTGGGCAGAATACAGAGGGCCGGGCTCACTGTCAAAGCCGAGAAGTCCCAGGTGGCCATGGGAGAAGTGGCATACCTCGGGCATGTGGAAGGCCGGGGACAGCTCCGTCCTAACCAGATAAAAATAGAAGTAATACAGGCATGGCCCAGACCAGAAACTCAGAAGCAGGTCAGGAGTTTTCTCGGGACAGCAGGGTACTATCAAAAATTTGTACCAAATTACAATGCCCTGGCTGCTCCCCTATCTGACCTGACAAAGAAATGGATGCCCAAGAAAATTACCTGGGGTCCAGCCTGTGAGGAAGCCTTTACCAGACTAAAGGAGGCACTGTGCAGTGCCCCTGTTTTGACAAGCCTGGACTATAGCAAAACTTTTATAGTTCAGACGGATGCCTTAGATGTGGGTATTGGGGCAGTACTAAGCCAGACATCCAGTGAAGGGAGGGACCACCCGATAGCCTACCTGAGCCTAAAGCTGCTCCCCAGGGAAGAAGCATACTTCTCAGTGGAAAAGGAGTGTCTTGCCCTAGTGTGGGCCCCTAAAGAAATTAGAGCCATACTTGTATGGGTAGCCTTTTGTGGTGCAGACTGACCACAACCCCCTGGTTTTGTTGTCACAGATGGGGAAAAACAATTGCAGATTGCTCAGATGGAGTCTTGCTTTACAAGCGTATGATTTGAAAATCATACATAGGGCCAGAGCCAAGAATAAGAACTCAGATGGACTGTCTGGGGTCTATGAGGAGTGAACTGATTTGGGAAGCTCATCCCATGTAGGGAATTAATCCCCCAGATTCAGTCTAGGTGGGGACGAGTGTGACGTAGACAGCCAGCTCTGAGTGCTTGAGTGCTGCATTCATTTTTGTTATTACATATGAAATATGTGAAGGGAAGGGTCAGTTCAAGGAAAAGGCTGTCTTACTGGAACTGATACATCAAGACCCCCCAGGGATAAGTTCAAAGGACATTTTAAACTGCAGAGATCTGGGGTGCAATTACCTTGTCAATTTGCTTTTATCCCAGGAAATAAGATTAGCCATTCATAATGCCCTCAGGGAGATCTTTTGAGGAGAAGTGTCAAGAGAGGCCAGAATGGACATTGAAGAGGTTTGATGTCTGAACCCTTGAATTACATCAGAGAAACCTGAGGTGTAGATTCCAAGGTCCAGACAGAATTAAAGAGGCCAATACACTTTTGCTTTGAATACAGTGACTTAGATCAAAGAAACTTTTGAGATGTATGTGTAGCAAAACAAAAACCAGTTCTGACCAGTTAACCTGTGGAGAGGAAAGTCAGTGAGGTCATCTCATATGTTTTTTTAAATATTTTATTTGGAGACTCTGTATTGTAAAATATAGAGTTTGATACACCAAGGCAGAGTTAGTGACCTCATGAGAAGGCCTGCTCAGAAGTGTGTTTAAGTGCTGAAGTGAACCTGACAGAGACACAAGAGAATATTATCTGACTGAGGGAGAATCATCACAGCACTGAAAAAGAGTAAGATTAGACCAGTCTAAATGTATGTATTGTAGGAACTGTACTTTTTCCTGTTTGTTTTAAGGCTGTATGTGTTGGGATATATATAATTTGTTCTGTAATTATTGTTCTGTTTTGATAGTTTTAAAGTAAAGATATTTTTTTACAAATGAAATTGCTATAGTGCCTTGATAATTCTTTTTATTTTAAGTGGAGCTTTTAAAGGTTATTAGTACACTGTGTATGGGCTTATTGTATACCAAACTGGAAAATGGATAGAGTTCTCTAGAAGTCTTGCATTGAGTTCTAAGGGTTCATTTGAGAGACCTGGTTGGGTGCCTGTAGGCAAAGATATCTGGCCCCGCGAAGACAGAATTATCTGAGCCTGATAACTGGGTATGCTAACAAGAGGTTATCAGTTTGAATCCTTCCAGAGCTTGAGACGAAGGTGACTTGAACCCACAAAACAGACAAGAGGGCTACCTTGTCTGTTCACTGTACACAAATCATATGCTCAGAGGTTGGCACTTTGGGAGTAGAGGGCTGACCGAAGTTTAGACAGCACTTTTCAAGAGCCTTATTATTTGAACCCTGGCAATAATCTTTCCCAAAATCTAATTTAAATAGTTAAATCTGTCTTGAAAATGACGCCCATAGAAGTGAACTGAGCAAGCTTCTGCACTCTCTATTCAGATGCCATAAAACATCAGAGTGTGGGGGCAGAGTGTGTTAGTAGGCAATGGAAAGGAATTGTGCTGCCAGCTTGGTGTCGGCAGATTATGATCTCTGCTCACACAGAGGAGCTCCTAGGCAGGTAAGGGGCTACCAACTGTGTTAAAAGTACCACAAATATGGTACAACCCCAATTATCTGAACCCTGATTAGCCCAAACTCCCTATAAAATGGGCATTGAAATCCTGTATCCTGACTAGTTGAGACTTGGTTCTAGACTTTGCCTTATAAAGTTCACCCCACAACTTTCTTTTGCTCTACTGTCATTATACTGCAGCAGAGAGTTCCCATCTCCATTCTCAACCTCTTTTCAGGCTTCATAACCCCTTTGTAACAGACGTTCACTCAGTTCATCTGCCCTTTTGTTACAGGTTTAGTATCGATGCAGTTACATGGAAACATAGAATGTATTTTATTTATTAACTTTTGATAACCAGGTAAGTGCAGTAGGCAAAAAAAAACTGCCTATTTTCAGGCACGACCCGGGAGAGTACAGTTTAAATAATACAGCAATGACAACAATCAGGTCCATAATGCAAAGATACTGTCAGGACAAAAATAAAACAGCAGTAACATCAACAGAATTATACAATGCAGGGTTGACAGCAAGAATAATACAATTAGAGCAGTGATGCAATTATTGCATAACAGCCAGGAAAACAAGTCATATGGCCTAAATAGGGTAATAACAGACAGGTAGACACACATTCACATTAGGAATACAGAAATGGGCATGAGTGCAAGCTGGTGGACAAGCAGAGAGACACACAAAAGTTAAGTGCAGTAACAATTACCAAGAGCTGCAGTATAATGGTGGGAAAAAAGAGCAAGCTGAAATGTAAGGTGAGATGAGGAGTTCTTAACATGAAGGGGGAGTGAATTCCAAAACCTAGGTGAAAATAGGAAAAACTTGCTCACCCATTTAGTGGAGCAGGGTTGAACTGAGAGCAAAGGTAGGTGGAGAACCTGAGTGGCGAGTGAGAGACAAGGGTAAGTATGGCACCCAGAGTGGTGGAATGAGGAGTTCTGGTTAATGAGTCAATAAAACAACCTAGACTGTAGAACAGGAGGGCATTGGGAGACAGCCAGTTTAAGGAAGAGTAGAGTAGGCAGTGATGGGTTGGGTGAGGAGCCAATAAAAGGTGAATCTGCAGATATTGTTTTATGTAGTATCCCACTTGACACTAGCACTGGCATGAGAAAGAATACTAGGAGGGCATATAGCAGTTGCGGTAATAAACATCTCTAGCTACAGAGATCTGGCAGCCAGAGTGAGTAAATGACTCACTCTATAGGCCACACCAATCTTGGAGTTAACTGAGTGACATACCTCATTGACGTGTGCAGCAAAATCCAGTACCAGGTCAAGTGTGACCCCAAGATATTTGAAGGATAAAGTGTTAGAGACAGGAGACCCATCACAGCAGCAGACCAGAAGCTTAGGGGACTCAGTAGGCACCTTTCTAGAGGACCCAAGGAGCATGGCATGGGTCTTAGATAGGTTTAGGATTTTGATTATTGGAGGAAAACCAGGATTGGAGGATCTGAAAAGCTGGTGATAATTGTTGGTTGAGGTCAACAATAGACTTGGAGGCAGAGTAAAGCACTGGGTCATCTACATACATAATAGTACTGCAGTGTGGAGAAGGGTTAGGGATGTCATTAATGAAGAGAGAAAAGAGTAGAGGACCAAGAATAGAACCCTGTGGAACACCGTAGGTGATGGGGCAGGGGAAGAGAGAACTTTACAGAAGGAGACAGCCTGAGAACGATTTTCTAGGAAGCTGCCAAACCAGGATAGGCAGATAAGGGCCACTTGGCCAACCTAATCTGCCCATGTTCCCACTCCACAGTCACACCACAGACCCTACTTGATCTCTGGCTTTTCCACCTTCCTTGCTTCTTAGTTTCTTATATTTAAAAGGGCCTTCAATCTTACCTAACAGGCACTGTCATCTGCTCTTGCCCTGACACTCGAAGTCCTTGTTCTAACAGCCTCACTGGCCTTTGCAGCACTTCCCCTCATTTTGCACTTGTACTCTCCAACTGCTTTATTAGTCCACTCTCATTCATACCCTAAAATATGTCTGTTTTCCTCCTTACTGACCCGTCAGTATCCTCAATGTCAATAACTTCAACTGGCCCTTCATCACTGCATCTGCTGATTTCCCAAGGTACTTTAGGATGTCAGGCTAGCAGCTTGTCTGTCTAGCACTTATATATATATATATATTTATAAAGGGTAGGGAAATTGCTGCTCTTTTATTGGAGCTTGAGCACCACATGACTGTCACGAATATCAGGCGTGACCGCACACCTGCATTTTACCCCCTAAAACAAATTTTACCATTTTATAAGACAGATAACCCACTCTAGGATGTGCAGTCACTACTCTGATATATGCACGCCTTTGGGTTGATACACACCAGCTGTGTATATCAGAGCATGACCGCACACCTAAGAGTGGGTTATCTATTACATATATACATATGGGTAAATGCATTACAGACAAATATGAGCATAGAAAATATAATAAAGAACACTAATATAAGTAATAAAACAAAATAAAACATTATAAGACTGTGGTAAGGCTCTCATGCTTGTAAGTGTATTAGGTTATGTTACATGGGCCAGTTGGTGGTATATAACCTAGGCATAACACTCCCTCTTTGTTGTCCTAATTGCAAAAGTGGCAACACAACAAAAAGATGACAGGCATATAAAAGGTATATCTAAATGTGTCAACAAGCCTGAGGCACAAGCCCTGTAAAAGAACCCCAGCCATGCAAGATGCTGGATAAAAGTACACCTCAGACAACAAAGAGTTAGTAGTGGATGACTTAAAACAAGATATAAATTACTATCAAGCTTTAAAACATCGATCAGCATAGCTGCTTTTCAAAGCACATAAAAACTCGTAATGTAAATGAATTATAGTTCTATAGCATACAGATAGAATGACTGTGAAAGTAGACCTATTCAGGAGGACACACAGGGGAAATCACAGATGGTCAAATCATAAAATACAAAACAGAAACTAGGTACGTCAACACCACAGTGGATATGTATATAAGAAAAATTGTTGATGTGTATTATCACAGAACATTGTTTGCAAAAACAGTGTTAAAGTCATTGTACATTCATAATGAACAGTCCATATTGAGATTTGAAAAGGCAGATAATGGTGGCATACGGGATGGCAGTGTACGTTATTGATTGAAGAATCTAATAACAATGTTCCTGAAAGGAACAGTCCAAGGTTCGTTCGTAATCAGCGTGCGTGTAGTTTATTTGAAATGTTATTTTTCGAATGTTTGTAACCCATGGGGCATAAGCATAGCACATGGAGTTGCAGACATACCCGTACGTGGCAAGTGGTGCTATTCGCGTAGCTGGTTGCTGGTTGGCTGATTGGTGCGTTCTGCAAAGGTTGCGGGAGAAATGTTCACTGAATGTTCAATGAATAGCCATCCACAGAGGTATAGTTTTTTGAAAAGAACACATTTTGCATAAATATTAACATTTCATACAGAATATAACCCTTGAAAGAGCAACCAAGAGCACAGTTCATATAAGAACAATCAGTTCGTATGAGGTTCCAGCCAAATATGGAAAGCCAGCCATGAAGAAAAAGTTACATGTGTTGCTTGAAGATCTTACCAGTACCTCTCTGTAGAAGCCTAAAACTTGTAAAACTTTGTTAAACACTTCGTTTAAAACACACATATAGTTGTTGTTGTTGTTAAAAGGAAAATGTTATGGTTATTAGCAATGCCTTTAGTTATGGTGTGGTGTGACATAGACAAGGGATGGCATCGGCCATGCACTCGGAGGTGCAGGTCAAAGTCCAATAATAAGAATATACCATTTATTCATCTGTGAATACACCCTGTTTCCAAGTCTCAGAAGAGGTTGTGACAGTAGGGGAAAACATAGTTTCCCTGCTTATGAGTTGATGTCTGGCCTAGTTTAGGCTTATCTCATGAAATGAAAGTGAGGGTATTATGCTTGCTATATGCACTTTGACCCTTTATCATATGGCAGTATGCCATTTACACCATGAAATACATGGGTGTACAACAGCGCCTGTTGCTCCTATGGGATTTGAAAATGTCACTTTTTTAAGGTCCGTTGTCTAGGGTAAAATACTCCTAGGTAGTCAACAGTGTGGTGCTCTGATACTGAGTCTTAAGCATGTATCAGTTCTATTGAAAAGAGGTCTGGTAACATGACGCTATAAAACCTGGAAGTGTTTATATTGAAGCAGAATTTACATTCTGCCATATTATGTGTGTATTACACATTATATACAAGGTTACCTGGGAATGATGAAGTAATCAGACCACTAGTCGGTCTGGGTTTATGCTGGGAACATTTGGTAGGCTTTTTCTCTGTTGGGGTAATAACAGTTGGAAACATGGTAGTGCATGCAGTGGAAAGAGGTGTACAATACTATGGATGTATGAGTACAGTACAGGTGTGGAAACTTGTGTGGTGTGCTTGGGCCTGGCATGTAGACAGGATGCTCGTGGGTGACCTTCTGGAGTAGGGCCTACCTTGGAGTGTGCCATTAGCTAGGTGGGCCTTATGGATTTGTCAATTGCTAGCAGTCTGCCATTTAGTCTATAAGATTGGTTAGAGCCACCACTATGGTGTCCAGGTGTGACGTGGCCATCATGTTGTAATGAATCTTGATGGAACAGCAATGTTGATCCCTTTTGTCTGGGGAGAATGAATGGCACATAACCTATAAGAAAGAAATAATCCTTCATGGGGGTGTTGTTGGGACATTTCAGCTTGTGAAGACAACTAATTTGTTGTGTAAGTGGTTGGTACTTGCTACCCCCATGTGGGTGTGACAGATGTCACCCAGATGGGCCAAATACTCCTAACATATCCACGGGTGTGGAGCTAGTTACTGAGCTTATGCTTGATAAGCTGCAACAATGTGTGAAAACAATGACAATGACATAATTACAATGAAACAATAGTCATATTAAACATATTGCAGAAAACACATTTTAAACATTGATCACATTTAAAATGAAGATGGTCGTCAGAGTCCAGGAATGACTGTTGAGAAATTATTGTCTTACAAGAGCTAAAAAGACAAAAGGATATGTGAAAGAATATGGAAATGTAAATAGCCCCCCCATCAACAGATCAACATAATCTTATCCAAAACATTTATAGTCAACTATTTTTTATTTAAGCATGTCCCACGACTCATGCGAGTGAGATAAGTCTAGATGTCTTCTCAACCCAATGCACATTTTAGACATGTTAATAAACAGGGAAATCTTTAAACCATTCTGTAGGTTAACTGCTGTGTTTGCAAATCACAACACCCAAACACACATAGAAGGATGGTGTTTGTGAACACCCATGAAGGAAGAATTCACAAAATGAGTAGCAGTCTGCATCTGGTCTCTAAGCTGCCAGACTTGTTACTACTGCCTTCTGAGAGAGAAAGTCACATCTCAGACTTCAAATCATGAAGCAAAATAGTGTAATTCTTTGCCGACAAAACCATGACTGGCTGGCTTGCTATTGTTACAATATGAAAGATCACACCCTAGGTGCTTTATGAGTATGTTGGACAAAGAAAGTAACAAGTAGAAGTAATAAAATAAGTTTATTATGATATTCACGCTATAACAAGTGAAGGCAATCAATCAAGGAGTTGATTACCCACCATTCCTCGAGCATGGTTCTTTCTCTCTGAGGAGCTGGTGTGCATACAATTATATATGATTGATAGGAGTACAGCTACAGATATGATAAACATACTGCATTGGATAAGGCATGTAAACAAGGTGGCTTTCTTGTGCAATTACATAGGAAATGAAGTAAGAATCTCTGAACAAAGGAAACTCATATTCAGCAGGAATATGTGATGCCTGTTCTTATTTCCAGACAGTTAGTCTGGAAATGTTTGCAACGTAATCATAAAAGCATACAATGTGTTACAATAGTGGAAAACTACAGAATTTGAGTGATTATGAATATAGCAGAATGTATGAGGAAACTAGAAAGAATATATATTTATGCAACAGGCATCAGGATAAAAACCGGTGCATAAAGGCGTTTATTTAAGACACTGTACAGATAAATGACCATGACGTAAACACTATGAGAATAACTTCCGGTTATTCCCATAGTGATTACATCATACCCCATTATCTACACAGTGTCAACGTCACCCCACACACACACACATGCACACATACCAGCTGCCACTACATTCATTTAATTTCAGTTTCACTCTGTATCTAGTACTGTCAGCACTACGTGCCAGTTCCCCAGACTGCCCTATTTTCAACTAGCTCACCCAGCTGCAAACACAAACAGTTTCCCAAGTAAAAATAAAATCTGGCTCCATTATTACCAAAAGAAAAAAACTTTCAGTTACACTCCTTTCTGAAGACACTGCAGCAAAACCATGACATATGCCAACCCTAGCTACTCCACGTTAAAAAAAAGGCAACACTCACTTGTTTTGCTTGCTCTCTCTAAAACACATGCAAACAAAAAATCATTTTTCTCTAAACCACAACTGTATTCACTCAACCACCTCCCACCCTTACCAATATCAGCACTTCTCCTCATCCTCTTCGTACCGCAGTTGTTTCATCTCACCAATCCACTCGTCCACCCGACAGCTAGTCAACCTCACATTCCCATCCCTTGCTCTTCGCACTTAAAAAAAGACAATCTTTAAATGAAACTCTGAGTTCTGGTTATTCAAAGTATACAACTGACAGCACTTACTGGCCCAGATATTCAAACTGCGCCACAAAGAAGCGCAATAGCAGGAGCAGGCGCAAGTGCAGTGCGCCAATGCACAACACGTGCGATATTCAAACACAGGCACAGGCCAAGGTGCACTTGCACAACACAACTGAATATCGTGCCAACCATGCCATGGTGCAACCAGGGATGTGCAGTGGCGCAGGGCTGATGCACAGTAGCACAACCAGGGATGCACAGTGGAGCAGGGTAGTAGCGCAGTAGCATAACCAGGGATGCGCATTAACAGGATGCAGGGGTGCACCACCCATGGAAGACATGGGTAGAGGAGCACGCAGCAGACCATGAATCCGTCCACCACCAGCATGCGTCAGGCACAAGTGACAGACATCAGAGCACAAACCCTGCAACAGACACTAGCGACAGCAAGGAGGGGGGAACAACAGCAGAGGCCACAGTGCCACCCGAGGCAGACGGCACCACACCAGTGACAGGAGGCAATCTGCCATTGTGCCGGGTCCAGTGGGTGGCCAGCATGGACAGCCACCACTGACATTCCAGCAGACCGTGCATAGCACAGACATGCAGGGTGTCAGCTGCACGGGCCATGGACAATCCGACAGGGGCACTGTGGGCACAGTGCATGCACTGGGGACCACTGCACACAGGCGTCCAGTGCACAGAGAACACACATACCTACAGACAGTGACTGAGTCCCCACCCACACCGTAGGCGGGTCCCTGCCAGACACACACACACATGCCCAGGCCTGCACCACCCCTGACGCCATGCACACCCCTGCAGCCAAGCACCATTAGCCCACTGAAAATCAGAGACCACCACAGTTGTCATAACAAAATGTATATATTTAACAAATCCAACAACAAAACATATGTACACCTGTATACAAGGGTGGGGGAAAGGGCCACAGACCCAGGTGGGGGTGAGCATGGGGCGGAGGTGAACAAATGGGAGAGGGAAGAAGAGGTGTGAGGGTGAGTCCGGGGAATTCACAAGGGGCATAGAGGCCTATCGCCTGCCCCCTCCTCACTTCTGTGCCATCTCCTTCCTCCGTGGTGCTGTACCCCATCCCACTTCATCCTTTGCAGGATTTCCAGTGTTGCCCTGGCAAGCTGCAGCAGCTCCTGCACCCCTCTCTCCATCACTGTCCAGCATTGTCCACCTAGGACAAGGGAGCAGAGTCAATATGCGTGACTGTCCAGCCCCCTGCAGCCCACCCATTGTGCATGGTGTACAGCCGTGGGCCATGCCCCTGTGATGGCATGCGGCCACCCACAGTGACCGCGTCCACAAGACCCGCCTACCCAGGCACCCACAGCCATGCGGACCGCTGCACACACCCAGCGCCCATGTCCCGCACAGCACCACTGTGGCCGTACAGTGACATGGCTATGTGGTGCGAAGGCAATGGCACAGCCATGTACCCAGTGCATGAAGGACCACCAGCAATGTCCACCCACACATGCAGTGCCACAGGACAGTGCTGAGTGCACCGTGTGGCATGCACAGCGGTGGGGCCAAGTGCTGGTGGCCATGCCCCACTGCCAACCCTGCAACACAGCATGCACAGATGTGAGAGGAAAAAAGGCAGTCTCCTGCATCCATGCCAGCTGGCGCTGCTGGCCCATGGCCCTCCTCCTGGAACTTGGGGCACTTCAGAGACCATCCTTAGTCAGGTGGAATCTAAACTGGGCCCTTCCCAGTCTTAGACTAAGCAGGGGTGGCAGACCACGTCCGGCTTCTGCTCATGCGGCCAGTCAGCATATGCTTCATGCCACTTACGATGCAGTGGACACAGCTGGAAGGAGCTCTGCTTTCACCATAGGCTTACAGCAGCATGCCTGGTTCCGTGTGTCAGGATTGGTCCCTGAAGTGCAGTCCGCCATCCAGGATGCTCCCATCAGGGGTTCGGTGCTGTTCAGGGGTGATGTCAAGGACATCATTTCTGACCTTCAGGAGCAAAGGCACTGCACTCAAGTCTGTTGACTCTATGTACAGCCCCCCTCAAGGATAGCGACATCTTTTCGTAGACGGAACTGTCAAAAACCAAAACCACAGGGCAAACGAGTCAACAAGCATTGGAGGCCCTCCAGCAACCAAGACTCCCCCTCAAAAAAAAGCTGTGGGAGCATCGGCTGCTGCGCTGCCCCACACCTCCTTACTCCCTGCCTCTCCCACTGCCTCTGGAGGCCCCAGAGGAACCGGTAGGGGGAGATTCTCTCTCCATATGCCAGATTGGGAGAGGATGACGTCAGATGCTCGAGTGCTCCAGTTGAAATCAGCAGGACACTCAATAGAGTTTCTACAGAAACCACCCGAAGACCACCTCCCCAAGTCATCTTACTCCCTGCAGCATCTTCTGCTGGTCCTAGAGAAATCACCTCCTTCTGTCTAGACGGCGATAGAACCAGTCTCCAACCATCTTTGGGGGACGGGTTACTATTCTCATTTTTTCCTAGTTGCAAAGAAGACTGGAGATGTGAGGCCTATCCTAGACCTCCATTCCCTGAACATGTTCGTGGAGTACAAACACTTCACAATGCACTCTTTGTAGAGCCTTCTACCACTTCTTCGGCAGGGAGAGTGGCTGTGCACTTTGGTATGCAGGATGCCTACCTGCACAGCCCCATATGCCCTTCCCACTGCAAATTCCTTCCTTCCTTTTTGCTTTCAGGGAGACCACTACCAATTCAGACCCATTTGGTCTTTCCTCTGCCCCTGAGTTTTACCAAATGCCTGTCTGTAGTAGCGGCCCACCTGCATCCAGGGGTACAGGTATTCCCATACCTGGACGATTGGCTCCTGGCGGCCTTGTCCAGGAGGAACTCCTGCACTCTTTCCTTACCCTGCAGGTTTTGACCAGCCTGGGTATCACCCGTCACCCGGCAAAGTCCCATTTGGTCCCTTGTCAACGCCTCCAGTTTATAGGGGCGATTCTGGACACGACCGTCTGCAAAGCCTTTTTGCTTCAGGACAGGTATACACCCTTCAGACTCGGGACCCTTCTTCTGTCCAGTCACAAGAAGGTCAGAGCCAGGTCAGTCCTTTGCCTCTTCTGGCTAATGGTGGCTGTCATTCCAACAGTCCCACTCGCTCGGCTCCATATGAGGATCTCTCAATGGACGCTTCCGTCTGAATGGGATCAAACCCTGGACAATCTAGACCAAGAGGTACTAGTTTCTGATCCCATGATCAGGGACTTACAATGGTGGATGGTGCAGGAGAACCTATGCCTGGGAGTTCATTTCAGTATCGAACCTCCCTCCCAGACGTTGACAACAGATGCCTCAGGAGAAGGCTGAGGAGCCTTCTTGAGTCTCATAGGACTCAGGGCAGCTGGTCCAAGTTCGAACAAAACCTGCACATAAATGTGCTCGAGCTGAGAGCAGTACTTTATACCCTTCAGGCTCTTAACTCAATTATCCTTCTCGGTCATCTCCTCATACAGTCAGACAACATGTGCATAGTCTGGTATCTCAACCAGCAGGGAGGAACACATTCCTACCCTCTGTGCCAGGAAGCAATGAGGGTCTGGCTTTGGGCAACCCAGCGTCACCTTCACTTGACCGCGATTCACGCTTTGGGAGTGGAAAACTCACTGGCGGATCAACTCAGTCGGTCCTCAGCCAGGTCCCATGAATGGGAATTGGATCAAGAAGTCATGAATGGCATCTTTCAGTGACGGGCACACCTCAGATAGACCTCTTTGCTTCTGTCCAAAATGCAAAGCTTCCCACCTTCTGCTTGCTCGCTCCAGGGCGAGGCATTTTTTGGCGGGATGCTCTGTCTCTCGCTTGGAGGGACAGATTAATTTATGCCTTCCCTTCTCTTCCTTTAATTCCGAGGGTCCTGAACAAACTCATATTGGAGGGCGCTCGAATGATTCTCATTGCTCCCTTCTGGCCCAGGAAAGTTCAGTTCTCTCTTCTGCAACAGTTTTTAGAGGAACCTCCACTTCCTCTTCCTCTGTCATCACAGTTGTTGATCCAGGATTAGGGGACCCTTGTTCATCCGGGTTTCAGATCCCTTCATCTAGATGCATGGCTCTTGCAGACGTAGCAAAAGCCTGCTTCAGAGCTTCTCCGCTCGTAGCGGACATCTTGGTAGAGGCCAAAAAGCCTTCCACCAGGTCCACCTATGTTATGAAGTGGAAACAGTTTTCAATTTGGGCCTGTTCGAAAGACTTTGAACCTTTCTCATGCCCAGTCAGTAAAGTCCTGGTCTACATGCGCCACCTCTTCTACCTGGGTCTCAGCCATTCCTCTTTAAAGGGCCACATGGCCACTATTTCAGCCTGCCATATTCCTTTCGGGGACAGGACCTTTGCTCAGTTGGAAGTTTCCAAGACCTTCCTCAGAGGGGTTCTCCATTTCAGACCCCCCATCCGCATTCCTGCCCCTCCTTGGGACTCTATTTTCGTTCTGGAGAAGCTTACTCTTCCTCCCTTCGAGCCGGCAGCTACAGCAGATTTAAAGTGCCTTTATTTGGAGACGCTCTTCCTAGTGGCCATTATTTCTGCTTGGTGTACTTCTGAGCTTCAGGCCTTGATGTCTAAAATCCTATACTTCATTTTTCACAAGGAACGTGTAGCTCTGCGCACCAACCTTAAAGCGGTGACTGAATCTACGCTGAATCAATCCATTGAGCTACCCGCTTTCTTTACACAACATTCCAATCAAGGGAATACCTCCTGCATACTTTGGATGTTCACAGAATACTGAGATACTACACCACTCGGACCAAGGATCTCAGGAAAACTGTCTGATCAGCTTTTTGTCTTTGTTTAGAAAAGAGAAGGCAATGCTGTTTCTAAGCAATGCCTATCGAAATGGTTGGCTCATTGTATCACTTTCTGTTATGACAAGTACAACAAGACCCTGCCAGGTCAAGTCAGAAGTCACTCCACCAGAGGAGTAGCTGCCTCTCTGGCTTGTTTCAAGAATGTGTCAGCGGCAGACATCTGTGCAGCTGCTACGTAGACTTCTGTCCATACCTTTACAAAACACTACAGTTTGGACATTTCTCACCGTAGAGCTGGTCGGTTTGGCTTGTGCTGGGGTCTCCTTTCTTGAGACACTTTTTCAGCCTGAGGTTCCATGCTATGGAAGTTAATCCTCCTCTCGAGTGCTTTTCCTTGTTCCAGATTGCCTGGGACTCAGTCCTATAAGTGAATACCTGCAAGACCCCTCTCGAATAAGATAGTACAGTTATGTAAGAACTTACCCGTAACAGTAGATCTTGAGAGAGACTCTGCAGTAGGTATTACCTCCATCCCTCCATCCCTTAATTTATTTTGGCTCCATTTCCATGGGGAAGATCCTCTTCTCTTCGCCTTGCTCTTTGGCCCTTGGGGAAAGAACTGAAGGCGGACATTGGGGACCACCCTTTATACCGACGCCGATGACGCCAGTCACCTGATGTGGGGGCAGTCCCCCACCAGAGACTGCTAGCTAGAAATTTTTCTGTGTGGTCCTGATGCCTGGCGGGTCAATCCTATATGTGAATACCTACTGCAAGAGCCTCTCTCAATGATCTACTGTTACGGTAAGTTCTTACTTAACTGTATTTTTCTCAGGCTAGCGCCGATTTACTTTATTAGTGTTTCACCAGGAAAAAGCATACTGAGCTCAAACAGCTTGTTTCTAGATGTGTCCGAGGGGAGGGGGATAAGCTTAAGATGCATATTGAAAAATATAAATATTTGCACAAATGTAAAAATACAGAGACTATGATGAGTGCACAAGTGAATAACAATATAAAGACTGCAACATATGAGACCGTGAACCAGGTAAGTAAAGGTATGTACCACATTTACAATTTACAGTAGTAGTTCAGGTAATAGGTGAGCTGGTAGATAAGGCAGATATACCTTAAATGACTAAGGATATGGAACTGAGGAGCAGTTATAAATAGTGAGCACTTTGAAAGGAAATAGGAGCAGGATGAAGTGAAAATAAATGTCATAAGGTGTTAAAGGAAAACTGCACCCGCATATCTTCTAAATGTTATTTCTTTCCATGTCAACAGACAACTCTTTTCATGTAGCTGTTAAAGATGTATGCAGCTGTTTCAGTTAGTTTTTACACTTCATACTAGGCCCTGCCATTGTGCTGGGAGGGTCCATTTCATGGTTGTTGAAATCTCATTGTTCCTGAGAGCTACATTAGCATATGAGAATGTGATACGTAATCAACCTTCAAACTTCCCAGTATGCCTGTCTGCTTAAGTAGTTTTAAGAAAAACAAGCTGCAAGAAGCTGTGAAATACCTCATTTACCTTCAGTGAGTTTTACACGCTATCTGAGTTGGAATGCAGGTTCCCCCCTTTAAACTCCATTCAGTTTATAAGTGTCCAGAGAGTTTTTGCAGGGTATTTGTAATTTCAGCATAGAGATGCATGATATAAATGGTTGATCTGACATCATGTTCTCATATGCTAATGCAGCTGTCAGGGACAATGAGATTTCGACAACCACAAAATGGACCCTCCCAGGAGAGTGACAGGGCCTAGTATGAAGTGTGAAAACTAACTGATGCAGTTGCATACATCTTTAGCAGCTACATGAAAAGAGTTGTCTGTTGACATGTAAACAGATAACATTTAGAAGATATGAGGGTGCAGTTTTCCTTTAAGAAGAAAGAGAGTGGGGGGTAGGGAGGATAACCAGAATATTGATGTAAAGGAGTCACAGTGGGTCAGACAATGATCCTGTAGGGAAGGGAGAGAGAAAGCAGAGAGTACAGTGGTGTGTGGTGGGTAGGGCAGTTAAGCGCAAAGTGGCAGAAGAAGTGAAAGAGGGGATCCAGTATAGCTAGTGTGGTCTTAAGGGCAACACCATAGACTATGTTGCCAAAATCAAAAATTGCAAGAATTATCTTGGTTAGGATGTCTTGGCAGGCAGGGAAGGGAGTGCAGCCTTTATGCCCAAAGAGGGCACCAAGTTTAGGGTAGTTTTTCTGAATGGCGCCTGTGCTGGGAGAAATGGAGGAAATGGCCAAGCTAGATACTGAGGTACTTGAAAGCAGACATGTCATCAGTTGGGTCTCCATCTAGAGTGTGGTAGGAAGGAGGGATGGGAGTTTAGAAATCCTTTGTCTAGTGCCAAAACACATTGAAACTGTCTGTTTGGCATTTAGTGATAACTGATTTGACCAAAACCATTTTGGACTGTCAAATCCATTTGAAGCTTGGATCTGAACTCAGCGGAGATGACCCAGAGACAAACCAGGCCCATTTCATCTGGGTACACGTGATGTATGCAGGCAAATGGAAGGTCATTTTTAATTAATTTTATTTATTTATTCAGTCTCTGATTACAAATACCTTTGAGCAAATTGCTGCTCATTTACAAAGGCTCAACATCTGAGGAAGGGTTACAATCAAAACAAAGGAGGTACAAACACATTCAGTGGTTACATCAGAACATAGAAAATCAATGATCCATATGTGGAAATAAAGATCTAAATGGTGGAGGGCAGAGAGGGAGGCGAAGGGAATTAGAAAAGGTAAGTAGAGAGGAGAGGTGCAATATCTAGGAAGGATAGGAGAATAAGGCAGCCAGAGGCCATGTCATAGATTGTGTGGGGGGCTAGGGTGGGAGAGGGGTAAAAGGGAAGAAAGGGATGGCAAGAATAGTAGAGATGGAGACCTGAATGCATGTTGAGTACATGGAAGAGGAGGGTCAGAGGAGAACGAGCAAGGAGGGGGTGGAGTAAAGGAGGAGATGACAGAGGGGAAGGGATTGTAATGGCAAGAGTGGGTGACGACCAGGAAGCCTGGTAAGTGCATCAAGGGGTGAAATAGTAGTCATAGGGGTAGGCTAGGTGGGAACTTAGGTGTAGCAATCACAGGCGCTTTCAGTTCGGAGATGCTGCCGAAGCATTTGTTTAATTGGGTAAGACTAGGTAGCATGGTCAGCTGATTATTAAACCACAGAGGGGCTCTGTACCAAAAGGATCATTGGTATTGAGCAGTCCAACAGTGAGGAACTAGCAGTAGGTAAGAATCAGAGGTGCGGGTGAATTGTGCCTTAGGGGATTTGTTTAACAGACAACCAATGCTCGGAGGTAGTAAACCAAGAAGTACTTTTTTTGGTCAGAAAATCAAGTTTGGTATTTTATCCTGCTGCTTAGCTGAAGCCAGCCTGATTGGATATATAACTCGCAGGTGTGTGTGAGGTGATCAGCTCCCGTGATTTGCTGACAAGCCCTGTTCAGTGCGACCGTGAGTCTTTTTTGTGACATGGATGTTGCAGCACTGTATATGATTAGACCATAATCAATGATTGAGAGTACTGAGCTGTGAACTGCAATCCTCTGGGCCTCTGGGGACAGATTCCGTCTGTGTCTGTAGAGGAGCCCGAGTCTGGTGTTGATGTCTCTAGCAACATTTTCTGTGAGGCGCAAAAGTGAGGTGACAATTCTGGGTTAAACCTAGGTACCTGAAAAGCTGAATTTGTTCTAGAAGGTCAACATGGTTGTTTGTGACTGTGGGCGATACACTTAAACTTATTCAAGGATGAAAATAACTGGACTTTAGTTTTCTTGTAGTTTAGCACTCATTTGTGTTTATTTAACCAACTCCTGCACCAGAGAAACCTTGTTGAAGATTGTTTTCAAGTGAGATGGGATCTGGATGGCTAGTAAAGATGACCGCATCATCTGCGTACAGGAGAGTACGCTGGTTGCAGGTAGCTGGGAGGTTGTTCAGGAAAATGCTGAACAGTAGGGGCCCCAGAACAGAGCCTTGAGGTATCTCAGATCAGACAGCCCTCTTCTGAGACTACATTTGATATGCTCACCCTCTGAAGTCTATCACTGAGGTAGCTTCCGAACCATTCCTGAGCATTTGGAGCAACCCAATTTTAGAGAGTTGGCCATGCAAGAGCGAGTGATTCATCAGTCAAAGGCCTTTGTTAGATTAACAAAGGCTGCATGTACAAGCTTACCTTGATCGATGGATTGTTGTATGAAGTTAGTGAATTCTAGCAGCGCTGAGGTAGAACTGTGTCCCTTTCTAAAACCATGCTGTTGTGTGCACTGGATAGAGTAGGTTTTCAGATAAGCAATTAGCTGGTTAGAAACGATTCACTTGACCACCTTGGAGAGTGGAGGGAGGTTAGATATTAGCCTATAGTTGCCGTGTGGGGAACGATCACCAGCTTTATGCACTGAAGTTACGATGGCCGTTTTTCAAGCATCGGGAATTGAGTCAAGGTAAGAGAGAGGTTTAGAATCTTAGTTATGGGTAGGAGAACTTGATTGATTGAATTTTGTTGACCCGGTAAGCCCACTGGGCCTAGAAGTCCCTTTTTCAGGGGCAACCAGGGGGAGGGGGATACGGATGGTAAGCAACTGAAATCTAACCAGATTAAGCTGCTGGTGGTATTTTTAGTGAATGGGAGAAATTTGACCAGGACACCGGGGAAATTTCCCTACTTATTACGATTTAAGCTTTAAAACCTCAGGAGGCCCAGAAGCATTTTGGCATAGATACAGTCAAGTCAAATACACCCCCTTGTGGTCATATTTCTTAGCTATTCCACTAACACAACCTGCAATAAGGCATATAACAGTTCTGTTTGAGAATGAAGGTGTGGTTGTTTCAGATATTCTGTGGTGGTTGAAGCTAAAATGCACTGTTTCTTGGGTTGCCTGAACCAGTAATTGATTCTGAGCAGCTGTGGACTGGAGGATGGAGAATCCAGGTTCGCTTGCCACAAGCAAATGGGGTCATACAGCACCTCCCAAGTTTCTATCTGGGCAGAGATAGAGGGTTTATATTTTACTCAGGTCAACCCAAATCTTGTTTTAGATGTGGTACATATACACGCTTTTAGTGGAGTCTGTAATAGGCTAAAATACTCCTTTGTGATGGGATAGGCCATATGATAATAAACTGTCAAAAACAATGTATTATAATATTTGAGATGAAACTTCCCATTCTTTTAAAGACTGCCCATGGCTGCCACAATAACCCTGCAAGTGCACAAGAAGAACAAGATGAAACTGTCTTAAATGCTCAAAACAGAGCAGCCAGTACTACTGGGGAGGCAGAGAGGCTCCTGGAAACCAACTTGAGTACATGCTCAGCAGCATTGACCGGAGGAGGCTAGATCAGCACAACACCCAGCCGGGCCCACTGAGCAGTCCAGCCCTGATACAGAAACATTATTGATACTTCAGCTGCCACAGAGAGACGAGAAGAAGCATCACCTCCTCAACAGCCTGGAACTTCAGCAGGAGATAAAACAAACACTCTAGAACCACCACAGGACATAGTAATGCCACCACCGGAGGAAGGACCATGGTCCCAAGTAGGAGCAGGAAGACAAACAAGAAGCAAGACAAGTAAAGGGACTAAAGTGGAAAAACAAAAATCAGAAGGGAAGATCACGAGCAGAAATAGATATGCTACGCTGCATAAAACAAAACAGTGGGCCGAGAGTGAAGACTATTCAGATGGATCCTTGGTAGCATCATCTCAGCCAGAGCCCATGACAGACTTGGAGCATGGTGTAAACGAATCGAGTTTCTCAAGGAAGAAAAGGTGTAAGATGAAGTCGCCAGGAAAGGGACAGAGAAACTAAAAAAAATTGATGTCTTTCCATCCACATGCCCAGTAACATAACTTTTGCACCTTGAATGTCAACAGCATAAAGAACAATAAATGAAGACTGACTGTTTTCTCCATTTTAGAAAGAAACAGAGCACAGTTTATTTTGTTACAGGACACTAGACTGCACACACTAAGGAAAAAATTAATCAAGCAACTAAGGAATGGAAGGGGTCCTTTTGGTCCCTTGGTGAAGACTCCTGCTCAGGAGTGGCTATTCTTTGTAACAGTGTAAAAATCACTGTAACTAAATTAACTGACTTGGTGCAAGGTAGAGTACTGATGACAGATGCTATAATACAAAACCAAGAGTGGAGGATTATCAATGTATATAACCCTCAGTCAAGACGGAGAAAATAGAGGTAATGAGGAAAATACAGCCCTATCTACATACAGCAAAATCTATAATTCTTGGAGGTGATTTTGACTGTTATTATTAACCTTAAAGATAAGACAGGGAAAACTCAGAAATTATACTCAGGTTCAAATTTCCTCAATTCTGTGTATAAAATGGCTAATCTGAAAGACTGAGGAATAGTAGGGACAAACACCCCTCTAAGCACATATATTTTAGAGGCAAATCATCTGCAAGAATAGATTATTTTTTGTGTCAGACTGGGTACCATGCTTTAAAAGCACAATAACCCAATAGAAATTTCAGATCTGTGCATAACTAGCCACATAGGCGTATACCTCAAAACAAACCAGCGAGTCACGCTCATTGGAAAATGAATACAATAGTTTTAGAGGAAGGGAAAGGATGGAGGAACTGTTAGAAGTAGTAAAGGACTTACAGTGTATCTTTGAACTATATGAGGACCCTGAGCAGTGGTGGCTAGAAACAGACAGAGATTAAAACTGTTTGTAAATAAGGGCCAAATCTGAAAATAAAAGTATCTCCAATATTTAGAAAAATGGAAACAACTCCAAAATTGTGCTCCTTACAGACAGAGTTTAATTTAAACTACTCTGACCAAATAGCACAAATTAAGAACGACATGACAAATTCCAATATGATAGGTCCACCTCTTTGTTCTTGGAGCAAAACTACTGTATGAAAGGTAATACTCAGACAATAAACCCTTATGATAACTGCAAACAAAGGAATGATTCAGAATATATGTCTGCTCTTTGCAATACAGCAGGACTAAGAGCAGAGAGTAATCAGGAGATCTTAGAGATAGTGTCAGCCCATTCCAAAACCCTTTTTGGACAGGCTTCGGAAACCCCACTGGGGACAGATACGTTTTTACAAAATTTGGACATTCCTCTACTCATGCAGGACAAAAAATTAACTGACAGGCTGCATAAAAGAAGTAGAAGTATGTAGGGTAATAGAGAATTTTAAAAATACAGTAACCCCAGGTCCCGATGGGATACCCAATGAGTTTTACAAAAAAGTAAAGGATACAATATGTAAACACCTGACAGCAGTTTACAATAAAATTCTGCAAGGAACTTCCCCCTTTCCACCCTCATTGGCAGACAGCCTTTTGATTTTCTTACACAAAAAAATGATAAAGAAAACATTAACAATTGAAGGCCGATCCGTCTAATTAATTCACACTGGAAAATCCTTTGTAAAACCTTACGTATAAGATTGGCAAAAATAGTGGGAACAGTAATTAGTACAGCACAGACACGTGCACTACCTAATAGATCAATGCTGGATGACCTCAAGTTAATTAGAGAAGTGTTTGATTCCCCGGAGTCTGAAGGATATGTAATTTCCTTACACCAGTCCAAAGCATTTGACCAAGTCTCTCACAGTTACTTGTTTAGCATATTACAAAGTTATGGTATTCCAAGAATGTTCATTAAATGGATTCAGGTAATTTATGGTCAGGCATCCATGACACCGTTTGTAAACTGCCTAATGGGGTCATGCACTAAAATAAAAAAAGGAGTTAGATGGGGCTTCCATTGAGCCCCGTGCTTTGATTTTTCCATAGACCCCTATTAAGGAAGCTAAACTGTCTCCAAACGATCAAACACATACCAGGAAACATGAATTTCCCATGCGCTACAGCATATGCAGATGATGTCTGCCTCATGGTGGCAGATGAACTTTCAATATCTCGGACGATTAAAACAATTCAAGAGTTTTCTGCAATTTCCGGGTCTCGCTTAAAGAAAAAAGCAGAGGGAAAAACTTAGCACAGCAAAAGATGGGGCAACAGAAATAGAAGGAATAAAATAGAATCTGGAAACCTAAAATTATTAGGTATCACATTTGGAGATAAAGATCCTGCGGAGAGAAACTGGTCTTAAAAATTAAACATTGTAGAAGACACAGGCCTAGATATTCAAAGGGTTGCACATGGCGCAACAGAGTTGTGCCATGCGCAACCCACCGATGCGCCCTGATGGGATATTCAGAGGGGCAAGTTACGATTCACAACTCCCGAAGTGCCGGGGCTCATCGGATGTGGCGCGGCGCAATGGCAGGGGTGTGCCCATGCATATGCAGCACATCCGGATATTCAGCCCGAATGAGCGTATATGCCAGCACAAGCCTGCATTGTGCCACACAGGGGGTGGCAAGGATGTGCACGAAAATACATGGAACAAGTTCAGACACCACAGGCGGGCTGCTGTATTGCAGGGTGCATCACAGCAGCCGCCTGCCGTGGGTGGCCACCCGACCTCCCAGAACACTGTTTTGGGGCACACAGCCCCCCTGGTGGTCCAGTGGACCCCCCCTCGCCTGATCGTGGACATATGTATAATGCAGATCACTGATGGTCCATTGGTACCCCTCCTTTGCCCGATTGTGGGCTCTTGTAATATTAAAGATCCCTGGTGTTCCACTGGTAGGTCCCCCTCATCACCCGATCGCTGGCTGCTGTTCCCAGAAAGAGTTACGGGGTGGTCCAGGGTACTCCCCCTCCCCACCCACAGAGGTCCCCCGCCACCCAGCACCCCCAGTCATCGGGGCAGCAGCATGTTGCTCGGCCACCCGCCTAATGACAGCTGCAAGTACGATCTGACACCTATTGGTCCACTGCGTGTACTACAGGCCTGATATGTGAATGAACGCCAATAAGCATACAGATAGTATTGTATGCTGTCATTTGGTGCGGGCAACTGGGTGGCATGCGGTGGGGTGCTGCCACCCACTGATGATAGAGGGTGTGGTTGTGGGGACCTCTGTGGTGGGTGGTGAGGAACCACTGGATCACCAGGTAACTCTGGGAACAGCAGCCTGCGATCAGGGCGGGGGGGGTACCACTGAACCACCAGGGAGCAGTCGTTGCTATTGCCCGTAAAGGGGGGCATACCACTGGACCACCAGAGTTCCATTAATACTACATAAGCCTGCGATCAGGCGAGGGGGGGGGTTACCACTGGACCACTAGGGATCCTGAATATTACAAAAGCCCATGATCAGGCATATGGGAACTGGGGAGGGGCTGCATTGGCACATCAGAGTCTCGATCCCCGATGGCTGCAGCTTGGCAGGGCACCAGGCGCAAGTTGTTGAGGATCGGCGTATCGCATGCAAATGTGGCCATAATGACATGCAAATGGCCCTATTTATGCCTTGCATACTTCATGGCCTCATTTGCATGCCCCATGCTGAATATCATGGGTGATGCACCTAGCACAACTGCACTTGCGTTGGTGCATCCCCCTGCTCCCTTTCTGCCACTGGCGCAGTGCCATCGTGCCACGTGCAGTGAGTGCACATTCCCTGCCATATTTAACCATGCTGAGCCATGGCGCATCACCATTGAATATCGCCTTGTCCTGGCCCAGGCGCAACCCAGTTGCGCTGTGCACAGGCTTGCGCCACAGCCCGGCGCAGTCTGAATATCCAGCCCAAAGTGTCTAAATGGAAAAGTTACCATATTACTAGGCATAAAAGAATCTTCATGCTTAAAACTTTCATCAGCCCAATAATGTTAACAGTAAGTTACATATATCCACTACCTATAAAATTAGAGCCCAGGGTATATAATGTATGTTTTCAACTGCTGTGGGGCAGCCATGTGAACTCAGTAAAGAGATCTATTACATACTGGCCAGTAAAACAAGGAGGGTTAAATATGCGTAACGCATTTCTCTTCTTTCTGATCATTTCTTACATTCGAATATCCTCCCCATTATTATGAGAAATCAGCAGGAGTGGGTAATGAGTAAAGAACAAACTTGTCAGTAATTGTTTGACAAATGGGGGGTATTCAAACAGATACCACAAGGGGACCCCAGGGTATACAACAGAAGTTTTTAGGAAGGTTAAACAGTGGGGAATTACCATCCCAGTGTTGCAGGCACACAGCAGGAAATCTTTCTACTCCCTAGTTTTAAGTAACAACTTTCTGACTGGAACAATATTCAATACCCCACAGGGAATATATAATCAGTGCTTAACAAAACAACTAACAGACAGCAGAGTTCCCCAGAAGATGTGGGACACCCTGTGGATGTGTTGCCACGGAAGGTTGAATGTCTGGGGAAATCACGCACATAAAACCATGGAGGAAAGGTTTTGTATAAGAGAGAACTGCATAGTCCAGATAGAAATGATGGAACACTTATTTTTTTGACTGCCGGTATATCTCTCAGGTTTGGCACCTTATTGCAAAAAAATGGAGAACTCCTATAATGGCCAACATGTCCTATACAGAACTGGTATATGGCAAGTATAGCACAGAGTGGAGCTGTTTTCATCCAGGGACACTCAGTCATATGTATAATTTTTAAATGGTCTATTCAGCAGAATAGATGCCATTTTGTCTTGCAACAAAATAAAAGTACCACTGAATGTTCTGATAGAGAAAATCACCCAAGAAGTTGCTCTGTTGTTTAATAAAGAAAAAGGTTTAATGCTACAAGCAGTAATTAAGCAGTGGTGGAGGGCACTCCCAATTTTAATCTTTGAAGGGGTAACCTGAGTTGGAATTTCTTTTGGCTTAGAAAGCAAAGAATAGAAGGGAAAAGAGGTGAAAGATATACAGAAAGAGAGGCGAGAATAGAAAGGTTGATCTGATGTTAGTTGATATTTTGTTTCAATAAAAAATTTCCCCACTCTTTTTGATAAGTGCCTTGGGATCTTTAGCATCCACCTGAACTACCACCAATCCAGGCAGATGGGACCTCTGTTTAACATCATCTAAGGTTAGGGGTGATAAGCTTAAGGTCAAGTCTGTCACCACTGTGTCTAGTGTTTCTTAGAACCTTAACTAGTAGTTTTCTGACAAGGGTGCAGGAGACCTTTTTAAAATAGAAGAGGGGTGCTCAGTGCTCTTTTCATGCCCATGGCTTGTAGAGTGGGCAGCGTTTTCGTCAAACGAGTTATGTGGGAGGACACTGGTCAGATTGGTAAAAGCATCATTATAGGCATTGGCAATTTCCAGTGGGTCAGTAGAAGGGGTGCGGTTAATGTTTAGCATTGTAGGCAATACTTTAGATTATTTGCTAGTGATATCTTTTATATTGGACCAGAACTTCCTGCTATCACCCCAAGAGCTGGTAAGCATCTCTCTGTGGTACTTGTGTTTTGCCTGGTGAGTCTCCCTCATGCAGTTATTTCTAGCTGCTTTATAGGCTTGTATGTCCAGCTGTTTACCAGTGGCTTTTGTACATTGCCAGAGGTGGCCCCGAAGCTTCATTTTGTAAAGGAGATCAGAAGTGATCCAAGGGTTCACAGTACCACGGACCTTCATCTTTTTGAGAGGGGCATGCGTGTCACAAGCTGTGTTGAAGACCCTTATGAAGTGACTGAGGGCTACGTTATTGTAGTTGTATCCAGCAGGTTCCAGTCCTGGGCACAAAGCTGCTGTTTTAGGAGGTCCAGGTGTCCACGTTTAAGTATCCTGTTGTATAAGGTTTGGGGAGGGGGGGATATGGAACTTATTTGTCCAGCTGCATGTGATTGGGGAGTGGTCCCTGATGAAGTCTGCGTGCACTGTTACATTGGAAAGGTGGTTAGGTTAGTTAGATATTATCCAGTCGAGGGTGGTGCTAGTCTGTTTTATAGTTCATTCTGGTAGGTGTATTAATGGGTTGAGTAAGGTGGAGTGATGTTAGTATGCCCTTCAGGGAGCTGATTGCAAGTGACAGCCAGTTTAAGTTGAAATCACCCACGATAATTGTCTCAGTGAGGTGATTTTGTGAGTAGAGATGGTCATGGAAACTGAAAAGACCAGTGGCAGGATCTTTGGGTGGTATGTAGACTGATAGTACTGATGGTGATTTAAGGTGAACCCCCAGCAGCATTTTTATTGCCAATGCCTGGATGCTACCTCCGAGATCGAACCATTCCCCTTAAAGAATTTTGTAGGAATGTGGCGCATCCGCCCCCACGCTTGGACAGCCTGTCCAGCCTGAATATAGTGTACCCAGGAAGGCAAATGCTGAATCAGGTATTTGGGGGGTCAACCAAGTCTCAATGACAGTATGTCAGGATTGTACTGAGTTGCCCAGACTTTGAGTGTCAAGTTTGCTTAGTAGGCTGTAGATATTAATTGTGGCCATTTTAATGGTACCTTGTTTAGGCGGCATTGCATGTGGTAGGTGGTAGGTGTTTCTGGTTCTGGAGAATAAGAGTGGGCCAATTATGGAACCTTGGGGACACTGGTGGTAATAGGGAGGGATATGGCATCCCCAAGCTTCACAGATTGTGATCTGTCCATGAGGTAGACGCTGAACCAATTAGTGGCCAAGACTGAAAGACCCATTGATCTCAGTTTGAGTAGAAGGAGGGATTGGGAGACTGTGTTGAAAGCTTTCACTAGATCGACAAAAATGGTGGCAGTGAGAAGACCTGGTCCATAGCTGTTTGAATGGACTTCATGAGTCCAAGGAGAGGGGAAGTAGTGGAGTGGAGTGTACAAAAGCCAGACTGGAAAGTGGTAAAAAAGGAAGAGGAGTCAAGGAAGGATGAGAGTTGGAAAAGAACTATGTGCTCTTGGAGTTTGGAGAGGGTAGTGAAGAGTGATAGAGGATGGAAGTTTCCAGGAGATGTGGAGTCGCCACCTTTATGGAGGAGGGAGGACAGTGGCATGCTTCCAAGACCCAGGAATGGAGGTAAGAGAAGGAGAGGTTTAGTAAGGATGTAATAGGAGAGGTGATGGCAGGGGCAGAGATGTAGTAGCTTGGGGTCAAGCCCATCAAGGCTGCTGCTTTGCAAGGGGTTGAGGGCTTAAAGAGCTTTCAGACAGGAGGGTGGGGAAACAAGTGAAAGAAGAAAGGTGGAGGAGTGGTGGGAGGGAGAGGAGGAGGATGGGGGAGGGAGGTAGAAAGAGGAAGGGAGGAGAGGAGGGTAGAAGCACAAGTGGTGAAGTAAGTGTTGAAAGCAGAGGCCACAGGGCCAGTCTTGTGGTGCTGAGGGCTGAGACATCTCTGCCTTACCTCACACTACGCCAGTGACCCGGGTTCAGGAATGACCTCTGGTCGTTGGGGAGCCAGCACTGGGGGGAGGAGGCGAAGCAGAATTGCGCTGCCTAATGGCAGCTCTCTTTTCCCAGGGAAGGGCGTCACTCTCCTGCAGTCCCACTGCCTCCTGGTGGAGGTCTGGTGGCAGCAGGCAGGTAGTGGATGACTGGTAAGATGGGCCCCATAGCAAAGCACGCTATGCCTTCAGACACACACACACACACACACACTTTTCTCTCTCTCACACCAAGGACGGGAGAGTGGGTGAAAATGGGGGAAAGTGACTAAGCAAATAGAAAAAAGAAAGAGGCCACAGATGGAGGGTCAGCGGTTGTGGAGGTATCCGAATGTAATGTTGTGGGGGGGGGTCTGTTTTGGAGGAGGGAATAGGGCATAAATGACTTTCCAGAACTTGGGTGACTTAAATTCCTCTGAAAAGGTGAGAAAGCTCGGCTTTGGCTAGCCTAGTGGACCTGGTTTAAGAATTCCTCGGGGTTTGACACCTGTGCAGGTCACGAGCATGATGACAAAGCAGCAGTTCCACTGACTGCAGAGAGCGTGCAGCTGGGGTTTGGGGAGAGGTTCGCCAGCTGTTTGTCACCTATGCTAAAGCTGCACTTTGTAGACCAACAGCTAAGTGAACGATTGGCAGGTGGGTAGTCTCTTGCATCGACCTTTGCTTCTGGTGGGCTGGTAAGGAGCCTTCTGTAGGGCTTAGGGCTCATACCACCAGCCTTTCTGCTGCCCCTGTGGCTGCTTCCAGGGACGTCCATATCTAGGAGATCTACAGGTTGCTACTTGGAAGTCAGTGCACACCTTCATCTACCATTACCACATCAACCCCGAGTCATGCTGGGATGCTGGTTTTCTGGCATTGGTTCTCCAATCTCTGTTCCCCAACGAGGAAGTGCTTACTTTGTCTCCTCCTCCCAGAGAACTGCTAGAGTCTGCCAGAAGTATGGTTAGTACACCATATCCATGTTCCTAGAAATGAGGGTTACAAACCCATAACTGTAGATCTTCTATGGACTGGTCTCTTGGCAGGTTATTACACTTGGGAGTTCCAACAGATGGCGCCATCACACTGCAACTTCTTCCAGCTGTCTCCCTGGGCTGCCCCAACATCACTTCCTCAGTCTCAGTACAAGAGGGGCGCCCATATTCTATAATGTATGTGTGTGTGTGTGTTGTGTATATGTATATAGATATCCAAAATGGTTCCTGCACACACTAACCTGAAAAAGAGGGATGCCGCACCAGGAAGATTTTAAGTGCACAATTTACATTTATTTAAAACAAAACCGCCAGCTCCAGTATACAGCTTGACATGTTTCGGACTGGAGGTCCTTTTTCAAAAACTGAATATTCAAACCAACAACTCAACTTATATATGACTCAGAACAGACCATGTGATCAAATCACCTCACAGTATATCCTTCTCTAACAAGTTGTGTTACCCTCTGATTGCACATGCTTAATTTAAAATGACTAATTCATACACAATGCATTAAAAACTTGTCCCAAAACATAGTAATCCATGTGGATTTGAAAACAATAATGCAAAAAGAAGGAAAAAGGGGGGGATGGGAAGGGAGAAGAAAAAAAAGGGGAAAGGAAGGGAGAAAATAAAATAAACTAAAAACAAATAACATTCAAAAATCGGTGCTAAACATTAATTGGGTATGGCACAGTTAGAAAGGTACATATCATATTATAAGAATCAAATATTACATTATCAATTTATGGTATGCAGTAGGCAAAATTCAAGAACAAAAATCATAGCAATTAGAACTTAATCTGTCATGTGAGAACACCCACTGCTACACTAAAAATGGAGGAAAACTAAGACTAGACTGTCTGGACCTTTCCCAGTGCATCAGGAAAGCGATGCTAGCATTCATTGTAAAACATATATTCATAGGGCTCTATACACTCATTTTTTCCATAATTATTCCTTTTCTGTAATTAAGGATGTATATCTAGATGTGCATTTAAGCCCAGTGTTTTAGTTGCACTGAGTGTTGTCATCCAAAAATTCTCTAATTAATATTAGATTATCATAATCCTCTCTTGGTTCCTGCACACTTTATCGTTGGCTACAAAATTAAACTGGTATCTTTCTAAACGGAGTTTACAATGTGCTGAGCTGTGACATATGTTACAGACTTCTTTTCATAACTCTCACATGTTCGTTAACTCTAGTCTTGAAACCCTTCTAGTTTTGCCCACATAAAAGGCAGAACAACTACAAACTGCTAAATAAATCACCCCTTCAGTATTGCAGGTAATACATTGTCTAATGTTAAAAAGTTTTTCTGAATTACAACTAGTGAAAGTTTTTGTAGTCAAAATATATCTACAGGCTGTGCATCTTTTACATTTAAAACAATCTACTGGTTGTTGCAGCCAGTTATTCATTTTTTTAGTGCCAACAAAATGGCTGCTTACCAAAACATCTCTAAGAGTGGGTGCTTTTCAATGAGACATCCTCACTGGTGAGGCAGCAAGCTCCTGTAGCCCTGTGTCAACTGATAATACGTGCCAGTGTTTTTCCAAGATTTTCTCTAGATAATATGCTTGAGTTGAATAATCAATTACAACGTTAATCTAACATCAGTCACTGGTACAGTAACTTGTGTCTCAAGAAGTCTTTCTCTGCTTTTATTTTGTGCCGTTTCTCTCGTGCCAACATAATCTTATCCTTACTACAACCTCAATCTACCAACCTCTCTGTTAGTACTTCTGCACTTTGAGTAAAAGTTTCTTCTGTAGAGCAGTTACTTTTCGTTCTGTAAAACTGTCCTATCAGGATATTCGAGATCACATGGAGAGGGTGACTACTGGCTAACAAAAGTATATTCCCATCTGTCTGTTTTCTGTAAATATTACTATCTAAATGCCCCCTTGAATTCTTATTACTCGTTAAATTCAAATATGTAATTTTGCTTGTACTGCTTGTATATGTAAACCTCAGATGGGGATTCATGCTGTGGAGCAAAGTTATAACATTTTCAAACTCAAGCATGTTACCCTGCCACACTAGGAACACATAGAAGTGGCGTTTTGGCAATGAAACTGTTGCCCAGAATTTTTGGTGTGAATTTTGAAAAAGAAGAGCTGCTTTTAAGCTAAATGAGAATACTTGGTATGAGTGGAGTATATCCTATGTTAAGAAATTGTTGTCTCATTGAATGTTGCCATATAGGATGACCCAATTATGTAAGTTTTAAGATATCCCTGCCTTTTTGCAAAACGACAGGTGGCATGCTGTTGAAGCTGACAGCAGTACCTGGTGGGGGCTGGGTTCGAGGAGGACTAGGTTACTCGGCACAGGGGGCCTAGGTCTGGCTATTCTGCACAGGGGCACCCAAGTAAATCCGAACACAGGAAGCAATAACTGTAATGTCCAAAACCAGGAATGGGATTCTACAGTGTGGCTTTTATTCACATCCAAACTGAACAAACAAAGCATAGACGGACCCCCACAGGGCTACATTCCTGGTAATGCAGATTAGAGAAAACAGAACTCTTCTTCACATTTCCAGCCCTCAGGCTCTTAACCCACCAGGCACACAGTCCAGACTTGCACGCAGCTTTGGGTACACAGCCCGACTTGTACACTGCTTGGGTTTTCCCCACTGGCCCGACTCCCCCGCCGGCCACTTGATCCATGGTCCATTATGGGAATGAACCAGTTTTCCTGTTGGTGGCTCCCCAAACCACCTTAGAGCCTTCGACTCCTAGAGGGAATTTTCCTTCCATCCCATGTCTGGGTACTACCCTCATCACTGGCCAAGTGCATGAGGCAAAGTAGAAATCCACAGAGCAAATCCGTAGAGGTGGACCTGGTTGCTAAAGATGGCGGGTCTTCCACCTCCAGCTCCCCACAGTCCATACCCAGCCATTCTCTGGAAACTAAACAACTCTTTTGAAAGCTTGGCAATATAGATTACTGGGTAGAAGTTATCACATCTCCTCTACATGTCTTGACTTCCTCTTTGTGCTGGACTTGAACATACTTTTACTTTTGGCTAAGCCTATTACTGTAGGCCTCCCACTACTTCAGTAGTCCAGTCCCCACTTTAACACAGTTCAGGATGAAACATGGGCCCTTTAGCAAGAGCAGAACTCACCCTTTGGTTGCAGGTGCCCCACAAGTGAATCAAGAAATCTTCTTGTACCCCACACACATGGACAAATTAAGGCAGCTTCTTATCTAGCTGTAGCCAGGGGGTTGCCCCTGGAATAGCAGGCAAACCTTCCTCCCCCATCCCCTCAGGGATGGGGCACAGAGACCCGAATCAGCAGTCTCCACCATTAAAAAAAACAGCTTACTGTATCTCTCTTTAGGTGGAAACACACACCTTTCCCTAAATGTAGCACTATTTCAGGGCTGAGGCTCCAAGAGCCTGAGCACAGAGCTGCTGTGCTCCTCTCACAACAATCTCCAAACTCCAACTGCTACCAAATGACTGTTCAAACCTCCCAACATTCTACTCTAACTCCCTTCTGCAGATTCCATTGTGGCTCATGCAGCTGCGAGTAGTTCTATGGTGATGTCATCCTCAGTCTCAGCTGAAACTGAGAACAGAGGAGACAGTGTGAAATCCATTTAACTGGAGTTTCACAAGCTGCCTTCCTGCCTACCACTACGCTCTTACTGGGATGCTAGTAACCCGGTAACAAGGGGTTACATAAGAAGGGCAATCTAAACCAATATTTAGTGGATAAAACACATAGTCTATGTAACATTTCCATAGAATCAATTTTGACAAAAACATATTCATAGTAGGGTTATACACAACATCCTCCTCTGATTTTCCAACGTACAAATTGGCTATAGAGGGACACATGTGGCCCCCATAGCGGTTCCCTTGATTTGTTTATACATCACATTGTTAAATAAAAACACATTATCTTTAAGTACTATTTCCAACATTTTTATAATAATAGTCACTAAGGCCCCATCATGTGTGGATCGATTCACAAAAGTAGCTGCTGCATCTAATGACCCCTCATGGGGGACATTAGTGTATAGTGCTTCAATGTCACATGTGACCAAAATCATATTATTCTCCATATTCAGTGTGAGTAGAATATTTAAAACCTCTTTTGTGCCTTTCAAAAATGAGGGCAGATTTGAGACCAAAGGTTTAAGGAAAAAAAATCACAGACTTGTGATAGTGGCTGTGTCAAAGAACCTATGCCACTGATTATTGGACAACCAGGTGGATCAACGAGGGTTTTATGAACTTTAGGAGGGTGTAAAAGGTTGCTCCGATAGGAAATTGAGTAATATGAAAATCTCGAGTTTTACAGTCTATTACACCCTCCCTAAACACCTGTGAAACCAATTCATCAGTACTGTGTTTGAATTCGTATGTAGAGTCATCAAGTTTAACATAAAAGTCCCTGTTGTCTAACTTGTAAGGCCTCATGTATATACTTTACTTTGTCAAGAAGTACCACTGCTCCCCACCTTGTCTGCCTGTTTTATAATTAAAGCAGAATCTGATTTCAGAGTTTGTATTGCATCTCTCTCTATACGATATATATTACTAAGATTGTTAAATAACCCAAACTGGGGGGGTGTACTGAAGAAAAGTTCCAAAACTCTTTCCACAAGTTCCTTAAACATAAGAAAAGAGGCCAAATGGTCTGTCTAGTCTGCTCGAGTGTGCAGCACTTCACCCCATTAGACTGCAGTTGCGCCTCCTCCCATTAACTCTTCCCTTCCCCGCTGCCCCCCCGTATGTACTTTCCCCTTAAATTTGTCCCACCCTGTCTTGAAGTACCCCACAGTTTGCACTGATACAAGTTGCTCAGGCAGTGCATTCCACCCTGTTACCACTCTTTCAGTGAAGTAGTGCCTCCTCCTTTCCCTCCTGAATCTGCCTCCCTTTAACTTCATGGAGTACCTCTAGTATCTCTTCCATTCTGGAGAGTGAACCCACCATGGAAGTCTGCTCTTTTCATCCCCTTCAGGTACTTCAAGGTCTCAATCATGTTCCTCTCTTTTCTATCCTCCAGGGTATACATGTTTAGCTCTTTTAGTCTTTCCTCATAAGTTCAGTCCCCAACCCTGGATCACCTTTGTTTCTCTTTGCTGCACTGCCTCCAATAGTTTGATATCCCTTTTCAAGTACGGGGGTCAGAACTGCATGCAGTACTCCAGATGCGGCCTCACCAGGGACCTGTACTGGGGCAATATGACTTCGCTACATCTGGATGTAATCCCCCTTGCTATGCTCCCTAGCATCCTGTTAGCCTTAGCTGCTGCCTTCCTACACTGGGCCAAGTGGTTTAATTCCCTGGTCACCAGCACCCCCAGATCCTTCTCCTTGTCGGATGTGGACAGTTTAATGCCATCCATCCAGTAGCTGTATCCCGGGTTTTTGGCTCCAAAATGCATCACCTTGCACTTCTTGGTGTTGAACCTAAGCTGCCAGGTGTGTGACCACTCCTTGAGACTTGCCAAGTCCTCCTGCAGTAATTTGCCACCCTCCTCCCCATCCACCTCAGCACAGATCTTGGTGTCATCGGCGAAGAAGCTGATCTTATTCTTGATCCCAACCGCTATGTCTGCGATGAAAATGTTAAACAGGACTGGTCCCAGTACTGATCCTTGTGGGACACCACTTGTCACTGCCCTGGGTTCCAATGCTTCTCCCTCAACAACTATCCTCTGTTGCCTGTCCTTCAGCCAGTTTTCTACCCATCGGGCTAGCTTGCATCCTATACCAAGACTCCTCAACTTGCAGGTCAACCTTCCATGTGGCACTGAATCAAAGGCCTTGCTGAAATCCAGGTAGACTACATCTACTGCATGGCCTTGTCCAGTGTTCTCATGACCCAGTCAGAAAAATCAACCAAGTTAGTCTGACAGGATCTGCCAGCTACGAACCTGTGCTGTCTGTTGTCTTGCAGATCATTATCCACAAGAAACTGAACCAGCCTTTCTTTGAGGATAGATTCCATCAGTTTCCCCATAATTGCGGTGAGGCTTACCGGTCTGTAGTTCCCTGGTACATCCTTGGGCCACTTTTGTGGAGAGATACCACATGTGCCTCCCTCCAATGTCTGGGAACACATCCCGTACTTAGCGAGGTGTTGGAACAGATCTGCCAGTGGCTCTGCCAGGACTTCTGCCAGCTCCATCAGTACCCTGGGATGTACCCCGTCTGGTCCAGAAGCCTTGTCTACCCTCAAGGACCTAAGGCCCTCCAGCACCCTTTCCACCATGATGACCCCATCTGTGGTTGTCTTCCTCCCCATGCCTGCGCCCCCTTTCCCTGCAGGAGCGGGCCCATCCCTCTCCCTTGTGAGCACTGAACAGAAGAACTCATTAAGTACTTCTGCCTTCTCGGCCCCCCTTGTCTACCCACCCATTGCCTTCCCTGATCCTAACTATTAGACGATAGATATTTTATTTATATAGCACCCATCTCCAGAGACTCTGGGTGCTGTACAATGTAGCACATGTAACATATACCATACAATAATACAAATATAAAACTAAACTACAACAATATACAACGTACAGCTGAAAGCAACAGCTTAACTAAACATCACAAAATATATTATTATAAAAGCCCTTGATCCTTGCACTTCCTCTTTTCCCTGATATACCTGAAGAAATCCTTTTCTCCTTCCTTAATTCCCTGTGCTAATTTCCTTTCCCTGGTTGCCTTTGCAGTCCTGACTGCTCTGCTCACTTCCCAGGATTTCCTCACATAGTTCTGCTTATCCTCTGCCCTGTTAGTTATCTTGAAGGTTCGGAAGGCCTTTCTCTTATCCTCACCTTCTCTGTTACCTCTGGTCATCCAGCTTGGATGCTTGGTCCTTGATTTCTTTTGCTGGCTCTTGACACAAGTTTTAGTGGATTCGATCAACCCTAGTTTTATGATCGCCCACTTCTGCTCTGCGTCCATGTCAGGGTGGATGCCTTCTATGTGTGTTCTCATTTAATTGACCCATCCTGCCAAAGTCTGCCTTTCTGAAGTCCAGGACCTTTGTTTTTGTATTGTGGATCACTCTACCCAAACTGATGGAGAACCACACTGCGTGGTGATCGCTACCAGCCAGTGATTCCTCCACCCTTACATCTAAATAGAAACATAGAAGTTGATGGCAGATAAGGACTGCAAGGCCCATCCAGTCTGACCATTTCTTTTTCTACCTTATAAATGTGCCATCGGCCTTTGCTCTGTCAATGGCCTATCTGTTCATCTGTATTGCTCTCTTATGCCTGTCCCATGCCTGTTTGAAGCCCTGCACTGTATTCATATCCACCACTTCCTGAGGTAGGCCGTCCCATGCAACCACCACCCTTTCTCTGAAAAAGAACTTCCTCACATTACCCCTTAATCGGCCTCCCTCTAATCTCATGCTGTGTCCTCTTGTCCTGCTATTTTTCTTATATTGAAACATATTAGACTCTTTCACCTTGTTAATGCCCTTAAGGTGTTTGAATGTTTCAGTCATATCACACCTCTCCCTCATTTGCTCTAGGGTATACATATTGAGCTCTGTTAAGCTGTCCTCATAATTTTTCTGATGCAGTCCCTGCACCATTTTGGTTGCCCTTCTCTGGACTGCCTCAGTTTAGTTAATGTCCTTGTGAAGGTGTGGCCTCCAGTACTGCATGCAGTACTCCAGATGGGGCCTTACCAGTGTCTTGTAAAGAGAGATTATTACCTCCCTCTTCCGACTTGTGATACCCCTACTAATACACCCCGACATTCCTCTAGCCTCACCTACTGCTTTAGTGGTCTGCATGGATGATTTCAGGTCATAGGTGATGATGATGCCCAAGTCTCTCTCTTCCTTGGACTGCCAGCAACTCCTCCCAGCCTATAGGTGGCTTCAGGGTTTCTTCCTATGTGCATGATCTTGCACTTTTGCATTAAACCCAGTTGCCACTCTTCCCACCATTTTACTAGTTTACCAAGATCTCTTCTCATTCTGCCCACCCCATCTGGATCATCTGCTCTATTGCAGATCTTGGTGTCATCTGCAAATGGACAAACCTTACCCTCCAGTCCATCTGCAATGTCACTGATGAAGATATTGAAGAGGACTGGCCCCAGGACTGCTCTGAGGTACCCCACTTGTGACTTGCATCTCTTCTGACTGTATACCGTTTGCCACCACTCTGTTTTCTGCCCGTCAACCAGTTTGCCACCCAGTTAACCAACTTCTGACCCACCCCAAGCCTACCCAGCTTATTAATCAATCTTCTGTGTGGAACAGTATCGAAAGCTTTGCTGAAATCAAGGTAGGCAACATCAGCTGCTCTCCCTTGGTCCACCACTCTGGTTACCCAGTCAAAGAAATCTGAGATTAGTTTGACAGGACCTTCCTTTTGTAAACTGTGCTGTCTTGGATCCTGTGCTCTTATGGATTCCAGGTGTTGCACTATCCTTTCCTTAAGGAGTGCCTCCATGAGCTTGCCGCTACTGAGGTAAGACTGACTGGTTCTGTAGTTCTCTGCCTCCTCCTCAGAGGAAGTGTGAGGAAGTATTTTTTTCACAGAAAGGGTTGTGGATGCATGGAACAGCCTCCCTGGGGAGGTCATGGAGTCAAGAACAATGGGGGAATTCAAGAATGCATGGGATAGACATAAGGCAGTCTTAGTGGGGGGTAGGAGGAAGTAAGCTGTTGGTTAACTAGGATCTGCAGCTTATCTGTTAGGTAGGAAAATGGGCAGACTAGGTGGGCCAAGCGGTCCTTATCTGCCGTCAAATTCTATGTTCCTATGTTTCCCTGCTACCACTCTTGTGGAGCGGGATTACATGAGCCCTTCTCTGGTCTTCTGGGACTTCTCCTGTGCTCAGAGACTCACTAAACAGCTCTGATAATGGCTCTGCTAGTTCCACCCTTAGCTCCTTTAGTACCCTGGGATGTATGCCATCGGGTCCCATTGCCTTGTCCACCCTGAGCTTATCGAAATCTTGTAGGACCCTTTCCTTTGTGAAGGGACTAATGCTCACCTCCCTCCCCCCTGTGTCCATGTTGCTGAGCTATGGGCCCTGTCCTACCTCTCTTCAGTAAATACTGAGCAGATGTATCTATTTAGGATAGATGCTTTTACATGGTGCTCTCTCCTCACACACACACCTCTTATCTCCTTTAATCTTAGCAATACCCCATGGACTTTCTTCTTTCACTAATGTATCTATAGAAAGTCTTGTCACCTTCTTTACTGTTTGGGTGTTTCCTCGGTTTGGGACTTTGCCTGCCTTACTGCCTTCCCTGCTTCCCTTAGGGAAGTTTGGTATGCCTCCCTATCTTCATCCTGCTGTGTTCCCTTATGTTTCCTGAAGGCCAGCTTTTTGGCTCTGACCTTTTCTGCTACTGTTTTTGAGAACCAAAGTGGTTTCCTTCTTTTGCACTTCCTTTTCTCTCTAACACAATGGGATATTGCTTCAAGTATTGCATCCTTAATGCTTGCCCACTTTGTCTGTACCCTCACCTGTATTTCTTTTTGACAGGGCTAGCTTAACTCTGTTGGCCATCTTATCAAAGTCAGCTCCTCTGAAGTACCATATTTTTGCCTTGGAATGGGATGATCCAGTTGTAGTGGCCAAATTGAACCATACCATGTGATGGTCACTGGCCCCCAGGTGACCTTCTACCTGGAGATCTGTGATCCTTTCCCTGTTAGTCTGTACTAGATCTAGGATAGCCCTGTCTCTTGTGGGTTGTTGTACCAGTTGTTTGAGGCCCTCCCTCTGCAGGGTATCCACCACGTGTCTAGTTCTGGCAGATGTTTCTGCTGGTATTGATCGATCTGTATCTAGCTTGTTGAAGTCTGCCATTATCAGAACCTCCCCTTTAGCTGTCATGTTTCCTATATCTTCTAACAGTAATGTGTCTATGCCCTCCCCTGGTCTGGGGGTCTGTAGATAACCCCAGTTCTTATGGCTGTCCCATTTCCTGTTTCCAGGGTGACCCACAGTTCTTCTGGCTCCATATGTGTATTCTGAATTTCTGTAGCTTTGATATTTTCAGTGACATACAAGGCCACTCCACACACCCTTTTTGTACCTTGGTCTCTTCTGAACAGTACATAGCCAGGTACTGAAGTCTCCCAAGTGTGGTTACTGGTGAACCATGTCTCGTTAATTGCTACTATGTCCAATTTAGCCTCTGTCATTATTGCCTGCAGGTCTGGGATCTTGTTTCCCAGGCTGCAAGCATTTGTGTTCTCATTAATTGCCCCATTCTGCCAGCACCAGGTCTAGAATATTTTCTTCCCTTTTTGGCACTGTCACCCTTTGGGTCAGGAATCCATCCTGGATTGCTTCCAGGATGATCTGCTTCCTGGCACATGGTGGCTGGAATGCTCCAATAAACCCCTGGTAAATTGAAGTCTCCCACCACCACAGTGCTCCTTGCCACAGAGACTCCTGGTTGCTCCCCAGCTCCTATCCACATCCTCTTTCTGGCTTGGGGGCCTATAAACAACCCCCGGTTGGACCCTAGCCCCCTTTGGGGCATGGAGTTGTATCCAAATGACTTCTGACCTCCCTTCTTCCCCCTCCTCCCTGACACTTCCAATCCCTTCCCTTATGTAAATGGTACTCCCCCTTTACCTTTTTCTCTGTCCCTCCTGAATAATTTAAATCCTGGGGTGGCCTAGTCCAAGTCATGGTTTTGCGTTGCCCACATCTCAGTGATGGCTCCCATGTCCATCGCTCCTTCTGCCAGTAGTGCCTGCAGCTCTGCCATCTTATTCTCCAGGCTCCTAGCATTTAGTGATACCACCCTTCACCCTGACTCTCTTCCAGCTGCCCACTTATTCTAGCCTCCCTTCCCCCCATCCTAGACAAAGTAGGCCCTATCTTTGCTATGGGGGAGGTCCTCTGGACCTCCTCTCCTAATTCACTCCACCTCCCCAGCTCCACCCCCAAACAGCAAGTTTAAATTGTACTTTGTGGTGATAAATTCCCTCAGTCTCTGCTTTAACTCCCCCTAACCCTCCTTACTTAGATATGACCTGTCTCCTGCATATAGATCAGGATTCTCCCATGTGTTGCCCCACTCTTCCACCCAGCCATACCTCACGGACTCACCCCATTCTCTCAGCCACCTGTTGAAGTCCATTATTCTGCTTGTTCTGTCCGTACTTGCCCTTGGCACTGGCAGAACTGAGAATGCCACTGTGCTTCCTCGCGTTTGCATTGCTTCCCACACTTCTGAAGCTGTCCTGAACCTCCTCTATCTGCCTTCCTTCCAGATCATTTGTTCCCAGGTGAACAATGATGTGTGCCCCACCTTCTGTACACACCTACCAATATGCTGCTGCACCCTACCTGCTGTCATGCCAGGCATGCGCTCTACCCAGATGCTGCTTTTCCTGGCCCACCTTCCCCACTATCTGACCCCCTTAACTTTAGAGTCCCCCAGAATTATGACTGACTCCTTTATGTGCTGCCTCTCTTTTTGCAGGCTCTTTTCCTTCCCTCCCCAAAATGCTTCCTTCCCCTGTTCCCCCTTCTGCCTCCTCCATTTGGTGTTCCGACTTCTCCCCCTTTCGAACTATGGCTGACACATCAGCTTCACTTCCTAGACCATTCCCCTTGTGCCCCTTTCCCCTGCTGTTTTCTCTACTCCCATCCTGCCACCCTCCCCACTATGGTTTTCCTGTGTTTTCCTTGAATAGTGTGTGCCCCCTTCCCAAGTTTCCTTCATCAGCCTTGTTCCATCCTTATCCTTGCTGCTTCCTGTTTCTAGTTTCGCTACATCTCCCGCTCCATAGTCACTGGTTTTGCTTCCTTACTACCTTTCTGCTGCCCCTTGTCTCTAGGGCTATAAGTAACACCTGCCACTTCTATGATGCATCCTTTTTCCCCTAGTAGCGACCCCCCCCTTTAACCTTCTCAGCGATTCCACTACCTTCCCTCTCCTGATGACCTGCTTTGCTCTGGTGATCCCCTTTCCCTGTCTTTTCCTAACCCCCCTTTACTGAGGCTTATGACCTTGCACTGGCCCTGCTGTAGTCTTGTCTTGACTGCTCCACCCGTCTCCACGTCCTGCATATACCTGTACTGCATTTTGCAGCCCACCTCCCCATTCCTTTGGAATGTCCTGTGCTGCCAGCTGGAGGCTGTATTGTGTGTCCCAACAGGTTCCCATATGACCCTAGTCTTCCCTCAGCCTCCCATGCCTGCAGCTCCCTTCTTAGCCATCCAACTTCTTCCCTCATTTGCCCCATCTGCTGGCACACCATCATTAATAACAGCATCCCTCAGCCCTCCATGCCACTGCCAGGAAAATGGCTGCTCTACATCCTGGCAACAAACTACCCTCCCTAGCCCCTGCTGTCTGCCAGTCCCTTCCTCCCTTCATATTGATTGGACTTTCTGTCCTGACGCTTCCCAACGCTGGCCTCCTCATCTACATTGGTCATGTTCACTCTTGTCACTCCCTGTACTTCCTATGTTGTCTGTTTTCAGCTTTCAACTCCTTATGTCCAGCCTTCTCTCCTTCCCTGTTGAACACTACTAGTACCTGATATATTCCAGTTGAAGACCTCCCACAATATCCACCTATAACACTAATCAGCAATTCATTGTGGATGCTGTACTCTATCTGAGGCCTACTTATGCTTTTTCCCTGCCCCGTGACTGCAGTATTGGATAGAACTACATGAGCTGCACCTGAAACCCCTTCCTCCAATTGCAGGACAGGTGTTCTCTTATAAGTGAGCTGTGTTTCGGGAGGGAGGTGGGGTTAAGGCCCACACCGAGACTCACAGAGAGAAGAAGTGGACAGGGAGGAATATGCAAGATGGTCCAGGAGGTGACCAGAAAGTGAGAGAAGCCAAGGCCCAGAGGGAGCTGAGATTGCACAGGGAATTAATTGGGGAGAAAGAGTTTTCAGATACATCAGGGAGAAAGGAAGTGCAAGGAGACAATAGTGAGGATAAAAGGGGTGGGGTGGATGGAAAGGGTGAGGAGCAGGCAGAAGCACTGAATGAATACTTTTGCTTAGTGTTCACAGAAGAAAGGGGGACTGCTACCAGCATGGGCTGGGAGGGTGGGGACAGGGGGAAGGGAGATGACAGATTGAAGAATCGAGGCAAGTAGAGTCCTAGAGGGACTGAGGGCACTGAAGGTAGACAAGGCACCAGGGCTGGATGGTATCCATCCCAGGGTGCTGAGGGAGATGGCAGAGGTGTTGGCGGAGCCCCTTGCGGATCTGCACAGCACCTCACTGGAGTTGGGATGTGTGCCACTGGACTGGAGGATGGCACATGTACCATTACGCAAGAATGGGCCAAGGGGTGAACCGGGTAATTATCGCCTGGTAAGTCTCACCTCCATAGTGTGCAAACTCATGGAGACAATACTAAAGGAAAGACTGGTGTTGTACCTAGAGAACAATGGCCTCCAGGATGTGAGGCAGCATGGGTTTGTTTCAGGGAAGTCTTGTTAAACCAGCGTCACCCAATATTATGACTGGATGACAGGTGAGCTGGATAAAGGTCATTCGGTGGATGTTCTTTACTTGGACTTCAGTAAGTCCTTCGATTTGGTGCCTCATGGGTGGCTTGGGGAGAAGCTAACTGGTGTAGGGGTAGGGGCAAAAATTATGAGCTGCATTACAAAGCTGGCTGAGTGGCAGGCTACAATGGGTGGTGAGAGGGGAGCTCTCCATTCCAAGGCCGTTGAAAAATGGGGTGCCACAGGGCTCTGTGTTGGGGCCAGTATTGTTAGTGCTCTTCATATCAGACATTGCACACGGGGTGGTGAGCAAGGTAAGTCTGTTTGCTGATGACACCAAAATCGGAGCAGTGGTGGATGGAGAGGGGGATGGAAGCAGCTGCAGGGGGAACTATGCAAGCTAGAGGAGTGGTCAGAGAGGTGGCAGCGGGAGTTCAATGCAAAGAAGTGTACGGTTATGCACTTTGGAGTGGAGAACCCAAGAGAGAAGTGCTGGCTGGGGAAGGGGTTAAGCAGGGGATCACTGGGGAGAAGGACCTGGGGTAATAACAGGGACCATGAACAACACTGTCCAGTGCAGGAGAGCAGCTGCAAAGTGAACAAAATGCTGGGGTGCATAGCGAGGGTTTTCTTCCAAGCGAAGAAGGTGATCTTATCCTCTACAGGTCGCTGGTAAGGTCGCACTTAGAGTATTGTGTGCAGTTTTTGGAGGCCATACCTAAAGCGTGATATCGGGCTACTGGAGGGGGTGCAGAGGAGGGCAACAAAGATATGTAGAATGGAGGAGAGAGACTATGACAGCAGGCTGGGAGACCTGAATATGTACACACTGGAGGATAGAAGGGACCGGGGGATATAAGAGACATTCAAGTATCTGAGGGAATCAATAAGGATGGGGCAGATGTGGTCTTTAAGTTAAGGAGAAGGAGGGTCACCAGGGGCACGGGCTAAGAATAGCGGAGATTTAGAAGGAAATGAGGAAACATTATTTCACAGAGAGGGTGGTAACAAAATGGAATGCCTTACCAGAATGGTGGTATCATGTAAATCTGTGAACAGCTTTAAAAGGGCATGGGACAGGGAACGAGGGAGAGTGAGGGTGGGGGAGGTGGGGGTAGTAGTGGGATGACAAAGGGGAGGGGGTGGGGCAGCTGCAAACTAGGGGTGTTGGCTGCACACTCAAGCAGACTTAGACCGGGTGGTCTGTTCCTGCTGGCGCATTCGTATGTATGTAGATAAACCTAGAATATAACTCCCTTAAATCACCAGTACCGGTGTTATGTAAATATTTATGTCAACGACAGAATTTAAAAATAACTGCAGAGCAAGTCATGGAACATATGGGAGTTGTTTGAGCAAGCCCCCCCACCCCCAAAACAGCACCTGATTCTCGGCTTTAGCAGAAGGATGTATTTCAGCTTGGAAAAGCAGTGAGTTATAGCTATCAGCAACACTATTTCTGTCTGACCACAGAGTGAATTAGGCGACATTTTGGAGTTGACTGAGCAAGCTTTTGCTCCCACTTCCCTTGAAAGTTAGCACCTGATGCTCAGCTTTTGGGGAGGGACTTTTGTAGCCTGGGAAGAGCAGGAGTTTTAGCCACCAGTGACACTGTATGTGACTACAGAGTAAATCAGGGGACATTTTGGAGTTGGCTGAGCAAGTTTTTTCTCCCCTTCCCCCTGAAATGGTTAGCACCTGAACCTCAGCTTTAGCAGAGAGATTTATTGTAACCTGGAAGAAAGAGCAGTGAGTTTTAGGTGCCAGTAGCATTATTTGTGTCTGATTGATATATGTGTGTGTGTGTGTGTGTATAATATATATATAGCCAGAAAACTTGCATCCTGTTACGATAGATAAACCACTCTGAGGTGTGTGGACGCACTCTGATATATGCTCGCCTTGGGTGGTTGATGCACTCAACCTGCGTATGTCAGGGAGTAACCGCATACCTCAGAGTGGTTTATCTATTACATACATACATACATATATAATAGTGGCGCGATAGCGCCACTATAGTTAGGGTTGGATAAGCAGTTAAACTCAAAATGTTTCACTTTAATAACTTTGCAACTGTTCAACAGATTTGCACAAAATTTGGTGTTCGCGGGTCCTGTTGGGTTGATCTCATGACCTGCCAAGCTTTGTTTGATCGGATGTGTAGATTTGTGCAGCGCGATAGTGAAATGTGTGTTATTTGCTTTTATGCCCATTTTCCCAGATTCTTTATCGCTGTGCACCCACACCATTTGGGATTTGGGCTTGAAAATTTCAGGGTAGGTACAGCTTGCCACAAGGAATATGCCAGCATTGGTTTGATGAAAAATATTAATCTGTTCCAAAGTTTTCAGTTTTGAAATTTTGGGTTCTGAGCATGTCTTTGGGATAGCTGCACATCTTCGAACAAGGTTTGGCTCATGAATGGGGATTTTGACAGCTCATGAACCGGAATCTGAGTTTGTGAGAAAATAGTCCCTGTTTGTTAACTGCCATCTTGTTTTTACTTTTAGCCCGAAACTGTTGTGTAACTTGCCCAACAGGTGTATCTTCATTATACAAAGACATGGGTTTTGTTCAGGGCAAGGCCCTCTACAAACCCATATCTTTGTTTAACTTCAATTAATGTAATCCTGGCCCTTTTTTACTGCATGAAATCCCTATTTGTCACTCACTTCCGATCCCCATTTGTGAGCAGTCACAATCCACGTTAGTGAGATAAGGACCAGATGTCCCTATCTTTCAAAAATGGGGATTTTGACCCCTCACAAACCGGGATTGAGGTGTCAAACTCCACATTCATGAAATGAACACCAGATGGTCAAATCTGGCCATCTGATTGTGAGATGGAGACCAGATGGTCAAATAAGACCATCCGGTCCCCATCCCAGCCCCACGAACAGGGATCGTCTGACTTCTGGGGATTCCCCAGAAAAAAACATCTGGCATGACATCAAGGTGCCCAATCCCTGTGTTAGCATGCTTCTTGGCCCCCCTCCCAACCACCGCCACCAATATGGCATACTGGGAGCCCACCCCAGTGTTCCAAATGTAATTATTTATTTAAATCTTTGTGGGTACGACACTAGGATGCCTACTCCCAGTGTCAGATGATTCCTGTCCTCCACCCCCAAAGTCAGTTGCTGACGTCTGGGTGCCTAATCCCTGTGTTGGCTTGTATCCCCCCACTACTGTAGCACACTTGGAGGCCACCCCAGTGTGTCCACAATTTTTTTTTTTTTTGTCAACCTGTAAAAAAAAAAAAGCCGTCCATAAAGTGTTTTATTTTACCTGTGGAAAAAATAATCCATTGCCTCATCCCCATCCCCACCCTCCCACTGAGCACCCAACTCCCGCTCCCCTTACCCCATATTTACTTGGATGTCAGCGCTGGCATCTTCTTCTGGACTGGGACACATCTGCACTCTTCAAAGCCGAACTGCAAACTGAGGAATCCAGTAAGTGCTGTATAATGGCAGTCAAAGGTAGGGCCTCAACTCAGGTTGATGATTCAGCCATGTTTTGCAATTTTGGCCCAAAATTTTCAACATGGACTTCTTGGGTCCCCACCTTATGAGCACTGTCACTGTCGGTTTGTTGGTCCCAGAAGGTGATTTGAGGGTCACTGCGCAGAATCGCCTTTTGGGACCAAGTGATGAAACAATAGTGCAACTGTTCATAAGGAGGGGTCCCAAAAAGCCTGTGTTGAAAATCTGGGACCAAAATTGCAAAAAATGGCTATGTTACGAGTGTGCGTTGTGCAGTTTCTACGCACACTTGTAACTTTTTTAAATGTTCACTCCAAATTTTCAACATCAGCATTTTTCACACCTCCTCATGAACAGTGCAGCTGTCATTGTGGTTCTATGTCATAAGGGCGAATTTGACATGCTGAATGCCCTTATGGCAACCCCACAGTGCTGAAATTCAATTTCGGCGATGTGGGATCTTCTAAAAAAGTAAACCCAGCACACAAAAACTTTGGGTTTTGCTTTATCTAGAAATTGGGGCTGTGCCCACCCGCTACTACTTTAGGGTTCTCAACTCGTGGGTGCATGTCGAGGGGGAAAAACACTGTCGGGCTGGGCACAACATGAAACCACCACACCCCAACCCTGTATTATCCCCACCAACTCAAGCTGGCACATATACCACCATGCCATGACACCAGCTTGCCGGAAGCTGCAACACCACCACTGCGATACCATCCTGCCCTCAAGGCAATATCCTTCTGTTGCTCTCATGACAACCCCCAGCCAGTCACCCACCCTACACCCTCGCTGTCGGGCATTAGCCTAAAATGGGTCACTGTTTTGGCAGGCATCCACCTGCTAGTGCCCTATATCACGGTATACCTGTCATTGTTCACATCCTGCCCGAAATGTGGTTTTCCACCTGAGGTACAGAATGGCGCAGTCACTGTGTGCAATTAACTTTTGGGGTGGATTAACAAAATCAAAGAGTATCACAGTTCATGAGGGAGGTCCCAAAAGCCTATGTTGAAATTTTGGAGATACAGAAATTCCAAACAATGGCCACGATACGAATATCTGTTGTGCAGTTATCGTCGCTAGTAATTTGCCAATTTTTCTATTTTGACTCAAAATTTTCAACATTCCCATCTTTCACATCTCCTTGTGAACAATACAGCTGTCATTGTTCAAATCCTGCCAAAAAGTGGTTTCACACCTGAGGCACAGAATAGCATGATCACTGTGCGCAGTTAACGTTCGGGATGGATTAATGAAATTAGAGTGTTGCAGTTCATGAGGGGAGGTCCCAAAAAGACCATGCTAAAAACTTGGTAAATAAATTCTACAAAATGGTGCCGTTATGAGCATGCATTGCTGAGTTTATCACATACACTCAAAACCTCACAAATTTTTCATGTTTCAATGCAGATGTTCAGCATTACTAATTTTCCACACCTCATCTGCTGTTGCTAGCCTTGCTTGTAGAGCAGAAAGCAGCTAACTAAAAGAAGCTACATTTTCTTATTAATTTAAAACGTATATCTCAGCAGGAGTCAGTGTCTGTTGAGATTAAGACAGATACTTTATTAGAAGTAGAAGGGTCTTATTTAGGGTTAAAAGAAAGAAAGAAAAAGAAAAAGTCAGTGTGTGTTCTGTTGGAAGGATACTGTAGCAACTTACTTTGCTAAACCAGTAGGAGGAGAGAGAGCTTAATTGGGGTGTGGCTTAGACACTATAAAGCAGGTGACTCAAATTACAACTTCCTGTTGCTAGCCTTTTTTCTTACTAATTGCCCTCCATCCCACCCACCCTAAGCCAGTTCTACTTTTTATAGCCACTGGATTTGACTATCAACAGGAACTTCCTGTTTGGCAGTAGGAAGGAAAGGATCATAGAAAAACATTGGTTTTGTCAACCCTGAAGGAAGAAAGTAGCTCACTCTCCCCCAGCTGCTGGTGGTCTGACACTGAGCAAGGAAGAAGGAGGCTACTGAAGAATATAAGAAGTTGCTGTCCCAGAACAGGGAGGGTGAGAATTGTAAGGAGAGGAGAGAGTAAGCACCCAGAGAAACAGGAGAGGGGACACAAAATAAGACATGATAGGAGCGGTGCAGTGCAATGGCTGTGGGGCAGCAGTGTTCCGGGAGATATTCTGGAGGCTGTGATGCTGCCCTATTTGCAGGCACCTCTCTGGTCTGAGAGAGGAGGTTGCCCATCTCCAGGCTGACCTGGCTAGGATTCGTGAAACCTCCTCCCCCACCCAGGGACCACCATGGCCAATGCCACTACCTCAGAGGTTGCCAAGAAAGAGGAGAGGCTGGACCAGGGTGGGCTCAGGGAGGGAGAGGGTGGTGGAACAGATTTGAATCCCTCCAGCTGTACCTCTCCAGAATGCATACACTCTTCTGGTGGATAGTGGTTTCTCTTTGGAGGCACCTGCAGTGCAGACCAAGAAGGATGCTGGGAACCTTCACAAAGGAGACCCACAGGAGGGTGGCATGGGACCCCACAGGGGAAGGAAACAACTCCTGGTGGGGGACTCAATCATTGGGGGGGTAGAAATGGGGAGGAAGGGGAGAGGGAGGCAGGGTGCCTGCCTGGCGCCATGGCTTGGAGAGACAGGAAGCGAATCCTCAGGATCATGGGAGCAGCTGCATGAGGGAGGGAGCTGGATGTCACTGTCCACCTAGGGACAAATGACTTGGCTAGGAATAGGATCAGAGCAGTGCAAGAGGAGTTTGTAAAGTTGGGGAGGGGCCTTAGATAAGTAGCGCATACAGCCACCATCTCGGAGGTGCTGCCTGTCTATGGCAAGGGTGATGCTAAGGTACTCCTCACCAGGAATTCAATGAATGGTTGAAAAACTGGTGTGGAGCTCAGGGTTTTGGCTTCATTGGGGACTGGGGAGCCACCTGGAGGGATGCTGACCTATACTGGTGCGATGGTTTGCATCTATCCGGGGGAACCAGGATCCTAGGTGAGAGGTTTAAATGCTTCATTGGCAAGCATTTAAACTAGCCAAGGGGGGAGGCACTGAAAAGGAGCAGGGAAATCCCAGCCTCCCCCCACTAAACATGGTAATTAGTGAGGTAAACACCGAGGTAGAGAAGTCATTAGGGAGCAGGACAGAGGTAAATGTAAAAAAAGGCAAAGGCAGTAAGGACAGAAATGGGGCTAAAAGGGGTAAGGCTATCAAAAAGTGGAGGGTGATGAGTACCAATGCCTGTAGTCTGTGTAACAAGCTCCCTGAACTAGTGGCCTTGATGGAAGAGGGTTGCCTGGATATTGTGGCAGTCACAGAAACATGGTACACGGAGAACCATGACTGGGATGTCAACATACCAGGATACACAATCTACAGGAGGGACAGGGAGGGTAAAAGAGGAGGAGGAGTAGCTCTCTATGTAAAAGAAGGGATCAAAGCAACATAACTAAAGAGTAAACAGGGAGCAGATGAGATACTCTGGGTCACCCTGGAGACAGGAAATGGCACCACAATCCCATGGGGAATGTGATCTCAGGGGGAGGGACTGGACAAGGAAATGATATAAGGCTTTCTTAGAATGGCAGAAAAAGGGGAGATGTTGTTGATGGGGGACCTGAATATGCCATATGTTAACTGGAGCACCTTTGCTGCAGGCACATCCAAGAGCAGGGTCATTCTTGATGCCCTACAGGGGGCATGCCTCAGACAGCTAGTATTGGAACCCACTCGGGAGGGAGCAGTCTTAGACCTGGTACTCTCAACTGGGGACGGAGAAAGAATCTCAGATTTAGAAGTGGGTAGTCATCTGGGAACAAGCGACCACCAAACAGTGTGGTTCATGATAAACACGCCATACAATCAAGCCATACAAAAGCAAGAGTATTGGACTTTAGGAGGGCTGACTTTGGGAAAATGAGAGTGCGCCTCAGAAAAGCACTAGCAAACAGGCAAGAAGGAGGGGTGGAGGAACAATGGGGAGTAATCAAAACAGCCATCACAGAGGCAACAAGCCTTTGTATAAAGCAAATCATCAAAACATAATGAAGGAAAAAAACGCTATGGTTCTCAAAAGAGGTGGCAGGGAAAGTTAAGGAGAAAAGGATAGCATTCAGGAAATATAAGGAAACACAGAAGGAGCAGGACAGAGAACTTTATCAGTTAAAGCAGAAAGAGGCTGGGAAGGCAGTCAGAATAGCAAAGGCCCAAACCGAGGAAAGGATAGTCAGCTCTGTTAAAAAGGGGGATAAGACCTTTTATAGGTACATTAGGGAGTGAAGAAAGACCAAAGGAGGGATACTGAGGCTTAATAAAAGGGAGGAAATATGGGTAGAGGGTGATAGTGAAAAAGCAGGGATACTGAACGAATATTTCTGCTCAGTATTCACAAAGGAAGAGGAGTCGATACCAGTCCATTTACAGAAGAAAGGGTTTTGAAAGAACTAATAAAATTGAAAGTGGACAAAGCAATGGGGCCTGATGGTATTCACCCCAGAATTCTAAAAGAACTAAGGGTAGAACTAGTGACACCGCTGACTACTCTCTTTAACAAATCATGGGAGGATGGGGTGGTACCTGAGGACTGGAGGAGGGTGGATATGATTCCTCGTCACAAAAGTGGGAGCAGGACAGAGTCAGGAAACTACAGACCAGTTAGTTTGACCTCAGTGGTAGGGAAAATGATGGAATACCTTCTGAAAGAAAATTTGTTGAGTACCTAGAGGCCAGTGGGGCACAGGACCCAAGGCAGCATGGATTCACGATGGAAAGGTCGTGTCAGATGAATGTAATAGATTTCTTTGACTGGGTGACCAAAGTAGTAGACCAGGGAGGGGCTGTGGACATGGCCTACCTAGATTTTAGCAAGGCATTTGATACAGTCCCACACAAAAGATTAATACACAAATTAGCCAGCTTTGGAGTGGGTACCAAGGTGGTAGCCTGGATAAAAAATTGGCTAGACAACAGGACGCAAAGGTTAGTAGTAAATGGAGTCCACAGTGAAGAAGGGAGGGTTACTAGTGGGGTACCGCATGGTTCAGTACTGGGACCGGTCCTTTTTAATGTCTTTATAAGAGACATTGCAGAGGAACTGGAAGGAAAAGTATGTCTCTTTGCAGACAACACAAAGATCAGCAACAGGGTTGATACACCAGATGGAGTGGAAAGGATGAGAAGGGACTTGGCAAGGTTGGAGGAATGGTCAAATGTATGGCAGCTCAGATTTAGTACAATGAAGTGCAAGGTAATGCACCTGGGAAACAAAAACCCAAGGGAAGAGTACACGATGGGAGGTGAGATACTGACAACAGTAAAAATGGAAAGGGACCTGGGGGTAATTATATCAGATGACCTAAAGGTGGCCAAGGAATGTGAGAAGGCAGTAAGGAAGGCTGGGGGGATACTGGGATGCATAGGGAGAGGCATCAGTAGTAGAAAACAGGATGTTGTTATCCCGCTGTAGAGACAGTTGGTGAGACCCCATCTGGAGTACTGTGCGTAGTTCTGGAGACCCCATATCTGCAAAGACATAGAGTGGAGGCTGTCTAGAGGAGGGCAACCAAAATGGTGCAGGGTCTGCACCAGAAGACATACAAAGAAAGACTAAAGGAACTTAATATGTATACCCTTGAGGAAAGGAGGGAGAGAGGGGACATGATAGAAACATTCAAGTACCTCAAGGCAATCAACAAAGTCCAAGAGGGTGGCATGTTTCAGAAAAAGAGATGTGCAAGAACAAGGGGGCACACTTTGAAGATAGAGGGGGAACAGCTCAGAGGTAATGTGAGGATGTATTTTTTCACAGATGGGGTTGTGGATGCATGGAACAGCCCCCCAGAGGAGGTCGTGGAGTCAAGAACAGTGGGAGAATTCAAGAATGCATGGGACAGACATAAGGAAGTCCTAGTGGGGGGGGTAGGAGGAAGTAAGCTGGTGGTTAACTAGGATCTGTAGCTTATCTGTTAGGCAGGAAAATGGGCAGACTAGGTGGGCCAATAGGTCCTTATCTGCCATCAAATTCTATGTTTCTCATAAATAGTACAGCTGTACTTTTTCTAATCCTGCCAAAAATGGCACAGTTGCACATAATTACATTTTGACAGGGATTTGAGTATTTTCTTTTCTGGATAGATTTGGTGAGGTGATAAGACTGTTATGGTGAAAATTATTTAAGACAGCACAGTTATGACTATTTGTTTCAATTTTGCTATGCCTGCTTATAACTTTATGTGTGGAAGCACAGGGGCCAGAGACCCCTGTTTTCCACAGCTGTATATATACGTGCATAGTGAGGGAAGAGTGCTAATGGTCTAGCCAGGTTTCACTCCTCTAACTAGCTGGAGGAGCAGCTGAATCAGGTTTGTGGTGTTAGTTGCTTTTGGCTTCTCAGAAGTAACCATAGGGGGCAGGGATCAGATCAGTTCCAGTACAGTAGCTTCTTGCTGCTTTTACATTGTTTCTTGTGCATTTTACTTGGTAGAATGTTATTTTTTCTTATTACTTCTTCTAAGGGCTATGCAGTATTGTTTGGGGCTGTTGAAATTTTGAAACTTATTTTGGTGGCACAAGTGGACTCACTTGTTTGATGTTTCACTGTGTAGCAGGCTACATTTGTGGAGGCCTGTTTCGCCTGATTTAAAACCTATTGGTGTGATTTAATTGGGGATGTTTATTTGAATTGGAGACCTATATCTTCTAACTTCAAGCCTATTTTGATGTGTTGTTGGTAAAGCTGTTTGAACTGGAGACCCGTTTCTTTGGGTAGCAAACCTATTTTTTGTGCTTTGAGTGGAATTGTGATTGCTTTTTGCTGGCTTCATTAGCTGCAAAGTTTAGTACATAGTGAGAGGAAGGGTGCTAATGGTCTGACCAAGGACCTCAGCTACCTGATTGTTTCTGGAAGGCACGGGCTGGTCCCACCCTCCCTGCCCCTCACCCCACTCACCCCAGATCCATGATTTTTTATACCAGGGGTTCTGATATCACTTCCCAAACGGGCAAAGGACTTTCATCTGTCATACCAGAAGCAGACATCCAGGAAAGGAACAGCAGCGAGTGAAGAGGTGACTGCTATCTTAGTGGAAGGAAGTAACTGCAACCACATGGAGAAACTTAGGAGATTGAGGGTCTGTAGGAGGAACTAAGGCAGACTGGAGGTGTGTTTAGCCCAATACTGGAGGGAGGGACAGCAGTTTGAACCAACACTGGGGAGGAGAGGTCAGAAGAAGGAAGCAGAGACAAAGGGCCCAGGCCAGGAAGAACGATTGTGGGGAAACTAGGTCAGGAGACAAGACAAATTGAAGGAGGAGAAGTGGCAACAGTCATGGAGTGGAAAAGAGGGAACAGGTTACTATGAAGAGAGAGAAAGTGGGCATTTGTGAAGGTCTTCAGAAATTGTTTTACACTGCTAAAGGGGAAGAAGGAGGAGGGAGGTGATGCAATTGGAGGAGAAACTGATAAATTCCTGGACCAAACTGGAACAGGGGGGAGTTCTGCTGGGAAAATTGCAGCAGGGGTAAAAGGGGAGAAATGTGCAGGAGGAAGAAGAGCTGGGAATGAGAGATGGAGATGAATGGAAGCAAGCAGGGAGTAAGAGGGGTGGAATCTTAGTGCTGGGGGACTCGATACTAAGAGGAGTCAAGTGGATTAGAAATGGGGAGAGGCATAATCACATTTGGGTTGAGGCCAAGCCAGAAATGACAGCGGAAAGGGTGGGACAATCTGTTCTGAAATATGCTAGAAGGGGTAGGATAAGCCTCATTTAATTATACATTTTGGGATGAACGAGCTGGCTGACAAGACAGTAGATATAGTCCAGAGGAGGTTTGAGGAACTAGGACAATTATGTATGGGGGCAGGAAGATCAGTCACTGTTTCAGATATACTTCCAGTGCCGAATGCAAGCACAGCAAGAAAGCTGAGACTTGTGGAATTTAACGGATGACTAAGAATCTGGTGTCATGCTAAAGGGTATGGGGCTGTTGGGAGGGGTGGGGAGAGACCTGGGAGGACAGTAGTCTCTATGCCAAGGACAGACTACACTTGAGTGAGAAGGGAAAGAAAGTGTTGAAACAGAGGATGGAAGAATACATAGAGGAAGCTGGGAATTTAAACTAGGAGTGGGGGTGGCAAGCGGGCAAGAGACATGCAGAGACCACAGGTTGGGGAACCATATGCGCTTAACCCGATAACAGTGACAAAGGAAAAATGGCAAGTACTATTGGTGATAAACAAAAACCAAAGTTCCAAGCACACAACCAAGCCTAATAGGAGGACGCTGGACAGAAAAAGAGCTTTAAAAAACTTACATTTTATTGCGTACAAAAATCACCACGCCTGACATGTTTCGAAGCTGATAGCTCCTTTTTCAAAGGCTAATATATCTCCGAGCACAACAGTCTTGATATACAAGACAAGGCACACCATGTGACATCAGTGTATTACAAGTGAATAAAAACACCAATTTAAAAAACAAATAATTTATATCTTACGATTTGTTGCTCACATGTAGTGGTTGTTGCTAAGCAATTAATGGAGTCAATTTTGCTTTTAATTGCATTCCACTCACACTAAATTAAATACCTTTGCTCAACATTTTATTCCAGAGCTTCAAAACCTAATATACAGATATTCAATATAACCCATTTATATTCATCGTTTACGGTTACACATTAGAAATAATATCATTTAGAAAGAACAAGACATAAGGGAGGGAAACAAATTGTGTGAGAGAGAAAAAACATTAAAACCCAGTCAATGACTATTCATAAACATACACAGTGTGGGGGGGAATTAAAAAGGCAAGGACTTACTCCTATTTTCTGCAGTTATTTTAAACACCATCAAATGTTTATTCAGAACTTAATCATTAAAGTTTCACAACATTAACTATGTTATTTTTATTGCTAATAACATTTCTACAGAACTATAAAGATCGAAAATTAAATTTACTACATCCATGTAGTCCATGGTATTTTCTTTTAAACACTATCTCAATATTACTTATAAATGGATACCTCTTTTATCTACCCTGTTTCAAATAAGGGTGAATATCCACATGTGTGTTTAAGCCTGGAAATGTATTGGCTTTTAATTTAAGGATCCAAAAGTTCTCTGGAATTAATAAAAGATTTTCAAAATCTCCTCCCCTCAGGTTTCTATTTACTTTATCTACGCCTGCATAGTTGAAAAAATGATGTCGAGAATTAGTGGCTTCTATGTCTTTAGAATTTTCTTTAAGTTTGCCTCGTAGTAGGCTCCACAGCAACAAACAGTGGCTGTTTGTTGTGTCAAGGCCTACTATGTAGGCAAAACGAAAAGAAAATTTAAAGACTTAGTGAGGGAACATGTTAGAGCTGTGGAAGAAGGTGACCCTACATATGCCACAGCCTTACATATTTTAGAAGCCACTAATTCTCGACATCATTTTTTCAAATATGTAGGCATAGATAAAGTAAATAGAAACCCGAGGGGAGGAGATTTTGAAAATCTTTTATTAATTCGAGAGAACTTTTGGATCCTTAAATTAAAAGCCAGTAAATTTCCAGGCTTAAACACACATGTGGATATTCGCCCTTATTTGAAACAGGGCAGATAAAAGAGATATCCATTTATAAGTAATATTGAGATAGTGTTTAAAAAGAAAATACCATGGACTACATGGATGTATTAAATTTAATTTTCGATCTTTATAGTTCTGTAGAAATTTTATTAGCAATAAAAATAACTTATAGTTAATGTTGTGAAACTTAATTATTAAGTTTTGAATAAACATTTGATGGTGTTAAAAATAATTGCAGAAAATAGTAAGTCCTTGCCTTTTAATTCTCTCCCCCACACTGTGTCTATTTATGAATAGTCATTGACTGGGTTTTAATAGTTTTTTTTTTCTCTCACACAATTTGTTTTCCTCCCTTATGTCTTGTTCTTTCTAAATGATATTATTTCCAATGTGTAACCATAAACGATGAATATAAATTGGTTATTTTGAATATTTGTGTATTAGGTTTTGAAGCTTTGGAATAAAATGTTGAGCAAAGGTATTTAATTTAGTGTGAGTGGAACTCAAAAGCAAAATTGACTCCATTAATTGCTTAGCAACAACCACTACATGTGAGCAACAAATCGTAAGATATAAATTATTTAACTGGTTTTTAAATTGGTGTTTTTATTTACTTGTAATACATTGATGTCACATGGTGTGCCAGAAGGAGAAGGAAGGAAACATATTCAATTCAGTGCTTTAGAGTAACTGGTAATTGGTATTTTTCTTTTAAACTTAGATTGTGGGCTTGTAGTGACACTGTACTTTCTTTGTTGTCCTTACTTATAATTGTTTTTGGGCTGTTGAAAATTTAAAACATGGTGGTGTAATTCTGTGCTGTCTTTAATTGTTGCAATTTTGCCCTCCCCAACTCTTAATTATATGCCCTGATAAATCTGATTGACAGGAGCTAAACACAGGGTATAGTAAGAGGTGTGAAGTAGGAGGGGCATAAGGGGAAGAAGCTCACCCTCAGCACGAAAGTGTTTTGACTCATTTATTTATTTATTTATTGGTTTCTTTTTCCTTAAAAAAAAAAAAAAATCTGAGGATCAGTTACAGGATTTTAGTACTGTAAATTAATAAAAGAGAACTAAGAGTTTCAGTAGCAGACAAGTAGTGGAATTGCAGTATAATGTGGGAGTAGTGCAGTGCAGTGGCTGTGGGGCAGCCATATTCAGGCAGACCTTCTGGACACTGAGGTGCTGCCCCTATCTGCATGCATCTCTCTGACTACGGGATGAGGTAACCAGACTCAGAGCGGAAGTAAACTGGGTCAGGAGTACCATCACCCCATCCAGGGACCACCCAGTCCAATGCAGCTGCCTCAAAGGATGCCGAGAACGAGGAGCACTTGGATGACAGTGGGCTCAGGGAGGGTTAGAGCAGTCAGGCAGAGGCACATCCCAGATCCTATTCCTCTCAAGAACTCATATGCCACACTGGCAAATGAGGACAACCAAATAGAGGTACCCAGAGAAGTGGAAGGAAAGGATGTGGAGGTTAGCCAAGGAGATGACCTCAGTGGGGAAAGCAGTGGACCCCAGAGGAGGAGGAAGCGAATCCTGGTGGGGGACTCCATCGTAAGAGGGATCCAGCTAGGAACACAGGAGGGGGAGGACAGGGAGGTGAGGTGCCTACCAGGTGCCACAGGGATGGAAGGAAGATACTGGGGATCACTGGGAAGGCAAGACGGAGGGTGAGCTGGATGTCATTATCCACCTAGGTACTAATGACTTGGCAAATGGGGAACCAAAGGAAGTTCAGGAAGAGTTTAGAAAACTGGGGAGGGGTCTCAAGCAAGTAGCTACTTCTGTCACTTTCTCAGAAGTACTACCTGTGAGAGGCAAGGGAGAGCATAGGAGTGCATGCATTAGGAACTTTAACTCATGGTTGAAGAACTGGTGCTGTGAGGAAGGGTTTGGATTCATTGGTGACTGGGGACCCACCTGGAGGGATGGAGGTTTGTTCAAGCCTGACGGCCTGCATCCATCCTGGAGGGGAATTCAAGCACTCAATGATAAGTTTAAATGCTACATTGACAAGCATTTAAACTAGCAAAGGGGGGTGGCAGGCCAGCAAGGAGGGTACCTACTTGCTCACCCCCCACAGCTAGCAGTGGAACCAGTGAACCAGCGGAGTGGCTATCTCTGCAAAGCAGTGTGCAAAAGATGAAGATTAGTGTCCAAAAGGTGGATAAGCAGAAAAGGGGCAAAATTCAGCAGAAAGGCAGACAGCAAGGAGAACCAGGGATAAATGACAACCAAGGAAGGGGCTGGAGTAGAACAGTGAAGCAGTCTAGGGAGGTCAAATCATGGAAAGCCATGTGTGCAAATGCCAGGAGCCTTAGCAACAAGATGGAAGATCTGAGGCTGTCATGGTACAGTCAGACCTGGACATTGTGGCCATCACTGAAACCTGGTGTAATGATAACCATGACTGGGAGATGGCCATACCTGGCTACAACATATTCAGAAGAGACAGAGCAGGCAGGAAGGGAGGAGGAGTGGCACTGTATGTGAAAAATGACATAAGGGCCACAGAGATCCAGGAGGAACAAAATGGGGGAGAGATACTGTGGGTAAAGCTGGAAAGGAAAATGGGGCCAGCCATCCGCACAGGTGTGGTCTATAGACCACCAGCCCAGGAGGAAGAAACAGATAGGGAGCTGATGCTAGCCATCCAAAGGATGGCAGACAAGGGTGATGTAGTACTGGTTGGAGACTTCAATATTCCAGACGTGGACTGGAGCATCCCAGCAGCAGCATCAACTAGGAGCAGATTTATCCTGGACTCCCTTCAGGGTGCCTTCCTCAAGCAACTGGTCATGGAACCAACTCAGCAGAAGGCAATACTGGACCTTGTGCTCACAAACAGGGACAGTGTGATGGGGTAACAGTGGGGAGCACCTGGGTAACAGTGACCACCAGTCATTGTGGTTTGAAATCACAGAAAGAGCAGAACCAAACCACGCAAAAACACGATCCTGGATTTTAGGGGGCAGACTTTGGGAAAATGGGAGACACTTAAAAGAGGCATTAAGGGAATGGGACAGGAATCAGGGTTGAGGAACAGGGGCAGTATTTAAAATGGGGATTATAAGAACAACAGAATTATGTATTAAGCAGGTTAGCAAGAGGAAAAGGAAGAGGAGACCATTATGGTTTTCCAAAGAGGTAGCAAAGAAAGTGAAAGCCAAAAAGATAGCATTCAGGCAATACAAAAGACACAGGCAGAAGGGGATAGGGAGAAGTACCAGGAGAAACAAAGGGAGGCAGGGAAGTCAGTAAGGAAGCCAAAGCTCAGACAGAAGAACACATTGCAAAATCAGTGGTTAAAGGGGACAAAACCTTTACAGGTACATAAGTGAAAAGAAAGATAAAGGGAGGGATAGTGAGACTGAAGGGGAGGATGGGAGTCATGGAGGATGACAGCAGTAAAGCTGACATATTGAACAGGTATTTCTGCTCAGTCTTTACTGAGGAAGAGGGGGTAATGGGTCTGAAGGGAGTACAAGGGGTGAGAATGGTGCAGAAATGGACACAAGTCCCTTACACGAGAAAGGGTCCTGAAGGAACTGGAAGTAATAAGAGTTGACAAAGAATGGGGCTAGATGGGTGCACCCCAGGTCCTTAAAGAACTAAGAGAGGTGGTGGCTGAACCTCTGGCTATCCTGTTTAGCCAATCACTGGAAACGGGAGGTACCCAAAGACTGGAGGACAGCAGATGTAGTCCCCTTATACAAAAGTGGGAACAAGGAGGAAGCAGGAACTACAGACCAGTCAGCCTCACCTCGGTAGTGGGAAAGATCATGGAAGCACTACTGAAGGAGAGATTGGTGAACATCTGGTTGTCAATGGACTACAGGACCCGAGGCAGCATGGTTTCACCAGGGGAGGTCATGTCAGACAAACCTCATTGAATCTTTGACTGGGTGACTAGGGAGGTGGATCAGGGAGGGGCAGTGGACATGGCCTATCTGGACTTCAGCAAGGCCTTTGACACTGTGCCACATAAAAGACTATTACACAAACTGGGGAATATGGGGTGGGCAGGACAGTAGTGTGGTGGTAGGTAACTGGCTGGGTGGCAGGACCCAGAGGGTGGTGGTAAATGGCTGTCACTCCACAGAGGGAAGAGTGACCAGTGGGGTACCACAGGGATCAGTGCTGGGACCGGTCCTATTCAACATCTTCATCAGTGACATTGCACAGGATCTAGAAGGCAGAATTTCACTGTTCTCTGATGACACAAAGCTCTGTAACAGAGTAGACGCACCAGAGGGTGTAGACAGAATGAGAAGGGACCTGCAGAAACTTGAAGGATGGTCAAGGGTTTGGCAGTTGAAATTCAATGCAAAGAAGTGCAAGATAATGCATATGGGGCACAAAACCCTGGCACAATATATCAGTTGGGGGTGAGGATATAGCATGCACCAAGCAGGAAAGGGATCTTGGGGTTGTCATCTCTGATGACCTCAAGGTAGGGAAACAGTGTGACAAGGCATCAGATAAAGCAAATAGTATGCTGGGATGTATAGGCAGGGCATCACCAGCAGGAAAAGGGAGGTCATTGTCCGCTATACAAGACACTAGTGAGGCCCCACCTGGAGTACAGTGTACAGTTCTGGAGACCATACCTAGGTAAGGACATAGACAGGGTAGAGAAGGTTCAGAGGAGGGCAACAAAGATGGTGCATGGATTGCATCACAAGTCCTATGAAGACAGGTTAAAGGAACTGAACATGTACTCCTGGAGGAGAGGAGGAGAGGGATATGATAGAGACATACAAGTATCTTACAGGGAGAAACAGGGGCAGGAAAACACTATTTTTAAGTGAAAAGATGTTCCAGGACTAGAGGGCATGGGATGAAGTTGAGGAGGACGATTCAGAGGAAACATGAGAAAGAATTCTTCACAGAACGGTGGTGGACAAGTGGAACACCCTGCCAGAGGAAGTGGTGGGGGCTGAAACAATCACGGGATTTAAGAATGCATGGGATAGACATAAAGGAATTCTAGAGGTCAGGGGTAAGGGGAAACGGACTTCTAGGAAAACAAACTGAACTTGCAAGCTCAAATGGGCAGACTGGGTGGGCCATAGGCCTTTATCTGCCGACACTGTCTATGTATCTATGTCTTGTATATCAAGAGAGTTGTACTCTGAGATATATTAGCCTTTGAAAAAGGAGCTATCAGCTTTGAAACATGTCAGGCGTGGTGATTTTGACTGCAATAAAATGTAAGTTTTTTAAAGCTGTTTTTCTGTCCAGCGTCCTTCTATTAGGCTTGCTGTGTGCTTGGAACTTTGGTTTTGTTTACTGTAGTATAGTTCCTTAAGCACCACCTTTGTCCATGTGCACACTCTCTTTGTTGTTTTTACTATTGGTGATACTAGTGAAGGAGGGCAGGATGGAAGGGGGTAAAGGGTGGAAGGTGGTTACCCTTAATCTAGGAGCCTTGGGAGGAAAACTGCAGAGTTACAGGTGCTCGTGGCAGAGGGAGAGGTGGACATTGAGCCATCACAGAAACATGGGCCACCCAATACAATGACTGGGACCTGTCTGTATCAGGGTACAGGTTATTTCGCAGGGACAGGGTGATTGTGAAAGGGGGGGTGACACTATATGTGAAGGAAGAACTGATGTGTGTAGGGGAGGAGGGTAGTATGGAGTAACTTTGGAGGCAAATCCAGGATTCCAAGAATAGGATTCTCAGAATGGGATTGCTGTATAGGCCGCTCTCTCAGACGGTGGAGTTAGACAGGAACTAGCAGGACAGATCAAGAGGACCTGTGAGAAGAGTAGTGTGGTGATTGTGTGGGACTTCAACATGCCAGGAGTGGACTAGAGTACCCCAACACCCAGGAATAGAAGGGAGCAGGTACTGCTGGATGCCTTCCAGGACAGATTCCTGCTGCAAATGGTCAGTGAACCAACCAGGTTATGGAATACCCTTGACCTTGTACTGGCATATGGGGACTTTGTGAGAGCACTTGTGGAAGGACTGCTGTCAGGGAGTGACCACCACTCAGTATGGGTCACATTGGATATGGGCAAGGAAGGAGTGGAATCTGGCACAAGAGTGCTAGACTTCAGGAAGGCCGACTTTGGGAGGATGGGGGACATGGTAAAAGGGTACCTGGCCAGAATTCAACCTAGAGTGGGCACTAACCAGAGGTGGGAGCTCATAAAGCTGGGGATAACCAAAACCTGCTGCAAGACCCAGAGAAAGAAGGCTAGTGCTAAGAAACCGAGCTGGTTGAGCAAGGAGGTCATGGAAAGGTAGGAGGAAAGAATGCCTTGGAAGAAACAAGGAGGGGAGGAGGGAATGGATAGAATGGAAGGAGGTGGACAGTGGTGGGGAAAGGAATGGAATGAAGGAAGGGAGAGGAGAAGGGAGAAGAAGGGACCATATAGTGGATAGGAAGGGGGGTTGGGAAGGTGGAATGAAAGAGAAGGTGGGGGTGGACAACAGTGGAGAAATGGAAGGGGAGTGGTGACAGATGGGGAAATCATGGAGAGCAGAGTTCGAGAGGGTTTGAAGGCACTGAGGGTGGACAAGGGCCAGGTCCAGATGGCATCCACCCCAGGGTACTGAAGGAGCTGGCAGAGGTCCTTGCGGGACCTTTGGCAGGCCTATTTAATGCCTCACTACACTCAGGGTGTGTATCCTCAGGACTGGAGGATGGCTCATGTGTCCATCCACAAGAGTGGCCCCAAGGATGAACTGGGGAACTACAGACTGGTGAACCTAACATCCATCGTGGGCAAGCTGATGGAGACTATCCTTAAGGAGTGGCTGGTGGCCCTCCTAGAGGTCAAAGGACTACAGGATAGCAGACAACAATGCTTCGTACGTGGCAGATCCTGCAAAACCAACCTGGTGGAGTTCTGTGACTGGGTAACTAGGCAACTGGATGGGGGCCATGCAGTGGATGTCCTGTATCTGGACTTTAGTAAGGCATTTAACTCGGTGCCACATGTGAGGCTGGGAAGTAAGTTAGAAGGCACAGGGGTAGGTGCAAAGCTGGTGAGATGGGTAGGGAACTGGCTTCAGGGAAGGCAACAGAGGGTGGTGGTGGGTGAGGAGCTCTCACATCCAAAGGTAGTGACAAGCGGTGTTCCACAGGGCTTGGTGTTGGGACCAGTATTGTCTGGATATTCATTGAAGACATATCATTAGACATCAAGAGCAAGATCAGTCTGTTTGCTGGTGATACCAAGATGGGAGTGGTGGTGGATGACCTAGGGGATGGCAGGGTTGCAGGATGATCTGGACAAAGCTTGAAACCTGGTCAGACACCTGGCAACTGGAGTTTAATGCCAAAAGTGCAAGGTGCTGCATTTTGGGATGAAGAATCCAAGGAGGAGTTACCAGCTGGGGGAGTGCAGCTAGCCCAGACAGAGGAGAAGAAGGATCTGGGGTGCTTATTACAGGGTCAATGAACAACTTGGCACAATGTAGAAAGGCAGCTGCAAAGACCAACAAAATGCTGGGTTGCATTGCAAGGAGTATATCCTCGAGGATAGAGGAGGCGATTCTGCCATTGTATAGATCATTTATTTATTTAGTTTTTGCTGACCGGGTAAGCACACTAGACAAATTCTGCCTATTTTCAGGGCACAACCCAGGGAGGGGATACAGATGAATGCCAACTGACCTTGAACCAGATTAAGCTGTTGGTGGTATTTTTAGTGAATGAGGAAATTTGGCCAGGACATTGGGAAATTCCCTCTCGCCAGTAGGGGGACCCTGTCGCTGTGCGAGACGGTCATTCTGACCTCAACTGTGGAGGAGGAAGGTCGGTTGCAGAGGGCTACGATGGCCCAGAGTTCCGAAGAGACCGGAGTTCAGTTACAGGAGGGATCCGCTGAGGTGGCGGCTGGGGTGCACCCGAGGGGTGGCCAGCATAGCGCCCAAGTCAGCGGTCCCATGGAGGATTTTGCAGTTCAGCCTTTAAGTCTTGCTGAGAAGAGGCGCTGCTTGGAGGAGGAACTCCTCAAAGTTAGTGAATTACAAGCGCAGGAGAGTCGGAGAGTAGATTCGGAGGACGACTGGAAGAGGAAGCATTCCACAACGTCGCCGGGTGCTTTGGAGGCAGTGGGGCCTAGTAAGCTCCATACAGCCGTTGACCAGCAAGTTTCTGGCAGTGGTGTGGCATCTTCAGCATGGGGGGATCTTGTAGACACGTCCTGGTCTCCGGAGCGAGCGCTATGGGATGTGGGCTGGATCCCTGTGTCAGATGCTGCATGGAAGTCGGCTGGGGAAGCTGCAGATCTGCCTGGTGATGCACAGATAAGTACTGTACTAACTGTTCCTGACCAGTCTTCTTCTGTCTTGTGCGCTGTTTCCCCTGCTTCTCAGTCTGCCCTTCCCTTTGATGAGACGCTAGGTGGGGTGGCTGAAGATATTGCTCTTCATGCAACAGAAGTGCAGCAGCTGGCTCATGACCCTTCAGAGAAGCCTACTTATGCTAGCCATTTTTGGCAACCTGTGGAACTAGCTAAGTGGAGCAGTGCTATTCTTTGCGCTATGTGGGTCCCAGGGATAATCCCCCTGATAGATTTTATGTTGGAAAATGCTTTTGAAAGCGAAGTATGGGGTTCTCACCCTCTGAAGTATATCGCTGATTGATGTCCCTGGGGATTTTGTTTTTGGCATAAGTTTCGCACTCTGCACTTTTGGAAAACTTTCGAGTCGTTATTTAAACTTAAAACTAACCCTTTATGGTCTGACTTTATTGTGTTACTCTATCTAAACAACCCTTTTGGGTCATTACGATCCTGTTTAGGAATGAAGGGTTAATGTGGTCGATATGTGAACTGGCTCTCCAAAAGATGTGATATTCAGGGAAATCCTGTTCCTATCCTGGATGCTGAAGGCTTCTGGAATGGGGGTTGGAAATTTCCGGTGAAGCTACGTTCTACAGATTCTGATTTAATACATCTCCCTAATTGTTTTTTCCTGGGTAGAGATAAGGGCTTCCTTTTCTACCCAGAGTCTGCTTTAAATGTGGGTCTCGGACACATATAAGCACCTCTTGCAGAGTGTTTAAGTGTTCTCACTGTGGGGAGACAGGTCACTCTAGTGCCCATTGCTTTCAGACATCCAGATGTAATCTCTGCGATGAGATAGGACATGCTTTTGAGTCTTGTCCTCTGGCTGCTAAAAACATGGCTGAAGCAGATTTTGGGGTTCAGGATCATTATATTCGGGTGGCTTTGTGGCAAGGCCTCTTTTCAGTGGGAAGTATGGATCCCAGAATCTCTGTGGCTGGTCCCCCGTTATCTGAGAAAGCCTTGCCTGAGGAGCCTGATTTGGTTACTACTGTCATGGATTTGAATGAAGTTGAGGCTTCCATGGTACCTGAGCTGGAGATTGTGAGGGGTGCTGGTCCTGCTCCCCCTGTGCCTTCAGGTTCCGCCCTCGATGAGGGTTTTACCACAGTTAGTGGTAAAAAGGGAAGTCAGTAAAGGGAGAAGTAAATTGGCTAAAAATCCATTGTCTCGGGTTTCAGCACCTCCTATAGCTGACCCAAATATTTATGAGGTTTTGATGGAGAATTCGAGGTGATGTCAGAGTTGGTTCAGCCTTCTGTGCTCCTTCTCAGCCTGAGCCTTCTGGTGACGATTTGGAACCTAGGCCTCAGGACTGCAAAAGTGGAAGAGTGACTTGGGCATCCAGTAAAGTGAAGTGATGTTTTCCTTCTGCATCTCATGGCTCCTTTTCACTTTCGGGGTGGCATCTTTGAATGCGAACAGCATTAAGTCTCCTGTTAAGCGTAGACACACTTATTCACATTTTGTACATGAGAATTTGGATTGTGTTTTCTTTCAGGATGTTCGTTTACACTCTCCTGAGGAGTTACCAGTTTTCACTGCTGGTTGGGTATGGGGGGACTGTTTTTGGTCGCAAGGGAGGGATATGTGTAGTGAGGTTGGGATTTGTTTTTTTCTGTCACATATTCAGGTGATTCATCATGTAGAAATTTTAGAAGGCAGGGCCTTAGTTTTGGATATTAAATGGGGCTCTATGCCTTTGCGTTTATTGACTATTTATGCACCTCAAACTAAATTTGATAGGGTGACCCTTTTTAAATCACTTTATCCCTTTTTTGTGCACTTCTTCTATGGTTATTCTAGGTGGTGACTTTAACTGTTCTTTATCCTCCCAGGTTTCTTCTGCTTGCAGGAAAAAGGTGTATTGTGATGTGGCTTGTCTATCTCAACTACTTGCAGATGTTGGATTAGTTGATGCTTTTGGGCCTTCTGCTGATGGGTCTGGTAATACATATTTTTGTGGTTCCCGAGCAACTCGGATTGATCAATTTTTCCTTGTAGTGCAGTCTAAATATGTGCAAGAGGTGGCCACATCTGATCATAAATTGCTTAAATTAACCTTGTGTGATGTACCAGAGGTCCAGAGAGGGGTCGGGCCTTTGGAAATTTAATACTACCTTGCTAGCTATCCCTTGTGTGGCTGACGGGCTTCGTTCCCTTTTGTTGGCATGTCAGTCTGTGTTTTTTTTACATGATGATTTAAATACTTGGTGGGGGGATACCAAAAATGAAGTCAAGACCTACTTTAAGGTTATAGGTAGGCTTAATGGGCGGTTGAGGCAAGATGAGCTTCGTTATCTTAGGGGTCGACTTCATTTTTGGTCCAGCCTCTGACAGCAACTTGGGTCTGACTGTCTTGACAGGATTAAGGAGTTGAAGGTGGAGCTGACGCGGCTACAGTCACAGGTTTTACAGGATATAGAGCGGAAGCGTAAGTTTGAGGTTCTTGGTAAGAAGCGGGGATACCTTACCATTTGAATCTGTGAAGCTTTTTAAGGAATCTCGTGGTATGCAGTATCTGAATACTGTAGAGGGTGGGCGAGTGTCAACTACTGAAGGCATTTTGGATACTATACATGCTTATGCTTCTGTCTCTTTTAGGAGTAGATCACTTTTGGATGCCTCTCTATGTGATTGGTTCTCTTGCAGGACGTTACCTGTCCTAGCTCCTGAATGTCAGCATGATTTGATACAACCCATCACATTGGAGGAATTAAAATCTGTTATTTGGTCTCTGAAACCAGGCATTACTCCTGGTTCTGATGGGCTGCCTCATGAGGTCTGTAGGTGCGGTGGGAAGTATTGGGTGCGGAATTTTGTGAGATATTGAATGCAGGCTTGCAAGCTGGTGCTCTTCTTAATTGTATGTTGCAGGGTGTTTTGCTGCTGCTTTATAAAAATAAGGGTGATCGAGGGGATTTGGATAACTGGAGGCCTTTGTCTCCTAAATACTGATTACAGGATTCTGATGAAGGTATTATGTATTCGCTTTATGGGGATTTGGATTCCTTGCTGCATCCTTCACAGTTTAGTGGGGTACCACATAGGAGGGTTCAGGATGCCCTGATTCTTCTCAGGTAGCTTCTCCATAAGGGAACTTCAGGGGAAGTCTTTGGATATCTGGTCTGTTTAGATCAAGCAAAAGCTTTTGATCAGGTGGAATATATTTATCTTTGGGAGACCTTGCGGAGGTATGGTTTCCCTTTACAATTTATAGGATGATTGCAGACATGCTATAAAGGTATTACTCTTCTACCAAGTGTAAATGGCTGGTTGGGAAGGGAAGTTACAGTACATAGGGGTGTTAGGTAGGGGTGTCCACTTGGCCCCTTACTTTATGTGCTTTCCATAGACCCCTTCTTGCATGTCTTAAATAGGTCAGATGATATTGGTCTGTCAGTGGGTTGTGCTAATCCGCAGATTGTCCCTATAGCATATGCAGGTGATTTGGTTTTGGTTTTGGTTTTGTCAGATAGGGCTTCAGCTGTTGCGGCGCAACTACTATTGCAGTCCTTTTCTGACATGTCTGGCTCCTCCATAAATAAGCTTGAGTGGGGATATTACCATTAGGGTACAATGCTGCTGATGTGGCCTTGCTTTGGGATATGCCTATTGATTTTGGATATAGGAGGATTCTTGTGGTGTATTTTGGGGGTACTGATGCCCATAGGTACAATTGGGAAAGACAGTTGTTGGATGCTCGTGATAGAGTGGCGCCTGGAATAAAGGTCAAATGACTAAAGCTAAGTGGATTTGCCTTAAGACCTTTTGTTACCAATATTTTTGTTTGTAGCAGTGATTTACCCCTCTCTTTAGAATCATCTCTCATAGTGTGTTTTTCTTTGTTTGTGGGGAAGTAGGTTGAACCGTGCAGAGGGTGTAATATATTTACCTGTTAGTGCAGGGGTCTAGGGATGTTAAATCCAATGGTGTTCCTACATACTATTTTTCTTTTTATAATTTAGTTCTATTGCTTAAAGGGGACAGCAAGGTCTGGTCCCGTGGGTGGCTGATGGTATTGGTCTCCTTCTGGAACAATGGGATTCTGCTTCCTTTTTGCACGTCAGGTTAGGCTGTGTACCATGGCTAGCTACTTTCAGGTGAGGTTTTAGAAACTAAAATCCTGGCATATTGAACAATCTCTTTCTCTTCAACCACTGAAGTAATTTTACTGTGGTGTATTGCAGGATTTTTTTTTATACAAATCCCTGGTTTCGGGTTTTGTCCGTTTCTGATCCACATTCCAAGCTGCAATTATTAGTTAGTAAAAGAGTCCCTAAATATATGTGGGATTTTTTGTGGCTTTGCCTACATAAACGGTTGGGGGTGAAGGGTAATATGAAGCATAAAGAGCTCTCAGAGATTTTGTCCTAGGGAAGAGACTTGTACAGGGGTAGTTGAAACGATGCAACATTTATTTTTGACTCTCCTTTGCTGTGTCTTTTGGTCACTTTTCCATGCTGTCTGGCCACTGAACCCTTTCCAGGGTCATTCATCTGAGATCTGGACAGAGGGTTCTTCCTGGCTCATGGGTAGTTTATGATTCTGTCACAATCAGTCTTTTGATGGGATACATTGGCTTTCAGCTTTGGCAGGCTCGGTGCATGCAGTCTTACGCTTTGGCAGCAATTCAAAACTGAACATCAGGTTATATTTAATATTAGCAAAACAGTACTGGCTAGAGGATGCTGGAAAGGGGAAAGTACACCCAGATCTGTATAAACTGTGGTGGAGGAAAATGAATTGGCTTGATACAGGGTAGAGGTTTGTTGTGGAGAGCAGTACTTTTCTGGTATTATTATTTTTTTTTTTCTGGTTCCGAGTATTTTTTGGGAAGTTTCATGTGAATTATTAACATGACTGTGTTGCCTACTGTGTACTGATTATTGAGACCAAGGGCAGCATGCTTTTTTGATGTTCATATGTTTTTTTCTGTATAATTATATGCTCTTTATGGTACGGATGGGGAGGTTTTTTTTCTTTATATTAAGGGTCTTTTGGTATTTATACTGTTTTGTTTTATCTTCTGCCCTTTATGAATTCCTCTTCTCTGTTGGAGGGGAAGGGGGTTGAGTCTTTCTTATGAAGTTTTGGAACTGGGGACTGAATTTTTGTATTGAAGGTTTGATGCAACACTTCTTTTTGTTTATTATTAATTGATATTATATTTTTGTGTGAAGTAACACATTTATGTATTTTTCTTTAACGAAGTTCATAAAACATTCCCCTACTCTTTTAGTGGTGGTGGTGGGGGGGGTGCTTCGCATTTAATACTCAGTTTTAGGTCTGTAATGACTGAGATTTTGTGTGTTGAATGTATGATGTCATACTTATTTCTGTTTATTTGTTTTGCATTATGATTTTGTGTGCAGTAACACTATTGTGTCTATGTTTTGCTTTCAGGTTTTAATTAAAATTCCCCTACTTTTTTTTGTGGGGGGTGCATTTATTTATACGTTTTTGGGACTGTGATAAGAAATGTTTGCATTGGATGTATGCTGTAATTCTATTTCTGTTTACTTTTAGCTTTGCATTGTGCTTTGTGTGACGAACACTATTATGTATATATTTTTCTTTAAAGTTTTGAAAATTCCCCTACTCTTTTAGTAGGGAAGGGGGTATGCTTATAGTAATTTTATTTCTGTCTAGGGTTTATAGTAGGAAGTACTACTCTTTTGTGTTTGTTTTCTCCTTTTTGTGATTTTGTATGAAGGAATACTGATTTGTTTCTATGTTCTTTTAAGTTATGAATAAAAATTCCCCTACTCTTTCGATAAGTGCCATAGGATCTGTAACATCCACCTGAACTACCACCAATCCAGGCAGATGGGACCTCGGTTTAACGCCTCATCTGAAAGACGGCACATCAGAAGTGCAGCACCCTCTCATGCTGCACTACAGTGTCAGTACTGGGATATTAACCTAAGTGCCAGGTATGGGAACTGAACCCATAGCCCTCTGATCTCCCGGCCTCAGAGGCTAGTGTGTTCTACCTACTGAGCCACTGACACAGTAGTTAGTTAGACCACACCTGAGTACTGCATGCAGTACTGGCAGCCGATCTCGAAGAGGGACAGTAAGTTACTGGAGGGGTGCAGTGCAGGGTGACAAAGATGTTCAAGGGGCTGGGGACTTAGATGAGAGGAGGCTGAGGTAGTTGAACATGCTCTTGCTGGAGGAGAGGAGGGAAAGGGGGGACATGATTGAAACCTTTAAGTACATGAAAGGAATAAACAAGATGGGTACAGAGGGGCTGTTCAAAGTAAGGGAGGAGAAGGACACCAGGGGCCATGATATGAGACTGTAGGGAGGAAGGTTCAGGATGGAGATGAGACACTTTTTTATAGAGAGGTTGGTAGCTGGGTGGAATGTGTTACCTGTAGAAGTGGTATCCAGTAGAACAGTGGATCTTACTTCGAGTGGGAGCTCTTGCAGTAGGCTGTTACCATAAGGACTATTGCCGCAGGCACTAGGACCCACCGGAAACTTCTCAGCCAGCATTACCCAGCAGGGACCACCCCCCAATGTCGGCTCCACCCCGACGTCGGCCCTGGTACAAAAGAGGGTGGACCCAGCTCCACCCCAGTTCTTTTCCCGCCGCAACCTACGCATGTGGAAAGTTCCTGGCTTGCCAGCCCAGCTAAAACATTTGGTTTTTTGGTTCTCTGTTTGCGTATTTTTTTTCCTCCAGTGACTGACGTATGTTGTCCCCATCCTCAGTCTCTTCGTCAGGGCCACACCGCAACAAGTGTTCTTATGCCCACCAAATTCCAGCGCTGGCGGGCGCCACACCCGTGCATTTTCTGCATTGGGCCCAACCATGATACCGTGGCCTGCTCCGTCTGCCAAGGATTCACGAGCAGGACTAGGATCCGCCGCCTGAAGGCATACCTCTTGGAGAAGAAGATGATGGACCTGCACACCTCCGGGCAGAAGGCCAAGCATTCCAAGGTGAAATCTAAGTGGTTCCACCAAAAGGACCATTGCTGTTCCTGGCGCCAGTCCAGGTCTCGGTCCCGCTCCCGGCCCTCCCCCAAGAAAGCCCATTCTTCCCTGGGCTCGGTTGAGCATCCACAGTCCTCCAGAAAGGCACAGGCTAAAGCCGGCCCATCGAGGGAGAAGCCGGCTAAGCCAAAGGTGACCCCGCTAAGGGTCACCGCTAAGTCTGGGGAGGCATAAGCTGCGGCCCTTCCTCCCAAGACACCGGTGTTGCCCGATTAAATGCATGCCTTCGGAGTTGAGGGAAACTCAGACACCCCCCCCCGTGAGAAACCGTTGTCTGTCCCGGAATCGACACCAGCAGAAGGGGCGCGATCCCAACGCTGCAGCCGAGGAAGCAGTGTCTCCATCCCACAAGTCCTCTTCCACCCCCAGGGTTCTCCAGGTAGCTCCCTCCAGGCCGGATTCTCCTCAAGTCCCTTTCCGGGCAAGGTGGCCTCGGTTTTACCAAGGAGGAACTACAGATGCATTTTTTCCTTTGGTGGGCGAGGTCACAGGCAAACCGCCCCAAGCCAGCCCTCATCACTCAGACCCAGAACCAGCAGGTAAACCCCAACTGGCAGGTGGTTCTTCACCGCAGAAGTCCCCCGAGAGGCCGTTTCCTCCCCCACCATCCAAGGCTAGTTCCCGCTCAGGGTCCATAGACCAATGCCGGCGTTCACCACGATCAGGTAGCCAACGCCGGGTCTGGTCGCACACCAGGAGCTGCCCCCATTCTGACAGATGGGCCTGCTCCCGTTTGTCCTCAGACCGGCCTTGGTCACTGCTCCGTTGTCGGTCCTGTGACCAGCGTCAGTCCTCGGGGGTTCCCCGGGAGAGAAGGACCAGCCCCGCTCGCCTCCTGATAATTCAAGTTTTATGGACGTCATGAGGCACATACAGGCCTCTAATGAATGGGATACAGAGGACCTGAATCTAGAACACCATCGACTGGTGAAACACCTGAGACAGAAGGAGCCCAAACCCCTTGTGGTGCCCCTTTGGTGGATACCTTCCAGGATCTTACCGGATCACTTGAAGCATCCAGCTTCAGTCCCGGCGGTCCCTAAGAGTCAGATAGGCTGTACAGAGCCCCAAGGGATGAACCTTTCCTGGCTGAGCACCCTCAGGGGACTTTTCAGTGATTACGGCTGCTCATGACAAATCTAAGCAGCCCAAACATCTTAGCTCAAGCGTCCCGACCCTGAGTCTCGCTATTTGGACCAGGTGGGCAAGAAGATATATTCTGTCTCCACCTGCTCCATTAGATCCCTAAATTTCCTCATGCATATGGTCCAGTACCAGAATGCGTTCTGGGAACGGGGACACGAGCTGGTTAGTGCCTTGCCAGACTCCTACCAGAAGATGGAGATTTTGGACCTCCTTAAATCGAGCTCGGACACAGGCACACATGTTTTGCATGCCTTGTATAACACTGCAGATATGGTGGCCAAAGCAGCAGCATCAGGGGTCTGTCTTGGTGCCATGCCTGGTTGAGGGTCTCAGGCTTTCACCAGGATCTGCAGTCCAGGATCTGGGAGCTTCCATTCCAGAGTTCCGTGTTATTTGGGCAGGAGACAGAGTCACTTATCTCTCATCTCCAGGAGTCTGGGAAATCCATCTGGTAAGTCCGTCAGCTGTACAGAGGAGTCCAAGGAAACAGACATTTCGTAAGCCCTCAGTTGCCCGAGCCTGTGGCAACCAACTGGGCCAGAGAGGTGGCTTTTGAAGGAGAGCCGGCAACCAGCAGCTTGGAGGTGCTCCTTCCTGTGGCCCCAAGTCCTCCCAGGCCTCTCTGCCCACTTCCGGCTCTGCCCAATGACTCCCCTCTGACCCCCTTCTCCGGCGGATGTTCCAGTGGAGGCAGTAGGGGGTCATTTCTCCCTTTATCTAAATGGATGGAGCTCTGTTACTGCAGACCAGTGGGTCCTCTGTATCGTAAGGAGGAGACATATGCTGGAGTTCACAGAAATTCCCCCAGACAATCCACCAAGGCCCTCAAGATACCCGCCTTCTCATATTCTGCTTATAGAAGGAGAAATATAGGCCCTTCCAAAAAGGGCACTAGAGGCAGTCCCTCCGCAGCAAAGGGGGAAAGGGTACTGTTCCCATTTTTCCTGGTTCCAAAACACAAAGGACCTTTGTCCCATCCTGGACCTCAGCTCCTTAAATTATTATATAGAGTACAGAAGGTTCCGAATGGTGACTCTTCCAGGACTTCTTCCTCTGCTGCATCAGTGGGACTGGCTCTGTTCCCTAGACATGCAAGATGCATACATGTACATCGGGGTCTTCCCCCTCACAGGAAGTACCTGAGGTTCCACTTCAAGGGGGAGTATTATCCGTTTCTGGTTCTCCCGTTCAGCCTCTCCTCCGCTCATCGAGTCTTCACAAAATATTTAGCAGTAATGGCTGTGGCTCTAAGGCACCAGGGACATTATGTCTCTCCGTATCTGGACAATTGGCTGCTTGATGCCTCATCCAGATCACGCCCAAGCTCTTGGAGACACTTGTATTCTATTCCGAGATCTGGGATCACCCTGAACCTCCCAGAGTCTTCCCAGAGGCCAGCCAAAGGCTTGTCTTCATAGGAGTGGTTCTGGATTCAGTTCAGGGCATGGCTTTTCTACCCCAGAGAGGGACGATCACCTATGGAGATTGCCAGATCGGTCCTCTTAACCACTCTGGTCCAGGCCAGGACCTTCCTCAGACTTCTGGGGCGCATGACAGTGCCATTCCAGTTACTCCTGTGAGCCGCCTCCACACGAGGATCCCACAGTGGATGCTCAGGGTGCAGTGGGATCAATGCTCGGATGACCTAGGCCACATGGTCAAAGTTTCAGTGCCAGTAAAGAGGGCATTTCTTTGGTGGTTGAACCCACTGCATCTGGAGAGAGGGGTCCCTTTTTGTCCGGAGCCCCCAAATTAGATGCTTACAACAGATGCCTCAGATTTGGGGTGGGTTATGCACCTGGGAGCACACCAAACGCAGGGTACCTGGACCCCCAGGGAGCGCACACTTCACATCAATGTTTTGGAGATGCGAGCGGCCCTCAGTGCGCTACAAGCCTTTCAAGAGGAACTTGTTCCAGGCTCTCTTCTAGTTCAGATGGACAACATGGTGGTCATCTTCTACATCAACAAGCAAGGGGGCACTCACTCTTACCCCCTATGCAGGGAGGCGATGAGAGTCTGGTACTGGGCACTGGAGCGACACATGTCTCTGTCTGCAGTGCACGTTCCAGGCATCCTAAATGACTTGGCCGAGAGCCTAAGCAGGTCTCGGTCCAGGGTGCATGAGTAGGAGCTACTGCAATCAGTAGCAAACCAGCTCTTCGACACATGGGTCATCCAGAGCTGGACCTCTTTGCATCACCACACAACGTCAAACTGCCAGTTTTCTGCTCGCGAGAGCCCGCGCCTGGTGTTTTCTGGTCAGACGCGTTGTCCCTTTGTTGGGCAGGGAGGTTTTTATGCCTTCCTCCCTTCCTCTCATCCAGAGAGTGCTTTTAAAGTTACAGGTCGAAGAGGCTCAGATGATTCTAATTGCCCTCTGTGGCCTCAGGAGATTTGGTCTCACTACTTCAGCGGTTGTCCATAGAACCTCCAGTCTGTCTGCCAGTTTGCTCGCAGTTGCTTTCCCAGGATCAGAGCTCGCTGGTCCATCCCGATCTTTGGTCTCTGCACCTTCATTCTTGGCTCCTTCGGACGTAGCAAAGTCCAGGTATGGGGTATCCCAAGAGGTGGCGGACGTACTCGTTTCAGTGAGGAAGCCTTCTACTCGCTCCACTTATGCTATGAAGTGGAAGCAATTCTGTTTAAGGGCGTTGTCTCACTGTCTGGACCCCCTTACCTGTCCAGTGAACTCAGCATTGCAATATCTCTCTCCTTGTATCAACAAGGCTTGAGCTACTCCTCCATAAAGGTGCACATGTGGGCCATCTCTGCTTATCACACCCTTTTGGGAGACAGAACCTTAGCCCAATTAGATGTGGCCCGCACCTTTTTACGGGGGATTGTACATATGAGACCTCCCATTCGGGATTCTATCCCTCCCTGGGACCTCCTATTTGTGTTGGAGAAGCTTACCCTTCCTCCTTTTGAACCTGCAGCTGATTGTGAGCTGCTTTACCTGTCTTGGAAGGTTTGTTTTTTAGTTGTTGTTACTTCTGCTTGAAGAGTTTCCGAGCTTCAGGCTCTGATGTGTAAAGAGCCGTATTTAATTTTTCACAGGGAAAGGGTTTCCCTAAGAACGAATCCTAAGTTCCTTCCTAAAGTGGTCTCAGAACTGACCTCAGCCAGTCAGTTGACCTTCCAGTTTATTTCTCCTCCCCTTCTAATAGAGGAGAAGCTCTCCTTCACACTTTGGATGTCCACAGGGTGCTGAGGTATTACCTTAAGCGCATAGCTGCTTACCATAAATTGAGCAACTTTTTGTGGCATTTGCGCCACAACGCTTGGGTGAACCGGTATCCAAGCAGACCATCTCTAAGTGCCTTGTCCACTGCATTACTTTCTGCTATGAGAAGCACAATAAACCCCTTCCGGGACATGTTAGGGCTCACTCCACCAGAGGAGTGTCAGCTTCTTTTGCCACTGCAGAATGTCTCTATTAGGGACATATGTGTGGCTGCTACCTGGAACTCAGTGCACACTTTCATGAACCACTATAGTTTGGACATTGCATCTAGCGCATGCGCCGGCAGCCTGGCAGTCCTTCAGGGACTGTTGTCCTGACTTGACTTGCTGTTTCCAGCTTTCTTCCTTCCATCTCCCGGATTTGGCACCTCCTTTGGGAGGACTGCTTGGGATTCAGTCCCATGGGTATTAGCTCGTTGCAAGAGCTCCCACCAAGTAAGCATAGTACAGTCACAAGAACCCACCGTGAACAGTAGATCAAGAGGCGCCTTGCAGCAGGCATTGCTTTCCCACCCTCCTTCCCCCAGATGAGGTGTGCAGATCATCATCTTTGGGCTCCGCCTCCTTCTCTCATCGGGGCCTGTTCGTGGGTCTTGGCAGGAGAACTGGGGTGGAGCTGGGCCCGCCCCCTTTTGTACCAGGGCTGACGAGGAGGAGCCGACATCGGGGCGGTCCCGCTGGGTATTGCTAGCTGAGAATTTTCTGGTGGGTCCTAGTGCCTGCGGCAATAGTCCTTATGGTAATAGCCTGCTGCAAGAGCTCCTCTTGAAGATCTACTGTTACTGTAAGTTCTTACGCAACTGTACTATTGCTTCAAAAGGGGATGGGACAGGACAAGGGGTAGGGTCAATGGAGGGGAACGGTGGAAGGGAGGGGCAGCTGCAGAATAAGGGGAACTAGCTGCACTTTCAAGCAGACCTTTATCTGCTTGCACATGTCGTAGGTTCAGACTGTAGAGGGATAGAATGCAGTCCAAAGGACCCTGCGTTTCTACCTGTCACATATGGATGCTGTTATATATGGATACTGTTGTACTACCTGGATGGAGGGAGAAGAGCACAGTGTGCTCCCACTGTAACATGTGGATACTGTTGTACTATCTCAGTGGAGGGACGGCTCCCACTGTAACATATAGATACTGTTGTACTATCTGGATGGAGGGAGAAGAGCGCAGTGCCCTCCCACTGTAACATACAGATACTGTTGTACTATCTGGGTGGAGGTACGGCTCCCACTGTGACATATGGATAGTGTTGTACTATCTTGATGGAAGGACGGCTCCCGCTGACACATATGGATACTGTTGTGCTATCTGGATGGAGGGACAGCTCCCACTGAGGCATATGGATACTGTTGTACAGGGCAACGAAATTGTGGAAAAAAAGAGCAATGATTTCTGGGCATGTGAGTAACAAACACATGCCCAAGAAAATATTTACATGCCACTGCTTTAAATTCTCACCAAATAAAAAGAAAAACAACTTTTCTATTTTCTTTTCAATTGTGTTACAGAATGCTGGGTGGATATGAACCGTTTCTGAATGGCTTATTGCTGAAGACCAAAGTCTTAATGTATTTTGTATTTGATACTGTATGAATAAAAGTTTTGGGGGCAGAACATGCAGCCACCCAAACAAGACAGTCAAGGGCCAAGATGAAATCAGGAGACTAGCATTATGATTGTACTTCTGTTCAGGGTTATATTTAGTGTATTTTGTTAGCTTGCTAGTTCAATAAAGTAGTATGTGCAGTTGTAAAATCCAGTGTGTTTCAATCAATTCCAACATAGCTAAAAGCAAGACAAGACACGAGCAGCAACACAGGAGACCAGGAAAGCCAAGAGGCCAAAACCAACTGAGCAAGCACACCTTAAGCAGACACTAGCCATGAGGGGAGTGTCACAATCCTACTCAGCAGGTCAGGCCCTCTGCTCCCATGATGCCAACCTCTGAGCACAGTATTGTGAACAGGTAACAAAACAAGATAATCCTCCTGTCTGTTTTGTGGGTCTAAATCACCTTTGCTTATGAACAGTTGTCAACTTTAACATCTATACTTTACATGCAAAATAATTTCTAAGGCACACCAGGCAGTCTTTAAATATAGATTTACTAAGAAAATGGATAAAAATATGTCAAATGTAAACACAGAACAATATATATACATCAAAAAGCATACAATCACTTAAAAGAACAAGGTCAAAATACAAGCAAACTCCTCCCACAATACAATTAGACTGGTCTATCAAATGTATTATTACCTTCTTACAGTGTTCATAGTTAGATGTTGTTGTTTGAGTCCAACAGGAATGTGTCTAAGATCAGCCACAGAATAGTTTAAAATGGTATTTGAACCTGTCTCTTCTATGATGTCACCTAGCTCCTCCTTGAATATTAAAAATTATACAAACAGGATGTCTTAGAAGGTACATTAAATAAGGTGACATCAGCAAAAACTAATTTCCCAATATGACTTCTTAATTCTTTCATCTAATGTGGTTTCCTGCTTCCTAAGACATCACAGGACATTTACAACTCTGCAGTTTTCTCAGTTAGCTGCCATTTAGCTTCCTAACACCAGCTGAAATTAACTGTTCGTCCTCTGAAGATGTCATAAAATGGATATTTTAGTTTCCTAAGCTTCAAAGCAACACAGATCATAAACACAGCCATAAAATGCAACGTTGAAGTCAATCACATTACAGAGATCTTCTGTTTAACATATCCTGTCATTTCAACTGAAACCTGGGGGGAGGGGTCATCCCAGGAGCACAGGATGTCTCATGACAATCACACACTACATTTGTTTTATTTTTCCAAAATCATAGAGCAATGAGAACCAGTTGGCCAAGCATCACAATCCTCCCTACCTAGACTGCATTTGGGGGCTATATCCCCTGCATGGGATGAGTGTCCCAAATCGGTTCACTCCTCATAGATGCGCAGCAAGCCATCTGAGTTCAGGTTGGTTGCTCCAGCCCTATGTAGGATTGTCATGTCGTACCCTTGAAAAGCAAGACTCCATCTTAACAATATACCATTAGTTTTTCTCTTTTGCTTCAGCCAAATCAGGGAGTTGTGGTCTGTTTGTACCACAAAATGCTGCCCATAAAAGTATGGCTCTAACTTCTTTAGGGCCCACACTATGGCAAGACATTCTTTTTCCACAGTAGAGTATACCTGCTCCTTGGGAAGTAACTTTTTACTCAGGTACACTACCAGGTGAGCTTTCCCTTAGTTGGATGTCTGACTCAGTACTGCCCCAATACCCACATCTGAGGCGTCAGTCTGAACTATAAAGGGTCTGCTATAGTCGGGACTTGTCATTAAAGGAGCACTGCACAGTGCCTCCTTCAGTCTGGTAAAGGCTTTTTCACAGGCTGGTCCCTAGGTAATTTTCTTTGGCATTCTTTTCTTTACCAAGTCAGATAGTGGAGCGGCCAGGGCACTGTAATTGGGTACAAATTTCCTATAGTACCCTGCTGTCCCTAGAAATCTGCTAACCTCTTTCTGCATCTCTAGTCTGGGCCATGCCTTGATCACCTCTATTTTTGCTTGGTTAGGACGGAGCTGTCCCCGGTCTACAACATGCCCGAGGTATGCCACTTCAGCCATGGCCACCTGGTACATCTCAGCTTTGACAGTGAGCCCGGCCCTCTGTATCCTGCCCAGCACTTCCCTAAGGTGGGATAGATGTTCCTCCCAGCTGGCACTAAAGATGGCAGTGTCATCCAGGTATGCCACGGTGTACTCCTCAGCACCACATAACACCTGGTTCACCAACTTTTGGAAAGTGGCTGGGGCGTTCTTCATTCCGGAAGGCATTACTTTAAATTCAGATAAGCCTATCGGAGTGATGAAGGCCGACCTGCCCCTAGCTCTGTCTGTTGACTCTACCTGCCTTGGTCAGGTCAGTAGTCTTAAGTAGGTTGCCCTCCAAACTTGTTCAGGAGTTTGTCTGTCCAGGCATCGGGTGGGCATCTGACTTCATGACTGCATTCAGTCCACGATAGTCAACACAGAAATGGGTAGAGCCATCTGGCTTGGGCACAAGGACTACAGGTGAGGCCCAGGAGCTGTGGGATCTCTGGATTACCCCATAATCCAGCAACTCTTCCACTTCCCTCCTAAAGTCCTTTTGGGCAGCCTCTGACACCCGATATGCTGTCTGCCGTATTGGCGACTGTGTCCCAGTCTCTATATCATGCGTCGCTAAGGGAGTTAGTCCAGGCTTGGTGCTAAACAGTGGGGCAGAGTCTGCTAAAACCTCCCTTGCTTCCTGGATCTTGTCCGGGGCCAGCTGGGGAGACAGTTTTACTCCCTCCACAGAGGACTCCCACTTGTTTTATTCCAGCAAGTCCAGAAGGCGGTCTGCTTTGTCCATCCTCCCCAGGACTACAAACTGCAAACACCATGTTAGCCCTGTTAGCATATGGCTTCATCATGTTGACATTATACATCCTTTCTGCCTGTCTTCTGTCAGGTAACTCTGTAATATAGCTCACGTCATTTACCTTCCTAACTACTTTGTATGGTCCTGCCTACTCAGCCTGCAGCTTGTCTTTCCAGACCAGAATAAGGACCATGACTTCCTGACCCACCATGTATGGTGAGCTCTGGCTCTGCAGTCGTGCCACCTTTTTGTTTCTGTTGGGCAGCTGCCAGGTTGCTCTGGGCTGTCCGCTAAAGCTCCTTCAGTCTTTTCCTAAACCTAAGGGCGTAATCCACTATGGAAGTTCCTGGCTGGCATGTTTGCTTTCCCAGTCCTTCGGATCAAGTCTAGGGGCCCCATGTACCAGCGTCCATATAAGAGCTTGAAGGAGAAATCCTGTCGATTCTTGGGTCACCTCCTGTATGCAAACAACAGGTGAGGAAGGTATTTTCCTAGTCACTCCCATGCTGTTCAGCAAACACTCTGAGCATTGACTTCAGGGTACCATTAAATCATTCCACAAGCCCATTGGCTTGTGTGCAATGAGTGTGCATCTCTGCCACCCACACTTCTCCCACAAACATTTCATCAGGTCCATCATGAAGGAACCTCTCTATCGGTGATAACCTCCTGCAGAAACCCAACATGGAAGAAAATCCCAAGTAAAGCATCTGCCACTTTGTCTGTCCTCAGTGAGGATAGGGCAACTGCCTCTGGGCACCGGGTGGTATAATCCACCACAGTCAGGATGAACCTGTTCCCGGAGGAGCTGGGGGTATTTAAAGGCCCCACAATATCCATTCCCACTCTCTGGAATGGCTTCTCCACTATAGGCAATGGAATTAGGGTGGCTTGGGTTTTCTTACCTGCCTTCCCTATTTTTTGGCACTGTTGACAAGACCTACAATACTCCTTCACCTGCTGGGTGAAGTTGGGCCAATAGAAATTCTGGGCCAACCGCTGCATAGTGCATGCGATTCCCAGATGACCAGACAAGGGAATATCATGCAATCTTGAGCAACTGCTCACTATACCCCTGGGAAACGACAAGCTGCCTGCCTATCTTCCCTTCCTCTGCCTGCACAGCCTGAGTATACATCAGTCCGTTTTACCAATAAATCTTATATCTGCCGTCACCTCCCTGTGCTCTGTCAGAGTCTCTCCAAGCCCTCAACTTCTGTAGACTAGGGTCACATCTCTGAGCAGCTGCAAACCCCTCACACGTTCCCAAGGCATGGGACAGGTCCCATTCAGTCTCTAAGCTAGGGTCCCTAGCACTGGCGTCAGGCACTCAGTATCACTGTCATCCCTAACCCTCTGACAATGTCACACCTCCCTCTTTGGAGTAACTCTCTGTAGCATGTGGTTAACTTCTACTGGAGAAACTTCTACCCCTTTTCATTAGTCTCCATATTGGACTGGGAACCAGCCCCCAGTGGTTTCCACAATGAGCTTCTGTGGGGTTCGGGAACTACAATTTTCCCTTGCCGCTTGGCTACAGTTAACTGCACACACCATCCCCTGTTAGAGATTGTTGCCAAAGATGACATCCACTGCTAAGGTTTTGGCTAGAGCCACCTGTTGTACAGTTCCCTGTTTCACCCCAGTCTAGGAGAACACTAGCGAGGGGCAATGTTTTCTCCCCACCAGTAAATTCTTATACAGTGACATATTTATTGGGTATAAGCTGACCATGCTCTACCAGATCCCTTTTACCAATGTCAGGGATGCCCTGTGTCCCTTAACTCTTGTGTCTGTACACCATTCACCATGACTGGGTGTATGTGTTCCCTCATGTTCACAGGCATGCTTCCAGGGACACACACACAAACAACCCACTTCCTTCCTAGCACCCCATTGCGTATTGCTCATCCTTTTGGGACACACTGTCAGTATGCCCATTTTCTTTACACAATCAACATTCATTTCTTTTCTCTGAAACCTGAGGCTAACTGGTTTAGTGGAGGCAGTGAGGGTTTTAGCAGCCCTGAATGTGCTTTTCCCTTTCTGTGCTGCCATGCTGGTCCAATTAAGCTCTCGAGCAGGTCTGCTCTTGGCATAGCGGTCCAAGAGTTCAGCAGCCTCTTGCAGTGTTTTGGGATCTGGGTCCTCCAGCCAGGTTTTCGGCTCTGCTGGGCATTCCCAAACTGTTCTAATAAAATAGCATTTTCAATTTTGTCTATAGAGTTTGCTTCAATTCCTTCCCAACGTTTTAAAACTGACATTTCATGGCTAGCTCCTCGTAGCTCATATCAGGGCTTCTCCTGAGCTTATGGAATTTAGCTCTGTATGCGTCAGCAGTTAATTAAAATTTTTAACAGTGCAGCTTTGTTTGCTGTAATCGTTACTGTCCTCATTGTCCATTTGACCCAATGCATCCTGAGCTTTCCCGGTAAGTAGTGGGGATAGCTGGAAGCTCCATGACTCTGTAGGAATTTTAGCCAGAATACAGATTTTTTTCAAAGGAATTTAAAATAGGCATCCATATCCTCCCCTCTTTAAATTCGGTTATCAATTTGTAACCCAGTCCTGTATTTCCAGTTAAACCCAAGCCACTTGCCTGCTCTGGTGCTGGTGGTTGGAGTTGTAGCTTCTCCAGTTCATGTTGCCTCTGGCACTGTCACTCCTCTCTGTCCACCTCTCACTGTTCCCAGTCAATCTCTCACTGTTCACGCACCCTCTTCTCCTCTGAGGCTCGCTTTTCTCGCTCCGCTTCTCGGTGTTCTCGCTCTCTCTTCTCCTCTGCAACTCAATTTTCTTGCTCCCTCTTCTCCTGGAACTCCAGCTCCATTCTATGCAACTCAGTCTGCAGCCTGAGTACTTCTGGCTCCAGAATGCTGGCGACCTTCCCCTGCTGCTGTGGCCCTTCGCTGGCACTGGCTCTGCTGTCATCCTCATTGGATCTGGACACTGCACTGGCCGCTAGCCCTTCCACACTCAAGGTTCGGTCCCTTACAGTCACAGTCTGTGACTCAATGCTCTGGGTATCTGCTACCACTGGGGCATCCACAGTGTTCTGCTTGGTGGCTCTCACCTCAAACGGGACTCCTCTGTCCCTGCACAACTGCTTTAAGTAGTCTACAGTGTGCCCGCTGTAGTTGGAAGCCATCTTCTTCCCTAACTACGGCTACTCTAACTTTCGCTTGAAAAAAAAAGTAAAACCTGTAGGAACTTGACTGTAAGCCAAATTATATAGTTCTGTTTCCTTTTTAAAAATAAATCACTGCCTTATTTTACAAGTGAGCTGTGTAGTATCAAGCTGACACACTGAATAGTTAAAAGCTTGTGTACCAAAATGTATGCACACTGCTGCCAACCAATCTCCAACCCCACTCAGCATGTCAGGCCCTCTGCTCCCACAGTGCCAACCTCTGAGCGCAGTATTGTGAACAGGTAACAAAACAGGGTAACCCTCCTGTCTGTTTTGTGGGTCCCAATCACCTTTGGTCTCAAGTTCTGGGAAGATTCAAACTGTGAACCTTATGCTAGCATACCCCAAATGTACAGGCTCAGATAATTCTGCTCTTCGGGGAATGCCAGATATCTTTCGCCTAAGGGCACCTAACCAGGTATCCGAAAATGAACCCTTAGAACTCTATGAAAGACCGTTGGTATTTCTTACCTTTTCGCAGTTTGGTATACCATTAAGCTTATGAACAGTTGTTAGCTTTAACCATCTATACTTCACATGCAAAATAATTTCGAAGGCACATCAGGCAGTCTCTTTTGAATATAGATTTGCTTAAAAAAATGGATAAAAATATGTAAAATGTAAACACAGAACAATATATATCACAAAGCATACAATCTCTTAAAAGAACATGGTCAGAATACAAAAAAACTACTACCACAATACAATTAAACTGGTCTATCTAATGTATTACCTTCTTACAGTGCTTATAGTTAGATGTTGTTTCAGAGTCCAACAGGAGTGTGTCTAAGATCAGCCACAGATTAGTTTAAAATGGTCTTTGAACCTACCTCTTTCTTGATGTCACCTAGCTCCTCCTTGGATATTAAAAATTATCAACCAAGATGTCTTATCAGAAGGTATATTAAATAAGGTGACATCAGCAAAACTCATTTACCAATATGACTTCTTAATTAAGTCTTTCCTTTGATCTAAGCGTGGTTTCCTGCTTCCCAAGACATCACAGGACTTTTACAACTCTGCAGTTTTCTCACTTAGATTTTTATTTTATTTTAGTCTTTGGTAACCGGGTAAGGCCCACTAGGCACAAGTGCCTGTTTTCAGGGGTGACCTGGGTGGTTAAGTGACTTAATCAGAATCACACAATACGTGCAAGTGGAGGTTGTGAGAATCAAACTCAGGTCTGGTTTGTTGGATGTATCAAGCTCATTA